>CM061142.1:447361254-448652214 GCA_030789695.1 Scilla litardierei
ATGAGGAGTCAAAGATTTTTACTTCGGATGATCAAGCTTGGAGTGCTTTGCTCAATGCCCTCTCTTCAAAAATTGCAAAGAAAGTGATGGATTTCGAGACGGCAAATGAGATATGAGAATACCTTGATGAAGAGTATGGTGGAGAGGAATCTTGCAATGATGATAGCATCGATGGAAGTGAGGTATCTCGTAAATCTCTAATTTTTCAATGAAATAATTTTATTGTTAGTAATAAAGCGTTGAAGGTTGATAATAACTCTCTCAATGCGAATAACAACAAGCTTGAGAGAGATATATGCACACACACACACACACACACACACACACACACACACATCTTTATCATCCGAACCTCGTGATGATACACAAACGATTGCATTGAATCAAGAAGAGATTGCTCTTGATTCACGTATGTGAATGTTGCGTAAGGAGAATGACTCTCTTAAAACTCAAATTGAGTATGTGAATGATTTTCACAAATCTGTGAAAGAGTCTGTGTATGCCACACATCAAGTTGAACTTCGATCTTTGCATACCAAGAAAGATGGTCTTCTTTCTCAATTAATTGCCTTGAGAGATGAGAATACTTCTCTCAAACTCCAAATGGAGATGATGCACTCAGATTGTGATTACAACAATTTGAGAGATGAGACATTGGCTATCAAGTCAAAATGTTTTAAGCTTAGCTCATGTCTATCCAAGAGGGATGACAACATTTCTTCACTTTTGAAGAAGTGTGAGCTATTGTCTTCTCAAATTGAAAATTTCAAATTGAGTAATGACATGGTGTTGGGATCCTCTACATTGAAGGTGAAGAAACTAAGCTCTTGCCCTAGAAGCACCCAAATAAATTTTGTGGTGGAGCATTCTAAAGGGAAAGTCACATCCAACTCTTTTGGCCTAAAATCAACTTCTATTTCTAAGCCAAAGAGAAATCATGCTTATTTGTATTCTAGTCTTGCTTATGTTAAGAAGCCTATTCAAAAACATATTGTTATGAATGCTTCTTCTTTGAATGTTATGCATGATGTGTCTACTCATAGGAAATCTTATCATTGCTTGCATGCTAGAATTGATGCTAATCCTTTGCATGCTTCACATGTTTTTAAGCATGGTAGAAATTCTAGTGTGAATGCTTTTGTCACTCCCCACTTCTTATTTTACTTGAGAGCGAGGACGCGTGCGGGTCCGCATGGGCTGAAGTAGTGAAGCTCTAGCCCAATAAGCGTATGTGAATAAAACCATACAGAGTTAGGATCGATAAATGGTAGGATACCCATTCGTGAAAAAGACAACGACTCGTTCATAGTTTCGACGGTGCGACGGTTTGACCGGGGCGTACCCGTATGGCTCTGATACCAATGTTGGATCCTGTCAAAACAGAGTTAGGATCGATAAATGAAGTTGAGACTTACGCTTGCGTATGCGGCACAGTAGTCACAGAACTTCGCCTTCAGATTCGCCACGACGGATCGAGTCTTCTCACGAACGGAGTAAGGCTACTAAATCCACAATCTAAATCTCTACTTTTAGATTAAGAACTTGGATAAAGAGAGAGGAAGGATTTCGGCAGAGCTTCGCTAGAATGAAATGCAAGGCAAGAATACCATGCAAAAGTGTAAGGAAATGGCTAACCCTTGGGTCTTATTTATAGCCCCCAAGGTAGTTATTTTAGGAGTAATTGTTCCTTTGGAACAATTTAACTAAGGTGTACCATCATACATGGCACATTATAAACTTAAGTTGTACCATATGCATGGTACAACATAAGCTTAAGATATTACCCCTTTATTAGCCATATGTCGCATGCACTTATGTACATATAATGCGACTTTTCCATTAATCTAGAGATCCTCTCCGCAAGGGAACAGATTCCCTTTACACACGACTTCCTGTACGCGACGTTTGAGGTCCGTATTCCCTCGTACATCCCCTACAAGGGTGTACAAACGTCATCCATATCCAACAGTTTCTGCATTCGAATTTCAAAAAGGCTTCTCTTCTCTTCTTTGCTTCCGAGAGTTCTCGACGTCGGTCATTACTTCGTCGGAGCTCCGTTGATCTTCTTCTTTTCTAGGTATTTTCTTGATCTATCAATGGCCTCTTCTGGTTCTTCAGCTTTTAAATCGAACGTAGAGGGGTACTTTGGAGAGCCCGAGAGTACTGTAGCAGTGGAGGAGAAGATGGTGAGGCCGAAGGAGTGGGAGGAAAGTCCGGTCGTTCCTTTGACATCGACGGTGCAAGGGGAGTATAAGAAGAAGGAGCGAACGCTCGGGTTGGGCTTCAGTAGAGTCAGGGCCACGGTTTCAACGGAGATCAGGGCTATACTGTGCAAAATGAGCACCATTAGTCTCCACGAGATCTGCTCTAAATACATTCGGCCACCCTGCGTAGTTCGCCTCCCGAACCCAATGAAAGGGTTTGCTCGCCGAGAGATACCGAAGTCAGGGTCTATTACCCGACCTTCGAACTCGGACTGCAGTTTTCGCTCAACCCCCACCTCCTTCACTTGCTGAAATTCCTTGAGCTCCCTCTCTTCTAGCTAACGCTAGACTCCATCAGCTCTATGGCTGGCTTCGTTGTCCTCTACAATGCTAGTGGGATAAGTCAGAGCCTATCGCTCTTCCAGTATTTATTTGAGACGAAGAAAAAGGGGATGTATCATTGTGTTAGTGCGAGGAGGGGCCGGCATCTCATCCTTGAGCTGTCGAGCAAGGTGAGAGAGTGGAGGGAGATGTTTGTCTTTATTTTGATGCCGGCGGACTCGGTATTGAGGTCGAACTGGGGAACGCTGAATCCCTTAGTGAATAGAGTGGTGACCCTTAAGGGGCAAGACCTGGAGAACTCCAAGATCTTGGAAGAGATCCTCGAAGCAACCCGAAAGCATGCGAACTTGGTTAAGGGAAAGCTGGGAAGACCTGGAGGACTCCAAGATCTTGGAAGAGATCCTCGAAGCGTTGGCCTTACGGTTGTCCCTTTTGGGAGTAGGGAAAGCTGGGGCATCCAAGCTATGACCCAATGCTCGCCCGCTTTAAGGCGACGAAGGACGAGGTTCATGCCATTCCGAAGGGAGGACTATTCACATCGAGCTTGCCGGTAAGCAACAAGGAGTCAGTGTTTGATGAGGCCGGTGTTGTAGCTCGTCTGGCAGAGAACTATCTGTTGCCTAGGGATCATGAGTCCATGTTTAATGTTGGTCCAGAGAGCTTTTGTGATGAGGTAATTTGGCACAGTATGCAGGTTTGCCGCTTTCTCTACTCCATGCTGCCGGGCTTCTTTCTTCCATGTGTACTTACATTTTCTGTTCCTTCTATAGGTGGTTGCGGTAATGGTGTCCTTGCAGTGTCATAATTCCGTGATTGGACTTAAGGAGACCCATAAGAAGAATAAGGCTGATCTCCAGGCAGCCACTGATAAGCTGCGGGCGATAGAGGCCAAATTCGAGGAGGTTGCCAGGAGGCTGCAGGATAGGGAGGATCGGCTGGAGCAGCTCTGGGGGTGGTATGAGACCTAGAAGGGGGAGATCAGGAGGCTGGAGAAGATCGTGGTGGGGCTGGAACGTCAGCTTCAGGAAGAGGAGGATCGAAGGGTCGCTACCATGAACGCATACATCGAGGAAGTGGAGCCCAAGGGGGTGGAGATTTCCGAGCTCAAGCGGCAGGTGGTAGCGCGAAAGAAGAAAGATCTGGAGGCTGTGAAGATAGGGGCCATACATAAGTACCAACAGGAGGAGTATCTCCCCATGATGAGGTCGATGAGGGTGGAAGGTGTAGAAGAGGGGTTGCAGGTGGGCTTCAAGAGAGTGGAGGCGATGTTGGAGAAGTTATACCCCGCCTTGGACGTCGACTTCTCCAAGTTGACCATGGCCTTCGATGATGAAGAGGATGAGGTTGATACTCAGGGGGGAGGCGATGCCAGTTCAGGTGAAGGTGACCAGGGTGCCACATAATCTTCGGTGGGTGGAGTGTTATAGGCCGGTCTTGGGGCCTTGCTTAGGACCTTTTCTTTTTAATTCTTTCTTTGGTTTTGGAGTAGGAATTTTTGTAGTGTCGGCCGATGTGATATTTTTGTAAGGCTGGCTTTTTGAAATACTTGTAAATATTTTCAACATCTTGATCAATAAAAGTTTTGTTTCTGAAGGCCATTGTTCGAACAATTTTTGTAGAGTATATAAAGACTTGGTACTTCCTCCTCCTCAGCCTTACCCTTATGTGTGCCCCCGACATACGGGGCAGACTAGAGTTGGGGTGAGAGTGGGCATGATGTCGAGAGTATAGCTCGGCCTTAGCCCATCGGAGCGAGCTTAAGGGGGGTGTGAGCCCATAGCTCGGCCCTTTCCCTCTGGTGCCTATCGAGGGCGAAGATCATGAGCTGGCCCTGGAGTTGAGGGTAGGGAGGGTGTGAGCCGTAGCTCGGTCCTTAACCCCACGACGCCTATCAAGGGTGAATCTCGTAAGCTTGCCTCAGAGTTGAGGGTAGGGAGGGTGTGAGCCGTAGCTCGGTCCATCACCCACCGATGACCTATCGAAGGCTAGGCTCATAAGCTTGCCCTAGAGTTGAGGATGGGGAGGGTGCAAGCTGTAGCTCGGTCCTTCACCCACCGACGACCTATCGAGGGCGAAGCTCATAAGCTTACCCCGGAGTTGAGGGTGTGGAGGATGCAAGCCGTAGCTCCCTCCTTCACCCACCGGTGACCTATCGAGGTCGAAGCTCGTAAGCTTGCCCCATAGTTGAGGGTGGGGAGGGTGCAAGCCGTAGCTCAGTCCTTCACCCACTGCTGACCTATCGAGGGCGAAGCTCGTAAGCTTGCCTCGAAGTTGAGGGTGGGGAGGGTAGGAGCCGTGGCTCGGTCCTTCACCCACCGGTGACCTATCGAGGGTGAAGCTTGTAAGCTTGCCTCGGAGTTGAGGGTGGGGAGGATGCGAACCGTGGCTCAGTCCTTCATCCACCGGCGACCTATCAAGGGTGAAGCTCGTAAGCTTGCCCCAGAGTTGGGTTGGGAAGGGAGCGAGCCGTGGCTCGGTCGTTCACCCACAGATGACCTATCGAAGGCAAAGCTCATGGTCTTGCCCCAGAGTTAAGGGTGGGGAGGTTGAAAGCAGTGGCTTGGTCCTTCACCCACCGACAACATAACGAGGGCAAAGCTCGTGGGCTTGCCCCAGAGTGGAGGGTGGGAAGGGTGCAAACCGTAGCTCGTTCCTTCACCCACCGGCGACCTATCGAGGGAGAAGCTCGTAAGCTTGCCCCGAAGTCGAGGGTGGGGAGGGTGCGAGCCCTAGCTCGGTCCTTCACCCACCGGTGACCTATCGACGGCGAAGCTCATAAGCTTGCCACGGAGTTGAGGATGAGGAGGGTGCGAGCCGTAGCTCGGTCCTTCACCCACCGAGGACCTATCGAGGGCGATGCTCAAAAGCTTGCCCCGGAGTTGAGGGTGACGAGTGTGAGAGCCATAGTTCGGTCCTTCACCCACTGGAGACTTATCAAGGGCGAAGCTCGTAAGCTTACCCCAGAGTTGAGGGTGTGAAGGGTGCAAGCCGTAGCTCCGTCCTTCACCCACTGGTGACCTATCGAGGACAAAGCTCGTGGGCTTGCCCCAGAGTTGAGGGTGGGGAGGGTGGGATCCGTAGCTCGGTCCTTCACCCACCGGCGACCTATCGAGGGCGAGGCTTGTCGGCTTGCCCGGGAGTTGAGGGTGGGGTAGGTGCGAGCCGTAGCTCGGTCCTTCACCCACCGGTGACCTATCAAGGGCGAAGCTCGTGGGCTTGCCTTGGAGTTGAGGGTGGGAAGGGTGCAAGCCATAGCTCGGTCCTTCACTCACCGACGACCTATCGAGGGCGAAGCTCGTGGGCATGCCCAAGAGTTGAGGGTAGGGAGGTTGCGAGCCGTAGCTTGGTCCTTCACCCAACGGTGCCTTCACCTTGAAGGGGAGCTGAAATTTTCAAATGTAGATGACAATACTTGAAAGTATGCACAGAAAACAATATTTATATTTACAAAGCTATTGATAATATCTGAGTAAATACTCATCACTCCTATGGCGGGTTAGCTCGCCACCTTCCATTGTTGGTCTCTGAAGTCCTTCTGATCATTGACAAGTTCGACCAACAGGGCTTGCTCAGGCTCTTTGTGCTTGGTGGAGCCGACATAGCAGCTTCGAGACAATCTTTGGCTTCCTCGTGCTTGTCTAACTCCCTGCAGAGTCTGGAACTAATCATTTGATGCAGGAGTGAGGGGAGAGCTTCGATGGCAGTCATGTATGACCACCCTATGATGCCGTTGTATGCAGACACAATGTCAACGACAACGAATTGCGTCATCTGAGTGACGACTCTCGGCTCCTCCCCTAGAGACATTAGCAGGGTGATAACTCTGACGATATGAACCGAGTGGCAGGTGAAGCCGATAATCGGACCCATACACGGACTCATATCTGTTTGCTTCAGCCCCATTTTCTCAATCGTTGACATAAAAAGAATGTCGCATTAGCTTCCGATGTCAACCAAGAGGCGGTTGACTATGGCCGTTCCCGTTTGGGCTTCGATGACGATGGCATTATCATATGGTAGATTAACCCCCTCCTAGTCATCGTCGAAGAATAAGATGGGGGACGAGCTACTCTCCTCTGCTTCGCTTCGTCACTCACACCCGTCGTCATCACTTGTCGAGCATATGCCTTTCTGGCCGATGCCAATGCGCCGCCCGAGGATGGCCCACCGCGTATCACATCTATGCGCATGACCGCTTTAGGCTAGCAAGGGACGTCTTGCTCGGCATCTGGGGCAGATTCAGCTGCCATGCACCAGGGGGGCGCTCTTTCATCACGAACCGGTCTCCTCCTATTGACGATTCCTTGGAGATGGCCCTTGTGAATCAGCCGTTCGATATCCCTCTTTAGAGTGAAGCATTTGTCAGTATCATGACCGTGATCATGGTGATATCGATAGTATTTCTGTAGATTCTTCGCGGCTGGGGTTTTCCTCATCCCCTATGGTGAGTCTCAGAAAGTCTGGCTCTCGTCACTATGGCCAACACTTCAATCATAGGGGCATTGATCTGCGTGTATTGGGCCTGTTACTGTGCTTGGGGCGTGCTGACCATCGGCAGGGGCTCTCTAGGTGCAGTGAACCCTCGTGCTGGTCTGGGGTGATCTTACGGTTGATGGCCTCCTTGGTCGTGCCTTTGGTTGCTAAGTTGGTCATGCACTCTAGGGCGGACTTCCTGCCTTGATCGAAAATTAAGCCACCGCTCGTTACGGGATGTCCCAACCAGGGCAGCCACCTTCTTTACTCCTAAAGCATCCTCGCTCAGAATGAACCTCTCCGTCTTGGTAATGAGCGCATCCAAATCGGTGGGCAGATCTTGGAGGAGCGACTTGTACAAGCTCCGGTTGGTCAGCCCTTTTTTGAAGGCTGCCATGGCAAGCTCATCTCTGCAGCATGCCACAACATGCCTTTCCTCCCGGAAACAATTTAAAAACTTTCAGATCGTTTCCCTTCCTTCTGGACTATCGAAAATAGATAGTCTGCAGGTTTCTTCTTTCTCCGTCCCACCCTGAACTACTGACATAACTTGTGGGATAGGTCGTCGAAGAATTCGATGGAGTGGGTGGGCAAGTCGTTGTACCACTCTAATGTCGACCTTTTCAAAGTCATTTGGAAGCCCTGGCATAGGAGTGCATCATTTGCACCTTGAATCTCCATTGCCCCTCTATATCTCTACACATGTTTGAGGGGATCGCCCGCACCATCATATAGTTCAACCTGAGGAAGTTTGAACCTACGAGGTATTAGGGCCGCGGTCACTTGTCTGGCCAGGGGGTTTGTAACGACCGGTATTCGTAATAATGATTATATGATTAACTTGGAGTGCTTCCCGCACTTGTTTCCGAGCAGTGATTGATGTTGATTCCAAGGGCGGAATCATTCATAAGGTGGGGAAGATGTAACGGTCTGTTTTCGCTCGTACGCCTTGTCGTGCACGTAGTCTTGTTCGTGCACGTATTTATTTTAGACTTTGTTTGTATCCGAACCCTATAGTGTGATATGCCGTTGCGACCCTCTCAGAGGCGCGATCGCCCCGGTATTTTCTTTGTAATTTTTGGATGTCGAGAGTCCAATTTGCTTAACTCATTACTTTTTATAAAATAAATTTTTATATAAATTAGTTTCTAATGCTGGAAGTTTTCAAAACTATGTACGTTGTAGGTATGAGATCCATTCATTACTAATCCTAACCCATTATCTATTGTCCCAACAAATTTTTAAAAAAAGAAAAGATCCAGTACGATTTTCTTCATTTAAAAAAAAGAACTAGGAACTAAACCTAGGCCCTAACCTAAAGAATGTCACGTGCAGGCAACCCTACACACCCCTAGGCTCTTTTTAAACCCCAAGGTCATTTGTTTCCCTTCTCTCCCAACACAAAGTGCCGCCACATTTTTTTCTCTCCACGCAAACGCTTCCAGGCCGCCTGAGTTTTTCACGTAACTCACGTGCGGTCCTTCTCCTCTACGAGATCCGACGCGCCCACTCCTCTTCACGCGCGCAGATCGCCGGGAAGCGCCGCACACCCTTCACTCGCGCAGATCTGACCACCTTGGCCGCAGCACCATCGGCGCCCACCTCCCGAAGTCTCCGACAACCTCTGACACCGCGCGACACCGGAGCTTCTACCTCCACGCCGTCATACACCCACGAACTCACGTCGGAGCAACCCCGATCACGTAAGCATGCTTGACATTTGATATACCTTAATATGTTAGAAAATGGGATGTGGTTAATGCACTGATGGTTAGTAGATGTTGTGGTGTATAATCATAGTTAATAGCAAATCAGTTGGTTATACTAAGTTAGCTCCATATACCCCTGTACAAATAAAAACGTGAGTGTTCTTTGCATGTCCTAAATGCATAACAGTATATAACCTATATATATTTAATTAGTTGTTAAGTGAGGAGAAGTTCTAATCATTTTTTTAATGTTAGTCCGCTTACAACCTTGGTTTTAAATACTAGCTAGCCTAATTATATGAACTCTGTGGCTTCTTTTATGACTTTAGTTTAAATGTTTGCGACAGTTCATATGCTTGGAAACTGTGAAATGCCTTCCCTTTACCATGGAAATTGTTATCTTAGAGTATGCGTACCGATTTTCATATACTTGCATGATGGTGTAAGTTGTAAGTTATATACATAAGTGTATTATTAACTATAGGACTTAGTTTATTTGTTATATACCAATAGTGTATAAATTTACATGTACACAATCAGCTTACAGTAATAAGCATATAGGTTAGTTACTTGTTAATTTCTAAATGGATAATAACTTCAATATGTGAGCAGAAGCATGTTATAAGAATAGATATGGCTAGGTATACTTTTATCTATATATTTTAATAACTAAATCACCTTCTTTTTGGTAATGCGAATCAATGGCGCAGTGAACCACAAATTCCGTTGCGATCATCGGAATTCCCCTAGGGTGGAGAACCTAATAAAATTGAACCATTAGACGTCATAAGAAATTTTTATATTTTAATTTTGTCGAGACAAACCTAATTCGGTATGTGTTTAATCAAAACAGAGAACCAGTCGTTCCTTAGCGTAACGCTCGATGAGACGAACCCACGACAACCGACATCACCAGAAACAGGCAAGTGAAACTTGCCAACTTTACTTTAGGCCATGTTTTTAGGCCAATTCCTTGTACTAGCGTGAAAGAGACTAGATCGTGAAATGATAGCGATCTAGGCGCAGCTTTGAGATCTAGCTTGACAACGAAGCTAGATCCGACACCTTGCCATATCATTCATGCATCGATAACTGTCATGTTTAAATTCCTTAACTGTATGCATTTGAATTGTTAACTGCCATGCATTGCATCTTACATGACATCCTAGTTAAATTTGCATCGTAGCACACGCTACACTACATGTACCAAATCCATGTTTCCGTGTTACCGGCTAGGCACCAGTTATGCGGGCATAACCCTACGCCATCGATGTTAAAAACACTTCCTGGCTTGTGATCCAGAAGAGAGCATTCCATGTTCGGGGGTAATGCCCTGGCTCGACACACGTGGAGGGGTAGGGATAAACGGTCACTTGAGCGTAAGAGTTGGCCCGTACAGCCACTCTAGCCAAAGGGCGGAATCTCTGTGCATGACGTGATTACAATTCCAGTACTTGTCCTTTACTTGTTTACTTGCCATGCCATGTTATTTGCCATGCTATACCATGCCATACTTTACTTTAGAACTGCTAGGTTGCTTTACTTTCAAAGTTGTCATACTTTACTTTAGAACTGTTAGGTTGCTTTCTTTTATAGTTTCCTTGCACAAGTCTTTCAGACTTGCTGACATGTGCCCCTTCTCTTTGGGTGACGCATGTTAGTTGCTGAGCCAGAGACTGCAGTCGAGGGTGACGTGTTCGTGGAGTACGTGCCCGATCCGTTGTTGACGTTGAGTACGATGCTTCCGGTGACTATTCTTAGTGTCCCCCTGCTGAGCTTCCATTTGTTTAGTTTTGTTAAGTTGTCGGTGCGCGGCACCTGTACTATGTTTTTTATGTACCTTGTACTTTTGTTTGGCCATGCTGGGGCGCTTGGTTCTTTTCTCTGTAAGCCTGGTGGCTTTTTCTGTGATGTTGTAATTTAATTTAATGGATATTCTGATATTTCTTTTTGGTCTCATTTCCTTGTTTATTATCTTTGTTTCGTATCGCAATTGCAAGGAACTGCCAATTAATGTTTATTGACGCTTATCAGACTTGCGGCTTTGCAGCTTCAAGTCTGAGCGGACCTTCTCACGCTTCGCCTCCACATTTTTGGGAAGCGGGGCGTGACAGGTTTTGTTGGTGGCCCATGCAGGTCCTTTTGCAAATGCGAACTATTGGAACAACGATAATAAATATAGAATGTCCATTAAATAAATTAGAACATCCAAATTATAAGCCCGGAGTCTGGGTTTTAGCGTTCCTATGTCTTAGGTGGCTAGTAGACGTGTTAGAGCACCTGTCCCAGCCTGATAGGAAATCCGTTAGGTCAGGACTATAGTGAGACTTAGTTAGAGGTTGTGCTTGCTAGTTAGAGGCCCCTGATTGTTTGTTAGACTCCATGCTAGTGATTGATATGATAGTCTTAAGAGTTACCTTAGTGGTTCCTGTCTAGCTCTGTCCATGATAGATTCCAAGGATTTCTTTAGCCGTTCGCTTGGGTTCATCGATATCGGGCCCAACAGAACATGATCTCGATTCTCTTAGAACCTTCACCGAGGCCTCTAATATACTCTAGCCACTAGGAAGCCTTAATGTTAAAATTTCCCGTGACCTCAGTCAA
Organism: Scilla litardierei; assembly: GCA_030789695.1. Classification (NCBI taxonomy): domain Eukaryota; kingdom Viridiplantae; phylum Streptophyta; class Magnoliopsida; order Asparagales; family Asparagaceae; genus Scilla; species Scilla litardierei. The sequence goes on from CM061142.1 coordinate 447,372,587, forward strand.
CCGATGATTAGGACTCTCTGGTTCAATCTTTTCCTGGTCGCTACACTCCTGTGTTGCTGACCGTATGCCTTCGTCGTATTTTTCTTGAATCGTAATTTAGGTGCATGCCTCACACAACCACATTCATTGCCCTCGATTCATATGATCCCCTCCTTACTATTATCGTTGACCTTTCAAATCTTTCCTTTGCAAATCTTGATTCTTCCAAAGTCGTTTTCAAATTTTCCTCATTAAAAGTTTCCACTCGATTTAAATCTTGTTTTAAACCTCCTTTCAGTGTATTTCCATTTGAGTTAAAAGTCATTCTTAGGTTTTGATGACTATTTGGTCGTAATTTTAAATTACTATCTTGTAACCACCTATCTAACATATATCATAAACACTTGATTTTAAACTTTAGTACTATTTCGATAATTCGATATACCACCTTTCCTAAATCGTGAAATTTATTTTAGCTATTTACCATACGTACTTTAAAATACTTCCTTCTAGATAAATAGAACTCCAATTAATTTATGAATATATACTAATTACAAGTTTGTTCGTACCCGTTCTTCAAAGTCTTTTTACCAACCCGTTCTTGTGGCAAATCCTTGTTTTCCCCTAAAAGTATTTCCGATGTCACTCTTCGCTAAGTTTAAATTAGTTCGAAAACTTTTAATATATGTATTATATTTCATACGCTTTCGCGACTTAAATTTATTTGTTCTTTTCTAAACATTGAAACTTTTGTCGAGATTTTTTAGTATTGGTTTATAATATTTTCTAGCCTATATTTTCATATCGATATAAATGTCTTGCCCCTTTTCATATACCGATGTTATTTTGAACCGTACCTCTGTTTTTCCTAACCTGAATTATAATTTTCTTTTCTTGCTTATGCCATTAAACCTTATTCGAATACCGTATCGTGATTGCTTCTTATATACCTTTCAAGTCACATGGGACTTCAGCTTTCAGCGAGTCGATTTTATGCTCAACGTTTTCCCTAGTTCAGATTTTCGTAAAAAAAAATTACTTTTCGAAACCATTTCCTCTTATTATATATATTCGACTCAAACTTATTTCGAACAAATCATTTTATCGACCGGTTTCGTACTCCTTATTTTAATTTATATCTTTTACACACAGTTTCCATGTATCCTAATGGAGCATCATTACATCATTACACGGCCGTTCTCATGCTTTTCGATCCTTCTATTCGTTGCGCTTTTGATTTCAGTTTCTTTCCTTTTGACTAGCCAATAGAGCTTGTCGTCGTCCGTGTCAATCTTAGTATAGTTTGGTGGGCCCATTAGTGTAATTTGATATGTCGTCGTAGTGTATTAAATTCCATGATGCATATGAAGTTGTTTGTGGTTGGTGTTGGTATGTTGCGTGTAGGTAGTTATGTATTAGCTGCATGAGTATAAGTGTGATATACATATGATAGTATGATTATAATTGTTTGATTGGTATTACTTGTTTTTATGAGATGTCGTATGCATGTATACCATGAGGTATACCCGACTACAGCATATCTTAACTAATGGATGTAGTAAGTGTATTGATCTGCCAATTATAGATGGGTGGATATGGTATGAATATATGATACGTGTATGTGACCATATGATGACAACATTTATTAGGGAGAGTATTGTAATTATAGGTGTGCTGATGTTTGTAATAATGTCATGGAATATGAAGTGATTGAGATATGTGATATTACCTGATTAAATATTAAGGGTGTTTGACACTTTGATATGTATATGGTTATGTTGGTAGACGTGTATGCATTAGATAGTATTGGTATGTGTATGGATGCTGTGGTATGTGTATTCTGCTATGAATTTGAGTCTCACTCAAGCTTGAGTGGGTATACTCTATGTACGTTGGTGTATTTGTATGCGGTTGGTGTATAGTGATGGATGATGTAAGTATAATGTTTGGATTGTTTGTGTCCGGTTGTGTTACGCACATGATTGTGGGTCACTAAACCAGTATATAGTTATAGGTGTTGGTCTTGTGGTATAGTTATTTATTAGGGGGCTTGCCTGCGTGTGTATATATATATGTACTAGCTAAAACTAAGCGTGTAGATGTAAAGAGTTTATAATCGTATGATTGGTAAAAATGAATGAAATGTTAGCGTGTGGGGGGGTGTGCACCATGCACAGGTAAGTATGTGCTTAGTTATAAGTTTTGGTGACTATGATATGTATGGCGTGTCGTGGGTATAATTATAGGGCCGTATGTGATGTGAAGATATGGTGAAATAAATTCATACATTTGAATGACTATATATACTGTGAAATTATAGTAGTGGTGCGTGTGTATTAGATGTAGTAAGACTTGTTTGAGTATTGGTATAGTGCGACTATGTGTGTCGATGTGTCTGGTGTTGAATGTATGCTAAGAAATATAAGAGAGTATTATACCCTTGGATGCTCGATGCATAGGTAGCTATCTATACGTAGAGCGATGGTTGTAATTGCTAAAGTGAGACTAATCCTATATGAGTATCTGAGCTATTGTTTGTGCTAGGTAAGTAGTAGCTATATAATGAATGTTTATACATGATTGAAATACATGTATGAGTATGAATGGCTATGATAGGTATAAGAGTAATGAGCGTGAATGAAAACATGTTAATAGTGATAATGTTTGACTATCTAGTGCATATATATAAGCACTTGTAATGACTATATCTGGTTTGAAGTATGACGTGAAATGATTTGGGGTAGTTACTAGAGCGACTAGATATGATAGAAAGTCCGAGGACGGACTTTATTTTAAGGTGGGTAGGATGTAACGACCGGTATTCGTAATAATGATTATATGATTAACTTGGAGTGCTTCCCGCACTTGTTTCCGAGCAGTGATTGATGTTGATTCCAAGGGCGGAATCATTCATAAGGTGGGGAAGATGTAACGGTCTGTTTTCGCTCGTACGCCTTGTCGTGCACATAGTCTTGTTCGTGCACGTATTTATTTTAAACTTTGTTTGTATCCGAACCCTATAGTGTGATATGCCGTTGCGACCCTCTCAGAGGCGCGATCGCCCCGGTATTTTCTTTGTAATTTTTGGATGTCGAGAGTCCAATTTGCTTAACTCATTACTTTTTATAAAATAAATTTTTATATAAATTATTTTCTAATGCTGGAAGTTTTCAAAACTATGTACGTTGTAGGTATGAGATCCATTCATTACTAATCCTAACCCATTATCTATTGTCCCAACAAATTTTTTAAAAAAGAAAAGATCCAGTACGATTTTCTTCATTTAAAAAAAGAACTAGGAACTAAACCTAGGCCCTAACCTAAAGAATGTCACGTGCAGGCAACCCTACATACCCCTAGGCTCTTTTTAAACCCCAAGGTCATTTGTTTCCCTTCTCTCCCAACACAAAGTGCCGCCACATTTTTTTCTCTCCACGCAAACGCTTCCAGGCCGCCTGAGTTTTTCACGTAACTCACGTGCGGTCCTTCTCCTCTCCAAGATCCGACGCGCCCACTCCTCTTCACGCGCGCAGATCGCCGGGAAGCGCCGCACACCCTTCACTCGCGCAGATCTGACCACCTTGGCCGCAGCACCATCGGCGCCCACCTCCCGAAGTCTCCGACAACCTCTGACACCGCGCGACACCGGAGCTTCTACCTCCACGCCGTCATACACCCACGAACTCACGTCGGAGCAACCCCGGTCACGTAAGCATGCTTGACATTTGATATACCTTAATATGTTAGCAAATGGGATGTGGTTAATGCACTGATGGTTAGTAGATGTTGTGGTGTATAATCATAGTTAATAGCAAATCAGTTGGTTATACTAAGTTAGCTCCATATACCCCTGTACAAATGAAAACGTGAGTGTTCTTTGCATGTCCTAAATGCATAACAGTATATAACCTATATATATTTAATTAGTTGTTAAGTGAGGAGAAGTTCTAATCATTTTTTTAATGTTAGTCCGCTTACAACCTTGGTTTTAAATACTAGCTAGCCTAATTATATGAACTCTGTGGCTTCTTTTATGACTTTAGTTTAAATGTTTGCGACAGTTCATATGCTTGGAAACTGTGAAATGCCTTCCCTTTACCATGGAAATTGTTATCTTAGAGTATGCGTACCGATTTTCATATACTTTCATGATGGTGTAAGTTGTAAGTTATATACATAAGTGTATTATTAACTATAGGACTTAGTTTATTTGTTATATACCAATAGTGTATAAATTTACATGTACACAATCAGCTTACAGTAATAAGCATATAGGTTAGTTACTTGTTAATTTCTAAATGGATAATAACTTCAATATGTGAGCAGAAGCATGTTATAAGAATAGATATGGCTAGGTATACTTTTATCTATATATTTTAATAACTAAATCACCTTCGTTTTGGTAATGCGAATCAATGGCGCAGTGAACCACAAATTCCGTTGCGATCATCGGAATTCCCCTAGGGTGGAGAACCTAATAAAATTGAACCATTAGACGTCATAAGAAATTTTTATATTTTAATTTTGTCGAGACAAACCTAATTCGGTATGTGTTTAATCAAAACAGAGAACCAGTCGTTCCTTAGCGTAACGCTCGATGAGACGAACCCACGACAACCGACATCACCAGAAACAGGCAAGTGAAACTTGCCAACTTTACTTTAGGCCATGTTTTTAGGCCAATTCCTTGTACTAGCGTGAAAGAGACTAGATCGTGAAATGATAGCGATCTAGACGCAGCTTTGAGATCTAGCTTGACAACGAAGCTAGATCCGACAACTTGCCACATCATTCATGCATCGATAACTGTCATGTTTAAATTCCGTAACTGTACGCATTTGAATTGTTAACTGCCATGCATTGCATCTTACATGACATCCTAGTTAAATTTGCATCGTAGCACACGCTACACTACATGTACCAAATCCATGTTTCCGTGTTACCGGCTAGGCACCCGTTATGCGGGCATAACCCTACGCCATCCATGTTAAAAACACTTCCTGGCTCGTGATCCAGAAGCGAGCATTCCGTGTTCGGGGGTAATGCCCTGGCTCGACACACGTGGAGGGGTAGTGATAAACGGTCACTTGAGCGTAAGAGTTGGCCCGTACAGCCACTCTAGCCAAAGGGCGGAATCTCTGTGCACGACGTGATTACAATTCCAGTACTTGTCCTTTACTTGTTTACTTGCCATGCCATGTTATTTGCCATGCTATACCATGCCATACTTTACTTTAGAACTGCTAGGTTGCTTTACTTTCAAAGTTGTCATACTTTACTTTAGAACTGTTAGGTTGATTCCTTTTATAGTTTCCTTGCACAAGTCTTTCAGACTTGCTGACATGTGCCCCTTCTCTTTGGGTGACGCATGTTAGTTGTTGAGCCAGAGACTGCAGTCGAGGGTGACGTGTTCGTGGAGTACGTGCCCGATCCGTTATTGACGTTGAGTACGATGCTTCCGGTGACTATTCTTAGTGTCCCCCTGCTGAGCTTTCGTTTGTTTAGTTTTGTTAAGTTGTCGGTGCGCGGCACCTGTACTATGTTTTTTATGTACCTTGTCCTTTTGTTTGGCCATGCTGGGGCCCTTGGTTCTTTTCTCTGTAAGCCTGGTGGCTTTTTCTGTGATGTTGTAATTTAATTTAATGGATATTCTGAGATTTCTTTTTGGTCTCATTTCCTTGTTTATTATCTTTGTTTCGTATCGCAATTGCAAGGAACTGCCAATTAATGTTTATTGACGCTTATCGGACTTGCGGATTTGCAGCTTCAAGTCTGAGCGGACCTTCTCACGCTTCGCCTCCACATTTTTGGGAAGCGGGGCGTGACAGGGTTAGCCACTTCTGGGTAGGGACACACATGCGATCTATGGGGGCGCACATGCGATCTTCGGGGGTCGATACGACCGCCTCGACTTGTCACGCCCCATCTCACAAATACCCTATAAGGCATTCTATACTATGGGAAAGGAATGATGGAGCTTGACAAGCCGTGGTGTAACACCAAGAGTAATTAGAAAACACCATAAGCAGGCCACTGCGAATGCTGGGATCATACATCATATTATAAAAGGAAAGAAGCAACACATACAGCCATCACAGAGAGTACATAATCACAGATTTACATAACCAAAGAAAGTACTACACAACAACATCAAGTACAAACTGAAACTAACTCAGAGAAGTACCACAAGCTCCCAACACATACCACCGCTACAAAAAGGCAACACGCTCACTACACGACCCAACTCACACTTCAAGACTCATCCCAAAAAAAGTAGTGTCCCCAAGGTGTCAGCTCACACATGGGTAATCTCCTGAGGGAGATTCTGCTCTGGTGTCGCCTGATCAAGACCTGAAAAGTAAAATGAGCACGTCAAAACGTGCCCAGTAGGAAACTAACTAGAGTAGGGAAAATCATTTAGGGGTTATGAGTGTAAAGGCAATAGGAGTACAAGCAACCAAAGTGAAAAGTGCAACACACAAATGTGCAACAATAACACATATAAAGTTTATTAGTTAGTAGATGTTAGTGACTCTTTGGAAGCCTAGGTATCATCTAAAGATAAGGGCCTGGACCTCACCCCAAATTTGGGGTGAATATAGCACACGACGCAGTGGACATGGGCACTGTATGCCATGCCTCTCAGCTCCCCCGTCCCTGGTAGGAGTGAGGCTCTCCACATAATAACACAACCTCCGTATGTATCATCTACTCCCGTTAAAGGCGAGTGGGAATAAATATCACATATCACATATCTCTTTCCCCAACTTCTCAGTCCAGCCCCTTATAGTTAAGTTATACCCAAACTTCCCCGTCCCCATACCAGGATGCTCACCCACCTTAGGGCAGATCGAGACGTCCCAATTGACATATCATATCTCATATATTGATGGCAAGACTTGCGCAATTTCACAATAATAAATCAGGATTCCAATATTCATGGCTATTTTCCAAGTTCCATAGCGTCATATTCACTGGGCATTTCAACAAACATGCGGCATGCGTCATAAAATGAACATTGTCACAGCATCAAAAATAAGTAACAATATCATTTATGAACTTTCTTATAGATATCAACATCATTCATGTATATTGGTATGGAAATTTAGCAATCACCCAAGTTTCCAACATCATCCAAACAGTCCAGCTTGCTGAAATGTGCAGAAACAGCTACAAAATCAGTATATTTCATCAATTTATCTTGTGAATTTGGCAAAACTCACTGAAGGAAAGTTGAAGATATAATAATCATGGGTTCACCCATAAAAATTTAAGCAGAAACGTGGACTGAGTGATTTACAGTGAATTAATTAGTAGAACATATACAGACTGTTTTTCTAACAGATTTCAGGGTCTGTATTAGAAGCTAATTTTGGGCATGTTGTTGCCAATATTTCCAAAAATATGCACTTTGATGAATTTGTAGATAAACTTGTTAACTTTACAACAGTAAATTTCATAGAGTGTGCGGGTAATAAACTTCATTTTTCTAAACTGTGTCCAGTTTGACAAAATCTCAGACATGTTGCAAACATTGAATTTTTACTCATACTTATTGAACTCAACATATATCAAATTTTATATGAATCTGGGGTAGAACTTCAAGATCTATAATTACATATTTTTTTTGAAAGTAAATCAAACTACATAGATCAGAATTGAGGTAGAAACACATAACAGAATTTCTGTATTTTAGGGGAGGTTGATTTGCTAGGAAAAACAAGGAAAAATTGAATCTTTTTGATCTATTGCACTTAAAACACATGAAATCAAGGTCATGAGCCAACAAAATAACATCATAGCATCCTCATAATCCTAAATGAAAATTTCCTAACCAAGTTAGAATTCCTACCTCAAGAAAATCTCTTTCTTTCTCTTCCTTCCACCTTTCTTTCTCCTTGAAGTGAGCTAGGTTTTCTCCAATTTTTTGGAAGTAAAATTAAGATTTGTCAGCTTGGATGAAGAGGAAGGGGGAAAGGGAAATTTCAGCCAAGTCTAGGAGGGGGAGAGAGGGATATGCATGAAAAGAAAAAGAGAAGGAAGGTTAAAGAAGAGTATAGAAATCTCCCTAAAAATATCTATCACTAGAACCTACTCTAGGATAAGCATGAACATGCTAAAATGACTTTAATACCCTTCCAAAATTACCCCTCAAGTTTCAAGTATTTACAAGTTTGCCATTACTTTATGCACACACAACTTTAGTATGTACGCATAGCAGCTTTAGTCCAAATGGTCGTTTTGCCCCTAACCTTTCTAAAAATTTACGAGTATGCCACTAATCCCATCCCTTTTCACACTAGCCCCTCTCACACTAACCCACTCTTTCAAAATTTACAAGTATCACATTACTTTACACACCCACCTTTAATTTATACACACTTCCACCCATATTGCCAAATGACCTAAATGCTCCTACACTCTTCACGAAATTACACAACTGCCACCAGCCACATACACGTCATATCACCTCTTATCAACTCATTATACCGCCTCTACTCGTGTGTAGAGGACTACCGTATCAGTCGCTGTATAGGGATAAATAGGCCATGACATCCTACCCTCCTTAAACTAAAGTTCGTCATCAAACTTTTCGAAGTCCAAGGGTTCTAGTCTAAGAAGAAAAATACTTCTAATTCCCAGGGGGCCTCTCTATATATTACCCTACATCATTGTCTCAACAAAATTTTGCACTCAAGATTATCAAAAGAGATATTGGTACATGGATAAGATACTTACATAAATAGGTGATGGTATCTGTCTCTCATCTCGTCCTCGCGCTCCCATGTGGACTCAATAGGGGATTCTTGCTGCCACATAACCCTTACTAGATTAATGGCCTTCTTCTTCAGTATCTTCTGCCTCTGATCTAGGATGGCCACTGGTTACTGTTCATAAGTCAGGTCGGGGCGCACTTCAATCTCTGAGAAGTCCACAAGGTGACTAGGGTCTCCCACATATTTTCGAAGCTGGGATACGTGGAACACATCATAGATGCCTTTAAGGGAGGGTGGCAAGGCAAGGCGATATGCAACCTCACCAACACGAGCCAAAATCTTGAATGGACCAATGAACCTCGGGCTCAACTTCCCTCGTTGACTGAATCGAATCGTGCCACGTGTCGGGGAGATCTTCAAGAACACTTAATCAACTGGTTGAAACTCCAATGGAGGTCTCTTTGTATCTGCCCAATGCTTATAGCGATCCTGAGTGATACGAAGATTCTCCTTGACTGTCTGATCCACATCGATCACTTCAACCACCAATTCAGGCCCTAAGAGTTCACGATCCCCAACATCGTCCCAGCTTAGAGACGATCTGCACTTCCTTCCATATAGATCAGCAAACGGTACCATTCCAATGTTTGCTTGATAACTATTGTTGTAAGCAAACTCCACCAGGTGCAAATGATCTTCTCAGGATCTCTTAAAGTCCAACATACATGCCCTCAACATGTCCTCAAGGATCTGAATAACTCGCTCGGACTGCCCATCTGTCTGGGGATGATATGCGATACTAAACTTGAGATGAGTCCCCAAACTAGATTGCAAACTTCTCCAAAAATGTGAGGTGAATCTGGTGTCCCGATCAGAGATTATACAAACAGGAACTCAGTGAAGCCTCATGATCTCCTCCATGTATCTTCGAGCCAAATGCTCAGTAGACTGCCCAACTCGAAAGGGAATGAAATGTACAGATTTGGTCAAGCGATCAATGACTACCCAAATTGCGTCATTTTCCTTGGTGTGCGGGGTAGCCCAGTCACAAAATCCATCGTCATGTGTTTCCATTTCCATTCAGGTATGGGGAGAGGCTGCAACAGACCTGCAACTCTTTGGTGTTCGGCCTTCCCTGTTGACAGACCAAGCATGAGGCCACACTTCTGGCTATGCTGCGCTTCATTCCATGCCACCAATAATGTTGTCGCAGGTCACGGTACATCTTCGTCCCTCCTGGATGAATTGCATAGGGGGAACTATGGGCCTCTTTAAGCAATTTCTCTCGAATAGCACCAGCTGGTACACATAGCCGAGATCCAAATCTAAGAGAGCCATCTTCGTGAATGTGAAAGTCAGTTTGAAGTCTGGACTCTACCTGTTCTTGGATTCTTCTTAGCTTCTCATCTCCTGATTGTGCGGCCTTGATCCGGTCCACCAGATCGGACTGGACCTACAAGTTCAACATGGCTACTTTAATGCCCGGAAGAACGACCTCTATCTCCATCTGTCGCAGGGCCCACTGGAGCTGAGGCTGAGAGGTCAATATCATCATAGCAGGATATCTACTGAGAGCATCAGGGACCACGTTTACTTTTCCATGATGATACTGGAGATCGAGATCATATTCTGCCATCAGCTCAAGCCACCGACGCTGTCTCATGTTGAGCTCCTTCTGGGTGAACACATACTTCAAACTCTGTAGTCGGCATACACCTTGACATACTCTCCTAGCAAAAAATGCTCCACAACTTTAGGGCAAAAATCACAGCTGCTAACTCCAAGTCATGCGTAGGGTAGTTTAGCTCATGCATCTTAGAAGTCTAGAGGCATAAGAAACAACACGCCCATGTTGATGTAAGACACATCCCAGCCCTTTGCCAGAAGCATCACTGAAACTCTCAAACCCTCTAGAACGATCTGGAATCGTCAGGACTGGCGTAGTTGTCAACCTTCTTTTCAATTCCTTAAACGCATGCTGACACTCCTCAGACCAGACATAAGCAACATCCTTCTTAGTCAGGTGAGTAAGTGGTGCTGCAATTTTGGAGAAATCCTTGATGAACTTTCTGTAATAACCAGCCAATCCCAAGAAACTTTGAATCTCTGAAACTGACCTGGGGACAGGCCATTTCTCCACTGCAGCCACGTTTTCTGGATCAACTGATATGCCATCTTCTGAAACTATGTGCCCCAGAAAAGCCACTTTAGACAGCCAAAACGGGCATTTATTATACTTGGCATATAATTGATGCTGCCTCAAGGTCTCTAGTACAACCCTCAGGTGCTCCACCTGTTCTTCCTCATCCTTGGAATATATCAATATATCATCAATAAAGACAACCATGAACTTGTCCAAATAGTCAAAGAATACCTGATTCATTAATCTCATGAAAGTAGCTGGAGCATTAGTCACACCAAAGGGCATCACTAGTAACTCATTATGTCCATAACGAGTTTGGAAAGCTGTCTTCGAAACATCAGACCCCCGAACCTTTATCTGGCGATAACCGCTCCGCAAGTCCAACTTTGAGTAGACTCGGGATCCACCAAGCTGATCAAAGAGGTCATCGATGCGAAGAAATAGGTACTTGTCCTTTATTGTCACCTTGTTCAATTCCCTGTAGTCAATACACATCCTCCGGATCCATCTTTCTTACACTACTACAAAATGGACCTTCAACAGCGCTTAAATAAGGTCTTTAATAGCACTTTACAAGCGATGTCTATCTCGCCGCTACTAAAGGGGGGCTGGTTTTAATAGCGCTTTACAAGCGCTGTTAAATGGGGGCCTTTAACAGCGCTTGTTAGTGCAAGCGCTGTTAAAGGAGGCCTTCTTTTAACAGCGCTTGTTAGTGCAAGCGCTGTTAAAGGTCCACCTTTAACAGCGCTTGCACTAACAAGCGCTGTTAAAGGTGGACTTTTCACAGCGCTTGTACTAAAGAATCTGTTAAAAGTGGACTTTTCACAGTGCTTGTACTAAACAAGCGTTGTCTATTGTGACCTTAGACAGCCCTTCTTTAGTACAAGCGCTGTTAAAGGTCCACCATAGACAGCGCTTATACTAAACAAGCGCTGTTAAAGGTCCCAGATAGACAACGCTTGTTTCAATTCATTTTATTGTTTCTCACTATGTTTTATATTTAAATAGATCCATTTAATGTTCAAAATGCTTAAATAAACCACCAATAACATTAAATTACAAGAAACAATCATTACAAGAAACAATCAAATTAAATTGCTTTTATTCAATAATCACATAAATTAGACAATATGCATTGATATTGGAAGATGATCCGTAATACAAATAAGAAACATTATCACATATAAAAATTATCATTCATTATTCATTATATCACTCCTTGAACAATACATTTCCCGACAGCAGTATATACATTCCAGAGCGGGTTCCATCTCAAAAATCTTTTCTGCTGCCTCTTCTCCTAATTTGATGTTCTTGTGTATTCTGCTCGCACCTAATAAAGCACACCACATGCTGGCATTTGCTTCCATCGGCATCTCCCTCATAAGAGCTTGTGCATCCGCCAAACGTCTTGCTCTCCCCAGAAGATCAATCATGCAAGTATAATGATTTGCCTTTGCAGACACGCCAACAATTTTTCAGGTTAACCACGATTCGTATAGTAATGGAGACTGCATAAATCTGTATAGATGAAAACCAAGTAAATAATAATAATAAATAGACAGAGAATTAGAATATTGATGGCATAATTGAGAAACTAGAATAAAGATGTTTGAACTAACTGTGTAATTCTTCATCCTATGGAATATGGTTCTACTGGTAAGAACAACACCTTAAAGCCTAACAGCCAATCATAAACGAATCATAAACCCTGTAAGATTCATACTTCTTTCCTGCAAATGTATGTATATAATTAGTACCAACATTAATGTTAGCTAGAACATAAAACATGATGAAAGAAGAATATAACTAAATATTAATTTAAAAAGGGCAACAAAACTTCTAGGTAAATTTAATAAGTATAGGGGAAAACAACAGAAATTATGGACGAGTGAAAAACATTGCACCATGGGTGCATCAACAGGATCATATGTACTCCCAAACTTGTGTATGAACAAAATATACTAGTATTAAAACTGAAACAGTACTCCAATAGCAAAAGTGGTCATAGTAAAGCTAGAAATAGCTACATGTGATGTCTACTGTACAACGACCGATACATGAGAAGTTGAGAACAACATCAAAAGTGCAGGAGTGCACGCGATTCCTTTAAATCGGCATTAAGTTTGCTGCTCTTTCAATCACTTGATGTTGGTCTATTGGAACGTGATCAACTCTTCTCTTTGAGAATCAATGGGGGATGCATGTCCGAGAGAGAGAGACTGATACAACTGTAAGAACAACTGAGGTAAAGGTATCTTCATGACAATAATTTCTTTGCATATATCCTTTGTATTGCTTCCAACTTAAGACTTGCTTGACAAATCAAGCTTTGCTCGTCAGAAAATGGCCCCTGGAAAGTCTCTTTCCAAATCATTCATTTTGTGGGTGTTGTGTCTCTTTGAAAGCTGTCCTCACCAAATGCATAGAAGGATCCAGGCCAGGTTCCCTCCTCTACAATTATTATTAGCTAGTGGAAGAGCCGAGTCCTTTTATTCTCAGGTCTATTGTGGACACTTTGTCTGCTAATGATAATTCATGGGCATATTTCTGAGAGTAATGATACTTGGAGTCTCAGAAGATTGGTCCGCTGATAGATGCTAGTGTTTGGTGCTGGGATCCAACTTACATGAAGCTGTATAGAAACACTTGGATCAATGTCCCTATGTTTGATTGTTCACTTTTTTTTTACAAAAAAAGGATATCTAATTGATGTGATTTAGTTGACAAAAGACCTGTTAGTCGACTATTGATCCTGTTAGTCGACTAAGATAGTGTTAACCCTCTGGATCTCAACCCTCAAAATTTGCCTCCAGCCCCTAACTAGAGAACATTTACCAAATGAGGAATTACCTTCTGATAGGGGGAAAAATGCATTACATATTCAAGTTTCTAGTTCTCGATATCATACACCTATGAACACATGTATGCCAGATAGCAAAACTGAGATATGTGGAAGTTTTGACTCTAGCGTTGAGTATGATCACATATTATGTTGGTCGCGCACAAATCATCTGCTAGAGAAAGCTGAAAGTATAATAGCCAATGACTGCCGGCAATAATCGAGAATATCACAAGAAGCCATGATACAAAGAAAATTGTTGCACAAACTGTTTGGAAAAACAAAACAAGAAGTCTTCCAAAAGCGCAAATAAGTCGAGCAACAAAAATACAAAAAAGACATGTTCCCTAAATCACACGTAAGTCTCAAGTACAAAGAACATGAAAGGCATGTTCCCTAAAAACAGCAACAGAAAAGACATCCTTTAGGTCATAGGAAAACTCGAGAATTCATCATCAATGTATACTGACAGGGAAAAAAAATTTAGCCCAGGGGTTTGCTCCGTATGGTGGTAAATTCACAGTAAAAATGCAAATAAACAATATGAAAGATACTAAAAGGAATAGTGTCTAATAATTGATTTCACACTATTTACACTAGTCACAATGGGTGTTCACAAATTGTGGTAGTCAAATTAACAGTGGACAAATTGATCATGCAAAATTTCAAAAGCAAGATATCATAGTAATTACTATTGTATAAAGGATATATATTTGCTAATTATCTTTTGCATGAATATTGGCAAATAAAAGGCTTATAATGCAGAGGAAAAGAAGCTTGCTATTTTCAACCTAATAAATTATTGAAAAGTTTTTAAAAATAGACCCTAAACACAAGGAATCAATTATAAGTTAATTTCAAATTAAGGCACTTGTTAATCATAGTGAATTAATTCAATATATTTGCCCAACAATGTATTTTTTCCCCCTTCTTGAACATCCAAATTAGCAAGCCAAGTCTATAAATGCATCAATTAAACAAATGCACGCACCCTTTACATCCATTTTTATTTAAAATCTTCGTCAAACATATCTCATTTGGTTAATGGTGCAATAAATGAAAAATGAGGTAAATAATGCTTTTAGGTATAAAAAATTCTACCAAATATGGGATCCTTCATTCGTTTGTCATCGGCCCCCTTCGAAATTATGTCGAGATTCACCCTTCTCTTTCTATATTTAGTAGATTATTTTTCTTCTCTTATTTTTTTGTTTCTTGTGAACCTAAATCATGTGTTCTTACTAGATTTCAGTAGGGCAAACATATTTCCTCTTTTGATATCTCAAAGATCGAGAGAAGACATTATTTGAATCTCTGATTTTGGATCCTTACAAAATAATCATGATTGGCAGAACAAAAAATTAATTTTATGTGACCGCTAAATTATGCTTGTACATGGGGGCATCGTTTCCAACTCTCATGATAATACAATAGCAACATAATTTTATGAGACGAACAAAGCAGCAACAACCTAAAAGTAATCAGATCATTAATATTAGATAACCAAAGCAGTCGAAAGTACAGGATTGAAAATTAAAAACATCATAACCAAGATCATCTTTTTCCTAAACCCTAACAACTGATCGCTAGATGAATAAACTCTTACATAACCCTAATGCAGATAATTTCAATGGAAGAAGAACAAGAAGAACATAGCAGCAAGAGGACCAGAGATTGCAGTCAAATGATCACAGGATACATATATGGTCCTTAGCTCATGAATGTAGATTCATGTTCCACCAACAATAGTAATTTTTCCCATATTCATGTGACCCAAATGTCTATAGTCGAATAAAATGAAAAATAGCTAAAAGAACCTTAGAGCATTACTTTCTTGCATCTGCAAGTGGATGGAAATATAATGCATAAATGATCATCATGATGATTCGTTAATAATCAACTGAGCTTGTGAAAGACAATTTTCTTGAGCTAACATGTGACACAACAAGGGATCACATACCTCAGGTGCCATGTAACCGAGAGTTACAGTCTCGCCTGTCATGTCATTTGGATTCTGTGCCTCCACGTGAGCAACGCCAAAATCTTCACATCTCGGTGCATAATTTTCTTTGAGTGAAGATAGCTTAGCATGCACAAGGCACATGTAATTTTGAGAGTTTGACTAACACCGACACACGAATAATTGAAAAGTTATTCACCAAAAATTGTCAAATATATAAATATCAATGCTTACCCTCTTGCAAGATCAAGAGCCAGCTGGACAACAACTTTGAAGGCTAGCTTTCTTCTCCTGTTCTTTATAAGATATGTTTTTAGTGCACCGCTAGCAAGGTACTCTACAACGAAACAACAAACACTAGTTGGCATGCCAAGAAGACCATTATCTGTTTGAATGGTTAGGCCAGTTGCACCCATTGTAGCCCCTACAAACTGTAAATAGAAATTGTCTATTTGAGATCGATGTTTTGGAAAACCGAGCATGTAGTGTAAAAATGACATCAGAGAAGAGTATAGCATCAAGGGAGAACATAATTCAAAGAAATATCATAGCTTTTCCAAGCCAGTCACTGCCATTATCACCAATTCCTAGTTTGCCTCATATTGAACTTTTATGTATGGTTACTGCCATAACACAATACTTTATTTATGGTCTGTTTCGGCATAGTCAAAGACTCCTTGTTATGGGTATTCACTACGACGATTAAGAAAGCATTTAGTATTAATGCAAGTGGGAACTAATTATTCATAGTCAGTGGTTACTTAAAAAGGTTATCAGTTATGCACATTAATTTAGAGTATATGTGATAGTTAATAGGGGGTAGGTAAAGAGTTTAAGTAATGTAGACAAGTGTAGTGGTGTCAGTTATTGAGTTCGTAGTGTAACATATACTAGCAGATTAACACAGTGCACCAAGTACTGAATGAGTGAGGTGAATTTGAAGTATATTGTTTGGGTTCTAAGGTGTAAGTTACGGCGACGATTCTTTAGCAGTGAATGGCGAAAATGCACACTAGTCCATGGTGTTTGAATTAGCAGTGCAATTGGAACTCCATGAGGACAATTACAATGCTAACTTTAGTTCTGTTCTTTACTTCCAAGAATTACATAAGAAGTGATAAGGAAAAGTCCACGATTCCATATAATTTTGAAGGCTTTGAAAAAAATACTGCAATGAACTCTATAAGAGAATATATACCGAGACAAACAAGATGTACAAAGATATTGGATATGTGATACAACCTTAGCAGTAGTATATATGTAAGGTGAAAATGGATCCACGTTGTGGTCATCTACAACTCGTGGCTACAATGCTTTCTTGTGGTCATCGTAGTCCAAGACACTAGGGCCCTAACCGAGGTATGTGCAAACACATTAGATTGAAAAGAAGGAAAAAATCACTGATCGTAGTTTTATTTTTCCATAAATGAATCAAAATTTACTGATAAAATTAGGACGAAGAATGGATCACTTGACCTCTAAACTGTATGTCTTCCCTACTCCAGTCTGCTCCAAAGTCCAAATGCAAAAATCGTAGATAGAATGAGTCAATGGGTATTAAACGTGTGAAACGTAAAAGAAACTTGCTATTTGAATTTAATTACATTATTTCATTCAATTGTCAGGAACAAAACTAAGTGCTGGGACAAGAAAAGTAAGATTAAATACCAACAAATTAAACATTGTGAAGCCAATCATTAGAACTGATACGTGAAACTCATTACACTATCTTCCCTTATCATAGGAAATGGAAGCATGTTATCAGCAGCAACAAACCCAAAGTTTATTGTTTGGGAACGATCCTTTAGGTATCTTCAATTTAATGTGTGCTTCTAACTTACTAGCAATCTGTTTAAGGCTTCCCCTTCAAAAGAATGATCTCCTGACTAGAATATCAATTATCATAAGTCATACGCATAAATTCCTACAGCCTTTCCTCGGACATAAGAATAGATATGCAATACATTGATTTGATCTTAATAAGATTAACTTGTCAGGCATTTTCTATCCTCACATTTCTTAATAAGCAATGTATGTTTTGCTCACTCAATCCTTTATCTGCCAGACAGCAGCAAGGTGATCGTATATTTGCATGCAAGAACCAATTAAAGTTTAAAAGTGGTTGAAATGCTGAAGATCAAATTCTAATTCCAAGGCAATTAAACATAAAGTTATGATTAAAATGCATCTTGTATATAATCACTCTTGATTAACACTCCAATTAGCAGTACTAGTCTCAGCTGAAGTATGGTACTCACCTATCCATGAGACTGAAGTACGGTACTCACATGTTTATATGTGAGACGGTTCCATTTATCCCATTCACGGCGTCTACTTATGGAAACAAATCAAACACATTAAAGGGCTAAAAGCTAAAGAAACGTAAATGATCTTCATTAGCTCTAGAAATGTTATATAATAGTGTTTCAGTCCACACCTTGAACTACTGGCATGGCTGGAAATTTGTAGACATCTATCTGTTTAGTATCCTGATAGAAAACCCTGTCAAAACAAAATATATAGTCTTCTCCCTTCTCATCCTGTCAACAGTAAGACTTAAGATAGCATGCAATAACAACAACAACAAATCTGAAACAGCAAATTTCGGAAGAAATGAACCGTGAATACAAATGATTCTGCATTAAATCGGTGTAAGCATGTATCGACACCGCATACTCATCTCTCTCTTGAGGACAGATGTCTAAACTGCACACAAACTTTAAATTCGACATCATCAATCTCTGGCTATTGTTCAACCAGTCCAATTTCAGCAAGCTATGGCAGAATTTAGGATTCAGTCAATAGGATTGTAAAATTTCACATACAAATCTAAGCAGAAACAAATTGTTGTTTTAATTTCATTCTCTTTTTCATTGAAGGCTTATAACCATATATCCTCTTCATAAATTAGGGGACGTCGCTTAAGGTCTTCAGAAATGAGGCAAATATTTACAGAAATGAGTGAAATATGAAAAATATCCCAACAACTCAGCATTTAAACACAAAGCGAACGGTGCATCATCATGAATAGGTCAGGATCATCTTCATGTTTAAGAAAAATTCATAAGAAAAGTTGAAAATATATGAATTTTTGCATATAAATAGAATGAAAAAAATTTATCAGGAAACTACATGGATGAAGATCATTTCCACAGATCGAGAGAAATTAGTCAGAAAATTGTGAACAAAAAGAGAAAATTATAAGACTCAGCTACCATAGCAACCCGTAGCAATCGCCGACAGAGATCTGAAAATTATAAGACGGAGATGGCGCGGCGACAGAGGGAGCGGTAGATGAAGACGGAGATGGCGTCGGTGAGGAGGACGCTGGTGGAGACCTGGAGAGGTGTCGTCGACGGAGAAGATGGGGGTAGTGGAGAAAGGGGAGTAGGAAGGGGATGGAGGGAGCTCGATGGGGACACTACAACAAAAATGGTCTTTGACAACTTCTAAAAAAAGTTGTAATCTGGGTCCGACAACTTTTTAACAAACGTTGTAATATGCGAAGTTGTAATAAGGTCGACTCTATTACAACTTTTAATAAACGTTGGGTAAACTTCTATTACAACGTTTATAAAAGGTTGTGTAAACTGCTATTACAACTTTTATAAAAGGTTGTATAAATAAATATTACAACTTTTAATAAACGTTGTGTAAACTTCTATTACACCATTTATAAAAGGTTGTGTAAAGCAATATGACAACTTGTTTTAAAAGTTGTGTAAACTGCTATTACAACTTTTATAAAAGGTTGTATAAAAAGATTTTACAACTTTTAATAAACGTTGTGTAAACTTTTATTGCGCCGTTTATAAAAGGTTATGTAAAACAATATTACAACTTTTTTAAAATGTTGTGTAAACTGCTATTACAACTTTTATAAAAGGTTGTTAAAACTTCTATTACAACTTGTTTAAATGGTTGTTTAAAACTATACTACAACTTTTATAAAAAGTTGCGAAAAAAAGAACAAAATAAAAAAAAAATCTCTAGGCCGCTTGCCCATCGCCCTGCGGTTGCTTAATGCTGATTGCACATGAAAAGTAGAACCAGTCCAGACATTCTTAACTTTGTAATCAATAAATAATGGAAGTATAAATGACACACACGGGAAGCAATCACCCTGAGAACAAACCAAAAGCCAAACTCTGATTTATTCGGCAGAAGTAGGAATGCATCTAATGCAAATTGCATCATAAGCATCAATGTTTAAACCAGGACAATGAACATTTCCACCTCATCAACCCAGCGGTTTGTCCATCCTAATAGAAAAGGCATATGAAATATATCAAACTCCTCAGCCTTTGATAGGCTTGACAGCTGAAAGATCACCTCCACGTCCGACTGCAAAAATATAACAAGCATAACAAATTACAAATGACCGTCAGCAGCAGCAGCAGCAGCGACACCAACAGTAATTACCTGGGCAGTGACTATCCCCGACACTTCAACGAGGCCTCCCTTCTTAACATTTTTGTTCTCCATCGAGACCTGCTTCCCTCTGAGAGTCTCAAGCTCCTCGACTGGCCATTGAATCAGTTGCCGGCCATTTGGATCAAGACATGAAGATGGAGTCCAGTAACTGGGCAATTTTTTGAGGCAACTTGTGATGCCAGTAGTTAGTTAATAGGAATATGGAAGTGCCATCCAAAAAAATGGTTGGAATGTAATAATTCAAATCACTATCTTCAAGTCTTAAGAAAATCATATATAACAATCAAAATGTAAAAAAAGAGAATATGTAAGTTTAGATGCATAATTGAATTGAGTCTTCAAAGAGATGGTTTGGTCCACACACACACACACACACACACACACAACACACACAACACACAACAAAAGCTAATGCAATTGGCACTGAACTGACAATGCCCAACACCCCTTCAAGCAGCATCTTACCTGAAGCATTGAAACGTATCATGAGCTATGAAGTCCATTCATACGAGATACAGTCACATTCTTCTAGTTGCCTCAGGATATCTTCTAATGTGGAAAGAACATGTGGCCAAGATATTGTAAGAAGCAGCATTGATGATCCTAACAAAAGAGCAACTTCTGTCAATGTGAACTTACAAGCTACACAATACAGCTTGCCCCATACAGCTTCTGTCCCAGCAGATATACTGATATTGTAACGGCCGCTTTCCGACCGTTTGTAATTTTCTGCGCGCACGTGCTTTTTCGTGCACGTATTTTATTTGGATATTTCTGAGCTCCGGCATATGCGATGCAATATGTCGTTGCGATCGTTTTGGGGTGTTGGAATTTAGTGAAATTTTGGGAATGTCTTTTCAAAGCTCGTTTTCTCGCAAAACGATTTTGAATGATAGGGGCGTTTTAGTCATTTGACTCAAAACGCCGTTTCCGATTTTACGTAAATTTTTGGTAGGCATTATGCATGATCAGGCACCGTAGATCTGTGCGTCTCGTCTCCACGATCGCCCCGATATTTTCGGATTATTTTTCTGACGCCCGGTTTGAGAGATATCACCCGGATAAATCTCGACCGTTGATTAGCCCAAACCAGTTCAAATTTCAACTGATTATCAAATCTGATTAGATCTGCATACATATGGTGTTTTGGTTTCAGTTCTACCTGCACCTATCCTTTCCCCGACTTGCACTCTTCTTTATAACACTATGGTTATATATCCTAATATTTTTATTAATAACCCTATAGCATAACCCAACCCTCATATGCTTTTCCTATAGTTAAAATAACCCTATTCATTTCTCTCTAGCCCTAACTATAGCACAGCCTACTCTATATTTTGTTTCTCATGCATTTACAAATTTTTAGACCCTAGGGACACACTCACGTGCTATAGCCCCTCCTATGCTTTCTATATAATAATATAAGCCCTACACCCCTTATTATAACCTAGGGTATGTTGTTACAAAGCCGCCACATCAAAACTTCTCCCCGATCCCTCTCCCTCACGCTCTCGACCCGATCTCTCTTCAGAACTCACGCCGGCGGCCTCTTCCTTCACTCCGGTGACCAAGCAGCCCTCGCACCCACGCCTGACCACGCTGACCTCGCCGGACCTCCCCGCGACGCCGCCCGCGCCGTACGACGCCACAGACCGCCCGAGAAGCCCTGCCGTCGGCGGCTTCTTGCTCAGCAGCGACGACAGCACACAGCCTGCGCTGTTTCGCACGTCGCCGCTGAGCCCCGCCACGGCCTCCCCCAACACCCCAACTTGAACGCCGCCCTCTTCCCTGCGGTCACCTGACCAACTCGTCGTCAGCCTCTTATCTCCAGCACGCAAGCCTCGTTGCCTCTTGTTGTCTTCCCTGGTGAGCCCCGAACCCCACGACGTCGCTGTCCTTCCTCCTTCGCTCTGTCGAACGCAGTCAGCTCGCCCGCTGCCAGCGCCCTCATCCTCCCTCAAACAGGAGGCGCCACACCCTCACCGTGCCATCCTCCTGCTCTCCCGCCTCCAAACCCCCTCGAGATCCGGCCTGCTGTCTCACCGTGCCGGCCACCTCACAGCTCCGACCACCTGCCAAGATGACTCAGCAACAAATCACGTAAGATTTTTAATGCGATAGTTTAGCAGTAGGTAATATTACCTAAGTTTCATGGTCTATAAATGCATGAACAGCATCCTTTTATGAGTGAACAGGTTTCTTATATTTTGTACGCGACAGTTGGTCCATGAGTCTATGAACTTGTGTTATAATATAGAGTACTATATGTGACGTTAAATCATGATGTAATGTTTGTTGTTAGAGATGTGTTAGCAGGAGTAGCATGTTGGTATTTTTTTAGTAATTGAATATACATGTATCAATGAGTGAAAACTCTTAAGTATTATTATAGGCTAGTATATGAACATCTCCCTTTAAACCGTGTTAACATGCTAAGTAAAATCTTGTTAATTGATAAGCTTATAGATGTTTTCAAATAAATAAATAAATTGTAAAGATCAGGTTATATACATATTGCAGTATAGGAATTGTGCAAGAAGTGTTTCATAAGCATTTAATAGATTAAGTTAACAATAACTTTATTGGTTAAGTTTTTCTTTGACTTAATAATCCCAATCCTTGATGCAGTCATAATGCGCCTCTCCCCACGACCTCCTCTATCCGCGGCCGAGGAGTTTCAGACGACGCTGACGCTTCGCCATTCAGACCCGACATCCGCTTTTAGAACGACGTCAAAAGGTTAGTCCTCTAACGTGTAGTAAGAACCCACCCGTAGCAAAACGTAAAACCTAATCTAAAATTCGTCAACGTAAACTAAAGTTAATTTCTGCATCTTTAAAACGTTGCCACCGTAAGAAAGATCGACGAACGGACTATTTTTTGTGCACATAGGGTAGACGTCGATCTAGGCTGAACAAAACAACAAAATGTGACTTTTGACGAATAGGGTAGTTCCGACAATCTAGAAACAAACCCTAAATAGGACTTATTGAAAACCGTGACTTGACACCGTCGCCGTGACTGTTTCAGACGGACTACGGCGAACGCGACGACTGGACGCGACGCCCCGGACGGACGACACACTCGCCACCGCAGGCAAGTGTATCCACTTGCACTTTTGGCAGTGCTTAGGCCTTAGTTGGTTAGAATTGATAACTGTGAACAAATAGAACCGGACGTGAAATGATAGTGTCCGGGACGACTCCTGA
Organism: Scilla litardierei; assembly: GCA_030789695.1. Classification (NCBI taxonomy): domain Eukaryota; kingdom Viridiplantae; phylum Streptophyta; class Magnoliopsida; order Asparagales; family Asparagaceae; genus Scilla; species Scilla litardierei. The sequence continues at coordinate 447,395,871 of CM061142.1, forward strand.
CGGCTCAGACTTGACGACGAAGTCTGAGCCTGACAACAACAACTTGATATTGTAGGGCTATCATGTGTGTGCGTGTGTGTGGACACCCTAGAGTAACCCTTATTGTCTTGTCACGTCCCGTCCCGTCTTGCACAGCCCGCTGGGCAATAGGGCACTCTCTGAGTGATCCCTTGTATAGATTCACAGCCTGCGGGCAATATGGCACTCTCCAAGCTAGAGAGAGTGATCCCTTGTATGGATACACAGCCTGCGGGCAATAGGGAACTCGCCAAGCTAGAGCGAGTGATCCCTTGTACGGATATCTTGTCTTGTCTTGTCTTGGGGTTTGGGGTTGGGTTGAGCGTGCGCATGGCAAGAGGGTCTGATCCCCCTCGAACCGTAAGGCGTGAACCCTTTCGTGTCTCACTTATCTTGTCTCATCTTGTCCCGTCACGTCCCGACTTGTCTTGACACCTGTAGGCTAGTCCCGTAGTTGGTAGCACACGCTACGACTACTACCTGTCCCGTTTTACTTTTCTGCTGCGTTATTTCCCGTTGTGTTACTCTGTTATAACCACAACATGCTAATCAACCAGTAAACTGCTGTGTAATAGAACCTCAGCATGCTAATCAACCAGTAAACCGTTGTTTAAAGTTCGGTGCACTTGCAGTACTGTCTAACCCTTCTTGTAGACTTTACCTAACGTACAGTTCCTTTCTCTTAGGTGCTGTACGTCAGGTGCTCAGCCAGAGTTCGTGGACGAGGCAGACTCACTGGAGTACGAGGAGCCGAGGACGTCGACCCAGAGTACGTGCCTGACGAGGACCAGACCTTGAGGTCTTTTTAGTCGTCACTTTCGGAGGTTACTGCTTTTAGTTTACTTTTAAATATTTCGTCGCCATGCTTAGGCTTCTTTTTAGACTTTGTACTCGTTGGATATTATATCTTTTTTTTAATGAATGCAACTTCCTTTTTGTACTTTCTGTTGTTTCGAACTTTACTAATGCAAGAACCTGAAATTTTAAAATGGTACCCCTACAGACGCTTATTGGGTCCGAGCTTCTCAGCTCTGGCCTAAGCGGGCCTTAGTCACGCTTCGCCTCCGTATTTTTGGGAAGCAGGGCGTGACAGGTTTTTGTGGTGGCCCATGCAGGTCCTGTAAAAGTTCGGAACAATAAGAGTATCGCATTCATTTAATGTCCATGTACATGTCTAAATTAGGTTTACCCAGTCTTAGATGGTAGGAAGACTTAGGTAGACGTCCCAGTGGATAGTCAGACACCTTAGTTAAGATTTAGCCGTACCCGTCTTAGGACATCTTAGTAGCCTCTCCCTCCCTAGCTCTGACCAAATTAGATTTCTAGAGCCCTTCTTTTAGTCGTTCGCTCGGGTCCATCGACTTCGGACCCAACAGAACGTAACCTTGGTTCTCTTAGGAACTTTCCCCTTGGATCCTGATTATAGTTTAGCTCATTAGGAAGTCTTAGAGCTGAGTTATCCTGATCTTTAGACGACCCGATAATTAGGATCCCTGACTTCTAACGTCCCTCTGATCATTACACTCTGTGTTATCGATCGTAGGGTCCCATCGTAGCCCCCTTGCATCTTATCCTATGTGTAACCAACATGCGACCATTTTCCTTTCTTCCGATTCATGTGATCGTTTTCGGACGATTATCGTTGATCCTTCGAATCCCTTCCTTGACCTATTCTGCTCCCCCTAAAAGTATTTTCGAAATTCCGTATTAAGTTTTTCGCTCAGCTTAAATTCTTCAAAAAAACCCCATATATTGTATATTTTTAAAATTTCTTGTTTTTTCGGTTGAGTTAAAATTCTTTCACTGATTTTAAAACCTCCTTGGTCGTAAAATTATTTTACTATCTCGTGCCTATTTTCAAATCAGTATCTTTCGTATTTCAGTTTTAAACCTTATTATCAAATTCTATAATCCAATATATATATATATTACTTTTCTAAACTACAAAAAAAATTTATTTCTAAACACTTACCATACGTACTTTTAAAATATTTTCTAAACCAAAGAGGACTTTAAATTTCTTCTCGTATATGTATAAACATCTCTATGTTCATCATGCTCATACGTCAAGAATCTTTGTTTAACTTACCTTCATTTGCAAAGCAACCGCTACCTCACCCTACCTTACCTCCTTCTCCACATTGTAATAATTTTACCATCTACTCGCTTTTCTCTACATATTTTTATAAGTATAAAGTATAAGATATCATGTATTTTACACGTAAATCTCCGTCATCTACCTAGTTATTCTGAGAAATATTTTGTCTCATCCAACCAACTATCTCCTTACCCCATCTTATTTGAACTCGTTCTTTCCGATCTTATTTCGTTTCGCTTTTGATCTAGTTTTCTTTCCTTCTATTATCTAGACATTAGTCCTTGTAGTTGTCCATGCTATCTTCAGTTTAGGAATATGCCATTTGGTAGGTGATGTCGTCATAGTGCATGAGCATAGGTAGAGTGTGTAGACCTGTATGAGTGTGACATCTTTAGGGTCCTGATAATCGCCTTCTGTGTCTTGAATGAGTACTCAGTGTTAACCATGATATGATTGAAGTTGTCTGAATGACGGTATTCATACGTACATAAATAGGGTCATAGCAGGCAATTTCCTTAGACGTAGTTTTTTGCAATTATAGAATAGCTTATCTTTGACTGCATGTGATTGAATCAAAACTTTGTTTTCTTTTAAACCAAACCTTTAAAGTTTTTGAAATTATCTCACAAGGTCACAAGTCAATTACCCTTCCTCATCCATTACCACGACTCCACACGTTTTTCCCAAATGTTTTAAAAATGTGTCACTGGTTTTAAGTTTCCCTTTTCTCTTCTCTTTCTCTCCATTTAGAAATGTTATGTTATGGTTGTTATAGTTTTGGGACTAGCCATTATTGTTGTAGGATTTGTTTGCGGGTAGGCTCAGGGAGAGATGAGATTTGTTATTAGCAACGATTGACCGATTTTGGAACAGTAAGGATATTGGAATAGATTTCTTTCGGATGAAAAGAATGGGATGTCCAAGACTTATTTATAAAACCGAAGTGTGTCGGACTCAATGGAGAATTCTGGTTGAATGAGATTATATGCGTGAAGATGAGAACTGTCAGATTTGAGTCTTAGACGAATGGTAGATAGGGATGGCTACAGAGTATGGTAGGAGTTAGGGTGATCTTGAGATTGAGTAAAGCTTTTATTAGCAACGAGACTTGATTGTTGAGTTGACGTGAGAAGACATTGGGAGTAACACGACGTGTTAAGACAAATGGATGGTTAGGTAGTCGGGCTTAATTTTGGTTGGGATTAGGATGAGATGTTATTCTGATAGTTCGATTATTTGGCGGATAAATTTATGGGAAGATATGGCAAGGAATGTATTGAGGACACGACGATTGTTGATTTGTGTAAGGTGTTATAGGATCGACAAAATCTTCATCTTGGATTGGTGATCAACTAGAACATCATTTTAGCGATTGATTAATATTGGAAAGATATTGAAAAAAAAATTTGAAGATGTTATTGAGCGATGATGTTAGTGGAATGGTATGATATGAGAAGATGATTATTATTCTTTTATGAGGACTTGGAGTTGGGAATTTAACAGCAGTAATGGGTCTATAGTTAAGTGTTAGGACGCGAGATTAGTTGTGGCTTTATCCAGTAAAAAGAGGGGTTATGAAGAATTATTTGAAGAACTTTGTTTGAAGTTATAGGATTAGCAACCTATATGAGTAGACAAGAGTGTTTTGGGTATAAGGTTATTCATAGATGTTATTATTGTTAGTATGAGTGATTCCGAGGACAGAATCATTTCTAAGGTGGGTAGAATGTAATGGCCGCTTTCCGACCGTCTGTAATTTTCTGTGCGCACGTCCTTTTTCGTGCACGTATTTTATTTGGATATTTCTGAGCTCCGGCATATGCGATGCAATCTGCCGTTGCGATCGTTTTGGGGTGTTGGAATTTAGTGAAATTTTGGGAACGTCTTTTCAAAGCTCGTTTTCTCACAAAACGATTTTGAATGATAGGGGCGTTTTAGTCATTTGACTTAAAACGACGTTTCTGTTACGTAAATTTTTGGTAGGCATTACGCACGATTAGGCATCGTAGATCTATGCGTCTCGTCTCCACGATCGCCCCGATATTTTCGGATTATTTTTCTGACGCCCGGTTTGAGAGATATCACCCGGATAAATCTCGACCGTTGATTAGCCCAAACCAGTTCAAATTTCAACTGATTATCAAATCTGATTAGATCTGCATACGTATGGTGTTTTGGTTTCAGTTCTACCTGCACCTATCCTTTCCCCGACTTGCACTCTTCTTTATAACACTATGGTTATATATCCTAATATTTTTATTAATAACCCTAGCATAACCCAACCCTCATATGTTATTCCTATAGTTAAAATAACCCTATTCATTTCTCTCTAACCCTAACTATAGCACAACCTACTCTATATTTTGTTTCTCATACATTTAAAACTTTTTAGACCCTAGGGACACACTCACGTGCTATAACCCCTCCTATGCTTTGTATATAATAATATAAGCCATACACCCCTTATTATAACCTAGGGTATGTTGTTACACAGCCGCCACATCAAAACTTCTCCCCGATCCCTCTCCCTCACGCTCTCGACCCGATCTCTCTTCAGAACTCACGCCGGCGGCCTCTTCCTTCACTCCGGCGACCAAGCAGCCCTCGCACCCACGCCGGCACCTGACCCCGCTGACCTCGCCGGACCTCCCCGCGACGCTGCCCGCGCCGTACGATGCCACAGACCGCCCGGAGAAGCCCGGCCGTCGGCGGCTTCTTGCTCAGCAGCGACGACAGCGCACAGCCCGCACTGTTCCGCACGTCGCCGTGAGCCCCGCCGCGGCCTCCCCCAACACCCCAACTTCAACGCCGCCCTCTTCCCCGCGGTCACCTGACCAACTCGCCGTCAGCCTCTTATCTCCAGCATGCAAGCCTTGCTTCCTCTTGCTGTCTTCCCTGGTGAGCCACGAACCCCACGACGTCGCTGTCCTTCCTCCTTTGCTCTGTCGAACGCAGTCAGCTCGCCCGCTGCCAGCGCCCTCATCCTCCCTCAAACCGGAGGCGCCACACCCTCGCCGTGCCATCCTCCTGCTCTCCCACCTCCAAACCCCTCGAGATCTAGCCTGCTGTCTCACCGTGTCAGCCACCTCACAGCTCCGACCAACTGCCAAGACGACTCAGCAACAAATCACGTAAGATTTTTAATGCGATAGTTTAGCAGTAGGTAATATTACCTAAGTTTCATGGTCTATAAATGCATGAACAGCATCCTTTTATGAGTGAACAGGTTTCCTATATTTTGTACGCGACAGTTGGTCCATGAGTCTATGAACTTGTGTATTAATATAGAGTACTATATTCGAGGTTAAATCATGATGTAATGTTTATTGTTAGAGATGTGTTAGCAGGAGTAGCATGTTGGTATTTTTTTAGTAATTGAATATACATGTATCAATGAGTGAAAACTCTTAAGTATTATTATAGGCTAGTATATGAACATCTCCCTTTAAACAGTGTTAACATGCTAAGTAAAAGCTTGTTAATTGATAAGCTTATAGATGTTTTCAAGTAAATAAATAAATTGTAAAGATCAGGTTATATACATATTGCAGTATAGGAATTGTGCAAGAAGTGTTTCATAAGCATTTAATAGATTAAGTTAACAATAACTTTATTGGTTAAGTTTTTCTTTAACTTAATAATCCCAATCCTTGATGCAGTCATAACGCGCCTCTCCCCACGACCTCCTCTACCCGTGGCCGAGGAGTTTCAGACGACGCCGACGCTTCGCCATTCAGACCCGACATCCGCTTTTTGAACGACGTCAAAAGGTTAGTCCTCTAACGTGTAGTAAGAACCCACCCGTAGCAAAACGTAAAACCTAATCTAAAATTCGTCAACGTAAACTAAAGTTAATTTCTGCATCTTTAAAACATTGCCACCGTAGGAAAGATCGACGAACGGACTATTTTCTGTGCACATAGGGTAGACGTCGATCTAGACTGAACAAAACACCAAAATGTGACTTTTGACGAATAGGGTAGTTCCGACAATCTAGAAACAAACCCTAAATGGGGCTTATTTAAAACCGCGACTTGACACCGTCGCCGTGACTGTTTCAGACGGACTACCGCGGACGCGACGACTGGACGCGACGCCCCGGACGGACGACACACTCGCCACCGCAGGCAAGTGTATCCACTTGCACTTTTGGCAGTGCTTAGGCCTTAGTTAGTTAGAATTGATAACTGTGAACAAATAGAACCGAACGTGAAATGATAGCGTCCGGGACGACTCCTGACGGCTCAGACTTGACAACGAAGTCTGAGCCTGACAACAACAACTTGATATTGTAGGGCTATCATGTGTGTGCGTGTGTGTGGACACCCTAAAGTAACCCTTCCTGTCTTGTCACGTCCCGTCCCGTCTTGCACAGCCCGCTGGGCAATAGGGCACTCTCTGAGTGATCCCTTGTACAGATTCACAGCCTGCGGGCAATAGGGCACTCTCCAAGCTAGAGAGAGTGATCCCTTGTACGGATACACAGCCTGCGGGCAATAGGGCACTCGCCAAGCTAGAGCGAGTGATCCCTTGTACGGATATCTTGTCTTGTCTTGTCTTGGGGTTTGGGGTTGGGTTGAGCATGTGCACGGCAAGAGGGTCTGATCCCCCTCGAACCGTAAGGCGTGAACCCTTTCGTGTCTCACTTGTCTTGTCTCGTCTTGTCACGTCACGTCCCGACTTGTCTTGACACCTGTAGGCTAGTCCCGTAGTTGGTAGCACACGCTACGACTACTACCAGTCCCGTTTTACTTTCCTGCTGCGTTATTTCCCGTTGTGTTACTCTGTTATAAACACAGCATGCTAATCAACCAGTAAACTGCTGTGTAATAGAACCTCAGCATGCTAATCAACCAGTAAACCGTTGTTTAAAGTTCGGTGCACTTGTAGTACAGTCTAACCCTTCTTGTAGACTTTACCTGACGTACAGTTCCTTTCTCTTGGGTGTTGTACGTCAGGTGCTCAGCCAGAGTTTGTGGACGAGGCAGACTCACTGGAGTACGAGGAGCCGAGGACGTCGACCCAGAGTACGTGCCTGACGAGGACCAGACCTTGAGGTCTTTTTAGTCGTCACTTTCGAAGGTTACTGCTTTTAGTTTACTTTTAAATATTTCGTCGCCATGCTTAGGCTTCTTTTTAGACTTTGTACTCGTTGGATATTATATCTTTTTTTAATGAATGCAACTTCCTTTCTGTACTTTCTGTTGTTTCGAACTTTACTAATGCAAGAACCTGAAATTTTAAAATGGTACCCCTACAGACGCTTATTGGGTCCGAGCTTCTCAGCTCTGGCCTAAGCGGGCCTTAGTCACGTTTCGCCTCCGTATTTTTAGGAAGCGGGGCGTGACAGATATCTCAGTTATCCCGCATCTTGAATTCATCTGGCAGTAAGAAAGTTTGTATATGCAACTTTTAGTTCTTCATTTGCCGATAGGATATTAATTTCATATTTTCCAAAGTATTCGGTGTATGGTAGTTTGTTTTAAATGTGTGTCCTGATTCTTTTCTCCTTACACTTGCAGAGGTGGTTTTGAGGTACTCAGGTCTGGAAGGCTATTAAAATCTTGTGAGGGGGTTCAAGCCCACTTGTCAACTTTTGCATCACCGAAAGTTCTTGAAGCAGCAACCAAGTTTCTATGTAGAGTCCAATTAGAAGAAGTCACTTATTTAAGCTCATGGCCTTTTCAGTATCAGGGACATATTCTTGGGGAACATAATATTGCACTTTTTTCTTTGCTAAAGATATTGAGAGGTTTGTTGACGTGTTTCATAAAGTGGTACATGCTATTAGGAGCAGTGTATACGAGTTCTAACTTATCTTGTTTTGATTTTGATATAGATATGAAAAGAATTACTCAAAACTGTTGGACGATATGATTAAGAATGATTTGGCTCTCAAAGGAAACATTGCCGGAGCTGAACTTCTTGTTTTTCCTTCCAATAAGTTACCATGGAATTCCCAGCGTAAGAAAATATTTATTTAAAAAAGAAAAAATAATTCTGGTTGATTTAATCATTTTTGACCTTTTAATACTCTTAATGGTCGGTCTATCTGCAGGGCACACAGAAATTAGCAAATTGAAATGACTATCTTTCTCTATTTTTTGAGCGAAAGCGGTGGGCTAACATGACTATCTTGTGTGGTCTCTTTGCTCGTTCAGGATGGAACTGGTTATTCTTTCTTTGGGGTGTATTTATAGGAAGAAGACATAATTGCTCAGAAACCCTTCCCCAGTCAGATGAGAATTCTATTATGTCCAGTTTGAATTTGGAACAACCGATTCAAGATTTACCCATCCGTATCACTGAAGCTTCTATGTCTCAGGAATTAATTAGTGAGAATAAGGAAAAGCCTACTTGTGATAAGTCGAATGAGTTGAAGCAAGTTAAACATGCTACCTTTGAGAATCTTCACTCAACCTCACCAGGTACAGAAGATGGTACATGTTCTGGCTAAGACTTTGCGCGAGTATGCTGCTGACAAAATGATGAGACAGCTTCCCATTTGGTTTATTTTTTTTAAAATGCTGACAAAATGTTCAACCTCACTCAACCTCACCAGGTTCAGAAGATGCTGACAAAATGGGGTTTTTTGTTGAACAAAGACCAAGTAGTATGCATCAAATTTTCAATAAATAAAAATAAAAAAATAAACTAAAGTCTGTACATATGCAGGAAAGGGGGGAGTGTATCCCAGAACTTACTTCAGGAACTACTAGAGGAGATACACTTACACAAAAGAAGATTAATGGATATTCCATTAAATTTGAATTTCATCACAGGGACATGTGCATCTGGAACTGGCTGTAATTCAGTTACTTCTTCCATTACAGCCAGGATATCATGCAAAATAATGAAGCAGTCCTCCTGCAGCAAACAAGACTAAATTCAGTGCAACTACACCATTTAAAGAATCCAAGAATTGCATATTAAACACGTGAAAAGTAATTCAAAGATGAAACATAAGAAAGAAGAAACCTCTGGATTAACATAAAATGTTCCAACACAAAAAGTATCAATATTAGGCCCCCCAGCCATGAAACAGCAATACATATTACCCAACACATTCAAGCTTGAATCAACATTAGCAGAAAAAAGACATTAACTTTCATTGAAAATTCAGCAGAAAGTTGTTTTATGTTGTTATGGAATATGTTATAAGATTAATCATTCAGCACATTGTTAATCATATAACTAGGCATCAATCTATTATAGTTTCCCATGGCAAATCCGGAATGTTGGGACTATGGAAAAAGATTGAAGATCAAGTTTGTTGTTGAATTACGCCATAAATAATTTATAGAATGAAACTCGAAATGTACTACCATAGATGTGAGCTGCTGAATCGGTATCATGAAGAAATACTATGAAGTAGTAACAGATTATGAGTTGATGATAGAAATGGCCGTAGTTTGTCAATGGATGCTGGGCATTTGATCCGGATCAGGTAAATGATGGAATCACTTGGATTGATCAAGATACACTTGGATGGTGTATATAAAGTTTATTAGAGAACTACTAGTAAGTAAATTTCCTTCCACAACTTTCAAACATCTTCCGACAGTCTGCTATTTTTTGCACATAAAACACACTGCAATGTTTAATAAGCAAACATCAAAGGCTAGTTTGTTCCAATAAGCAATGCAGACATCAACTATTGGTGCATGCATGCATATTCAATTCTAATAAGCAAACATGTAGCAGTACACTTTCAGTGCTTATGCACTAGATGAACCACACTTGCAGTCTATATACATAACAATCTAGCAGTGCTCAGGCACTATGAAAACCACACATGCAGTCATTATTACAGTACAAAGCATAATAAACAAAATAATTAAAATTAGATTTTTAAACATTATCACACAACTAAACAAGCTTAAAACATACTAATCATACTTACCCTCACTAATCATACAACCTATTTATAAGCAATCAAACAACATGATCAATTATTCTAAGTTCGTTAGGCATTTTCTCATCAAAAAGGCTTCATAACACTTATACTAAAACAAAATAGCCAGGTAACACACAATAAGATCATGAAGTAGTCGTACCAACACAAACTCAAATTATAACTAGATAATTCCAAGCTTGTTAGCCAATAGATAATATGATTTGAACTCTCAGAATTTAATTTTACATTCCAGACAACAAAGCAGACAACATGTGAAGAATAGTATGAAATGCAAGCGAATTTCAGATATGAATAAAGTCACATTTTGAAGAACAAGTGAATTTTTACCCTACAAACACCAAACTAAATTATTTTTAAATATAAGGAAAATGAAAATTTTACCCTACAAACAGCAAAGTTTCTCAATCACTACCATTTTAACAAAACCAGAAGCCCAAAAATCATGAAAATGAAATTTATGAATAGACTACAAGCAACTCTTCGAGTCACAGTTTGTTGTAACAATGATTTATAATTAAATGATACCATGTTATGATGCCAAGAACAAAATTTATTCCTTGCACAGCTTGTAACAATCAATGCTCAACATGCCTGTATAAGCCAGACATCAAAAGAAAAAAAGGAAAACTTGAAGTCAATGGCAGAGTGGTATAATTACCTTAGCATCGCCAATAGCAAAGAGATTCTCTTCAATTTCAGCAGCGTCCATGTACCTTCCCTCAAAAGACTTCATTTTTCACAAAGCAAGAATCCAACAAAAAAGACGACTTTTCCCCGACTGGGTTTTTGCAGAAATTTGTCATGAGATTGAAGATGGTTTTCAAACTCAAAATTTTAGGGCTTTTGGATCAAGATCCAAGCGGAGGAAAAGTTGTTTGTGCTCGGAGATGCGAGGAGTGAGGGAGAGGCGAGACTCAGGCCTGAGTAGGGTTTTGTTTTTGGGACTCTCACGAAGGCGATCGATGGGCGAGAGGAGATCGGAGCTAGGCCACAAGGCACATGAGGGAGGAGCAGTGTGGTCGAGGGTTTTTTTTGGGGCTCTCAGGAGGGCGAGCTTTGGCGAAAGGAGATCGGAGATAGGCGAGAGGAATCGCACGAGGGCTATTTTTTATCAGCAACTTGTGCGATTGAAATGAAATGGCTCGTTCGTAAATTTCCCAAACAAGCTCGATCTCCCCAGCGGCAAGTAAATTTGTGCCGTGCGATTCAAGCGGACGGCTGCGATGGAAAACGCCACAGTAAATTTGTGTCGTATATCAGCAATTGGTATGCATATTAATGCTATTACAATTTGCTATTTTATTTGATGCTATTACAATTTGATGGCTTCATTAAGAAGTTTATAATTGTAGTCTCTAGAATGAGGTACAGCTTGCAGATTCCTACATCTTGCATTTCTTTCTCAAGAAAAATAGCATTCCTTTATTCCTAGAGTTTTCCAAATTGTAATACACATTATTTTTAATAAACATTTTTTACAACTTTCCTAGAAAAAAGTTGTAATAAACATTTTTTACAACTTTCCGAGAAGAAAGTTGTAATAAACATTTTTTACAACTTTCAGAGAGAAAAAGTTGTGGTGTCAAAATTAACATTTACAACTATTCATGAAAAGGTTGTAATAAAGATTTTTTACAACTTTCAAAGAAAAAAGTTGTAATAAAGATTTTTTACAACTTTCAGAGAAAAAAGAGTTGTGATGTCAAAATTAACATTTACAACTATTCACCCAAAAAAGTTGTAATAACCATTTTTTTACAACTATCCACGAAAAAAGGTTGTAATAAACATTTTTTACAACTTTCAGTATAAAAAAGTTGTGTTAAACATTTATTACAACTACCAAAATAGAAATGTTGTCCCATAAAAGTTGTAAATGACTAGTTTTGTTGTAGTGGGACATCGCTGTCGATGATGTCTTCGGATCGATTTGGGGGGCGGGATCTTGTGATTGGAATTGGGCGAGCGAGGATAATTGGGGGAGGGCTGAGGGTTTAAGGGAGAATAGGCGAAGGGGGGCAGAGATGGGGAAGCCGAAGAGCCAGTAAAGGAGGTGAGAAGGAGAATGATGTATACCGGGGAACTGAAAAGATTAAAGCATTTGGGAAACCTGCGATAGCGAAATTTTAGAGGGAAAATTTTCCTGGTCTTTAACCGCGCTTCTTTCTAGAAGCGATGTCTATCATCTGACCTTTAACAACGCTTGTAGAAAGAAGCGCTGTCTATCATCTGACCTTTAACAGCGCTTGCAGAAAGAAGCGATGTCTATTATCAGTGTCTCTAATAAACAATGCTTGCAGAAGGAAGCGATGTCTATTATCCGACCTTTAACAGCGCTTCTAGGAAGAAGCGCTGTCTATCATCTGACCTTTAACAGTGCTTGCAGAAAGAAGCTCTGTCTATTATATGTGCCTCTAATTAACAGTGCTTATAATTGGCAAGCGCTGTTAAAGGTGTGCTATTAAAGGTCCATTTTGTAGTAGTGTTATTTACCAAAAGCACCGGTGCTCCGCAAGGTGACATGCTTGGCTGTATCAACCCTCGCTCTGATCGGTCCTTTAACTAATTATGAAGCACAGCCAGCTCAGGTGGTGCCATCCGATAAGGAGCCTTCGCAATGGGTTGCGTACCTGGTACCAAATCAATGGTGAACTCCAATGATCGATCAGGAGGAAGTCCATAAATGTCGTCAGGAAAGACATCAGGAAAGTCTCGCACAACCCTGGGTAAAACTGGCTCTGTCTCCATGGCCATCGCCAACACTTCTACTTCCACTGGTGTCGCTCTGAATCTTACAGGTTCCAATGTGCAACTACCGCTCCTGAATTCGAATTCTAGGTGATCGGGAATCTGGAAGACTACCCGCCTTAATTTGCAATCAATAGTGGCACAAAACATCGCTAACTAGTCCATCCCAAACACCGCTTCAAAGGTAGGCATCTCAATCATGAGGAAGTCAGCATATAACTCCCGACCACAAATTTCCACTGGACAACAACGGAGTCCTAAAGTACTCCTGATCACACCATTTCCTGTATGAATATTCCAACTAACAGTGAAGAAGTCAACTGGTATTGCATTTTTGTCCACAAATTGTTGGGACAGCAAATAGTGTGAAGCCCCAGAATCAAAAAGTGCTAAGGCAGTAAAAGATGCTACTTTAACCATACCTAGAAGCCAACAAGGAAATCAAACCAACGTCTATCATAACTAAGAAACAAATGATATAATGTAAAGTAAAGAGGGCTAGAACCATACCAGTGATAATCTGGCCTGAGTTTTCTGCCTCTACTGTTGTCATCGTGAAAGCCTGGGGCTTTGGAGCAGAGTTTGTCATCTCATAGGCCTGCCACTGAGGAGGCAAGGAAGGTCCTATAGGGGCTGGTGTGCCTGGTCCAGCTGGTGCTAGAAGGGAAGGCCACTGTGAACAAGGTGGAAGATCTCGCTACTGCATCGGCCTAGTAGTCACAGGTGCAACAGGGGCCGAGTAGGCACCCTGCTGCAGGCAGAACCTGCTATGTGTCCTTGGCCATCACAAGCGAAGCACTGTCTAGCCCAAGCCCTACACTCCTTCTGCTCATGACCAGTCTTGCCATAGAATTAGCATGTCAGACGTCTCTGTGTCACTGCAGGGGCTCCTGGCCTCTTGAACTGGGCCGTCGAGATAATGCCTTCTGTGATCCTAATGCCCGTCTGTCACCTGTAGGCATTTTCCATATGCTCTGCAAATGGATCTCATATAATCTTGCCGCCTCGAGCATATCCTCCTGTGTGGCGAGCTTCTGTGTAGACATCACCCCTCTATACTTCGAACCCAGTCCCATACAGAAGCATCAAGCTCGGGTGGCATCAGTCGCAACAAGCTCCGGGGCAAACTTTCTTAGTAAAGAAAACTCAGCGTCATACTCATCCACGCTCTGCCGGCCCAGAGTAACCTGCTCAAAATACTGCCTGAGCTCATCCTTTGCGGTCTCAGGAAGGAACTTGGACTTAAAACGCTCCTTGAAAGTCTTCCAGGAGATAGGACCTGTCAGATGCCGTTTCTGGGCATCCCACCAATCTCTGGCTTGATGTGTCAATTGCCTTTTTACTGCATCAATCCAACTCTCCAGTGGAAATCCAATAGCTGTGAGGTCATCCTCTGTGCACCGTAACCACTCATCGACCTCCAATGTTGTCTCCTTGCCAGAAAAATTCCTCAGCTTCATTGCCCTAAACTGCTTAAAGCCTGGGGTCTTCTGACCCTGCATCTTAGCGAGCATATCAGCCTGCTGACCCAGACTCGCCTAGAAACCCATCAGAATCTTCTCCATCAAAGTGGGCTCGGCATGCTCCATCTCTGACGAAGATATCCCGTTTCCACTATCCATTCTGCATGGAAAGGACATCACAAGAGAAATGAGTACCATATGTGATGGAATTAAAGTGCGTCGGATGTATCATCCTTTCGCATATCGCAGTGTGAGCGGACCTGCATGGGCCACCACAAAACCTGTCACGCCACATTCTCACAAAATACCCTATAAGGCATTCTATACTATGGGAAATAGAGGATGGAGCTTGACAAGCAGCGGTGTAACACCAAGCGTAATTAGAAAGCACCATAAGCAGGCCATTGTGAATGCTGGGATCATACATCATATTATAAAAGGGAAGAAGCAACACATACAGCCATCACAGAGAGTACATAATCACATATTTACATAACCAGAGAAAGTACTACACAACAGCATCAAGTACAAACTGAAACTAACTCATGTATACATGAGAAGTACCACAAGCTCCCAACACATACCACCGCTACCAAAAGACAACACGCTCACTACACGACCCAACTCACACTACAAGGCTCATCCCAAAAGAGTAGTGTCTCCAAGGTGTTAGCTCACACATGGGTAATCTCCTGAGGGAGATTCTGCTCTGGTGTCGCCTGCTCAAGACCTGAAAATTAAAATGAGCACGTCAAAATGTGCCCAGTAGGAAACTAACTAGAGTAGGGAAAATCATTTAGGGGTTATGAGTGTAAAGGAAATAGGAGTACAAGCAACCAAAGTGAAAGGTGCAACACACAAATATGCAACAACAACACGTATAAAGTTTATTAGTTAGTAGATGTTAGTGACTCTTTGGAAACCTGGGTATCACCTAAAGATAAGGGCCTGGACCTCACCCCAAATTTGGGTGAACATAGCACACGACGCAGTGGACACAGGCACTGTACGCCGGGCCTTTCAGCTCCCCCGTCCCTGGCAGGAGTGAGGCTCTCCACATAATAACACAACCTCCGTATGTCTCCTCCACTCCTGGAAAAAGGCGAGTGTGAATAAATATCACATATCACATATCTCTTTCCCCAACTTCTCAATCCAGCCCCTTATAGTTAAGTTATACCCAAACTTCCCCCGTCTCCATACCAGGATGCTCACCCGCCTTAGTGCAGATCGAGACGTCCCAGTCGACATATCATATCTCATATATTGATGGCAAGAATTGCGCAATTTCATGATAATAAATCAGGGTTCCTATATTCATGGCTATTTTCCAAGTTCCATAGCGTCATATTCACTCGGCATTTCAACAAACATGTGGGGTGCGTCATAAAAGGAACATTGTCACAACAACAAAACTTAGTAACAATAGCATATATGAACTTTCTTATAGATATCAACATCATTCATGTATATTGGTATGGAAATTTAGCAATCACCCAAGTTTCCAACATCATCCAAACAGTCCAGCTTGCTGAAATGTGCAGAAACAGCTACTAAATCAGAATGTTTCATCCATTTATCTTGTGAATTGACAAAACACACTGAATGAAAGTTGAAGATATAATAGTCCTGGGTTCACCCATAAAATTTCATGTAGAAATGTGGACTGAGTGATTTATAGGCAATTAATTGGTAGAACATGTACATACTGTTTTTCTGACAGATTTCAGGGTCTGTATTAGAAGCTAATTTTGGGCATGTTGCTGCCAGTATTTCCAAAAATATGCATTGTGATGAATTTGTAGATAAACTTGTAAACTTTACACTAAGATCAAGACCAGCAAATTCCATAGAGGGTGCAGGTAATAAACTTCATTTTTCTAAAATGTGTCCAGTTTGGCAGAATTTCAGACATGTTGCAAACATTGAACTTTTACTCCAACTTATTGAACTCAACATATGTCAAATTTTATATGAATCTAAGGTAGAACGTCAAGATCTACAACTACATATTTTTTTCAGAAAGTAAATCAAACTACAGAGATCAGAATTGAGGTAGAAACACATAACAGAATTTCTGTATTTTAGGGGAGGTTGATTTGCGAAGAAAAACAAGGAATAATTGAATCTTTTTGATCTATTGCACATAAAACACATGAAATCAAGGTCATGAGCCAACAAAATAACATCATATCATCCTCATAATCCTAAATGAAAATTTCCTAACCAAGTAAGAATTCCTACCTCAAGAAAGTCTCTTTCTTTCTCTCTTCTCTTTCTCTTCCTTCCACCTTTCTTTCTCCTTGAAGTGAGCTAGGGTTTCTCCAATTTTTTGGAAGTAAAATTAGGATTTGTTAGCTTGGGTGAAGAGGAAGGGGGAAAGGGAAATTTCGGCCAAGTCTAGGAGGAGGAGAGAGGGATATGCATGAAAAGAAAAAGAGAAGGAAGGTTAAAGAAGAGTATATAAATCTCCCTAAAAATATCTATCACTAGAACCTACTCTAGGATAAGCATGAACATGCTAAAATGACTTTAATACCCTTCCAAAATTATCCCTCAAGTTTAAAGTATTTACAAGTTTGCCATTACTTTATGCACACACAACTTTAGTATGTACGCGTAGAAGCTTTAGTCAAAATGACCGTTTTGCCCCTAACCTTTCTAAAAATTTACGAGTATGCCACTAATCCCATCCCTTTTCACACTAGCCCCTCTCACACTAACCCACTCTTTCAAAATTTACAAGTATGACATTACTTTACACACCCAACTTTACTCTATACACACTTCCACCCATATTGCCAAATGACCTAAATGCTCCTACACTCTTCATGAAATTACACGACTGCCACCAGCCACATACACGCCATATCACCTCTTATCAACTCATTATACCGCCTCTACTCATGCGTAGAGGACTACCGTATCAGTCGCTGTATAGGAATAAACAGGCCATGACACGACTGTCTTGCCAATCATTGAAGCCACCGGATGAGCCACCTCAGTGCTCAGTGGCGTCCCTTCCCTGCCTCGGGGGAGTCCTACTCCGATCGCGGCTTCGTCGTCGACGATCATCATGCCTAGGATATTGGCAGGCCGACCTGTGGATGCTCCCTCTAAGCGACGAGACATCCACCAGCAGCGGGTTAAGGGGGTGACATCGATTTAAGGTTGATGCCTATGGGGTCCTACGGCTCTCCTCCCGGAGTCTTTCTCGTGTGGCGATGATGAATCACAGCTGTCGACGTTTGATTTCTTCATCAACCTGCAATTGTTGAGCGGCGACCTCTGCCTCTTCATCAAGCTACCTTTGTTGAACATCAGCTTCTTCTTCGAGGTGCCTCTGATGAGCGGCCTCCATCTCTGCATCGAGATGTCTTTGCTAGGCTGCTATCTCTTTGTTGAGCCCCCTCTGTTGGATGGCTGCCTCCTCTTCGATCTGGGAATGAAGGCTGCGCCACTCGTTCTGGGGTTTAGGGGGGACAGTGGATGCCCCAGCCCCACCCGCACCCCATTCATTCATCATCTTTGTAAAGGCTTCAAAGTCTTGGTGGATAGCATAGGCCGAGGCATGAATAGCCTCTTTCGTCCCCTCAAGGGGTGCATCCGTTAGGGGAGTTCCTCCGAGAGGGCGTGGCTCGTCCTCCATGGGATGTTTGCCACGGTCAGGACCGGGATTGAAGTGTATGGGATTAGACATGGGTGTGACCCTAAGTTTCCACAGATTTTAACGTGTGGAGTCAAGGGAATGATGATTACAAGTGTAGGGTTGATGACGAGGCTAATCACGATTTGAGGATGATTTGTAGATGAGAATCTCAAGGTCGCCCATCAACCAAAGTTGGTCTACCTAGAATTGAAGCGGTTCGCCCTAGGTCGCTTCAACTGCTGGCAGTAGAGGCGAGCTACCTGCAAGGAGAACAACTCGTCAGAAAGGCAGGTCTGACTGCTAGCCCGTAGCCTCTCCGATGCTTAAGTCAGCGGGTGACTATTCGGAGACTGTCAGACACGCTCGGCGATCCCAAAGGCAGATCGACACTCGCATGGCAGACTAGTGTGGAAGGCACGAATATATGGAAGATATCAGAACCTTGGGTATTGATCATAGTAATTTAGTCGTCACTTACCAACCCCCTCTCTGATGGTGGAAGGGGGTATTTATAGGCTGTTGGAGTCGGTTGCTTTTGCTGAGCTGGCGATGTCAGGGTGTCAGAAGTTCGTCCAAGGACGTCAGGGCCAAAACCGTCAGGCGTGCTTTTATCAGTCACGTTTTTGTCAAGCTATCAGATGTGAGGCTGTCAGGCAGTGAAACTGCCAGGTGTGCTTTTGGCAGGTGCACTTTTGTCAGGCGTGAGACTGTCGGGCGGGGAAATTGTCAGTGATATTTATGGCAGTTCGCCTCCTTCTTGAAGTCTCAAGTCCTTCTTTGCGTGGAATTCCTTGGGTGGAGAGTTAGTCGGGCTGTCTCTTAGGCGAGCTTCACCTCACTGAGTTGGTGTGGTTGGTATGCGGTCAGTCGGAGGACTCTTCTCTTTGATTCAGTTGACGAGCTTGTCACTCTACTTGGGCAAGCTTCGCTAAGATTCGACGAGCTTCTCGTCAGAGATAGTTCTCATTAGGGAGATTCGGGGGGCTGTTAACTTGTGCTTCGAACATGCGTGCCTAGATCAACTGGGCCTATCTTGAGGTCGTAATAGTACTGCCTAGTCTATTTTGCAATAGATAAGTTTTCCATAACTTGTGCATTCATGTATTACCACCTAATACAGTCTCGTTATACAAATTACTCATTGCTTCAGAAGCAAAGTGATGACATTCGCCAAAGTGTGTTAGACGTCATCTATGGTCAAAGAAAACACCAATTGCTCCCTTTCCAATACATTGTAAGGATCCTGTCTATGGAGAAAACACTGGAAGGGGATTGAATAGTGTTTAAGCAATTTAAAACGATAGTTACACCAAATTAAAATGCTAACCAACAATATAGTGCGGAATTAGAATTGAACCCAAATAAGACACAAATGCAAACACAATTAGGTTTCTAGGATTCAGATTACCCAAGTCACGTCCTGACTTGTTCTCGGTAATCCTACATCACTTCCACCCGGATACCTCCGGATACTCTAGTTAGAACCCTAACTTGAGGTTTCCTTAAAACCCACTTGTAGCAACCCTACAAGTGAAATCGAATACAATCGATGTCCTTGACTCCCATAACTTTTGAGCAAGCTTACCGCTCTCACAACCCGAGAGCAAATTCAAATTACGAAAGTAATGAAATTATGATAGCAACACTTACAATCACCTATGCCTTGAAGTAGAACTTGAAGGAGAAGTGTGATGTG
Organism: Scilla litardierei; assembly: GCA_030789695.1. Taxonomy (NCBI): domain Eukaryota; kingdom Viridiplantae; phylum Streptophyta; class Magnoliopsida; order Asparagales; family Asparagaceae; genus Scilla; species Scilla litardierei. The sequence continues at coordinate 447,415,461 of CM061142.1, forward strand.
TGTTGAAGACTCTCTTGGAAGAGAGGAGAAAGCCCTTTCTCTTGACTGCACCAAATGCCTAGAGGATCACTCTTTGGTTCTAGGTTGGAGAGCAAGAGATCAAAGATTTGGAATTCTTAGGGCTTTGGATTTGAGAGCTTTAAACTTTAGAAATAAAAGCTTAAGAGATTTTGCAATAGCTAAGGTAACCTTTCAATGGAACAGTAGAAGCCCCATTTATAGGTTTCTCAAATCCACAAAACAGTTTAGGCAAAAACACTTTTGGAATCCGTGAGAAAAATCTCAACAGATAGAAACTGAACTCGTGACAGTCGACTGTTGAAGAAACCACAGTCGACTGTTGCACAGTCAGCAAGGGTAGGTAAGAATTCATAACGGTAACTTACCACATGGACAGTCGACTGATGAAGCAAAGACAATTGACTGTTGAACCAACAGGCGACTGTAAATCCTTCTACAGGCGACTGGCCGAGAGATGGGTAAGTTGAATGAAATCTGGAAATCCTGTGAGACAACAGGACAGACGACTGATTCAGATAATACAGTCAACTGTTAATCAGAACAGTCGACTGTAAATCCTTATACAGACGACTGTCAAATACCCCGAGAATTTTCAGAGAGCTGAGTCAATAAATTGGCTCATAGACAGAATACTGTTGCAGCATACACAGTCGACTGATCCAAGGGACAGTCGACTGTATATTCAACATTAGTCGACTAGCCGTAAAATTCAGTTCAACGAAGTTTGGGCAGAAGATAGACATGCGAGTGATTTATAAAACACAGTTGACTGTCACTTGGACATGCGCCTGTGAATCTTCATCAGTAGCCTGTGCGAAATAAATAGAAAGGCCCAAAACTAGATTGTAAAAGTTTGTGCATAACAGGCGACTGTAGAACAAAACACAGTCGACTGTTTTAGAGACAGACGACTGTAAAAGGTTCAGCAGTCGACTGTTATAAATAATCCAAGCACAATCACTAAAGAAATGAATTGGGGTCAAAAGACAATTGATCTAAAGATGTCCTAGGACTGAAATGATGACGTGTGTGAGTGCTCCATCAATGTTCTACTTCTAAGCTACATACTACAAGAGATAAAAGAAATTTACATTGACGAATTCTCTCTTCTATCCATCGTATAAGCTTGAAGCCTTCATGGAGCTTCAATCAACATCTACAATCACCCAATCCATTTTCATTTGCCTTCAATCAACTTTGAGAGTCATCCATTGCTAGTATATCATCATAAATAGCTTAGGCAAATGATTAACTGCAAAATAGAGGATTAGTCACAAGTATTTATGTTTGCTCATCATTAACACCAAGTAGGGAGAAGTCCAATACTCAACATTCTCCCCCTTTTTGATGATGACAAACAAATATAAACAAAAAGATAAATAATTGTGCTTATGAAACCTTACTCCCCCTACATAGATGCCAATCAAGTTAGTCAACAAATAATAGTGCATCTACATATCAATTGAAGCAAATGAGTAAGATACGTATGATTTTAATTCAAGAAATCTAGGAATTTAACTTCCTATTCAAAGTAATCTTACTCTCCCTGAATCTAAGGCAACTTCAATCTTAGATTCAAATTTTTAGAACATACTTAGCACATTCATTATGAATCTTGTATGTTTATTTCTCTCCCCCTATGGCATTATCCAAAAAGGTGGGAGTAAATAACAACAACAATAATCGTGCTAAATACGAACTAACAACAATCAAGGAGTATAAAGATATATAGAATCAAAAACTCATAAAATCACATCAAATACTTATGTGAATAGAGGAATGAACGTCCAATATCAACATTTTAGATATACGAAACAAAAATAGTTTCAAAAATGCATCACATCAGAGATAGTATGAATAAACCAATATCTAATCCTATATTGTCTCACAAGCACATCATAAGAGAATAAAACATTCACGGAGACAATATGACAAACATCACACAGAAGATAATCAATTATACAAGGTGTGACATGATTAAATATCAACATCATATATATATATATATATATATATATATATATATATATATATATATATATATATATATATATATATATATATATATATCAAAGACGATGTGAATACATAGCATACGGACATCAACATGTCCAACAAAAATACATACATCATTATCCCAAAAAAATACATGATACCATCATACATCATCATACAAAAATCCATCATACATCAAAATATAACCATCATGCAAGCTCAAACACACAACTAAGAGTGAGCGTCTCCAGGGGCTGCAGAAGGAGAAGCAGGCTCTGTGACAGCAGTTGTATCCTCTGGAGGAGGGTCAGAAGTAACAACAGCAGCAACATCAGCAGCATCCTGAGTAGAAGCTACATCAGGATGCACAACAGCATCAGTGACGATGGGCTGAGGAGGCACATGAGGCTGGGGAACAAATTGTCTCAGATCCTTAGGGAAGGGTATTCCCTGATGGAGGAAAGAAAGAGAAAGCAACCTGTAAAGTCCAGAGACCATCTCAAAAAGAATATCACGAGATGGTGGAGCTGAGTGGAAGGCTGGTCAGCAGGAGGATCAGTGGAGGAGGATGGAGCTGATGTGGATTTCTTCTTCTTCGAGGCAGACTGCAGAGCCGAAGAAGACTTCGACTTTGCAGATGCGTCGAGGAGAGGAGCAAAAGGCATAGGCTCGTAGCGAGAAAAATCAACACCAAAATGTCGAAAGACAAGAGTCAAAAGACCACCGTATGGAATGTGAGCTGAGGAAGAAGTAAACTCGACCTTGTCCATCCTGTCAAGGAGGACACCGGCCCAGTTTACGAACATCCCAGAGAAAATCGCATACATACACTTCAGAATATCCTGGGAAGGCTGGTCAGATGATCCATACCTCTGTAGGATGTTGGACTTCACCACTAGGTGAACTGCCCAACCTCCAGCCGAAAACATAGATGACCTGATACCAGAATCCAGGGCTAAATGTATCTCACGAAACATATCTCGAAGGACAGAATGGTCAAGCTGGTTAATATCAGAAATGGAAATATCTTAAGGAAGAGAACCGGTAGAGGGAATCCTAAGAATCTTCCCTAATAGAGTGGGAGTAATCTTAATGTGGGTTCCCTAAACAACGGTGTCAAGAACTCCGGTGGTAGAATACCCACCGCGAACGCAGTTTGCATAGAAGAGCTTCACCAGAAATGGATAGGCTCGAGGGGACTCGCTCTGAGAGAAGAGAAAAAGATCGGCCAAGTGGGTATCAGATAGAAGGTCTGAAAGTCTCTCAGCAGTAAAGGCAGAAAAAGCGATGTACCGCTCCCTAATAAGCTTGATCCCTAAAATAGAGTGGAATTTTGCCAAGCAAAGATCATCTCGGCAAAGTGGAACAATGGGATCAGTAGGGGGCACTATGGGAGACTCGTCTCCAGAGCTCGAATCAGAAGAAGACTGATGGGGAGCGTTAGCAGTAGGCTCATTTATGGTAACAACAATGGGCTTCCGCTGATGCTTGATTAGGGGCTGAGCGTCGGAAGAAGACGCCGAGGGAGAGTATCCATGCGAAGCAGAATGTAAGGGAGAAATGGCTTGTTTGGTACGAGCTTTGTAGGGATTTTTGTTCTTGGCTATAGGTTTCCTAGGAGCCCTAGGATTCTTAGAACCCATGATCTTCCACTTACCCTTGGTCTTGGGTGCCATGGAGTCAGTCAATCGAAAGAGATATAAACGACAGGCGATGTAATCGAAGGATATAAATCGAATGATAGATTCGAGAAAGAAAGACAAACCAAGTCGAAGAAGACACAAAGACGCAACGACGAAACAATCGACTTGTGGGGAGGAGGAGATCGACGGCGACAGCTGAGGAAAAGAGCGGGAAGTCGAAGCGATTCAATCGGAGGAGAGAGAAATGTCGTGGGGAACAGAACCGTCTCAAAGTATATATGAAAGAGGGAATAAATCTGGGCCGTTGGATCAAATAATCGAAGGCTCAGATCAAAGTAGTGAACCATCACAACAGTAGACAGTCGACTGATGAAAAATATTCAGTCGACTGGATGAAGTGAAAGGAATTAAGCTAAGGATGATATACAGTCGACTGTTGAGTAACATATAGTCGTCTGTCCAATGGACAGTCGACTGTTTAATACACATCAGTCGACTGACCGAGAATCAATAAACTTTATCAAAAAGATAGAGAGCACTGTAAAAATTTCGACAATGAGAACAGTCGCCTGATGACTAAAATTCAGTCACCTGTTAAAATAAAAGTCGACTGGAAAATAGTCATCAGTCGTTTGTGTGAAAGATACAAATTCCAGACTGAGAAAAGTAGAGTAGGGCAGTCGACTGTCGAAGGAAAGACAGTCGTCTGTCCTGGTCCAAAAATGCACAGTGAGATACAAATCCAGAGAATAAGAACACTCACCCTATGACCTATATTCTAATCACAAACACATCATAAAAACAATGTAATACGATAAATCAATTGAAACACTAATATTTAAGATCAATCTCAAAGAAATCATGAAATCACATAAATCGCAATTGCCTTTCTTAAACACATATATAGCATATATCAAAAGAAGAAAGACAATATGATGACATGAGCTCAAAAGGTGTTATAACATGAAAGATGCGCTTCTAAATTTTAGATTCACCCATAATTCCTAATTCTCCACGCAACCTCACAAATGAATCTTCTTTAAGAGGTTTTGTGAAGATGTCGGCAATTTGTTTTTGGGTTTCAATGTACTCTAAGATGATGTCATTCTTAGCTACATGATTATTTATAAAATGGTGTCTCACGTCTATGTGTTTGGTACTGGAGTGGTGTATCGGATTCTTGGAAAGACATATGGCATTTTGGTTATCAACTATGATCGGGCAAGTATCACAGTTGACACCATAGTCCATAAGAGTGTGTCTCATCCAAAGAACTTGTGCACATGCAAGACCCGCAGTAATATATTCCGCTTCAGTCGTGGACAATGATACTGAATTCTGTTTCTTAGAAAACCAAGAAACTAGGAAATTTCCTAGAAAATGGCAAGTGCCACTAGTACTTTTCCTGTCAGACTTGCATCCGGCAAAGTCGGCATCACTATATGAGATTAACTCATATGTGCTAGATTTAGGGTAAAGTAACCCATAATCTAGGTGATTGAGATAACTAAATATTCGTTTAACCTTAATCAAGTGTGAATCCTTAGGTCTAGCTTGATATCTAGCACACAAACATACAGAAAACATGATATCAGGCCTACTAGCGGTTAAGTAAAGTAAGCTACCGATCATACCTCGATATAGATGAATGTCTACATCTTTTCCGCTTTCATCTTTGTGAAGGTGGGTAGTAGTACTAATGGGAGTCCGTTTGCATGAAGATGATTCCATCCCGAATCGCTTTATAAGCTCCCCTATGTACTTTGTCTGATGTATGAAGGTGCAATTCTCCATTTGTCGAATTTGCTGTCCAAGGAAATAAGTGAGCTCTCCCATGTGGCTCATCTCGAATTCATCCTTCATTGACTTAGAAAATTCTTGAAAAAGATTAAAGTTAGTAGAACCAAAAATTATATCGTCTACATAAACTTGAATCAAGAGAATGTCATTATCATAATCTTTAATGAAGAGTGTAGAATCAACTTCTCTCATTTTAAAACCTAAATTCAAAAGAAAGGGCTTAAATCGATCATACTAAGCTCTAAGAGCTTGTCTCAACCCATACAACGCTTTCTTAAGTTTGAAAACATGATTTGGAAATTATTCATGAATAAAACCGGGAGGTATACTTCTTCATTGACAAACCCATTTAAAAATAACATCCATTTGAAATAGTTTAAAATTCTTATGGGATGCAAAAGATAAAAGCAACCTAATAGCTTCTAATCTAGCTATGGGGGCAAAAGATTCTTCGAAATCAATACATTCCTCTTGCCGGTAGCCTTGAGCTACTAACCTTGCTTTGTTTCTTGTGATCACCTCGTTCTCATCCGTCTTGTTCTTGAAGATCCATTTGGTCCCAATGACTTGGTGACCACTTGGAAGAGGAACGAGTTCCCAAACTTCATTTCTCTCAAATTGCATTAGTTCTTCTTCCATTGCCACTATCCAAGAGCTATCCTCACAAGCTTCTTGGATGTTCTTTGGCTCAATGGTAGAGACAAATGCACAATGAGAGAATTCTTCAATCCTCGACCTCGTTCGAACACCACACCAATATCTCCGATAATTTGGTTATGGGGATGGTTGCGAATGGTCGGATAAGCTTTGGGTATTCCTGCATCACTAGGAACATCTTCAATAATTTTGTTAGTATTGTTAGTCTCAATAATCGAATCATTGATTTTAACATTACTAAGAGTATCACAAATAACATCTACACTATCATCATCAAAACGAGGAAAATCAAAATCTTCATTAAATGAAACGTGTAGTGATTCCTCAATCGTTGAAGAAGTTTTGTTGTATATCCGGTAGGCTTTGCTACGTGTGGAATATCCAACAAAAATTCCTTCATCGGATCTTGGCTCAAATTTATCTAGATTATCGAAAGTGTTCTAGATAAAAAATTTTGAACCAAAAACAAGAAAATATTTTACTTGAGGCTTTTTGTCATAAAACAACTCAAAACAAGCTTTGTTCGTTCGGGGTCTCACTAGGATCCTATTGAGCACATAACATACCGTGTGCACAGCCTCTGCTCAAAATTGTAGTCCTAGATGACTATCATGGAGCATATGCATGCACACTCAATAAGAGTCCTATTCTTTCTCTCTACAACACCATTTTGTGGTGGTGCTCGAGGGAAGGAAAAATTATGAGTTATCCCGGTGTCAACACAAAACTTAGTAAAAGATTCATTCACAAATTCTCCTCCATGATCACTACGGATAGTGATAATGGTGGATCCTAAGAGATTCTGAATCTTCTTTGCAAATTTGGTAAACTCTTCATAAGCTTCATTCTTATTAGTTAAGAATGAAACCCAAGTAAATCTAGAGAAGTCGTCTACGACAACTAATCCATAATGAGCATTGCCTAAAGAAGCGGTTCTAGTTGGGCCAAACAAATCTAAATGCAGAAGTTCTAGGGGCCTCTTAGAAGTAATCCCTTCTTTAAGCTTAAAAGATGATTTACTAAGTTTACCTCTTTGACATGAATCGCAAAATTTTTTCTTATTAAAAGCAATTTTAGGAAAACCTTTGACTAGATCATGCTTAGCTAACTTATATAAGTGCTTGAAGTGAACATGACCAAAACGGCGATGCCATAATAGTTATTCACTTGTGTTAGCAATTAAGCAATGTTCTACGGTTTTAGGCAAGCTCAAATAATAAATCTTTTTACGCCTAATACCGAAAAATAAAACATTTGAATCACAATAAACAATTGTACACAATCCTTCTCCAAAGTTAACATTGTAACCTTTGTCACAAAGTTGACTAATGGAAATGAGATTGTGACACAAACTACTAACAAGATAAACATTAGTAATTAAGTGTTTGGAAGGATTACCAATGATACCTACTCCAATGATGGTTCCCTTTTGATTACCTCCAAAAGTGACCGTTGCACATCCTTGATGCTAATCACTTCGGAGAGCAATGATGGATCTACCGTCATATGTTTGGAGCAACCACTATCGAGGATCTATTCATTCCCTTTAGAACTAGTATGACCTTTATTGCTCTTCTTCTTTCTCTTGGGTACCTATATAATATACCATAAGCGCATGGTACCCAATGTTTGTTGGGTCCAAGGGGATTAGCCCTTTGGAAGCCAAGTCCAAGTGGACTTCCGCTTCCCAACATAATTACTATTCCTAATCACGTCATGAAAATATGAATCAACATAGGCATTCCTATCATTTAGGCTAGTGTTCTTAGGACCCCAAATGGTGTATGTTTTGGGAGTCCTTTTCCTAGTTGCATGCATACTTATTGAATTTCTATGTGGTGCATGCTTTTTAGGAACATGGTTTCTAGCATAAACATGAGGTGGTGGATATGCATATGACATACGAGAGTGATATGTATTCTTGGGAACATGCATGTTGTATGAAGCATATGGGTTATGCATGACATGCGGAGAAGGTGCATACATGTAAGTATGATGCGTATGTGCATACGGGTGTATAGGAGCATGTACATGAGTATTTCTCATGTGTGGTTTTGTACGTGTCCATGAGTGTGGAGCATAAAAAGTGTCATACTTATCCACTTGTGAAGTAGGAGGTTTCCTACGTGGATGAGTGTTAGTGTACATGTAAGCATGGCCTTGCTTTTGGTTTCCACCTTTAGTGGGTTTCTTGCCAAAAGGAAGAGAAGGTGAAGTGGTGACTTTCTTGGTAGGTATGCTACCTATAGTGTATTTGACACCACTTGTGGATGCACCGGATGAAGGCCTCACAAAATCTATAGTGACGTCACTATAGGAGGTGCGAGCATTGGATGCATTCGCATTCACAAACCCAAGACCAACACGATGTGTGGCCGGAAATTGGTTTTCTAGCAGATCATCCAATTGTCTTTTTTCCTTATTGAATCTCATAATACGGGAGGACATGAGCTCATATTTCTCCTTTAGAGATGAAATGTTGGTATCCAAGGTGGACACCCGTGCTTTGAGCTCGTGCACTTGGGTTTTAAGAGAATCATTCTCTAAACCCAATTGTGTGTGACGTGTGACTAGATCACTATTATCCGTTGGGTGTGTTTAATCTAGTGGAGATTTGAGGTTATTCACCTCATCTCTCAAGGTGACATTTTGAGAAGCTAAGTTTGCTTTTTCAAGAGTTAAAGTATCAACAATGGTGTCATTGTTGATAATGCATGAAATTGATGACTTGCTAACATTTGATTTCTTTAAGCTAGTATATCTAAGCATTAAAGATTGATATTTAGCAAATAATTCTTCATTAGCAATTTGAAGTTCATCCATTGTTACCTCGGTTTCATCCGTATCGGAATCACTCTCATCGGAGAGTGGATCCTCATGGGCCATGAAGCACATGTGAGCGCTCTCACCCTTCTCATCATCAGAATCACTTGATGATTCTTCACTTGAGTCATCGAATATACCTACGAGTCCTTTCTTCTTGTCTCTCTTGTTCTTGTCGGACTTGTGGTACTTAAGTGCCTTCCACTTCTCTTTGTTCTTTAGCATTGGGCAATCCCTCTTGATGTGCCCTTGCTTATTTCACTTAAAGCAAAGAGAGGAAGTAGTATTAGTAGACTCAAAACATTTGTTGGAGGGAAATTTACCTTTGCGAAAGAAGCGTTGGAACTTCTTCGCCATTTGGGCCATTTCACCCAAATCAATCTCATCTTCCGAATCTTCGCTATCGGAGGATGATGAATTGGCGTTGAATGCCAAAGCCTTCTTCTTGGCCTCCGAAGGATTTATCATAGCTCGAATCATTAATCGGTTCTCTCATCTTACCTCATAAGACATGAGAGTCCCGATAAGATTCCCAACTGTGTAATTCTTCAGATCATTGACCCCCTCGATGGCGATCGCTCTCCTTTCCCATTTGGAGGTCATTCCCATGATGATCTTCCTTACCTTTTTAGCTTCGGTGTATTTTTGGCCAAGGGCTTCCAATTCATATGTGATGTCGGTAAAGCGTCCGTACATCGATGCAATGCTCTCATTTTCCTGCATATGAAACAAATCGAAGCACTGCAACATATAACTTTGAAATTTTTACCTTATTCGTTCCCTCATGGGTAACGATGAGATGGTTCCAAATTTGATATGCACTATTACATGTGTATATCTTGTTGAACTCATTTGGGTCCAACGCACAATGAAGAGCGTTCATTGCTTTAGCGTTGTTGACTTCGACGGACTTCTCGGAAGTCATCCATTTCTCGAAATCCTCTTCGGTGGGCACGACATACTCCTTGTGGAGGGTTCTCCAAAGTGAAGCACTCCTAAGGAACGTCTCCATCCTACACTTCCAATAGCCAAAATTAGTACCATTGAAACGTGGAGGACGTACCGTAGATTGACCTCCGAAAAGTGTGGACGCTCCATCACGATCGTGATTGTTGTACGAAGTGGACGGAGGAACGTTGTTGTTGTTGGATTCCATATCTATAACCTTGTGCTCTGATACCAATTGTAAGGATCCTATCTATGGAGAAAACACTAGAATGGGGGTTGAATAGGGTTTAAGCAATTTAAAACGATAGTTACACCAAATTAAAATGCTAACCAACAATATAGTGCGGAATTAGAATTGAACCCAAATAAGAAACAAATGCAAACACAATTATGTTTGTAGGATTCGGATTACCCAAGTCACTTTCCAACTTGTTCCCGGTAATCCTACGTCACTTCCACCCGGATACCTCAGGATACTCAAGTTAGAACCCTAACTTGAGGTTTCATTAAAACCCACTTGTAGCAACCCTACAAGTGAAATCGAATACAATCGATGTCATTGACTCCCACAACTTGGGAGCAAGCAAACTGCTTTCACAACCCGAGAGTAAATTCAAATTACGAAAGTAATGAATTTATGATAGCAACACTTACAATCACCTATGCCTTGAAGTAGAACTTGAAGGAGAAGTGTGATGTGTTGGATGCAGCGATCTAGGATCTCTTTGTTTGATGATGACAAACGTGTCGTGATATCTAATGTGTGTGCTAGTGTGTTTCAGGATTGGCGAAACAATATATTTTCACCTTTTGGCGGAATTGCTATTCGTATAGCATATTGGGAGAGAGGGTGTGTGTGTGCACAAAGCGATTTGACTTGGTCAACATGGAGGGAGATAGAATCAACTTGGGATTTGATCAAATCAATTAGAGATTAATTTCAATTTCATATCCAATTTGAATTGCTATCAAATCCCAAATTGAGGTTTGTTTGTTTGTTTTGAATTGCTATCAAATCATATCTCCTACTTATGGTGCAAAGCGATAGAACCAAATCTCTAATCTCCTATTCAAAATAGGATTCCCCGTAACCACATTCCCCTAGTATCTCCCTATAAAAACCCATCTTCTTCTAGGGTTGACAGAGCGCGGCATACATAAACCAAGGAAGGAAAAATTCGGCTCCTATCATCTCCAAGCCGCATGCATCAAAGGAGGAGCCGCAACACCCTGTTGAAAAGAAAAACAAAAGCCGGCCAAAATGTTTACGCAACAAAAACCTCACCTGCCGCACAATCAAAAGAAAGGGAAGTGCTGAAGTCTTATTAAATAAATTGAGGTTTGTTTGTTTGTTTTTATTATTCAAGGGCTAACAAATCCAGTGTGTATTTGCAGGGGCCGCACAAATATCAACAGAAGGGGGATTCAAGGTTTGATTGGTTTAGCACTTGTTTTTAGGCCAAATTGTCTAGAGTGCTCTCTCTCAAAATACCCCTTTGAATAATCAAAAGAGCTGCAACCCAAAAATCCCATTAGCAGCCGGTTTTCTAACCTATGAGAGGTGTGCACATCATTGCGAAAAAAAAGGGACAGGGCCTCTCCATGCTGCCGAAAAAAAACAAGGGGACACACGCACAATATCTATTGCTAATTCCCGAGTAGCCGAAACTCGGAGAACTATACATCGAATATTAAAGAGCAGCTGCACAATATTGTTGAGGGGAGCTCTACATCAATAATCATATTGTGTTCTTTTTAAATAATCAAAGTTTGAAAGCTCCTTCTTTTTGTGTTGGTTGCAGGGTCTTCACAACGCGTGGAGGAGCCGTGTGGTTTTGTTTCACAGAGCACTTCATAATCGAATTAATCTTTATTATTGAAAGCATCCTCAGCCGAACTTTGTTGTTCTGCCCTTTTTGGTGAAGAGGTGTCATTTTGCTTTGATTCAAATTAATTACTCTTTGTTTTTGTGCAGCCAATGCACTGCACCATCTACACGTGAAGACCCCTACATCATCATAGCATCAACCCAGCAACATGCCATCACATGGGGGCTTGAGGGGCTGCTGAATTTTGAAAAGATCAAATCTCCAAGAGCTTCCAAAAATTACCAATTAGCTAATATCCTCTCAGCCGCAGGCTTGTAGTTTGGTGTCGCAACATCAAGTGCCATCCATCCTTGTGCAAAGACAAAGCCGCAACTTGTGTTGCACGACAGGGAGACATCCACATCTACGTCAGACGAGATCTGACCCATACTAATTGACGAAGACAACGCCGCTACACAAACTGAGCTTCCTAAACTCTGTTCTTTATTATTTTGTGTAATTATTGTGTTAAATCTTCGTAGGGGAAACTTTCACCTATCTTTTGTGACCATTTTGGGACTTGTCTAGTTGGGACTAGACAAGTGGGACCCAGCTAGTTTGGGACTAGCTGGTTGAAAGCTTTGCTAGGATTGATAGTGAGAGGAAACACTGTGTGTGGGGTACTGAGAGTCCGGCGAGTGTAGAGACGTAGAGGGTGCTCTGAGCGTGCTCTAACTTGTGACTTTGTACCTATTGCATTATTCAATCTAGTAGTAGCTTTGGGGGCTGGAGTAGGTCATTGGGACGACCGAACCAGGGTATATCTGCTGTGTACTCTGTGTCTGCTTTTCATTACTCTGGGTGTGCTTTTAACTGCGTGTGATTTCTCGTGGGTTGCACGAGATTTTTTATTAGCCTATTCACCCCCCCCCCCCTCTAGGCTAGGATCCAGATCCATCATGATGTGTGTTGAAGACTCTCTTGGAAGAGAGGAGAAAGCCCTTTCTCTTGACTGCACCAAATGCCTAGAGGATTACTCTTTGGTTCTAGGTTGGAGAGCAAGAGATCAAAGATTTGGAATTCTTAGGGCTTTGGATTTGAAAGCTTTAAACTTTAGAAATAAAAGCTTAAGAGATTTTGCAATAGCTAAGGTAACCTTTCAATGGAACAGTAGAAGACCCATTTATAGGTTTCTCAAATCCACAAAATAGTTTAGGCAAAAACACTTTTGGAATCCGTGAGAAAAATCTCAACGGATAGAAACTGAACTCGCGACAGTCGACTGTTGAAGAAACCACAGCCGACTATTGCACAGTCAGCAAGGGTAGGTAAGAATTCATAACGGTAACTTACCACATGGACAGTCGACTGATGAAGCAAAGACAATTGACTGTTGAACCAACAGGCGACTGTAAATCCTTCTACAGGCGACTGGCAGTGAGATGGGTAAGTTGAATGAAATCTGGAAATCCTGTGAGATAACCGGACAGACGACTGATTCAGATAATACAATCGACTGTTAATCAGAACAGGCAACTGTAAATCCTTATACAGACGACTGTCAAATACCCTGAGAATTTCCAGAGAGCTGAGTCAATAAATTAGCTCACATACAGATGACTGTTGCAGCATACACAGTCGACTGATCCAAAGGACAGTCGAGTATATAGTCAACATTAGTCGACTGGCCGTAAAAGTCAGTTCAACGAAGTTTGCGCAGAAGATAGACAGACGACTAATTTACAAAACACAGTCGACTATCACTTGGACAGGAGCATGTGAATCATTCATCAGTAGCCTGTGCGAAATAAATAGAAAGGCTCAAAACTAGATTGTAAAAGTTTGTGCATAACAAGCGACTGTAGAACAAAACACAGTCGACTGTTTTAGAGACAGACGACTGTATAATGTTCAGCAGTCGACTGTTATAAACAATCCAAGAACAATCACTAAAGAAATGAATTGGGGTCAAAGGAAAATTCATCTAAAAATGTCCTAAGACTGAAATGATGATGTGTGTGAGTGCTCCATCAATGTTCTACTTCTAAGCTACATACTAGAAGAGATAAAAGAAATTTACATTGACGAATTCTCTCTTCTATCCATCGTATGAGCTTGAAGTCTTCATGGAGCTTCAATCAACATCTACAATCACCCAATCCATTTTCATTTGCCTTCAATCAACTTTGGAATCATCCATTGCTAGTAGATCTTCATAAATAGCTTAGGCAATGGATTAATTACAAAATAGGGGATTAGTCACAAGTATTTATGTTTGCTTATCATTAACACCAAGTAGGGAGAAGTCCAATACTCAACATACATAGCTTATCTTGAAATCGCGACATCAAATATGTCACATTTTAAGTTCCTCCCACCTTTGCCTTTTTCTTCAGATAGTAAAAACTTTCTTTCTCAATCGACTTCCCAAATGCCTTCTCCGTTCTAAATCACATTTAGACAATACACGTCCAAACACAAATATTAGTGTGCAATCACCTCATGCATCCTAACACTTGAGCTTCACAACCTTCAGTTGACTCAATAGGTTGCTTGACTCAAGATCTAATTTGGATACATTGTCCTGCACCGCTCAGGCACTCATCTTCGAGTGAAACAATTTGATCGAAGTTTCGAACTTTTCAGATCGAAACTGTTTTCCATACAACCTTGAGTTGACTCAACAAGTCGTAAGGAGAAACATGATTTAAACATCAACATGTTCAAGCTTCCCCTCATAGAGGCGAGTGACAAATTGCGTGCTTTTATTTTGTTGACTTAGAGCTTAAAGAAATCATTGTCCTTAAGCCCGTGTATGATGGACACTCTAATGTCAGTGTGAACGTAGTTTAGTCATTTGAGTTGATATTATTTAATCAATCATGTTGACCAGTTAGCATATTCCTTTAGGATATTATGTTTTGGAATCCATTGGTAAACATAGAATTACTCTAGTTTAGCAAATGTTATTTTAAATATAGATAGAATGGATTTTATATAACTATGTCTTCTCACTATTTTGGCAATCATTTTTAGCCTTAATAATGAACGATTTAAATAAATTAAATTTAGTTGGAAAGGGATCCAACCACCTTGAGTGTGCTCTACAAATTTCATGACTCTACGATTGGTAGAGTACTCTTTATCAATCATATCATATATGATTCACTTATTGGTTTTTACCCTTAGCCATTTATGATCATGAGTGTGCTCATACAAATCATAATGACTAGTCTAGTCAGACCATTGTTTTCATGTCTAGGCTGACTTACGCCGGTGCTCGGTGTATGGGCACGATGCAATGGTTTGGGTTAAGTCTAGACTACATCTCATGTAATGAGGAGGTGGTTTCCATAAGGTAGTTATGCCATAGCTTGAGTTGCTCAACAACTACAACATAGAACTTATAGTTGCCAGCTTCTAAAATAATGAGGGTTAAGGCTAATCTTGAACAAGATTTTAAACGTAATTGACTAGATGTAATCGATGCTTTCACATAATCAGAACTCACATCCTTTCGGTTCAGCGGAACACTGCCAGGGTTTTGGCTAGGCCAGGATCACTATCCCCAGTCGAGCTAGGGTGATCCACAACACTTGTCAAAAAACGCTAGCCCGGATCATGATTCATTGAAGGAACTAATTATTAATATGTGTGGCATCAACTTGAAATGGCTTCATTAAAAATAGTTAATCCTATTAACTAGTTGAATGCTACAATTCGAAATTATTAGGATTGATTAATAACTTTTATTAATGTCATTATCAACTATAAGGATTTATTAATATCAACGTGCTATCCTAATCAGGTATTAGGACTTTAAAATTTAAGTTGCAACAATTTAAATCATAACATTTTCAAAATTATTATTAGAACAAATAAATTAATAATTATCGGAGAGGGATACCCTAATCAATTATTAGGAGTTTAATTTGTTACAACAATTTTAAATCATAGCAAGTCGATCAAAAAATTTCTAATAATTTTCTGAAAGCTATTTAATGGTTATCTTAAAAGTTTTTCTTAAATTATCACACATAACCAACAAGAATAATCTAACAATTAAAATATCAACTAAACAATTTAGCATGATAACAGATCAAGTAAAAATTATCTCATAAAATGTAGCTAAACATGCACCTTAAAATATCTCATAAGTTAAGTTACATTAATAATTATCATATAATTAAAAGATCTAATAATAAAATTATCACATGATTTTAAAATTAGATCTAATTATTCAAAAAAAATTTCGAAAATGAAAACATCACATGAAACAACAATTTAATAGCTTAATTAACTACCTCCATCTCATGGAGAAACATGATATATCATAAATATTTTATAATTGCAAAAACTATAGATCGAGTAGACCTGGCTCTGATACCACTGTATGGGTTTACTATGTCCTTATGTCTATAAAATAGACGTCTGGCCCAAGTCAGTCGGACGAAAAAATCATAAAAGCAGCATAAAATAGCTCTAAAAATATTTTCTAAATCAAGCCCTAAAGAAACAACCCTATCCAGAATCTCTACTATTCCTGGGTTGGGTCTGACCAACCACTAAGGATAGATCTATCAACCTATTGTAATTATAAACGCATGTTAATTAAACTACATACCTTTCACTTCGTTTCGGCCCAATACGAAGCGTTATTTTCAGCAACGTTTCTTTATCTCCGAAGCGATGCCCCGTGCCGCTTCTCCCGAGACGAACTGCGTCCTGAGCCAAACTGCGTCCCGAACCAAACCACGTCCTGAGGTGTACAACACCCTGTCGCCGAGCCAATCACGTGCCAAAGAAATTTTCACCTTGAGTGGATCCTTCGTCAAGACTTCGTATCCGATCTGAACTCATTTGTAGCATTGCTAGGGCCCGATATGGAGTAAGGAAGAACTAGGGAGAAGAGGTAATTATTAATTTAAGCTTACATCCGAATTTGCTCACGTTTAATAGAACTACTCAGATCTGAACCTTGGTGCAAGTTTCAAGGAGGGGTGGCCCCTATTTATATATGCGGCTGACCCCTCCCCTTTCTCAATTTCCGATGTGGGACTAAATGCATTGGATGAGAAAATTAACTTTTAGTTCAACCTTCACGAAGGCCAAACTTCAATGAATTTTTCATCCTTCATCGTTAAGCTCCAAGAACAATGTCATACATCGTTGCAAAGAGGGTTGAACGGTGAACACATAGGAAAAAACGATGCTCCAATCAGACGTCGTTTGACCCCTCAAACATATTCTCAAAGATAGGAAAAACGAAGCGTTTCAACAAAAGAAGCTGCCAAAACATGACTGGGCATGAAGCCCTAGTGGTGGGGCCTTGCCATGGGCCACACCAAAAGGCTGCCGCATGCAGCGCACGTGCCCCGAGGCGCGTGTGCGGTACGCGCCGAAGCAGGGCGTGTAGTGCCCGCCCAAGCGAGTGCGTGCGCTGTATGTGCTCGTTGGGCATGCCCATACGGTGCCCACCTGGTGGCACATGCTGTGTATGTGCCCACCCGCAGGTGCAGGTTTGCCCCATGGGTCAGGCATGCCTGACCCACAATGCCATATAAAGTCCCCTTTGCTTGTTTTGGCTCTATTTTCCTCATTTGGAGTCCATTTTAAACGCCGTTCAAACCTGCGTTTAGACCGGGACGATCTCGTCATCCAGGTAACCCTTTCCTCGCAATTATTATATCAAATATGCTCGTAAATATTTTTCGACATTTTAATTCTCTTTTGCATCATATTCAAAATTCCCACATCTAATATATTCTAAAGCTTTTGTCACCAACTTTTTGTGACGTATTAATCCCCTTGCATCCAATGCATCGTCTCCCTTAATACTTACCTATTAATTGACGAAGTTCTTACTCTGTGAGAGACCCTACAGCCTGACCCTACTTCAGGTGGGGCATGAAATCCCAGACGATAGTGACCACAAGAAGCAGGTGCCATCCATGTTTCGGTATCATAATTATGTGGTTAACTCATAGACATGAGTATTGTCGGGACCACCTTGTCTGTGTCTGTGATGAATACTGCAGTTTTAGTCGCTTTGTCAAAACTATGTCGCCTAGTCAAGCCTAGGGTACGGTCAAACTGTTAACCATAATAGCTTGAACTTGGTTAGTCGATATCGGTCTTTAGTCAAATAATGTTGGAATCCTTCCAACATACTTTGGCCAAAGTTTTTCACTAAAGACTGAACCTAACCGTGCGATACTAACTCCCTATAATGGGAGAGACAAATTCTCTTAGTCTTTACTCTTCTTGCATGCTTCAAGTTTCACCCAACAAAAAACCTTTCGATGGGCCTTGTCTCGAAGCTAGGTCAGAGATCGAAGTAACACCATTCACGTACAGGTTCGTACAATGACATCAAGTCAAAGGACCAACTAGCCTATCATTACTGAGAGTTATCACTGACAGATTTGTTATGTTAACCATGTGATAATTCTTGTTAGGTCGTTGAGGGAACTCATTCTCCATTGAGCACCTGTGTCTCATCTCCGACTTCGCTAAGTCGAACGACCATGAGATCATCATCACCACCCCATGGTGAAGATAAAGACACAATTGTCTATCCGATGTTTCGATATCCTTTTATCGAAACATCTATGACCACGAATGATTTCAGACTTATACTACTAACGGTCAAATAATTCTCTATGATCGAGATCCTTATCACTATATTAGTTTAACCTCGCATTATGTCCCATGACTTTATCTAAATTCTAATGTCGACTACATTATTATTAACTTAAGTAAATTCTTACCAAATAGCTTACTGTTATTTTGAACAAGACGTATGTACATGTACATAGAGATAAATTTCCTCGAGGGCATACCCATCTCCCAACTTCTCCCACTTGCACTCATGCCCATTTATTACGGTATCTCAAACCGTATTTATACATAAGTGTCTCCAGACTTTATGTGGTAGAACCTTCGTGAGTGAATCTGCTAAACCGTCTTTAGTATAAACCTAAGGAACTTATAGGTTCATATTAGACCACACATTTGAATCTCATCTAAATAATTAACTTGGTCTTTTGGAATCCATAATTTCTAACTTGCCTGGATCTCATCTAGCTCAACGTCCTAACTTGAGACTTAAAACAATATCATTTTCGTACCTTACGAGAATGCTTCAAAATAGTCACTGGTCATCCACACGGTTCAAAATTGTTTCTCATAAAATGTCAAACTCTCTGACCACTTTAACAAAACATTTGATCTGGCCCTTGATGCCTCACATGCCTTTTATTCTCTCCCACTGACCTTGAAAACTCTTTGGCTGATTCATATAAGTTTGTTCTTCTAAATCATATTTAGAAAACAGACTATACATGAATACTCCGGTTTTCTTGGTCATCATGAGCATTTATGTCGAGTCAGATCTGAATAAATTTGTACACATTTGTTGGCAAGAAAGTTTCATTACTATCTGTTTATGGGTTTTCTGATGATAACTATTCTTAACCAGCATAACTTGTACTTCACGCTTTTCCATCTCACTAATCTTCTGTCTCGAAGATTCACTTGTAGCCGAAGGAAACACTTTCCTTGGGCACGTCAACTAAAGTCCATACCTTATTTACGAGTAATGACCTTTTTCGGATTGCATCAAACCATTTCTTAGAGTCACTACTCCGAATGGCATCTTGGAAGTTGTCTAGGACATGATCAACTATTATGTCTTACTCGACTTTTCGTCTCACAAGACTCGAGTAATCCTGTGAATTCCTAAAGATTAATTTGAGGAATATCATATTGATAAGGTCCTCACAGAACCTTATCAAGAACATAGGCATTACTATATGGGACTTAACCTAGAGGAAGGATTGTAACTCAAAGTCACTTGCCATGTATCGCACCATGATAACAAAGTGCGATTCATGCTCTCCAACACACCGATGTGTTAAGAGACTTGACCTTAGAGAAAATCATATTTTCTTTTAATTACGCAATAATTATATAGCTAAATATTCGAGTCTTCAATCTGATCGAAGCAGTTCAAATACTGCTGTCATTGTGTACTCTATTTTATCAGACTTGTGTTTCATCAATAACACATGTCGTAATAAAATAAGTCTAACATATCTAGGCTAATTTAGACTTGGGTCTGGATACATCCGTATGTACAAGACTGTGAGTTCTCCAACTCATTCTCCCACTGTCTTATAGAAAGAGTTTGGCCATCATACCTTTGAGACAAGACTTACAAGTGCCTTTTTATGTGACTTGTCAAGTCTGTTCTCTTCGGTATGGCCCAGTCTACTTTTCCATAGATAAGTTTTCCATAACTTACGCATTCATGCATTACCACCTAATACAGGCTCGTTATACAAATTACTCATTGCTTCAGAAGCAAAGTGACGACATTCGCCAAAGTGTGTAAAATGTCATCTATAGTCAAAGAAATAACAATTGCTCCCTTTCCAATACCTAGCTTATCTTGAAACCGCGACATCAAATATGTCACATTTTCAGTTCCTCCTACTTTTGCCTTTTTCTTCCGATAGTAAAAACCTTCTTTCTCAACCGACTTTCCTAATGCCTTCTCCGTTCTAAATCACATTTAGACAATACACGTCCCAACACAAATATTAGTTGTGCAAGCACCTTATACATCCAAATACTTCAGTTACACAACCTTGAGTTGACTCAACAAGTTGCTTGACTCAAGATCTGATTTGGATACATGGTCTTGCACAGCTCATGAACTCATCTTCGAGTCAAACAATTTGATCGAAGTTTCGAACTTTGCGGATCGAAACTATTTTCCATACAACCTTGAGTTGACTCAGCATGTCGTAGGGAGAAATGTGCTTTAAACATCAATATGTTCAAGCTTCCCCTCATAGAGGCGAGTGACAAATTGTGTGCTTTATTTTGTTGACTTAGAGTATAAAAAAATCATTGTCCTTAAGCCAATGTATGAAGGACACTCTAATGTCAGTGAGAACATAGTTTAGTCTTATCAGATTGAATTTGAGTTGATATTCTTTAATCAATCATTTTGACCAGTTAGCATATTCCATTAGGATATTATGTTTTGGATTCCATTGGTAAACATAGAAACTACCCTAGTTTAGCATATGTTCAATTTTTAATATAGATAGAATGGCTTTTATCTAACTATATGCTTCCATTATTTTGGCGATCATTTTTTGCCATAATAATGAACGATTTAAATTAAATAAATATAGTGGGAAAGGGATCCAACCACCCTGAGCCTCACAACCTTGAGTGTACTCTACAAATTGCTTGACTCTGCGATTGGCTAATTACCCTTTATCAATCATATCATATATGATTCCTGTATTGGTTATTACCCATAGCCATTTATGATCATGAGTGTGTGCATACAAATTAAAATGACTAGTCTAGTCGGACCATTGTTTTCATGTCTAGCCTAACTTCGACGCTCGGTGTATGGACACGACGTGACGGTTTGGGTTAAGTCTAAACTACATCTCATGTAATGAGAAGTTGGTTTCCATAAGGTAGCTATGTCATAGCTTGAGTGTGCTCAACAACTACAATATAGAACATATAGTTGCCCACTTCTAAAACAAGGATGGTAACTGCTAATTTTGAAGAAGATTTTAAACGTAATTGACTAGATGTAAAAGATGGTCTCATATAATTATAACTCGCATCCTTGCGATTCAGCAGAACACAGGCAGGGATGTGGCTAGGCCAGGATCACTATCCCCAATCAAGCTAGGGTGATCCACAACACTAGTCAAAAACTGCTTGACCAGATCATGATCCATTAAAGGATACTAATTATTCATATGTGTGACAGCGAATTGAAATGGCTTCATTAAATCTGGTATTCCTATCAACTCGTTGAATCCTAAAATTCATAAGTATTAGGATTGGTTAATAACTTTTATTAATGTCCTTATCAACTATAAGGATTTATTAATATCAACGTGCTATCCTAATAAGGTATTAGGAATTTAAAATTTAAGTTGCAACAATTTAAATTATAGCCTTTTCATAATTATTATTAGAACAATTAAATTAATAATTATCGGAGAGGGCTATCCTAATCAATTATTAGGGGTTTAATTTGTTGCAAAAATTTTAAATCATAGCATGTAGATAAAAAAATTTCTAATAATTTTCTGAAAGCTTTTCAATGGCTATCCTAAAAAATTTCTTGAGTTACCACATAATCCACAAGAATAATCTAAACATTAAAAATATCAACTAAACAATTTAGCATGATGACAGATCAACTAAAAATTATCTCATAAAATGTAGCTAAACATGCAACTTAAAATATCACATTAGTTAAGTTACATTAATAATTTTCATATAATTTAAAAGATCGGATTAATAAAATTATCACTTAATTTTAAAATTAGATCAATTTTTTCATAAAAAATTTCGAATATGCAAACATCACATGAAACAACAAATTAATGGCTTAATAAACAACCTCCATCTCTTGGAGAAACATGATGTATCATATACATTTTATAATTGCAAAAACTATAGATCGAGTAGACCTGCCTCTGATACCACTGTAGGGTGCTCTGGGTCCTTAGGCCTATAAAATCGATGTTCGTCCCAAGTCGGTCAGACGATAAAACCATAAAAGCAGCAGAAAATAGATCTAAAAACATTTTCTAAATCAAGCCCTAAATAAACAATCCTAGCCAGAATCTCTACTATCCCGGGTTGGGTCCGACTAACCCCTAAGGATAGATCTATCAACCAATTGCAATTATAAATGCATGTTAATTAAACTGCATACCTTTCACTTCGTTTCCGTAGAATGCGAAGTGTTGTTTTCAGCAAAGTTTCTTTATCTCCGAAGTGATGCCCCGTGCTGATTCTCCCGAGCTGAACCGCATCCTGGGCCGAACCGCGTCACGAGGTGAGCAACACCCTGTCGCCGAGCCAACCACGTGCCGAAGAAAGTTTCACCTTGAGTGGATCCTTCGGCCAAACTTCAGATCCTATTCGACTCATGTGTAGAGCCCGATCAGGAGTAAGGAAGAATTAGTGAGAAGAGGAAATTATTAATTTAAGCTTAGATCCAAGCTTGCTCACGTTTAATGGAGCTATCAGATCTGGATCTTGGTGTGAGTTTCAAGAAGGGAGGTTGGCCTATATTTATATAGGCGGCTGACCCCTCCCCTTTCTCAAGTTCCGATGTGGGACTAAACACGTTGGAGGAGAAAATTAACTTTTAGTTTAACCTTCACAAATGCCAAACTTCCCTCCCTCGCCGTTGAGCTCCAAGAACGATGTCATACATCGTTGCGATGAGAGTTGAACGGTGAACACGTAGGAAAAATGGTGCTCCACTCTGATGTCATTTGACCCCTAAACATCGTCTCAATGATGGGAAAAACCACGCGTTTTAACAAACATAGCTACCAAAACAAGGTTGGTCACGAAGCCCTAGTGGTGGGGCCCCGCAGTGGGGCCCACCAAAAGGCTGCCACATGCAGCATACGCACCCAGAGGCACATGCAGTGCCCACCCCAGTAGGCGCGTGCAGCGCCCACCTCAGCGGGCACGTGTGCTGCACGTGGCCACTCGGCAGGGCCGTGTTGCGCCCGCTCTGCGGGCGTGTGCACTGCATGTGCCCAATGGGCCGGTCCGTGCAGTGCTACACACGTGCCCACCCGTAGGTGTGGATTTCCCCTACGAGTTGGATGCCCAACCCTCAATGACGCGCCCAACCTGCAATGCTAAATAAAGGCCCACTTTTCTTGTTTTGGCTCTATTTTCCTCATTTGGAGTCTGTTTTGGACGTCGTTCGAATCTGCATTTAGACTGGGATGATCCCGTCATCAATGTAACCCTTTTCTCACATTTATTATATTAAATATGCTCGTAAACAGTTTTCGACATTTTTAATTCTCGTTTGCATCATATGCAAAATTCCCACATCTAATATATTCTAAAGCTTTTGTCAAAAACATTTTGTGACGTATTAATTCCATTGCATCCAATGCATCGTATCAATTAATTCTACCTATTACTTTACGATGGTCTCACTCTGTGTGAGACCCTACAGCCTGGCCCTACTACAGGTGGGGCTCGAAATCCCAGACGACAATGACCACGCGCAGCAGGTGTCGTGCCTGTTTCGGTATCTTAATTATGTGGTTAACTCACAGACATAAGTATTGTCGGGACCACCTTAAATTTGTCTATGATGAATACTGCAGTTTTAGTCACTTCGTGAAAATTATGTCACCTAGTCAAGCCTAAGGTACAGTCAAACTGTTAACCCTATTGCTTGAACTTGGTTAGTCTCTATCGGTCTTTAGTCAAATAATGTTGGACTTCTTACAACATACTTTAGCCAAAGTTTTTCTCTAAAGACCAAACCTAATCATGATACACTAACTCCCTATAACAGGAGAGACAAATTCTCTCTTGGCCATTATTCTCCTCGTACGCTTCAAGTGTCACCCAACCAAAAACCTTTCGACTGGCCTTGCCTCGAAGCTAGGTCAGAGATCTAAGTGACATCATTCACGTATAGGTTCGTACAATGACATCAAGTCTAAGGACCAACTAACCTTTCATCACTGAGCATTATCACTGACAGATTTGTTATCTTAATCATGTGATAATTCTGGTTGGGTCATTCAATGAACTCATTTTCCAATGAACACATGTGTCTCGTTTCCCACTTTGCCAAGTTGAACGACCATGAGATCATCGTCACCACTCCATGGTGAAGACAAAGACACAATGGTCTGTCCAATGTTTCGATATCCTTTTCTCGAAACATCTATGACCATGAACGATTTCAGACTTATGCTACAAACGGTCAAACAATTATCCATGATCCATATCCATATTATGATACTTGTTTAACCTCGCATTAAGTCTTAGGACTTTACCTAAGTTCTAATGTCGACTACATTATTATTAACTTATGTAAATTCTTACCAAACAGCTTACTGTTATTTTGAACAAGATGTTTGTACACGTACACAGAGATAAATTGCCTCAAGGGATACACATCTCCCAACAGGCCATACCATAGAGACTAGGCTTGGCATGTCATATAAAGATGGGTCTCTCGACCTCTCGTATTATAAGTCAAAAGACACTTGTAAATCTTGTCTCAAAGGTATGATGGCCAAAACTCCTTTTGTAAGACAATGGGAGAATGAGTTGGAGAACTCATGGTCTCGTATCGTACATACATGTGTATACGAACCCAAGTCTAAATTAGCCCAGATATGGTATTCTTATTTTATTAAGACATGTGTTCTTGATGAAACATAAGTCTAATGGAATAGAGAACAAAATGACAGAAGTATTTGAATCACTTCGATCGGATCGAAGAGGCGAATACTTTGATATGTAATTCTTGCGTAATTAAAAGAGAATGAGATTTTCTCTCAGGTCAAGTCTTACAATACATCGGTGTGTTGGAGAGCATGAATCACACTCTGTTAAACTTGGTGTGATGCATGGTAAGTGAATCTGAGTTACAATCCCCCCTCTGGATTAAGCCCTAGATTAATAATGCATAGGTTCTTGAAAAGGTTATGTTAGAACCTTAATAAATATAATATTCCTCAAATTAATCGTTAAAAAGTCATAGGGTTACTCGAGCCTCGTGAGACGAAGGAGTCGAGTAAAACATCATAGTTGATGATGTCATAGTCAACTTCCAAGAATCCATTCGGAGTAGGGACTCTGATAAATAGTTTGATGTGATCCGAAAAAGATCCTTGCATGTAAATAAGGTATGGACCTTAGAAGACGTGCCCAAAGAAAGTGTCCCCTTTGGCTGTAAGTGAATTTTCAAGACAGAAGATTGGTGTAGAAGGAAAATAGTGAAGTACAAGTATACTGGTTGAGAACGGTTATCATTAGAACTCCTATAAACAAATTATGATGAAACTTTCTTGTCAACAGATGTGTATAGATCTGTTCGGATCAGACTCGATGTCAATGCTCATGATGACCATGAATACTGGAATATGTTTGTTTTCCGAATATGATTTAGAAGAACAAACTTATAGAATTTTCAAGGTCAATGGGAGCAAATAAAAGTCATGCGACGCATCAAGGAGCCGGAACATATGTTTAGACAAAGTGGTCAAAGAGTTTGATACTTTATCAGAAATGACTATGAACCGTGCAGATGAGGAGTCACAATTTTGGATTATTCTAGTATAAGACGACAAGCTGGATGAGATACATGAAAGAAAAATTTTATGGATTCCAAGAGACTAAGGAAACGATTTGGATGAGATTCAAATCTGTGATCTAGTAGAAACATAGAACCCATTAGTCTATATTGAAGATGGTTTAGTAGATCCACTCATGAAGGATCTACCACATGAAGTCTAAGAGAGATGCATGTGTAAACACGGTATGAGATACCAGGATAAATGGACCTAAGTGCAAGTGGGAGCTGTTTACAAACATCTTGTTCGAAATAACAGTAAGCTATTTGGTAAGAATTTATCTAAGTTAATAATAGTGTAGTCTTCATTAGAACTTAGGTATAGTCCTGAGACTTAATGCGAGATCAAACATGTATCAAGATGAAGATCTCGATCATGGAAAAGTGTTTGATCGATTGTAACATAGGTCTTAAAATGTTCATGGTCATAGATATTTCGAAAAAGTGATATCGATACATCGAATAGACCATTGTGTCTTAGTCTTCATTATGTAATGGTATCGATGATCTCATGGTCGTTTGACTTGGCAAAGTCAAAGACGATACACATGTGCTCATTGGAGATTGAGTTCACTAAACGACCCATCGAGAGTTATCAAATGGTTAACATTGACAAATCTGTCAGTAATAACTCTCGGTAATAATGTGCAAGTTGGTCCTTAGACTTGAGATCATTGTACGAACATGTACAAGAACAGTGTCACTTAGATCTCTGATCTAGCCTCGGGCAAGCCCCATTTAAAGGTCTTTGGTTGGGTGACACTTGAAGCATGCAAGAAGACTAATGACCAAGATAGGATTCGTCTCTCCCGGTCAAGGGGAGTTAGTATCATACGTGTTAGTTCGATCTTTAGCAAAAAACACTGGCCAGAGTATGTTTGAAAAAGTCCAACATTATTTGAGTAAATATTGATGGAGACTAATCTGCATCGAGCTATTGGGGTTGACAGTTGACCATACCCTATGCTTAACTAAGCAGCATAGTTTTGACGAACAGACTAAAACTGCGGTATTCATCACAGACACAGTCAGGGTGGTCCCGACAATACTCATATCAATGAGTTAACCACATAAGTATGATACTGAAACAGGGACGGCACCTACTGCTCGTGGTCACTACCGTCTGGTGTTTCGAGCCCCACCTTTAGTAAGGTCAGGCTGTAGGGTCTCACACAGAGTGAGACCTTCGTCAAGTAATAGATAGAAATTAGGGAGAAAACACATTTGATGCAAGAGACAATAAAACTGCAAAGAGGTTGAAGTTAGCTTTTGGATTCGGGATAAATGATCCTGAGTGCAAGTGGGAGATGTTGAGGGATGTATGCCCTCAGTTCATTTGTATTTGATGCAAATTGGTTTTTATATATGGGAAGTACTCATAAGATGGATACGTGGATGATGGGATCGTCCCGATCTAAACGCCAGTTTGAACGACGTTGAAAACGGACTCCAAACGACCCAAATAGAGCCAAAAATACCAAATAAAGGCACATAAACAAGTTAATGGCAGGCCCAGCCATTAGGCCGGGCATGTGCCTTTTGGCGCCCCATTAAGGGGTGACAGGCCGTCAGCCGACCCGTGCGCAGCGCACGCATGCGCCTGTTCTTGGCACGGGCACAGCGCACGTGCCAAGATGGCAGTGCACGTATGCTGCATGTGTGCTTCCTACGTGGCATGTAGGTGGTGCATGTGTGGCATGCAGGTGGGGCCTGCATGTGGGCCCTGTATGGTTTTCTGGGTCCTTAGGGCTATAAATTCGATGTGCAGCCTAAGTCGAACGGACAACAAAAACAAAATCAGCAAGGGAAAAACAACTTAAAACAGTTTTAAGTCTAGCCCTAAAGATATTAACCCTAGCCAAGATCTCAACTATCCCGGGGTTGGGTCCGACCAATCCCTAATGATAGATCTATCTAACATTTACAATTTATAAACACATGTCAAATTAAAACTACATACCTTTCACTTTGTTTTCACAGGATACGAAGTGTCGTTTTCAGCAACATTTCTTTGTCCCCCATGCCGCTTCTCCCAAGCCGAACCGCGTCCCGAGCCGCACCTCATCCCAAGCTGAACCGCTTCCAGAACCGCACCACGTCCCAAGGCAAGCAACACCCTTGTCACCGAGGCAATCACGCACCGAAGAAGATTTCACCTTGAGTGGATCCTCCGTCAAGACTTCGGATCCGATCCGAACTCCTTAATACCTTTGCGAGAGCCTTATCAGGAGCAAAGAAGAATTTTAGGGAGAAAAGAGAGAATATTTTATTTAATCTCAGATCCAGGCTTACTCACGTTTAATGGAGTTACTCAGATCTGGAGCTTGGGACGAGTTTTAATGAGGGGGTTAGACCCTTATTTATATAGGTGGTTGACCCATCCCCTTCACTCCATTGTCGATGTAGGACTAAATGCGTTTAGATGAAAAAATTAATTAAGGGGTGCCTTTCATAAAACCCAATCTTTAGAGAATTTTTCATCCCTCATCGTTGAGCTTCGCAAGTGATACAACCTATCAAATCGAAGAGCACCGAACGATGATTGCATAGAAACAAACGGGGCTCCATTTCGACTTCATTTGACCCCTCAAACGTAGTCTCAAATATAGCCCAAAAACCACAAATTTCTGAAATTTTCGTAGCCGTCAAATAATTAATTTTGGGTTCAAAACCCTAATGGTGGGGCCCACAGAGTGGGCCCCATAAGTTTTACCAGCCCCAGCCCCAGCCCCAGGGCGCGAGCATGGCACGTGCCCCCCTTGTGGTGTGTGCCATACATGCGCCCCCCTTGGGGCACAGCATGCTGGCGCCCCACTTTGGGGCGCCAAAATTTCAGGGCCCGGCCCCATGCGCCGGGCCAAATGTATGGTTTATTTTAAACTCTTTTCAAAAACTGTTACTGGCCCATTTTCCTTTACTATTCAAAACCCTTTTAAATTGATTTATTGGGCTCGTTTGAACTCCGATTTGAGCGCGGTTTTCTCCCATACTTTCTTGGAAAAAACCTCTTCATTATTTCTATGCATTTATTTTCAAATATATTTGTAAACAATTTACAAAGTCTCTTATTATCTTTTGCATCATATGCAATAACCCACATATTTAATATTAAAATCCTTTTGCATCAAATACAAATGAACTAAGGGCATACATCCCTCAACATCTCCCACTTGCACTCAGGATCATTTATTCTGAGTCCGTAAGCTAACTGCAAACTCTCTGCAGTTTTCTTTCCCTTGAATCAAATGCATATTCTCACTAATTTCTACATATTACTTGACGAATGTCTTACTCTGTATAAGACCCAACAGCCTGTCCCTGCTACAGGTGGGGCTCGAAACCCAAGACGCCAGAGACCACGAGCAGTAGGTTTCGTCCATGTTTTGGTATCATACTTATGTGGTTAATCCATTGACATGAGTATTTTCGGGACCACCCTGACTGTGTTCGTGATGAATACCGCGGTTTTAGTCTCTTCGTCAAAACTATGCCGCTTCGTCAAGCCTAGGGTATGGTCAACTGTCAACCCTACTAGCTTGAACTTGGTTAGTCTCCATCGATCTTTAGTCAAATAATGTTGGACTACTTCAAACATAATATGGCCAGAGTTTTTACTGAAGATCGAACTAACACATGCGACAATAACTCCATTGACCAGAAGAGACGAATCCTATCTTGGTCATTACTCTCCTCGCAAGGTTCAAATGTCACCCAACCAAAAACCTTTAAACGGAGCTTCCTAAGGCTAGATCAGTGATCTAAGTGACATCGTTCACACACAGGTTCGTACAATGACCTCTAGTCAAAAGACCAACTTGCCTATCATCACTAAGAGTTATCATTGACAGATATGTCAATATAAACCAAATGATAACTCTTTTTGGGTCATTTAGTGAACTCATTCTCCAATGAGCACATGTGTCCCATCTCCGACTTCGCCAAGTCGAACGACCATGAGATCATTTTAACCACTCCATGGAGATGAGAAAGACACAATGGTCTATCTGATGTTTCGATATCCTTTTCTCGAAACCTCTATGACCATGAATGATTTCAGACTTATGCTACTTACAGTCAAACAATTCTTCATGATCGAGATCCTCATTTCGATACATGTTTAACTTTGCATTAAGTCTTAGGACATAACCTAAGTTCTAATGTCGACTACATTTTAATTAACTTAGATAAATTCTTTCCGAACAGCTTACTGAACAAGATGCGTGTACACTTACATAGAGATAAATTGCCTCGAGTTTGAGGGCATACATATCTCCCATCATCTTTCACTAGCACTCAGGCCCATTTATCCTGGTATCTCATACCATATTTACACATAAGTCTCTCTAGACTTTATGTGGCAGAGCCTTCGTGAGTGAATCTGCTAAACCTCTTTAGTTTTAGACTTAAGGAGTTTTCAATGTTTGTGTTAGACCACACATTTGAATCTCATCCAAGTAATTTCCTTTGTCTCTTGGAATCCATAATTAATGTCTTACCTAGATCTCATCTAGCTCATCGTACCTTACAAGAATAATCCAAATAAATTACTGGTCCTTTAGACGGTTCATAATCATTTCTGATTAAATGTCAAACTCTTTGACCACTTTGTCAAAACATATGTTCCGGCTCCTTGATGCCTTACATGTTTTTTCTTCGCTTCTACTAACCTTGAAAACTCTCTGGCCGATTCATATTAGTTCGTTCTTCAAAATCATATTTAGAAAATATACTATACATGAACGCTCTAGTTTCATGATCATCATAAGCATTTGCATCGAGTTCGGTTCGAGGAGATCTGTAAACATCTACTGGCGAGACAGTTTCATCATAATCCGTTTATAGGAGTTAGGATGATAACCAATCTTAATATACATAAGTTATACTTCAGTATTTCCTTTCTGCACCAATCTTCTGGACTCGAAGATTCACTTGCAGCCAAAGGAAACACTGTCCTTGGGCACGTAAACTGATGTTCGTACTTTTTTCACGTGCAAGTACCCTTTTTGGATTGTATCAAGTTATTAATCAGAGTCCCTACTTTGAATGGCATCCTGGAATTTGACTAAGTCATCATCAACTATGATGTTTTTACTCGACTTATTCGTTTCACGAGACTCGAGTAATCCAGTAACTTCCTAACGATTGATTTAATGAATATCATATTCATAAGGTCCTCGTAAAACCTTATCAAGAACCTAGGCATTACTAACTGGGACTTAACCCAGAGGGAGGAATGTAACTCAGAGTCATTTACCATGCATCACACCATGTCTAGCAAAGTGCTATTTATGCTCTCCAACACACCGATGTGTTAAGAGACATGACCACAGAGAAAATCACATTTTCTTTTAATTACGTAAGAATTATACCGCTAAGTATTCGACTCGTCGATCTGATCGAAGCAGTTCAAATACTTTTGTCATTGTGTTATCTATTTTTTCAGACTTGTGTTTCAGCAAGAACACGTGTCGTAATAAAATAAGAACAACTGATCCTGGCTAACTTAGACTTGGGTCCGGGTACATCCATATGTACGAGACTACGAGTTCACCAACTTATTCTCCCACTGTCTTACAGATGGAATTTTGGCCATCATACCTTTGGGACAAGATTCACAAGTGTCTATCGACTCATAAAACGAGAGGTCAGACCCCTCTTTATGTGAATTGTGAAGCTTAGTCTCTTTGGTACGGCCTAGTCTATTTTGCCATATAAGTTTTGCTACTATCTTGCGTTTTCATGTATTAACAATTAATACATTATCGTTATACAAATTACTCATTACTTCAGAAGCAAGGTGATGACGTTCACCAAACTATGTTAGACGTCCTCTATTGTCCAAGAAATAACAATTGCTCCCTTTTCCAATACGTATGACAATATATTGTATAACGATTATCTTGAAGCTGTGACATCAAATATGTCACATTTTCAGTTCCTCCTACTTTTTACTTTGCTAATGCTAGATAAAACTTTCTTTCTCAATTGAATTTCCTTAATTCCATCTTCCTTTTCTAAATCTCATTTAGATATTACGCGTTTCAACAGAAATAATAGCCATGCAAACATCTCATGTATCTTAACGCTTGAGCTTTGCAACCTTGAGTGTGCTCAACAAGTTGCTCGTCTGAAGATCCAGTTGAGATACATAGTCTTGCACCGCTCATGCACTCATCTTCGATTCAAACAATTTGATCGAAGTTTCAATATTTTCGGATCAAAACCGTTTTCCATACAACCTTGAGTTGACTCAACAAATCGTTTGGAGAAACATGCTTTGAACATCAGTATGTTCAAGCTGCCCCTTATAGAGGCGAGTGACATATAGCGTGCATTTATTTTGTTGGACCCAGATCTCAAGGAAATCATTGCCCTTAAGCTTGTGCTAAGACGGTCATTTTTAATGTCGGTGAGAACATAATTTAGTCTGAGAACATAATTTAGTCTATCAATTAGAATTTTATCTGATATTCCTTTAACCAACCATTTTGACCAGTTAACTTATTCTATTAGAATATTATGTTTTTATTCCATTGGTAAACATAGAACTAGCCTAGTTAAGCATATGTTCAATTTTAAATATAGATAGAATGGCTTTTATCTAACTATATTCTCCCACTATTTTGGCGATCATTTTTAGCCATAATAATTAACAATTTAATTTAATTTAAATTTAATGGGAAAGAGATCCAACCATCCTGAGCCTCGCAACCTTGAGTGTGCTTAACAAATTGCTTGACTCTTTGATTGGTAGATGACTCTTCATCAATCATATCATATATGATTCCCTTATTGTATTTTTACCCCAAGCCACTTATGATCATGAGTGTGCGCATCAAAATCACAATGACTAGTCAAGTCAAACCCTTGTTTTCGTGCCTAGCCTAACTTACGCTGGCGCTCGGTGTATGGGCATGCCGCAACGGTTTGGGTTAAGTCTAAACTACATCTCATGTAATGAGAAGTTGGTTTCCATAAAGTATCTATGACATAGCTTCAGTGTGCTGAACAACTATAACAAAGAACCTATAGTTTCCAACCTCTAAAACAAGGAGGGTTACAGCTAATCTTGAAGAATATTTTTAACGTAATTGACTTGATGTAATCGACGGTGTCACATAATCATAATTTGCATCTTTGCGGTCCAGCAAAACACGGCCAGGGATTTGGCTAGGCTAGGATCACTATCCCCAGTCGAGCTAGGGTAATCCACAACACTAGTCAAAAAACACTAGACCGAATCATGGTCCATTGAAGGAAACTTATTATTCATATGTGTACCATCGACTAGAATTGGCTTCATTAAAACTAGTTAATCATATCAACTAGTTGAATTCTAAAATTCGAAATTATTAGGATTGGTTAATAACTTTTATTAATTTCCTTATCAACTATAAGGATTATTATGGTTCTATCCTAAGCATGTATTAGCCATTTAAAGTTCAAGTTGCAACAAATTAAATCATAGCCTTTTGTTCAAAATTATTATTAGAGCAACAAAAATAATAATTTGGAGAGGGCTACACCAAACATGAATTTAATTAGTTGCAACAATATTTAAATCATAGCATGTCCATCAAAAACTATGTTAGAATTTTCTGAAAGTTTTTAATGGATATTCTAATATGTTTTCTTGAATTATCACATAATCAATAAAACTAATATAACAATTATCAACTAAACAATTTAGCTAAGCATGCAACATAAAATTATCTCATAAATCTAAGTATATCAAAATTATCAAATAATTTTAAAGATCTAACTTATTAAAATTATCTCATGATTTTATAATTAGATCTATTTTTCAAAAGACAATTTTCGAAACTAAAACGTTGCTTTAAAACGACTATTTAAAAGTTTAAATAAAACCACCATCTGATGGAGAAACATGTTGTATTACATACAATTTATAACTGCAAAACATAGATCAGGTAGACCTGGCTTTGATACCACTAAAGAGTTTTCTATGTCCTTTGGACTACAAATTCGATGTCTGGCCTAAGTCGAACGGACGATGAAAACAAAATCAGCAGCGGAAAAAACAACTTAAAACAGTTTTAAGTCTAGCCCTAAAGATATTAACCCTAGCCAAGATCTCTACTATCCCGGGGTTGGGTCCGAATAACCCCTAAGGATAGATCTATCTAACATTTGAAATTTATAAACACATGTGTAATTATAACTGCATACCTTTCACTTTGTTTCCGTAGAATACGAAGCGTTGTTTTCAGCAACATTTCTTTGGCCCCCGAACCGCTTCTCCCAAGCCGAACCGCGCCCCGAGCCGAACCGTGTCCCAAACTGCAACGTGTCCCGAGGCAAGCAACACCCTTGTCGTCGAGCCAACACATGCCAAAAAAGATTTCACCTTGAGTGGATCCTCCGTCAAGACTTCGGATCCGATCCGAACTCCTTCGTAGCTTTGCTAGAGCCCGATCAAGAGGAAGGAAGAATTTTAGGGAGAAAAGAGAGAATATTTTATTTAAGCTCAGATCTGGGCTTGCTCACGTTTAATGGAGCTACTCAGATCTAGAGCTTGCGACGAGTTTCAAGGTGGGGTAGACCCCTATTTATATTGGTAGCTGACCCCTCCCCTTCACTCCATTTCCGATGTGGGACTAAATGTGTTTGGAGGAAAAAAATTAATTAAAGTGTACCTTTCATGAAGGCCCATCTTTAGCTAATTTTTCCTCCCACTCCATTGAGCTTCGCAAGTGATACAACCTATCAAATCCAAGAGCACTGAACGGTGATCGCATAGAAACAAACGGGGCTCCATTCCGACTTCATTTGACACCTCAAACGTAGTCTCAAATATTGCCAAAAAACCACAAACTTCTGAAATTTTCGCTGCCGTCAAAATAATTCATTTTAGGATCACAACCCTAATAGTGGGGCCACATAGCGGGCTCCAAAATTTTGACCAGCCACAGCACCGCGGCTCAACATGCTGGCACCCCACTTTGGCGCGCCAGAATTTCAGGGCCCGGCCCCAAATGTATGGTTTTTTTGAAACTCTTTTCAAAAACTGTTACTGGCCCATTTTCATTTACTATTTAAAACACATTTAAATAGATTTATTGGGCTAGTTTGAACTCTGACTTGAGCGCGGTTTTCTTCCCGACTTTCGTGGAAAAAAACCTCTTCGTTATTTCTATGCATTTATTTTAAAATATATTTGTAAACAATTTATAATTTATTTTATTATCTTTTGCATCATATGCAATAACAACCATCTTTAATATTAGAATCTATTTGCATCAAATATAAATGAACTGAGGGCATACATCCCTCAACAGGCCCCACTTGGTGATATGGTTGCGTGCAGAATATGGCGGCTGCGTTTTTGCGAAAAACAACATTTTGGGATGATTTTGGAGCCTTATTTGAGGGGTCAAACGAACTCGGTATGGAGTGCCATTTTTTCCTATGCATTCATTGTTCAACTCTCTTCGCAACGATGTGTGACATCGTTCTTGGAGCTCAACGGTGAGGTAGAGAAAATTCATCAAAGTTTGGCCTTCGTGTAAGGCAAACTAATTTGATATTTCTTCTCCAAATGTTTAGTCCCACATTGGAAATTGAGCAAGAGGAAGGGTCAACTGCCTATATAATAGGGGCCTACACCCCTCCTTGAAACTCGTTCCAAGCTCCAGATCTAAATAGCTCCATTAAACGTGAGCAAGCTCAGATCTAAGCTTAAATTTAATATTCCCACATCTCCCTTAATTCTTCCTTGCTCCTGATCGGGCTCTAGCAAAGCCACGAAGGATTTCGGATCAAATCCGAAGTCTTGAAGAATGATCCACTCAAGGGGAAACTTTCTTCGGCGTGTGGTTGGCTCGACGATAAGGGTGTTGTTCGCCTTGGGATGCGATACTGTTCGGAAAGCAGCTCGGCTCGAGAAGCGGTTTAGCTCTGGACGAGGTGCGGCTCGGGACGCGGTTCGGCTTAGAAGAAGCGCGTGGGGCATCGCTTCGGAGTCAAAAAAATTTTATTAAAAACAACGCTACGTATTCTACGGAAGCAAAGTGAAAGGTATGTCGTTTATTAACTTGAATTTATAATTGCAAATGTTAGATAGATCTATCTTTAGGGGTTGGTCGGACCCAACCCCAGGATAGTAGAGATCCTGGATAGGGTTTTTCTCTTTCAGGCTAGACTTAAAATAGTTTTAATTTTTTTCCGCTGCTGTTATGTTTTTCGTCGTCCATCCAATTTATGTCGGACGTCGATTTTATAGCCATAAGGACCCAGAAAACCCAACATCAGTTGTGTAGGGATTGTATTCACTACCTTGTGTAGGATCATAGTAAATATTGGTGTGGCTAGATGAACCCAAGTTGGGTAACCATGCTAAAATCGTTTGTGTTTGCAATTGTTGTTGTTAAGCATACTCTTTAATTTCCACTACTTAATATGCATTAATTTCAGTAAATTTTAATTAAGCACTTTGCTTACCTTTACACTATTCACCCCCTATAGTGTATTGTGTATCCTCTCTAACTCCTAACAATTGGTATCAAAGCATCGGTTTAGTGGCTTTTGCAAGCAAGATGTCGTTGACTCAACAACCACTCTCCCTTCCTACCGTCTTCAAATGAAAACACTTCTCAAAATGTAGGAAGAACATGTGCCGCTGGGTTGATGAGCATGAGGAGTCAAAGATTTTTAGTTCGGATGATCAAGCTTGGAATGCTTTGCTCAATGCCCTCTCTTCAAAAATTGCAAAGAAAGTGATGGATTTCTAGATGGCAAATGAGATATGGGAATATCTTGCTAAAGAGTATGGTGGAAAGGAATATTGCGATGATGAGAGCATCGATGGAAGTGAGGTATCTCATAAATCTCTCCTTTTTAACGCAATAATTTAATTGTTAGTAATAACGCATTGAAAGTTGATAATAACTCTCTCAATTTGAATAACAACTACTTTGAGAGAGATGCACGCACACACACATCTTTATCATCCAAACCTCGTGATGATAGAAAAACCATTGCATTAAATCAAGAAAATATTACTCTTGATTCACGTGTGTGCATGTTGAGGAAGGAGAATGACTCTCTTAAAACTCAAATTGAGTATGTGAATGATTTTCACAAATCTGTCAAAGAGAGTGTGTATGCCACGCATCAAATTGAACTTCGATCTTTGCATACCGAGAAAAATGGTCTTCTTTCTCAATTGAGTGCCTTGAGAGATGAGAATGATTCTCTAAAACTCCAAATGGAGATGATGCTCTCGGATTGTTATTACAACATTTTGAGAGATGAGACATTAGCTCTCAAGTCAAAATGTTGTGAGCTTAGCTCTTGTCTATCCAAGAGGGATGCCAACATTTCTTCACTTTTGAAGAAGTGTGAGGCATTGTCTACTCAAATTGAAAATTTCAAATTGTGAAAGGAAAAGGTGTTTGGATCCTTTACATTAAATGTGAACAAACCAAGCTCTTCCTCTAGAGGCACCCAAATAAATTTTATGGGGGAGCATTCTAAAGTAAAAGTCACATCGAACTCTTTTGACCTAAAATCAATTTCTATTTCTAAGCCAAAGAGAAATCATGCATATTTGTATTCTGTTCTTGCTTATGTTAAGAATCCAATACAAAAACATATTGTTATGAATGCTTCTTCTTTGAATGCTATGCATGATGTGTCTACTCATAGGAAATCTTATCATTGTTTGCATTCTAGAATTGATGCTAATCCTTTGCATGCTTCACATATTCCAATGCATGGTAGAAATACTTGTGTGAATGCTTCTAATTCTAAATTGCAAGTTTCACACACGGGGCATGCCAATGTTTATGTTGCACCTCATAAGCGTGCACCCTCACCTCCTACTCATGCCTTAACTAAACCTCTTCTTAAGAATCCCAAATCACTTTCTTTGTGGATTCCTAAGAATGTTTCTAGGCTTGATATGAATTCGTATATAGATTCATATGTTTGAAATGTTATATTTTCATATGACTATATATGGAAACCAAAATCCACTTTTGTTTGGTTTCCACCTTGCTAGCTCACTCACATTGTTATTCATTGCTTGGGTATGCCTGTATGTTTACATTTTGTACTCATATTTATGTGAGTATGTTCATTCCTCCCAATTTTGCATGTTTTGTATGTTTGTGGGGGAGTATGGAACTTTTGCTTGCTAACATTACTTTTTCCATTCATATGTCACATTGAATGTCATTCTCATTATGTTTGTGCATATGGGGTGGTTATTTCTCTTGCCTTGGTTTTCATATTTTGGCTATTACACATCTTTTGATATGCCAATGGGGGAGAGAAATGGGTTATGTAAAAATATACCTTATGCATTTTATGCATTATTAACAGTTGGTATTGTTTTTGCATAACATCTATCAATATGATTTGTGCTTTACATGTTTATATTTTGTGCACTTTTGCATAGTGATTGGTGGAGTTTATTAGCACACATTGTTTATTTCAATGTTTATTATATTTTGACATAATGGTTAGTCGTCATCAAAAAGGGGAAGAATGTTAGTTCTTGGGTTCAAGACTAAAGTTGATTTGATGATGATCATTAATTATGTTAGTGTGCTAATCAATCTAATTTTTTAATCTCAGTTTATCTTAATGATTATACGTTGATGAGAAAAAGCATAAGGCTTGGAGGAAGATGCAATGGATATCTTAAAGTCCTCCAAGAGTGATGGATTGCACAAGCTTGGATGAAGTCATGAATATCATCTAAATGAAACCAAAGCTTGGAGCATGAGGATGGACATCAAAAGTAGCATTGCCATAGCTTGGAGCTTGATGAAAGAAAGATCATCAAGAGGTGCCAAAGCTTGGAAGATGATGGGGAGAATGAAGGCATCAAGAGCTTGAAGACTAAACTCTAGGAGAAGCATATTGTAATCCATGTAATACATTATTACTTGCTTTTCTCTTTTTGAGTCTAGGACAATGTAATGACTTGATTAGATGGTCTTTCATTCATGCATATGCATTTATTATCTTAGTGAACCTTAGGATCATTATAGAAACCAATCCAATAGGTTCCCCATGCCATTAACTCAATTGGAGTTATTGGACTTCCAACAGGCACCTGTTGAAGGCATGACAAGTGACGGGTGTTCAACAGGTGACTGGCCATCATTCAACAAACATCTGTTCTGCACATGCTAAAATCTAATTTCTTGACTATATACTTGAGCTTTTGGTTCAGGTGATTGAAGTATAAAAGACAGGTGCCTGTCAACCATCAGGCGCCTGAACATTATTCTACAGTCACCTGTGCACCAATGTGCGTAACTTGTCCCTATGTGCTTCAATCTATCTTGTATGACAGCCGACTGAAATAGACTTGCCAGGCGCCTGTCAACTTTCAGGCGCTTGAACGATTTTCTACAATCGTTTGGTACACAAGCGCGTAAGATGACTTTTTCGAGCTCCATTCCATCTCTTGTGGCAGTCACCTGATGAAGCCTTACATGCGCCTGCACCGTGGTACAGGCACCTGGATAGTCTTCTACAGTTGCCTGTCCTGGCTCAGATTATAGCCGTTGGGGAAATTGAACCGTTACTCCAGGCGTTAGACCCTTTCCCATCAGTCGCATATTCTAGCCATTAGACACAGAAATCTGCCCGTTTTCTTGGACTGTTTTAGGCTATTTTGAGGGCTTATTTAAGCTAGTTTTAGTGTTATTATTTTAGACTAACGCCTACGCATAGAGATCATTTTGGAGTTTCAAAAATCTCAAGAGAGAGTTTCATTCTCATCATTTTCTCTCTTTCTCTCCTTTGAGCATTTTATTCTTTTAGGAAGTGAAATCAAACCTCAAATGGAGTTCTCCAAGGGATTTCAATCTCATTCCTTTCTTGGAGAACATCTTTCTACTCTTCATTCAAACACTCAAGTGAGAAGTATAATGGTCCATTCCTAGAAGAGAGAAAGATCAACAAGTGCAATCAAAGCTCATCTCAAGCACTTGGTCATCCAGACTTGCATGCCTTCTTCTTCACATTGGTAAGATCATTTAAAGACATATGTAAGTGTTATTTTGTTTCATCTTTTGTGATATCCTAACTCTCTTTATGAGAGTTAGTTTTCTCCCTTTCTGGTAGGTTATGTCCTTGTATAGGACTAACCATTGTGTAAGGTTTGTGTTCTCCCTTTGTGGGAGTTTTCGTGCTTGTGTAGGACTAACTCTTGTGTAGGGTTTGGTATGTCCTTGTGTAGGACAAATCTAGAGTATCCCTTATGTAGGGATTGTATTCACTACCTTGTGTAGAATTATAGTGAATATTGGTGTGGTTGGATGCACCCAAGTTGGAGAACCAGGATAAAATCGTTTGTGTTTGTGATTGTTGTTGTTGAACATACTCTTTAATTTTTGATGCTGATTGTGCATTAATTTCAGTAATTTTTAATTAAGTACTTTGCTTACCTTTACACAATTCGCCATCCCCTCTAATGTATTGTGTAATCTCGTTAGTTCCTAACAATTGGTATCAAAGTATTGGTTTGGTGGCTTTTGCAAGCAAGATGTCGTTGTCTCAACAACCACTCTTCCTTTCTACCGTCTTCAAAGGCAAACACTTCTCAAAATGGAGGAAGAACTTTTGCCGATGGCATGATGAGCATGAGGAGTCAAAGATTTTTACTTCGAATGATCAAGCTTGAAATGCTTTGCTCGATGCCCTCTCTTCAAAAATTTCAAAGAAAGTGATGGATTTCGAGACGGCAAATGAGATTTGGGAATATCTTGATGAATAGTATAATGGAGAGGAATCTTGCGATGGTGAGAGCGTCGATGGAAGTGAGGTATCTCATAAATCTCTCATTTTTCAACGCAGTAATTTAATTGTTAGTAATAAAGCGTTGAAGGTTGATAATAACTCTCTAAATGTGAATACCAACAAGCTTGAGAGAGATGCACTCACACACACTTCTTTAACATCCAAATCTCGAAGGTGCATCGATCTTCTGACTTCAGGTTGTTTGTGCAGGTAAATCTTTTCCAGTCTCTTCGTAGTGCCACATGTGACACACTGTTTAGGTATGGACACTTACGGCACCAAAGCCCAACCGTCCATAGTCTACCTTTTGGATCATTCAGAGTCACCTCTTGTCGTTCCGGCCGAAGTCCTACGCATTCTCTGAATCACAGTGGAATGCCCTGTAACGTAAATCATGCTTGCATTGTCAACCATATCATAACGGTGTTGAGTATTGGACTTCTCTCTATTTGGTGTTAATGATGAGCAAACATAAATACTTGTGACTAATCCCCTATTTTCCAGTTAATCCATTGCCTAAGCTAATTATGAAGATCTACTTGCAATGGATGACACTCAAAGATCATTGAAAGCAAATGAAACGGATTAGATGATCGTAAATGATGATTGAAGCTCCATGAAGACTTCAAGCTCATGCGTAGGATAGAAGAGAATGTTCGTCAATGTAAATTTCTTATATCTGTTCTAGTATGTAGCTTAGAAGTAGAACATTGTTGGAGCACACACACAGTGTTACTTCAGTCTTAGGACATCATTTGTTCAATCGTTCTTAGACTCCAATTCATTTCTTTATTAATTGTGCTTGTATTGTTTATAACAGTCGACTGCTGATCATTTTACAGTCACCTGTCTTAAAAACAATCGACTGTGTTTTGTTCTACAGTCGCATGTTATGCACAAACTTTTACAATCTTGTTTTGGGCTTCTCTGTCTTAATTCCCATAGGCGACTCATGAACGATTCACAGGCGCTTGTCCAAGTGACAGTCGACTGTGTTTTGTAAATCAGTCGCATGTCTCTCTTTTGCCCAAAGTCTTTTGATCTGTCTTTTATGGCCAGTCGACTTATGTTGAATTTACAGTCGACTGTTCAATGGACCAGTCGACTGTCAATGCTGCATCAGTCGTCTGTCTGTAAGCTAATTTGTTGACTCAACTCTCTGGAAAATCTCAGGGTTTTGACAGTCGTCTGTAGAAGGATTTACAGTCGCCTGTTCTGATTAACAGTCGACTGTTATCTCCTCGTCAGTCGTCTGTCCTGTTCTCCCAGATGTTTTTCCAGACTTCTTTAACTTACCCATCTTTGGCTAGTC
This sequence comes from Scilla litardierei, assembly GCA_030789695.1. Taxonomy (NCBI): domain Eukaryota; kingdom Viridiplantae; phylum Streptophyta; class Magnoliopsida; order Asparagales; family Asparagaceae; genus Scilla; species Scilla litardierei. The sequence continues at coordinate 447,457,431 of CM061142.1, forward strand.
GCCTGTTGTAGGCTTTACAGTCACCTGTTGGTTTAACAGTCGACTATCTATGCCTCATTAGTCGACTGTCCACGTGGTAAGTTACCGTTATGAATTCTCACCTACCCTATCTGACTGTGCAGCAGTCGACTGTGGTTTCTTCAACAGTCGACTATCGCGAGCGCAGATTCTATCCGTTGAGAGTTTTCTCACGGATTCCAAAAGCGTTTTTGCGAATTCTGTTTTGAGGATTTGAGAAAACTATATAAGGAGCATCTAATGTTCTATTGAGATGTTACTTAACCCATTGCAAAATCTTTCAAGCTTTCATTCTCAAGATTAAAGCTCTCAAATCCTAAAGCCCTAAGAATTCCTATCTTCAATCTCTTGCTCTCTAACCTAGAACCAAAGTGTCACGCCCCGCTTCCCAAAAATGTGGAGGCGAGACGTGAGAAGGTCCGCTCAGACTTGAAGCTGCAAAGCTCCAAGCCCGATAAGCGTCAAACAACAATAAATTGGCAGGTCCTTGCAACGCAATACGAAATAACAATAATAATAAGGGAATGAGACAATAAGCAATTTATTAAATCTCAGAATATCCATAAAATAAATTATAATATCACAGAAAAGCCACCAGGCTCAAAAGGGAAAATCTAAGGCCCAAACATGGCCAACAAAGTACAACATAACAGCAAGGGTGCCACGCACCGACAACTAACAACAAGCCTAAACAAAGGAAGAGGACACAAGCGACCTCTAAAACAGGTCACCAGTGACCACAAACTCCTCGGCAACCATTGGCTCAGCGCCAGCAAACACTACGTCCTCTGCTTCTAGCTCTGGCTCAGGATCTAACATGTGTCATCCAAAAGAGGAAGGGGCACATGTCAGCAAGTCTACAAGAGACTTGGGCAAGGAAACTGAAAGGAAAGTAAACTAACAACCTATCAGTTATAGTATGACGCATAGCATGACAAGTTTAGTATGTGAGTAAGAAATGAGGTAAGGTGCAAGTAACGAGTAACAAGTAGCAAGTATGGCATGGATGACAGTTTTAGTATGAGTGTGCAAGCAAGACATGGTATAACATAAAGGACAAGTGAACAATTATCATGGCATGACAGGAGTAGCCAAGCTACTAACATTCTCAATCTTTTCACTAGTCACGTTTTCAAGTTATTTGTAGGTGTTTACGCCTTACAGCTGAACTGTTGGACATTCACACTGATTGGCCGCTTAACACTACCCCAGAACACAGAGTTTACGCCTTACCACTGAAGTTGCTGATTGGGCAGACTCCCAGTTGATTGGCCGCTTAACCCTTACCTCAAAACCCACGTGTAAACGAGCCAGGGTCCCTGTACACGATGCTCAGTAAATGAGCCAGGGTTACCCCGCACAAGAGCTCGTTTCCTGGATCACAACCCAGGTGCGTATTTCATTTGGCATAGGGGTGCACCTAGCCTCAATCATTTCACAAGGTGTAGCGAAGCTACGCAATCACGGGAACACTTAAAGAATGCAATGACATGACAATTAATTCGCGTACCGTTAATGGAAATTAAACATGACATGGTAATTGTGCAACATGATAAATGTCGGATCTAGCTTCGTTGTCAAGCTAGTTCCTGAAATTGCGCATAGGCGAGTATCATTTCGTCGCCTAGTCTCTTTTACGCCTACAACAAGCAAATGGCCTAAGACATGGCCCAAAACCCTAAGTGGCAAGTTTCACTTGCCTAGCACCGAGGATGACGATCACGTAGGTTCGTCTCGCAAGCGCTAATCTACGGGGAAAGTCATTGTTAAGGAGAAACAATCATCAACCAACATCCATTTTTATTAGGGTTCAATAAAATCACAAAGAGGGTTATGCGAATATTAAAGGATCGAACACTACCGTATAGAAGTAGAAGATCGATGTCGAGCAAGCACGGCGATGGAAGAACGATCCGAAGAACTACGGCTCAGATCTGGAAATGGGGAGAAAATCTGGAGAAATGGGATTTGTGGGGTTTTTGGGGTTTTTGGGGTTTGCCGACGGCAAGGGGAGAGGTGGCCGGCCTAAATGGAGGGGGAGAGGGGCTCTTAAGGAAGGAGGAAGGGCTAGAGGAAGGTTGGAGAAGATCAGAGGTCTAGGGGAAGGGAAATGGCCAAGGGAAATGAAAGAGAGAAAGAGAAACGATCGGGCGTATTTATAGAGATGAACCGGCGGCCGCCCAAAAATTAGGGTTTCTGGGTGATTTAGTCGGTCAACGAAGGGTGGCTGACCGACTAGTTTGGGAACTAGTTGGTCGGTCGTTCAATTGTGACCGACTAAAACCAAACAACGGAAGAGGGAAGAAATCTGAGAAGTGAATTAGTCAGTCTGTGAAGGCCCGTCGACCGACTAGTTTGTAATTTAGTCGGTCGGTGAGTGTTCATGGACCGACTAACGATAAACAGTAACTCGGCTGTACAGAAGAACTCAGAATTATCGATCTGAGTACAAAACTTAACCGACTAGTTTAACAACTAGTCGGTCGAAAGATGAACTTAGACCGACTAAACAGAAACAGTAACTTAGGTAAAATTAATCCAAGGAACTAGTCGGTTAAATAACAAGTTCTGACCAACTAGTTCCACATCTAGTCGGTCGGTGGTTGTTCTTAGACCGACTAATAGTAAACAGTAACTTCTGAATAATTGATTCAATGAACTAGTCGGTTTGAGAAGAGTTCCTGACCGACTAGATCTCAATCTAGTCGGTTGGTCCCCCTTCTCGAACCAACTAAGGTGCACGAAAAGTGCCGAATTGAAGCGTGAAGCTTCGGGAAGATTCATATCGCTTCTAAGATCAACCTACCTCTACGATATGAGCGATATGAAGCTCGTTATGAGTGACTTACTCCAAGCTCAACGATCTAAGGAAGAAGCTAGGAAATCACAACGAAATGAACGAAAGCGATCTACGGAGACGGAAATCACACGCAAGGAGAAAATCCACCAAGACATATATATAATATATATATAATCCAAATACCTGAAAAACCGGTCGTTACATCCTACCCACCTTAGAATAAAGTCCGTCCTCGGACATTCTAACATATCTAGTCGCTCTAGTAACTACCCCAATCATATCACATTCAATCAGGTATAGTTATTACAAGTGCTTATATTCGCACTAGGTAATCAAACATTAACACTACTAGCATGCATTATCCACGCACATCATACTCTTATACCTATCATAGCCATTCATACTCATACATGTATCTCAATCATATATATATATACATACATCCCTTATGTAGCTATTACTTACCTAACACAAAACAATAGTCCATATACTCACAACCAATTAAATAGTTCACACCAGTAAATACCATCGTAATACTCTACGTTAGGTAGCTACCTATGAACAAGGCAATAAGAATACACTACTCCCTATATCTCCTAGTATACATCCAATACCAAACACGTCAACACACGTAATCACACCACACCATCTAAACTCAAGTTATTATATTTAATATACTTCCACCATCATTATAATTTCATAATTTATAGCCATTCCAATACATGCAAATATTTCACTATAACTTCACATCACATACGGCCCTATAATTATACCCACGACACGCCACACATATTATAGTCACCAAAACTTATAACAAAGCACATACTTACCCGTGCATGGTGCACACCCACACACGCTAACATTTCATTCATATTTACCAATCATACGTTTATAAACTCAGTACATCGACACGCTTAGTTTTAGCTAGTACATATATATATATTCACGCAGGCAAGCCCCCTAATAAATAAGTATACCGCAAGGCCAACACCTATACCTATATACTGGTTTAGTGACCCACAATCATGTGCGTAACACAACCGGACACAAACAATCCAAACATTATACATACATCATTCAACATCTCACACCAATCACAGACAATACACCAATGTACATAGAGTATACCCACTCAAGCTTGAGTGAGATTCAAAATCATAGCAGGATATTCTATATGCATAACACAACATCCATACATATACCAATACTACTCTAATGCATACACATCTACCAACATAACCATATACATATCATAGTGTTAAACACCCTTAATTTTTAATCAGGTAATATCACATATTTCAATCACTTCATATACCATGATATTATTACAAACATCAGCACACCTATAATTACAATACTCTCCCTAATAAATGCTTTCATCGTATTGTCACATACAAGTATCATATATTCATACCAAACAATATACAATCTATGTACTTACACACACTCCTATAAATCTATTTGACACGACTCATCATATGTAGCCTTAGTAAATAGCTAGACATCACTATACAATCATTCACACATCAGAACATGTAATCCATACTTATCCCTTATATACGTACATACAATCACGCAACACATTCGTATCCTAGTATCTATAAGCATGTCCACTCGTACTCGAGGAAATACTAAGACTTATATGTATTCACAGACATTATATGTTCACACCTATTATCTCACATAAGTATCTATACTTATTCATGTACTATATACACATAATCATTACATTCATCGCAATACACATATTCCATTATTCATCCATCTATAATTGGTACATCAATACACTTACTTCATCCATTAGTTAAGACATGCTGTAGTCGGGTATACCTCATGGTATACACGCATACGACATCTCATAAAAACAAGTAATACCAATCAAACAATTATAATCCTACTATCATATGTATATCACACTTATACTCATGCAGCTAATACATAACTACCTACACACAACATACCAATACCAACCACAAACAACTTCATATGCATCATGAAATTTAATACACTACGACGACACATCAAATTACACTAATGGGGCACACCAAACTATATTAAGGTTGACACGGGCGACGACACGCTCTATTGGCTAGACAAAAGGAAAGCAACTGAAATCAAAAGCGTAACAAATAGAAGGATCGAAAAGCATGAGAACGGTCGTGTAATGATGTAATGATGCTCCATTAGGATACATGGAAAATAGTGTGTAAAAGATATAAGTTAAAACGAAGAGTACGAAACCGATCGATAAAATGAGTTGTTCGAAATAAGTTTGAGTCGAACATATATAATAAGAGGAAATGGTTTATTTAGCTTATATAAAGCTATCACAAGTAAAAGTAAATCAGTTACACGAACATATAGGGCGTATGTTAGAAAACGTTATGCGGCAGTAGTTAAAAAAATTTTGGGAAAAAGTTTCGAGGTTCAAGGAATGAAATCAAATCAAATATAGTGTAGAGGATTTATGCTCATGACAAATGTTTTTTTTCCAAGTCTTAAAACTGAAGAGAAATTCAAATAAACCGTATTGAAAGTACTTTTTAGAGAATCCGGGTTCACCAGCAGAAACTGATTTATACAAGGGTCTTAACACACGAGCACAACGAACATAGTACTGATATATGAAAATAATTGTAGTTCTATTCTAGAAATCATTTTTAGAAATATGTATGATGAATGGAAAGGTAGTAACATCTTAGTAGTATGGAAGTAATTGGGAGGATATACATATATATAATTATTAATTGGTAATAAAGCTTTAAAACCAAATTATGGAGGGTCTAGATCAGGAAATGTTTTCGAAAAGTAATTTTACGAAAATCTGAACTATGGAAAACGTTGAGCATAAAATCGACTTGCTGAAAGCTGGAGTCCCAGCGACTTGAAAGGTATATAAGAAGTAAGCACGATGTGGTATTCGAATAAGTTTTAATGACATAAGTAAGAAAAGAAAATTATAATTCAGGTTAGGAAAAACAGAAGTACTGTTCAGAATAAAATCGGTATATGAAAAGGGGCAAGACATTTATATCGATATGAAAATATAGGCTGGAAAATATTATAAACTAATAATCAAAAATCTCGACAAAAGTTTCAATGTTTAGAAAAGAACAAATAAATTTAAGTCGCGAAAGAGTAGGAAATCTAATATATATATTAAAAGTTTTCGAACAAATTTAAACTTAGCGAAAGAGGAGCATCGAAAATACTTTTAGGGGAAACAAGGATTTGCCACAAGAACGGGTTGATATAAAGACTTGAAGTACGGGTACGACAAACTTATAATTAGTATATATTCATAAATTAATTGGAGTTCCATTTATCTCGAGGGAAGTATTTTAAAGTACGTATGGTAAATAGCTAAAATGAATTTCGCAATATTAGAAAAGGTGGTATATCGAATTATCGAAATGGTACTAAAGTTTAAAATCAAGTGCGGACGATATATGTTAGAAAAATAGTTACAGGATAGTAATTTTAAAATTACGACCAAATAGTCTTCAAAATCTAAGAATGACTTTTAGCTCAAACGGAAGTAATGTAAATATACTAAAAGAAGGTTTAAAACAAAATTTAAATCGAGTGGAAACTTTTAATAAGGAAAAATTTGAAAACGACTTTGGAAGAATCAAGATTTGCAACGGAAAAGATTAGAAAGGTCAACGATAATAGTAAGGAGGGGGTCATGTGAATCGAGGGCAATGAATGTGGTTGTGCGATGAATGCACCTAAATTACGATTCAAGAAAACTATGATGAAAACCCACGGTCAGTAACAAAGAAGTGTAGTGACCAGGAAAAGATTGAATCAGATGGTCCTAATCATCGGTTGACTAAAGGCCAAGAAAAACTTAACACTAAGGCTTCCTAATGGCTAGAGTATATTAGAGGCCTCAGGGAAGGTTCTAAGAGAATCGAGATCATGTTCTGTTGGGCCCGAAATCGATGAACCCAAGCGAACGGCTAAAGAAATCCTAGGAATCTATCATGGTCAGAGCTAGACAGGAACCACTAAGGTAACTCTTAAGACTATCATATCAATCACTAGCATGGAGTCTAACAACAATCAGGGGCCTCTAACTAGCAAGCACAAACCCCTAACTAAGTCTCACTATAGTCCTGACCTAATGGATTTCCTACCAAGCTGGGACAGGTGCTCTAACATGTCTACTATCCACCTAAGACATAGGAACGCTAAAAACCTAGACTCCAGGCTTATAATTTGGATGTTCTAATTTATTTAATGGACATTCTATAATTATTATTGTTGTTCCGGTAGTTCGCATTTGCAAATGGACCTGCATGGGCCACCAATAAAACCTGTCACGCCCCGCTTCCCAAAAATGTGGAGGCGAGACGTGAGAAGGTCCGCTCAGACTTGAAGCTGCAAAGCTCTAAGCCCGATAAGCGTCAAACAACAATAAATTGGCAGGTCCTTGCAACGCAATACGAAACAACAATAATAATAAGGGAATGAGACAATAAGCAATTTATTAAATCTCAGAATATCCATAAAATAAACTACAATATCACAGAAAAGCCACCAGGCTCAAAAGGGAAAATCTAAGGCCCAAACATGGCAAACAAAGTACAACATACCAGCAAGGATGCCACGCACCGACAACTAACAGCAAACCTAAACAAAGGAAGAGGACACAAGCGACCTCTAAAACAGGTCACCAGTGACCACAAACTCCTCCTCGGCAACCATTGGCTCAGCGCCAGCAAACACTACGTCATCTGCTTCTAGCTCTGGCTCAGGATCTAACATGTGTCATCCAAAAGAGGAAGGGGCACATGTCAGCAAGTCTACAAGAGACTTGGGCAAGGAAACTGAAAGGAAAGTAAACTAACAACCTATCAGTTATAGTATGACGCATAGCATGACAAGTTTAGTATGTGAGTAACAAATGAGGTAAGGTGCAAGTAACGAGTAACAAGTAGCAAGTATGGCATGGATGACAGTTTTAGTATGAGTGTGCAAGCAAGACATGGTATAACATCAAGGACAAGTGAACAATTATCATGGCATGACAGGAGTAGCCAAGCTACTAACATTCTCAATCTTTTCACTAGTCACGTTTTCAAGTTATTTGTAGGTGTTTACGCCTTACAGCTGAACTGTTGGACATTCACACTGATTGGCCGCTTAACACTACCCCAGAACACAGAGTTTACGCCTTACCACTGAAGTTGCTGATCGGGCAGACTCCCAGTTGATTGGCCGCTTAACCCTTACCTCAAAACCCACGTGTAAACGAGCCAAGGTCCCTGTACACGATGCTCAGTAAATGAGCCAGGGTTGCCCCGCACAAGAGCTCGTTTCCTGGATCACAACCCAGGAGCGTATTTCATTTGGCATAGGGGTGCACCTAGCCTCAATCATTTCACAAGGTGTAGCGAAGCTACGCAATCACGGGAACACTTAAAGAATGCAATGACATGACAATTAATTCGTGTACCGTTAATGGAAATTAAACATGACATGGTAATTGTGCAACATGATAAATGTCGGATCTAGCTTCGTTGTCAAGCTAGTTCCTGAAATTGCGCCTAGGCGAGTATCATTTCGTCAACTAGTCTCTTTTACGCCTACAATAAGCAAATGGCCTAAGACATGGCCCAAAACCCTAAGTGGCAAGTTTCACTTGCCTAGCACCGAGGATGACGATCACGTAGGTTCGTCTCGCAAGCGCTAATCTACGGGGAAAGTCGTTGTTAAGGAGAAACAATCATCAACCAACATCCATTTTTATTAGGGTTCAATAAAATCATAAAGAGGGTTATGAGAATATTAAAGGATCGAACACTACCGTATAGAAGTATAAGATCGATGTCGAGCAAGCACGACGACGGAAGAACGATCCGAAGAACAACGGCTCAGATCTGGAAATGGGGAGAAAATCTGGAGAAATGGGATTTGTGGGGTTTTTGGGGTTTTTGGGGTTTGCCGACGGCAAGGGGAGAGGTGGCCGGCCTAAATGGAGGGGGAGAGGGGCTCTTGAGGAAGGAGGAAGGGCTAGAGGAAGGTTGGGGAAGATCAGAGGTCTAGGGGAAGGGAAATGGCCAAGGGAAATGAAAGAGAGAAAGAGAAACAATCGGGCGTATTTATAGAGATGAACCGGCGGCCGCCCAAAAATTAGGGTTTCTGGGTGATTTAGTCGGTCAACGATGGGTGGCTGACCGACTAGTTTGGAAACTAGTCGGTCAGTCGTAAAACTGTGACCGACTAAAACCAAACAGCAAAAGAGGGAAGAAATCTGGGAAGTGAATTAGTCGGTCTGTGAAGGCCCGTCGACCGACTAGTTTGTAATCTAGTCGGTCGGTGAGTGTTCATGGACCGACTAACGATAAACAGTAACTCGGCTGTACAGAAGAACTCAGAATTAGTCGGTCTGAGTATAAAACTTAACTGACTAGTTTAACAACTAGTCGGTCGAAAGATGAACTTAGACTGACTAAACAGAAACAGTAACTTAGGTAAAATTAATCCAAGGAACTAGTCGGTTAAAGAACAAGTTCTGACCGACTAGTTTCACATCTAGTCGGTCGGTGGTTGTTCTTAGACCGACTAAGAGTAAACAGTAACTTCTGAATAATTGATTCAATGAACTAGTCGGTTTGAGAAGAGTTCCTGACCGACTAGATCTCAATCTAGTCAGTTGGTCCCCCTTCTCGAACCAACTAAGGTGCACGAAAAGTGCCGAATTGAAGCGCGAAGCTTCGGGAAGATTCCTATAGCTTCTAAGATCAACCTACCTCTAAGATATGAGCGATATGAAGCTCGTCATGAGTGACTTACTCCAAGCTCAACGATCTAAGGAAGAAGCTAGGAAACCACAACGAAATGAACGAAAGCGATCTACGGAGACGAAAATCACACGCAAGGAGAAAATCCATCAAGACATATATATAATATATATATAATGCAAATACATGAAAAACCGGTCGTTACACAAAGAGATATCTTCTAGGCATTTGGTGCAGTCAAGAGAAAGGGCTTTCCTCTCTTCCAAGAGAGTTCTTCAATACACAACACACTTCTCCTTCAAGTTCTACTTCAAGGCATAGGTGACTGTAAGTGTTGCTTTCATAGTTCATAACTTTCATTATTTGAATTTGCTCTTGGGTTGTGAGAGTGGTTTGCTTGCTCCCAAGTTGTGGGAGTCAAAGTCATTCGATTGTATTTCGATTTCACTTGTAGGGTTGCTACAAGTGGGTTTTAATGAAACCTCGAGTTAGGATTCTAGCTTGAGTATCCGGAGGTATCCGGGTGGAAGGGACGGAGGATTACCAGGAACAAGTCGGGAAGTGACTTGGGTAATCCGAACCCTTGAAACATCGTTGCGTCTGCATTTGTTTCTCTTTGGGTTTAATTTTAATTCCGCACTATTTTGTTGGTTAGCATTTAAATTGGTGTAACTATCTTTTTAAATTGCATAAACACTATTCAACCTCCCCTTCTAGTGTTTTCCGCATAGCCAGGGTCCTTACAATTGGTATCAGAGCGCAAGGTTATAGCTATGGCATCCAACAACAACAGCGTTCCTCCACCGCCTTCGTACAACAATCACGATCGTGATGGAGTGTCCACACTTTTCGAAGGTCAATCAATGGTGCGTCCTCCACGTTTCAAGGGCACAAACTTTGGCTATTGGAAGTGTTGGATGGAGACGTTCCTAAGGAGTGCTTCACTTTGGAGAACCCTCTACAAGGAATACGTCGAGCCCACCGGAGAGGATTTCGAAAAATGGACGACTTCCGAAAAATCCGCTGAAGTCAACAACGCAAAAGCAATGAACACTCTTCATTGTGCATTGGAACCGAATGAGTTCAAAAAGATATGCACATGTAAGAGTGCATCTCAAATTTGAAACCATCTCGTCGTTACCCATGGGGGAACGAACAAGGTAAAACTTTCCAAACTCTATGTTGCCGTGCAAAACTTCGATATGTTTCATATACAGGAAAATGAAAACATAGCATCGATGTATGGACGTTTTACCGACATCACCAATGAATTGGAAACTCTTGGCCAAACTTACACCGAACCAGAAAAGGTAAGGAAGATCATAACGGGAATGACCTCCAAATGGGAAAGAAGAGCTATCGCCATCGAGGAGGTCAACAACTTGAAGACCTACACAGTTGTGAATCTTATCGGGACTCTCATGTCTTATGAAGTAAGACGGGAGAATCGATTAAAGATTCGAGCTATGATGAATCCTTCGGAGGCCAAGAAGAAAGCATTGGCATTCAACGCCAATTCCTCATCATCCGATTGTGAAGATTCAGAAGATGAGATGGATTTGGGTGAAATGGCCCAAATGGCGAAGAAGTTCCAACGCTTCTTTCGCAAAGGTAAATTTCCCTCTAACGAAAGATTTGAGTCTACTAATGATACTTCATCTCTTTGCTTTAAGTGTAATAAGCCAGGGCGCATCAAGAAGGATTGCCTAATGCTAAGAAACAAAGAGAAGTGAAAGGCTCCGAAGTACCACAAGTCCGACAAGAACAATAGAAACAAGAAGAAAGGACTCGTCGATACATTCGATGACTCAAGTGGAGACTCATCAAGTGATTCCGATGATGAGAAGGGTGAAAGTGCCCACATCTGCTTCATGGCCTGAGAAGATCCACTCTCCGATGAGAGTGATTCCGACATGGATGCTACCGAGGTAACAATGGATGAATTACGCATTGCTAATGAAGAATCATTTGCTAAGTATCAATCTCTAATGCTTAGATATACTAACTTAAAGAAATTAAATGTTAGCAATTCATCCATTCCATGCATTATCAATAATGACACCATTGATGATACTTTAACTCTTGAGAAAGAGAATTTAGCTTCGCAAAATGTCATTTTGAGAAATGAGCTGAATACCCTCAAATCTCAACTAGATCAAACACATCCTAAGGATAATAGTGATCTAGTTACACGTCACACACAATTGGGTTTAGATAATGATTCTCTTAAAACTCAAGTGCACGAGCTCAAAGCACGGGTGTCCACCTTGGATATCAATATTTCTTCTCTTAAGGAGAAATATGAGCTCATGTCCTCCCGTATTGTGAGATTCAATAAGGGAAAAGGACAATTGGACGATTTACTTGCAAACCAATTTCCGGCCACACATCATGTTGGTCTTGGTTTTGTAAAAGCAAATGCATCCAATGATCGTACCGCCTATAGTGGTGTCACTATAGACTTTGTGAGGCCATCCTCCAGTGCATCCACAAGTGGTGTCAAAGATACTATAGGTAGCAAACCTACCAAGAAAGTCACCACTTCACCATATCTTCCTTTTGGCAAGAAACGTACTAAGGTTGAAAACCAAAAGAGAAGCCATGCTTACATATACACCAACCTTCATCCACGTAGGAAATCTCCTACTTCACAAGTTGATACTCATGACACTTTCTATGCTACACACCCACGGACACGTACAAATCCACACATGAGAAATACTCATGTACTTGCTCCTATACACCGATATGCTCATACGCATCATTCTTACATGTATGCACAACCTCCACATGTCATGCATGACACATATGTTTCATACACCATGCATGTTCCCGAGCAAACATATCATCCTCGTATGTCCAATGCATATCCACCACTACATTCCTATGCTAGAAACCATGTTCCTAAGAAGCATGCACCACATAGAAATCTAACAAGTATGCATGCAACTAGGAAAAGGACACCCAAAATTTACACCTTTTGGGGTCCTAAGAACACTAGCTTAAATGATAGGAATGCATATGTTGATTCCTATTTTCATGATGTTATTAAGAATAGCAATTATGTTGGGAAGCAGAAGTCCACTTGGACTTGGCTTCCAAAGGGCTAATCCCCTTGGACCCAACAAACATTGGGTATCATGAGCTTATGGTATATTATGTAGGTACCCTAGAGAAAGAAAAAGAGCAATAAGGGTCATATTAGCTCTAAAGGGAAAGGATGGATTTTCGATAGTGGTTGCTCCAAACATATGACGGGAGATCCCTCATTGGTCTCCGAAGTGATTAGCATCAAGGATAGTGCAACTGTCACTTTTGGAGGTAATCAAAAGGGAACCATCATTGGAGTAGGTATTGTCGGTAACCCTTCCAAACCCTTAATTACTAATGTACTTCTTGTTAGTGGTTTATGTCACAATCTCATTTCCATTAGTCAACTTTGTGACAAAGGTTATAAGGTTAACTTTGGAGAGGGATTGTGTAAAATTGTTGATTCTAATTCACATGTTTTATTTACCGGTATTAGATGTAAAAATATTTATTATTTGAGCTTGCCTAAAACCATAGAACATTGCTTAGTTGCTAATACAAGTTAACAACTATTATGGCATCGCCGTTTTGGTCATGTTCATTTCAAGCACTTATATAAGTTAGCTAAGCATGATCTAGTCAAATGTTTTCCAAAAATTGCTTTTAGTAAGAAAAACTTTTGTGATTCGTGTCAAAGAGGTAAACTTAGTAAATCATCTTTTAAGCTTAAAGAAGGCATTACTTCTAAGAGGCCCCTAGAACTTCTTCATCTAGATTTGTTTGGGCCAACTAGAACCGCTTCTTTAGGCAATGCTCATTATGGATTAGTTGTCGTTGACGACTTTTCTAGATTTACTTGGGTTTCATTCTTAACTAATAAGAATGAAGCTTATGAAGAATATTTGGAAAGAAGATCCAGAATCTCTTAGGTTCCACCATTATCACTATCCGTAGTGATCATGGAGGAGAATTTGAGAATGAGTCTTTTACAAAGTTTTGTGATGACGCCAGAATAACTAACAATTTTTCCTTTCCTCGGGCACCACCACAAAATGGCGTTGTAGAGAGAAAGAATAGTACTCTTATTAAGTGTGCTCGCAGCATGCTCCATGATAGTCATCTTGAACTACAATTTTGGGCAGAAGCGCTGCACACGGCATGTTATGTGCTCAATAGGATCCTAGTGAGACCCCGAACGAACAAAACTTGTTTTGAGTTATTTTATGACAAAAAGCCTCAAGTTAAATATTTTCGAGTTTTCGGTTCAAAATGTTTTATCAAGAACACTTTTGGTAATCTAGATAAATTTGAGCCAAGATCCGATGAATGAATTTTTGTTGGATATTGCACACGTAGCAAAGCCAACCGGATATACAAAAAACTTCTTCAACGATCGGGGAATCTCTACACGTATCATTTTATGCAGATTTTGAATTTCCTCATGTCGATGATGACAGTGTAGATGCTATTTGTGAACCTCTTAGTAATGTTAATATTAATGATTCTATTATTGAGACTAACACTACTAATGAGAGTGTTGAAGTTGTTCCAAGTGATGCAGGAATACCCAAAGCTTACCCGACGGTTCGTAACCATCCACGTAACCAAATAACTGGAGATATTAGTATGGGTGTTCGAACGAGGTCAAGAATTGAAGAATTCTCTCATTGCGCATTTGTCTCTACCATTGATCCAAAGAACATCCAAGAAGCTTGTGAGGATAGCTCTTGGATAGTGGCAATGAAAGAAGAACTCATGCAGTTCGAGAGAAATGAAGTTTGGAAACTCGTTCCTCTTCCAAGTGGTCATCAAGTTATCGGGTCCAAATGGATCTTCAAGAACTAGACCGATGAGAATGAGGTAATCACAAGGAACAAAGCAAGGTTAGTAGCTCAAGGCTACCGGCAAGAGGAAGGTATCGATTTCGAAGAATCTTTTGCCCCTGTAGCTAGATTAGAAGCTATTAGATTTCTTTTATCTTTTGCATCTAATAAGAATTTTAAACTATTTCAAATGGATGTTAAAAGTGCATTTTTAAATGGGATTGTCAATGAAGAAGTATATATTTCTCAACCTCCTGGTTTCATTCATGAAAAATTTCCAAACCATGTTTTTAAACTTAAGAAAGCATTGTATAGGTTGAGACAGGCTCCTAGAGCTTGGTATGATCGACTCAAAACCTTTCTTTTGGATTTAGGTTTTAAAATGGAAGAAGTTGATTCAACACTTTTCATTAAAGATTATGAAAATGACATCCTCTTGATTCAAGTGTACATAGACGATATAATATTTGGTTCTACTAGCTTTAATCTTTGTCAAGAATTTTTTAAGTCTATGAAGGATGAATTCGAGATGAGCCACATGGAAGAGCTTAATTACTTCCTTGGACTGCAAATTCGATAAATGAAGGATTGAACTTTCATACATCAAACAAAGTACACAGGGGAGCTTATTAAGCGATTCGGGATGAAATCATCTTCGTGCAAAAGGACTCCCATGAGTACAATATTTCATCTACACAAGGATGAGAACGGAAAAAGATGTAGACGTTCATCTATATCGAGGTATGATCGGTAGCTTAATTTATTTAACTGCTAGTAGGCCCGATATCATGTTTTATGTATGCTTGTGTGCTAGATATCAAGCTAAACCTAAGGAGTCACACTTGATTGCGGTTAAACGAATATTTCGTTATCTCAATCAGTCACTAGATTATGGGTTACTTTACCCTAAATCTTGCACATATGAGTTAATCTCATATAGTGATGCCGACTTTGCCGGATGCAAATCTGATAGGAAAAGTACTAGTGGCACTTGTCATTTTCTAGGAAATTCCTTAGTTTCTTGGTTTTCAAAGAAACAGAACTCGGTATCATTATCCACGACTGAAGCTGAATATATTGACGCAGGTCTTGCATATGCTCAAGTCCTTTGGATGAGACACACTCTTATGACTATTATGTCAATTGTGATACTTGCCCTATCATGGTTGATAATCAAAGTGCTATATGTCTTTCCAAGAACCCGGTACATCACTCCCATACCAAACACATAGATGTGAGACACCATTTTATCAATGATCATATAGCTAAGAATGACATCATCTTTGAGTACATTGAAACCCAAAAACAAATTTTCGACATCTTCACAAAACCTCTTAAAGAAGATTCATTTGTGAGGTTGCATGGAGAGTTAGGAATTATGGGTGAATCTGAAATTTAGGAGCTCAACATACTTGTTATATCTCTTTTTGAGCTCATATCATCATGTTGCCACTCTTTATTTGTTATTTCATATATGTGTTTTGAGAAAGGCAATTCAGACTTCTATGATTACATGAATTTTTCAGATTGTTTTAAGAGATTTGTTTTATCAACGATTTATAATTTGATGTTGATTTTATGATGAGTTTATGCTTAGAGTATAGGTCCTACGGTGAGTGTTCATATCCTCTGGATTTTTATCTCACTGTGCATTTTTGGACCAGGACAGACGACTGTCTTTCCTTCGACAGTCGACTGCCTGACTCTATCTTCTCTGTCAGAAACTTGTATCTTTTGCACAGACGACTGATGACAATTTTACAGTCGACTGTTGTTTCAACAGGCGACTGCAACGCCTGTTATCTTTGTCAAAATTCGCCATTACTCTCTGTCTTTTTGATGAGTTTTACTGATTCTCAGTCAGTCGACTAATACATATTATACAGTCGACTGTCTCCAGACAGGCGACTGTGTGTTACTCAACAGTCGACTGTCTGTCATCCTAAGCTTATTTCTTTTCACTTCAGCCAGTCGACTGACTTTTGTTCATCAGTCGACTGTCTCCTGTTGTGGCGGTTCACGCTTCGATCTGAGCCGTCGATTCGTTGATCCAACAGCCCAGATTAATTCTCCCCTTCCTTATAATCATCGAGACAGTTCTTTTCGACCCACGTTTTCTCTCTCCTTCGATTGAAACCGTTCGTCTTCCGGCTCAATTTCTCTGTTGATCTCTCCGCCGTCTGTCGATTGCTTCATCGCTGTCTTCGTGCTGTATGCCTAGGTCTGAATTCCTCTCATAGGCTCTTCCATTCGTTGCATCTTTCGTGCGTTTTCTTTAACCATTGTTCGATTTATTGTCCAATGGTTCCCATGACTAACGGAAAGGGAAAGATCATTGCTTCTAAGAAACCTAGGGTTCCTAAGCCTACTATCGCCAAGAATAAGAAACCCTATAAGGCCCGTACCAAACATGCCGATTCTTCCTCTTATTCTACCTTGCATGGTATTCTCCTTCTGGGTCTTCTTCTTCTGACACTGAGCCGCTGATTAAGCGTCAGCGCACACCCATTGGTTTTCGCATCAATGAGCCTAGTGCTGAGGCTCCTCCTTCACCTTTGGTGTCGAGTTCTGCAGAAGAAACCCATGTCGTGCCACCTGCTTATCCCCTTGTTCCGATTTATCGAGATGATTTATGCTTGGCAAAGTTTCACTCTCTCATAGGGATCAAACTTCTTAGAGAGCGTTTCATTAATTTTCCCGCCTTCACTGCTGAGAGACTGTCTGACATCCTTTTTGCTACCCATTTGGCTGACCTTTTTCGCTACTCTCAGAGCGAATCTCCTAGGGCTTATCCATTTTTGGTTAAGCTATTCTTTGCTAACCGCGTTCGCGGTGAATATTCTACCACTGGATTTATTGATACTGTTGTCCAGGGGACTTCCATTCGCATTGATCCCACTCTCTTAGGGACCATACTTAGGATTCCCTCTCTGGATATCTTCCTTCAAACATTTGCATTTCTGACATTGATGAGCTTGATTAGTCCGTCCTCCGGGACGTGTTCTGTGAGATACCCTCAGCTCTATCTTTTGGTGTTAGGTCATCCATGTTCTCGGCTCGGGGTTGGGCTGTTCACCTCGTTGTGAAGTCCAACATCCTGCCGAAGTACGGATCCTCTGACTAGCCTTCCTAGGAGATGCTGAGGTGTATGTACGCGATCTTTTCCGGGATGTCCGTGAACTGGGCCGGTATCCTCCTTGACAAGATGGACAAGGTCGAGTTTACTTCCTCCTCCTCTCACATTCCATACAGTGGACTTCTTACTGTTGTCTTTCGACATTTTAGGATTGACTTGTCTCCTTATGAGCCCGTGCCTTTTGGTCCTCTTCTGGATGATGTTGCAAAGGCAAAGTCCTCTTCGGCTCTGCAGTCTGCATCAAAGAAGAGGAAATCCACTTCAGCTCCGTCTTCCTCCACAGTTCCACCTGCTGTCCAGCCATCTTCATCTGCTCCTCCCACTCTTGACATTCTTTTTGAGATGGTCTCTGGTCTATATGAGTTGGCTTTCTTATCATTCCAGCATCAGGGAATACCCTCCCTGAGCATCTGAGATGTTTTGTTCCTCCCCAGCCTCGTGAACCTCCTCCTTCCATCATCACTGATCTCGTTGTGCCTCCTGGCGTAGCAGCTTCTCAGGGTGCTCCTGCAGATCCTCCTCCAGAGGATACCCTTGCTGACCCAGAGCCTGATTCTTCATCTGCTGCTCCTGGCGACACTCACTCATAGTTGTTTTTTGTTGTGCTGATGTATGATGATGTCTGAGTATCATGATGTATTTTTTTAGATCATGATGTAGTCTTATTTTTTTTATCATGATGTATTTTGTTGGACATGTTGATGTGCATTTGACTTGTACTCTTGTAATATCTCTTATATATATATATACATGATATTGTAGTTTCGCCTTATGTTTCACACATTGTATTATTGCTTAACTTATCCGTGTGATGTTTGTGATATTGTCTCCTTTAATGATATATTCTCTTCTGATGTGTTTTTGAGACAATATGGACTTGATATTGGATTATACATGATTTATGTGATGTGATGTATTTTGAGATGATATGTTCTCTTTCTATATCTCAAATGTTGATATTGGACTTTTATTCCTATATTCACATAAGAATATGATGTGATTTTATGAGTTTTGTTATATATATATCTTTATACTCATTGATTGTTGATAGTTCTTAGTTAGCACGATTGTTGTTGTTATCTACTCCCACCTTTTGGATAATGCCATAGGGGGAGAGAAATAAACATACAGATTCATAATGAATGTGCTAAGTATGTACTAATAACACTTGAATCTAAGATTGAAGTTGCCTTAGATTCAGGGGGAGTAAGATACAATGAATAGAGATTTTAAATCCTAGATTTCATGAGTTAAATTCACTCATATCTTACTCATTTGCTTCAATTGATATATAGATGCCCTAATATTTGTTAACTAACTTGATTGGCATCTATGTAGGTGGAGTAAGTTTTCATTAAGCACAATTATTTATCTTTTTGTTTATGTGTGTCTGTCATCATCAAAAAGGGGGAGAATGTTGATTATTGGACTTCTCCCTACTTGGTGTTAACGATGAGCAAACATAAATACTTGTGACTAATCCGCTATTTTGTAGTTAATCCATTGCCTAAGATAATTATGAAGATCTACTTGCAATGGGTGACACTCAAAGATCATTGAAAGCAAATGAAATGGATTGGATGATCGTAGATGATGATTGAATCTCCATGAAGACTTCAAGCTCATGGTTGGATAGAAGAGAATTTTCGTCAATGTAAATTTTGTATATCTCTTCTAGTATGTAGGTTAGAAGTAGAACATTGTTGGAGCACACACACATTGTCATTTCAGTCTTAGAACATCATTTGTTCAATCGTCCTTAGACTCCAATTCATTTCTTTATTGATTGAGCTTGTATTGTTTATAATAGTCGACTGTTGATCATTTTACAGTCACCTGTCTCAAAAACAGTTGACTGTGTTTTGTTCTACAGTCGCCTGTTATGCACAAACTTTTACAATCTTGTTTTGGGCTTCTCTGTCTTAATTCCCACAGGCGACTCATGAATGATTCACAGGCGCCTATCTAAATGACAGTCGACTGTGTTTTGTAAATCATTCGCATGTCTGTCTTTTGCCCAAAGTCTTTTGATCTGTCCTTTATGGTCAGTTGACTAATGTTGAATTTACAGTCGACTGTCCAATGGACCAGTTGACTGTCAATGCTGCACCAGTCGTCTGTCTGTGAGCCAATTTGTTGACTCAACTCTCTGGAAAATCTCAAGGTTTTGACAGTCGTCTGTTGAAGGATTAACAGTCGCCTGTTCTGATTAACAGTCGACTGTTTTTCCAGACTTCTTTAACTTACCCATCTTTGGGCAGTCGCCTGTTATAGGCTTTACAATCGCCTGTTGGTTTAACAGTCGACTGTCTATGCCGCATCAGTGGACTATCCACGTGGTAAGTTACCGTTATGAATTCTCACCTACCCTATCTAACTGTGCAGTAGTCGACTGTGGTTTCTTCAACAGTCGCCTGTCGCGAGGGCAGATTCTATCCGTTGAGAGTTTTCTCACGGATTCCAGAAGGGTTTTTGCTAATTCTATTTTGAGGATTTGAGAAAACTATATAAGGAGCACCTATTGTTCCATTGAGATGTTACTTATCCCATTGCAAAATCTTTCAAGCTTTCATTCTCAAGATCAAAGCTCTCAAAACCTAAAGCCCTAAGAATTCCTATATTCAATCTCTTGCTCTCCAACCTAGAACCAAAGAGATATCTTCTAGGCATTTGGTGTAGTCAAGAGAAAGGGCTTTCCTCTCTTCCAAGGGAGTTCTTCAACACACAACACACTTCTCCTTCAAGTTATACTTCAAGGTATAGGTGATTATAAGTGTTGCTTTCATATTTCATACCTTTCGTTATTTGAATTTGCTCTCGGGTTGTGAGAGTGGTTTGCTTGCTCCCAAGTTGTGGGAGTCAAGATCAATCGATTGTATTTCGATTTCACTTGTAGGGTTGCTACAAGTGGGTTTTAAGGAAACCTCAAGTTAGATTTCTACCTTGAGTATCCGGAGGTATCTGGGTGGAAGGGACGTAGCATTACCGGGAACAAGTCGGGAAGTGACTTGGGTAATCCGAACCCTTGAAACATCATTGCGTCTTCATTTGTTTCTCTTTGGGTTTAATTTTAATTCCGCACTATTTTGTTGGTTAGCATTTAAATTTGTGTAACTATCTTGTTAAATTGCATAAACACTATTCAACCTCGCCTTCTAGTGTTTTTCCCATAGCCAGGGTCCTTACAAACGGGAGGGGCAAAAAGAGAGGAAAAGAGCATATTCATGGCCAAATACAATATCTCTATCACTTGGCCTTTTGATATATTGTAGGCTCTTAATTTGACCTCAAAACGGCATTCGTTGGTATGACTCCTTGCAGGGCCTTTCTTTGCACTAGCCTTAGATGATTCTGACGTGTTAGCATGTTCTTCATCCGTGTATTCCTCATCTTCTACTTTGACACTAATTATGTGGAAGACGAGGAGGAAGAACGACCATGAATATAAGGAAGATGAGGAGGAAGAACATGCGAACACACAACATCATCTAAAGCTAGTGCAAAGAAAGTCCAGGCAAGGAGTTGTGCCAACGATTGTCGTTTTGAGGTCAAATTGAGCACCTACAGTCTCTCGAAATGCCAAGTGGTAGAGATGTTGTATTTGGCCATGAATATACTCTTTTCTCTCTTTCTGCCCCCATCATGCTATGATAAGGTTGATGACGCATGCATGATTTATGTTACAGTGCATTGCACTGCGATTCAAAGAATGCATAGGACTTCAGCCGAAATAACAAGAGATGATCCTAGAGGATCCAAAAGGTCAGCTATGGATGATTAGGCTTTGGTGCCTGATGCGCTCTGGATTTAACTCCGGCAACTTACTACAATTGCACGGTGTCAATGCTTTGTAGTATAGAAAAATGTCGAATCCATAGAGAGGCAGATGCTTATATAGTCTTGGGACTATTCAGAGTCTCAAAACAATGCTAGTTTGGCGTACTCAGAAAGATTTTCATGAATGGTTACTATCTAAATTAATAATAGAATAAAAACTAAGGCAATAGGAGTCACCACTAGGATCGTCGGATGCCAGTGCTAGATTACAATTTCTACGTTGAATTGGCTTTATTAGGACGAGATTGTCGCATTTAAAATGTAGAACTCATGGCCAACTACTATTGTACCACTCGTCTAACGTATCACGTGCTTAGCCACACCACCATGGATGGCCTTACACGTGATCCGTGCATTACAAACGACAATTATTCTCAATCTTTACTCACGCCACCGCCGTGGGTTAGAGCTTAGGTATGAGATTTGATGGCTCTCATTGATGCTACTACCATAGGTCATCAATTAGTAATATAGGATGCCGGTGGAAACCATCAAGTGTGAGCCACTGCCGTAGATCACGAACTCCAATTGAATTCACTAATGTACCCGTCCAAGGTGTGTGCCACTACCGTGGATCACAAACCCTATATGAGATCTCCTACAAACTTGGCTGGATCAACCAAAACACATCTCTTTTATACAAAAAAAATTTATAATCCTAACTTTGCATCTAAATCCTAAGATCCTAGGGCTAATCCATTAGCCCTAGAAACGACTATTCACAATTCATGGCGATATCAAAAAAGCGTTTAGAATAGTAATATAAATCATGATCGCAATAAAAGACATCAAAATAAGCATATAGAGATGAAAGATCGTTACCAAAGTACTGAAGACGAGCAAACAATCGCAGAGAATTAAGATCAAGAGATTCCAAGCAAATTGCAATAATAAAAATATCAACTTTGTCTTCAAAACAATAACGACAGCTTAAGAACTCTCTAAGAAAAACTCAGAACTTCTAAAATAAAAATATCACAATGGCCTCTACTAAAATTAGGGTAAAAAGAGTGCTTAAATACAATGGGGATGGACCCCCACAAAAATCTAGAGAAATAGCTTCTTGGGCTCCCAATTACTTGGGCTGCGGCGCCCTACTCAGTCGAGTAGCGGCGCCGCTCGGTCAAGTGATGACACGGTCAGACGCTTCTCCTTTCTTGGTTCAGCGTCAGATACGAGCAGCTTGGTCGAGTGATCGTCGTGCTCGGTCGAGTTACTGAAAGATGCTTCTTTATGCTCAAAGTGCTGCTCTGAAATTAATTCCGCTCGACCGAGTAGTTGAAGTACTGGGTCGAGCGCTGGTCTACTTGGTCGAGCTACAGTAAGTTGGAGAGGCCTTCAAAATCTTCGTTCTGTTTCGGTTTCAGCTTGACCGAGCGGCTGCAATGCTCGGTCGAGTTGCCTATGCGCTTTCCTACTTCGTTTAGGAATTGTAATTGAATTGTAGTCAGCCGTGTTGATCTGACCGAGTGGTGTTTCTACTCGGTCGAGTGACATGTGAGGAGCTCTTCCTTTGGTTTGAATGTCAGCTCGGTCTGAGTGGTCTGGAAAAACAGCATATGATCTCCTTTCAACTCTTTTCTCTCTTTCTCCTCTTCCCTTCTCTCCTCCTCCTCCAATCTTCTTCTACACCTCGTCGAACACCTATCGAACTTCGCCATCGATGCTCCGGTTAGCTCGGATGTTTCTATGTGCTATAATTGCTTCAAATCGCTATACGTTCCTGAAAATCCACAATTCTATACGAAAATGGAATATATCATGAAATGCGCGATAATATATGTAAAAGTAAACTTTGGACTGTGAAAATGCTATTAAAACATGAGATAAAAACATGGAAAATATGGCCACATCAAAATCCACCAAGCTTACCTCTTACTCGTCCTCGAGGAAGACGAATACGAAGCGCACTGGGAGTAAAAATAAGAAAAATGAAAAACAAAGACAAAGAGGAGAGGATCGCTAGATTATTCTTTCAGATCTCACGCCATTCGCCACACATCAAGATAACTCAGAACATGAATCACATGCTAGAAAGAGATTTCATATCTTGAATGAATATAGTACTTGCAAGTTCAAGATCAACAAAAGGTACTTTTCTAAAGCTCATGCAATCAACTTACATCTACGTCAAACATTTCATAGTATTGAGTATACAAAACATTGGTGATGCACTTTTCAATCAAAAGCTATAGCTGAAGCATAGAGAATTCATACCAAGCATGCTATAGAGAATGGAATAAGAGTCAGGACATCCACATATTCATAACAAATCATAAGAACTCTCCATAGCTAAGTTATTTCGCTAAGTTTCAGTATTATCAAACTTACCCATTCGTGCATAACTCCACTCTAATGTCATGCTCACTTATTTGGTCAAAAGAATTCACCCCCTCCCACGCTTAACTTGAGGCATCGCATCCGAAGGAAATAATTGTGGAATTTGTTTTGGTTTTCCCAAGTGTATTTGTGGCTCCAAATAATGAAAATGTTAAATTTTTTCTTTGGCTTTTGAAACTTTGTTTCTCATTTTTTTTCTTTTTGGACGTTTGTAGGAGCAATAGGATTTGTATTCTTTGATTTTTGGCTCCTTTTGGCTTTTTATACTTTTTTGGAGCTAGCGTTTCTTATGTATGGGATTTTTGGTAATGGATGAGGTATAAGTAGCTTTGAGAGGTGAACTTAAGTGACATGTAGAGAATAAAAGATATATTTGGAGAAAGAATTAAAATAACACTCGGTTCACTCAAAAGTATGCACAAACGGGTTAGTGAAATAATACGTCAACTGGACTCATATATACGCACGTATATTCTTAATCATTTCAACGAGTAGTGAAGTCGGGCAGTAAGGATTTCAATCATATCAGGCATGCAATAAGAATGTGAATAAGAGTATAAAAGCGGTGCTTCAGATATGCTACTGATGCATGAATCTTGGTGCATTTCCAATGAGAGCATACTAAACACTACTCTTCACATTCGGCTTCAATAAGTTTATTGCATTCACTTAAAGATGTCATCAAAAGAAGTATATTTTGCAAGTACTTATGAATAACAAAATAATGAAATAACTCTAAGTAGCAGGGCATGGAATATAAGCATCGTGATGGCTACGAAAGCAATAAGAGATGGCATCATAAAGAACTCATCTAGCAAAAAAAGAAAAGAAAAAGTGGAATAAAGTAAAACAAGACGAGAAATATGGTGCTAAAGAAAAAAACAAAAAATGTGGTAGAAATGGGTGGAAAATAAAGTGAAAATGATGCAAAGTGAAAGGAAAATAAACAAAATCGATAGCGTTCATCCCCTAAGCTAAACACATTAGTGTCCTCACTGCTGAGAACACTCATGAAAGATAGTGAATGATGCTAGGGTGGGGTGTGTAGGTAATAAGAAATCCTAAAAATAAGAAAACTAAAAGGAAAAGAAGAAAAAATAAATGATACAAATGCATGGTCCTAATGCCTAATATATGAACAAGCATGCAAATGATGTGATGATGCATATGCAGATGGATGAAAATGGGTTCTCCCCCAAGCTATGCAGTGCTAGGCCCCGTGTGGACAGATGGGCATAAGAAAGAGTGAGAGGGTAGAACATGGGAAAAAATGTAAATCAAGCAGCGGCACCACCCTCTGGTGGTGTTGATGGGTCCCGCTGCTACAGACCAAAAGATGGAGGGTCAACAGGTGGTGCAGCAGTCACGGAAGGTGATGCTGGAGTGACTGGAGGTGCTGGTGCAAGTGTAATAGGTGGTGCATCCCGTACCCTCAAAATATCTAAAATCTCTCGAGTGTCCCGCCGCTATGACTGGTGAAGGGTAGTGACTGTCTGTCTGAAGGCGTGGAAGTCATGCCTCAACCCAGCAACCTCAACCTCTACTGATGTCAAGCATGCGTCATTGTGGTGGGAGCTCGGTGGCTGACGTAAACAACTACGGGCACCTCTCTCTACCTGGACTCATGCATGTGGTGCACGAGGTCTAACTGTGAAATCCGGAGAGGGTGGCCTAGCGGAGATCTAGGCAAAAGATGGGACATGGACAGATGAGAGATCAGGTGCAGAGGTCAGAATGGGTATATCATCAGGCAGAGTCATCGTGGCGACAGACGTGGTGCCAGATACCACGACTCTTTTAGTGAAAATGGCAGTGATGGAGACAGAAGTGCTGCCAGAAGCGGGTGCGGACAGTGTGAATGTGGACTCAATAAGGGTATGAATGGGATGAGTGGAGTCCACTGGTACAGAGACAGTGGTGGTAGGGACAGTGGGGTCGGCAGGCTCGGTGCCAATAGGCTCAATATAGGTAGTCTCTACTGTAGGCTCAGGAGCAACAAATACAGAGATGCCCTCAAATACGGGCAGTGATGATGGTGGTGCAGTAGTCTCGAGGATAGAAGTGCTCCCAACCTATGGCCTGGTATATGCGCTGGACACACTCAAGCAACCCTAGACTCTGGAGGGGTGGGATGTCAGCGAATCTAGTGGGGACTTTGGGGCGACGAGAAACGATCGTGAATCTCTCGCAGTGCACATCATTCCTGAAGAAATGTCGTATGTCTTCAGGGTCCCCTGGGGTGGCTGAGGTGGGGGTTGTGGACCGGATGTGCGAATGGGAATGGCGGCACTAGCCTGTGGTGTAAGGGATGGGAAGCGTGAGGGTGGTGGAGATGGTCGACGATGTGTCTAGCGAGAAGAGGATGCACCGGAGTCATCGGCTTTCCTCTTCTTTACCGGGGACTTCCTACTATCACATGTCCTAGTCGGCATCATGTATGTAGCATGCGAATGGATGCAAACACAAGATCTGGATATGTAAAATATAGCTTGGAACGAGTATACCCAATCTCGTGGAGCGTGGCGATCGCAAAGGTTATAGAGCACGTAGCCTCCAAGTGCGTCTTCCCCCAAGTTTATCCCAATCAGCGAAAGCAATCCAAACCTAAGAGTTGCCTCCTAACGCTCCGAATGTACCTGCATTGGACGATGAAGAAGAATTAGTAGAGGATTAAGAAAATTAGTGTGGTTTAGTGTTAAAAATTAGAAATTAGTTGATTTTATGGTTCAAATTAGGAATGAGAGAGAGAGAGAGATGTGGGGAGATAGATGGGAGAGAGAGAGGTGGAATGGAGCGTTGGGAGGGGTCGGATCGAGTGGGGTACGGCTGCGCTCGGGCGATGCATGCGGCGGTCGAGCGAAGAGGGAGATCGAGTGAGGGAGGGTTGAGAGAGGGATGGTTGTGCTCGGGCTGGTGATTTTTAATTTGGGGGGAGTTACGAGGGGCTCGTTTCGATTATATAAGGGGCCGACCGAGCTAGGGCTGCTCGGTCGGTCCCGTTCTGATTTAAAAGGAGAGGGCCCTCGCGTATAAGTTGCTGCTCGGTTGAGCAGCGTAGGATGCTCAGTCGAGCTGAAGATAAAGAGAAATTAATCCCTCAATCTGACCCTGGTACTCGACCAAGCTGCTTACTTAGCTCGTTTGAGCTGAATACTTTAAGGGCTCTTGTTTTGCTCTCGTCTGCTGTTGCACTGAGCTCAACCGAGTACTATGGCTGCTCGGTCGAGTCGAATTGATTCCAGAGTGATATTGTTAGGTCGATTCTGTGACTGCTCCTGAGCTCAACTGAGTAAGGTAGCTACTCGGTTGAGTCGAATTGATTCCAGATTGCTGTTTTGGCTTTCTCATATGGCTACCCTGAGCTCGACCGAGTAAAGTAGCTACTCGGTCGAGTCAAATTGATTCCAGATTACTGTTTTGGCTTTATCATATGGCTACCCTGAGCTCGACCGAGTAAGGTAGCTACTCGGTCGAGTGGCTCTCCTCTTGTCTTTAATGATAGTGTAACTCCTCTTCTCATCTCCTCTTGGGTCCTTCACCGTTTCTTCATCGTTTTTAGCGCTCCCATCATTGGTTACCTGCACATGGAAGTATGTGTCAGATATATTTATATATTTTATATTTTATCGTTTTCTAATGAATTAAAAATATTTTTATTTGGTTTTTAGGTAGAATGGAGAACTAAACTAGAAATAAAACAAAAAAATAAAGGAAAATTCAGGTTGCCTCCCGATAAGCGCTTTTTAAAGTCGTAAGCTTGACTCCCTTTAATCATCAATGATGACCTTTGATGTTTGGTGAATATGAGATGCGCTCATCATGTTTTCCTATAAGGCCATGTGGTGGGAGTTGGTTCACCTCACTTCGTCGATCTTCAGAAATTGTAGAGATTGCGGCCTCTGATTTTTGATGATGAAGTGGTATACCGGGCAGCTCCTTGTCCAAGACCTTCAAGTATGCATCCAACGCCTTATCATGTATTACATCGTCGTCATCGTTTATGTCCTTCCTCATAGGATCTCTTGCAATCTCCTACATTGCATATTCTTCGGTAGCTTCATCCTCCAATAGCTCAAGATAGCCAGCATCTTCACGCGGGAATCGCTCCTTCATCGGCTTTTGTAGATGGAATTTGATCTCTATATTTCCAATATTCATAGTTAACGTCCCTTGTCGGACATCGATCAACACTCCAGTTGTGGCCATGAAAGGATGTCCCAAGATGATTTGAGAACTCCCCTTCTCAAACATGTCCATAATAATGAAGTCCACCGACACACTAATTCGTCCTGGTATTTGTAGGATGACGCCTTGTGCGTTGTCAACTGGGTATATAACAGATTGGTCTGCCAACTGTATGCTCATGCCAGTGGGCTCTAGCTCTGTTCTCGTATTCAACCTCTTGAAGATGGAGGGCGACATCAAGCTAATGTTCGCCCCCAAGTCAATTAGCGTTCTATCGGTGGGGATGCCGCGTTATGGAGCATGGCACCGTGAAGCTTCCGGGATCGGGCAATTTCTTCGGCATGGTGTTCTTGAGGACCGAAGTGCAAC
The DNA here is from genome assembly GCA_030789695.1 of Scilla litardierei. Classification (NCBI taxonomy): domain Eukaryota; kingdom Viridiplantae; phylum Streptophyta; class Magnoliopsida; order Asparagales; family Asparagaceae; genus Scilla; species Scilla litardierei. Next base: position 447,485,721 of record CM061142.1, read on the forward strand.
TATCCGTGAATTTTAGTGCTTCTTGTTTTCTCTTCCCCGCTATCAAATCTATCAAAAAATTTGCATATGTGGGGATCTCTGTAAGCGTGTCTATGAAAGGGATGTTCAAGTGAACACCCTTGAGAAGCTCTATAAATTTAGCGTATTTCTTCTCGAGATTTGCCATGGCTAATATTTGTAGATAAGGAGGTGGAGGACGGCTTCCCTTGTCTTTGTCAGCATCCTTTGGCATAGATTTCTTGGAAAATGGAATGTCCGCCAGTTGCCGTAGTGATAGTAATAGGTAATTCGGTAGGTGAGGCCTCCAATTCTTTAGTAGCGGATGGCTCATCAATATCTTTATCCTCGTTCTCTGCAATGATGGGCTCAGAAATAGTGGTATCTTCCTTTCGTACATGTGTCGGTGATTATTGATCCACCTTCTTAGAGACTGGTACCACCACAGCATCGGTAATCTTTCCTCATCAGGTCATAACTGCCACAACTGCATTGACTTGCACACCTTGGATTTGGCTCAGGTTGAGATGGCAATCTCCCTTGAGCCTTCATGAATTGAGTCATTTGCACCAACAAGTTATCGACGGTGGCTGAAAGTTGCCTTTACGCGGCTGATAATTCTGAATTGATCTTTGTTTGGGTGCTCATAAAGACCTCTAATGTCACCTCCACATCAGATTTTTGTGCTGTCGGTTGTTAGTATTGTTATTGTTGCTGATATGGTTGACAATTAAAATATCGCAGCGGTCTATAGTACCCAGATGGCCTGAATCCGTACTGCTGATGTTGTGGAGGTGGTGCTTGTTGTTGAGGCGCGAAGGCGGCCTCGGTCGGGGTGGTGGTTGTAAGGCTCCGTTGGGGTTGTTATAGGAGAATCCAGGATGTGACTTCCATGCTGGATTTGACCACTGAGGTCTAGGATTGCTCCCCTCACCCGCTATATAATTGACTTGCTCCGTTGGTACGCTCGTTCCGTCATAGGACCCTTCTATTGGAGTGTATCCTACTCGATGTTGTCTTCATAAGTAGCATATACAAGAGATTTGGAAGTATTTGGAATAGCATCCAACCTTTGCTTAATTCTTGCAACTTGCTTGCAAAGGGTCTCAAGTTTCCCGTCAAGATGTGTATCTACCTTTATCTGAGAATGACTGAAACCGGTGCCTCTAGCTGTTGAGCGTTCAGTGCTCCATTGTTGATTGTTGGATGCCATCTGCTCCAAAGGTGATATGGCCTCATCAGGTAGCTTAGCCAATAACGTGCCATTTGTAGAGGCGTCAATGATCATTTTTGTGTCGGGCTTGAGGCCATTATAAAAACTCTGAATGAGATCCCAATCCAGAATGCCATGATGTGGGCATTGATGATGCAAATCCTTGAAGCGTTCCCAAGCTTCATAAAGCGAATCATGCGGGAGTTGCTTGAAGTTCGTGATCGCCCCCTAATCCTCACCATTTTGGACGGTGGCTAGTACTTGTTGATGAATGCCAAGGTCAACTGCTCCCAAGTTTTGAAAGTGTTCGTGGGGTGTGCCCTCAACTAGTAAGTCATTTTATCACTCAGAGTAAATGAAAATAGATGTAGCTTTATGGCATCTCCGCTCACATCTTTAACTTTGAAAGTTTCACACTTTGCCAAGAAAAGATCTATATGATGATTGGGGTTCTCATGAGGATACCCATGGAAGGGGTCCTGCTACATTAAGTCAATCAAGCCTGTCTTCAGTTCAAAGTTGCCCACCGCCAGTTGCGGTCTCAAGATAGAGGATATGCTAGATAGATTGGGCTTCATGTAATCTTGAACATTGCAAGTACATGGAGGAGAATGGGAGGAGTCCCTGCCATTTGGTCCTATAAAGTTTGATTCCTCCTTTCTGCTCCGAGCTATCTCAATGTCCTTTCAATCTTGGGGTCAAATAATAGATCGTCGGATCCCCCAAGCCGAGTGTTCATGCACGAGAAACAAACTCGGAGAAGATGTCAGTAGCAAAGGGAAAAAGAATAAAAATATGGATAAATAAGAGATGGTAAGAGTAACTAACAAGTTTTTCAACAAAGAAAGTAGCCCAAGTAAAAACCGTTTGCCTCCCCGCTAACGACGTCAAAAGCTTGATGTGCTCCGGACATAACTCCGAAAACTTACCGCAAGTGCACGGTGTCAATGCTTTGTAGTATAGAAAAATATCGAATACATAGGGAGGCAGATGCTTATATAGTCTTGGGTCTATTAAGAGTCTCAAAACAATGCTAGTTTTGCATACTCAGAAAGATTGTCACGAATGGTTACTATCTCAATTAACAATAGAATAAAAACTAGGGCAATAGGAGTCACCTCTAGGATCATCAGATGTCAATGCTAGATTAAAATTTCTACGTTGAATTGGCTCTATTAGGGCGAGATTGTTGCATCTAAAATGTAGAACTCATGGCCAACTACTGTAATGCCACTCGTCTAACATATCCCGTGCTTAGCCCCCCCACCATGGATTGCCTTATAAGTGATCCATGCATTACGAACGACAATTATTTTCAATCTCTACTCACGCCAGCTTAGATATGAGATTTGATGGCTCTCATTGATGCTACTACCATAGGTCATCAATTAGTAATATAGGATGCCAGTGGAAACCATCAAAGTGTGTGCCACTGCCGTGGATCACGAACTCCAATTGAATTCACTAACTTGCCAAATTAAGTTCATAGGTGACGTGCCCACGGTTTGCAAGCCGCAAATGGCCGGGGGACCCTGTGGAGATTTAGATATTTGTAACCGCAAGCGCACGGTGTTGTAGTGTGACTTGGGGGTCGAACACAGGGAGGCTAGGATGTGCTTGTGTCAAAGAGGACCAAAATCACCCCGTAGGCGAGCTAGCCCAGATCGGATGATGGGTGTCACGGTAAAGGAATGCAAGGTATATACAATATGAAGGAAAAACCCGGGACTCTGGTTTCGACCCCAACGTGCGTCTCTCGCCGATAAGGCCTACGGGTGGGATGGCGATCGGAATTAGGGTCTAATGGTGAGACATTGCCTCTAAAAGTGGTACCTGCATACCATGGGCCCGATATTCCGGTCGGTGCCTAGGATGATACGTCGGACTTCCGGGGTTCGATCAGTGGGCACTCCTGTGTCCATTAACACTGATCGACTCCGGGAGCACTAAGCTAGCAACGATAACTCCCAACGTCTCGTCCTGCCGCTCCCGCGCGCTAGGATTCGACGTCTACACTAAGGGCGTGAGCTATGGCTACGGAGTCAACCCCCAAGTTTATTCCCCCATGGCCCAACGGTCAAAGGCGGTCTTTTTCCCGCCGATGACAATAAAACACCCCGCGTAACCGTTAGATTCCTAATCCCTATCGATTTCCTAACCCTATGGACGCATCGGGAAGAGCCCCCGAAGGGGTTTCCGCCAAAATCCCGGATTTGGGAACTACTCACAAATATTCATTAAAAAGCGATCTAAATGAAAATGAACCGTTAAAATCATAATCAGACGATAGAAATGCAATGGTAGTAAAGCAATTAAGATAATACTAAAGTTTTACAAAGATCCGAAAACTTACAAAAACTGGAAAATTACACCCGTCACAAAATGAAGAAAACAGTAAAAAATAACCAACTCCCGAATCTGGGAAACCTAGGGTTCTATTTATAGAAAACGACATCACCCGATCGGTTGACAAGTCAACCGGTCGGGTGAGCCGCTTCACAAAATCACAGCGCAATGCGGGGGTTTCACCCGGTCAGTATGAACCGGTCGGTTGGAACTTGGTGCGGTCGGTTGGATCTTGGTGCCGACCGGTTGGATCATGGTGCAGACCGGGTGAGGAGACCGGTTGGAGCTTCGAGTCTTGGCTGTTGAAATTCAGCTACAGGTGAACCGATCGGGTGAAGGTCACCCGATCGGTTGGAAATCAGCTTTGAATTTCCAGAGACTTTGAGCTTTTGACCTGGTCACTGAACCGATCGGGTGACTTCTCGTGAGCTCCAAGCTGCGTCCGGGTGGTGCACGCATGCATCACCCGATCGGTTGGAGATGACCAACCGACCGGGTGAGGGGCTGAAAGATGCAATCTTCGTCGTTTGACCCCCTGGATCATGCGTGACTCCTCCCGTTGCTCCGGGGACACATGATATCATCGTTTTATGCCCCAAATGCCAGTAAACTCCTGCAAAACACGGAAAATACAGAAAAGTGAAAGAAAACAAGAAAACACAAGAAAACACGAGAAAACGAATAAAAGACGGCGGTAAAATACGGAAAAACACGGAAGAAAACGTGCGTAAATGTATGAAATATAAACGCACGTCAAAATCCCCCAAGCTGAACTCTTCCTCGTCCTCCTGGAAGACGAGTGAGAGTAGGAGCTCGGAGGGGAAAAATAGAGAGAAAGAGAGAAAAAGAAAACTCTATATTCTAGATCGCCCGTCAGGGCCAACAAAATCAAAAACGACACACCAAGCAAGAAAATGCCAAATCACATCACTAAACCAAGGAGTACGAGTCCAGACAAGTGCCGTGGGCCCACGTGGTGAAGCGCGAGTGAGTGTGGTCGTGTGCTAGCAGTCGGTGTCACTATCTACGATGTGCAATAAAGCTCGATATACACAAATCCAGGAAATGACCCAAATATCGATTCAAATTTGAAATTGCGGTGAATATTAGCTCAAGCATGCATGAGAAGAGTATAAGAATAGAAGTGTATCATGCATCGGGGACTCCACAACTAGGGTTAAGGAAATCACACCACTATAGCCTAGATACTAGCTAAAAAGTTCCCAAGCCAAGTTTTTTCGAAACCGATGGGGGTTGAGATGATGTGGAGAAGAACACTTGGTGCAAATTCTCGCCTTCCCTTTATTCTAGGCAAGTAGGAAAATATTCACACAGGAATTTTTTTGGGTTTTGGTTATTTGTATTTTTTTGGATTTTTGGCTATACAATTTTTTTTTCTTTTCTTTTTGGGTTTTTCTTTTCTTTTCTCCCTTTTTTTGGATTTTTGGATATTGGGATATATACATGTGTACTCTCCTTAGTGGAAGAACGGTACACGACGAGGGGATTTGCACCAAGTAAAATAAAAAAGAAGTCGGAATCTAAACACTTGGGCAAATGAAACTATTCTCGCTAAATAGAGCATGGGCTAAGTGGGTTATCCTAGTCCTTAATTGTGGAATCCTGACACATGCGAAATGAAGCGTACGATATATATAGCATGCAGAAGAAGCAGACAGTAGAAATAAGTACCGCATATTCATATCGAAACATGATAATCAAGGGGTCATTCCTGGACAGGTATATAAAGTGAATCACAAAGTAGACGTACACCACACGGTTAGGCACGACACACGACTCACAAAAAGCTAAGTGGACCCACGATGCGTGAAATGCAAGAGAACTCGAAATCCTAGGGTTAGTGAATGTGATTATCGATGCTGTGCTAGGTGTGTGTGATTTTGTGGCAATTCATCATAGGGTTCATCTCTAGGAGAAAGAGATAAAAAGAAGAAAAGAAAAAATAAAAACACGATGAAAACGGCACAAAAACGAAAAAGAAAGACTCAAATGGCGCACAAAGTGTGACTCCCCCAAGCTGAAGCTTGCATTGCCCTCAATGCAATAAGAGTGAGTATATGAGGGAAATGAAAATGGGGGGGAATACGCACCGACACAAAAAGAAATGAAAAACGAGGAAAACACAGATACGAAACTGAAAATAAAGAAAAATCACGATCAAGCCACACGACACGAAAATAGAAAAAGAAAGAAGGAAATGAACAAACTACAGGACACGACACGACAAAAAGGAAAACAAGCACACAGACACAAAGAAAATAAAACACGACAACACAGCAAACCAGACTTCCCCCAAGCTAGACATGACAATGCTAGCAATGAAATTTGATCGTGAAAGTGCAGAAATATGCAAGGGGGATGTCAAAAGAAAAAAAATAAAAAGGAAGTGATGCGACACGTGAATGGGTCCTCCCCCTGACAGTGACAAAGCAGGGCCCCGTAAAGACAGATGGGCACAAACATAGGGGGGACAAAAGCGGGAAGGGAAGAAAAATCAAGCAGGGGCACCACCCTCTGGGGGTGGTAATGGGGGCCTGTGCTGGGGACCAGGAGTCGTGGGGGGTGGAATGTGGAGCTCGGAGACATCGGGTGGGTCTTCACGGATGTGGCAAATGAAACTTTGAAGAAAGGGGAGGTCTCGGTCGACGGACTCCTGAGTTATCCGACCACCCTGTCCAGCTAGGAGGATCATGGCCGTGAATCGATCGGCTTGGTCATCGTCTTGGAATGACATCCCGTATGTGGGATCGTCAACGTGAGGGGGGGTGGTGGTGGTGCGTGGTGTGGTAGATGAATTGGTGGTGGTGGATTGAGCGGGGGGTTGTGTGCGACGAGCGTGACGGTTGGGCCTGGGGTTGGAAGAGCTGGCGTCGGTGGGCTTAACACGGAGAGGAGGCATTGTGCGGGAGTCGTGTGTGTGCCTGAGTATGGAAAATACAATGAATAAACACAAACACGACCAACGAGCAAATGGAACATCTGGGGCAAAATTAAAATTGAGCTAAGGAGCGAGTTTACCCAGATGAGATGAAGATCGTTGCTCGTAGACGCCCCGATGCTACTTGATAGGAGTACATTGTGAAGTCGCGGCAATTTCTTCAACAAGTTTCGAAATTGGGGAGAATGGGTGAAAGTTAGGGTTTTGTGTGCGGGTGGAATCGAGGAGAATGGAGAGAAATCGATGGTGGGATGGATAGGGAGATGGGGGGAGGTCGATTGAGGTTGATTTTGGGGAAGAACAAGGTCAGGCGCAAGAGGAGGAGGCGAAACGTCGGTTGGGGATTCGAAAATGGCGAGGGCGGAATGAACGGGCGGCGACGGCTATATATAGGGATTTAAGTCGACCCGGTCGGGTGAGTTTTCACCCGATCGGTTGACCTTAGGTCGAAAATTTGATGCTGAAGAAACGCTACAGGCGACCCGATCGGTTGTGAACTCAACCAATCGGTTCGCCGCTCCACACATTTTCCCGAGAACTCAGAGGTTTTCACCCGGTCCCTCAACCGGTTAGCATATTGTCACCCGGTCGGTTGATGAATCTGAGATTTTTCCGAGAGTTCCCCCAGGTCACCCGGTCTGCTCACCCGGTCTCTTCTTTCTCCACCCGGTCGGTTCATTTGGTGACAGACACGGCTGTAAGCTGATACGTCCCAACCGATCGTGTGAGTTATCACCCGATCGGTTGAGGCCTTGTTTCCCGCAAAACCCAAAAATCGCCTAAGTTCCTTCACGGAAGTTGTTTTGGCTGGATTTATTTATAAAAATAGATAGAAATAAAGTAGAAAAAGTCCTAAAAAACGGAAGCAAAAGTTTAGAACATGGGTTGCCTCCCATGAAGCGATTTTGTTTAACGTCGTTTAGCTCGACGCCCGTTGATGATGTTCATGATGGGCGATACGGGTGATGCCCAAAATCCGGCATCTCTTCAGCTCCAGAGGTTGTGGCTATTGGTGTAGTCGGCGGCTGTAAGAAGATTTGCTCGACTACCCTCCCTTTGTTGACAGGATCCGGGGGTTTCTCCCTCAAATTGGCATCCACCGTCATCTTTTTCAGGATCCGGACCTCATCACCGGTGAGGTCCATGGGTTCTTTTCCTTTTCTCCTCATGGGAGGAGACTTAGGGAATCCGAGAGGGATCACATTTCGCACGACCGCCTCACTAGAAACTTCATTCTTTGGGGAGCCAACTTGCTCTCCAAGGTCCCCCAAGCTATCGGGGGGATTCATCGAGAGCACTTCACAGGCACTTGTTTCAACAGCTCTATCTTCTTCATTCTCTAGCATATTGATAATAGGATCGTCCGGTGGATTTGGATGCTTCATCGACAAGCCTAAGTCAAATTCGACTCTTTCTTGGCCCACATTGAGGGAAAGCTTCACATTCTTCACATCTATCCACACTCCGGCGGTTGCCATAAAGGGTCGTCCAAGAATAATTGGGGTATGCTTGTCCTCCGGCATGTCCATCACCACAAAATCAACCGGTACATGTACTCCTTTCACATTGACGGGGAGGTCGTCCACTACTCCCACCGGATACTTGACCGAATGGTCAGTAAGTTGTAATGTCATGCCGGTGGGATCTAAGTCTCCCATCCCTATTCTCTTGTACAACGATAGGGGCATTAAGCTGACGCTCGCACCAAGATCGACAAGCGCCCTCTGGATTTGCACTTCCCCAATAGAGCAAGGGATGGAGAAACTTCTGGGGTCCTTGAGCTTGGGCGGATTTGCACGCTGAATGAGTGCGCTGCACTCTGCCGTCAACACGACCTTTTCTTTTCTAGATCCCCGTGTCACCAAGTCTTTCATGAATTTAGCATAGGAGGGGATCGTCTCTATGGCATCGAGGAAGGGGATTTGAAGGCATAAATCCTTGACCTTGGCAAAAAATTTGCCATACTTCTCGTCGATTTTTGCTTGTACCAAACGTTGTGGAAAGGGCACAACGGGCTTGAAAACCTTCAAATTCCCTCCTTCTTTCTTCTTCTCTTCTTCGGGGGTTCCCTCCGGAGTAGTTGGCTTGGGCGACGAAGCACCGTCGTCATTTAATTTCTCAATTGGTCGTTCCACGACCAACGGTGCTTCCGGTCCTTTGGGGGGCTCTCTGGTAGGTATTTGAGTTCCACTCCTCAAGACGATGGCGGACATGTTCTCATACTCATGTGTGAGCGCCAAGGTCCGATTTACCCCCCTCGGGTTCACCTCAGGCTGTGGCAGTAAGAGATTCTGCGGTCTCTGAAGGTTCGCCACTTGCAACCCCAGCTGGGTTACCTGATCAGTGAGGACTCTTTGTCCCATTTCCAGCTTCAGATTTATTTTCACCTGATTGGCGATGTATTGAGTCAAGAGGGACTCAACCGGAGAAATGGCCCTCTGCTGGCCGTATTGCTGCTGGGTGGGCTGCTGATTCCTAGGAGCATACTGTTGATACTGCTGTGGTGGTTGTTGTTGCTGATATTGCTGCTACTGGAACTGCTGCTGGGGCCTAGCCGGCTGTTGGTAAGGTGCCCAGTAACTAAGGTTCGGATGATTCCGGTTGTTGGGAGAGTACGCCGGGTTTGAGTTGGTCCGTGGTGGAAATGGCGCATTCCCCGTAGGATTGTAAAATAATGCGCTCGCCTGATCCAACGGCGATGCGATGTCACCACCGTCGAACTCTCCAAAAACTTCGGATTCCACCGCAGCAATCTGTTGTGTACCGGTGCCACCGGCGCCTACCATCAATGCGGAGATCTAGGTTGACAGCAAGTCAAACTTGCTTGACAATTTGTCGACGTCTTCGACTCTATGGATGCCCCCAAATCTTGGTGTGGCTCTCTCGTCACACCACCGTTCATTGTTGGATGCCATATTTTCCAAAATCTGTCCGGCATCTTCTTCGATTCTTGACATGAAGGACCCTCCAGCCGCGGCGTCCATGGAAGATTTTAAATCGTCCCTCAGCCCATTATAAAACAGATTTATAATCTGCCACTTGGGGAGCTCATGGTGGGGACATCTTCTCTGCAACTCCTTGTATCTTGTCCAAGCCTCATGCAAGGACTCGTGGCTGGCCTGGGAGAAGGAGGAGATCTCACTCCTCAGCTTCATGGTCTTCCCCGGGGGAAAGAACTTCGTCAGAAAAGCATTTGAGAGCTTCTCTTAGGTGTTGAATGTATTCAGGTCCTTCCCCCTAAGCCACATCTTGGCTTTATCTCGCAATGAGAAGTGGAACAGCTTCAGTCGGATCGCCTCAGTTGTGACACCGTTAATCCGGAAGGTGTCACATTTCTCCAAGAAGGAGTCTAGATGCTCGATCGGGCTCTCCATGGGTGCACCCGAAAACTGATCCTGCTGGATCCACGTCACTAAAGATGGCTTAAGCTCGAAGCTTTGGGCCGTAATAGCTGGAGGACGGATGGCGGAGGTGGACTCGATGGAAGGCATCGAGTACTCCAACAGGGACGTGTGAGGCGGGGTGTTCTCCCCCATGGCTTCAGGATCCTCTCTTCTTTGCTTCTCGGCGGCCAAACGCCTTAGGGTGGCGTTTATCTCGGGATCAACGGGGATCAAGTCGTCGAGACTTCTTGAACTCCTGCGCATGAAAAACAACAAACACCCGTGAAGCGACAAGTGGGAAAGAAACAGATAAGATAAGAAATAAAAAATAAAAATAAAAATAAGAAAATAAAAAGGAAAAAGAATAATGTGAAAATTATCGCGAGGTAGGGATAAGAGCTAGACACTAGGGTTCATGCGATCCTAAAATAACAAGCACGTTGCCTCCCCGGCAACGTCGCCATAAACTTGACGTGCCCCCGGTTTGCAAGCCGCAAATGGCCGGGGGACCCTGTGGAGGTTTAGATATTTGTAACCGCAAGTGCATGGTGTTGTAGTGTGGCTTGGGGGTCGAACACAGGGAGGCTAGGATGTGCTTGTGTCAAAGAGGACCAAAATCACCCTGTGGGTGAGCTAGCCCAGATCGGATGATGGGTGTCACGGTAAAGGAATGAAAGGTATAGACAATATGAAGGAAAAACCCGGGACTCTGGTTTTGATCCCAACGAGCGGCTCTCGCCGATACGGCCTACGGATGGGATGGCGATCGGAATTAGGGTCTAATGGTGAGACGTTGCCTCTAAAAGTGGTACCGGCATCCCATGGGCCCGATATTCCGGTCGGTGCCCAGGATGATACGCCGGACTTCCCGGGTTAGATCAGTGGGCACTCCTGTGTCCATTAACACTGATCGACTCCGGGAGCACTAAACTCGCAACGATAACTCCCAACGTCTCGTCCTGCCGCTCCCGCGTGCTAGGATTCGGCGTCTACGCTAAGGGCATGAGCTATGGCTAGGGAGTCAACCGCCAAGTTTATTCCCCCTTGGCCCAACAGTCAAAGGCAGTCTTTTTCCCGCCGATGACAATAAAACACCCCGCGTAACCGTTAGATTCCTAATCCCTATCGATTTCCTAACCCTATGGACGCATCGGGAAGAGCCCCCGAAGGGGTTTCCGCCAAAATCCCGGATTTGGGAACTACTCACAAATATTCATTAAAAAACGATCTAAATGAAAATGAACCGTTAAAATCATAATCATATGATAGAAATGCAATGGTAGTAAAGCAATTAAGATAATACTAAAGTTTTACAAAGATCCAAAAACTTACAAAAACTGGAAAATTACAGCCGTCACAAAAAGAAGAAAACAGTAAAAAATAACCAACTCTCGAATCTGGGAAACCTAGGGTTCTATTTATAGGAAACGACATCATCCGATCGGTTGACAAGTCAACCGGTTGGGTGAGCCGCTTCACAAAATCACAGCGCAATGCGGGGGTTTCACCCGGTCAGTATGAACCGGTCGGTTGGAACTTGGTGCGGTCGGTTGGATCTTGGTGCCGACCGGTTGGATCTTGGTGCAGACCGGGTGAGGAGACCGGTTGGAGCTTCGAGTCTTGGCTGTTGAAATTCAGCTACAGGTGAACCGATCGGGTGAAGGTCACCCGATCGGTTGGAAATCAGCTTCGAATTTCCAGAGACTTTGAGCTTTTGACCCGGTCACTGAACCGACCGGGTGACTTCTCGTGAGCTCCAAGCTGCATCTGGGTGGTGCACGCGTGCATCACCCGATCGGTTGGAGATGACCAACCGACCGGGTGAGGGGCTGAAAGATGCTGTAACGCCCCGCTTCCCAAAAGACAACGGAAACGAGAGCGTTACGCGGTCCGCTTGAACTGGAGCGGCGACGCTCGAGTTCAATGAGCGTCTGTGTTTAAAACACAGATGAGTTCCTTGCAACTACCATTCAGAAATAATAAGAAAACATAACCAGCACAGATATAGCCACATCCAGAAATAAAGTTCGTACACAGAGTTTAACAATGCCACAGCTGGGCTAAAAGTAGCAACGAGGAAGGTAACGTACTCAAAAGTAACTACAACGACTAGAAGAACTAAGAAAGCAGTAAAGGTGACGGGGTCCACTAGTCCTCTGCTGGGAGAGGAACTGCGTCAGGTGCGAACTCCTGACTCTCCAACTCAGGCGTCTCGTACTGGTCCTCCTGGTACTCAAGCTCTGAACCTGACATACATCCACAAACATGAATGTATGTCAACTAGGGGTTTGCAAGAAGAGTTAGCATCCCAAGGTGAAGTATATAACAAGTATATGAAATCTTAGAAGCATTTAATAAAGGAAACGACTGCAGCAATTAACATTTAATATTTCGGAGCAGAAAGAAACAATCCTAGCATGCAGTTCTAGTCGATGGCAAGTTTAAAGTTAAATTCTCGGAGTTTGTCAACATTTCAATATTCACGATGACCAAGTTAGCGTTCAATGACCATGTCAAGACTTCACATCTAATCTAGGGTTCTCGCCTTTAGGTCGTGATGAGAAGGTCGTTCCTCTCACGGGGGCTTACCGTGATTGACACTAACCCACCGCATCGGGTGGTGCTCTTGAGGAGAGTACCTTTCATACGCCCAGTGGCCGCTCAACCCTAACCCCACCCAAAAGTTTTACCGGAACACGAGCCGGCCTAGTCGACTCACACGACATCACGAATTCACGATTCCGCCTTCGAGGCGCACGATTTCACGATGTCCAAACTGTTAAACATGTCAAGACTCACTGAATTTCATTGTTATCAAATTTGTGTTTTATGGTGACAATTCTGGAAGGCGGAAGCGGGTCGAACGACCGGTTCCGTAATTTCCAATAATGACGATTTCGTCCTTTTCGTTCAATTTGCTACAGAAACAATTCCTTTCTCTAGTTGTTTAAATTGGGGATATACCGTATGATATACCGTTGGATCCCAATTTTTGTCCTAATCATTATGGTGTCACTTTCCTACATTATTTCACGTCACAATTTCAGGTTATTCAGCAATGCGTGAAGGCGGCGTAAACGTGCCGAAACTTCTAAAAATCATAAAAAATTGTATACTCGCCTGTTTTTGGCGTTCTTGCTGTCATTGGATTCGTCTCGACGAGTACTACACCGTGGAGTGTTTGGTTCGCTGTTTTGGCAGAGCACAAAATCAGAAATAGCGTTTTCCAGTCCAGGTCAGATTCGTACAAGCTCCTACGACGTCTAATCAACGTGTTTTATTAGGTTTCTCTACTTTACGGTGGGGGTTATGAGTTTTAGGGGATAGATCTACCAACCTGAAGTGAAGGGAGGGATCGGTTGACGTCCACGAGCAACGACGATGCGTACGGTGCTGGAACTTCGACGTCTACCCTCTGAACTTGTAGCGGCAGCGTGTAGGCGACGGACAGGGGCTGTCAGCGAGCTCCGGGGGCTGTCGACGTCAGATCTGAGGGCGTGGGGCTGCTGTTTGCGTGGAGAAGAAACTGGAGATGGTAGTTCTCGGCCTGGCTGCGGAATAGGGGAGAGGCTAGGAGCTCGGGTCTTTAAGAAGAAGGAGAGGGGGGCTCGGCCTGGAGGTGCACGGCCTGGGGGGGTTGTTTGGAGGCCGGACTGGGGGGTGTTGGCCGTGGGGAGGAGGAGCAGGCCACGGCCTAGAGGAAGGAGGCCGGCCTGTGGTGTGATAGAAGAAGAAGAAGAAGGAGGAGAGGGAGGCTATGGCGGCAGTGGGGGTGTTAGTCGTTTTTGCGTGGCTGCGAGGAGATGAAGAAGTCGGCGGCTGGAGGTAGGGTAGGGTTTTATATATATCTATAATATATGAGATAGACCTAGGTTATGATATATAGGGTGAAGGCAGAGAGGGTTTCACGTGACCTCGGTTTGAAAAGGGAGAGCTACGGCTGATGTGTAGGGGATGAATCAACTAGGGTTTTATTATATAATTATATAGGTTGTTGTTGGTTTGTAGGCTGCTGTGTTATAATGTTAGCCTTTAGGTTGGCTTTTTAATGACATAGGTTGAGGTTGCCTTCACGTGGGAGGAGAGAGAGGGGAAATGGGGACATATTGTACGGTTTAGGGGGGGAGTGGTTAAGGAAATGGGAAAAAGAATTAGATAAGATTTTTTTTTGGTTGTAACTGGTTTGCTTCCGTTTGAACCATTCAAACATTGGAATTCCTTTGTTTTTTTAATTAAAATTTGTTTTGAGGTGCTTTGTTTTAACTGGTTTGCTTTGTTTGTAACTGGTTTGCTTTGTTTTTTTTAACCGCAACAAATTAGGTTAGGGTTAAAATAAGTTAGGATTTTTTTTAAAACTAATTTAATTGTCATGAAGAGTTTGAAAAAAAACGTACAGCAAGCAATAGGTAATAAACATTATTATTAAAAAAACCCCTTCTTATAATTTAATAAATAATGTTTAGAAGAAAGGTCCCTCGATATCCAAAAATTACAGTGAAGGTACCGGAGCATTCGCGCCTCTGAGAGGATCGTGATTACGGGGTACGGTCACACTTTCGAGCTACGGAGCAAATTAATACAAACAAATACGGATATACTCACTACAAATGACATACGCGCTAAAATACGTATCACCGGACAGTGGTCGTTACATCCTACCCACCTTAAAGAAAATTCCGCCCTCGGAATTCCTAACAATCACAAGTCAGGGAACAGGTAGGGGTAACGCTCTCTCATCTCATCCTCTCTCTCCCAGGTGGACTCTCCTGGCGAGCCGTGTCGCCACATCACTCTAACAAGATCGACAGTCTTGTTTCGAAGTGACTTCTGACGTCTGTCGAGAATCTGCACTGGCTGCTGATCATACGTCAGATCTGGACGAACGGTGATCTCAGAGTAGTCAACAGCGTGAGATGGGTCGCTGATGTACCGACGAAGCTGAGACACATGGAAGACGTCGTGAACACCCTCCAAAGATGGTGGCAAGGCTAAGTGGTAGGCTACCTCGCCAACTCTCTCCAGAACATCGAAGGGTCCGATGTATCTCGGGCTGAGCTTGCCACGTTTCCCAAAGCGAATCACTCCACGATTCGGAGAAATTTTCAGGAACACATGGTCTCCCGGCTGAAACTCCAGAGGTCGCCGTCTAGCATCAGCCCAATGCTTATAACGATCCTGAGCAATCCGAAGCTTGTCCCTGATATCTCGAACAACGTCCACAGCTTCAACAATCAACTCTGGTCCCAATATCTCTCTATCTCCAACGTCGTCCCAGCTCAGGGGCGACCGACACTTCCTTCCGTAGAGAGCAGCGAAAGGCGCCATGCCAATGCTTGCCTGATAACTGTTGTTGTAGGAGAACTCCACCAGGTGTAGATGATCCTCCTACGAACCCTTGAAATCTAGCATGCAAGCTCTCAGCATGTCCTCCAGAATCTGAATGGTCCGCTCTGACTGGCCATCCGTCTACGGGTGATACGCAGTGCTGAACTTCAGACTGGTACCAAGATTGGTCTGCAGACTCTTCCAGAACTGAGACGTGAACCTCGTATCGCGATCGGATACAATGCTCACAGGGACGCCATGCAAACGCACGATCTCCTACACAACAAATTCACATCACTATTGATACTAGAAAGGGAATACGAAAAGGATGAGTCAGATCATTACCTCCATATATTTCCTAGCCAGTATTTCCGTCGATTGTCCTACTCGGAACGGTATGAAGTGCGCAGACTTGGTTAGCCGATCGATGATGACACAGATTGCGTCATTCTGTTTGGTGCTCCCAGGTAAGCCAGTCACGAAGTCCATCGTGATGTGCTGCCATTTCCACTCCGGGATAGGCAGGGGCTGTAGTAGTCCGGCGGTGCGATGATGTTCAGCCTTCACCTGCTGACACACCAGGCATTTGGCAACACTCCGTGCCACACTTCTTTTCATTCCGTGCCACCAGAAATTTTGACAAAGATCCTTGTACATCTTCGTACCTCCAGGATGAATGGAGTAAGGCGAGCTGTGAGCCTCATTCATCAATTCCTCTCTGATATCTCCTGCAGGCACGCAAATCCTGCTGCCATACCTCAAAGATCCATCCTCGTGAATCAGAAAATCTGTTCGGAGTCCGGCTTCGACTTGCTCTCTGATCTTCATCAACTTCGCATCACCAGCCTGATCACTCTTGATCTGATCAACAATCGTCGACTGAATCTGCATGTTCATCAACGACGAAGTGACTCCGGGAAGAACAGCTTCAACATCCATCTCTCGCAAATCCTGCTTCAATCTCCACTCGGCTGTGAGAAACATCACCCCTGGCAGTCGGCTCAAGGCGTCCGGTACGACATTCACCTTCCCCGGATGATACTGAAGGTCGATGTCGTAATCTGCCATCAACTCCAACCATCTGCGCTGTCTCATATTCAGCTCCTTCTGAGTAAATATGTATTTCAAACTTTTGTGATCGGTGAATATCTTCACCCTCTCACTAAGTAAGAAATGACGCCAAATCTTCAGCGCGAAAATGACAGCGGCGAGTTCCAAATCATGGGTTGGATAGTTCTTCTCATGAACTTTCAACTGTCGCGAAGCATACGCGACCACATGGTTGTGCTGGTGCAGAACACAACCAAGTCCCTTCCCTGATGCATCACAGAAAATCTCAAAGCCTCCGCTTCTGTCCGGAATAGCTAAGATCGGTGCAGTCGTCAGTCTCTCCTTCAAAGTACTGAAAGCCTGCTCACAAGATTCTGACCAACTGAACTTGACATCCTTCCGGGTCAACCTCGTCATCGGCTCAGCTATCCTCGAGAAATCCTTGATAAACCTGCGGTAGTAGCCAGCCAATCCGAGGAAACTCCTGATATCCGAAGCTGATCGCGGTGTAGGCCAATCATTGACTGCTCTGACCTTCTCCGGGTCCACTGAGATGCCGGCTCCTGATACTACATGGCCAAGAAATGCAATTCTGTCCAACCAGAACTCGCATTTGCTGAACTTGGCATATAGTTTATGATGGCGGAGCGTCTCCAATACCAATCTCAAGTGCTCTGCATGCTCTTCCTCGCTCCTCGAGTACACCAGGATGTCATCTATAAAGATCACCACGAACTTGTCGAGGAAGTCATAAAAGATGAGGTTCATGAGATTCATGAACACAGCAGGAGCGTTGGTCACACCAAATGGCATGACGACGAACTCATAGTGCCCGTACTTGGTCCGGAAAGCTGTCTTGGGCACGTCATCCTTCTTGACTCTGACTTGATGGTATCCGCTCCAAAGATCCAGCTTCGAGAACACCTTCGATCCACCAAGCTGATCGAAGATATCGTCAATACGGGGCAGCGGGTACTTGTTCTTCACAGTGATCTGATTCAGCTCCCGATAGTCGATACACATCCTCCTCGATCCGTCTTTCTTCTTCACCAGCAAGACGGGTGCACCCCAGGGAGACACGCAGGGATGAATAAAACCCTTCTGTAGCAGCTCATCCAACTGCTTCCTTAGCTCCTCTAATTCAGTAGGGGCCATGCGGTACGGTGCCTTAGAAATCGGTTGGGCTCCTGGCATTAGATCAATGCCGAACTCCAACGCTCGATCAGGGGGCAAACAGGAAATGTCCTCAGGGAAGACATCCTCAAAGTCTCGCATTACAGCTGGCTTCTCCGGCTCTGCTATCAGAGATGAAACTGTCAATCTGTACGGCTGGGCCCGGAACTTGACAGGTCCAAGCGAACGTCCTCCGCTGACGAACTCGAATACTGGATGGACAGGGATTTCAAACACCACTTTCTTCCGGTGATAGTCGATCGTGGCATAGAAAGCTCCTAACCAATCAATGCCGAGAATCGCATCGAAATTGGGTAGGTCGTGGACGATGAAATCTGCATACAACCAAGTGCAATCTTCACCACACCATTCCCAGTCGTGATGTTCTAACACTTGGGAAGTGTGTAGGTGGGAATCGAGTGTTCGACTACGAACTTCCGTGACATGATGCACATGGAAGCTCCAGAGTCGAACAGGGTCAGGGCGGGGTGAGAAGAAACTAGGATAACACCTAAGGGGTGACAAGCAACTATATCAAACAAGGAAACTAACTAATCAAACATAAATGCAGAAAGGTAAAGACTAGGTCAAGGGTTACCTGCGATCACGTCGTCAACAGCTTCAGCCTCAACGGCTGTCATGGTGTAAGCTCGACGCACCGGGGGTTTGGCCTGCTGAAAGGCTCGCTCCTGCGGTACCAGAGGTGGTCCTCACTGTCCAGGTGCAGGCACTGGTCTCTGAGCAGACCCAGGTGCAGGCGCTGTCCGCTGAACAGGCCCAGGTGCTCCAGCAGTCATAGGTCGAGAACCTCGGGGGCAGTCCCTCGCAACATGAGCAGACGATCCACAAACCAAACACTGATTCAGCATCTTCCTGCAGTCCTTCTTCAGATGGCCAAGCTTGCCGTAGAAGTGGCAAGTCTGCTCAGCTCGGTTGAAAACAGGTGCGGCTGGCCTCTTGAACTGAGTGGTCTGGACTGGACGTACACCAGGCCTAGGTGCACTCCTCTGCATCTCCATCAGGCTTTTGCCCGCCTGTCGGGCCTTCTTCAGATTGGCCACGTGCTCCTGATTCTTCGTAGCCACCAGAACATCCTCATGAGTAGAAAAAGTATTCCCGGACAGCACACTCTGAATGTCCAGGTCCAAGCCCTGCAGGAAACGGTGTGCACAGTCCTCAGGTTCCTTCACCATGGCAGGGGCATAGCGGCTCAACATAGTGAACTCCGCCTCGTACTCGTCAACGGTCATAGTACCCTGCTCCAGGTTGATGAAGCGACTCTCCATCATTCGCTTCGCCGACTTGGGAAAATACTGGGCGTCAAATCTCTTGCTGAAAGTATCCCATGAAATCGGCTTGGTCAGCCTAGCCTCCTCCGCAGTCCACCAACTGCGGGCATTATCAGCCAACTGCTTCCTCGCAAGATCCACCCATTCATCTTTATGGATTCGGGCAAGGCCCAAATCATCCTCAGTGCTCTGACGCCACTCTTCGGCCGCTAGTGGGCCCTCTCGTCCGGAGAAGCTCTTCGGACGTATCTCTCTGAACTGCTTGGCTCCCGGGGCGGGTGCAACTGGTGCGGCTGGCGCAGCTGGTGCAGCTTGGCGTCCCTGTTGGACTAGATGATGCTGAACCTCCAGCATATTTCTCATAACTCCCAGCATCTGGCGGATGTCGTCCTCACCGCCTCCGGCAGCTCCGGCTCCGTTTCCGGCTCCGGCTCCGGCTCCGGCTCCGGCTCCGGCTCCGTGTCGGGTGATGCGTCTTCCGGACATCCTGCAAAAGAGAAAGAAAGCCCGAGTTACTCCCGTGTATACGATTATTCTAGATGTTTGGCTAATGATAAATGTTCTCATTATTTTGAATTTTGCAGTTGCAAGTGGACCTGCATGGGCCACCACTAAAACCTGTAACGCCCCGCTTCCCAAAAGACACCGGAAACGAGAGCGTTACGCGGTCCGCTTGAACTGGAGCGGCGACGCTCGAGTTCAATGAGCGTCTGTGTTTAAAACACAGATGAGGTCCTTGTAACTACCATTCAGAAATAATAAGAAAACACAACCAGCACAGATATAGCCACATCCAGAAATAAAGTTCGTACACCGAGTTTAACAATGCCACAGCTGGGCTAAAAGTAGCAACGAGGAAGGTAACATACTCAAAAGTAACTACAACGACTAGAAGAACTAAGAAAGCAGTAAAGGTGACGGGGTCCACTAGTCCTCTGCTGGGAGAGGAACTGCGTCAGGTGCGAACTCCTGACTCTCCAACTCAGGCGTCTCGTACTGGTCCTCCTGGTACTCAAGCTCTGAACCTGACATACATCCACAAACATGAATGTATGTCAGCTAGGGGTCTGCAAGAAGAGTTAGCATCCCAAGGCGAAGTATATAACAAGTATATGAAATCTTAGAAGCATTTAATAAAGGAAACGACTGCAGCAATTAACATTTAATATTTCGGAGCAGAAAGAAACAATCCTAGCATGCAGTTCTAGTCGATGGCAAGTTTAAAGTTAAATTCTCGGAGTTTGTCAACATTTCAATATTCATGATGACCAAGTTAGCGTTCAATGACCATGTCAAGACTTCACATCTAATCTAGGGTTCTCGCCTTTAGGTCGTGATGAGAAGGTCGTTCCTCTCACGGGGGCTTACCGTGATTGACACTAACCCACCGCGTCGGGTGGTGCTCTTGAGGAGAGTACCTTTCGTACGCCCAGTGGCCGCTCAACCCTAACCCCACCCAAAAGTTTTGCCGGAACACGAGCCGGCCTAGTCGACTCACACGACATCACGAATTCACGATTCCGCCTTCGAGGCGCACGATTTCACGATGTCCAAACTGTTAAACATGTCAAGACTCACTGAATTTCATTGTTATCAAATTTGTGTTTTATGGTGACAATTCTGGAAGGCGGAAGCGGGTCGAACGACCGGTTCCGTAATTTCCAATAATGACGATTTCGTCCTTTTCGTTCAATTTGCTACAGAAACAATTCCTTTCTCTAGTTGTTTAAATTGGGGATATACCGTATGATATACCGTTGGATCCCAATTTTTGTCCTAATCATTATGGTGTCACTTTCCTACATTATTTCACGTCACAATTTTAGGTTATTCAGCAATGCGTGAAGGCGGCGTAAACGTGCCGAAACTTCTAAAAATCATAACAAATTGTATACTCGCCTGTTTTTGGCGTTCTTGGTGTCGTTGGATTCGTCTCGACGAGTACTACGCCGTGGAGTGTTTGGTTCGCTGTTTTGGCAGAGCACAAAATCAGAAATAGCGTTTTTCAGTCCAGGTCAGATTCGTACAAGCTCCTACGACGTCTGTCACGACCCGCTTCCCTAAAACGGAGGCGAGTACGTGAAAAGGTCCGCACGAGAGTGGAGCGGTGAAGCCCCAAACCCGATAAGCGTCCACAATGCAAAAACAGGTCCCTGTAACCACAACAGAATAGCAATAATAACACAAGGAGAGACTGAAATAAAATTCACATCTCACAAATATTGTCCAACATCACAAATAAGTTCAACATCCAGAAAAGCCACCAGGCTAAAAGAAAAGAGTCTAAGGCCCAGAACAAGGCCAACAAAAGAAACGACAACAACAAAGCAAAGTATAGGTGCCACGCACCGATAACAAAACAACTGTCTAACAAAAGTAAAACACACGAAGACACTAGGACTGGTCCCCAGTGTCCACGTACTCCCCGTCAAACACAAGCTCGGGCTCGGCGTCGGCAAACACCTCGTCCTCAACGAGGTACTCGGGCTCAGGATCTAACATGTGTCACCCAAAAGAGTAAAGGGGCACATGTCAGCAAGTCTAAAAAGACTTGGGCAAGGAAACTGAAAGTGAGGCATCTAGCAACCTAGCAGTTTAGCATGCATGACATGGCAGTTATAACATGAGTGCACAATTAAAAACATGTCAAGACAATTTGTACAAGAGAACAATCATCGGGACAAGACAAGAGTAGCCAAGCTACTATCAATTCAATCAATTTACATTTTTGTAGGTGTTTACGCCATTCGCTGAATGGCATAGCATTTCAGACCGATCGGCACTCAACACTACCCAATATTCACACGATGTGGAGCCTGGGGTCCCTGCACATTGAGCTCATCTAGTGAGCCTAGGGTTGCCCCGCCATTGAGCTCGCATTCTTAGTTCACAATTCAATGTATCGAGCGTTGGGGTTAGCAACTCATTATGCTCGCTTCTGGTCCCGAGCCAGGAACACTAGTATGGCGTAGGGAACACCTAGCCGGAACACGCAATTCGGGCATTGGCTATCAACCAACACATGGCCCGCTTCTGGAACACGAGCCAGGAACACAACATTGTAGCGAAGCTACGCAATCACAGCAATATCTAAAGAATGCGAGGTCATGACATTTTATTTGCGTACCGTTAATTAAATTAAACGTGACAGGCGAAATGCAATGACATGACATATTCGCGTACCGTTAATTGAAAGTAAACATGACATGGTAATTATGCAACATGCTAAAAGTCGGGATTAGCTTCGTTGTCAAGCTAATTCCCCAATTTGCGCCTAGGCGAGTATCATTTCGTCGCATAGCCTCTTTTACGCCTACAACATGCAAATGGCCTAAAACATGGCCTAAACCCTAAGTGGCAAGTTTCACTTGCCTAGCACCGGGGATCGACGATCACTTCGTCACTCGGATGCTATCTACGAGGAAATCGCTGTTTTGGGGGAACAATCAACAAATACATGAAATAAATGAGGGTTTTAATAAAATTATAAATAAGCTATGAAAACAACGGTAGAACGATTTCTTACCGAGAGAAGACGGAAGGAACACTCCGGGGAACCCTAGGATCAAATCTGGAAGAGATTGGAGAAGTTTGGGGAAACTAGGGTTTTCGGGGATTTGGGGATTTGATGGATTTCGGTGAGATTTTTGGGGAAGATGAGAGGTAGATGGGGTAGATGGATGGTTTGGATGATGGATTTAGGGCTTGGAATGAAGCAATGGAGCTTGGAGGAAGGTGGGGGATCAATGGGGGCGATTTTAGGGTTTAGGGTCGAGTTGGAGGGGAAGAAAACGTTTGGGTTGGGTATTTATAGGCTAAGCTGGCGGCTAGGGCAAAACTAGGGTTTACCGCACTAGTTAGTCGGTCAAAGAACAACCACTGACCGACTAGTTTGACAACTAGTCGGTCGGTCGACCAACGCAGACCGACTAAGTGTAAACAGTAGCTACAGGTGAAATTAGGATTCTATAGTTAGTCGGTCCATGAACAAATACTGACCGACTAGTTTGGCATCTAGTCGGTCGATGAACGTTCTTAGACCGACTAAGAGTAAACAGTAACTGATACAAAAATAATATGATGAGTTAGTCGGTTCAAGAAGCATTGCTGACCGACTAGTTTGCAACCTAGTCGGTCAACCAATGTTCTTAGACCGACTAACGATAAACAGTAACTCCTGAGAAATTTAGAAAGCAAACTAGTCGGTCCAAGAAGGATTGCCGACCGACTGGATCGTCATCTAGTCGGTCGGTGGCCCTTCTTACACCGGCTAATGAGCACAGAAAAGTACCGATACGGAGCGCGGGGCCCCGGGATCGATTCCTAAGACTCCTAGGCTTGATCTAATAGTTAGATACGACCGTTATGAAGTCCGTCACGAGCGACACACTTCGAAATCGACAATCCTAAGGAAGAAGCGAGAAAATACGACGAATCGATCGAAAATGAAATCTACGGAGACGAAAACCACACAAGAGGAGAAAATCCACTAAAACATATATTATATTATATTATAATCAGATACAAGAAAAGCAGTCGTTACATCCTCCCCAACTTAAGAAAAATTCCGTCCTCGGAATTTCCAAAAACTCACGAGTCCGGAAACAAAAGTGGGAAACGCTCTCGCATCTCATCCTCATTCTCCCAAGTAGACTCTCCAGGTGAACCGTGTCGCCACATCACCCTCACAAGATTGACAATCTTGTTCCGAAGCGATTTCTGACGCCTGTCCAGAATTTGCACTGGATACTGGTCATACGTCATATCGGGGCGAACGGTAATCTCCGAAAAATCCACCGCATGAGATGGATCGCTAATGTATCGACGAAGCTGCGACACATGGAAAACATTGTGAACTCCTTCCAAAGATGGCGGCAAGGCCAAGCGATAAGCTACCTCGCCAACCCTCTCCAAAATGTCAAATGGTCCAATGTATCGCGGGCTCAACTTCCCACGCTTCCCGAAACGAATCACACCACGATTCGGGGAAATCTTCAAGAACACATGGTCGCCCGGTTGAAACTCCAAAGGACGACGTTTAGCATCCGCTCAATGCTTAAAACAGTCCTGAGCAATCCTCAACCTCTCCCGAATATTCCTGACGATATCCACGGCCTCCACGATCATCTCAGGTCCCAACAACTCCCGATCACCAACGTCATCCCAACTCAATGGCGATCGACATTTCCTCCCATAAAGAGCGGCGAATGGCGCCATGCCAATACTCGCCTGGAAGATGTTGTTGTAGGAAAACTCCACCAAATGTAGATGGTCCTCCCACGAACCTTTGAAATCCAACATGCACGCCCTCAGCATGTCTTCCAAAATCTGAATCGTCCTCTCGGACTGGCCATCCGTCTGCGGATGGTACGCCGTGCTGAAACTCAGACGCGTACCCAAGCTCTTCTGCAAACTCTGCCAGAACTGAGATGTGAACCTCGTGTCTCTGTCAGACACGATACTCATGGGGACTCCATGAAGTCGCACAACCTCCTGCACGATTCACGATACATCACTATCCAAACTAGGAAAAGGAAATAAAAACGGAGAGTAAAAGAATTTTACCTCCATATATCTCCTCGCTAGCGCCTCAGTGGACTGTCCCACTCGGAATGGAATAAAGTGCGCGGATTTGGTCAATCGATCTACGATCACCCAAATCGCGTCATTCTGCTTCGGACTCCGAGGTAGTCCAGTCACGAAATCCATAGTGATGTGTTGCCACTTCCACTCCGGAATCGGAAGCGGTTGTAGCAACCCGGCCGAACGCTGATGCTCCGCCTTCACTTGCTGGCAAACCAAGCACTTGGCTACACTCCGAGCCA
Organism: Scilla litardierei; assembly: GCA_030789695.1. Lineage (NCBI taxonomy): Eukaryota > Viridiplantae > Streptophyta > Magnoliopsida > Asparagales > Asparagaceae > Scilla > Scilla litardierei. The sequence goes on from CM061142.1 coordinate 447,510,281, forward strand.
CGCTCCTCTTCATACCATGCCACCAATAATTCAGACGAAGATCCTGATACATCTTAGTGCCACCAGGATGCACAGAATACGGCGAGCTGTGTGCCTCCACCATCAGCTCCTCTCTGATATCCCCAGCAGGCACACACAACCTGGCTCCAAACCTCAGCGAGCCATCCTCATGAATCAAAAAGTCAGTCCACAGACCGGCTTCCACCATCTCCCGAATCCTCACCAGCTTCGGATCCTCAGCCTGGCCAGCCTTAATCCGATCCACGATCGTCGACTATACCTGCATGTACATCAACGAAGAAGCCTCCCCAGGAAGAACAATTTCCACTCCAGACTCGCAAAAATCCAGCTGCAATCTCCACTGCGAGGTCAAAATCATCACCGCTGGCAGCCTACTCAAAGCATCTGGAACCACATTCACCTTGCCAGGGTGATACTGCAAATCAATATCATAATCCGCCATAAGCTCCAACCATCGACGCTGTCGCATGTTGAGCTCCTTCTGAGTGAAAATATACTTCAAGCTTTTGTGATCGGTGAAAATCTTCACTTTCTCACTCAGCAAGAAGTGCCTTCAAATCTTAAGAGCAAACACAACGGCAGCCAACTCCAAATCATGCGTCGGGTAATTCTTCTCATGAACCTTAAGCTGACGAGACGCATACGCCACAACATGCCCATGCTGATGCAACACACAACCGAGACCCTTGCCAGAAGCATCGCAAAAGATCTCAAATCCACCGCTGCGATCAGGCACAACAAGAATAGGGGCAGTCGTCAACCTCTCCTTCAGAATACCAAAAGCACTCTCACAATCACCCGACCAAACAAAAGCAACATCCTTCCGCGTCAACCTGGTCATCGGCTCAGCAATACGGGAAAAGTCCTTGATGAATCGTCGATAATAACCAGCAAGTCCAAGAAAACTCCGAATCTCAGACGCAGACGACGGAACAGGCCACTCCCTGATGGCCCGAATCTTCTCGGGATCCACTGAAATACCATCTCCAGTCACCACGTGCCCGAGAAAAGCAACTCGATCCAGCCAAAACTCGCACTTCGAAAACTTAGCATACAACCGATGCTTCCTCAAAATCTCCAACACCGTCCTTAAGTGCGAGGCATGCTCTTTCTCCGACTTCGAATAGATCAGAATGTCGTCAATAAAGATAACGACAAACTTATCCAAAAAGTCGTAGAAAATCAGGTTCATCAGATTCATGAAAACTGCGGGCGCGTTAGTTACGCCGAAAGGCATAACCACAAACTCATAGTGTCCATACTTCGTCCTGAACGCTGTCTTCGGAACATCTCCCTTCTTCACATTCAACTGATGGTAACCACTCCTCAAATCCAATTTAGAAAACACCCTCGAACCTCCAAGCTGATCAAAAATATCATCGATGCGAGGCAACGGGTATTTATTCTTAATGGTCACCGCATTCAACTCCCGATAGTCCACGCACATTCGACGCGAACCATCCTTCTTCTTAACCAACAACACCGGTGCTCCCCACGGAGACACACTAGGATTAATATAACCCTTCTGCAAAAGCTCATCCAACTGCTTCCGTAACTCTTCCAACTCTGCAGGTGCCATACGATACGGCGCCTTCGAAATCGGCTGCGCACCTGGGACAAGATCGATAGAAAATTCCAAAGCTCGATCAGGCGGCAAACCAGACATCTCCTCGGGGAAGACGTCGCCAAAATCTCGCACCACAGCTGGCCACTCCAGCTCCATCTGCATAGCCACAGCCTCCACCGACCTGGCCCGAAATCTGACAGGACTAAGCGAACTACTACCACGACTGAACTCAAATACTGGATGTCCGGGAATCTCGAACACCACCTTCTTCCTCCTGCAGTCAATCGTAGCATAGAAGCTCGCAAGCCAATCCATCCCAAGAACTGCATCATAGTTGATGATGTCGTGGACAATGAAATCAGCAAAAAGCTCATGTCCACAGACCACCAACGAGCAAGAATTGCAACCACGATGCACCGAGACCACACCATTCCCTGTAACGATATTCCATCTCTTGGGGAGAGGGGACGTCGACAAGGAATGCCTCTCCACGAAGCTCCGAGAAATAATGCACATCGATGCACCAGAGTCAAAGAGGACTCGTGCAGGAAATGTGCAAACCAAAATCACACCTAATCAAGCAATTAACAATCAAACCCTAGTCTAGCAAACAACCATGTTCAAGCAAACAACAAAATCTAACAATCAAAACCAGCTGGGAAAGTAATAGCTAGAATGAGTATTACCTGCGATAACCTCATCCACAGCCGCGCTCTCCGCAGCGGTCATCAGAAAAGCCTGCCTCCTCGGCGGAACAGCCTGCCGAAAAGCCTGCCTCTGTGGAACAAGAGCTGCTCCACGTCCAGCAGGAACAGGCGCTCGCTGCTGCAATGGCTGAGCTGCAACAGGAGCCCTCCGCAGCGGATCCGCATGCCGATAATCCTTCGCGACATGAGAAGCATCACCGCAAATCAAACACTGGCCCAGAAACTTCCGACACTGATCCTTGACGTGACCAGGCCTGCCGCAGAAATGGCAGATCTTCGGAATAGACCCTCCTGGCCTCTTAAACTGAGCGGACTGATTAGGCCTGAATCCAGGTCTAACCACAGCTCTTGCCTGCTCCACAGGCCTCTTCCCAGCACCAACAACCGATCCCTTCCTCTGGTTCACGAGCAGCTCCTGCCTCTTAGCTGCTACCAGAACCTTCTGATAAGATTCCCGATCAGAGGAGGTCACAAAACTCTGGAGCTCCGAAGCGAGCCCCTGCAGAAACCTCTGTGCTCTCTCCTCAGCGTCCTGCACCATCTTCGGCGCAAACCGACTAAGCCTCATGAACTCTTGGTGATACAAGTCCACCGACGAGTTCCCTTGCTTCAAATCGATAAAACGCTGCAGCATCTCCTCCTTGGCAGCCTTCGGAAAGAACTCACTCTCAAATCTGGCTTTGAAGGTAGCCCAAGCTATCGGCTCCACCAACAACTTCTCTTCAGCATCCCACCAATTCCTGGCGTTATCCTTGAGCTGCCTCTTCGCCAAATCAACCCATCCAGCCGGGGTGATCTTGGCCATCTTCAGATTGTCCTCGACGTTTCGAATCCACTCATCGGCCGCCAGAGGACCCTCAGAACCATCAAAATATGCGGGACCCAGCTCCCGAAATTGCTTCGCTCCTGGCTCAGAGCGAGGAACATCCGGAAGAGCCCGGGCAGCTCGAGCAGGTGGAGCATTCTGGACTTGCAAAAGCACGCCCTGCTGCACTTGCATCATCTGCAACATCATCCGCATCATCTCACCGCTGGTGGGTTCCCGCTCAGGCTCCTCATCATGAGGGAGCGCACCACTACCCCCACCATGGGTGAAACGCCTTCCTGCCATCTAATTACACGGAAAACAAATCAGATTAGACTCATAGCTTATGACATCGGACGTCGAACTTAGTTTATTGGACATTCAAATATTATTATTGCTATTCCAAAAATCGCAGTTACAGAAGGTGACCTGCATGGGCCACCACTAAAACCTGTCACGACCCGCTTCCCTAAAACGGAGGCGAGTACGTGAAAAGGTCCGCACGAGAGTGGAGCGGTGAAGCCCCAAACCCGATAAGCGTCCACAATGCAAAAACAGGTCCCTGTAACCACAACAGAATAGCAATAATAACACAAGGAGAGACTGAAATAAAATTCACATCTCACAAATATTGTCCAACATCACAAATAAGTTCAACATCCAGAAAAGCCACCAGGCTAAAAGAAAAGAGTCTAAGGCCCAGAACAAGGCCAACAAAAGAAACGACAACAACAAAGCAAAGTATAGGTGCCACGCACCGATAACAAAACAACTGTCTAACAAAAGTAAAACACACGAAGACACTAGGACTGGTCCCCAGTGTCCACGTACTCCCCGTCAAACACAAGCTCGGGCTCGGCGTCGGCAAACACCTCGTCCTCAACGAGGTACTCGGGCTCAGGATCTAACATGTGTCACCCAAAAGAGTAAAGGGGCACATGTCAGCAAGTCTAAAAAGACTTGGGCAAGGAAACTGAAAGTGAGGCATCTAGCAACCTAGCAGTTTAGCATGCATGACATGGCAGTTATAACATGAGTGCACAATTAAAAACATGTCAAGACAATTTGTACAAGAGAACAATCATCGGGACAAGACAAGAGTAGCCAAGCTACTATCAATTCAATCAATTTACATTTTTGTAGGTGTTTACGCCATTCGCTGAATGGCATAGCATTTCAGACCGATCGGCACTCAACACTACCCAATATTCACACGATGTGGAGCCTGGGGTCCCTGCACATTGAGCTCATCTAGTGAGCCTAGGGTTGCCCCGCCATTGAGCTCGCATTCTTAGTTCACAATTCAATGTATCGAGCGTTGGGGTTAGCAACTCATTATGCTCGCTTCTGGTCCCGAGCCAGGAACACTAGTATGGCGTAGGGAACACCTAGCCGGAACACGCAATTCGGGCATTGGCTATCAACCAACACATGGCCCGCTTCTGGAACACGAGCCAGGAACACAACATTGTAGCGAAGCTACGCAATCACAGCAATATCTAAAGAATGCGAGGTCATGACATTTTATTTGCGTACCGTTAATTAAATTAAACGTGACAGGCGAAATGCAATGACATGACATATTCGCGTACCGTTAATTGAAAGTAAACATGACATGGTAATTGTGCAACATGCTAAAAGTCGGGATTAGCTTCGTTGTCAAGCTAATTCCCCAATTTGCGCCTAGGCGAGTATCATTTCGTCGCCTAGCCTCTTTTACGCCTACAACATGCAAATGGCCTAAAACATGGCCTAAACCCTAAGTGGCAAGTTTCACTTGCCTAGCACCGGGGATCGACGATCACTTCGTCACTCGGATGCTATCTACGAGGAAATCGCTGTTTTGGGGGAACAATCAACAAATACATGAAATAAATTAGGGTTTTCATAAAATTATAAATAAGCTATGAAAACAACGGTAGAACGATTTCTTACCGAGAGAAGACGGAAGGAACACTCCGGGGAACCCTAGGATCAAATCTGGAAGAGATTGGAAAAGTTTGGGGAAACTAGGGTTTTCGGGGATTTGGGGATTTGATGGATTTCGGTGAGATTTTTGGGGAAGATGAGAGGTAGATGGGGTAGATGGATGGTTTGGATGATGGATTTAGGGCTTGGAATGAAGCAATGGAGCTTGGAGGAAGGTGGGGGATCAATGGGGGCGATTTTAGGGTTTAGGGTCGAGTTGGAGGGGAAGAAAACGTTTGGGTTGGGTATTTATAGGCTAAGATGGCGGCTAGGGCAAAACTAGGGTTTACCGCACTAGTTAGTCGGTCAAAGAACAACCACTGACCGACTAGTTTGACAACTAGTCGGTCGGTCGACCAACGCAGACCGACTAAGTGTAAACAGTAGCTACAGGTGAAATTAGGATTCTATAGTTAGTCGGTCCATGAACAAATACTGACTGACTAGTTTGGCATCTAGTCGGTCGATGAACGTTCTTAGACCGACTAAGAGTAAACAGTAACTGATACAAAAATAATATGATGAGTTAGTCGGTTCAAGAAGCATTGCTGACCGACTAGTTTGCAACCTAGTCGGTCAACCAACGTTCTTAGACCGACTAACGATAAACAGTAACTCCTGAGAAATTTAGAAAGCAAACTAGTCGGTCCAAGAAGGATTGCCGACCGACTGGATCGTCATCTAGTCGGTCGGTGGCCCTTCTTACACCGGCTAATGAGCACAGAAAAGTACCGATACGGAGCGCGGGGCCCCGGGATCGATTCCTAAGACTCCTAGGCTTGATCTAATAGTTAGATACGACCGTTATGAAGTCCGTCACGAGCGACACACTTCGAAATCGACAATCCTAAGGAAGAAGCGAGAAAATACGACGAATCGATCGAAAATGAAATCTACGGAGACGAAAACCACACAAGAGGAGAAAATCCACTAAAACATATATTATATTATATTATAATCAGATACAAGAAAAGCAGTCGTTACAACGTCTAATCAACGTGTTTTATTAGGTTTCTCTACTTTACGGTGGGGGTTATGAGTTTTAGGGGATAGATCTACCAACCTGAAGTGAAGCGAGGGATCGGTTGACGTCCACGAGCAACGACGACGCGTACGGTGCTGGAACTTCGACGTCTACCCTCCGAACTTGTAGCGGCAGCGTGTAGGCGACAGACAGCGGCTGTCAGCGAGCTCCGGGGGCTGTCGACGTCAGATCTGAGGGCGTGGGGCTGCTGTTTGCGTGGAGAAGAAACTGGAGATGGTAGTTCTCGGCCTGGCTGCGGAATATGGGAGAGGCTAGGAGCTCGGGTCTTTAAGAAGAAGGAGAGGGGGGCTCGGCCTGGAGGTGCACGGCCGGGGGGGTTGTTTGGAGGCCGGACTGGGGGGTGTTGGCCGTGGGGAGGAGGAGCAGGCCACGGCCTGGAGGAAGGAGGCCGGCCTGTGGTGTGATAGAAGAAGAAGGAGGAGGAGGAGAGGGAGGCTATGGCGGCAGTGGGGGTGTTGGTCGTTTTTGCGTGGCTGCGAGGAGATGAAGAAGTCGGCGGCTGGAGGTAGGGTAGGGTTTTATATATATCTATAATATATGAGATAGACCTAGGTTATGATATATAGGGTGAAGGCAGAGAGGGTTTCACGTGACCTTGGTTTGAAAAGGGAGAGCTACAGCTGATGTGTAGGGGAGGAATCAACTAGGGTTTTATTATATAATTATATAGGTTGTTGTTGGTTTGTAGGCTGCTGTGTTATAATGTTAGCCTTTAGGTTGGCTTTTTAATGACTTAGGTTGAGGTTGCCTTCACGTGGGAGGAGAGAGAGGGGAAATGGGGACATATTGTACGGTTTGGGGGGAGTGGTTAAGGAAATGGGAAAAAGAATTAGATATGATTTTTTTTTGTTGTAACTGGTTTGCTTCCGTTTGAACCATTCAAACATTGGAATTCCTTTGTTTTTTTAATTAAAATTTGTTTTGAGGTGCTTTGTTTTAACTGGTTTGCTTTGTTTGTAACTGGTTTGCTTTGTTTTTTTTTTAACCGCAACAAATTAGGTTAGGGTTAAAATAAGTTAGGATTTTTTTTTAAAACTAATTTAATTGTCATGAAGAGTTTGAAAAAAAATGTACAGCAAGCAATAGGTAATAAACATTATTATTAAAAAAAACCCCTTCTTATAATTTAATAAATAATGTTTAGAAGAAAGGTCCCTCGATATCCAAAAATTACAGTGAAGGTACCGGAGCATTCACGCCTCCGAGAGGATCGTGATTACGGGGTACGGTCACACTTTCGAGCTACGGAGCAAATTAATACAAACAAATACGGATATACTCACTACAAATGACATACGCGCTAAAATATGTATCACCGGACAGTGGTCGTTACAGATGCAATCTTCGTCGTTTGACCCCCTGGATCACGCGTGACTCCTCCCGTTGCTCCGGGGACACATGATATCATCGTTTACGCCCCCAAATGCCAGCAAACTCCTGCAAAACATGGAAAATACGGAAAAGTGAAAGAAAACAAGAAAACACAAGAAAACACGAGAAAACGAATAAAAGACGGCGGTAAAATACGGAAAAACACGGAAGAAAACGTGCGTAAATGTATGAAATATAAACGCACGTCAATAGGATACCCATCCAAGGTGTGTGCCACTACCATGGATCACAAACCCTATATGAGATCTCTTACAAACCTGGCTGGATCAACCAAAACACATCCCTTTTATACCAAACAAGCTTTAAAATCCTAACTTTGCATCTAAATCCTAAGATCATAGGGCTAATCCATTAGCCTTACAAACGACTACTCACAATTCATGGCGATATCACAAAAAAGTGTTTAGAATAGCAATAGAAATCGTGATCGCAATAAAAGACATTAAAATAAGCATAGAGAGATGAGAGATCACTACCAAAGCACTAAAGACAAGAAAACAATCGCAGAGAATTAAGATCAAGAGATTCCAAGCAAATTGCAATAATAAAAATATCAACTTTTTCTTCAAAACAATAGAGACGGTTCAAGAACTCTCTTAAAAACTAAGACCTTCTAAAATAAAAATATCACAATAGCCTCTTCTAAACTACGGTAAAAAGAGTGCTTAAATACAATGGGGATGGACCCCACAAAAATCTGGAGATAGGGCTTCTTGGGCCCCAATTAGTTGGGCTGCGGTGCCCTACTCGGTCGAGTGATGACACGGTCAACCGATTCTCCTTTCTTGGTTCATCTTCAGATACGAGCAGCTCCGTCGAGTGATCACCATGCTCGGTCGAGTCACTGAAGGATGCTTCTTTAAGCTCAAAGTGCTGCTCTGAAATTAATTCCGCTCGGCCGAGTGGTTGCAGTACTCGGTCGAGCGCTGGTCTACTCGGTCGAGCTACAGTAAGTTGGAGAGGCCTTCAAAATCTTCGTTCTGTTTGGGCTTCAGCTTGACCGAGCAGCTGATGTGCTCGGTCGAGTCACCTATGCGCTCTCCTACTTTGTTTAGGAATTGGAATTAAATTGTAGTCAACCGAGTTGATCTGACCGAGTGGCGCTTCTACTTGGTCGAGTGACACGTGCACATCAGCGAGAGGAGCTCGTCCTTTGTTTTGATGTCAGTTCGGTCGAGTGGTGATGCACTCGATCGAGTGGTCTAGGAAAACAGCATATGATCTCCTTTGAGCTCTTTTCTCTCTTTCTCTTCTCTTCTCTCCTCCTCTTCCAATCTTCTTTTCCACCTTGTCGAACACATATCAAACCTCGCCATAGATGCCCCGAATAGCTCGGATGTGTCCATGTGCTAAAATTTCTCTAAATCGCTCCAAAGTTCTTGAAAATACACAATTCTATACAAAAATCGAATATATCATGAAAAGCATGATAATATATATAAGTGAACTTTGGACGGAGAAAATGCTATGAAAACATGCGATAAAAACAAGGAAAATATGGACACATTAGTGTCGTAAGTGTCCATACATAAACAGTGCGTCATAGGTGGCACTGCAAAGAGGCTAGAAAAGGTTTGCCCATGGAAACAACCTAAAGGATGCACCTTTGAGTTGGGATGCCCCGAAGGGAATGGGCACAAAATGGTCTAGCGAGCGTAGATACTCGAAATCCATACATGAGTAGATGATACAAAGATCAATCATGCATCACTTAATTTTGTGTCTGTGTGATAATGTTTATGCATGTGTGTGTGTGTGTGTGTGTGTGTGTGTGTGTGTGTGTGTGTGTGTGTGTGTGTGTGTGTGTGCATGCCAAGTCAATGTATGTGTGTGCGTATGCCAAGTCTGTGTGTGTATGTGGGTGTGTGTGTGTGTGTGTGTGTGTATGTGTGTCAGTGTCTGTGAGTGTGTCATTGTGTGTATGTGTGTGTGTTTGTGGTGTGTTTGTGTATGTGTGTTTGTGTGTGTGTGTGTGTATTATTGTATGTGTGTGTTCATGTAAAGTAATTTCATTAAACTCAATGATATTTCATAAGGCCTTTTATGTTATTTACATTTTGGAATCATAATTGTTTTTGATATTGTGTATAATGAAATTACTTTACATGAACACACAAACAAACAAACAAACAAACACACACACACACACACACACACAGAGAGAGAGAGAGAGAGAGAGAGAGGCTTGGCACACGCACGCGCGCACACACACATATTGACACACACATCCAAGCACTATATTTGAACAGAGACACAAACACACAAATAGACATACCCACACACACACACACACACACACACACACACACACACACACACACACACACACACACACACATATTGACACACAAACCCACGCACTGTCTTGGCGCATGCGCATGCACACATACAGCCACCCATATAGAGTTAACATCTTGATATCATATTATGTTGATAGTACATATAATATGAATCGTATGTGTCAGGTCCCATACTAGGCCTCCAGGATTTGGTGAGTCCTTCACATCTACAGATGGCCAATGAATTCAATACTATCTATTTTCTTTTCTTAAAAATTTCCTTAATTTTAGTCCATCAGTACTTATTGTTAATATCAGCACCTAGTTTATCCTTTTTCTTTATGCTGTAGATAGACATGGTTGAACATACCTGGCCTTGTTTGCTTTGTTATTTTGTTGCTTCAGTATTTGATTGATACGCTTAGACGAGGACATTTGGTTTCCAAATAATGTTGGTTTTGGTGTAGATAGAGCAACATAAGTTATAAAGTTTTGTTAGCATGAAGATTTTTTCATTATGGTTAGTTGTAAAATAAATGATATATGTTGTGTTCCATTTTAGCAATCTTGATTTCTTTGTACCTACTTGTTAGTCTAACTACACCTCCATGGTTTATTGTTCCAGGGACAAAGATCTCTTCATTGGTTCTTTAAATCATGACTGTAACATGAGGAGTTGTCTCCGCATGTGACACCCGTATTCATGTCTCTAAATTATAGCTTTTAGCTTATGTCGACTAAAATGATGCTTAATGATGTATTAGAGAACTCATCAAAGTTGAGGACTAAGTAAACAAATGAATGCAATACTCACAAAAAATATTTATATGAATTGTCAGTAATTTACACCAAGGCAACATATGATTTACTATTCCAAGTTTAACCTTAGATTTTCTGAAACCATTGAGTGCCACTCTCACACCTCCCTGGTTTATTATGATAAATGATGTATTTTTGACAGTCTTTATGTGTAATCTATGTCTGTGTCTGTGTTTGTGTGTGTAGTCTGTGTGTGTGTGTGTGTGTGTGTGTGTGTGTGTGTGTGTGTGTGTGTGTGTGTGTAGTTTGTGTGTGCCTGTGTCTATATGTGTATAGTTTGTGTGTGTTTGTGTGTGTAGTATGCTGTGTGTGTGGTGTTATGTGTTTCTGTATTCTGTATATGTAGTCTATGTGTGTGGTCTGATATATGTGTGGATTCAGTGTGTGTCTGAGTCTACGTGTGTGTGTGTGTGTGTGTGTGTGTGTGTGTGTGTGTGTGTGTGTGTGTGTGTGTGTGTGCAGTTTGTGTGTGTAGTTGTGATGTGTCTGTATCTGCATCTGTGTCTGTTTCTGTGTGTAACCTGATGTGTGTGTAATGTGTGTGTATAGTCTCCCTCCCTCCCTCCTCCCTCCCTCCCTCCCTCCCTCCCTACCTCCCTCCCTCCCTTTCTCTCTCTCTCTCTCTCTCTCTCTCTCTCTCTCTCTCCCTCTCTCTCTCTCTCTCTCTCTCTCTCACTCTCCCTCTCTCTCTGTGTATGTGTGTGTGTGTGTGTGTGTGTGTGTGTGTGTGTGTGTGTAGTCTATATTTGTAGTCTGTGTGTGGGTGAGTAGTCTGTACATGTAGTCAATATGATTGTGTGTGTGTGTGTGTGTGTCTATGTTTGTGTTTATGCGTGTGTAGTTTTTGTGTGTCTGTGTTTGTGTCTGGGTCTGTGTCTTTGTAAGTAGTTTGTGTGTGTTAGTGTGTCTGTGTGTAGTCTGATGCACGCGTACGTGTGTCTGTGTATTCTGTGTTTGTTAGTCTTTATGTGTAGTCTGTGTGTGTGTGGTCTGATATGTGTGTCTTTGTCTTTGTCTTTGTGTGCAAGTAGTTTGTGTGTGTCTATGCGTGTATAGTTCGTGTGGGCATGGGTCTGTGTCCCTGTGTAATCTGATGGGTGTGTGATGTGTGTGTAACATGTATGGGTAGTCTCTCTCTCTCTCTCTCTCTCTCTCTCTCTCTCTCTCTCTCTGTGTGTGTGTGTGTGTGTGTGTGTGTGTGTGTGTGTGTGTGTGTGTGTGTGTGTGTGTGTAGTTTGTAAGTGTAGTCTCTATGTGTGTGTAGTCTGTATGTGTTGTATGTGTTTGTAGTTCTGTGTGTGTCATTACTATAAAAGGACCTTTAACAGTGCTTAAATAAGGTCTTTAACAGCACTTTTGCATGCTGTCTATCTCGCTATTGCGAAAGGGTGGCTGGTTTTAATAGCTTTACAAGCGATGTCTAAGGTCCCAATAGACAATGCTTCTTTAGTATAAGAGTTGTTAAAGGTCCACCATAGACAGCGCTTGTACTAAACAAGCGCTCTCTATTTAGGACCTTAGACAACGCTTGTTTAGTACAAGCATTGTCTAAGGCCTCAAATAGATAGCGCTTCTTTAGTACAAGCGCTGTTAAAGGTCCACCATAGACAGCGCTTGTACTGAACAAGCGTTGTCTAAGTTTGCAATAAACTGCGCTTCTTTAGTACAAGCGATGCTAAAGGTCCACCATAGACAGCGCTTGTACTAAACAAGTGCTATCTATCTGGGACCTTAGACAACGCCTATTTAGTACAAGCACTAACTAAAGTCCTAGATAGATAGCGCTTTTTAGTACAAGCGCTGTTAAAGGTCCACCATAGTACAAGCGATGTCTATCTGGGACTTTGGACAGTGCTTGTTTAGTACAAGCATTGTCTATGGTGAACCTTAAATAGCGCTTGTACTAAAGAAACATTGTCTATCTGGGACATTAGACTGCGCTTGTTTTGTCCCAAACAAGCGTTGTCTATGTTAAATTTTTTTCTAAAATTTTAAATTCATTTTATTGTTTCTTCCTACGTTTCATATTTAAATAGACCCATTTTTAATGTTCAAAATGCTTCAATAAAACACTAATAACATTAAATTACAGGAAACAATTAAATTAAATTGCTTTTATTCAACAATCTCATAAATTAGACCATGTGCATTGATACAAAAGGTACAAGTACAAGTCAACCACTCTAGACAACCCCCCCTAAGAAACATATGATAAAATTTTAATTCTTTTAGCTACTGAGGAGTCGAACTTCACTCTTCACCTCTTATTACATTTCTTGTCACTAGAGACAGACGGACAGAATAAGCACTCAATGTCAATTTGTGCCTTAAGAGACATCTTCAGCCTCCTCAGATATTTCAAGGCACTGATGGTGCTCTATCAAATTGTTGCTGCCACCGCCATGATTAACTTCATCCCCCTCCAGATCACATTTCCTCTCATATGCGAAATGCCACTTTTCCTAAAGAAAGGCAGAGGCATATAATTCTGCTTGAGTGGCCATCGAGTAGCTTCAACCATGATCTGCAAGAAAGGTATAGAATGATCGCTGAAGATTATGAAGAGAATGAAACTAAAGCTTCGGTGTAAAATGGAAAATGAAGACAATCACAGGAAACCTTGAAGCCTTCTGTCTCCACGACTTAAAATTTTTGAATATGCAGTAGGTGCTAAAGCCAAGAACCCATGTACGAAATGTGAAGAATGGCAGGTTCGGATCATCGATGGGCGGAACCGTGAGCCGCACTTCATCGATCGAAAACTTGTAGTTATGATCATGATCTTATTGGGTCCATGCAAAATGAATGAAAAAAAGCAATTAGCAGTTGCACCAAAATATGGAGAAAAATCGTCGAGGGGAAAAAACAAGTTGCCCAAAGCACTTACCTTGCTTCTCTACCATTGGGATTTTGATACGCAAGGATTTGAACGCTAATAGAATGATCCATTTCAACAACATGCCTCTAGAGGGAACATAAATATCATTAAAAATATTTGGAAATTTCTGTTTTAAGAAAGTGGAGAAACGCTCCTGTTAAAGGAAAGGTATAGAAAAGGAAAGGCCGAGGACGGGGTGAAATATATAAAAGGATAGTAAGAGCAATATAAATAAATAAAACGAATAATGGTAAAATATTTTGATAATTAAATTACATATGCATACATGTCCCCGAATTATTTGTATATACTAGAACAATGTTATACCAAAAAAATCTTATATTCTCATGGTATTGTGAGGATATTGATTGACGCGTCCCAAGATCTTGTATATATACCTCTAAAACATCCCCATTCACTCTCAATGGTGTACAACATTAAAATTTTATTGTCCATTCATAAATTGCCCCGAAACTATATTATTTTGAGAAATCAAAGAACACCCAGAAATGACACTAAAATCACTAACATCAACATGCGACCCATTCTGTGCTATCATTGGCCACCCTGACATCAGAAGGTGTGTTTAGCGCTTAGCATGAACAACCATAACAATGGAGGGCATGTTTTTAGTCCAAACATTGGCATACCTAACATATGAATTCATTAATGACACAAAAATTACCAACTAATTTAAGCCCCAATGCACCCAAAAATAAGATGTATCAAGATCTCAAGCGAACTAAGTTAAAAGTCATCAAGCAATTCGGACTTTAGAACAGAATCAATAATTCACAGAATTATAAATGGATCAACAAAATTTTAAAGGAAAAGAATTGAATGATTAAAGGTTGAAAAAAAGCAACTGCTTTGTTGTAATTTTGTTCTCGTCTTTTGATTGACGAGGGTTCCAGTTTGTGATTCGAGCACTAGATTCTATCATCGCTTTGCAAAATCATAAGTCTGAATTACGATGGGCACAAATAATGATTCTTCAGATATCGTATCCCAAAATTACAACAGATTTCAGTTTGCCAACTGATATTGCAGAAAATACAAAATCGTATTTTAGGGGGTAAATAAACGAAGATTGTAACGCCCCGCTTCCCAAAAGACACAGATAGTGAGAAAGTTACGCGGTCCGCTTGAACTGGAGCGGTGAAGCTCGAGTTCCATAAGTGTCTGTGATAAAAACACAGAAGAGGTCCTTGCATTTGCGTATCAGAACAATCAGAAGACATTTCATTAAATTAAAAAGTGCAATTCCAGAATTGTTCGTACAAGAAATAAGACAACTGGGCCTCAGCATGGCCAAAAAGAAAACTACAACAAAACACTAATCCTACTACAAGGTACTAAAGCTAAAACTCAAATAGTGATGGAGAAGGGGCTCTAGTCTTCCGCAGAAAGCGGCTCGGCGTCTACGGCGAACTCTGGCCCTCCAAGTCAGGCGTCACGCATGGATCCTCCGGGTACTCAAACTCAGAATCTGACATACATCCAAAAACATTAATGTATGTCAGCTAGGGATCTGCAAGAAGGAGTTAGCATCCCAAGACAAGATATACGACAGATATGAATTTAAGAAGCATTAAATGAAGTGACTGCAGCAATTTAACAAGACATTTATACTGAAACAAAAAGTAAACATCCCTAGCATGTAGTTCTAAGCAGTTGCAAGAATTAAAGTAAGGTTTTTCTCTGAGTTCAGTAGCATATCAATCTTCATGAGACCAAGTTAGCATTTCAAGTTTTCATGTCAAGAGT
This sequence comes from Scilla litardierei, assembly GCA_030789695.1. NCBI lineage: Eukaryota > Viridiplantae > Streptophyta > Magnoliopsida > Asparagales > Asparagaceae > Scilla > Scilla litardierei. Next base: position 447,525,529 of record CM061142.1, read on the forward strand.
TCACATCTAATCTAGGGTTCTCGCCTTTAGGTCATGATGAGAAGGTCGTTCGTCTCACGGGGGCTTACCGTGATTGACGCTAACACACCGCGTGCGGGTGGTGCTCTTGAGGAGAGTACCCTTCATACGCCCAGTGGTCGCTCAACCCTAACCCCACACAAAAGTTTGCTGGAACACGAGCCGGCCTAGTCGACTCACACGACATCACGATATCACGATACCACCTTCGAGGCGCACGATTTTCACGATGTCCATATATGTTAGGCATGTCAGGACTCACTGAATTTTACTGTTATCATTATTATTACACATTTGTGACAGTTCGACACAGTAAAAGTGGGTTGAACAATTTTAGTAGCGGTTTCAAAATAATGACGAGCACGAGTTTTCATTGGGTTTGCTACAGAAGTTATTCTTTTCTCTTATTGTTTAAAATTGAGATATATCGTATGATATACCGTTGGATCCCAAATTTTGTCCTGACTGTCATGGAGTCAGTTTCTCACGTCATTTCATGCCTAATTTTTAAGTTATTCAGCAATACGTGAAGGCGGCGTAAAAGTGCCGAAACTTCTAAAAATCATATCAAATCATATACTTGCCTGTTTTTGACGTTCTTGGTGTCGTTAGAAACGTCTTGACGAATACTACGCTACGGAGAAGATGGTTCACTGGTTTGACAAAACATGACATCAGAATAGACATTTTTCCATCAGGACATATTTACAACAAACTCCTACGACGTCTAATCAACCGGTTTTATTAAGTTCACTAAATTACAGTGTGGGTTATAGTGTGTTAGGGGGTAGATCTACTAAACGGAAGTGTAGCAAAGGATCGGGCCGCAACGATGGGTAGCGACGACGCGTACGGCTCTAAACAGCGACGTTGAGCGTCGGGGGTCCGCCGTTGATGCGCGGGAGTCGGCAGCGGCTGTTATAGTTGATCTACAGGCAGTAGCGAGGATCATAACAAATCTCCAGGCTGTCAACGTCGGATCTGAACGGTTGGACTCGTGTACGGGTTGTCGGAGTCTCCCGTGCGTGGAGAAAGTGGAGGCGCGGCCTAGCGTCGGATCTGCAGGTGTGTGGGGAGGTGTTCACGGCTCTGGTGGGTGGCCATGGGGTGCAGCTGGGTGCGTTAGCGAAAGGGGAGGTTGCGAATGAAGCTGTTGCGATGTTCCCGGCGGTCTGCACGCGTGAAGAAGGCCGCGCAAGGAGAAGAAGAAGGCCGCAGTCTTGCTCTCGCTCGTGGGTTGCTGGGCGCTGTGTCGACGCGTGGGGAAGATGTCCGCCTGGGCGTGGGTTGCGCGACATTGGGTGCTGGGCAAGGTGGCTGTGCGATGGGCGCTGGGCGAGGAGGCACCGTGCGATGGACAGGGGGGTGCCGGTGTGTGGATCTCGGAGGGGAAAGGAGAAGAGGAAGGGGATGTTCGGCGTGTGGGCGTTGCAGCGAGATGGATGGAGCTCGGCGTCGCGAGGAAGAAGGGGAAGTCGAGGTGTTTAGAGTAGAGGGTGGCTGCTGTACTTTCTTCCTAGGGTTTATAATATATAGAGTAGGTGGTTGCCTCAAGTTAGTCTTAGGGTTTTTATTTGTATAAACTTGGTGTGGGGCACAACACGTGAAGGGTTAGTTTTAGGTTTCTTTTTTTAATAGAACTTGTGGAGTTATGCTGTTAGACTTTTGGCCCCTAGAGTCTTATTAAAAAATAATTGTGAGAGGCTTGGGTGCAGCGCGTGAACACTGGCCTAGGCTAGGGAAATGTAGGGCACTGCGGCTATATGAAGAAATGGGGTACTTGGGTTAGGTATGGGGTATGAAGAGTAGCACGTGAACAACTCTAGGCCTTGGGGTTTATTAGTAAAGAAGTAGGTTAGGGAAAATAGGCCTTAGGTGTTTGTCTTCTTATAATAATGATAGGGTGATTCTTGCAAGGACAGCATGTGAGAGTTTCGGGTCTCTTAGGTTTAAGGTTTCTATTATTATATCTTAGTGTGGGGTTGAAAGAATAGCACAGCACGTGAATAGCTATAGGGTCAAATGTTTCCTCTTTATTATTATTATTATATTATAAGAAAGCCTCACTCAAGAAACTGTGTGTGAGTACAGGCTGGGTGCGGCCTATGTGAAGGCTAGGGTCTAAAATAGGAAAAATAGGATTTGAATTCAGTATTAATAGCAGGTATTATTAGGTTTAAAACAAGGAATATCGGCTAATCAATAGGTTTAAATAGGTGTAAAAATAGTAAGTTGCAATTGACTTTAAAAAGATTTTGACATGTTTTGAAATTTAGATTTTGAATTTTGAAATATTAAATTAATGTAATCAGGGATACTAAAAATAAGATTATAATAAAAACAAGAATTTTATTTAAGTGCCATGAAATAATAATAGTAATAATAATGATAAAGATTTGACTAAATGGTTTAAAATAATGTTAGAAATAATTAATATGAAAAGTTGGTACGTGCACGGGTACGGGGACAGAAACGTCTAACTACGGATACGGAAGAAAGTACACGATAGAAAAATACGGATAACGTAACGATAAAAACCGGTCGTTACATCCTACCCACCTTAAAACGATTCCGTCCTCGGAATCTTATCGGCTAAGACACGAGAAGAACATAAGGGTAATGCTCGCATCTTGTAACGGTCTGTTTTCGTTGTACGTTTTACGTGCACTTTGTTTTGATCGTGCACGTATTTATTTCAGACTTTGTTTGTTTGTGAACACTTTGGTGTGGTATGTCGTTGTGAACGTCTCTAAGAGTATTAAATTATGGCACTATTTTGGAACGACATTTCTCGGGTCGTTCTCCCACGATTTGATCTTATTCGAAGAGACGTTGCGGTTTTTGCTTTTGACGTGAGACGTTTCTATTTTTAGTTTCATCACTCCACGTCGAAATTGAGATCCGTCTTCTTAGTTTTCTTTCTCTCGTCGTCCCGATCACCCCAATATTTATTTCACAATTTTTGGATTTCATTTGACCTATTTTACATTTTTGGCCAAGCTTAAAATATTTTTAAATACTAAGTTTTAAATTATTTTTCGACCCAATAAAATTTCTATTAAATTATAACTCTTGAAAGAATTTTTGACCCAAATCCTAGCCCCTATCTTGGCCGCACCCTAGCCATGCGTGAGTAAGAGATGGAGAGATTGAATTTTTAATGATTTTTAAATCCTAATCCTATTAGATTTAACCCTAGACCAAGTCAACCCCTCTCTACTATATAAACAACCCCTAGGATAACCTATTTTTGCAAGCAAACAAACCCAAGCCACCCCTCAACTTAAAAATCTCGCTTGCGACGTTCGTCGCAACTTAGCTTTGCAGCCGCCGTGTCCGACCGAGGATTTTCCTTGATTTTCCTCGGTCTGACCGAGAGCCCCACCCCCGCACCGCTGCTCCGCATCGCACCAAGCGCCCGCCACTTCATTGCATCGCCCGCTCCCCGTGTCCGACCGAGGACATCTCTCGGTCTGACCGAGAGATTTCCCCGCCCCCGCATCCGCTCCGCAACGTTGCAACTGCAATGTTGCAAACTCACACCGACCCCCGCTCCCGCCCGCACCGACCGAAGCGCTCCCCCGCATCGCCCGCTCACCCGCTCCGTTGCAACCCCCGCAGCGCTGCACCCCGCATCCGCTCGCCCCGACCGATAGATCCCCTCGCACCGGCCGCTGTGACCGAACGACCCCCACTCCGCAAGCACTGCAACCCCCGCCCGCAGTGTCTGACCGAGAGAAATCCTCGCAGCGGCCTGTGTCTGACCGAGCAAATCTCTCGCAGCGGCCCGTGTCTGACCAAGCGACGTTCGTCGCAACGTCGTAACTCTCGCACCGCTTGCCACCGTGGGCCCCCAAGTTCTCCAGAGTTGTTGTGGGTCTCCCATTGACCCCTAGAACTGCTGTGGTTCCCACCCAAGTGCTTCTTCTTCGCCGTTGGACTATTTTGACGTTGCGACACGTCGTAGCTCTTCGTCGCACGTGCTTGCTTTGGAATCTTGGTTCTTTGATATGGTTGCTGCCCAAACTATTCGAGCGAGGAATCCGATCTGGAAATTGGACTAGGAGCGCGTTCTTATATTCCAACCCCTAGCGTCGCTACCCGACGCCAGTGTAGCTTTCGCGTCATGTTGAGGTAACGTTTTGCACCCCTAGGACCCCCAACCACAGCCTGTTAATCAAGATTAAAATTGATGTTTTCAAATGTTTTAGAATCACTAATTAAGATAATTTAAAATGGGAATGTAGGCCGGTGGACTTGTGCACGTAGGTTATTTGTGACTTTGGACTCTTTGGACGGTGTTTCTCAGACGTCGGTTTTCAGGCAAGTGAAACTTGCCCGTTGCTTGTTTAGGCCATGTTTTAGGCCACTTTTTGTACCGTAGCGTAAAAGCGACTAGGCAGTGAAATGATAGATGCCTAGATGCCTACTTGATCTAGTTTGACAACGAAATTAGATCTGTCACCTCATTTGATCTAGCTTGACAATGAAGCTAGATCCAACCCTTTAACTTGTTCATGCATTTGTAACTGCCATGTTTAAATTCCTTAACTGTACGCGTTTAAATTACAGCTTGCCATGTCATGCCATCCATGTCTGATTGTTGCATTCGTAGCACACGCTACTATACTTGTACTTGCTTGTTGAGGCTAGGTGCACCCCTATGCCATATTGAAAAACACTTCCTGGCTCGTGATCCAGAAGCGAGCATTCACGTTCGGGGGTAAGGCCCTGGCTCGATACACGTGGAGGGGTAGGGTTGAGCGACCACTCAGCGTAGAAGTGTGCCCGTATAGCCACTTCAGCTGTAAGGCGTGAACTCTGTGCACGACATGAAAACGTGACTTGTGATTGTTAGTAGTTTGCTACTCTTGCCATGCCATGCTAGTTGCTTGTTGTACTTGCTTCTTTACCTGTCGCACTCATACTTTAACTGCCATGTCATTGCATCATGCTAGAACTGCTAGGTTGCTTACTTTACTTTCAGTTTCCTTGTACAAGTCTCTTGTAGACTTGCTGACATGTGCCCCTTGCTCTTTTGGGTGTCACATGTTAGACCCTGAGCCAGAGACCGTTGCTGAGGACGTGGTGTTTGCTGACGCTGAGCCTGAGCCCACGTTTGACTAGGAGTTTGTGGACACCGGTGACAAGTCTTAGAGACTGTTCTGAGTTACTCCTTTTTAGGTTGCTGTTAGTTGTCGGTGTGTAGCACCTTTACTTTCCGTACGTTGTACTTTTGTTGGTCATGCTTGGGCCTTAGACTCTTTTTCTTTTTAGCCTGGTGGCTTTTCTGTGATGTTGAAACTTATTTTTGGACATTATGAGATTGGTTATTTTATGTCTCTTTCTTTATTATTTTTATTATTTCGTACCGCATTTGCAAGGACCTGCCATTTGAAGTTTATTGACGCTTATCAGACTTGCAGCTTCGCAGCTTCAAGTATGAGCGGACCTTCTCACGCCTCGCCTACATGTTTTTGGGAAGCAGGACGTGACAGGTTTTGTTTGTGGCCCATGCAGGTCTCCTCTTGCAACTGCAAATTATCGGAACAACGATAATAATTATAGGACGTCCAATAAATAAATTACAACATCCAAGTCATAAGCTTTGAGTCTAATTTTTGTTCGTTTTCCTATGTCATTAGATGGCCGGAAGACGACAGACCCGAGCTGGTGGTGGGCCCAATCGTGTTGAGGAGCCAGATAGAGAGCCCACCAATGCTGAGATCATGAAGATGATGCATCAGATGATGTAGGTGCAGCAGGGTATGCTTCAGAATACCCAAAATGCCTCACGCTTCGAGCCGGGAGCGAAGCAGTTTCGGGAGCTGGGCCCGACTTACTTTGATGGATCTGAAGGACCGTTGGCTACTGAGGAGTGGATCAGAAATACTGAAGATAATCTGAAGATGTCGAAGATCAACCCGGCTGGATGGGATGAGTTGGTGAAGAAGCAGCTCAGGGATAATGCCCGCAACTGGTGGGATGCAGAGGAGGAGCTGTTAGTGAAGCCGATACCTTGGGCTACTTTCAAGGCCAGGTTTGATGAGGAGTACTTTTCGAAGGCTGCCAGGAGGGAGATGTTGCAGCGATTCATTGAGCTGAAGCAGGGAAATCTGACGGTGGACTAGTACCATCAGGAGTTCACCAGGCTGAGTCGCTTCGCACCGAAGATGGTGGAGGACGCTGGGGAGAAGGCTCGGAGGTTTCTGTAGGGCCTTTCCCTAGACTTGCAGAGCCTGATGTCTTCGTCAGATCTGGAGTCGTATCAGAAGTTGCTGGTAGCTGCTAGGAGGCAGGAGCTGATTGCGAGGCAGAAGAGAGGACAGACTTCTGGAGCTGGGAAGAGGCATATGGAGCCGGCCAGAGGAGTGGTTAGGCCTGGGTTCAAACCTAATCAGCCAGTGCAGTTCAAGAGGCCTGGAGGGCCTACTCAGAAGACTTTCCATTTCTGCGGCAAGACTGGCCACATTAAGGAGCAGTGCAGGAGATTTCTGGGGTAGTGCCTGATCTGTAGAGATGCTACTCATGCAGCGAAGGATTGTCAGTATGCGAACCAGATGAGGAGAGGACCTGATGGAGCACAGCTACAGAGGGGACCAGTTGCAGCCCAGCCGTTGCAGCAGAGAACACCTGTACCTGCTGGACGTGGAGCGCCTCTCATTCCACAGAAGCAGGCATTTCAGCAGGCTGTTCAGCCGAGGAGGCATGCTTTCCTGATGACTGCAGTAGAGAGCGAGGCTGTGGATGAGGTTATCGCAGGTAACCCTCTGTCTAGTTGTTTCCTTTCTTAGTTATTTTTGGCTTGTTAGATTATATATGGTTGCTTGCATATGATTGTTTGCTAGAATAGGGTTTGATTGTTAGATTGTCTATTAGGTGTGATTTTGGTTTGCACATTTCATGCACGAGTCCTCTTTGACTCTGGTGCATCGATGTGCATTACATCCCGGAGCTTCGTGGAGAAGCATTCCTTGACGACATCCCCTCTTTCCAAGAGTTGGAACATCGTTACAGGAAATGGCGTGATCTCAGTGCATCGTGGTTGCAATTCTTGCCCTTTGGTGGTCTGTGGACATGAGCTTTACGCTGATTTTATTGTCCACGACATCATCAACTATGATGCAGTGCTTGGGATGGATTGGCTAGCGAGTTTCTATGCTACGATCGATTGTCGGAGGAAGAAGGTGGTGTTCGAGATCCCTAGACATCCAGTGTTTGAGTTCAGTCGAGGTAGCAGTTCGCTTGGCCCTGTCAGGTTTCGGGCCAGACCGGTGGAGATCGTTGCTATGCAGATGGAGCAGAGTAGACCAGCTGTGGTGCGTGAATTCGACAACGTCTTCCCCGAGGAGATGTCTGGACTGCCACCTGATCGAGCTCTCGAGTTTTTGATCGATCTTATTCTGGGAGCGCAGCCTATTTTGAAGGCGCCGTATCGTATGGCTCCAGCAAAGTTGGAGGAGTTGCGTAGGCAGATGGATGAGCTTTTGTAGAAGGGTTACATCAATCCTAGTGTGTCTCCGTGGGGAGCACCGGTGTTGCTGGTGAAGAAGAAGGATGGTTCGCGTCGCATGTGCGTGGACTACAGGGAGCTGAATGCTGTTACCATCAAGAATAAATATCCATTGCCTCGCATTGATGACATTTTTGATCAGCATGGAGGTTCGAGGGTGTTCTCTAAGTTGGATCTGAGGAGTGGCTATCATCAGCTCAAGATGAAGAAGGAAGATATCCCGAAGACAACTTTCAGGACAAAGTATGGCCACTACGAGTTCGTGGTTATGCCTTTCGGTGTAACCAATGCACCCACAGTTTTTATGAACCTGATGAATCTGATCTTCTATGACTTTCTAGATAAGTTTGTCGTTATCTTTATTGACGACATCCTGATCTATTCAAAGTCGGAGGAAGAGCATGCATCGTACTTGAGGACAGTGTTGGAGATTTTGAGGAAGCATCGTTTGTATGCTAAGTATTCCAAGTGCGAGTTCTAGCTGGATAGAGTTGCTTTTCTCGGGCATGTGGTGTCAGGTGATGGAATTTCGGTGGATCCCGAGAAGATTAAGGCTATCAGAGAGTGGCATGTTCCGCAGTCAGCGTCTGAGATCCGGAGTTTCCTTGGGCTTGCAGGTTATTATCGGCGTTTCATTAAGGACTTTTCCCGGATTGCTGAGCCGATGACCAGACTGACGCGGAAGGATGTACCATTTGTTTGGTCTGATGATTATGGGAAGGCTTTCGATGTTCTGAAGGAGAGATTGACGACTGCCCCTATTCTTGCTGTGCCTGATCGGAGTGGAGGATTCGAGATCTTTTGTGATGCTTCTGGCAAGGGTCTTAGTTGTGTGTTGCATCAGCATGGGCACATAGTTGCGTATGCTTCTCGTCAGCTTAAGGCTCATGAGAAGAATTACCCGACATACGATTTGGAGTTGGCTACAGTCGTGTTTGCGCTGAAGATTTGGAGGCACTTCCTGCTGAGTGAGAAGGTGAAGATCTTCACCGATCACAAAAGCTTGAAGTACATTTTTACTCAGAAGGAGCTCAACATGCGACAGCGTCGATGGTTGGAGCTCATGGCAGATTATGAGATTGATTTGCAGTATCACCCTGGTAAGGTGAATGTGGTTCCAGATGCGCTGAGCAGACTTCCAGCGGTGATGTTGTTGACTTCGCAGTGGAGATTGCAGCAGGATTTTTGTGAGTCTGGTATTGAGATTATTCTTCCTGGAGAGGCTTCTTCGTTGATGAGTATGCAGATACAGTCGACGATCGTGGATAGGATCAAGGCTAGACAGGCTGGAGATGCTAAGCTGGTGAAGATTCGGGAGCAGGTGGAAGCCGGTCTGTGGACTGACTTCTTGATACATAAGGATGGTTCGCTGAGGTATGGAGCCAGGTTGTGTGTGCCAGCTGGAGATATCAGAGAGGAGTTATTGGTTGAGGCACACAGTTCGCCGTATTCTGTACATCCTGGTGGCACCAAGATGTATAAGGATCTTAGCTTGAACTATTGGTGGTATGGTATGAAGAGGAGTATGGCTCGGAGTGTAGCCAAGTGTCTGGTTTGCCAGCAGGTAAAGGAAGAGCATCAGCGTACGGCAGGGTTGCTACAGCCGCTTCCGATTCCGGAGTGGAAGTGGCAACACATCACTATGGATTTCGTGAGTGGACTACCTCGGAGTCTGAAGCAGAATGACGCGATTTGGGTGATCGTAGACCGGTTAACCAAATCAGCATACTTTATTCTCTTCCGAGTAGGACAGTCCACTGAGACGCTAGCGAGGAGATATATGGAGGTAAATTATTTACTCTCTGTTTTATTTCCTTTTCCCTAGTTTAGATAGTGATGTAACTTGAATCGTGCAGGAGATCATACGACTTCACGGAGTCCCCGTGAGTATCGTGTCGGACAGAGACACGAGATTCGCGTCTCAGTTTTGGCAGAGTCTGCAGAAGAGTCTGGGTACGAGTCTGATTTTTAGCACGGCGTACCATCCGCAGGCAGATGGCTAGTCCGAGAGGACGATTCAGATTTTGGAGGACATGCTGAGAGCGTGCATGTTGGACCTCAAGGGATCTTGGGAGGATCATCTCCATCATGTTGAGTTTGCCTACAATAACAGCTACCAGGCGAATATTGGCATGGCACCATTCACCGCGCTAAATGGGAAGAAATGTCGATCGCCACTGAGCTGGGATGACATTGGAGATCGGGAGCTATTAGGACCGGAGATGATCGTGGAAGCCGTTGATGTTGTGAGAAACATCCGGGAGAAGCTGAGGATTTCACAGGACCGTTTCAAGCATTGGGCCGATACTAAACGGAGGCCTTTGGAGTTTCAGCCTGGAGATCATGTCTTTCTAAAGATTTCTCCGAACCGCGGAGTTATCCGATTTGGGAAGAGAGGCAAGCTGAGCCCGAGGTTCATTGGGCCTTTTGATGTTCTAGAGAGAGTTGGAGCGGTGGCTTATCGCTTGGCGTTGCCACCATCGCTGGAGGGAGTTCACGACGTACTTCATGTATCTCAGTTACGTCGATACTGATCGCGCCCGGGCGTACACCCTAAAGAGCGACCGTGTAGTTTTACCGCAAGCGCACGGTGTAGCGGCGAGCGGGTATCGAACATAGGGAGGACGTATGATAGTGCCTTCTCCGAACAACCTGTCTATAGGGACAGAAAAGTAGGAAATTGCCTTTCGGCGGTGTTGTCACAATCGTCAAACAATGTAAAGAGATATAAAATCAAATAAAGACGCCTAGGGAATAGGGAATCCCCGCTACTCACCGTATCTCGTCATTGTGATTCATCGGTTTCACAGTTGCTAGGGTAGAATGTCGGGTGAACTAGTTGCAACTGAATGTAAAACCTAGCTCACGCTCTCGTGCTGTTGCCGGTCTATAGCAAACCTAGGCTCGGGTCTAATCTCTTGCAAACCTTAGCCTAGGCAAGCTAGCATTAGGATCAACGTCATCGTTCAATCGCATCCCGAGCCCACTCTCGTGCAAACTCGGGCTACGACCTAGGTTGGGATAGTTCCTACCCGTCCAATCTCTTGCAAACGGGTATCGGTATAGAATTGCAACCGAGAATCCCAGTATCGGCCCAATCTCTTGCAAACCGATACTACGGAAACTCAATTTCAACCCAATTTGGATTTCTAGGGTTTACTATCGAATTGGGATCCAATCTCTTGCAAATCCCAATCGATATGAACACCTAGCTATCCGTATTATATCAATCCCAAACTAACCATAATCAATTCTAGCAATAGTTCTACCAAATCGTCACAAATCAGAAATTGGGCTCGTAGGGTTCATCCCCACGCCCTAAGACGTTAAGACTACTCATAAATCATATTGCTAATGGAAGAATAATCAATAGAAACAGCAATGGAATTCATAGCAATATTCAAAATAGCAATAAAAATAGGATTTTTAATAGAGAGGGAGACAAACCAATGTAGCTTTCCAAGAATCCATCAAAATAACACTTTTCTCTCCTCTCCAATCACAAGAATTAAAATATAAAAAAGTCTAATCTAAAAAGGCTGCCAAAAGCAATAGAAAAAGCTCCCTAAACTAGGTTAGAATCTGGGGTTAAATACCCCTCAAAACTGCCCAAAAATTCGTGACCAAACTGCCCCTGCGCAGCTCCAAAATCGTGATTTCCGCTACAGGCAGCGCTGCTCACTCGGCCGAGTGACAAAGGTCACTCGGCCGAGTGAGAGACCCTGACGGATTCCAGTAACTCTGGGGTCTTGGGGGTCGTCACATCGGGCGTCACTCGGCCGAGTGAGTTGTCGTCACTCGGCCGATGGGCTTATCTTCACTTGGGCGGACGGCAATTGCCACTCGGCCGAGTCGGCTTCTGATGCTCAGACTGACGGATTATAGTAAGTTGGCTATTTTTGATGGCCGTCGTCTGGGTGCCACTCTGGCGGACGGGATACGTCACTCGGCCGAGTCGGCTTCTGATGCTCGGCCGAGTGCATGCTGATATTCTGCTTGGAGCGTGTCCGATCTGGCCGGCCGAGCGGGGTCTCGTTGTTCGGCCGAGTGACTCCTTCACTCGGCCGAGTGAGACACTGAAGATGCCCAAATTGCATAGTTTTGCCTCCTCGTCGCTCCTACGACGGTCTTTCTTCTTCCGCTCCTCTCCAATCTCAAAATACCCCTCAAGGAAGTCGTCGGTGACACTCCGGAGTGGGTGTATCTCGGAATCACTCCAAATCGCTCCAAATCTCCTGAAATACGACAAAAACAACAAATCGTGAAAAGTATCGCAATGTTGCCGAATAAACGTGAAAAACACGATTTGAGCGATCAAAATGGCATGCAAACATGCAGAAAAAAGGTGTAAAATATGGAGTAATCAAAATCCCCCAAGCTTACCTCTTACTCGTCCTCGAGGAAGATAAGTAAAAGGCGAACCCGGTGGATTTAGAAAATGAAAACGATGGAAAAACGGAAAAAGAAAAAAAAAGAAAGAAGAAAGCGAAGAGGGAAGATGCTAGATCATTTTTCTCAGGACGTGGGTTTTGCTTACTCATATAGCATGCATCGAATGTAAAACACATGTCAAAGATTTTTATTTCGATATCATAGTATAATGGTGCAAATAGAAATAGAAAACCCAAGAATATCGATATAGCATGAAAAATGGAATAATTCTAAGATTAACATTGTCTGAATCATTTAAAGCGGTATGCAATATCACAGATCACACACTTTTCAATTGAATGCTTTCTATGAGGAGTATAGAGGATATCACACAATAGAGTAGGAAGAATAGAAGAGCGTGGATTTCATGAAGTGAATGCTAGGCGTAGATTTCTGGATTTCGTGAAGCTAAAACAATCTCACCGAGTATAGAATATTACTAAGCCTAGGTTGTCATACACCGTCAGGTAGTCACTCTCTCACACATCATTGGATTCTCTCCCCCAAGCTTATCTATAAGCGTGGTGGCATATACAAAACTATACTTACATTTCCCATCTCCATTGATGCTCCAAAAGTAAAAGAAAATAAAATAAAAAAACAAAAAGAGGGAAGAAAGAGAGAAGGGGTATGAGATGGGATCGTTTTGAGCTTCCTTTCTCTTTTCTTTTCTTATTCTCAAATCTTTTTATTTTTCTTTTTTTTCAGAATAGCATATATACTCAATGATCCCAAACCAAAGAGAAGGATATACAAGTATTATTATTATTTTTTTCTTTGGATTTCGGGGAATTTGGAGCTAGGAATTTAATAACTGGGGAAATGCCAAATACTAGAATCGCTAAGGGGAGATTCACCAATGATTTTAAAATAGAGAATTAATGTTCAAGATATGTGAAGAAAGAAATAAATATGTCTCTCAGTTCACTCTATAAGACGTGCATGACAACTTTAGCAGGGTAATCTAATCTACTCGGTTTCGATCTCAAAAAAGCAAACTAATCCAGATTTATCATAGCTAACATCATTCAATTATCCTGAAGTGAAGTGTACAAGTCATGCAAATAGAAGTGATATAGGAAAAGAAAACGGTACTCCAGATATAAGCATTCAATGCGTGAATCTTGGTGTGTTTTCTACGATAGCATACATATGAATATTCAGACTCAGCTAATAATAGAATTTCATCCATTTTCATACAGAAAAAGTGTGGGTTACTATCTCTAAATGCAAGGCAGATCATAACATATGATATCAGAAATAAAAGCTAAGACATGACAAATATAGCATGCATATAGAGAAAGATAACTCCACGTCGTCGTCATCACAGAAAAGTCATCTCTAGCATGAGATGAAAGAAATAAAGATAAAAAGGAAAAATAAAACTATTTACAATGCGGCACACGAAGAAAATAAGAAAAACGTGATGCATGGTAAAAAAAGAAAAAGTGATGAAAATGAGTGCAAATGCGAAAATGGCGTGGAAAAAAAAACTAAAAACAAAGGTGTTAAATCAAAAAGCGTGAGAACTCACTCCCCCAAGCTAAAGTGCACATTGTCCTCAATGTGCGACGTGTGGCACACCGAGAGACATGTAATGGGAGGGGGGTGGGGATGCATGCATGATGAAAAGAAGTAAAAAGAACAAAATGAAAAATATGATGTGAATGTGATGCATGCAAGGACAAGAGTGATCCAGATATGTGTGTGTCGCCAAAAATACTCTCCCTCACTCCCGGAAAAAGGATATAGAAACATATGATCAAAAAGTGGACAAAAGTAGTGATGGGAGGGGGGTGGTTAAAAATCAACAGGACCAAGCATAGAATGGGCAGCATATCGACAAAAATCGGGGGCATCAAGGGTGTGCCTAAGCTGGTGGTGATGCGCCATCTCCGTCCTGAGGCGGAGGTGGGGGTGGTGGTGGTGGTGGTGGGCGTGGTACAGTCTGCTGGGTAGGTGGTGGTCGTGGCAGTCGCTCGAGGATCTTGGTCAACCAATAGTGAATGCTGGGAAGTAGGTCGAGGCGGTGCTGCATGGCGGTGACTGTGGAAGACAAAGCCCTAAAATCGCCCCGGAGTCCACTCAACCCCCCCTCAAGAGCGCGAACGCTCTGAACTAAGGCGTCAGGGAGGGTGGAGCGGAGGGACGGACAGGTCTAGGCTGAGCTGGTCGGGGCTGTCTAATACGGGTGGTGTAGGTGATCGGGACAGCAGGCATCGGTGGTAAGGGTGCTGTGCTCACTAGTGGATGCCCAGCCTCAGTGCGAGGCTGGGAAGCAGGCTGGTGTGAGGTGGAAGCAGCAGCAGAGGGAGTGGAAGGAAAAATCGGTGACGAGGCGGCAAGAGAGGTCAGTGACACAGACGTGGGGACAGACGTCACGACACTCTCAGATAGAATGGCTACGGTGGAGACAGAAGTGACAACCACTGGGGAGGCAGTGTGGGGTCCAAAAGGCGAAATCCCAGCGGAGATCATACTGGCCATGGTCTCCACGACGGCAGCGAAAGAAGGCTCTCCGCTCTCAACAAAAGTAAGTGGGCGCTCGGGTAGCAGAGAAGTGAGTGGTTCAACTGAAAAGGGCACATCAGTGGTGGTGGTAGTGGTAGACGTGGTGTGCGTAGGATCAGCAAGTGTGCCCCCGACACTGGCAGAAGTGGGGACAGAAGTGTCAGGAGCGGCAGAAAGTGTAGGCTCAGGCTGAGGGAACACATGGTCAGCTGGCGGTGCAGGGTGTGTAGGTGGTGCAGGCTCAGCTCCCTCGGCCTCTAGCATGTAGGTGGTGGGGATCAGGAGATCCATCGTCGGAAGCCAGTCGTCGTGTGCTGGTCCTAAGTGTGTCCGAGCGGGGCTCGGAAGGATCATGTAGTCAGCACCGTACGGACCGTGCAACCATACCCAGTGCCACTGACCGTGCGGACGAAGCATCTTCATCTGGGCCATAACGTCTATCGAAAGTGCAGTGGGGCCCGGGGCTCGTCGCAGGTCAGCCGGAAGGTCCTCGCCGGTCATCAGGGCTAGCAGAGTGATCAGACCGCCGCAACATATCGGGGAGCGAGCGCCCACCGATACGATGATGCGGTCCAAAAACCAGCTAGCGACGTCGATCTCGACGGTGGGGACCAACGTGACTCCATCCATATCAAGAACTCTGGGGCAAGTCATCACGTAGAGCTTATAGAGCTCAGGCGTCGACATCGTCCCAGGCTCGTATCTCGCCAGAAAGGTGGTCGCCATAAGGCGATGTGCTATGCGGAGGTAGGGGTGGACTATGGCCGAGGCCTTGGCCCTACTAGGTTCAAAGGCCGGTGGTAAACCTGTGATCCGGGCCCAGAAGGCGTGTGAATCGAAGGATAGGGGAGGGATGTGTGTGGGGGCGTAGGCTCGGTCAGGTGTGGGGACAGCGGGCCACTGAAAGAATGCTCGAAGCATATCGAGAGTGATCTGACACTCTCGATCCATGATTCGGAAGGAGCACCCCTTAGCGGTCCGGGCGATCGAGCTGAGGACCTCGAGTGTCGGACGGACGTAGGTGTCCGTCGACACAGAAAGAAAGTCTCGCCAACCCACATTTTCATAAAACGTGAGTAATCCCTCGAGTACCCCCAGGCGGTCTAGGTCAGCAAGGTGTGCAAACCTGGAGGGCACTATCGAGCGCTGGGCGATACGCTCAAAAGCGACGCGATGTGCGTCGTCTCGGAACGTAATGCCCAACTGCCCGACAAGTGGAGCCGGTGGTGGCAGTGGGTCGACTGGGAGTGGCTGTGCGGGGTGAAATGGGTCGGCAGGCTGTGGCTGTGCGGGATGAGGCGGTGTAGGCGGAGGAAAGTCCTCCATCTCGTGGGAGGGGCCGGGCTCATCCAGCCGCTTCCGCTTGGCGGAAGCTCTCCTAGACCGTGGCCGTGTCCGGGGCGGCATAGGTGCCCCGAGTGCTCACCAAAAACAGAAAAAGTGCGCGTGCGAAAATAAGTGGAACGAATATACCAGAACACGCCGCGAGAGCAAAATAGTGGATGCGTGCGAAGACGACGCCTCCACAAAGCCAACAACGCTCCCCGAAAGCTCCCCTAAGCTCCCCAATATAGCCTGCACATTAAACGAAGATATCAGCGTGTAACATTCAAAATGTATGGGGGGTTAGGGGTATAATAGATAAATATTGAAGTTAATTAGGTTTAGGGGTTCGTTAAGCACATGGATCCTTGAAAAATACAAGAAATAGGAGAAAATAGGGCGAAATGGGGTTACCGGAGCTCGGCCGGTGGCAAGGGCGTCGCCGGCGACTCGGGCGGAGGGGCGGCGGCGTCGGCCGGCGGTGGTCGGCCGAGCACGACGGCGGCGAGGCTGATTCGGGCGAGTCGCGGGGTGAAGCGGTCGAGGAATACCAAAAGTCGCAGCGAGTCGGGCGATTTGGGATTTTTCTCGTTTCGAAAAACGCGCCGACCCGCTGCCCTTTATATAGGAAAAATTACGACTCGGCCGAGTGAAAGTGTCACTCGGCCGAGTGATCGTAACGGAAATATTTTTAAAAATTCCTCCCTGCTTACGACTCGGCTGAGTGGCTTTACCACCCTCGGCCGAGTGGAAAAAGTCCATTCGGCCGAGTGGCACAAGCTACTCGGCAGTTCTCGCCCTAGGAGCGTATCAGTTTCACTCGGCCGAGTGAAGATATATACTCGGCCGAGTGGCAATTATACTGAAATCAAGAAATGAAACAGAGAGTTGGGTATAGCAGACTTCCCTCATTTGTGCGCCGCTCGGGCGGACGAACTTATGTACTCGGCCGAGTGGATATTCTACTCGGCTGAGTGACCCCTGTTTTCTGCTGTTTGGCTCCGCTTGGGTTCTAATCTCTGTTTTTCTTCCTCCAGTTAATTTCTTCCTCCTCCCTAGCATCGAGCGCATTCCTGGAGCGCTCTTTGTCGCCTTGTTCATCCTCCTAATGATAGATATCCCTTTCTCCTCTCCTGTCAAAGAAAAATAGGACCCGTTATCACGAATTTTCAGGCAAACGACTCAAAACACTAATAATTTCTAAAACAAAAATAAAGAACAAAGTAAAAATAAAGTGATAACCGTCGGGTTGCCTCCCGACAAGCACTCGTTTAAGGTCTTGAGCTCAACCCCCTTGGATTTTCAATTCATTGCAGGATATTGGGTGCATATGAGATGCACCCGTCGAATTTATCGGGAAGAACGCTTGGATTTGGATGTTGTGGCGGTGTGTTCTTCCTCAGTGCTCCTTCGTCTCCGGTAGTGTTGGGGGTGGCTCCCCAAGCTAGTGCTTGCTCCGGGCCTTGGCTTCACCGACGACACCGATTTCCGTATCGGTGGAACTTTCTTCGGAGTCCTCATCTTTGAGAGCTTGCAGAGCTCACGTATTCCTGCGACATCAGCATCGCCTTCATCAATTTCTACGGAGAGATCGGGAGAGTGCTTCATCTTTTCTTCTTGGCCCAAGTCCGGCCCTTCCTCAAAATAATCCTTGAATAGTGTGCCGATGGAATGGGGGATCATCTCCTCAATGACCTCGTCAAGGAGGTCCATATAGTCGAGCTCCTCATGATAAGGCATGTGTTTCATTGCCTTGGGTATATGAAGCTCCACTTCGATGTTGCCGACGTTCAATGTAAGAGTCCCTTCACGTACGTCGACAATGACACCGGCGGTGGCGAGGAACGGGTGTCCAAGTATTAGCGATGTATCGCCATCCTCCTTGACATCCATGACCACAAAGTCGCATGGCAAACAAATGCCTCCCAGGACTTGTAACAGGATGTCCTCTGCGATCCCTACCGGCCTTGTGATCCGACCATCTGCTAGTTGTATCCGCATGTCGGTAGGTTTCAAATCTGTGCCGGTGTTAAGTCTTCGGAACATAGAGAGAGGCATGAGTCTAACACTAGCCCCTAAGTCCACTAACGCCTTTTGTAGAGGGACGCCGCCTAAGGTGCAAGGAATTCGGAAACTCCCCGGATCTTTGAATTTGGCGGGCTCCTTCTCTCTCCTTGTGAACCAAGTCCCCTCCTCAGCGAGCATGATTTTCTCCTTCCTCTTTCTTCCCGTAATCAAATCCTTTAAGAACTTGGCGTACGTCGGGATCTCCACGATAGCGTCGAGGAAGGGGATATTGAGGCTTACCCCTCTCAAATACTCGAGAAACTTGGCTAGCCGTTTCTCCATCTTTGCTCTAGCTAGCCTCTGAGGGAATGGGATCGGTGGCATAAAACGGCGCTCCTCGATCTGCTGCTCCGCTCTGGACTTTCCTTCCCCTTGCGGCTCTTTCTCTCTCTCAACTTCAATGACCGGCTCGCTTGGCTCTACAATCTCCACCACGGGCTCCTCGGTAGGAATCATGACGGGAGTGGTATTCTTCCCGCCTCTCGTAGTAACTGCAACCACGGTGTTGATATGGCCGGTGTTGCCCCGTGGATTTTGCTCGGGTTGAGCCGGCAACTGTTGACTGTTTCTATTGAGCAACGCAAGTTGCTCCGCAATTTGTCCAACGACAGTTGTAAGAGAGTCTTGGCCCGCCTTCAAGGAAGCATTGATCTTCTTCTGCTCGACCATAAACTCCTCCACCTTAGCTTCAAATTCAGATCGTTGTTAAGCTTGTGGAGGGTTTGGATTTCTCCACCCTTGATTGTATCCAGGCGGCCTATAGGGTCCCACTTGTTGCCTTGGTGGGAGATTTTGTTGCGGTGGCCCCCTTGGTGGATAATGTTGTTGTTGTTGTGGTGGTGGTCGAGCTTGATGAGGTAGTTGTTGCGGGGGGTTTAGTGCTCCATCATTGTTGGCATAGGAGAAACCGGGATGGTTTCTAGTGGCCGGATTAGCCCAATATCCTTGGTTCCCCGCGACGTATTGAACTTGCTCCAAAGATCCATCTCCTTGTTCTCCTCCCAAATACATAGCTTGGGATTGGTCTTGCCAATCACACATTTGATTTGTTGGTGTGGATGTGGAAGGGGTTCCTTGGGGCTCCGTAATATATTTCTCCAGTCTCTCCACCACCTTGTGGAGAGAATCAAACTTGTTGGCAAGTTCCGCCACGGCCTTGGCCTCATAGATGCTAGATGGCTTCAAAGAGGACGAAGAGTGTCCCCGCTCGTCGCCCCACTGTTGATTGTTCGAGGCCATCTCCTCAAGTAAGGCCGTAGCTTCGTCGGGAGTCTTCGATAGGATGGCCCCATTTGCCGTGGCATCAATAATCTGCTTGGGCCCTGGTTGGAGACCATTGTAGAAGCTATGGAAGAGCTCCCAATCTTCAATGCTATGGTGGGGGCACTGATGCTGGAGGTCTTTGAAGCGCTCCCATGCCTCGTAGAGTGTCTCTTGAGGTCCTTGCTTGAAGGACATGAGAGCACTCCTAATCTTTACCGTCTTGGAGGGCGGATAGAACTTGTTGATAAACGCGCTTGCCAGCTCATCCCATGTGGTGAAGACTCCTTCAGCTTGCGTCCTCAACCAATAAAGAGCTTTATCCTTTAGTGTGAAGGGGAAGAGGCGCAGTCTGATGGCATCTAGGGTGACGCCCGGCATCTGGAAGGTGGCGCACTTTGATAGGAAGAGCTGGATGTGGTAGTGGGGATTTTCATGGGGATTCCCATGAAAAGGATCTTGTTGCATAAGGACCACCAATCCGGTCTTCAACTCAAAATTCTTGTCAGCTGCCAACTCCGGCATGGCTATAGACGAGGTTGTGGAGGAAGTCTTAGGCCGGAGCCTATCTCGAATGGAAATAATCCTCGCCATTCTTGCTGTTAACTCTTCAGGCGTCTCCCGAATGTTCATAAACCTCCCTTCCATATCGGGTCTCCTCTCCGCTCTGATTCTCCGCAATGTACGCTCGATCTCAGGATCAAACAATATATCTACGGGGTCCGCTGTGGATCTCGTGTACATGCACGGGAAAACAAAGTTTCAAAGAAGTGATTAGCACAATGGAAGGGTTAGATTAAAAAATGAAGAAATAAAACAAAAAGAAAGAAATAGCTAGGGTAGTAGGATCAAACACAATCGCCTCCCCGGCAACGGTGCCAAAAACTTGATCGCGCCCGGGCGTACACCCTAAAGAGCGACCGTGTAGTTTTACCGCAAGCGCACGGTGTAGCGGCGAGCGGGTATCGAACACAGGGAGGACGTATGATAGTGCCTTCTCCGAACAACCTGGCTATAGGGACAGAAATGTAGGAAATTGCCTTTCGACGGTGTTGTCACAATCGTCAAACTATGTAAAGAGATATAAAATCAAATAAAGACGCCTAGGGAATAGGGAATCCCCGCTACTCACCGTATCTCGTCATTGTGATTCATCGGTTTCACAGTTGCTAGGGTAGACTGTCGGGTGAACTAGTTGCAACTGAATGTAAAACCTAGCTCATGCTCTCGCGCTATTGACGGTCTATAGCAAACCTAGGCTCGGGTCTAATCTCTTGCAAATCTTAGCCTAGGCAAGCTAGCATTAGGATCAACGTCATCGTTCAATCGCATCCCGAGCACACTCTCGTGCAAACTCGGGCTACGACCTAGGTTGGGATAGTTCCTACCCGTCCAATCTCTTGCAAATGGGTATCGGTATAGAATTGCAACCGAGAATCCCAGTATCGGCCCAATCTCTTGCAAACCGATACTACGGAAACTCAATTTCAACCCAATTCGGATTTCTAGGGTTTTCTATCGAATTGGGATCCAATCTCTTACAAATCCCAATCGATATGAACACCTAGCTATCCGTATTATATCAATCCCAAACTAACCATAATCAATTCTAGCAATAGTTCTACCAAATCGTCACAAATCGGAAATTGGGCTCGTAGGGTTCATCCCCACGCCCTAAGACGTTGAGACTACTCACAAAACATATTGCTAATGGAAGAATAATCAATAGAAACAGCAATGGAATTCATAGCAATATTCAAAATAGCAATAAAAATAGGATTTTTAATAGAGAAGGAGACAAACCAATGTAGCTTTCCAAGAATCCAACAAAATAACACTTTTCTCTCCTCTCCAATCACAAGAATTAAACTATAAAAAAGTCTAATCTAAAAAGGCTGCCAAAAGCAATAGAAAAAGCTCCCTAAACAAGGTTAGAATCTGGGGTTAAATACCCCTCAAAACTGCCCAAAAATTCGTGACCAAACTGCCCCTGCGCAGCTCCAAAATCGTGATTTCCGCTACAGGCAGCGCTGCTCACTCGGCCGAGTGACAAAGGTCACTCGGCCGAGTGAGAGACCCTGACGGATTCCAGTAACTCTGGGGTCTTGGGGGTCGTCACATCGGGCGTCACTCGACCGAGTGAGTTGTCGTCACTCGGCCGATGGGCTTATCTTCACTCGGGCGGACGGCAATTGCCACTCGGCCGAGTCGGCTTCTGATGCTCAGACTGACGGATTACAGTAAGTTGGCTATTTTTGATGGCCGTCGTCTGGGTGCCACTCGGGCGGACGGGATACATCACTCGGCCGAGTCGGCTTCTGATGCTCGGCCGAGTGCACGCTGATATTCTGCTTGGAGCGTGTCCGATCTAGCCGGCCGAGCGGGGTCTCGTTGGTTGGCCGAGTGACTCCTTCACTCGGCCGAGTGAGACACTGAAGATGCCCAAATTGCGTAGTTTTGCCTCCTCGTCGCTCCTACGACGTTCTTTCTTCTTCTGCTCCTCTCCAATCTCAAAATACCCCTCAGGGAAGTCGTCGGTGACACTCTGGAGTGGGTGTATCTCGGAATCACTCCAAATCGCTCCAAATCTCCTGAAATACGACAAAAACAACAAATCGTGAAAAGTATCGCAATGTTACCGAATAAACGTGAAAAACACGATTTGAGCGATCAAAATGGCATGTAAACTTGCAGAAAAAAGGTGTAAAATATGGAGTGATAAAATACGTTAGTGATCCGTCCCATGCTGTGGATTTATCTGAGATCACGGTTCGTCCAGATCTGTCTTATGATCAGCAACTAGTTGAGATTCGGGATCATCGACAGAAGTAGCTGAGGAATAAGACCGTCGACTTGGTTCGAGTGCAGTGGCGTCATGGTTCCCCTAGGGAGTCCACCTGGGAGCGTGAGGATGAAATGAGAGAGCACTTCCCACACCTCTTCCCGAGCAGTGCTTGATGTTGATTCCAAGGACGGAATCATTTCTAAGGTGGTGAGGATGTAACGGTCTGTTTTCGTTGTACGTTTTACGTTCACGTAGTTTTGATCGTGCACGTATTTATTTTAGACTTTGTTTGTTTGTGAACACTTTGGTGTGATATGTCGTTGTGAACGTCTCTGAGAGTATTAAATTATGGCACTATTTTGGAACAACATTTCTTGGGTCGCTCTCCCACGATTTGATCTTATTCGAAGAGACGTTGTGGTTTTCGCTTTTGACGTGAGACGTTTCTATTTTTATTTTCGTCACCCGACGTCGAAATTGAGATCCGTCTTCTTAGTTTTCTTTCTCTCGTTGTCCCTATCACCCCAATATTTATTTCACAATTTTTGGATTTCATTTGACCTATTTTACATTTTTGGCCAAGCTTAAAATATTTTTAAATACTAAGTTTTAATTTATTTTTCGACCCAATAAAATTTCTATTAAATTATAACTCTTCAAAGTATTTTTTGACCCAAATCCTAGCCCCTATCTTGGCCGCACTCTAGCCATGCGTGAGTAAGAGAGGGAGAGATTGAATTTTTAATGATTTTTTAATCCTAATCCTATTAGAATTAACCCTAGACCAAGTCAACCCCTCTCTACTATATAAACAACCCCTAGGATAACCAATTTTCGCAAGCAAACAAACCCTAGCCGCCCCTCAACTCAAAAATCTCGCTTGCGACGTTCGTCGCAACTCAGCTCCGCAGCCGAGGATTTTCCTTGATTTTCCTCGGTCTGACCGAGAGCCCCACCCCCGCACCGCTGCCCGCACCGCACCAAGCGCCTGCCGCTTCATTGCATCACCCGCTCCCCGTGTCTGACCGAGGACATCTCTCGGTCTGACCGAGAGATTTCCTCGCCCCCGCATCCACTCCGCAACGTTGCAACTGCAACGTTGCAACCTCGCACCGACCCCCGCTCCCGCCCGCACCGACCGAAGCGCTCCCCCGCATCGCCCGCTCACCAGCTCCGTTGCAACCCCCGCAGCGATGTACCCCTCATCCGCTCGCCCCGACCGATAGATCCCCTCGCACTGGCCTCTATGACCGAACGACCCCCGCTCCGCAAGCGCTGCAACCCCCGTCCACAGTGTCTGACCGAGAGAAATCCTCGCAGCAGCCTGTGTCTGACCGAGCAAATCTCTCGCAGCGGCCAGTGTCTGACCGAGCGACGTTCGTCGCAACGTCGCAACTCTCGCACCGCTTGCCACCGTGGGCCCCCAAGTTCTCCAGAGTTGTTGTGGGTCCCCCATTGACCCCTAGAACTGCTGTGGGTCCCACCCAAGTGCTTCTTCTTCACCTTTGGACTATTTTGACGTTGCGACACGTCGTAGCTCTTCGTCGTACGTGCTAGCTTTGGAATCTTGGTTCGTTGATCTGGTTGCTGCCCAGACTATTCAAGCGAGGAATCTGATCTGGAAATTGGACTAGGAGCGCGTTCTTATATTCCAACCCCTGGCGTCGCTACCCGACGCCAGTGTAGCTTTCGCGTCGTATTGAGGTAACGTTTTGCACCCCTAGGACCCCCAACCACATCCTGTTAATCAAGATTAAAATTGATGTTTTCAAATGTTTTAGAATCACTAATTAAGATAATTTAAAATGGGAATGTAGGCCGGTGGACTTGTGCACGTAGGTTATTTGTGACTTTGGACTCTTTGGACGGTGTTTTTCAGACGTCGGTTTTCAAGCAAGTGAAACTTGCCCGTTGCATGTTTAGGCCATGTTTTAGGCCACTTTTTGTACCGTAGCATAAAAGTGACTAGGCAGTGAAATAATAGCTGCCTAGACACCTATTTGATCTAGTTTGACAACGAAACTAGATCCGTCACCTCATTTGATCTAGCTTGACAACGAAGCTAGATCCAACCCTTTAACTTGTTCATGCATTTGTAACTGTCATGTTTAAATTCCTTAACTGTACGTGTTTAAATTATAGCTTGCCATGTCATGCCATCCATGTCTGATTGTTGCATTCGTAGCACACGCTACTATACTTGTACTTGCTTGTTGAGGCTAGGTGCACCCCTATGCCATATTGAAAAACACTTCCTGGCTCGTGATCCAGAAGCGAGCATTCACGTTCGGGGGTAAGGCCCTGGCTCGATACACATGGAGGGGTAGGGTTGAGCGACCACTCAGCGTAGAAGTGTGCCCGTACAGCCACTTCAGCTGTAAGGCGTGAACTCTGTGCCCGACATGAAAACGTGACTTGTGATTGTTAGTAGTTTTCTACTCTTGCCATGCCATGCTAGTTGCTTGTTGTACTTGCTTCTTTACATGTCGCACTCATACTTTAACTGCCATGTCATTGCATCATGCTAGAACTGCTAGGTTGCTTACTTTACTTTCAGTTTCCTTGCACAAGTCTCTTGTAGACTTGCTGACATGTGCCCCTTGCTCTTTTGGGTGTCACATGTTAGACCCTGAGCCAGAGACCGTTGGTGAGGACGTGGTGTTTTCTGACGCTGAGCCTTAGCCCACGTTTGACGAGGAGTTTGTGGACACCGGTGACCAGTCTTAGAGACTGTTCTGAGTTACTCCTTTTTAAGTTGCTGTTAGTTGTCGGTGCGTAGCACCTTTACTTTCCGTACGTTGTACTTTTGTTGGCCATGCTTGGGCCTTAGACTCTTTTTCTTTTCAGCATGGTGGCTTTTCTATGATGTTGAAACTTATTTTTGGACATTCTGAGATTGGTTATTTTATGTCTCTTTCTTTATTATTATTATTGTTTCCTATCGCATTTGCAAGGACCTGCCATTTGAAGTTTATTGATGCTTATCAGACTTGCAGCTTCGCAGCTTCAAGTCTGAGCGGACCTTCTCACGCCTCGCCTCCATGTTTTTGGGAAGCGGGGCGTGACACATCTCCTCTTCTAATGTATACACACCATAAGTAAACATCATGCCATATCCCAATAGTATTTCTAATACCAACATCAACCCCAATAATATTACCACTGATAAGACTACTCAACGTCCATGCTAATAGTAGTAACAAATACACATACACACATTTCTAATTACTTATAACATAACATGTTTAATATAATATCATCCTACAAATATAATCTAACCAATTTTATACTCGGGTGAATAGTAATACTTTACTACACCACCACGTCAATTTACTCGTAGTAAGTGTGCCATCACCATGCACACTCACATTATTACTAATACACAATGTATCACCATATATCTTATACCCTCACAATCTATAATGATATAGCAACATACGTCACATAAACATACCACTAATAAAAATACAATCATTCTTTGTCAATTAACATTTCAATCATACGATCACTTTTACATACCGCATATTACTATATACACGTACATATATATATCACTATACGTATATACATGCACGTAATACTTTACACCATACACAGGTTTATAAGCCTTACCCATAGCACTAGGGTCAACGTAATCTACCCACCTTAGGATCAAGTCCATCTTCAGACTTCCTTAAATTGGCCGACATAAGGGTGAGCGGACTTAGACACTAAGGTCATTCTATCCCAGTCATACATACATCACAATGAAACCATATACATCCATTTGCATACACTTACTCATGTATTACGCACTTTCAAATACTTATACATACGTTTATTTCACATACATATACATACTTACACTACTACACGCATATCTCGTATCTATATAGAACAGTTATACACACACCTGTATACACAACCATGGTAATTTACATAGGGCTAGTATACTATTACATACATCATATATACGTAATCAAAAACATATGACTAGGCATACTTCCTGGTATACACATGCTCATACATCATCCCGTAGGGGTATTTATACTAATTCTACTATATATAAAACACACTTGTTCATACAATATATATTTATACACACTTATAACTAACCACATACATATACACGCACGAGTACACGCCAGACATTCTGACATATAAATCACACATTAAATCTGCACATACAACTATACGTACACTTATTATCATTACACCTAACATGTACATCACTGTACTAGCATACAATTACAACCATTAACAAGTACGGCTAAGATACATATACTCCTCGTAACTAACCAATACTAAATCTAATACGCTAAGATATTCCTATAGCGATATAGCCAATCACTCGCCTAAGTATAAATATAACACTTACTATTCTACACTCGACTATATACATATATATCACAAATTACCGTTCATACATGCACCACAACACCACAATCAAGCTAATGGTCCCACTATACTTAAACTAAAGCTGACATAAGGAAAGATAAGCACTAATGTGGTAACCAAGTAATATGGTAGGATTCAGAGTTGAATGAGGCAACGAGTTAATGTTGTGATGGACGGTTCCGAATGTTAGATGGATAAGAGGTTAGTCGGTTAGGTGAGATAAAATATTTATGAACGGAAGTAAGAAGATGAAGACGTGTATAAGAATAACGATATCGTCATAACTTACGTAAAATAGTGAGCATACGGTAGGAGTTAAGATGTAAAATGTGATCAGTCAAATAATATGTGAAGGGTAAAATGGGCATAGTGTCGTAGTGATTGTTTTGTAAATGGAAATGGGTTTGTAAAAAGAAAATTTTTGTTTTCTTAAAATATATGAAGACAAGGATTATAAAACTGACACACAGGATTTTAAAGTTCTATTTAACTTAGGAAAGTATTTTAAAAGTATGTATCAATGACCGTTTCGAACTACATTAGTAAAAAGAGGTGACATTTGAACTAGCGAATTAGAAATAATTTTTTTAAAAAGTTCATTGCATGAGGAAAATAGAGTAGCTATATAAGGCTATGTGAATTATAAGTGCGGAAGGTGTATGTTAGAAAGTCGCTATTAGATAATAACTAAAGATTGCGTCAGAAGAGTTTCATAATCACGGTTGGGTTTAAGTCGACTGAAGTGTAGAAAATCTAATTAAAAGTTTTCGAAAGGATTTTAAACTTAGCAAAAAAATATTCAATAAAAGAAATATCGACAATACTTTTTAAAGGACCCTGGATCTGCAATGGGGAATTTCAAGTTTAAAGATGGGTGCCTGAATAGTCTATGTGAATCGTGGACAAGGAGTAGGTTCGACAATCGAAACGTAAGGACGACTAAGAAGTAACTTCGTGAATACGCTACGATGGCTTTCTACGATCATTAAAATGGAAGTGTAAAGATTAGGAAATAGTAAAATCATGGGGAAATAATCATTGGGCCGACTAAGCTTTAGCACTAAGGTTCATGTCACGCCCCGCTTCCCAAAAATGGAAGGCGAGACGTGAGGAGGTCCGCTCAGACGTGGAGCTGTGAAGCTGCAGTCTGATAAGCGTATAAAATATCAATTGGCAGGTCCTTGCAAGTGCGACACGGAACAACAATGATAACAAGAAAGGAGAGAGAGATAAAATATTCAATCTCAGAATGTCCACAATAAATTTCAACATCACAGAAAAGCCACCAGGCTAAAAGAAGAATCTAAAAGGAAAGTACAAGAGACTGAAAAGAGGCCTAAGGCATGGCCAACATAATACATAACATCAACAAGAAAAGAGAGGTGCTACGCACCGACAGCCTAACAACGACTAAGCAGAAAACAACAACAGCTAGAAGGAGCTCTAGGACTGGTCTCATATGTCCTCGAACTCAACACCTGCAACCTGCTCGTACTCAACGACCAACTCTGGCTCACAATCTAACATGTGACACCCAAAAGAGAAAAGGGGCACATGTCAGCAAGTCTAAAAGACTTGGGCAAGGAAACTGAAAGTAACTAACAACCTAGCACTTATAATATTAAGCAATGACATGGCAGTTGAATATGATGCAACAGTTTAAAAGAGTGACAAGCATGCACGATGTAGCAAAATCTACCAATTCACTAATCACTTATCACTTAACACTTAAATCACTTATCACTTAACACTTAACACTTAGTGCATAGAGAGTCCACTTGCTGGCCAGCTCGTGGCTCAGTCCGTTTATCTCTATCACTATCAATCACTTAAACACTAGAGATTTCACCTGCTGGCCGGAGTGGCTGATCAAGCCAACTCGGGCTCAGTCCGCTTATCTCTTACCCCACCCACATGTGTCGAGCGTTGTGGTTAGCAACTCATTATGCTCGCTTCTGGTCACGAGCCAGGAAAATAAGTGTGTGTTTGGCATAGGGGTGCACCTAGCCGGTATCCGAGCGTTGGGGTTAGCAACTACATGGCTCGCTTCTGGAACACGAGCCAGGAATATAATGTTGTAGCGTGTGCTACGCAATCACGACAAATAATCACTATGCAATGACATGAACAGATATTTGCGTACCGTTAATAGGAATTAAACGTGACAGGCAAAATGCAATGACATGAACATATTCGCGTACCGTTAATTTAAAGTAAACGTGACATATGAGCATGATGGTGGTGACGGATCTAGCTTCGTTGTCAAGCTAGGTCAATGGCGTCTAAACGGCTATCCTTTCACCGTTTAGTCTCTTTTACGCTAAAGCATGGTAAATGGCCTAAGACATGGCCCAAATCAAGAGATGCAAGTTTCACTTGCCTGAAATACGTGCCGATATCACAATACTCAATGTCCAATCACAGATTCACAAATTCCAGAGCTCCCACGCTCAGTCCAACACCAGCCTACAGTCCCGTATTATTAATCTTGATTAGTGAGTTACAAAGCAGTAGAAACACAGTTTTTATCTTGTTTAACATGCAGGTGTGGGTTCCTACGGTTCAGATATACCTTAACACGACACGAGAGCTACACTGGCGTCGGGTAGCGACGCCAGGGGTTGAGTTCTGGTAGAGTGTAAGGTAACAGCGTCAGCTCTAGAAAATGTATTACATCTGATATAGTCGATATCGGGTGTCCAAAGATCGCGATGAGAGGCGAACCTTATATGCGAGATAGGATCTATAAGAACTAGTAAAAAGTTACAACTAAGTGATATATTAAGTAACCCATACAGTTACTGTCTACCCATTAATTTATATAAACTATGCATATATATATTCTTATAAACAAGGAGCTAATATATATGGGGTAATATAAGGTTTACTGCTACCCGCAACTCTAATATAGCAGCACGAAACAACCTCCTAGTAATAATCCTATCTTAACATATCAGACAATGTAACCAACCAGTATTATAATAGAATAACTAGCTTGCAAAACTCAGCTTAACATATCCGACAATGCCTCCTCTTCAATCCTATCGCAGGGCAGGGGAGAGGTCGAGGCAGAGAGGACGGGGCAGACTGCGGTGGCGTGACTTGGCAGTGGAGTGGCGTGCGGCTCGTTGTGAGTAGTGGTCGGAGAGATATAGGCTGACGATGGGTGTTCCAAGGGGAGGAGGCCTGCCGGCGGTAATGGGTTGGCACTGTGATGGCCGAGGGAAGAGGAGATGCAAGAGGTTTGGTATGCCGGGGTGTGCTGCGACGGCTTCGGACGGAGACGAGATGGGAGGAAGGCGACGCGGTTTGGAGTGGTGGAGAGCCGAGTCGACGGTCGGTGATGCACGGAGTAGGGAGAGCTGTGGTACTCTGTTACAAACAGAGGATTGGGAGGAAAACAGGGGAGGGTCCGGAAGCGGGCTGTCGGGTTCAAGGGGGCCGGTGAATTATTTGAGGGGAGGGCGCTGATCGTCGGTAGGGTCCTGCTGGGCGGCGGCCATGTCCGGAAGGGCGGCGCTAGGGCGGAAAGATCTCAGGTGGCCTCGGAGATGGGAGGCCGTGCGAGCTGGGATGCGTGGGCCGCGGGGTCGTTGTCGGAGGCTGCTAAGCGCCGGCGATGGTGTTGGCCGGTGGCCAGGCTGGTCGGGCAAGGGGAGATCGGGCTTTGGCTGCGCTGCGAAAAGTTGTGCGAGGGAGGATGATCCGAGTGCCTGGGGATGTTGCGTGTGGGGATGTTGATAGGAGGCGGCTGCTTGTGTTTTTTGGTTCTCTTGCGTGAAGGTGAGGGGAGACTTAGGGTTTGTTTTGCTAAAGGAATGGGTGTGGGCTTCATGTGGGTAGGTCCTATGGGCCTGATATCAGCTCTTAAACCTCTTACTTTTTAAATGTTTAAGCCCTCACTCCCCCTAGCTGTGTGAGGGTTTAGGTTTATTAGCCTTGGGATTTAATAAATAGAAAAGTAGGGTGTTAGCTGTTAGCCTAGGGTTATTTATAGAATGAAGAGTTGTTGTGTGCGCATGGGTTCGGCCCAGTCAACAGTGTCTAGGGTTTTATCAGGATGGGAGTGGCACTTAATAACTAATAATTTGAGGGTTTAAAGAAAACATATGAGCTTAGGATTTAAAGTGTAACAGATTAGGAAGTATAGGGAAAAGGGGGTCAAACGGAGCCCGAAAATTGTAAAATAAATACTGGGATGACCGTACCGTCGAGAGAAACAACACTGAGAAGACGGATCACAATTTCGATGACGGGAAACGAAACTAAAAATAAAAAGACCTCACGACAAAAGTGAAAATGGCGACGTCTCATCAAACAAGGTCAACTCGTGGAAGAACGACCCGTGAAACGATGTTGCAAATCAACACCACAATTTTAATACTCTCAGAGAGGGTCACAACGGCATATTGCACTATAGGGTTCGGTTACGGACAAAGTCTAAAATAAATACGTGCACGAATAAGGCTACGTGCACGTAACGCGTATAAAGGATACGGGGTCCAAATATGATCGTAATCAAAGTTGGCACATGTCGAGGGTGGCTTGCTAAGGATGCAACCAAGGTGCTACGGCCCTATCAACTCAACGACACGACTCACATACCAAGCACAAAACCATTCGGGTACTCGAAATTGCTATACGCACAGCCGTATGACGAATAGCGAGTACCGGCCGTTACATCCTACCCACCTTAGGATAAAGTCCGTCCTCGGACTTTCTAACACATCTAGTCGATCTAGTAACTACCCCAACCAATATCACATCATCATTCAACCACGTATAGTCATTTCAAACGCTTATACATATACACTAGGTAGTCAATCATTTATTGTACAATCATGTATTTATTCACGCACATTATACTCCTATACCTATCATAGCCAGACAATTTCATACACGTATTTCAATCATTCATATAGTCACAACATCCTTATAGAACTATTAAATACTTATCACCTACCATGGTGCACATACTCACAAACAACCAAATAGTTCACGCCACATTTAGATAACTACCTATGAACCAAATAATAAGGATACACTACTCCCTATATCCCCTAGTGCACATCCAATACCTAACAATCAATATGTGTAATCACACCATACCATTAGTAAAACAAGTTCACTATATCTAATATACATTCACCATCATTATAATTTCACAATTTATAGTCATTCAAATGCATGCACACATTTCACCATATTATCACTTCATATATAGTCCTATAGCTATAATCACGACACACCACACATACCATAGTCACCAATTCCTATAACTATCACATACTTACCCGTGCATGGTGCACATCCACGCATGCTAATGTAACATTCATATATACCACTATATGCTCAGCACATATACACACTTAGCTTTAGCTAGCACACATATATTCACACAACCAAGTCCTTAGTGAATAACTATACCACAAGACCAACTCATATAACTATATATTGGTATAGCCACCCACATTCGTGTGCGTAGCACAACCAGGCACAAACAATCCAAACATTATATATACATCATCCATCACTATACACCAACCACATACAATACACCAATGTACATAGAGTTTACCCACTCAAGCTTGAGTGAGACTCAAATCATAGCAGAGTATTCTATATACATAACACAACATCCATACATATATCAATACCAACACACATACAACTTCATAAGCATCATGAAATTAAATACACTATGACGACATATCGAATTACACTAATGGGGCCCACCAAACTATATTAAGGCTGACACGGCGACGACAAACTCAATTGGCTAGACAAAAGGAAAGAAACCGAAATCAAAAGCGTGACGAATGGAAAGATCGAAAAGCACGAGTTCATCTAGGACGAAGGTAAGGAGCCAGATTGGTTAGATGAACTAGGGTAAAACTGTGATTGCTTAGGTGGGAAGAGTAAGAGGTAAGGATACCCTTATGGAATAGAGAAAAATAGCATGTAAAAGTTTTAAGTTAAAATACGAAAAGTTTGAAACTGTTGTACTTCAAAAGTTGATGTCCCTTTTCGTATGAAAATATTTAGAGGTCGATAAAACAAATTGTTCGAAATAAGCTTGAGTCGAATATACATGATAGGAGAAAACGGTTTATTGGTTTATATAAAATCATTATAAAAGGAAGTAAATCATTTACACGAATATTAAGGTCGTGGTTTAGGAAAATATTACACGGTAGTAATTTAATAACGTTTGCAAAGTTTGAAATGAAATTAAATTAACTGAAGAATTTAAACTCAGGTTAAATGCTTTTAAGGTCTTTAAATCAGGGGAAAATTTAAAATAGTCAATATTGGAACTACTTTTAGAGGAATCAGGAATGGCCAAAAAGAACTGTTTTATACAAAGCTCTCAACATATGAGCTAACAAGCCTAGTACGGATATATAAAAAAAATATTTGAAATTCAATTTAGTTTAGAAATTATTCTAAGAGCATGTATGGTAAACGGAAAGATAATAATAGCTTATTAGTAGTATTATCAAAATTGGTGGTAAAACTTTAAAATCAAATTATGGAAGGTCTAGATCAGGAAATGGTTTTGAAAAGTAATTTTACGAAAATCGGAACTAGGAAAAACGTTGAGCTTAAAATTGACTTGCTGAAATCATATGCGACTTGAAAAGTATATTAAAGGAAGCGCGACGAGTCATTTGAACCGCATAAATAAGAAAGGAAAATTATAAATCGAATTGGGAAAAAAAATAGAAATACGGCTCAGAATACGATTAATATGTGAAAAGGAACAAGATATTTTAAATAAGTATGAAAAGTGTATGCTGGAAAAACATTATAAAACAGTAATCAAAATCTCGTCAAAACTTTCGAACTTTCAAAATGAATTTAAGTCAACGGAAAAGCATGAAGTCCAAATACATATATTAAAAGTTTTCGAATGAGTTTAAACCTTGAGAATAAGGGAATCGAAAATACTTCCAAAGATTCAGCATTTGCGATAAAGAGATTTTAAAGTAGGTATGCTAAACTGTTAGAATAAATCTCATAGTTTAGAAAACTGGTATATCGAATTTTCCAAAATAGTATTGGAGTCTTTAAACCGAAATGCGAAAATATAGACAAGAAAATGGTTACGAGTTAGCAATTATAATTACAACCATTAGACTCCGAAATCTACAAGGAATTTGACTCAATCGAAAAGTGAGAAATTTTAAGTATATACGTAGCGGGTTTAAAACAAAATTTAAACTTAACGAAAACTTTAATAAGGGAAATCGAAAAATAACTTTAAAAGAAATCAAGCCTTGCGAATAGGGGCCTTCGAAGGATCAACGATTATCGAAACGTGGTGGTCGTGGGAATCGAGGCAAGGGATTTGGTCGGATGATCAAACATAAATACGCTTAGGTTATGACTGAGAAAAATCTACGGAAACTCCTACGGTCAACCAACTAAAGATTATGGAACTAAGCGCTAAGACTCCCTAAGGGCTAGACGGTAAAGAAATGCGTTCAACTTGGTCCGAAATCGATGAACCCAAGCGAACGACTAAAGGAATTATAGAAGTATATCCTAGTCAAAGCTAGACAGGAACCACTAAGGTAACTCTTAGGACAATCAAACAAATCATTAGCATGGAGTCTAGCTAACAAACAAGGATTCTTGACTAGCAAGCACAGACGTCTATCTAAGTCTAGCTAGGGTCCTGATCTAATGGGTTCCTACTAAGCTGAGACAGATGCCCTAACACGTCTACCAGCTACCTAAAGCATATGAACGCTAAAAAACTAGACTCAAGGCTTATAAATTGGATGTTCTAATTTATTTAATGGACATTCCATAATTATTATCATTGTTTCGATAGTTCACAATTGCAAGATCGACCTGCATGGGCCACCACTAAAACCTGTCACGCCCCGCTTCCCTAAAATGGAAGGCGAGACGTGAGGAGGTCCGCTCAGACGTGGAGCTGTGAAGCTGCAGTCTGATAAGCGTATAAAATATCAATTGGCAGGTCCTTGCAAGTGCGACACGGAACAACAATGATAACAAGAAAGGAGAGAGAGATAAAATATTCAATCTCAGAATGTCCACAATAAATTTCAACATCACAAAAAAGCCACCAGGCTAAAAGAAGAATCTAAAAGGAAAGTACAAGAGACTGAAAAGAGGCCTAAGGCATGGCCAACATAATACATAACATCAACAAGAAAAGAGAGGTGCTACGCACCGACAGCCTAACAACGACTAAGTAGAAAACAACAACAGTTAGAAGGAGCTCTAGGACTGGTCTCCTATGTCCTCGAACTCAACACCTGCAACATGCTCGTCCTCAACGACCAACTCTGGCTCACAATCTAACATGTGACACCCAAAAGAGAAAAGGGGCACATGTCAGCAAGTCTAAAAGACTTGGGCAAGGAAACTGAAAGTAACTAACAACCTAGCACTTATAATATTAAGCAATGACATGGCAGTTGAATATGATGCAACAGTTTAAAAGAGTGACAAGCATGCACGATGTAGCAAAATCTACCAATTCACTAATCACTTATCACTTAACACTTAAATCACTTATCACTTAACACTTAACACTTAGTGCATAGAGAGTCCACTTGCTGGCCAGCTCGTGGCTCAGTCCGTTTATCTCTATCACTATCAATCACTTAAACACTAGAGATTTCACCTGCTGGCCGGAGTGGCTGATCAAGCCAACTCGGGCTCAGTCCGCTTATCTCTTACCCCACCCACATGTGTCGAGCGTTGTGGTTAGCAACTCATTATGCTCGCTTCTGGTCACGAGCCAGGAAAATAAGTGTGTGTTTGGCATAGGGGTGCACCTAGCCGGTATCCGAGCGTTGGGGTTAGCAACTACATGGCTCGCTTCTGGAACACGAGCCAGGAATATAATGTTGTAGCGTGTGCTACGCAATCACGACAAATAATCATTATGCAATGACATGAACAGATATTTGCGTACCGTTAATAGGAATTAAACGTGACAGGTAAAATGCAATGACATGAACATATTCGCGTATCGTTAATTTATAGTAAACGTGACATATGAGCATGATGGTGGTGACGGATCTAGCTTCGTTGTCAAGCTAGGTCAATGGCGTCTAAACGGCTATCCTTTCACCGTTTAGTCTCTTTTACGCTAAAGCATGGTAAATGGCCTAAGACATGGCCCAAATCAAGAGATGCAAGTTTCACTTGCCTGAAATACGTGCCGATATCACAATACTCAATGTCCAATCACAGATTCACAAATTCCAGAGCTCCCACGCTCAGTCCAACACCAGCATACAGTCCCGTATTATTAATCTTGATTAGTGAGTTACAAAGCAGTAGAAACACAGTTTTTATCTTGTTTAACATGCAGGTGTGGGTTCCTACGGTTCAGATATACCTTAACACGACGCGAGAGCTACACTGGCGTCGGGTAGCGACGACAGGGGTTGAGTTCTAGTAGAGTGTAAGGTAACAGCGTCAGCTCTAGAAAATGTATTACATCTGATATAGTCGATATCGGGTGTCCAAAGATCGCGATGAGAGGCGAACCTTATATGCGAGATAGGATCTATAAGAACAAGTAAAAAGTTACAACTAAGTGATATATTAAGTAACCCATACAGTTATTGTCTACCCATTAATTTATATAAACTATGCATATATATATTCTTATAAACAAGGAGCTAATATCTATGGGGTAATATAAGGTTTACTGCTACCCGCAACTCTAATATAGCAGCACGAAACAACCTCCTAGTAATAATCCAATCTTAACATATCAAACAATGTAACAAACCAGTATTATAATAGAATAACTAGCTTGCAAAACTCAGCTTAACATATCCGACAATGCCTCCTCTTCAATCCTATCGCAGGGCAGGGGAGAGGTCGAGGCAGAGAGGACGGGTCAGACTGCGGTGGCGCGACTTGTCAGTGGAGTGGCGTGCGGCTCGTTGTGAGTAGTGGTCGGAGAGATATAGGCTGACGATGGGTGTTCCAAGGGGAGGAGGCCCGCCGGCGGTAATGGGTTGGCACTGTGATGGCCGAGGGAAGAGGAGATGCAGGAGGTTTGGTATGCCGGGGTGTGCTGCGACGGCTTCAGACGGAGACGAGATGGGAGGAAGGCGACGCGGTTTGGAGTGGTGGAGAGCCGAGTCGGCGGTCGGTGATGCACGGAGCAGGGAGAGCTGGGGTACTCTGTTACAAACAGAGGATTGGGAGGAAAACAGGGGAGGGTCCGGAAGCGGGCTGTCGGGTTCAAGGGGGCCGGTGAATTATTTGAGGGGAGGGCGCTGATCGTCGGTAGGGTCCTGCTGGGCGGCGGCCATGTCCGGAAGGGCGGTGATAGGGCGGAAAGATCTCAGGTGGCCTCGGAGATGGGAGGCCGTGCGAGCTGGGATGCGTGGGCCGCGGGGTCGTTGTCGGAGGCTGCTGAGGGCCGGCGATGGTGTTGGCCGGTGGCGAGGCTGGTCGGGCAAGGGGAGATCGGGCTTTGGCTGCGCTGCGAAAAGTTGTGCGATGGAGGATGATCCGAGTGCCTGGGGATGTTGCGTGTGGGGATGTTGATAGGAGGCGGCTGCTTGTGTTTTTTGGTTCTCTTGCGTGAAGGTGAGGGGAGACTTAGGGTTTGTTTTGCTAAAGGAATGGGTGTGGGCTTCATGTGGGTAGGTCCTATGGGCCTGATATCAGCTCTTAAACCTCTTACTTTTTAAATGTTTAAGCCCTCACTCCCCCTAGCTGTGTGAGGGTTTAGGTTTATTAGCCTTGGGATTTAATAAATAGAAAAGTAGGGTGTTAGCTGTTAGCCTAGGGTTATTTATAGAATGAAGAGTTGTTGTGTGCGCATGGGTTCGGCCCAGTCAACAGTGTCTAGGGTTTTATCAGGATGGGAGTGGCACTTAATAACTAATAATTTGAGGGTTTAAAGAAAACATATGAGCTTAGGATTAAAGTGTAACAGATTAGGAAGTATAGGGAAAAGGGGGTCAAACGGAGCCCGAAAATTGTAAGATAAATACTGGGATGACCGTACCGTCGAGAGAAACAACACTGAGAAGACGGATCACAATTTCGATGACGGGAAACGAAACTAAAAATAAAAAGACCTCACGACAAAAGTGAAAATGGCGACGTCTCATCAAACAAGGTCAAATCGTGGAAGAACGACCCGTGAAACGACGTTGCAAATCAACACCACAATTTTAATACTCTCAGAGAGGGTCACAACGGCATATTGCACTATAGGGTTCGGTTACGGACAAAGTCTAAAATAAATACGTGCACGAATAAGGCTACGTGCACGTAACGCGTATAAAGGATACGGGGTCCAAATATGATCGTAATCAAAGTTGGCACACGTCGAGGGTGGCTTGCTAAGGATGCAACCAAGGTGCTACGGCCCTATCAACTCAACGACACGACTCACATACCAAGCACAAAACCATTCGGGTACTCGAAATTGCTATACGCACAGCCGTATGACGAATAGCGAGTACCGGCCGTTACAGTTCATCAACATACTAGGCTGCGATAGGAAAGCCGAGGTAAGGGTTCATTGAGGATCACGAACGAGATCTTATCTATAGGTCTGGAAAATCCTACGCTTCGAAGTCTACTCATTGCAGGCGTCTCAGGTTCGACTTGCACGGATGCGACGATCGCTATGTTCGATTGGGCCCTAGATTAGATAAATCTAAGCGAACGTCTAACGAACTCAAAAATCTAATATGGTCAGGGCTGGATGACCAATTGCTAGGGTGTCTCCTAAGATGATAATACTAAGTCGTGGTAATGGTGTCTAACTAACGAGCAGTAGCGTCTAACTAACTCTTCCTATTATCCTGATATTGGGTTCCTATCGCGCTAGGACAAGGCATTCGAGTAATATTGCGTACGAACTAATTCTAGATTTTTTGGCTAATGAAAAGTGTTCTCATTGTTCTGAATTTCGCAGTTGCAGGACCTGCATGGGCCACCACTAAAACCTGTAATGCACTGCTGCCCAAAAGAAACCGGTAGCGAGAACGTTATGCGGTCCGCTTGAACTGGAGCGGTGAAGCTCGAGTTCAATAAGTGTCTGTGATAAAAACACAGAAGATGTCCTTGCATTTGTGTATCAGAACAATCAGAAGACATTTCATTAAATTAAAAAGGGCACTTCCAGAATTGTTTGTACAAGAAATAAGACAACTGGGCCTCAGCAGGGCCAAAAAGAAAATTACAACAAAACACTAATCCTACTACAATGTACTAAAGCTAAAACTCAAATAGTGACGTAGAAGGGGCTCTAGTCTTCCGCAGAAAGCGGCTCGGCGTCTACGGCGAACTTTGGCCCTCCAAGTTAGGCGTCACACATGGATCCTCCGGGTACTCAAACTCAGAATCTGACATAGATCCAAAAACCTGAATGTATGTCAGCTAGGGGTCTACAAGAAGGAGTTAGC
Organism: Scilla litardierei; assembly: GCA_030789695.1. Classification (NCBI taxonomy): domain Eukaryota; kingdom Viridiplantae; phylum Streptophyta; class Magnoliopsida; order Asparagales; family Asparagaceae; genus Scilla; species Scilla litardierei. Next base: position 447,564,245 of record CM061142.1, read on the forward strand.
ATCCCAAGACAAGATATACGACAGATATGAATTTAAGAAGCATTAAATGAAGTGACTGCAGCAATTTAACAAGACATTTATACTGAAACGAAAAGTAAACATCCCTAGCATGTAGTTCTAAGCAGTTGCAAGAATTAAAGTAAGGTTTTTCTCTGAGTTCAGTAGCATATCAATCTTCATGAGACCAAGTTAGCATTTCAAGTTTTCATGTCAAGAGTTCACATCTAATCTAGGGTTCTTGCCTTTAGGTCGTGATGAGAAGGTCGTTCCTCTCACGGGGGCTTACCGTGATTGATGCTAACCCACCGCGTGCGGGTGGTGCTCTTGAGGAGAGTACCCTTCATACGCCCAGTGGCCGCTCAACCCTAACCCCACCCAAAAGTTTGCCGGAACACGAGCCAGCCTAGTCGACTCACACGACATCACGATATCACGTTACCGCCTTCAAGGCGCACGATTTTCACGATGTCCATATATGTTAGGCATGTCAGGACTCACTGAATTTTACTGTTATCATTATTATTACACATTTGTGAGAGTTCAACACAGTAAAAGTGGGTTGAACAATTTTAGTAGCGGTTTCAAAATAATGACGAGCACGAGTTTTCATTGGGTTTGCTACAGAAGTTATTCTTTTCTCTTATTGTTTAAAATTGAGAGATATCGTATGATATACCGTTGGATCCCAAATTTTGTCCTGACCGTCATGGAGTCAGTTACTCACGTCATTTCACGCCTAATTTTTAAGTTATTCAGCAATACATGAAGGCGGCGTAAAAGTGCCGAAACTTCTAAAAATCATATCAAATCATATACTTGCCTGTTTTTGACGTTCTTGGTGTTGTTGGAAACGTCTTGGCGAATACTACGCTACAGAGGAGACGGTTCGCTGGTTTGACAAAACATGAAATCAGAATAGATGTTTTTCGATCAGGACAGATTTTTAACAAACTCCTCCGACGTCTAATCAACCGGTTTTATTAAGTTCACTAAATTACAGTGTGGGCTATAGTGTGTTAGGGGGTAGATCTACTAACCGGAAGTGCAGCGAAGGATCGGGACGCAACGATGGGTAGCGGCGACGCGTACGGCTCTAAACAGCGACGTTGAGCGTCGGGGGTCCGTCGTTGATGCGCGGGAGTCGGCAGCGGCTGTTCTGGTTGATCTGCAGGCAGTAGTGAAGATCACAACGAATCTCCAGGCTGTCATCGTTGGATCTAAATGGTTGGACTCGTGTACGGGTTGTCGGAGGCTCTCATGCGTGGAGAAAGTGGAGGCGCGGCCTAGCGTCGGATCTGCAGGTGTGTGGGGAGGTGTTCACGGCTCTGGTGGGTGGCCATGGGGTGCAGTTGGGTGCGTTGGCGGAAGGGGAGGTTGTGGATGAAGCTGTTGCGATGTTCCCAGCAGTCTGCACGCGTGAAGAAGGCCGCGCAAGGAGAAGAAGAAGGCCGCGGGCTTGCTCTCGCTCGTGGGTTGCTGGGCGCTGTGTCGACGCGTGGGGAAGATGTCCGCCTAGGCGTGGGTTGCGTGACGTTGGGTGTTGGGCGAGGAGGCCGTGCGATGGGCGCTGGACGAGGAGGCGCCGTGCAATGGACAGGGGGTGCCGGCGTGTGGATCTCGGAGGGGAAATGAGAAGAGGAAGGGGATGTTCGGCGTGTGGGCGTTGCAGCGAGATGGGTGGAGCTCGGCATCGCGAGGAAGAAGGGGAAGTCGAGGTGTTTAGAGTAGGGGGCGGCTGCTGTACTTTCTTCCTAGGGTTTATAATATATAGAGTAGGTGGTTGCCTCAAGTTAGTCTCAGGGTTTTTATTTGTATAAACTTGGTGTGGGGCACAGCACATGAAGGGTTAGTTTTAGGTTTCTTTTTTTAATAGAACTTGTGGAGTTATGCTGTTAGACTTTTGGCCCCTAGAGTCTTATTAAAAAATAATTGTGAGAGGCTTGGGTGCAGTGCGTGATGGCCTGGGCTAGGGAAATGTAGGGCACTGCGGCTATATGAAGAAATGAGGTACTTGGGTTAGGTATAGGGTATGAAGAGTAGCACGTGAACAACTCTAGGCCTTGGGGTTTATTTGTAAAGAAGTAGGTTAGGGAAAATAGGCCTTAGGTGTTTATCTTCTTATAATAATGATAGGGTGATTCTTGCAAGGACAGCATGTGAGAGCTTCGGGTCTCTTAGGTTTAAGGTTTCTATTATAATATCTTAGTGTGGGGTTGAAAGAATAGCACAACACGTGAATAGCTATAGGGTCTAATGTTTCCTCTTTATTATTATTATTATATTATAAGAAAGCCTCACTCAAGAAACTGTGTGTGAGTACAGGCTGGGTGCGGCCTATGTGAAGGCTAGGGTCTAAAATAGGAAAAATAGGATTTGAATTCAGTATTAATAGCAGGTATTATTAGGTTTAAAACAAGGAATATCGGCTAATCAATAGGTTTAAATAGGTGTAAAAATAGTAAGTTGCAATTGACTTCAAAAAGATTTTGACATGTTTTGAAATTTAGATTTTGAATTTTGAACTTTTAAATTAATTTAATAAGGGATACTAAAAATAAGATTATAATAAAAACAAGAATTTTATTTAAGTGCCATGAAATAATAATAGTAATAATAATGATAAAGATTTGACTAAATGGTTTAAAATAATGTTAGAAATAATTAATATGAAAAGTTGGTACGTGCACGGGTACGGGGACAGAAACGTCTAACAACGGATACGGAAGAAAGTACACGATAGAAAAATACGGATAACGTAACGATAAAAACCGGTCGTTACAAAGATGAAAATCCTGGCCCGACCCAAAGCAATGTAGGTGCGGATCCCACTATCATGCTGTGAAAATAAAAAGCTAACAAGTCCAAGGAGTTTGGAAAATTCCATGTTCATGTTGTGAGTTGAGGGAGGCCTTTGGCCTCCCTCCCCTCATCACTCTCCATTACTCCCCACTAAGTTAGTGGGGAGGCCATTGGACTCCCAACTTAACATGAGAGTTTTATAAATATAGTACCATGGCTATTTGCCATGGTTAATCCTCTTCTAACACGTTATCAGCACGTTAGCTCTCGTTCTTGAGCTTCTCCTTTTATCCCCTCAAATCACCATCACTGCGCTTAGGAATCTTTGGTTGCAGCGATCCATTGCAGCGATTTCCACGGTGCATCGGGAGCGGGGATTCATTCTACAGATCTATTTTTTTTTTCAACGATCGTTCCTAGATCTAACGGATCTAGAGGTAAACAATACAAACTCCTTGATCTAAACTTGAGTTAATATGATAATGAGCTTTAATATTAATTCAGAGTATATGAAATAAAGCCTAAGTATCGGAATAATGTTGAGCATAATGTTTGCCCTCTGAGGAATGTATTGCCCAAGGATATGTTTGTCAACTTTATGAAAATTACGATGATCCCAAGTTTATTATCCCTATAAAATACTGCAATACTGTCAATTATAGAGATAATACATTATTATTCAAAAATTGCTTCGTAGTAAATGGATAATCATCATATCCCTTCCGGCGTGAGCGCCGCCCCCCTCCTGTCGAGGGGGGCTGTTTCGCCTCCCCCCTCCTGTCGAGGGGGGGACTGCTCTCGGATGGGGGGGCCTGGATGGGGGGCCCCCCTCTCGAGGGGGCCTTCAGATCGTCTCCGCCCCATAATAGGGTTTGGAGAGCCGCCGCAGGGCAAGCTGGATGGTCTGTAAAATGTAGGCAACCCATTTGCAGTCAAATTGGAGGGGAGAGAGGGATATCATCATGTTGAAATGCTCTGATGTTAGATTAATTTGGCAAGCATGAGCCTTCTCACAATATCCCAAATTTGTAAGCTACGGCTAGCAAATGGGTCAAATTTCGGTCGAATATTGCTAGAGGAAAGTACCACTTGCTGATTTATGGACCCTTGCTACCTTGCCGGCAGGGGGGCCTCTCTCCGGCGCTGGCCTGCACCTCCCCTTCATGGGGGGCCTTCTCTGTGTTGTGCGTCCCACCCCCAGTCGGGATGGGGGTTTTGAATCTCCCTACTCCCGTTCGTACGACCCACCGGACCGGGGGTTTTGGATGGGCGCCCCCTCCCTGTCGGAGATATGTGGCTCGATCTGATGACGATGGCTGATTATTAGGCCTGAATCCTACTACATAAAATTAAACTCATTTTGTCTGGTTATTTGGGCCAGAAGCCCAAATAATTTAAATTGCTAATTAACATGATTTTCATTTTGCTTATGGGCCTACATCACATATTAGAATAATAATTAATTTTGTATTCTAATTCGGGCCTGAAGCCCAGTTTATAACAATGAATATATGTTTTATGGGCCAGCAGCCTCATTCATATTAATAATTAATTTTGACTTCTAAATTGGGCCAGCAGCCCAGTTAATCCAATTGCAAAATGAATATGTTAATTAAATTTTTGCAAATAGGCCTGCATCCCAAATATTAAAATAATTATTAAAATGATTATTATTTTACTTATGGGCCTGCAGCCCCAATCATAATAATAATTCATTTTAAATTCTTGTTTGGGCCTGTAGCCCAGTTAGTCAATTTTCTAGTATTATGTTAAATATCACTCTTGCATTATTAATTATGGATTATTAGAATTTTTCAAAATATAACTATCTTCAAGATCCTGAGACCGCTCTGCCGTTAGTCAACTAACCTAACGGTGTATGACGTTTCCACGTGGTATAAGAGATAATTATATTTTCTAGTTTCATTTGCCATATGTTTTGCTTGAGTTATATGCGTGGTTGTTTATTTTTATGCTTGTAGCATATTTAGAACTGCGTGGATGTTTAAATCAGTAAAAATGTGTTTTTCGGGATCGGCCATTGTACCTATTTACTTTCCTTGCACTTTTATTTTCTTTTGAGAGAATTTGTAAGTGAGGAAATTTGTATTTAAAGCCCAAACTCGGTGCAACAGCATATGAAGACGAAGATATAGGGACCCACTTTGGGTTTCCGAAGTTGTATTTTTCTTTCCTTTTTTTGGACTGTAAACGAACTTTAGACTGTTTATTTTTTGGGTATCTGGCCGATCCCCGCATTTTTACTTGTTTATTTCTTTATGCATGAATTTTGAGTTTTAATTAATTCATGCTCATTTTAAATTGCGTAGATAAATGGCAAAATTGGCAAGCGTCGATTTCGAAGTACTTGACTCTGCAGGGACAAATTACCTGAGTTGGCGAGTGGACCTGAAGTTCCACTTGTGTTCGGTGGCCCTCCTTGGGTCCATTTTGGCTCCTTCCTCGGCCCCAAAAGCGGCCGAAGCTTCTGCTACAACTAGCAGCAGCCCTACAACCACTATATCTGATGTCGATAAGGCGAAAGCCATAATCTACATTAGGAAACATATCGCTCGGACCTTAAAGGCCGAATACTTAATGGTTGAGGATCCAAAGGACCTGTGGACAGCGCTGGAAGCTCGGTATAAACATCAAATTGATGTTATATTACCGCGTGCCAGTTATGAGTAAGAAAACCTCAGACTTCAGGACTATAAGTCTGTCGCTGAGTACAATTCTGCACTTCATAACATCACCTCACGCCTGAAGTTGTGCGGTGAAGAAGTGACAGAACAGCGCATGTTGGAAAAGACATTTACCTCGTTTCACGAGAAAGATGCAATCCTCATGCAGCAGTATCGTGAACGCAATTTCACGAAATTTTCCGATCTGATCTCATGCATACTTAGGGCAGAGCAGAATCGAGACTTACTGCTTGCAACTCATAACTTACGTCCAGCTGGCACTGCCCCTATCCCTGAAGCCCACCACGTTTCTCCCCAGAAGTGGAAAAACAAGAGGAAGGCTAAAACCACTAAAGGGAAAGCTATAATGAAGCAAACAAGAGGTGCAGCTCCCCAGACAAACAAAAACAATAAGGGAAAAAGAAATTTCATATGGAAGCAAAAGCACACTGACCAAGTGTCACTTCCTAAGAAGAACTGGGAGGATAAATGCCATAGATGCGGCATGACTGGCCATTGGTCCAGAATCTGCCGCACTCCTCGCCACCTCCAGGAACTATATCAGGCGAGCCAGAAGTCTTTGCCTGAAGCAAACTTGGCGGCTGTTCAGCCACCAACGATGTTCACTGCAATAGACTTCGAGAACGACGACCTGCTCGATTAAGCTTCATGTTTTATCTATGCATTTAAAATTCAATGTTACTTCATCTTTAATTTGCTTAAGTTCGTCTTTTTCATTGACTTAAATAAAATTTCGTTTTTAATTATAGATGAAGTATTGAATATTGTGGACAGTGCCTCGTTGCACTGGTGTAGCATTGATATTGCTCCCACATACAATGAGACTATAAGATGCAAATTCTCCTTATAAACATATAGGAAATCTCCACTTTTCAAGGATATTTCTTTTATAGAAAATAACTTGAAAATTGTGGATAATATTTATTGAATATCAATATGTAACTCGTCAAGAAAATGTCCAGAAGACTATCTACTTACGATTTCATTGGACCCCCGTCGGGCCCCTATAATTACAGATATTCATCCTATTGAAAGCCAACTTTACTAAGCACCAGAAGTGCCTTTCATTGCCATAGTTTTTAACTCTGGCAAAAATGGACTTGGTCATCCTGGATCAGTGATGATGGACGCATCATCAAATGAATCCATTGGAGCACCTGAAGATTCTTCAAAAGGTTGAGTTTCCTTGTCCCCCTTTGTCATAAGGGAAAACTTAGAGAGAGACCTTCCCTCCTGAAAGTGGGTTTAGAGTCTCCTAGCTTCATTGAGAGAATACATGGTGACCTTTTGCGGGCCTATTCACCCTGCAAATGGACCATTTTCGGTACTTCATTACTGTACTGATATATGCATCTACTAGATGGTTTTCTGTGTGCCTTCATATTCACTCGCAACATAGCTTTCTCAAAGCTAATAATGAGGGTGAATTCACCACTCATATCATTCAAGACTTCTGCCAAGCAACTGGCATTGAAATTGAACATCCTGTAGCATGTTCATACTCAGAATGGGTTATCAGAGTCTCTGGTAAAGAGACTCCAATGGATTTCACGTCCATTGTTAGATTCCAGTTGCCTGTTGATATTTAGGGACCAACAAGCTGCACTCCGCATCGCTTATCACGATACGGCCCACTTGTGGCCATATCTTATTGCTGATGCCGCTTTCTTATGGTTTACCACCAAGTCTTGATAAATGTGAATTTGATGAGTAAAGTCTCATTGTAATAGGCACGCAGTATAAAGAAGCCTGAAGCTTCTGAGACCATATCATGGGACACATAAGTCCTCATCTCGTTATGATCCGCATACTTTTTCTGTGTGACGTTGAGATCCAGAAGATCCTTCACATTCAGACTAAAGTACATCAATTGACGGATAAAATTGCGGACAACCAGAAGATTGTTCGTTCACACGTCCCTGATGCCAACACGCCAGCTAGGATTGACATTCCCAAAGATGGATGCAATCCACCGGCAGCAGAATTGGCTGTACCTCATTTGAAAAGAGGACGCCGGCCAGGTTCAAAATAAAAATTTCCTCATAATATGAAGATTCCTGGATATATAAAAATGATCCAACCACAGGATACTGAGCTCAGACCAGCAACCTCTCCCCTCCTAATTTCCCCTGCAGAGGAAACAACGGGAGAAACATCATTATATTACGTACGTACTGGAGAGGTACTTGACATATATAGCACAGTCGTCGACGACGGTTTTGCTTTCGCTATTGCCGTTCACATCGCTGAATACGACGATGACATCTACACACTTTTCTATAGCGTAAACGCATAGAATGGCCAAATTGGGACGAGGCAATAAGAGTAGAGCTGGACTCACTCTTGAAAAGCAAAGTCTTTGGACCAGTAGTCCATACACCTGAATGTGTAAAAACCTGTGGAATATAATTTGAATTTCATAAAGAAATTGAAATGAAGGAAATGTGATCATTTTCCTACTAAGCCTACACTTCTCTGCAAAAGCCAATACATGCAGCTCATGGACGTTGTGACTGCATATATATACGGCAATATAGATATAGAGATCTATATAAAACTTCCATAAGGGTATACTCTACCCCCAAAGATGAAAGAGAAACGTAGAAACGTCTTCTCCAAAAAGGCTACAAAGATCATTAGTTGATCTTAAGCAATATTCTGACATTGTATCTTTTTCGAAAGATCGTTGACAGGATTTGTTATATTTGCCTTACATATGGTCGACTTAAAGCTAATAGGATCTCCAGCAAAGACCATTGAGTTTTCAGATAGCTTTAAAGCATACCTTGGAAATGAAAAACCTAGTTATAACGATCATCCTGATGATGAAATTAATCATCCTGAAGATGACAATAATCATCCTGAAGATGAACTATCATCCTGAAGATGATATTAATCATCCTGAAGATGAACTATCATCCTGGAGATGAACCATCATCCTGAAGATGACATTAATCATCGTGAAGATGAACTATTATTAATCATGCCGAAGATGTCTCGGCTTACATATTAAACACCTTCGTGGTGGAACCCTTTCATATTCTTCATACACCTGGTGTTTATGAAGAATGATGTCCTTTTGCAACCTATTAAAAATGGATGCTTATTTATGACACCTTCCAGTAGCTGGAAGAGGGGGAGGACATCCTAGATCCCGAAGAGCCTAGCTCTAGTGTATTATCTGGCCAACTGCACGTATCTTTGATAGAACGTCTCCAGTAAAGTTGTTAACCAGATACAGTGTTGTCCTGGAGAGCAACACTAGACCAAGGATAGGCTGCTTCTGCGCAACTTCCAAGGGTCAAAGAATATATATTGCATATGCAGGTTTAAAGATCATCGCGATGACTGAAACACAATAGGCCGGCCACCTCCTAAATATATACACATCATCATCCAATGTCTACATCTTCTGAGAAGCTCATCATCCACGAAGCAAGTATTGAAAACGCTCAGCCAGGTCTAGCAGTACCTTGCAGACACACTGAAGACTGATTCAAAGAATACTTTAGTGGAGTCATCTACCAACTTCGAAGAGCATTACACTCCAGAGCGACTCTGCCTTCCAATAGCCGCTAGATGAGTGAAACTTGTATAGATGAGTGATAATTGTATTTTCTTTCAGAACATGATGGATGTATAGACGAATAGGAGATGATTGTATAGATACATAGGAGATCTGCAAGCCTGAAGCTTGTACAGATCAGGGGGAGTCCCTCGATAGTTGTACTCTTTTCCCTTAAGCTGCTGGTTTTTCCCACTGGGTTTTCCACAGCTAAGGTCCACCACATTGGCATACTAAATCCTGAAGTATTCATATGCTTAACCCAAGGTAATGGAGAGATGAGGGGGAGTGTTGTGAGTTGAGGGAGGCCTTTGGCCTCCCTCCCCTCATCACTCTCCATTACTCCCCACTAAGTTAGTGGGGAGGCCATTGGACTCCCAACTTAACATGAGAGTTTTATAAATATAGTACCATGGCTATTTGCCATGGTTAATCCTCTTCTAACAGTTCATTAGAAATTTGTTGTTGCTACTTGGAATTTATTTAATTATTTATCCATTTTGTAACGGTCGGTATTTAATGGTACGTATTTTTGTTTGCATTCTATCTTCTGTTTCGTGATTTTCCGTATCTAGTACGTATTCGTGCTACGTAACTATTTTTTTCTAAATCAACTTTATATATTTATATACGTATTTTAATTGATTTCATTCAAATTCAAATCCAAATGTTTTAAAAACTCAAAATCGGAATTATTCTGTTTTGATCCTATTTTGATCCTAATAAAGCATATAACTAATTTGGAATTATTCTGTAATTAAACCCATTAATCCCTCACAATTATTATACTTATTCAAACTTCTTTATTTACTCTCATTATTATACTTATAGTTAGTTTATTAATAGTGTATTAATATTGATGTTTTAAGAATTTCAAATATTTTCAAATTCGAATTCAAATTATTTCGCTTTTTATATCCTAATTAATAATCGCTAATTTAGAAGTATTCTCCCATTAATACCACTCTATTAATTTTAATTTCAAAACTTTCCTTTTTCCTCTTACTCATAATTTCTCATATTAATAATTGTAATTCAAATATTTCCAAAATCCAATTTCAAATTTATTTTGATAACTTTCCTTTGTAAAAAACTTCCTAAAATTACCTAACTTTAATTCCCTAATTATTAATATGTTTTAAAACTTTCCTAATAACCAATAATAATAATTCTTCTCTAATAAGTATTTTTGTTAAAGCAAATTCCTATTTCAAAAACCTTCCTAACTAACCCTCACTTATTGAGAAATATGGAGAAGAGTCCCCCATAGCCAATGGCCATGGTTCTTTATTTATAAGTTCATATGGCATTCCAAGAGACTATTAGCATACCAAAGGTCTCCACCACATTAAGAGTGGTGGAGTAATGGGGGGATAATGGTGGAGATGCCAAAGGCCTCCTCCACCCACAACACTCCCCCTTATCCATCCATTACTTTGGTCTTAGCGTTTAAGGCTAAAAAGGGGTTGGATACTTCTGGATCCTGAGTAATCGTATTTGCCTCGTTAAAACCTTAGCTGCGGAAAACCCAGTGGGAAAAACCAATAGCTTAAGGGGAAAAGAGTGCAACACACAGGTTTCTCCCCCTCATCCGTACAAGCTTCAGGCTTGTAGGTCTTTCAGTTGTCTCATACCGATTCCTTTTACAAGTTTTACAAAAATACATTTTGGTAAAGATTTGGTAAAAAGATCAGCTAAATTGTTGCAGGACTGGATCTGCTGAACGTCAATCTGCTTGTCCTACATTAGCTCATGTGTCCAGAACAACTTGGGAGATATGTGCTTCGTCCTGTCACCATTGATGTAGCCCTTTTGAAGTTGAGCAATGCACGCAGCGTTGTCTTCAAATAGGACGGTAGGCTCCAAATCACTGGTCTTCAGGCCAGTAGATTGATGAATGTGTTAGATGATGGATCGTATCCAATAACACTCTCTGCTTGCTTCATGGATCGCAATGAGCTCCGAATGGTTGGATAACGTAGCTGTTGTGGTTTGCTTTACCGATCTCCAGGAGATAGCAGTACTTCCGTAGGTAAACACAAAACATGTCTAAGATTTTGCCGTGTGCGGATATGAGAGATAACCTGCATCAGCATAACCAAATAATTGGGGGGAGGCACCTCTCTGGTAGTAAAGTCCCAGATCTATTAAACCCTGGAGGCATCGCAGAAGATGCTTTACTCCGTTCCAGTGGCGCTTTGTAGGCGCTGTACTGTGTCTGGCTAGGAGATTAACTGTAAACGCTATATCGGGACGCGTACAGTTAGCCAGATATAGAAGTGCTCTAATGGCACTGAGTTAGGGTACTTCAGGACCCTGTATCTCCTCCCCCTCTTCCAGAGGCCGGAAGGGATCCTTATGTATATCTAGTGATCTTACGACCATAGGAGTACATAAAGGATGACATTTATCCATATGAAACTTGCGTAGAAGTTTCTTTGTATAATTAGATTGGTGTAATAGGATTCCACCTCTTAGGTGTTCTATCTGTAAGCCAAGACAATACTTTGTTTTGCCTAGGTCTTTCATTTCAAAAGTATGTTTTAGTCTTTCAGATATCTCATTGATCTCTGCAGGAGATCCTATTAGATTTAAGTCATCTACATATACTGCTATGATGACGAATCCTGTTCCCGTTCTTTTGATAAAGATACACGGGCAGACTTCATTATTCGTGAATCCTTGCTGTGCAAGGAAATCACTAAGCCTGTTATACCACATCTTTCCCGATTGCTTTAGACCATATAATGATCTATGCAGCCTTACAGAGAATACGTCCCGAGGTATCTCTTTCATCTCTGGGGGTAGATTAAACCCATCAGGAAGTCTCATATAGATATTTTTATCTATATCGCCATATAGATATGCAGTCACAACGTCCATGAGCTGCATTTCTAGGCTTTCCAGAGAAGTTAGGCTTATTAAAAATCGAAATGTGATCGAATCCATGACCGGTGAATACGTATCTTCGTAATCAATCCCCGGTCTTTGGAAAAAACCCTAGGCTACAAGGCGTGCCTTGTAGCGAACGATCACATTATTTTCATTTCTTTTTCTTATGAAAACCTACTTATATCCCACAGGTTTTACACCTACTGGTGTTTGGACTACTAGTCCAAAGACTTCGCGTTTCAAGAGTAAGTCCAGCTCTACTCTTATTGCCTTGTCCCACTTTGGCCAATCATCTCTGTGTTTACATTCCGCTAGAGATCGTGGTTCGACGTCATCGTCACATTCAGTGACGTGAACGGTAATATCGAACGTAAAATCGTCGTCGTCGACTGTGCTATTTCTGTCCAGTACTTCTCCAGTACGTACAAAATTTAATGATATTTCTCCTAGTGTTTCCTCTGCAGGGGAAATAAGGAGGGGAGAAGTAGCTGGTCTGAGCTCAGCATCCTGTGGAGGGATAATCTTATTATCTCCAGGAGTCTTCCTTTTTCGAGGAACTTTATCTTTTGAACCTGGTGGGCGTCCTCTTTTCATTTGAGGTACAGCCAATTCTGCTGCCGGTGGATTGCATCCATCTATGGGGATGTCAATCCTAGCTGGCGTATTGGCAGCAGGGACGTGTGAACGGACAATCTTCTGGTTGTCCGTGAACTTATCCGGTAAAAGATGTACTGTATTCTTGATGTGAAGGATCTTCAGGATCTCATCTTCACACAGATTAGTATGCGGATCATATAGGGACAAAGACTTCTGGTCCAAACTAATGGTCTCAGTAGCTTCTAGCTTCTTAGACTGTGTGCCTAGTTTAGGAAAAATTTTCTCATCAAATTCACAGTCAGCAAAACGTGCCTTGAATGCGTCTCCCGTCAGGGGTTCAAGGTATCTGATAATAGAGGGCGAATCAAACCCAATATAGATACCTAGACGACGTTGAGGACCCATCTTGGTCCTCTGAGGTGGTGCTATTGGGACATATACCGCACAACCAAAAACACTCAAATGAGAGATATCCAGAGGTGCGCCATATGCAAGTTACATCGGGGATAAAGTATGACATCCAGAGGGTCTTATCCTAATAAGTGATGCGGCATGTAAAATAGCATGCCCCCAAGCATCCACCGGCAACTGGGATTGCATAAGCAATGGACGTGCAATCCATTGGAGTCTCTTTATAAGGGACTCAGCTAATCCATTCTGGGTGTGAACATGTGCTACATGATATTCAACTTCAATACCCGTTGCCCGGCAATAGTCCTCGAAGACTTGTGAAGTAAATTCGCCCGCATTATCAAGACATAGTTTCTTGATATGGTTATCAGGGAAATGAGCACGCAACCTTATTATTTGTGCCAATAGCTTTGGAAAAGCTAGGTTGCGGGTGGACAAGAGGCACACATAAGACCATTTAGTTGATGCATCAATCAATACCATGAAGTACCGAAATGGGCCACTTGCGGGGTGAATAGGCCCGCAAATGTCACCATGGATTCTCTCAAGGAAGCCAGGAGACTCTAACCCCACTTTTAGGAGAGAGGGTCTCGTTATAAGTTTTTCCTTGAAACAAGGGGGACAAGGAAATTCACCCTTATGAAGAATCTTCAGGTTATTCAATTTATGTCCACGGGATTCAGTGATGATGAGTCGCATCATTGCTGATCCGAGGTGACCAAGTCTATTGTGCCAGAGTTGGAACTCTGGCAGTGAATGTCACATCTGGTGCTCAGTCATATTGGCTTCAATTGGTTGAATGTATGTATGGTAGAGACCCGACGGGAGTCCCTTGAATCGCTCGCAGATGATCTTCTGGTCATCTTTTTGACGAGTTACATACAGATATTCAACCTTACTTTCATCTCTGGTTTCTAAGTGATATCCGTTTAAACGGAAGTCTTTGAAACTTACGAGATTTCTATTTGATTTAGGAGAGAATAATGCATTTTTTTGAAGTCTTGTGTTATTTGGGAGCAATATAATTGCTTCACCAGATCCTTCGATTATTTGGGACAGTCCTGAAATTATGATAACAGGACCGTCATATTTATTTATGCTATTAAAATAGCAATGTTCGCGAAGGATTGTGTGCGTCGAGGCACTGTCCACTAGGCACTCATACTTCATCTATATAAGCAAAAACGAAATTTTATTTGAGTAAAATGTAGACGACATTCAAAAATAAAAGTTCGTACTAAAGCAAATAAAAGAAGAAGATACATCGAATTTTAAATGCATAGATAAAGGATGATGCTCAATCGAGCAGGTCGTCATTCTCGAAGTCCTTTGCAGTAAACATTGTTGTCGGTTGAACAGCCGCCAAGTTTGTTTCAGGTAGAGACTTCTGGCTCGCCTGGTATAGATCCTGGAGATGGCAAGGAGTGCGGCAGTTTCTGGACCAATGGCAAGTCATGCCGCATCTATGGCATTTATCCTCCCAGTTCTTCTTAGGAAGTGACACTTGCTCGGTGTTCTTTCGCTTCCATGTGAAGTTTCGCTTTCACTTAATGTTTTTGTTTGTCTGGGGATCTGCACCTCTTGGTTGCTTCATTACAGCTTTCCCTTTGTTGCTTTTAGCCTTCCTCTTATTTTTCCACTTCTGGGGAGAAACATGGTGGGCTTCAGGGATAGGGGTAGTGCCGGCTGGACGTAAATTATGAGTGGCGAGCAGTAAGTCTCGATTCTGCTCTACCCTAAGTAGGCATGAGATCAGATCAGAGAATTTCGTGAAGTTGCGTTCATGATACTGCTGCATGAGGATTGCATCTTTCTCGTGAAACGAGGTAAATGTCTTTTCCAACATGCGATGTTCTGTCACTTCTTCACCGTACAACTTAAGGCGTGAGGTGATGTTATGAAGTGCAGAATTATATTCAGCGACGGACTTATAGTCCTGAAGTCTGAGGTTTTCCCACTCATAACTGGCACGAGGTAATATAACATCAATTTGATGTTTATATCGTGCCTCCAGCGCTGTCCACAGGTCCTTTGGGTCCTCAACCGTTAAGTATTCGGCCTTTAAGTTCCGATCTATACGTTTCCTAATGTAGATAATGGCTTTCGCCTTATCTACATCGGATACAGTGGTTGGAGTGCCGTTGCTGGATGCAATAGAAGCATCGGCCGCTGCTGGGGCCGAGGAGGGAGCCAAAATGGACCCAAGGATGGCCATCGAACGCAAGTGGAACTTTAGGTCCACTTGCCAACTCATGTAATTCTTCCCTGGAGAGTCAAGGACTTAGAAATCGACGCTTGCCAATTTTTCCATTTATCTATGCAATTTAAAATAAGCATGAATTAATTAAAATTGAAATTCACGCATAACAAATAAAATTAGCAAAATGTGGGGATCGGCCAGATACCCAAAAATGTACAAAGTCCAAAGTCCGAATATACAGTACATAAAGAAAAAAATACAACTTGGAAACCCAGAATGGGTCCCTATATTTTCCAATTTACGACGCTGTCTTCATTTTGTCGGTACACCGGTCTTTGGAAAAAATACATATAATCATCACTTACAAATTCTCTCAAAAAAGAAAATTAAATTGCTAGGAATTTAAAAGGTATCAAATTGGCCGATCCCAAAAATCACATTTTAGCTAACATAAATATCCACGCAGTTTATAAATGCTACAGGCACAAAATAAACAACCACGCATGTATATAACACAGACATATAAAATATGGAAAAATAGACTATAAAATATAATAATCTCTCGGACCACGAGGAGACGTCATACACCGTTAGGTTAGTTTACTAACGGCAGAGCGGTCGCAGGATCCTTAAGATAATTATTTTTTGAATAAATCCTAAAACTCTATAATTTAAAAATAATGCAATAGTGTCAATCTGTGTAATATTTCATTTTTATTTTTGGGCTGCCGGCCCAATTGCCAAAAATCAATAAAATAAATATTGCAATAAAATTTACTTGGCTTCTGGCCCAAATGAGTCAAATTAAAATATTATTAACAATTGAGCTGCAGGCCCAGTGCCAAAAAATTTTAATTAACACATTAAAGACTGCAATAGGAATTATTGGGCTTCAGGCCCGTTATTGGTAGGCAAAAATAACTATTAAGTAATTAAGGCTTCAGGCCCATAGAATGTATTAACAAGGTTACAAATGGGCTGCAGGCCCAACAACAAGGCTATCTATTTTAATTAAATTAAACAAAATCAGCCATTAAGCCCATTTTTGGGTTGTGGAATGTAAAGAATCCCAAACCCTAAGTCTGTCCCCTCAAATTCTACCCCATCTGTTACTGTTTTCGGCCAGTGCCGGCGGCCAGAATTCCCCCCCTCGTCGGCAAGACAAAAGAAACCCCCCCCCCCCCCGCTGGAGGGGGCAGCGACAGAACGGCCCCCCCCCTGTCGGGGGGCAGAGATGCAGAAGAACCCCCCCCCCCTCGCTGGGGGGGCGACGACAGAACGGCCCCCCGTCCGGTGGGCGGCGACGCAGAAGATCCCCCCCCCCCCCCGCTTGGGGGGGCGGCGACAGAACGGCCCACCCGTCAGGGGGTGGCGACGCAGAAGACCCCCCCACCCGCTGGGGGGGCGGCGACAGAACGGCCCCCCGTCGGGGGGCGCCGACACAGAAGACCCCCCCGATGGGGGGGGGCAGCGACCGAACGGCCCCCCATCGGGGGGGGCGCCGACACAGAAGACCCCCCTACTGGGGGGCGACGACCGAACGACGACCCCCCGTTGGGGGGCGGTGCAACGAACGCCCCCCCCCCCCCCCCCCCCCGTCGTGGGGCGCGAGAACGGAGACCCCCCCTGGGGGGCGGTGCCAGTACAGCCCCCCGTCAGGGGGGGCGGTAGACGGAATAGCCCCCCCTCCCCCCCTCGCCTGGGGGGGCGGTGATCGGGAGACCCCTGCCGTCGGCGGGGGCTGGGGTAAGAACCCCCCTTCGGGGGGGATTAGGGCTGAATTTTTTTTATTTTTAATTATTATTTATTGTATTTTATCAAAGCATGATATTGTATTTAGCAGATTTTAAACAAGCCAAAAAGAGGTTGTAAAAAATCATGGCTAAAATAAAAATTTGTTTATCTACGGGATCGACGGAAATTACCTCTAGATTGAAAATCTAGTGAAGATCGAAAAGACGAGAAGATCCGTAGAGAGAAAATTCCACACTCCAAAAACACCCAAGAGATTCCTTGAGCAATGCACGCCCAAGAGGAAATCCGCCACGAACAGCAGCAACCAGAGATTCCTTTGCGCGTAACAAATTAGAGGATGGATTTTGGAGGCTAGAAAAGCTCAAAAGAGAGGAGCAAAAGTGCTTATAACGTATTGAGAAATATGGAGAAGAGTTCCCATAGCCAATGGCCATGGTTCTTTATTTATAAATTCATATGGCATTCTAAGAGACTATTAGCATACCAAAGGTCTCCACCACATTAAGAGTGGTGGAGTAATGGGGGATAATGGTGGTGAGGCCAAATGCCTCCTCCACTCACAACATCACTAATAATATTCCTCTAATTATTAACATGCTTCAATCTTTCCAAATTGGTCTAGCTTTAATTCCTAATTATTATTATTTAATACAAATATTTTTATTTCAAAAACTTTCCCTATTAGTTTTACTATTAATTTTCCTCTAATCAATTCTAATTTTAAAACAAATCAATTTTTATTTCAAATTATTTCCTTCTATTGCCTTTCCTTATTCTATTCTAGCCCCTAACCTACCCTAGGACTCACGCACCCCCTCCACGTTATCTTCATCCCTTCAAATAGACCCAGGAAACTCTTTATTTCCTTTAAGAACAGTTTCCCTCTCCTCTTCTCTTCAAACCCCAAGGCTAGCCCTCTCTACAGACCCTTACCCTGTGCCCTAAATCTCTCCATCCTCATCTAAGCCCTAGCTCTCTACTGAAGACCAGGCCCTCATCTAAAACCTAAGCCTACCCATTTCCTCTCTCTGCAAACAAATCACCCACCCTCTCTTTACAACAGAAGCCAACACCCCTCACCTCGCTCCGCTCGCCATTGCCCCACCTCCGACCCAAGGCGCCCCACAGCCTCCAGCCCTCCTCCTTCATCATCTCTACCCCTCTCGCCATCTCCCTTGGCCAAACCTGCCATCTCAAGCGAAGCCCAGCGCCATCATCTCCAAGCCCGGGCCCGCACCGTCGCTCGACATCACCGCCTTCCCTCAGTCCGTTGCATCGCCGCCCTCTTGACTCCGAGCACCCATCGACAACTCGCTGCCAACCCCTCGGATCCACCACCGTCTTCTCCTCCTGGCCGCGACCTCCGCTCCTCCGACTTCTTCCTCTAACCCGCCATCCACCGAGCTCCCCGCAGTTTCGAGCAACACACTCGCCACCTTCCTCCCTCCAAGCCACAATCACTCAGGCCCCTTCGAACCTCCGCCCGCTTCCAACTCCGACACCGACGACCCTCGCAGTGGCGACCCCCAAGCCTTCACCATCACCTCACCTCTGCCTGCAAATAACTCGTCCTGACACCGTCGTCTTCCTCTCCAGCGTCCACCCCACCCCCTTCCGCATCAACGTCACCCTCGACCTCGCCATCGCCCAGTCCACCGGTGACTCCACGCCACGACCAGTCTCAGACCCGCAGCATTTCTCCCCTTCAGGCCTCTGCCCTTGCCGAGCATCCCTACGGTAACCAACGACCTTCCGACAGCTCCCTCCATCGCTCGTCGAACTCCGCTTCGACAATAGCCTCATAACCCCCGCCTTGCCTCGACAACCGCCACTGTTCACACCGTCAACCCACCTCCAAGAGCCCGCTGCGGCTCCCCCAGCTACTCCTTGAAACCCGCCGCCGCTCCGATGTCGCACATCCGCCCAGTTGCTCAGTCACCGGTGCCACCTCTCTCTTTCCGAGACCCCAACGCCCTTAACTCCACACCGGTGACCGAACACTCCGCGTTCAGGACCTTGCCACACCTCCAGCCAGGACATTGTCGTCTCGCCACCTGAAGCACCCCACGAGTCCAACGGCAGCTTCGACTTCCCTCCCTCTCGAAGCCGCAAGCCCCGCCGACTACCCGAAGTCACCGTCGACCAAGCCGTTTCCAGGCCTGCCCGCATCACCCAGGGCCCCTGCAACTAACGCCCAGATGCCACCGCCGTGCCCCTCGCCGTTCGCCTGAAGCCGCCGTCCACCGCTCTCGTCTGCAAACACATGAAAGGAGAGAAGCGAGCTTACCCCCGAGAGTTGTTTTAATCCCACGTGAACGGTGACTTACTCTCATGCATAAAAGTTTATTTAAAGTATTAGTTTAATATTATTATGGGGTTCAGTTTTAATAGGTGAGTTATGATAAATCTCGTGATCTGTGTATACATTAGTTAAAAATATTATAACAGTGATGTAGTATGTATATTACTTTGACTCATAGTACTTATGAATTCAATGCTGGAACCAGACCCTAAGTCTATCACTAAGTTACTTAAATATTAGTTAATAATAGAATATGGTATAACTCAGTTAGTAAATTATTAATATGATTAGCTTAATATAAAATTAGATTAGTACCCACTAATAGGTTATTATGTTGTTTTAGTTAGCAAAGTGATGACATGGCAGTATCCTAAGATATGTATTTCACAATTTCCCTTATAATGTTAGTATTAATATGTAGAACATTAAGCAATATTAGATAAAAGTGAGTGAGATGTGTGTGAAACTTTATAATTGAACCCTTTAGCTTGACCATTGAAATCTAATGATGCAAATAAAATGCACCACCCGTTACGAACGCTTGGACACCCACGACACCTGAAATTGACTGCTCAGGCAAGTGCACATTTTACCACTGCTTTTGATTGTTTTGAGATATTCTGATATGTAAGTGCACCTCTTTACATATTTTATTCCGTTACAGTTAAATCGGTTAAACTGAGATATCATGATTTTGCAAGTGTACTTTTTACAACAGTCATCTTAATTGTTTAGACTAAAATACCCTGATATGCAAGTTGTGCATTCATCCACGTTTTAACTACCGTTTCATTTAAAACTGCATTTTGTTTACTTTTTGTGCACTGCAAGATATGGACACGTGTGTGTGCGTGTGGACATGTTTATGGTAATTGATGAATGCATGGTAATATGACATAAGACAAATTATTGAACATGATGACCGGTTTGACAACTGGTAGAAATACATGTCGTTGGCTCGTGACATACATGCCGTTAGCTCGTGAACATACATGTTGTTGGCTACTAGATGGCTATTCTCGTCGGTCCCATGTGACTAGTCTGTCTCGTGTTCCAGTAGGGTCACAGGTGACTAGTCTGGCTCATGTTCCAGTATATGGAGGTTTAGCATCCTGGCTCGTGGTCCAGGAAGTACACGTGGGTGGGGTTGGGTTCCCAGGCACTAGCCGGTAGTAAACGGGTCGCCTTCGGGGGCACTTGAAGGTGGATTCACTTACTAGCCGTCTAACGACGGGGAACATAGTCACGAACTTGCACACATTATCGAATATATTGAAATGGATATAGGGATGTGTTAACATTTAAACTGCTATTATTTTCCTTTTAATAACAAGGCCATGTTGTCATCTTTAATAGTATTGCCACGCCGTCTACTCTGCACACTACAATTGCTATGTACACTACTCTGTACACTACACCTTGCTATGTTGTTACTTTACACACTACTCTTGTTATGTCACTATTTTGCACATTACACATACCATGCTGTTGCTTTGCACACAACATACTTGTTTACTTTACACACTACATTTTCCATGCTTATTGTTGTACACGCTACGCTGCCATACTTTAATTTTGAAATCATATTATATCATGTCAACGATTTTGAAAACCTTGCCGAGGGTCTTTTCCTACTAATGTTTTAAATCTTACCGATCGACCCTCGCTGACGTATATTTCTTATCTTGTGCAATATACGTCAGGTATTAGACAGATTTGCAGAGGAGCAAGCCTAGAGACTGAGCAGTTGACCAGGGTGCCCAGATGCTGAGATTCGCTGCTGGAGAACAACGAGCCTTCGCAACGCCGCTAGAGTTTAATGTTTGTATTAAGTTGTAATACGGTTTGTGTTTCTGTTTCTAATGGCCATGCTTGGCCTTATTTGTGTACTTGTAAATCTGGACATCGTTGTAATAATAATGAAATTCCCTTTTGTTCCGAGTTTGTATGCCAGAACCTGCTTACGGTTTATCCACAGACGCTTATTGGGTTGGAGCTTCACCGCTCCAGCCCAAGCTGGCCCGCTCGCGTCCTCGCTCCCAAATATAATGGGAAGCAGGGCGTGACACATTTAATAGATAATAATGTTTCAAAAAGAATTTTAATAACATCAAAATACTTTTTTCTAGTATGATAAAAAAATTAGTATTTTTTAAATAATTATGATATACTAACCATTTCTATTAAAACAAAACCATTTAACATCACTTTGTAAAAAGAAGCTATCTAAGAAGCGTTCTCTATTACCTTAGCTTTAACAGCGCTTGCAAAAAGAAGCGATGTCTATTATCTGACCTTTAACAGCGCTGGCAGAAAGAAGCGATGTCTATTATTATGTGCCTCTAATAAACACCGCTTACAGAAAGAAGCGATGTACATTATTATCTGTTCCTTTAAGAAACAGTGCTTATAATTGGGAAGTGATGTCTAACATGTGCTATTAAATGTCTTTTTTGTAGTAGTGTGCGTAGTCTGTATGTGTAGTCTGTGCGTGTCCATGTGTCTACGTATGCGTCTGTATGTGTATTCTCTCTCTCTCTCTCACTCACTCTCACTCACTCTCTCTCTCTCTCTCTCTCTCTCTCTCTCTCTCTCTCTCTCTCTCTCTCTCTCTCTCTCTCTGTGTGTGTGTGTGTGTGTGTGTGTGTAGTTTGTGCGTGTCTGTGTCTGTGTCTGTGTCTGTGTGTAGCTTGTGTGTCTGTGTGTGTAGTCTGATGTGTGTGTGTATTAGTCTGTATATGTAGTCTTTATATGAGAGAGAGAGAGAGTGTGTGTGTGTGTGTGGTTTGATGTGTGTGTGTGTGTGTGTGTGTGTGTGTGTGTGTGTGTGTGTGTGTGTGTGTGTGTCGTTGTCTATGTCTTTGTCTGTATAGTCTATGTCTATGTCTGTGTATTTGTCTTTGTCTTTGTCTGTGTTTGTGTCTGTGTGTGTGCGCGTGTCATTGTTTGTGTCTTTGTGTGTGTAGTTTATGAGTGTATATGTGTCTGTAGTTTGTGTGTGTCTTTGTTTGTGATTATGTGTAGTTTGATGTGTATGTCATGTATTTGTGTAATCTGTATGTGCAGTCTCTCTCTGTGTGTGGGTAGTCTGTATGTGTAGTCTGTGTGTGTGTGTGTGTGTGTGTGTAATCTGTATATATAGTCCGGGTGTGTAGTTTGTGTGTGTGTAGTGTGTATGTGTAGTCTCTCTCTCTCTCTGTTAGTTTGTGTGTGTGCACGCGCGCATGTGTGTGTAGTCTGTGCATATATTTAAGCTGTTGTGTAAGCTTTCCTCTCTTTGTATGTAGGCTGATGTGTTAGTTTTTCTCTCTTGAACCTATTTAAAAAGGTCAAATGATGTTATTAACATTGTTAATCTGCTATTGGATATTTCTGGCCACACACAGACATAGACTACACACACAAATAAATGCATGCACGCACAGACTACACACCCAAACAGACACATATTATATTGCTTTTTTGTTGGTTTTCCTCTCGTGTCTACAGAGGCGATGTTGATGATTATCTGCAAAGACAGTTTACGTCTTATTTTTGAGAAACATGGCATGAGGAGGTTGAATGGCCTGCAATTGGGTAGGGGCAAACCATTTTTTGTCACGTGATTTTAATGGGCAGATGTGCAGATCTGAACCTCATTCTTTCGGTTGCTTTTCTTTTGTATTTAGAAGGTTTTAAAAAATAAATAAATAAGGAGTTTTTAATTTTAAAAATATTATTATATTTCGAATTAAAATTTTATTTTATTTAATTTTTATTTAACTGACAGAATCGTCAGAATAAAAAAGTTTATTTTTTAAAAATATTGTTTTTCTGACAGCTCCGATAGTAATACCGAATATTTTTCAATGGGCAGTTTGCTGACGGTGCTGTTGGCATTAAGTATTTATTTTTTATTTAATTATTTCTGACGGCTCCGTCAGTTATACCTAATATTTTAATGGGAATTTCGCAGACGGCTCCGTCAACGTTATATATTTATTTTTTAAAAATTTAATTATTTTTTACGGCTCCATCAACAAAGGTATTGGTTATGGCTGATGGCTCCGTCATTGATAACTCTTACGATGATATGGTTCCATCAGTATTTGTAATACTATCCCAGACGGTTTTTACTGCCGTCAGCAATTATTGCTAACTGCTTCCGTCAGTAAAGGTATTACTTATCGCAATCCGCTAACGAAAGGTCTAACGGGCCTCTGTCGTTAGCAAATCTTTTTGCTGACGGTGATCAGACCATTATTTATGACAAGAGCCGTCAGTAAAACCCGTATTTCCTGTAGTGTAAAGAACAAGTTCATATAATGACTCACCGAAATGCTGATATACGGTTAACATAGTTTGAATGTCAACAAAATCTCACAGGTGACAGTTGGTGCATGATGTGTCCTTATATTCCACATTTTATCTATATGATTACACGTCAAAATGATTGCTCAATTACACATTTCATACGCTTTTAAACTCATAGTTGGAACTATCGTACTTTAAGAGCGTTTGGTTGCATTTCAGAGAATACCGAGCGATTTGGAGTATATTGGAGGAGAGAGTGCGTGATTCGACACCGGAGCTCCTGAGGCGCCGCGTTCGGTGACTTAAAGCTGCCGGGGAGCAAGGAAGGGGCAAGAGAGAAGGAGTGAAGAAGAGGAGAATGAAGAAAGCATGGTTCTATGATACCATGACTCATGGATTTCAGGTCGCTCGATCGAACTATGATGCGGTGAAGGAATCGAGCGACACGAAGTGCTGGAAACAGGACAGCCGTGCACTCTTTTAAAATCTGCTATCACCTGAGATTTTTCAATATTTTTCTAATATTTTTTCCAGATAGTAGACTGCAATACGGTTCTAACGCCACCAATAACGCGCCAATCAAAGGTCGGATGAGCCCTGTGGAATTTCTGTAAGATGATGCTACAGTGCTGAAATTCTGCTGAAATCTATTTGACACCTACTCGACCGAGTAGAGGACTCTACTCGACCAAGTAGGGTGAAAATTCTGCTGAAATCTGTCAAATGTTGCTGTTCAACCACTACTCAACTGAGCAGTTGACTGCTCGACCGAGCAGAGTGCTAAAATCTGTGAAATGCTGTTGTTCGACCACTACTTGATCGAGCAGTTGACTGCCCGACCGAGCAGCTGCATACTCGACCGAGCAGCTACGTACTCGGTCTGTGTATATAGAGCGACAATTTTTGTAGGAGCTCAATTCCCTGTCGTACTCGACCGAGCTGGAGGGCTGCTCGACCGAGCAGCCGGACTACTCGACCGAGCAGGCCTCACTCGGCCCGAGCAAACATTTGGACGACGTATCAAACTTTTTGACGACTTGACCGAGCAGCTTTGTGCTCGACCGAGTCGCCGTGGGCCCAGGCGTGCTTCCAGATCACGATTTTGAGAGGGTTTCAAAGGGGGTAATATATTCGGCTGGCGGCCGTCATTTTGAGGAGAGTTCTCGATATGTACTTTTTGAGAGTTTTTAGGGAATTTTAGAGAAGAGTTTTTAGATATTTTTTGACGTTTTGTGGAGGCGATCTTTTGGAGTTAGGCTATGCCCTAAGCCCCTCCTTTGTATCAAGATAAGTACTTTTGTTTTCTTTGATTCTATTTGAGTTCTTTTTATTGATTGATTATTCAAATATCTCCTTAATGCATGCAATGAAGTTTTTCTATTGTTCTTATATCTATTGCTATCATGCATGAGTAATTCCATCTAAGGCTAAGGGATTAGCCCATGGATTTTAGGATTTAGATGTAAAGTTGGGATTTTTATGATGTGTTGGGTATAAAAGGGGTTGTATTTTGGTTGATCTGGCAAAATCCCTAAGAGAACTCGTACTGAGATCGTGCCCACGGTCAGTGGAATCGATTATCTTAAGGAGTATCCTACGAATTTAATTAGGGAGTTAGTGGATTCAACCGAGGTACGTGACCATGCACGGCTCGTGCCTTGAGGGGATCCACCGATGAACTATATCACTAATTGACGGCTACCGTCATTGCGTCAATAAAAAGCCACCAAAATACCTCGAATCTCTAACCCACGAGAGTGGTATGATTTGAGAGCGTTCGAACCATGAGAGTGGTGAGAACTTTGTAGATCCATAATGCACGTATCGTATACGCCTATCGCGCGAGCTGGGTTAATGCGATACGTTAGATTCATGATGCTCAGACACATGAATTCACTTTCTAAATGCTACAATCCCCGATAAAACCAATGCAACGTAAGAGTCCTATCCTAGCGTCGACGTCTGACGGTCCTAGCGGCAAGTCCTAAAGCCCTAATCTTTTTATATTTTATTCTTTTATATTGTGCGGAATCATTTGTTTGCTATATCGAGTGACACGACCTTCGCATCCATCACCATTACAACACTCCATACTCCACATCCACCAATAAACCCGCAATTCTAACTCAACCTAGGAGTAGATAGGTAGTATAGCACCGCTTCCCCGTGTTCGATACCCACTTGCCACTATACCATGCGCTTGCAGTAAACGACACCGTTTCAGAGTTGATTCTGAGATGCATCAAGTTTATGGCGATGTTGCCGGGGATTTATCTTCGTGTAATTCACACCATTACTAGGTCGCTCTAGGGTTACATTCCGGACGCATCAAGTTTATGGTGCTGTTGCCGGGGAGGCGTTCTGCCATATTATCTATTTATCACAATTAGGTTGATTAGATTGCGTTAAAACAAAACAAAACAAAACAAAAAACAAAATAAAAATAAATAAATAAATAAATTGGAGAGATATTTTTTCCCGCCACCTGCTATTACTATTATCTTTATCTCTGTTTGTACCACTGACGTCTTTTCCAAGTTGTCTACTTTTCTTGATCAGGTACAGTTGATGCAGCGATAGTGCTTCCAAGGATGCGACTGGGTTCTATACGATCCTATATATACCTCGCTACATTCTATCAGGCTGATAGAGAATCCTTCAGAGAAGCATTCTGCAAGTTCGAAAGATTGTTACGGATGTTCCATACGGAGTCAGACTATGAGTGGGATGGTTCCAGGCTATTTGATATCTTTGCTGGAAGACTAAATGGACCCTCACATGAATTTATGAAGAAGATGCAAGTGGAAAAGTTCAGTGATCTGTAGTTGGCAGCAACCTTGGAGCAAATGATAGATGATGCTCGATCTACCGGTTCGCTAACCGTTACGGTAGGTAAACCATACGACCAAGCATTCATCGATTTTGTTATGGCTAATATCTCTAATGCATGTACTATCATAGATGGAGTGTATGCTTCACTTGAAGGTGATCATATCCACCTTTACACCATTAACACTCCACAAATAGAGACATCTGAGCTGCCAGAGGAGGACACATATATGGACATATTGAGAAGTAGCGCGGATGCAGTTCGATGCACCGGTCCATTAACGATAACAGCAGGTGACCCTTTTGAGCTTGGATTTCAAAAGTTCGTTACTCATCGTATCTCTTCCACATGCACAATTGATGATGGAGTCTGCGCTCTAGTTGAGGGGCACAAGACTCACTTTTATACCGTGACCGAGATACAGGAGCCCATAGAGCCACCTGCACCTACTATTGAGATAGCCAAGCCATGCAATCATGTGCCTCGAGTTCAGGATAGAAACGAAGACATAGGCGTAGAATGGAGAAGATGAAATTCACTTTGCCTACCATACCAGAGGAACCCGAGGAGGAGGCCGAAGCAGTGCATCGCGAGGAGGCCGAGATATATTTATTTTACATATTGCATGCGGAGCCAGAGACTTTCACCAAGGAGGTCGTGCGTCGGGACGAGGACACAGCCATTCATGAGGATCCCGAGCATCACCCTCCTCCTTCAGAGCTTCTGCAGCCACTTCGTCCTTCCAATGACTCTGAGGACCACCCACAAGAGCTTACTGCTCCCCTTCAGGGATATCTCTTCACTCCCTCGTCCTTTACATTTGATTCCCCTCCCGTGTATGATGTTTATTATGATTCAGATTTCGATGACTCAGTGTACCTTTTGCAGAATACACATACATATGATCAATAGGTACAATGGGACGTATACGAGGAGGAGAGCGAGGAGTTAGCACACATGGATGCTGTTGAATATGATCAGGATATGCGCTGGGATGAGTCTGACGATGATGAGGAGCATCCTGACAAGACCCACTCTATTATACCAGAGTTACCTAAGGAACCAAAGGAAAACAACGAGGAGTTGATCGACGTGGTGCACGAGCATAGAGATTTATTTCCAGGGAAGTGTTGTCAACCATGCTTAATTTTAAATACTTATGTTGATGACCCTCTTTGGAATACATTTATTTTGGGAAAAAACTATCCACATCAGATTGTTGCGCCTTATCTCTTCCAGGGTACATGTGGAGTCCTTGGGGAGATGCTGGGAGTCGCATTGCTGGAGTCTGACGGAGTCCGTGGACACGCGCACCTAGCGGAGCCATGGAAGGAGCAGTTGGAGCAGTTGCCTGCACCAGCAAAGATTCTGGATCCGTGTTTTGCTACAGGTGGTACCAATCCAGTAGTGTAGTATTTTATACTTTAAAGACACACGAATCCTCTCGACGGCGAGAGGACAGTATAGGATTTTATATGATTTCTTAGTCTAATAAACTCACCCCATATGATGACTCAATTATCTTCATCACTCAACCCACTATTTATGATCTATGCCCACCCTTGTATTTGGCACTTATTTTACCTCTCTCCCCAATTTTTATGTGATGTTTAAGCTTGGGGAGAGAGACTATTTTGTTGAGTGCCCCCCCTATCTTTTCGTTGTCCTATATTTTTACCATGCACACATTAGGACAATGTGAAGTCTAAGCTTGAGGGAGTGCATAGTGCATGCACTTTGCATTTACGTGAAACACATTTCGAAATTTCCATATGAACCATGTTCACTTCTATATTTATGTCTCATATGCTTTATTTTTTATGAAATATCGTGGATTTATTTTTTTATGAACTCTGATATTTGTTAGATTAGAGTTTGATTCATTGATTAGTGTATCTTTGTTAATATGCTTTTTCATAGTAGAATCCATAGTTTCACAACCATATTCTCGAAACTTTTAAGCTAAAAATGAATGGATCAAATCTGCAAATCATTTGACTATTGCGTAATTTGATTGATAATTCTATTGCTTCATGGATGTTCAATGATTCAAAAGAGATAGGATAACCCCACGACAACCAAAGTAGTGATGATTAGGATTCCTGAAACCGAGCCATGTCTAAATTCTATGCTTTTTCTTTTTCTTTTGTGAATAGCCAATAAATGATCTTTGATCATATTTTGCATTCCATCGTGTTTACGTGAGTTTGCAAAAAATCCTAAAAATGCAAAAATCAAACAAATATCGTAAATAAAAGGCCATATGGGTTCTTCGCAACCCAATGCCCTAAGACCGTCTGGTCTGGGATGCATAGGCCGCTTTTTGTATATATTGAGTTATCTCGTGTATATAAAGACAGAAAAATGCATATGAAATATTCATATAGCCAAAAACAATATAAAACTACAAAAATCCCATATCCTTATCTCCAATTCTAAATAGAACTAAGACATGGCAAAGTTGATGGTTCTAGGAGTCTTGAAATGGTCGTAGTGTGGTGATGCCTTACCTTGGTTGAATTTGCTAAATTTGTTCCATGAAGTATAACAAAATACCACGCATGCTTGAAATCATTTGATCATGACATAGTATACTGCTTAGAGAATGTGTTATAGACATTGGTTTCATTTCCGTGAACTTAGTATATTGCATGATAAACTATGGTATGATATAACTCTACTCTCATTTTATTGCTTATCAAGTTCATTACATTTATTGAAATCCACGTTATTTTAATTTGAGCGAGACTTAAGTATTTGTTGTGTATATGTGTTCTAATTTCATATTGACGTGTGTTCACGAGATCTTGCATATCTTGGGTTCTTGTATTTTCTGAATTTAAGATTGCCCGTGTCTCCATTACACGCCATCGCCTCGCATCTCCATTGTATCCATCTCCGGTGTTCGTTTCTTACTAGTCTTCCTCGAGGACGAGTAAGAGGTAAGCTTGGGGGGATTTTGATGTGTCCTTATATTCCACATTTTATCTATATGATTACACATCAACATGATTTCTCAATTACACATTTCATACGCTTTTACACTCATAATTGGAACTATCGTACTTTAAGAGCGTTTGGTTGCATTTCAAGGAATACCGAGCGATTAGGAGTATATTGGAGGAGAGAGTACGTGATTCGATACCGGAGCTCCTGAGGCGCCGCGTTCGGTGACTTAAAGCTACCGGGGAGCAAGGAAGGGGCAAGAGAGAAGGAGTGAAGAAGAGGAGAATGAATAAATCATGGTTCTATGATACCATGACTCATGGATTTCAGGTCGCTCGATCGAACTATGATGCGGCGAAGGAATCGGGTGACCCGAAGTGCTGGAAACAGGACAGCCGTGCACTCTTTAAAAATCTGCTATCACATGAGACTTTTAAGTATTTTTCTAATATTTTTTCCAGATAGTAGACTTCAAGACAGTTCCAACGCCACTAAGAACGTGCCAATCGGAGGTCGGATGAGCCCTGTGAAATTTCTGCAAGCTGATGCTGCAGTGCTGAAATTCTGCTGAAATCTGTTTGACACCTACTCGACCGAGTAGAGGACTCTACTCGACCGAATAGGGTGAAAATTCTGCTGAAATATGTCAAATGTTGCTGTTCGACCACTACTCGACCGAGTAGTTGACTGCTCGACCGAGCAGAGTGCTGAAATCTGTGAAATGCTGCTATTCGACCACTACTCGATCGAGCAGTTGACTGCTCGATCGAGTAGCTGCATACTCGACCGAGCAGCTACGTACTCGGTCCGTGTAGACAGAGCGATAATTTTTGTATGAGCTCGATTCCCTGTCGTACACGACCGAGCAGGAGGGCTGCTCGACCGAGCAGCCGGAAAACTCGACCGAGCAGGCCTTACTCGGCCCGAGCAAACATTTGGATGACGTATCAAACTTTTTGACGACTCGACCGAGTAGCTTTGTGCTCGACCGAGTCACCATGGGCCCAGGCGTGCGTCCAGATCACGATTTTGAGAGGGTTTCGAAGGGGTAATATATTTGGCTGGCGGCCGTCATTTTGAGGAGAGTTCTCGATATATACTTTTGAGAGTTTTTAGGGAGTTTTAGAGAAGAGTTTTTAGATCTTTTTTGGAGTTTTGTGGAGACGATATTTTAGAGTTAGGCTATGCTCTAAGCCCCTCCTTTGTATCAAGATAAGTATTTTTGTTTTCTTTGATTCTATTTGAGTTCTTTTTATTGATTGATTATTCAAATATCTCCTTGATGCATGCGATGAAGTTTTTCTATTGTTCTTATATCTATTTCTATCATGCATGAGTAATTCCATCTCGGGCTAAGGGATTAGCCCATGGATTTTAGGATTTAGATGTAAAGTTGGGATTTTTATGATGTGTTGGGTATAAAAGGGGTTGTATTTTGGTTGATCTGGCAAAATCCCTAAGAGAACTCGTACTGAGATCGTGCCCACGGTCGGTGGAATCGATTATCTTAAGGAGTATCCTACGGATTTAATTAGGGAGTTAGTGGATTCAACCGAGGTACGTGACCATGCCCGGCTCGTGCCTTGAGGGGATCCACCGACGAACTATATCACTAATTGACGGCTACCGTCATTGCGTCAATAAAAAGCCACCAAAATACCTCGAAGCTCTAACCCCCGAGAGTGGTACGAGTTGAGAGCGTTCGAACCATGAGATTGGTGAGAACTTTGTAGATCTGTAATGCACGTATCGTATACGCCTATTGCGTGAGTGGGGTTAATGCGATACGTTAGATTCATGATGCTTAGACACATGAATTCACTTCCTAGATGCTAAAATCCCCGATAAAACCAATGCAACGTAAGAGTCCTATCCTAGCGTCGACGTCTGATGGTCCTAGCGGCAAGTCCTAAAGCCCTAATCTTTTTATATTTTATTCTTTTATATTGTGCGGAATCACTTGTTTGCTATATCGAGTGACACGACCTTTGCATCCATCACCATTACAACACTCCATACTCCACATCCACCAATAAACCCGCAATTCTAACTCAACCCCCGCAATTCTAACTCAACCTAGGAGTAGATAGGTAGTATAGCACCGCTTCCCCGTGTTCGATACCCGCTTGTCACTATACTGTGTGCTTGTGGTAAACGACACCGTTTCGGAGTTGATTCCGGGACGCATCAAGTTTATGGTGCCGTTGTCGGGGATTTATCTCCATGTAATTCGCGCCATTACTAGGTCGCTCTAGGGTTACATTCCGAACGCATCAGTGCACCATAGTACTTACGACCAAATATGTGCTAAAGGACCTTGCACGATGGAAAATTTACGTAGGCTTTTACCGAACATCGGTATTGCGCTCAATATGTAGTACTCACTGTGTATAGTTTGAAGTGTATGAAGGAAGTGACCGTCCACATAAGATTCATCTCCTCCGGTATGGGAGGTTGGTGTCGTATGGAGTCAATGGACACATAGTTAATCACTGGCCATGGTAAGGGATGAACTTTTTAAGAGTTAACAAGTATCATCCAATAGTTAACTATAAGATTGCATATAACTCAAGATTTTAAGGTATAATGGGGTTAGACAATATTCTTACCCTAGACACCTTAGCAACATAGTTTGACAAATGGGCCAGACTCCACGGTAGATGTCATTGATAGGCCCAGATTTGGTCAGAGAGATTCAAGTCGGGCACTAACCTAATGATGATGATTTCCAAACGGGGGGTCGATACACACAGTTTGCACCACTTCTGCACATATGACATGATGTGATCATGTCACTACTGAAATAGGAATCGAGATTTTAGAGCTACACACACAAATGATGGCTTGTAATGAAAGGTGAAGGAATAAACTGCGTGTATATGTGATATATAAGGGATCAATCATAAGAGTTGTGATCATTAGAGGGGATATAAATGCATCAGAAAGAGTTACAAGTGTATGAAATGAAATGGCCGTAAAGAGTTACAAAACATCTTAACCAAAGAAGACGATGCTTGCCTTAGTCAACTAATATCATGCCAAGGACTTAGGCTCCCCATGGGTTTCATGCCAAGGCTTTTGGCTCCTCATGGGCTTCATACCAAGGCTTAGTTTCTTCTTTTTTATGTCTCTATAAATTGGAAGATACCCTTGTTCTTTCAAGACACACAAGAAACTCCAAGTGTTAGAGAAATTCATATGAAAGAGATTGAAGTTCGTGCTTTCAAAATCTCTAAGTGCGGAGAAAGTTCAAACCTCTTTAGAGGAAAACATCTCACACTAATCAAAGTTGTTTCTTCTTCCCCTTTCTTGCTTTAGCAAAGCCTAGGAGGACGGTTCGAGTTCTTGAAGGGCTCGTGAATTGTTAAGGAGTTCATCATCAAGGTGAATCTTCTAAGACACTGGTTGGTGAGTGTTAGGTTTTCTCCAAAAAAAGATTTGGATCTGTGAGTATTACTAAAGTATACTCCGGGTCAAGTTATGGTTTTTATTTCAACATTAATTTCAAATTTTGTAGTTATATTTTTGGGTTATGTATGATTACTAGAATAAGAAGATTTTGATTTTCTACCTTTCGATGCATTATCTAAAATGTTCAAATCATTAGATACATAACCTTATATGTTTCACGTACGAGACTCACGACATTAATCCGTTATTGAAATTTTACAGACTTTCATACCCTAGAAACCTTAGCAACATTGTTGGATCAAGATTAACCTAAAAGATATTGTCTAACTCAAACTAGAAATCCTATGTATTAAAGGATTTCTAATAATCTTTCTTTAATCTCGTATGTAATTGGATAGAGTTCGACTCTAACTAGAACTCCTAAAAGATGAAATGATTACTATGGATCCTAGCACTATATAAAGGGATCCGCTCCCCCTCTCAAAGGCATCCATGACCAAGCAAAATCAAGAGATACAAATAACCTCAAACTTAGAGGTAGAATTTTACTATCATAAAAGAAAAGTTGCTCCTTATCTTTATCCCAAGCACTAGTAATGCTTGAAACCAAGTTCAAGCTTTTGGAGAGCTCATGGATCGTGAAGAGTTTTATCATCAAGGTGAAACTACTATGGCAACTAGTTGGTAAAAAGATCAAAGATCGCCACCAAAATTTTTTAAAGAGCAGATATTTCGTAAGAATATCCATGCAAAGGTATGATCTTTGTCCTTCAGATTTAATTTATGAGAGTGAAA
Source organism: Scilla litardierei (assembly GCA_030789695.1). Lineage (NCBI taxonomy): Eukaryota > Viridiplantae > Streptophyta > Magnoliopsida > Asparagales > Asparagaceae > Scilla > Scilla litardierei. Next base: position 447,597,746 of record CM061142.1, read on the forward strand.
GTTTTCTTGATTTTACTCTAAAATTATATTTTTTTTGAAATTCATTACTTCCACTTTTCAAATATAATTAGAAATTCTAGCCAGGTAGACTTACAGAGCTTGCATGTTGCACCCCACTCTTTGGTTGAGAGCCTCTCCGAAGTCTATTTTGTAGAGTTAAGACTTTCCCAATAGTTAAAAAGGTTGGTCTCTTGGTGGGTATATGAATATGAAGGATTGGTTTCACTTGTGATTAGACCAAATAAGCTAATGGATATGACAATTCTTACATCAAGATGTCACATAAACCCACGCAACAAAGATGTGTGATTTCATTTGGAAAAAAATATAGAAAAATAAAAATGGAAGGCTTCCTCCCATATCTTAAGTATAATCCAGTAAAAATGCTATAATCGCTCTTATGAAATTATGGGTCAGTTTGACACTATGGCACCCTAAGGGAATTCACCATCTCAACTATGACTGGGAGGAGTGGAAAGCTCATGTATAGCAATGGTCATGACATTCACACATGCATTATTTTCATCAGGGAAGTAAACTGCTTCATTGGTCATAGAAAAGTGAGCATCGTGTGAGAATTGAATATAATAATTTTATATTAACGAAGAAACAAAAAAGATTGTATTTAAATTAGAAAATACACAAAGTGTTGTAAATGGGGTATTGACTATTTTATGCCCTCTACGAATTATAGCCCACTCCTCAAGGGACATGTAAAGCTCAACCTCATCACTTCTACTTCGTCACATATCACATGGGCTTTCCCTTCCCTCCTTATATCCTCACTGGCTTAGGGGGATGGATGTTTCCTCTATTGGAATATTGAACCATCCCGTATAGTTTTGATGATGAACAAACATGTCATCTAATATATAAGTGTAGGTATATGAAGCAAATCAAGGAAGAACTCAAAGCTAAAGTGAGTTTAACAAGGCCAAGAATCAACAGAAGCTAGACAATGAGCTCAAAGTGTGAAGGATACGTCAAAGAAGCACAAATGTAATTTTATTTTTGACGTCATTTTTTCCTTATCTTAGCATGTTAAAGCATTGGTTGAAGCTTACAAACACTCAGGAACACACTAAAAATATTTTAAAATTTTTTTAAAGTTAATTTCCCGAATTTTTAAAGCCGTATTAGAATATTTTAAAACTAGTTGACTAGAACTGAACGACTAGTGCACTCGGGATATTCAAGCAGACTAGATTGGTCGACCATAGTTGTCCAGCTGGTCGATCCGTGAGCCACTAGTTAACCAGTGGCACAATTTGATGGGAAATCTAGTCCCACCCTTAAATGGGTTTGATGATGAGCACACCAAATGATGTTAATATACTAATAACATTATCTAAAGTGTGTAGGATGTGCGATCAATAGATAAAGAGCTTTATGCATACTCCGAAGAAGCTCAAACACACTCAGAAGATGAAGACAATTTGATAGCTCTACGTTAAGCACAAGTGAAGCTCAAAGATGAAGCTCATGAAACATGCTCAAGCTTAAGCTAAAGAGGATGTAACGGTCGCTTTCCGACCGTTCGTATTTTCTGCGTGCGCGTGCTTTATCGTGCACATATTTTATTTGGCTATTTCTGAGCTCCGGCATTTGCGATGCAATATGCCGTTGCGATCATTTTGGGGTGTTGAATTTCATGGTAATTTTTGGGAACGTCTTATCACAGCTTGTTTTCTCGCAAAACGACTTTGAATGATAGGGGCGTTTTAGTCATTTGACTCAAAACGCTGTTCCCAATTTTACGTAAATTTTTGGTAGGCATTACGCACGATCAGGCTCCGTAGATCTATGCATCTCGTCTCCACGATTGCCCCGGTATTTTCAGATTATTTTTCTGACGCCCGGATTGAAAGATATCGCTCGGAGAAATCTCGACCGTTGATTAGCCTAATCAGATTCAAATTTCGAAATTTGATATCAAATCTGTTTTAAATCCCTAATTATTTTCTTAATATCTTTCCAAATCTTATCCTCTATGGTCCCCTAGACTTACCCCTAGATTGTACACCCTCTACCCCTATATCTCCCCCTATTAGCTATAATCCTAGAGCTATCTATCACATATAATCATTTTATAATAACCCTAACCCTACCTAACCCTAGATCTATCATGTTTCATCCCCAGACTTCTTCACAGCCGCCAGCACCCTAAAACAAAAACCCCCAAATTCCCCCCTCCCCGATCCCTCTCTCTCTCTTCTCCCTCTCCAGCGGCGAGGCCGCCGCCGCGCCTCCCGATCACCGGCCCCCTCACAACTCCGCCGCGAATCACAGCCGCCTTCGCCCTCGCAGCTTCCCCACCCGCTGACCACCTGGAGAAGCTCCGATCGCCGGTAGGATCGTTTTCCCTCGTGATCCACGGTGCCTCCCCCCACGAGATTCCGATCGCCGGCCTCCCTCACGGTTCCCCTCGCCATCGCCCTCGTTTTCCCCGCACGGTGCCGCCACACTCGATTTCTGATCGCCGACGACGTTTCTCTGCCGCTGCAGATTCCCGCTGCCACCGCGATCCACAGCCGCCCGCTCCTTCCCTCTCATCCACGGCGCTCCCCGCTGCCGCCGTGATCCACAGCGCGCCGCTGCCGCTGTGCCACCCCAAGCGCCGCCTCTCCGCGATCCCCGAGCACCGCCGCCTCCCTCTCGCATCCTCTATCCCCGCCGTACAAAGGCCGATCCCCGATCCGCCATCACGCCCGTCGCCCCTCTCAGCCGTATGCTGCCTGCAGCCCATTCGCAGAGCGCCGCCCGCGCCGTCCGCTTGACCCAGCGCCGCCGCACCTCCACGGCAAACCCCGCCACGATCCCCCACCGCCGTGATTTGTAGCTTCCCCCTTGCTCTCACAGCGCCACCGCATCTCCTGATCTCCCATCACGACAACCGCACCTTGATCGATCTGCTCCCGCCGCCGCTGAAGACGACGGTCGGCAACCGGCGGCCTCCCCTGCGCAAAAACAGCAGCTCGGAGCTGCTGTTTGCTGCTCCGACAGCTGCAACTCCGGCCGTTCTCTGCCACGCACGCCTCCCTCAGCTACCCTTGCCTGCGCTCAGTCTCCTTGGCCACCCGCCGCCAACTGAGACGTCGTGGGCTGCCTTTTGTGCTCGAACAGCCACGCAGCAGCAACACCCTTGCTGCTGTGATCTCTCCGCCACCGTCAGATGGCCAGGCACCCCCCACGACCTCTTCTCATGTCCGACGACAATCCCCCTCGACTCCCGGCATCGTCTAACGATCCCGTGGCCGTTGTTTCCGCTTTGCTCGCTGTTCCGTGACTCATCGATGCCATTTTGTCGTTGTGTTTGGCCGTGCACGTTGTCTTGCCGACGAACTGATCTTGCTCCCTGCCTGTACTTCCAGTTCGCTACCAGGGCATTCCCGGCTACGCTACCCGTAGCCGAGACGCCTCAAGAAGACGTTCCGTAGCCGTGCCATTCAGATCGGTCGCCGTTCAGACCCTACTTTCCATTCGTGCCAAACACCAGAGAGGTTAGTCCCCCTAACTTGTAGCGAAAACCCACACCGTAGCAAAACTAAACCCTAACTAAAACTGTACAACTTCAATTAAATTTACTTTTCCGCGCCAGTAAAGCGCTGCTCACTGTAGAAATCAACCATCGGACAATTTTCTGTGCATATAGGGTAGTGGTCGATCTAGGCTGATAAGAACACCAAAACGTGACTCTGACAATTAGGATAGTCCCGATAACCTAGACATGAACCCTAATAGGAATTTCTAAAAACGAGACCTGACACTGTCGCCATGGCGCTATTTCAGACGGAATTCCACGGACGAGACGCTTGGACGAGACGCTTCGAGAGGACGACACACTCGCCATCGCAGGCAAGTGTATCCCACCTGCACTTTCGGCCGTGCTTAGGCCTTAGTTGGTTAGTTCTGATAACTGTGAACAAATAGAACCGGACGTGAAATGATAGCGTCCGGGACGACCCCTGACGGCTCAGACTTGACGACGAAGCCTGAGCCTAACAACAATAACTTTTGACATCATAGGGCTATCATGTGTGTGTGCGTGTGTGTGTGGACACCCTATAATAACCCTTCCCGTCTTGTCACGTCCCGTCCCGTCTTGCACAGCCTGCGGGCAATAGGGCACTCACCAGTGAGTGGGTGATCCCTTGTACTGATACATAGCCCAGAGGGCAATAGGGCACTCACCAGTGAGTGGGTGATCCCTTGTTGTGATACACAGCCCAGAGGGCAATAGGGCACTCGCCAAGCTAGAGCGAGTGATCCCTTGTCGTGATACACAGCCCAGAGGGCAATAGGGCACTCGCCAATCTAGAGCGAGTGATCCCTTGTCGTGCTTGTCTTGTCTTGTCATACTTGGGGTTTGGGGTTGGGTTGAGCATGCGCACGACAAGAGGGTCTGATCCCCCTCGAACCGTAAGGCGTGAACCCTTTCTTGTCTCACTTGTCTTGTCTTGTCTTGTCTTGTCTCGTCACGTCCCGACTTGTCTTGACACATGTAGGTTAGTCCTGTAGTTGGTAGCACACGCTACGACTACTACTTGTCGCGTTTTACTTCCCTGCTGCGTTTACTTTCTGCTGTCATCCTGTTATAACCCCAGCATGCTAATCAACCAGTAAACCATTGTTTAATAGTTGGTGCACTTGCAGTAGAATCTAACCCTTCTTGTAGACTTTACCTGACGTACAGTTCTTTTTCTCTTGGGTACTGTACGTCAGGTGTTCAGCCAGAGTTCATGGACGAGGCAGACTTACTGGAGTACGTGGAGCCGAGGACATCGACCCAGAGTATGTGCCTGACGAGGACCAGACTTTGAGGACCTTTCGGTCGTCGCTTTTCAGAGGTTACTACTTTTAGTTGCTTTTCGATTAGCCATGCTTAGGCTTTCCTCTCGTTGGACTTTTTTTTGTGCTCGCTGGACATTAATTTTTATTAATGAATGCAAATTTCTTTCTGTACTTTCTGTTGTTTCGAACTTTATAAATGCAAGAACCTGGAAGTTTTAAAATGGTACCCCTACAGACGCTTATTGGGTCCGAGCTTCACAGCTCCAGCCTAAGCGGGCCTTAGTCACGCTTCGCCTCCGTATTTTTGGGAAGCGGGGCGTGACAGGTTTTAGTGGTGGCCCATGCAGGTCTTGCAAAAGTTCGGAACAATAAAAGTACCGCATTCATTTAATATCCACGTACAAGTCTGAATTAGGGTCCCAGTCTTAAATTGTAGGAAGACTTAGATAGACACCCAGGTTGACAGTCTGACGCCTTGGTTAGGAATTAGTCATCCTCGTCCTAGGATACCTTTGTGGCCGCACCTGACTCTGACCGTGTTAGATTTCTAGAGCCCTTCTTTTAGTCGTTCGAGCAGGCTCATCGACTTCGGGCCCAGCAGAACTAACCTTGATTTCTCTTAGGAACTTTCCCATCAGATCCTGGTTACAGTCTAGCTCATTAGGAAATCTTAATGCCGAGCTTTCCTAATCTTTAGACGACCCGATAATTAGAATCCCTGACTTCTAGCGTCTCCCTGATCATTACCCTTTTCGTGTTATCGACCGTAGAGTTCCATCGTAGCTTCATGAATCTATCCTAAGTGTATCCATCATGCGATCTTTTCCTTTCTTCCAATTCACGTAATCGTTCCTAACGAGTATCGTTGATCCTTCGAGTCTTTTCCCTTGCCAAGTCTGCTGCATCTAAAAGTATTTTCGAAATTCCTTATTAAGTTTTTCGCTCAGCTTAACTTCTTTGAAAACCCCTATATTATATATTTCAAAAATTTCTTCTTTTTCGGTTGAGTTAAAATTCTTTCACTGATCTTGAAACCTCCCTCGTCGTAAAATTATTTTACTATCTCGTGCCTATTTTCAAATCGGCATCTTTCGTGTTTCAGTTTTAAACCTTGTTATCAATTCTATAATCCAATATATATATATATATATATATATATATATATATATATATATATATATATATATATATATATATTACTTTTCTAAACTACAAAATTTTATTGCTAATCACTTACCGCACGTACTTTTAGAATATTTTCTAAACCAAAGAGAACTTTAAATTTCTTCTCGTATATGTATAAACAGCCCCATGTTCATCGTGCTCATACTTCAAGAATCCTTGTTTAAACTTACTTTCATTTGCAAAATAATCGCTATCTCATCCTACTTTTATTTCTTCATCTAATATTTTTCCAAACCGTAAAAATTTTTTATCGCCTGCTTACTTTTCCATACATATTTTTATAAGTATAAAAGTATTTGATACCATATTTTACACGTAATTCTTCTATCTAATTATTTTTAAATAAATAAAATAATAATAATAATTTCGTTACATCCAACCAACCATCTTCTTACCCCGCCTTATTTGAACTCGTTCCTTCCGATTTATTTCGTTACACTTTTGGTTTCTGTTTCCTTTATTTAGTGTAGACATTAGTCCTTGTAGTTGTCCATGCTATCTCCAGTATAGGAGTAGACCCTTGGTAGGTGATGTTGGCGTGATGCATGAGTATAGGTAGAGTGTGTAGCCCTGTATGAGTGTGTCATCTTTAGGATCCTGATAATTGCCTTTTTGTGTCTTGAATGTGTACTCAGTGTTAACCATGATATGATTGAAGTTGTCTGAATGACGGTATTCATACGTATATGAATAGGGTCATAGCAGGCAATTTCCTTAGACGTAGTTTTTCGCGATTATAGAATAGCTTACCTTTGACTGCATGTGATTGTATCAAAACTTTGTTTTTCTTTTAAACCAACCCTTTAATGTTTTTTTTTTGAAATTAGCTCACAAGATCACAAATCAATTATCCTTCCTCATCCATTACCACGACTCCACACATTTTTCCAAATGTTTTAAAAATGTGTCACTGGTTTTAAGTCTCTCTTTCTCTTCTCTTCTTTCTCCCTTAGAAATTTTCGTGTTTATGGTTGTTATATTATTTGGGACTAGCTATTATCGTTATAGGATTTTGTTTGCGGGTAGACTCAGGGAGAGATGAGTTTTATTATAGCAATGATTAATTGATTTTGGAACACCAGGATGTTGGATTAGAATTTCTTTCGAATAAAAAGAATGAGCTGTCTAAGACTTATTTATTATACCGATGGGTGACTGACTCAATGGAGAATTCTGATCGGATGAAATTTTTATGCAGGGAGAAGAAAACTTATCAGACTTGAGGCTTAGACGAAGGGTAGATAGGAGTAGCTACAGTGTATGGTCTGAGTTTGGTTGATCATGAGAATGAGTAGAACATTTAAAGCATCAAGACTTGATTGTCGAGTTGACGTGAGAAGACTTTGAGAATGACGCGACGTGTTGAGATAAATGGATGGTTAGGTAGTCAGACTTCATATTGGTTAGGATTAATTATAATGAATAGGATGAGATGTGATCTTGATAGTTCAAATTATTTGGCGGATAAATTTATGGGAAGATATGAGAAGGAACGTATCGAGGACACGACGATTGTTGATTTGTGAAGGTGTTATATGATAGACAAAGTTTTTGTCTTGGAATGGTGATTGACTAGAACATCATTTTACCGCTTGATTAATGTTGGGAAGAGACCGAGAAATCTAAAGATGTTATTGAGCGATGATGTTTAGTGGAGTGGTATGGTATGAGAAGATGATTATTATTCTTTTGTGAGGACTTGGAGTTGGAAATTTGAACAGTTGTGATGGGTCTATAGTTGAGTATTAGGAGGTGAGTAGTCGTAGCATTGTCCAGTGAAAAGAAGGATTAATATGGATTATTTGAGGAACGATGTTGAAATTATAGGATTAGAGACCATTGTGTGGAGGATGGGAGTATAGGTTTAAGTATTTATGGATTTTATAATTAGTCTTAGTATAAGTGATTCCGAGGGCGGAATCATTTCTAAGGTGGGTAGAATGTAACGGTCGCTTTCCGACCGTTCGTATTTTCTGCGTGCGCGTGCTTTATCGTGCACGTATTTTATTTGGCTATTTCTGAGCTCCGGCATTTGCGATGCAATATGCCGTTGCAATCGTTTTGGGGTGTTGAATTTCATGGTAATTTTTGGGAACGTCTTATCACGGCTTGTTTTCTCGCAAAACGACTTTGAATGATAGGGGCGTTTTAGTCATTTGACTCAAAACGCCGTTCCCAATTTTACGTAAATTTTTGGTAGGTGTTACGCACGATCAGGCTCTGTAGATCTGTGCGTCTCGTCTCCACGATCGCCCCGGTATTTTCGGATTATTTTTCTGACGTCCGGATTGAAAGATATCGCTCGGAGAAATCTCGACCGTTGATTAGCCTAATCAGATTCAAATTTCGAAATTTGATATCAAATCTGTTTTAAATCCCTAATTATTTTCTTAATATCTTTCCAAATCTTATCCTCTATGGTCCCCTAGACTTACCCCTAGATTGTACACCCTCTACCCCTATATCTCCCCCTTTTAGCTATAATCCTAGAGCTATCTATCACATATAATCATTTTATAATAACCCTAACCCTACCTAACCCTAGATCTATCACGTTTCATCCCCAGACTTCTTCACAGCCGCCAGCACCCTAAAACAAAAACCCCCAAATTCCCCCCCCCCCCCCCGATCCCTCTCTCTCGCTTCTCCCTCTCCCGCGGCGAGGCCGCCGCCGCGCCTCCCGATCGCCGGCCCCCTCACGACTCTGCCGCGAATCGCAGCCGCCTTCGTCCTCGCGGCTTCCCCGCCCGCCGACCACCTGGAGAAGCTCCGATCGCCGGCGGGATCGTTTTCCCTCGCGATCCACGGCGCCTCGCCCCACAAGATTCCGATCGCCGGCCTCCCTCGCGGTTCCCCTCGCCCTCGCCCTCGTTTTCCCCGCACGGCGCCGCCGCGCTCGATTTTCGATCGCCGGAAAAATCTCCCCGAGCACCTGCCACCGCTTCTCCGCCGTTGCAGATTCCCGCTGCCACCGCGATCCGTAGCCGCCCGCTCCTTCCCTCTCATCCACAGCGCTCCCCGCTGCCGCTGCGATCAACAACGCGCCGCCGCCGCTGTGCCACCCCAAGCGTCGCCGCTCTGCGATCCCCGAGCACTGCCGCCTCCCTCTCGTATCCTCTATCCCCATCGTACAAAGGCCGATCCCCGATCTGCCATCGCGCCCGTCGTCCCTCTCAGCCGTACGCTGCCTGCAGCCCATTCACAGAGCGCCGCCGCACCGTCCGCTTGACCCAGCGCCGCCGCGCCTCCATGGTGAACCCCACCGCGATCCATCGCCGCAGTGATTCACAGCATCCCCCTTGCTCTCACAGCACCGCCGTGTCACCTAATCTCCCATCGCCGATAACCGCTCCTCGATCGATCTGCTCCCGCCGCCGCTGAAGACGGCCGTCGGTAACAGACGGCCTCCCCTGCGTGAAAACAGCAGCTTGGAGCTGCTGTTTACTGCTCCAACAGCCACAACTCCGGCCGTTCCCCGCCACGCATGCCTCCCCTCAGCCACCCTCGCCTGCGCTTAGTCTCCTTGGCCACCCGCCGCCAACTGAGACGCCGTGGGCCGCCTTTTGTGCTCGAACAGCCACGCAGCAGCAACACCGTTGCTGCTACGATCTCTCCGCCACCGTCAGACGGCCAGGCACCCCCCACGACCTCTTCTCAGGTCCGACGACGATACCCCTCGACTCCCGGAATCGTTTAATGATCCCGTGGCCGTTGTTTCCGCTTTGCTCGCTGTTCCGCGACTCCTCGACGTCGTTTTGTCGTTGTGTTTGGCTGTGCACATTGTCTTGCCGACGAATTGATCTTGCTCCCTGCCCGTACTTCCAGTCCGCTACCAGGGCATTCCCAGCTATGCTACCCGTAGCCGAGATTCCTCAAGAAGACGTTCCGTAGCCGTGCCATTCAAATCGGTCGCCGTTCAGACCCTACTTTCTATTCGCGCCAAACACCGGAGAGGTTAGTCCCCCTAACTCGTAGCGAAAACCCACACCGTAGCAAAACTGAACCCTAACTAAAACTGGACAACTTCAATTAAATTTACTTTTCCACACCAGTAAAGCGCTGCTCACTGTAGAAATCAACCATCGGACAATTTTCTGTGCATATAGGTTAGTGGTCGATCTAGGCTGACAAGAACACCAAAACGTGACTCTGACAATTAGGATAGTCCAGATAACCTAGACATGAACCCTAATAGGAAATTCTAAAAACGAGACCTGACACCGTCGCCGTGGCGCTATTTCAGACGGACTTCCGCTGACGAGACGCTTGGACGAGACGCTTCGAGAGGACGACACACTCGCCATCGCAGGCAAGTGTATCCCACTTGCACTTTCGGCCGTGCTTAGGCCTTAGTTGGTTAGAACTGATAACTGTGAACAAATAGAATCGGACGTGAAATGATAGCGTCCGGGACGACCCCTAACGGCTCAGACTTGACGATGAAGCCTGAGCCTAACAACAATAACTTTTGACATAATAGGGCTATCATGTGTGTGCGTGTGTGTGGACACCCTAGAATAACCATTCCCGTCTTGTCACGTCCCGTCCCGTCTTGCACAGCCTACGGGCAATAGTGCACTCACCAGTGAGTGGGTGATCCCTTGTACTGATACACAGCCCAGAGGGCAACAGGGCACTCACCAGTGAGTGGGTCATCCCGTGTCGTGATACACAGCCCAGAGGGCAATAGGGCACTCGCCAAGCTAGAGCGAGTGATCCCTTGTCGTGATACATAGCCCAGAGGGCAATAGAGCACTCGCCAAGCTAGAGCGAGTGATCCCTTGTCGTGCTTGTCTTGTCTTGTCATATTTGGGGTTTGGGGTTGGGTTGAGCGTGCGCACGGCAAGAGGGTCTGATCCCCCTCGAACCGTAAGGTGTGAACCCTTTCGTGTCTCACTTGTCTTGTCTTGTCTTGTCTTGTCTTGTCTTGTCTTGTCTTGTCACGTCCCGACTTGTCTTGACACCTGTAGGTTAGTCCCGTAGTTGGTAGCACACGCTACAACTACTACGTGTCACGTTTTACTTCCCTGCTGCGTTTACTTTCTGCTGTCATCCTGTTATAACCCCAGCATGCTAATCAACCAGTAAACCATTGTTTAATAGTTGGTGCACTTGCAGTAGAGTCTAACCCTTCTTGTAGACTTTACCTGATGTACAGTTCCTTTTCTCTTGGGTACTGTACGTCAGGTGTTCAGCCAGAGTTCGTGGACGAGGCAGACTTATTGGAGTACGTGGAGCCGAGGATGTCGACCCAGAGTATGTGCCTGACGAAGACCAGACTTTGAGGACCTTTCGGTCGTCACTTTTCAGAGGTTACTACTTTTAGTTGCTCTTTGATAGTTTGTAGCCGTGCTTAGGCTTTCCTCTCGTTGGACTTTTTTTTGTACTCGCTGGACATTAATTTTTATTAATGAATGCAAATTTCTTTCTGTACATTCTGTTGTTTCGAACTTTATAAATGCAAGAACCTGGAAGTTTTAAAATGGTACCCCTACAGACGCTTATTGGGTCTGAGCTTCACAGCTCCGGCCTAAGCGGGCCTTAGTCACGCTTTGCCTCCTATTTTTGGGAAGCGGGGCGTGACAGAGGAGCTCAAATTCAAAGTGAAGCGCGCATCTAAATCAATATCTTATCGGCTTCAGAAGTCTTCATTTAAGTCTAAGTGCGTGAGCTGTTCTTTTATGAATATGTTAAAGCCAAGATATATTGCGCACACACACAAAACGTTTTAGAAACAAAGTTGTCAAACTCGTTTTAAATCTCTTGAGAGCTAATCTTTTGGAATTAACTTCGTAGTCAATCTCCAAACGCCCAGGAGTTGATTACTTATCTTTTCATCTGAGTTTCAATGAAAGATATGCTCTGGGAGTCGACTACCAAAGGAGGGAGTCAACTACCAGCTGTGAGCAGAGTTTTCATTGAAAACTCTCTGGGAGTCGACTACCTCCTTTGGGAGTCGACTACCAGCTGCGTTTGACTTCCCAGATTTTGCTCCTTCAATCTCTCACTGTGCTTGATTGGTGGGATGAAGTAAAACATTTTTTGAAATTCAAATTCGGTTTTGAAACTCTATAAATAGAGACCCTTGAGAACTTTTCTATTATTTCGTGAGCTAAAATAAACTCTTGTGAATTCTCAATCGCTCTCATCGCTCTAAAATCGTTCGTAGCCAAAAATCTGGTTCTACTTTCTGATCTTATTTATTCTTATTTGAAATTCTTTTAAGATCACCCTTATTTTTTTGCTGTTGAAAAAATGTTTTCAAAATCCTTTCTTTTTGATTTCATATTATCTAAAGGATTTTTGCAAATCAAAGAATCTAGATCACAACAAATTCAATTATATTCTTTGTGTGATCTAAGATCATTTTAATTCTTTTAGCCACATAAGCACATTTGCGATAATATCTTGAATATAGAATTATATTGGGTGTAAACCAATCTCCACCAAATAGTGGCGAATTGGATTTTGTTTTTATTTGGATTCCCTTGTGATAAGGGTTGTGGAAAATCCTAGTCAATGCTAGGTGGGTAGAAATCCTGGTATGGATACTAGATCGTTGGAAATCCTAATAAGTGAAGTTAGGTAATTGTATTTCTAAGGCAATAGTAGAATGAATCTCGTACCAGATTAGTCGGGGACTGGACATATCCAGGTTACGGGGAACCAGGATAAAAATCCCTTGTATGCGTGCTTTCTGCGTTTGTATTTATTTATTTGTGCAAGCAATTCTTTTGTTGTTTATATACTCTCTTTGTAATTCTTTATTAATATATTGCAAAGATTATCTGTTTATTCAGTTGTGTAAGATCTCTCTGATTGTAATCTTTATTTACTTGTAATTAATCTTCTTATTTGTTTAAGTTTATATTGTTGATTAAGGACTAAGCGTAGATCACTCTACTTGGTTCCTTAGGCAACATTGGAAGGGAAATTATTGTGTAATAATAATAAAGGAAAATTTTTTTAATTTACACAACACTATTCAAACACCCTTTCTAGTGTTGTTTGTCATCCACATGGTCCAACACTTGGTATCAGAGCAAGGTTAAAGGCGATTGCATCAACAACGTTTTGTCCTCCCAGATATAGCATTCATAAACCACCAATTTTTGATGGCAATCTCTATTCCTATGGAGAATAAGGATGGAGATCTTTTTGGAGGTACAAGATCTAAAGTACGCGCGATTTCTTAGAGAAACGTATGAAGTTCCAACCATTCCTCAAACTCAATGGAATCCAGATCAAGAAGAAGGCTACTTCAGAAACATAAAGGTAATACATCTACATTATACTGGTTTAACCGATGAGATGTTAGATCTTGTAGAAGAGGCAGTGACCGTACATTAAATTCGTAACATATTGAAAGAAAGATTCAGATCAAGTTCGAATACAATCCGAACACCCATGGAGACAACCCAATCTAACTACCAGAGCTCTGGAAAAGAAGTATGCATGATGGCGTATCAAGACAACAAGAATCAGGTATGTGATTCTAGTTATGATGATGAAAACGATTTTGATATCGTAAGTGCATATCAAAATCTGTATAAAGAGTACAAACGATTAAAAAGGAAACACAAAAATTTGGATGTCAAGTTTAATGATTTGCATGATGAACATGGCACTCATAAGAACAAATTTGATTCTCTTGCAAATGAATATAAGTCTATAAAACATCATTGTAATGATCATGAGAATTTGAAAATCAAATATGATAAATTAGTTTGTGATCATGATGATTTGAAAAATGAACATGATGTATATGTTTCTACATTGAGTGATAAATTCAATATACTTGCAAATGATATTGTGTCAAGTAAGCTCAAACATGATGAACTTGTTCTAAAACTTGAAAAGGTTAAGAACAAACCAAATGTGAAAGCTACTCTATCTTGTATGCATGCATCTACTTCTAAGAATAAATATGTTCAAAATATTGTGCATAAAGATGTGAAGCAATATGCTTTTATTTATGGTAATAATGCAAAAGACAAAATTCATCATGATTCTCATCACAATGTTGTTCGTCACAATTATGTTGCACATAACACACATCATACACATGGTTCAAATAGATTTGTTAGAAATAATACTATTTTGGTGCCAAAATATTTGAACAATCATGAAAAGAATGTTTATGTTTCCAACATGTTAAAAGTATTCATAGGAAATCAAATTCAAATCGAATTTGGGTTCCTAATAAATGATCCTTACATATATGCATCTTTTAAGGTATCCACATGCTTCATGTATATCACTTTGATACCCAATACTTATGATTGTACATATTGACAGAAATTTTGTCTAACAACTCGGACCCAATCATTAGTGTGTACCAAATACATTCAATTAATTTCTTTCATGACATATGGATAATAGACAGCGGATGCTCCGCACACATGACCTGCAATGACAAAACTGCTTAGCGCTCTAAAAATGTATGATGGAGGAACCGTAACTTTTGGCGACAATAAGAAAGGTAAAATTATTGGCATAAGTAATATTGGCGACCCTTCGAAGCTTCTTATCAAAGACGTCAGTTTGGTAAGCGGGTTAAAGCATAACTTGATAAGCATAAGTCAATTATACGATAACGGTTTGAAAGTTATTTTTTACATTAGATGCTTGCTTGGTTTATGCTAAAGATATGAAAATATTCTTGTTAAAGGTAACCGAGTAAAAAATATTTATGTGCTTAAATTAAATGATTATGAATCAAATGTTTGCTTGATTGTTTCAACAAATGACCCGTTGCTATGGCACAGATGTTTTGGTCATGTAAACATCAAAAACATGAGTAAGATATCTAGGAAAGAGTTGGTGCATGGTCTTCCTAAATTAAATTTTAAATTGGATAAACTGTGTGACTCATATCAACTTGGCAAAATGCATAAAAGTACATTTAATAGTATTGGAGCTCTCAGCTCGAAAAGGCCACTCGAACTACTCCATATGGCCTTGTTTGGCCCGGTTAGAACTTCAACTCTTTATGAATCCAAATACGTATTTGTTATAGTTGATGATTTGACACGATACACGTCGGTATTATTCTTAATCAATAAGAATCATGCCTTCCAAGAGTTTAAAATATTTTTCAAAAGAATTGAAAGATTATGCTCTTTGAAAATTATTTCTATAAGAAGTGATCATGGCGGTGAATCTGAAAATGAATCTTTTAAAAGATTTTGTGAAAAACGAGGTGGTTCGCATACTTTGGCTTTTTCTAAAGCTGCTCGTCAAAATGAGGTAGTGGAAAGGAAAAATAGAGCACTCCAAGAATATGCATGAACAATGTTGTGCGAAAGCAACCTTCCAAAATATTTTTAAGCAGAAGCAGTAGCAACCGCGTGCTATATTCATAACAGAGTTTTAATAAGAAAATCTTTTGAAAAGACTCCTTACGAATTAATTCACTAACAAATTCCAAAAGTATCTTATTTTAGAGTTTTTGGTTGTAAATGATATATTCTTAACATAAAAGTAAACTTAAATAAATTTGACTCCAAAGCGGATGAAGGCATATTTATCGGTTATTCTTTTCGTAGTAAAGCATATAGAATCTACAATAAAAGAACCAATGATGTTGTTGAGACTATGCATGTACCATTTGATGAATCTCTTACTAATAATGCGCGCATTATTATTGATGATGATGATGCTCCTAATATTACACCTATCTCTGATGTTAACACTTGCACTCCTTTACCAAAATCTTTTCCTAAAGTAACACATCACCCACACACAAGTTATTGGTGATATTGATGCAGGTGTTAGAACTAGATCTCAAATTGAACACATGACACATGTTGCATTTGTTTCTAACATTGAGCCGAAAAAGGTAGATGAGGCTTTTGCAGATGAAACATGGATTGAAGCCATGTAAGAAGAACTTCTACAATTTGAGAGAAACAAGGTATGGGAACTAGTCCCCAGACCAGAAGATTGTCCAGTCATCGGCACAAAATGGGTGTACCGAAACAAACTAGATGAAGACGGAATAGTGATAAGAAACAAAGAAAGGTTAGTGGCACATGGATATTCACAAGAAGAGGGTATCGATTTCGACGAAACTTTTGCTCATGTTGCTAGACTAGAATCCATTAGGATGTTGCTTGCATTTGCATCATATAAAAATTTCAAATTATACCAAATGGATGTAAAGTGCGCATTCTTAAATGGATATATAAAGGAGGAAGTTTATGTTGAACAACCTCCTGACTTTGAACATGATAAGAAAATATGACACTTTTATAAGCTAAATAAAGCATTTTTTGAAAGGTAAGCGAGTGTGTGTATATATATAAACAAGTAACTACATCAAAGAGTGTACCAACAAATAGGACAGGTAAGGGAGAGGCTGGGAAGCAGTCACCTTACACCAGGGCTACCAGGTACACCCCAAGAAAGGAAAGAAGACTAAGGAGGGGGTAGGCACACAAAAACCACCTACCGGATCCCCCAGTTCTCAAAAATAGGGTGATCAACAGGATCAACATCCTCAAGGTCACAGGCGACCATAGCGTCAAAGGTATCTAATGAGATCCTAGCAAGTAGGACATCTCTGGCAGATTCCCTTGATCGAAAAATGCGGGAGTTCTGCTCTCTCCAGATGTGCCAAACCGCAACGGAGAAAACCAACATGGAGAGCTTTCTACAGAGGGAGGTTTTCCCCCTCGCTCCAAACATCCTCCGCATCAGGGCCGCCTCAACAGTGATGGACCTGGAACGGGAAGGAAGGCCAAGGTAAAGTCTGCAGACCGCCCAAATAAAGGAGCTATACTTACAGTGGAAGAAGATGTGGCGAGTCGTCTCCGGGTGGGAGCCGCATAGGACGCAGGAGGACTGCGGGCGAATGCCCCGTATGGCAAGCTGTCGGCCAGTAGGGATTCCATCAGAGAGGACCCGCAGGAGAGTGAGGGCGAATTTGGGAACGTGTCCAGGAAACCAGATCAGGGGCGCAAGGCAAGAAGGAGGGGAGGAGCGACGAACACTGGTCCAGGCAGCACGAAGAGAGCATCCCCCATGAGAAGTCCAGGCCCAAGAGTCAGGACCATGCCAAAGGAGAGTAGAAGCCAGGTGCGGGGCAAGGTGGGCAATACTACCAGGGAGTCACCAGGACTCGCCATCCCAAAAATCAGCAACCATCCGATGTCTCAAGGAGTGGGGAGGCGTGCATAACCCAGCAAGGGGTCCACAGGGCAGCCAAGGGTCGAACCAGAAAGACGAGGATCTACCATCCCCCACCACCCTATGGAAGCAAGATGCAGCTAAATCACGGAAACGAAGGACATGCTTCTAAGAGCCCGAGTCGAAGACATAAGCCTCGTACTGGAAGAGAGGGGTAAGCTTCAGGTACTTGTCTCGCATATAAGAGGCCCAAGGAGAGGGAGAATGGAGGAGGTGCCACAATAACTTTGCACCAGCCACCGCACCCACCTCCCCCAAAGAGCGGAGACCAACCCCCCTTCCCGCTTAGGAAGGCAGACATCATCCCATCTCCATAGGTGGAGTCTGGATCCTCAGATGAAGTCACGGTAAAGGCGATCAATATCCCAGAGAACGGAATAAGGAATGTGGAAGGACTGGATCCAGTAGGAGACAAACCCATGAATGACGGTGCGCACGAGCTCAATACGACCAGAAGTGGAGAGGAGTCTAGAAGACCAACAAGCGATCTTGGCCTTGCACTTATCAATGAGCCCAGAAAAGAGTCTCGTCGAGGGGTAGGTAGTAGATAGGGGAGGCCCAGATACCTCACAGGAGGAAGGGCCGCGAGAATACCAAGGATGGAGGAGAGCTCATCTGCATTGCTACAGCCTTTGCTAAGCATCAACTTACTCTTACCCATGTTTACCTCAAGCCCCGATACAGCATGGAAAGAGTCAAGTAGCCTAGTAAGTCCCTCGAAGGAAGCACTCTCTGCCTTGTAAAAGACCAACATATCATCAGTGAAGAGGAGGTGGGAGGGGATACCCAGCCCCCCCTCTTGGGGAGCCGGATAGCGCCATCAGATTTAGCCAAGTCCATGAGAAGAGTAAAAGTCTCCATGACGAAGACGAAGAGGAAAGGCAAGATGGGATCACCTTGCTGAACACCATGGGTACTCTCAAAGAAACCATCGGGGGACCCATTCACAAGGACGGAGAAGGAGGCCGAATCCACACACACCTTAATCCAGCTGATGAAAGAGATTGGGAAGCCCAGGCGGTCGAGGAAGAAGTAGAGGAACTCCCGATTGATGCTATCGAAGGCTTCCTCAGGTCCAGATGAATACAATCTTTAGCCCCCATGGAGGCAGAGAAATCACGGATGAGCTCATGGGCAAGAAGAGAGGAGTCCGAAATGAGGCGGTCCTTAATGAAGGCGGACTGATTCCAGGAGATAAGCCCAGGGATAACCTGAGCCAAACGGCGGCTGAGGACCTTGGAGATGGTCTTGTAGATCAATTACAGCAATAGATTGGACGATAATCACCAAGAGAGGAGGCCGAAGGAGACTTGGGAACTAGAGTAAGAAAGGTGTGGTTGATCTGCCTCAGGATACTGCCGGTACTGAAAAAGGAGTGAACTGCACGAAGGACGTCGCTACTCACCACCCCCCAAAGGTCCTGGAAGAAGACGGGATGAAAACCATCTGGGCCAGGGGACTTGTCCTTGTTGAGTGAGAAGAGAGCCTCTCTGATCTCCAAATCAGAAACACCCCGGCCGATCCAATCACAAGTACCTGGGGAGAGGATACGCTTAGGGGTAATCTCAGGGAAGGGAAGGTGGAAGGGGCCCTGATGGAATATGGCAGTGAAGAAGTCGACTGCCTCAAACCGAATAGCAGAGACTCTGGTGGCGGGCACCCCCCCATCAACAAGATGCATGAGATTGTTGCTCGCCAACCGGTCCTTGGTGGCAGCATAGAAGAAGTGGGTGTTCCTGTCCCCCTGAGTAAGCCAAGTATGGAAGCTCTTTTGCCTAGCCTGGCTTTCCTCACAGTCCAGGCTGGAGACCAGGGAAAACCTGAGTGCGTGATCCTGACGAATAAGGTCGGGAGAGGAGTGGAAGACGAAGCCAGAGGATCTCCTCTCTAATGTTTTCAGACGGAGGGAAGTGGTGGTGAGACGGACCCCAGGACCTAATAGCTGCCTTGAGGGCCTTAAGTTTGGACACAAGCCTGAACATGGGGGACCCTGAGTAATGGCCATGCCAAACCTGCAGAAGAAGAGCATAGAAACCGGGAATCTGAAGGAGATGACGGAAAAACCTGAAGGGCTTGGGCCCAGAGTCCAGGGGATGGATGATCTGGACCAGGAGAGGGGAATGGTCACTAGTCCCAGGGGGAGGTAGGTGGCAAAGGCATCAGGCAAGGCATCGAGCCAGCCCACACTAACCAGGGCCATGTTGAGTCTGCATGCAATACGAGCATCCACCGAGGAATTGTTACTCCAACTCAAAGAATCTCCAACACATCGTAAGTCATCGAGCCTACATCCCTTAATGCAACTATTAATCTCCTCAAGGAGGCCCGCCGTAAGGGGATAGCCACCGATCATCTCGTCAATAAAGCGGGTGACATTAAAGTCCCCCACCACCACCCAGGCATCCCCACCGATAATAGCATGGTCGCTATGAAGAGACTCCCATAACTTCCCACGCATCGACGCAAGGTTGAAGGTATAGACAAAAGTGAGATAGACGGAGAGGCCACCATGATTCTTGCAGAGGATGGAGATGTGTTGAGGCGAGGAGGAGAATAAAGAAGGGGTCCAGACCTCCGGGTTTCCCAAGACCCAAATACGACCCTTCGCTACATGATCGTAGTTATGAAAGGAGAACCAACCCTTAGGGCAACAGGAAGAAACAACATCGCCTAAGGGATCCCGCACTTTCGTCTCCAGGAGTCCAATCATACTAACCTTATGCTTCCTAATGTGGTGCCTCACATCGCTACATCGGACTTTATAGTTCATTCCATGCACATTCCAAATAAGGATTGACATAATCAACAACGGGGGGGTGCTGGCTCCTAGTACTCACACGGGAGGGGGCCGGACCTCGAGTGTTAACTGTCTTCTTAGGTTGCTGGCTTTTGGCGAGGGTATAGGAGGGGTTTGGAATTGTAGTGGGGAGGGGGCAGTAGGCCGTGGGGTCGGGAGGTAGAGGGGGAAGCTTGGAACGCGGAGAGGCATTCCTAGATGGGCTAAAGGGAGGAAATTAATGTCAAAACTGCCTCCAGGAGATCCAGTAGCTACCACAGAAGGAGAGCAGTGGGCACTCCCCAAGGACACTGTAGAAGAGTTTTGCACGGATGACTGATGGTCGCAGGCAAGGGGTTCCGGAGTAAGGGAGCATCCCGGCTCGTCACGAGGGAGCTTAAGCGGCAGACCTGGAGAAGAGAGTTGAGAGGCACCAGAAATAACTGTCGGCTGGATTATAGGTACAGCCTGGAGCAACTGACATTTGGAGGTTACTGCCCCCAGCATGGGCGGTAATGCAGACTCTTCACGGCCAGGTAGGCGTGAATTTGAGATTGGCGGTAGAGAAGACCCCTCACGGCCAGCAAGAATAGGACTGGAGGTCTCCGCCCCTGGGATCTGATAGGCGGTGTGCTGGGCAGCCCTAACATGGGTTTTAGCCGCAACAGGCTTGGCCTGTGCCTTCTCGTCTAGGACGAGGCACAGATCAGCAACATCGTCTGATTGGTCGCCCGGATGCATGTCAGTCTGAAGGACAGAGGCGGGCCGATACTCAGCAGCCTTTAGAGCAGCTTCGGCAACAGAAACAGCCTCAGGGATAGGGGCTGGGGTACAAGCTTAGAGCAGGAGGCGTCAAGAACCTGAGACTGACCTCCAATCAGAGAGGTCGGCGGAGATTCCTTCGGAGGGGTCGCCGAAGGCGGAGGGAGTGTCGGGGATCCAGAATGAGGGAAGGAATGGCCGAATAATTGGCAGTGCAAGCATAGAGGAGGGATGCGCTCGTACTCAACCGCAACAGGCACAAGATTTCCATCCGGGAGACGGGCCAAGATGGAGGATGGGAAGTCGGATTTGGAGTCGACTTCAACAAAGCATCTGGCGTAGGAGAATCTAGATGCCGAAGACGTAGTAGAGTCAGAATAGAGCGGGCAACCAATAACACTCGCCAATTTCCCCAAAATTGTCTGGGACCAGAACTGGATCGGGAACTGGGGGAACCTGATCCACATAGGCATCTCTGATAACAAGTCGTGCATAAGACCAATGTTCGGAGTCCATCTACGAAGGACCAACAGACAGCCACCAATGAGCTATGGGCCTCCATGGAGAGTATCATCGCAATCGGTGTCCAACTCAAATTTGAAGAAAAAGAAACCGTTTTCACGGGTGTGGATGTGCACTGCTGCCTTTGGTTTCCAAACACGCCCCACCCACGCCTTCAAGTGGTCGTAGTACGGGCGAGATCCAACAATATACCCACAAGAGTATTTGACCACCCTCTAGCAGCCTCGACTATATCCTCCACAAGGATGACCGCCACGACACCATCCGAGATAGGGGAGGGGGAGAAGTCCAGAGCACAATGGGAGGGGGCAGACGTCCCAGTTCCACAGATCTCGCTGTAAGAGGGAGTTGCAGAGTAATGGGCAGCAGGAATGGAGGGTGTAGGCTTTATCGGCATTACGCCAAACACCTGGGGGGCGCGTCTGTGCTGGGGGGAGCATGAAGGGGCCGACTCCATTCACTATTGATCGTCGAGGAGGGTCTAGTAAGGGGCGAAGGACCCCCACGGAACCATCCCGTAGCCGCCGATAGATTCTCGACGCCAATGGGTTGGCCATGGAAGCCCGAAGCCTAAGGAGAGATGCCCATCACAGAGGAGAGTGCACCTGATGTCGCCACCGCTCTACTTGGGTCCACTCTGGCTCAACAGGTTCGCCAATCACCCATTGAGATGCCGACAGGCAAAGGAGGGCCGGTCTTCGAAGGATTGCTAACAGAGCTTGGATGTAGGGGGATCCCCGAGCTCGAAGCCACAGAAGATTGAGGCGCATGGGGTTTGGGAGGGGGAACGGGCGGGGGGCCTTAGCTGTGTTTGTAGTAGATGTTGGTGAGAGGCCAAGGGCACCGGTCAGCACCGCAGCGAGGGGGGCCACGGGATCAAGTGTTGAGGAGAAATCAGCAGGAGGGGCAACGGAAGGGCTTTGTGGACACGGTAATGGGGGAAGAGCATGTGTTTCGCTGGTGGAAGCTCCAGCCATCGCCGGAGCAGAACGGTGGTGGGGGACCGGCCAAGACGCCAGGAGATCGCCAAATCGCCAGGACGCGGTTCAGCTATATGTTCCAGTACCCAATCGCTAAATAAAGCATTATATGGCCTTAAAAAGCTCCAAGAGCTTGGTATGAAAGATTAAAAAAATTCTTAATCAACTCAGGATATAATGTTGGAAAAATAGACACCACATTATTTGTTAAGAAAATTAATGATGATAGCATTCTTTATTCAAATTTATGTAGATGACATTATTTTTGGATCTACTAACGAAGATCTTTGTCAAGAGTTTGCTAAGTTAATACAGGAAGAGTTCGAAATGAGCCACATGGGTGAACTTACATACTTCTTGGACTACAAATAAAGCAGTCACAAGAGGGAACCTTCATTCACCAAATGAAGTATGCAAAAGATCTAATCAATAGGTTTGGGATGGAGAATGCATCAGGAAAGAACATACCTATGGCCACATCCACTTCTTTAGACAAAGATGAAGCAGGTAAAAAGGTTGATCAGAAAACATATCGAGGTATGATCGGCTCTTTGTTTTACTTAACTGCAAGCAACCCAATATAATGTTTAGTGTATGTGCTTGTGCCCGATTCCAATGTGATCCAAAGGAATCACATCTTAAAACAGTTAAATACATATTTAGATATCTTAAGACCACTTCTGACTTTGGATTTTTTTATCCCAATGGTAGCACTTTTGATTTAATTTCTTATTGTGACTCAGACTATGATGGTTGTAAAGACACTAGAAAAAGCACAAGTGGAACATGCATTTTCTTGGACATTCACTTGTTTCGTGGTTTAGCAAAAAGCAAAGTTCAATTTCACTGTCAACTACTGAGGCAGAGTATGTAGCAGCTGGACTTGCTTGTGCTTAGGTACTTTGGATGAAACAAGTCTTAGTAGATAATGGTATTAATTCATCTACTTGTGTAATTTATTGTGATAATAAAATCACTATTAATCTCACTAAGAATTCTGTTCTTCATCCTATAACAAAACATATAGATATTAGACACAGATTCATTGATGATCACTGTGTTAAAAAGGATGTTGAACTTAAGTATGTACACTCTGAGCATCAAGTTGCGGATATTCTCACGAAGCCCTTGCAAAAGGATATATTTTCAAAACTTTGTCGAGATTTGGGTATCAAGGGAAAAAGGAACTGAATCAAGATTAACTCCTTTCTGCTCATGGTAATTTTTTAATTCTGTTTGATTGATGCCAAGGGGGAGAAAATTAGTAAATGCAAAAACGAAAATGAATAATTACTATTGCTAACCAGATTTGATGCAGGGGGAGTATGACTATATCATACCTCATCTAAGCAGGGGGAGTAAGTAATCTTGCTCATTATTTTTTATTCTATTATTCATTTATTTTTTATTTAGGTGTCATCATCAAAAAGGGGGAGAGTGATGGGAAATCTAATCCCGCCCCTAAATGGTTTTGATGATAAGCACACAAAATGATGTTAATATACTAATGACATTATCTAAAGTGTGTAGGTTGTGCAATCAATAGATAAAGAGCTTTATGCATACTCCAAAGAAGCTCAACCACACTCAGAAGATGAAGACAATTTAATAGCTCTACGTCAAGCACAAGTGAAGCTCAAAAATGAAGCTCATGAAACATGCTCAAGCTTAAGCTAAAGAGGAGCTCAAATTCAAAGTAAAGTGCGCATCTACATCAATATCTTATCAGCTTCAAAAGTTTTCATTTAAGTCTAAGTGTGTGAGTTGTTCTTTTAGGAATATGTTAAAACCAAGATATAATTCACACACACACACACACACAAAACGATTTCGAAACAAAGTTTTCAAATTCGTTTTAAATCTCTTGAGAGCTAAGCTTTTCAATTTAACTTCGTAGTCAAAACCCAGGAGTTTATTACTTATCTTTTCAGCTGAGTTTCAATGAAAAATATGCTCTGGGAGTGGACTTCCAAAGGAGTGAGTCAACTACCAGCTGTG
This sequence comes from Scilla litardierei, assembly GCA_030789695.1. Lineage (NCBI taxonomy): Eukaryota > Viridiplantae > Streptophyta > Magnoliopsida > Asparagales > Asparagaceae > Scilla > Scilla litardierei. The sequence continues at coordinate 447,621,950 of CM061142.1, forward strand.
AGTAGAATTTTCATTGAAAACTCTCTGGGAGTCGACTACCTCCCTTGGGAGTCGACTACCAGCTGCGTTTGATTTCCTAGATTTTGCTCATTCAATCTCTCGCTTGCTTGATTGGTTGGCTGGAGTCAAACATTTTTTGAAATTCAAATTCGGTTTTGAAACTCTATAAATAGAGACCCTTGAGAACTTTTCACAATACCAATCTCTATTATTTCTTAAGTTAAAATAAACTCTTGTGAATTCTTGATCGCTCTCATTGCTCTAAAATCGTCATATCCAAAAATTTGGTTCTAATTTCTAATCTTATTGTACTTATCTGAATTCTTTTAAGATCACCCTTATTTTATTTGGCTATTGAAAAATTATTTTAAAAATCCTTTCTTTTTGATTTCATAGTATTTGAAGGATTTTTGAAAATCAAAGAGTCTAGATCACAACGAATTCAATTATATTCTTTGTGTGATCTAAGATCATTTTAATTCTTTTAGCCACATAAGCACATTTGCAATAATATCTTGGCTATAGAATTATATTGGATGTAAACCAATATCCAGCAAATATTGTGGTGAATTGGATTTTGTTTTTATTTGGATTCCCTTTGTGATAAGGGTTGTGGAAAATCCTAGTCAATGCTATGTGACTGGAAATCCTTGTAGGGATACTAGGTCGTTGGAAATCCTAACAAGTGAAGTTAGGTAATTGTATTGCTAAGGCAATAGTGGATTGAATCTAGTACCGGATTAGTCGGGGACCGGACGTATCCAGGTTGCGTGGAACCATGTTAAAAATCTCTGGTCTCTGCGTGCTTTCTGCGTTTGTATTTATATATTTTTGCAAGAAATTCTTTTGTTATTTATATACTCTCTTTGTAATTCTTTATTGATACATTGCAAAGATTATCTTTTTATTCCGCTATTTAAGATCTCTCTGATTGTAATCTTTATTTACTTGTAATTAATCTTCTTATTTGTTTAAGTTTATATTGTTGATTAAGGACCAAGCGTAGATCACTTTACATGGTTCCTTAGGCAACATTGGAAGGAAAATTATCATCTTATAATAATCAAGGAAAATTTTTTTAATTTGAACAACACTATTCAACCCCCCTTCTAGTATTGTTTGTCATCCGCAGGATCCAACACAACTGTGGTCGACTAGTCAGCTATAACTGTCATATTTGTCTTGCTATATGACTAGTTGTTTTGAAAGTTAAAGGGGCATTTTAGTAAACTGTCTGACCTTATTTTTGCTTTAAAAGTAGATGAGTTTTTCTCAGTTTTTAGACATAAAAAATATCATTATTTTGCAAAAGAAAAATGTTTTGTTCGATCCAAAGTCTTTAGAAAAATCATCTTCTCTTGGCAAAAGTTTTCCTAGTTTTTCATCTCTTAGTTTGGCCAAACCCTATCGTTTGAGATCAATTCTTGTCCTCTAGCTACACACAAGAGATTCAAGGAAGGCTATACGTATTTATATCAAATCATTGAAAGTATTGGAAATCCTCTTGGGAATAGATAGTTTGTAAAAATCATCTTAGGAAGATGTGTTTATACTATTTGTTGAAATTGGGAAACTAGCCAAGTGGGACTTAGGCGCTGGATGTAGGGTATAGGATACCTGAAGTATGGTATATCATTGTGTTTGTACTTATTTCATTTTCTGTGTGGTGATTTATTTCTTACTTGTGTTATTTCTGTTGTTTTTTGTAGGATTTAATTAGTGTTGATTAAGATCAAATTACGTAACATTAATTGTAATCTTAGGTAGCATTTTCTAGAGGTCTTTTTATTTCATAAACACTATTCATCTCTCACCTTTCTAGTGTCTACTTACCATCCACAGGGATCAACACGTGGTATTAGAGCAAGATTGAAGGATGTTTACTTACCATACACAAAGATCCAACATGTGGTAACAGAGCGAGTTTGAAGGATGGCATTAACAAGCATCACATCCACTCAAAGGCAAACTCCACGTATATTTAATGGATCAAACTATCAACATTAGAAACAAAAGATGACGAATCACATTCGATCCGTCGACGTCAACTATTGGAAACATGTGGAGGTAACCCTACCACACCTGAATCTCATTGGACCAAAGAAGAATAAGATTTGGAAACTATAATTATGGAGGTAATTGAAATATAATTTCTATTATTAAATAACAAAATTTTTAATCATGTGTTAGGATCTACAACGGAAAATCAACTATGGCACATGATAGAGAAGCTAGAGGAATCTACTTCTAAGGGTTCATCTTTCAAAGAAGGATCGAGAGGGTTCATACATAAGTAATGCTCCATAAACGATTAATGAGGTAAACTCTACCTCTAATGATGCGAATGATAATGATTTAATAGTTAAATACAATAATTTAATTGATAACTATAAATATTTGCAGCATGATCATGATAAGTTCAAAAGGGAACATAGTGCTTTATTGCTTGATCGTGATTGATTGAAGGTTAAGTATGATACTTTGATGCATGATCATAATATTTTGTGTGATGAGCATATTATTTTAATTGTTATATTGAATGATACTATTTATTGATTGAGAAGTTTAGAATTGATAATGATAGATTAGTTGTAGAAAATGCTTTGCTCATGAAAGTTTGCAATGCTAAGATTGATATGCTTATAAATAATTTATCTTTGAGCAAGTTAACGTATAAGAAATTATTTCTTAAGTTTGATGATTTTCAGAGACATGTTAGTTTAAGCACAACTCATTCATGTATGCATGACTCTATTTCTAGTAGTGTTGTTAAATCTAAAAAGAATCATGTTAATTCTTTGAATGCAAAGAAAAGGAATTATGCTTTCATGTACAATAAAGTTGCATGCAAGAAGAATGTGAAATCCAATGTTTCTAATAGCTCAATTATAGAATGGACTTTGCTAATCATGTGTTTATGCATCCTCTTATTTAGAAGTATTCCACGCCTAAGCATAAATTGCATGATAAAATTTGAGTTCCAAAGAATTTGAGTGATTTTGGCATACATGCACATATAAATAAGATTGTGAAAAATATGCATGTATTATATAATTGCTTGTATATGCATGCTAGGAAAACAAATCCAAAGTGGGTTTGGATTCATATTGGATGATATTCTTTGAACCCACTATTTTCAGGTATCTATGTTTATAATGCTTATCTTGTTGATACCCAAGACTAATCCCATGGAACTGAAAGATAAAGGGTACTAAGATTTTTGATTTTAAGGTACTTATATATATGAAGAAATTAGAAGCTAGCCCTCAAAACTACATTTCAAAGGATATGCTTGATTCCAGGGGAAGGATCAAAAGTAACGAGCAACTTTGTAGGGGAAGCGTAATAATTTCTGGTAATATATTTGTAATTATGTCTTGTTTTTATAATTGGTATCCTTCATTACATGATATTCTCTCATTTGATGTTTAAACAGTTGGTATCATGAATTTCACATTATTAGAACATCTATTAACATCATGATTATCTCTCATAAACACTTAATTCTATAATATTGAATCGCATATCGAAGACTTCCTTTATACTCATCTAGGATAAGGATTTACTAATAGGGGAGAAATATTTTTTAGGAGGCAGTAGAATTTAATATCCTTTTTAATGATAGTAAAAATTGGAAAATAAATTAGATTACATGCATAATAATTTGATGGCAATATTATTATATATTGCTAATATGTTGTATTGCAGGAAAATAAGTATTTATGATATTTTCATATTATTTTGCATTCATGTTTTCTCATCATAAAAAGGAGAAGAATGTTAAGATATTGAGTCACCTCGTATAGTTCTGATGATGAGTAAACATGTCATCTAATATATGAGTGCATGTATAGTGAAGCAAATCAAGGAAGAACTCAAAGATAGGGTGAGTCCAACAAGGCCGAATATCAACAGAAGCAAGATAAGTAGCTTAAAGTGTTAAAGCCACATCAAAGAAGCACAAATGTGATTCTATTTTTGATGTAATTTTTTATTCCTTGTCTTATCATGTTAAAGTATTGGTTGAAGTTCACACACACTTAAAAACAATTAAAAATATTTTAAATTGTTTTAAATTTAATTTCCTGATTTTCTGTGTACCGACCCGTCTTCGGGGGCATTACTTATTTGATTACATTCGCAGGTCTGCAATTAACCAGTGAAAACAAAATAGCTTCTGATGTAGAGATGTACAAACATACATAAACAGAGTCCATTTATTATAATACATACTGTACAATATGATCCAATAAAGATGCACGAAAGGAAAGAAGTACAAATAGTAATACTCCACGACATGAACTCTAAAACTACAGTCCCTAGGTCAAACTATGGTTCCTCATGCTCAGGAACCTCTTCTTCTGCATGTACGTTGTCTGACGATGCCACGAAAATGGAACCGTAGGTAAGTCACAGCAATTCTACAAATAGATATAAAGTAGTGCAAAAGTACGGAACAGGTTATAGTATGCAGTTTAAAGACGATCATGCAAGTACAACAAGTAAGGTAAGAGCAGACATGTATGCAAGTGAGATAAGTAAAGTACAAGTAAGCATGCATGCAAGTGCGACAAGTAAAGTAAAGGACAACCATAGCAATAATGACCATGTTAAAGGAGAGTAATTGTGTCTAGCCTAGTTCGTGACTTATAAGGCGAAGTACAATGAGCAACCAAGAGTCCACTTTATATCACGGGTGCGCGTACCCGGGTTAAACCAAAACTATGCCAATCAATACATGCAAAACTGTTCAAGACATGCAATACTGTTCAAGAATCTGTGATCAAGTCTGTGAACTTGTCACCTGCCAACTTTGAAGGGGTTGCTAGAACCCGCACGGTGACAACAACAACAAAGATCGGACTGGTCGCTTCCGCACTTTCGCTATTATAAGTTACCCCAAAACCCCAAGTGTCTGTGAGGTTTATCACATATTCTTTTTATTACGAGATGTTCCACAATATGTTCCACAACGTAATATTCCACAAGATGTATCACAAGATATTCCACAAGATGTACCACAAGATATTCTATTCAATAATTCATTAGCATTTACTGAGTCATTTATAGATGTCATGCAGTAAGTGATGTGACTATATAAAAGTGAGCAATAATGCAATAAGGGTATCCAAAGTTCATGCATAGTTTTTAAGTGACAAGCAACATGATGTTCTCCATTTACTATGATAGTTAAACCAAGACCATTGATTGACTTTTTTATTGGAAAACCAGATAGTTAAGGATAAAGACAAGTTCAACAAAGATGTTGATTCCATGCTTCGAGTATGTACTATTTCAATTAGTACATAATTTACCCAAGTAGATGGTTGCATGCTACAGCTATCAAAGTTGAAAGTTGGCAATGTTATACGTTCAAGTCAAATTCGTTTTGCAGTTTGATTAGTTATCTAGTTAATCATGTCTCTAATCATTGGTTCACGTCAATAGTCGTTCAAAGGCTATACATGATTTCCTAAGTTCATACGAGTACACTATCTAAATTTCTAAAGTTAGAATTAGAGTGACTTACAGTTTCGATGTCGACGTAGTAAACCGGGGCTGGAGCTAGAGCTTCCAAGGGTGCTCATGCACGAGAATCGGTATCTGCAAACATAAGAAATAATCGGTTAAAGGGCACACTATTTTCTATCTATTTTTATTAACGGGTGTATTTTATAATGGCTTTAAATCTGTGTAATGTAGGTTGGTTGGAATCAAGCTTACATATCAAATCTGAGCATGTTAACAAGTGGTATGTTGTGTAGTGATATAATTGACAGTATGTGAATTAACACCCCATATATGCATGTGCTAAAACACTTGTGTATGTTTACAGGTTTGTGTTTATTATAAAGCCTAAAGAATAAACACTGGTTGTATGTACATCTGTACACAACCCATTGAGCATTACATAATGCTAGTTAATATTAACTAATCCCATATTAACATTATACTATTGATATTAGTTTACTAATCCCATATCATTGTCACAGGTTCATTGTCACAGGTTGCCTAAAGATCTGTTATATGTTCATAGGCGTGAGCTCATACGAGTTTACGAAATTGGTTAACACATACATAAATGTTTGTCCATGTTATTAACATGCAAAGTCGTTTAACAATATAGTGTGTTATATAATAAAAACGTATAACTAACATGTTATTTCTGAAAATAATTTATAATAACTAAGTCTTGATGTAGTTATAAACTACTAAAAACAAAAATTTCGTCCTTATAAAAACTATTCAAGACATGCAAAACTATACCATGGGTTGTTAGAACCCGCACGGTGACAACAACAACAAAGATCGGACTGGTCGCTCCCGCATTTCTGCTATTATAAGCTACCCCAAAACCCCAAGTGTCTGTGATGTTTATCAAGTATATTCTTTTTATTACGATATGTTCCACAATAAGTTCCACAATATGATAATCCACAAGATGTCTGACAAGATATTCCACAAGATGTACCACAAGATATTCTATTCAACAATTCATTAGCATTTACTGAGTCATTTATAGATGTCATGCAGCAAGTGATGTGACTATTTAAAAGTGAGCAATCATGCAATAAGGGTATCCAAAGTTCATGCATAGTTTTTAAGTGATAAGTAACATGATGTTCCACATTTACTATGATAGTTAAACCAGGACCATTGAGTGACTTTTTAATTGAAAACCCAGATAGTTAAGGATAAAGACAAGTTCAACAAAGATGTTGATTCCATGCTTTGAGCATGTAGTATTTCAATTAGTACATAATTTACCCAAGTAGATGGTTGCGTGCTACAACTATCAAAGTTGAAAGTTGGCATTGTTGTACATTCAAGTCAAAGTCGTTCTGCAGTTTGATTAGTTCTCTAGTTAATCATGTCTCTAATCATTGGTTCAAGTCAATAGTCGTTCAAAGGCTATAAATGATGTCCTAAGTTCATACGAGTACACTATCTAAATTTCTAAAGTTAGAATTAGAGTGACTTATGGTTTCGATGTCGTTGTAGTAAGCCAAGGCTGGAGCTAGAGCTTCCAAGGGTGCTCGTGCACGAGAATCGGTATCTGCAAACATCAGAAATAATCGGTTACAGGTCACACTATTTTCTATCTATTTTTCTTAATGGGTGTATTTTATAATGGCTTTAAATCCGTGTAATGTAGGTTGGTTGGAATCAAGCTTACATTTCAAATCTGAGCATGTTAACAAGTGTTATGTTGTGTAGAGATATAATTCACAGTATGTGAATTAACACCCATATATGCATGTGCTATAACACTTGTGTATGTTTACAGGTTTGTGTTTATTATAAAGCCTAAAGAATAAACACTGGTTGTATGTACATATGTACACAACCCAGTGAGCATTACAAAATGCTAGTTAATATTAACTAATCCCATATTAACATTATACTATTGATGTTAGTTTACTAATCCCATATCATTGTCATAAGTTCATTGTCACAGGTTGCCTAAAGATCCGTTATATGTTCATAGGTGTGAGCTCGTACGAGTTTACGAAATTGGTCAACACATACTTAAATGTTTGCACATGTTATTAACTTGCAAAGTCGTTTAACAATATAGTGTGTTATATTATAAAAACGTATAATTAACATGTTATTTCTGAAAATATTTTATAATAACTAACTCTTGATGTATTTATAAACTACTAATAACTATATTGTAATATGTTAATACCTTTTATATTAAATTGCATACCTTAAACTAACTTATTATACTAATATATGTTTATAAAATATTATAACTATAATAAAATAACTTCTCCTCTCACCTTTCCCTATCACCCTCTGTCTTCACTTCTTTCTTTTCTTTTCTTTTCTTTTTTGTTGCAGAGAGATTAAGGGGGGAGATCGGCCTGAGGAGGGGAGCTCGGGGCAGGATGCAGAGGCGGATCTGGAGGGGCGGCGGTCTGCGATGGCCAGGTGCACGCGTGGGTTCTGGGTGGTGGCGGATCTGGCATGGCAGCACGCACACATGGCAGAGCAGCGGCGGTGCGTGCAGGTAGTTCAGGTGAGTGTGCTCTCAGTCGGGGGGGCGTAGGGTTCAGGGCGGAGCACGGCAGGGGAAGCGGCTAGGCGGGCGAGCGACGACAGCCAGGCGACGAGACGTGAGGATCAGGGTAGCGGCGACCGATGGTGGGGTAGGCCCAGCGGTGCTGGTGGGAAGGCCGGTGGTGACCTGGTTGGCGGTGGCGCACGCAGTTCTGTGTGGCAAGGTGAGGGTGCATCAGGAGGAGGGCACGCCGGTGGAGCTGAGGTGGAGGCATGTCGTCGACTACCGCGGAGGGGGTGCTCGGAGGGGAGCTTCAGGGAATAGGCCACAAGGATGACAATGTTTTTGGGTGTTGGATGTGTGGGTTAGGCGATGGGTTGAGAGAAGCAGAGGGTGGTCGACTGGAGATGGACGTTGAAATAGAGAAGGTGTATGGTGAGGCATGATGGGTCCTCGGGGTTTCGTCATCGAAGGGGAAACAGAGCTTTAGCATGGTCTCGGAAAGGGGGAGGAGCTTGCGGCGGTTCGGGCTTGGGTGTGGGGGTTGTAGGGAGTGTCGGCGATGGTCTGATGCTTCGGGTGCACTCTGACGGAGGTATGCGGTGAAGTTGGGGTGAAGAAAAGTGAAAGAGAGATATGTAAAGTGAGAGGGTGATGGAGAATTGAATTCTATGGGTTTCCAAATGGAGAGAGCAACTTTCCAAATGGAGAGAGCAGCTGGTTTTGGGTTTCCAAGGAGGAGGGGTGCTAAATAGAGGGGAAACATATACCCTATTAAATTCTCGGTTTTATGAGGGAGGATGGATTGTTGTCTGTTGGATGAAGAAAGGGGATGCAGGAAATGAATTTGGGAGTTGAGATTCGGTTATTTCGGATCTCATCAACTTAGGAGGCTACTTAACGGGGTTGGGTTGGGTTTAAAAGTAATTAAGTAAAACGTAATTAGTGAAAACGGTTATCTAGTAATTGTAAAAAAGTAATTAGTAAAAATAGTAAAAACGTAATAGTAAAAATAATGAAATTACGATTTTGCCGCTTGATCTAAAAGTGTCCAAAAAAATTACGAAAACAATACCACGTGATCGTATCGTCGTGAGGATGACGAAAATAGTATTCATTTAAGATTTTGAGCAATGGAAAAATACAAAATAAATTGTTAATCAATTCGAACTCATTTGAAATCATTTTGTTACTGATTAATGTTCACTACGAAAACAGGTCGTTACATTCTGGTGTTGTATCAGAATATCAGAACAACAAGTTGACCGGTACTGGTCGGCCAGTGCACTCAGGATATTCTGGTAGACTACATTTGTCGATCATAGTTGTCCCATTGGTCTACCAGTAAGCCACTAGTCGATCAGTGGAACAACCGTGATCGGCTAGTCTACTATGACTGTCATATTTGACTTGCTTTTTTAACTAGATGTTTTTGACCATTGGAGTGACATTTTAATGAATTGTTTTGACCTGATTTTACCATATAAATAGATGGGTTTTTTTTCAGTTTCATGAATAAAGATCAATATTTTTTTAAGTTCTTCATCTCTTAGTTTGGCCAAACCCTTGATCTCCCAAAGCCTCAAATTCTATCTTTTGATATCAAGTCTTCTCCTATAGCTACATACATGAGCTTCAAGCAAGGCTATAGGTATTTGTATCAAATCACTGTAAGTGTTGAAAATCCTCTTGTGAAAATGTAGTTTGTAAAAATCCTCTTAGGAAGAGGTGTTTGTACTATTTGTTGAAATAGTGAAACTAGCCAAGTAGGACTTGGATGCTGGATGTAGGGTACAGGGTACATGAATCAGGGTATATCATTATGTTTGTGCGCGTTCCATTTTCTATGCTGTGATTTATTTCTTACTTGTGTGTTATTTCTGATGTTTTTCTTTTAGCAAGATTTAATTACTATTGATTAAGATTAAGTTAGGTAACACTAATTATAATTTTAGATAGAGGTTTCTAGATGGCTTTTATTATTGCATAAACACTATTCACCTCCCCCGAGTGTCCACTTGCCATCCACAGGGATCCAACATCCTCCTCATTGGGTCCATCGGACTCCGTACCAAGACCGGAGATGTCATCGGAAATTACAGAACAATAATTAAGAAGGGCTATGGCTAGTGGTTCCTCTTCTACGGCTGGCCTATCTATTCCTATACGATCAACATTATCCCTCAAATGCATCGATTTATAAACGTGACTTGTAATTTACGATAACAGAGTTGCAAATAAGGAGGGATTGATTCGACGTTCCCCTTGCATCAACTTCTATATACAACTACATCACTGGAACATCGGATGGGTTTTGACTTGGGCTCAAAACCCATTCACCATAATAATTGTTAGTTTCAGTTCTTAGGAATAATCAAATAAACACAGAGATTAAAAACAAGAACCAATCAGAGACACTCAAGACTTGGTAACGCAGTTCGGTGCGCACACCAACATCTGCGGGTCCACGCCCAGAAAATCAGAATACTCCATTAAAATAATCAATGAGTACAATCACTAATTATCGCGATTCTATTAGGAGGAACAACCTCCCCCTCAATACAAACCGTGATGGGTGGTCTCTACCAACCCATGGAGTATTCTCGGCAAGCTTCCCTTGCTCGCAAGCTCCCCTTGCACAACCGACTAGATCAACTCTCTTGATCCCTACGTACGTAGCCGTCGGCCTCCTCCCGGAGTTCTTCAATCGTCTTTTGCAAAAGCCGTATCCAACATCAAGAGTCCACGCCCTCCTTTTCTTCGCTCACCCCTTGAAGAAGATAAGTTGTTGACAACAACTCCACCAACAGAATCACCAAGGATCGGTAGAAACATATGCAGCGCAGCCAAGCAAGATAAAGCAGTTAAAGAGGAAATCTCAGTCAACAATCAAAACCGAAAAACAACCAAGTGTCATTAACCATCCTTCAACAGCTTCAACAATAATCACCTAATCCCGCACTGTAGAAGAAGATCTGATTCTGATCAACAAACACGATGACATCTTATCTTCAAAAACAATAGTTCAGTCACGAAGAGGTCTTATCTTCAATAGACGCAAATCAAATAGCTGCATGGAAGATTTGCCGAATCTGATCTCAAATGTTGAACAATAAGTTCAACATTTCATATGACATTTTGTACAACATTTCATAAACACTCATTTGTTAGTGGATCTTTCATACCTCGGTTGTGGATTGATACTTTCATTCACCTTCGTCAGCAAATATTATGCATACCTGCATTCAACCGAATATCTGGAGAAGATCTAAACAATAATGCAAGATCTGAAAACATTCATATATAGAATCTTCAACCGCACATATCTTCAACCGCACATACCATTCAGTTATGAAACCAACCAGATTTTGTAACCACTATATCCGGGTAAATAACTTCCTCTTTAATGCTAAATATCCACCAATATTTCTAGGATCACTTCGGGTAAGGAATCCCATATTCAAGGAACCACCGAATCTATTTCGGGTAAAAAGATTAAAACAAATCTCATGCGGATATTTTGCCCATAGAATAAGGAACTATTTCTGGTAAATAAAACCAATAAATCTCAGCAAATATTTTCTTCCATCAATTTAGGAACAAACCAGATTCCCAAAAATTCTCAACAAACCTCCATCAATTAAGGTACTAATTCGGGTAAGAAGGAGTATAAAAATCTCACCAATATCTGGAATCAATCAAATCAGGAACCTCCGATATTCTAGGGTACAAATTAGATCTGAGATCACCACGACACATTTGTAGACCAAAGCAGTGTTTCTGAATACGAACAATTATTCCAGATCCGAATGTTGAACATAATGTCGTTCAACATAATGTTCAACATTTTGCTCAAACTGCTCAAAAACAATCCAGATTCCACAAACTGAGCTCTCAAGATATAGTGCCAATAATGCCAACAAATATCAACAGAAATTCAACCCTAACAATCTCCCCCTTTGGCATTATGTGGCACAAACCAAAGCACGCGTCAACTAAGCACACATTCTCCCCCTTTGAGCCACAATAATCCAAAACACATTCTCCCCCTTGCTAGAGCAACCCGAGCAGTGATTACCTCAAAAAATACAGCCACATTCTCCCCCTTTCAGCTAGCATCACAACTCCAAAAGAAAATTCAGAAAAACCTCAACCAAGGCACATTCGGAGGCTCCTCTGTCTCTCTTAATAGAAAATAAATTCGCTGGCACAGCGAAATAAGAGAAAGAACACTATACCTCACATTCGAGTCGAGCTCTGAGGGGCCGAAAAGAAGATGGAGAGTAGAAAAACATCGGCGGTGTTGACAGAGGAGCTTCGGTGGTCTGCATGTCAAAATTTGGAGACGTGGATGCGATGGAACCGGATAAGAAGTGAACGAACTTTAGGGAAGTCAACCGGTCTAGATGATGAGGCCGCAGAAGATGAAATAGAGGTGGATTGCTGAGCAGGAGAGGGTACAGGCGAAGATCCAATGGCACCGGTGGAGGAAGAGCAGTGAGCAAAGCGACGAGATAGCACTCTGATAATTCTGGAGGAAGATTCATGAGACTTTGGCGCAGGTTGCTCACAATGATTGTCGAGGGGAGATGTCGAGTCTGGTGTCATAACATCTGCAGCAACATTGTTCTGTGTTGTATCTAATGTTACAACATTAGTCACAGCATGAAGTGTTCTCTCTGAAGCTGTAGTATTCTTGCTGTATAATTCAGACTTCTTGACCCATTGCTTCTTCATCTTCATATCAGGATGTCTAACATTTCTTTCTTCTGACCAATGTCGCATGTGACTGTAGCAGTTTCTCTCAGTATGGCCTATGAACTTGCAGTAACTGCATATAGAACGAGCACCTTTTATACCTCTAATCTGCCTCTTCTTCTGATCATAGCCCTTATGCTGACCCATTCTTTCAAGTTCTTTGCTAACTTGTCTTCTTCTTTCAGCAGACACATCATCAAAAGCTCCTCTATTGTATCCCACTCCGGTGCGATCTCCTGAAATCTTACCCATATTCAAGATATCATCCAGCTTTGTTTTTCCAGAATTCCACTTCTCCAATATGCATTCAGCTTTTTCTGCCCTGAGAAGAACATTTCTGATGTTGCTTTCCAATTCTCTACAGTTTTCCTCAGCTTTCAGACATTCGATTTTGACCTCCTCCTTCTCTTTCTTCAGTCTTTCATTCTCCTCCTTCAGGACTTTGTTGATATTGCAGATTTGTATCCACTTCTCAAACATCATCTGGTATGTTGTACGGATATCATCGTCACTCACTTTCCCATCGCTATCAGCTTCAGAATCTGATTCGATTGTAGACGTTGTACATGATGTTGAACATAATGTTGCAACATTCTGTCTGACATTTGCTAGTTTGTTGTAATCAGGTCCCTTCTTCTGAGAGGCTGCAAGGGCAATGTAATTACTGATGATGTCCTCATTTTTAACACTCCCATCAGAATCATCTTCACTCCAGGTACTTGATAAAGATTTCTCTTTCTGCTTCTTGAGGGTATTGGCACATTCGGCTTGTATGTGACCAAAACCCTCACATTCTCTGCACTGTATCCCTTTGCCTTTGTTCTTGCCTGCAGAGGGAAGATTTGCACGTGCCGCATTGTTACCAGATCTGAATTTTTGACCCTTGTTGCTTATCTCTTTCATCATTCTACTGAAATTCTTAGTCATCAAGACAATGTCATCATCTAACTCAGACTCATTTTCAATCCATTTGTCCCTCTGATTCTGCTTCAGGTTCATTTCATAGGTTTGAAGAGATCCCATGAGTTCATCCAGTCTCAAAGTAGACGTATTTCTGGCCTCCTTAATGGCTGCAACTTTAGCTGAGAATTTGTCTGGAAGAGATCTCAAGGTTTTCTCAACTAACTTCTTTTGAGAATATTTCTTCCCAAGGTGGAAGGCCTGATTGGCTATATCTCTCAACCTCCCATTGAATTCGGCAACAGTCTCGTTGTCATACATCCTTAGATTTTCAAACTGAGAAGCTAGCATCTGGAGTTTGGAAGCTTTTACGGTACTTGTTCCTTCATGAACATTCTGGAGAATATCCAATGCTTCTTTGGCATACTCACATATGGAGATCAGCTTGAACTGCTCTTCATCTACAGCCGAAAAAATAGCATTAGTTGCTTTAGAATTACACAAGGCCGCATGTTCTTCAATCCGACTCTAGTCTCTTGCCGGCTTGAGGTGTTCTTTGCCATCTCTGTCAATTTCGATCGGCGGTGTCCATCCTTCAACGACAGCGATCCAGGCATTCTCATCAATGGACTTGATGAATACACGCATTCGAGACTTCCAGTAAGTGTAGTTTGTACCAATGAGCAGTGGAGGACGAACAACGGAGGCACCTTCTCGTGTAGCCATGATTCAAGTACTGAAATCCAAGATCACACCTTCTTTGTTAACAAAGATACACAGGTGACCAGCTCTGATACCAATTGTTAGTTTCAGTACTTAGGAATAATCAAATAAACATAGAGATTAAAAATAAGAACCAATCAGAAACACTCAAGACTTGGTAACGCAGTTCGGTGCGCACACCTACATCTGCGGGGCCACGCCCAGAAAATCAGAATACTCCACTAAAATAATCAATGAGTACAATCACTAATTATCGTGATTCTATTAGGAGGAACAACCTCCCCCTCAATACAAACTGTGATGGGTGGTCTCTACCAACCCAAGGAGTATTCTCGGCAAGCTCCCCTTGCCCGCAAGCTCCCCTTGCACAACCGACTAGATCAACTCTCTTGATCCCTACGTACGTAGCCGTCGGCCTCCTCCCGGAGTTCTTCAATCGTCTTTTGCAAAAGCCGTATCCAACATCAAGAGTCCACGACCTCCTTTTCTTCGCTCACCCCTCGAAGAAGATAAGCTGTTGACAACAACTCCACCAACAGAATCACCAAGGATCGGCGGAAACATATGCAGCGCAGCCAAGCAAGATAAAGCAGTTAATGAGGAAATCTCAGTCGACAATCAAAACCGAAAAACAACCAAGTGTCATTAACCATCCTTCAACAGCTTCAACAATAATCACCTAATCCCGCACTGTAGAAGAAGATCTGATTCTGATCAACAAACACGATGACATCATCTTCAAAAACAATAGTTCAGTCACGAAGAGGTCTTATCTTCAATAGACGCAAATCAAATAGCTGCATGGAAGATTTGCCGAATCTGATCTCAAATGTTGAACAATAAGTTCAACATTTCATATGACATTTTGTACAACATTTCATAAACACTCATTTGTTAGTGGATCTTTCATACCTCGGTTGTGGATTGATACTTTCATTCACCTTCGTCAGCAAATCTTATGCATACCTGCATTCAACCGAATATCTGGAGAAGATCTAAACAATAATGCAAGATCTGAAAACATTCATATATAGAATCTTCAACCGCACATATCTTCAACCGCACATACCATTCAGTTATGAAACCAACCAGATTTTGTAACCACTATATCCGGGTAAATAACTTCCTCTTTAATGCTAAATATCCACCAATATTTCTAGGATCACTTCGGGTAAGGAATCCCATATTCAAGGAACCACCGAATCTATTTCGGGTAAAAAGATTAAAACAAATCTCATGCGGATATTTTGCCCATAGAATAAGGAACTATTTTGGTAAATAAAACCAATAAATCTCAGCAAATATTTTCTTCCATCAATTTAGGAACAAACCAGATTCCCAAAAATTCTCAACAAACCTCCATCAATTAAGGAACTAATTCGGGTAAGAAGGAGTATAAAAATCTCACCAATATCTGGAATCAATCAAATCAGGAACCTCCGATATTCTAGGGTACAAATCAGATCTGAGATCACCACGACACATTTGTAGACCAAAGCAGCGTTTCTGAATACGAACAATTATTCCAGATCCGAATGTTGAACATAATGTCGTTCAACATAATGTTCAACATTTTGCTCAAACTGCTTAAAAACAATCAAGATTCCACAAACTGAGCTCTCCAAATATAGTGCCAATAATGCCAACAAATATCAACAGAAATTCAACCCTAACAATAATTATTCAGTTTTAAGGTCTGGCGTAGTGAAGATTAGCCTACCTATCACATCCACTCATCGGATGAAAACACCCAAAACAGGAATAACTTGTTTATGTTGGAATTTGGGAATCAGTTGTAGGATGTCTCAACTAAACAATGTAGTATTGTTTGTAGTTTGTTCTCTTTTTTTTAATATTTTACCAATTTTCTCCATAAAGGTAAAGAAACTTTAAATTCTTTATAGTTTGTAGTATAGTTTGTAGTTTGTAGTTTGTTCCCTTGTATTTTTATTTTTTTTAAATTCATCACACCAATCGCTGATTGGGACATGACTCAAGCCTTAAAATCATTGGAAGACTAAACATCTATTATATAATTGAGAGATGTTTTTCAATGAGTTTGCTGACTAGAACAAAAGTGTGTGTAGAAAAGCGGCTGTGATAGAATCTTGAGGAATCAATGTGTAGGACAAGAGTGTTTGAAAGTTGTGGTAGGAAACTCTAAAATTTTGGTGAGGTAAAATTTTGGGAGAAAACCCTAAAATTTTGTGTGAAACTAAATACGTAGGGAATTAAATCTTGGGAAACTAAAAACTTAAATTTTGGATGGACGTAACTCTAGATTGAACTAAATTTTGGTGTAACTAAATTATCTAGGTAATCTAAGGGTGCAACTAAATCTGGAAGGACTAAATTATTAAATTCTGTAAGAACTAAATTTTAGTCTGAATGTGATTAAGATTTTTCGTTATGAGTAATATTTCGAAAGTGTTTGCAATGTTTTTATAGAAAAGTTAGGAAAGGTTGTACACTTTTTTGGAAGGAGATTATAAACAAGTTGAAATTTTCCGGATAAATATTTTGAATTATCCCCGTGGACGATGCTATCCTTGTGCCGGTGGAGCCTTACGGTAACATGCCAACACCCGCCAAGGGAACAACGCGCGTGATATGAACAGTTAATGATATAAATGCTAAATGCGGTCCGAAAGACACCAAGGGGTGACGCTGCTTCCGACCCACACAGTGTAAGTAGCAAACGCTAAATGGTCAATTTAATGCCATGATATTCTGTTCATCAGTCCATTCCTCAATTTAATGCCCTTAGCACAAACAGGATAAACTGTCACATTTCCAAAATACATCCAAAACAAAAAATAAAACCCTTAAAAATACTCAATAAAAAAATGCCAAAACCTCAAGACAATACACACATTCACATCTATTCTTCTCATTTATACCCGATTTGGTATGCACGCATTATTTCTAGTACTACATTAAAACACGGGGTCTAGTTTGAACAAGAAGAGAAACTTGTGCTCGCAAGGCCTTTTCCACTCTATACGACCGGGATGAAGTTGTGAATATTTATAGGATAATTTCTTGACATTTTAAAGAGAATAATATTAATGGAAAGATGACACTCAAGGTTTGACTTACGGAAGTAATTAATAAAATTGTAAAAGCACAAACAATACAAAATTTTTTTTAAAAAACAAACTCGAAACTTAATTTCATCTATTTTAATTAAAATTAAAAAATTTTATGGGCCTACCTATTTTTGCACAGGTGCATATATCGGATATCATTGGGGTCTAGAATGAAGTTTATTCTGTGATTTTCAGTAAAAGTTCCAACTAAGCGTGTATCGAACAACAAAAGATACTCCATTTTTTGTGGAAGGTTATGAGCATGAAACTCCGCATCAATCATGTGTGAAGGGATTATCGAATTGGAAATACTGAGGCTTGATTAATAATTTTATTAAAACCTTTTCAGTATTGAGGTGGAACTCATGGTAATCCCCCCTCTTTAATAGACATAAGGGTGGCAGGTGGGTCGAGTTGGGCCAGGCTCGCAACCGCTCGGATTGCAAGCACGGATTGAACTCCGTGCAGCCCTTGAGTTAAAGACAAGTTGGGCTGGGCCAACCAATTTATATGCATAGTACCGACCTAACCTGGCACACGGTCTCAACATGCATCTATGTGTCCATATTTTTTATATTTTATCGTGCTTTTTACGATATATTTGATTTTCGTCGTGTTTTGTGGATTTTCAGGAACTTCGGCGCGATTTGGAGCAGAAGTGGATAATGGACACTAATATCTATGGCGTCGCATACGACGAGCTGATGCCGCTGAAGAAGCAAACGAGCAAAGAAGAGAGAAAGGAAGAAAGAAAGAAAGAAGAGAAGGAACGAAAGGGAAGCGAGCAAAAGGGCTGACCATGTTGATTTCCTGGTCGCTCAGCCGAGCGGCTGACACGCTCGGCCGAGTTGGAGCTACAAATCGAAGGGAAAATTGAAGGCAAAAGAGGGTTTACAAGCAGCAGGTCGCTTGCCTGAGCGACTTACCTCGCTCGACCTAGCGACCCTCTTACTGACAAGCCAAAAATGCCTTGGGATTCTCTGTTGAGTCAGCTCGGCTGAGCGACCCTCTACAGACGACCCCCAAGTTTAGCCTTAAATTCTCTGCTGAGTTAGCTCGGCCGAGCGACTACCCCGCTCGATCGAGCGGCCTCCTCTTCGCAAGACCAAGAAATCGAAGCCCAGATGGAGCTCAGCTGAGCGCTAGGGCACGCTCGGCCGAGCTGCCCTTTTCCAGAACTCGAGAGCTGGAGCCACAAGAGATAGCTCAGCCGAGCAGCTGCATCACTCAGCTGAGCACATTACCAACATCCTTTTGTTTTGGGGTTTTCTTATTGGGTTTTGGGTTTAATTTCGGGAAATTCGCAAATTTTGTGGGACTTGTATAAAAGTGAACGAAAATTAGGTTAGGATTACGCTTGGTTTTGCTGGGATTTGGTGAGCCGTCACGTGGTTTTGGCTATGTTTGAGACATCATTTGAGAGGTCAAACGAAGTCGGAATGGAACGTCGTTTGTTTCTATGCGATCACCGTTTAGTGGTCTTCGATTTGATCTATGATATCATATGCGAAACTCAACGGTGAGGGAGGAAAAATTTGTCAAAGTTTGGCCTTTGTGAAAGGCAAACTTTAAATTTTTTTTCTCTCCAAAATCTTTAGTCCCACATCGAAAATTAAGAAGAGAGGAGGGGTCAGCCGCCTATATAAATAAGGGCCAACCCACTTCTTGAAACATGCACCAATTCTTCAAATTCGATAAGTGTAGAGGAATATTCCCTCAGATCAATTATATTTGATTCAAATGATAATTTAAGCTTAGATAGAGACTATTTTGCATTTGATGCAAACCAGATTAAATGTGTCGTAAATAGTATACGACAATATTTAATGATATAAACGCAAGGAAAAGTTCAAGGGTAAGACGGAAATGTCCCGGTCTAAACCCAGGTTCGAACGACGTCCAAATTGGACGCCAAATGCCCAAGTTAAGCCCAAAACAGCTCAATGGGTCAGGTCAGTTCAGACCAGACCAGACTGATCCAGACCAGACCATCCGGGTCTGGCCTGGGCGCCTGGCCAGCCAGGGGCCAGCCCTGGGCCTGGACGCCCATGGCACCAGGCACACTGGGCCTGGGCCCATGCCTAGGCCCAGGCGCCTGGGCGCCTGCCCAGGCACCCAGGGCGGGCGCCCTGCGCCCGGGCCCAGGCGCCAGGAGCCAGGGCGCCTGCGACCAGGTCTGGACCAGCGCCCGGTGAGCCCACTTTTGAGCAGTGGGGCCCACATGCTGGGCCCCACAATTGGGTGCAGAACCCTGGGGGCTGTAAGTGTTTTTGACGGCTGATTTTGGACAAAAATCAAGCCTTGGGCTGATCTTTGGGCGATCAATTGGAGGGTCAAACGGACTCTGATTGACTCGCCGTTTTTTCTTATGCATTCACCGTTGAACGCCCTTCGAATTGATAGGTTGTATCAATCATGGAGCTCAACGGTGAGGGAGTTAAAATTCCCGGAAGTTTGCCTTTTGTGAAAGGCAAACTAACTTGATTTAATTAACTCAAATTTAATAGTCCCACATCGGTTGTGGTGAAAAGGAGAGAGTCAGCCGTCTATATAAATAGGGGCCTCCCCCTTCCTCCAAACTTGTCCCAAGCTCTCGATCTGAGCATCTTCCAAAAACGTTGGAGCACGCTCGGATCGAAGCTTAAATTAATTCTTCTTCTCCCTAAATTTCTGCCTTACTCCTGAAGGGCTTTAGCAAAGCCACAAAGGAGTTCGGATTCAGATCCGAAATCTTAGTGAAGGCTCTTACTCGCGTGAAACTTTTTTCGGTGTGTGGTTGCCTTGGCGATACGATGATTGCTCGCCTCGGGATGCAGAGCAGTTCGAGGAGCGGTTTGAGGAGCGGCGCGGCGTGTGACGGGAAGTGGCTCGGAAGACGGTGTGGTACATCTTGCCTGCTCTAGGGCAAGATTTCGAGTATGCGTTTTATAAGCATTAGTTTAATTTAATCGCAGTGGTTAGATCCTTCTTGGGATGGTCAGATCCATCCCGAGTCAGCAAAGATATTGGCTAAGGGTCTTGTACCTTAGGGCTAAGTTAAAATGTTTAACTGCGCCCTAAGTTAAAATGTTTAACTGCATGTTAATTAGATTAACCTGTTTATATTTCCGCTGCATTTTTTTGCTTCCGTGTTCCGTCCGACTTAGGACGTGACAGATTTTAGCCCTGAAGGTTTGTCAAAACCCTTCAGTGGTATCAGAGCATAGGTTTGCGTAACGATCTAGCACTGTGATTTTATTAAACATTGAAATGCTTTTAAAATACCATTTAAAATGTTTTAAAGTTATGAGATAAATTTTAAAATGGTTTTAGATGCCCTTTAAAATTTTTTAAAATTTATGTGATATTTTTTAAAGATGATTTTAAAAGCCTAAAATTTTTATGCGATAAATATCTTAAGTAGCTTGCAAATTTTGCGATCTTTTAAAACAAGTTTTTTATTTTTATGACATAAAATAAAATGTTTTAAAAATCGTATTTTGAAGTAAAATGTTAAATTTAAGTATGCATGGTAAAATTGTTTATTTAATAAACATTATTCTATTTAATTTTTAAATAGTTTTACACTCTTTTATGCGATAAAATTAGTGTAACTTTATGTTAATGGCTATTGTCACTTATTTGATAACACAAGACAAACCTCTTAGGTTAGCCATTAACAACTCCTTAAAATTTATGAGATAAATTCTAAGGACATGCTATGTTTTAATAAAACATTAACAACACTTTAAGACCTAATTCCTGATTAGGGTAGTCCCTTTAATGAAAATGTTAATTCTAATTGTAAGAAATTAATTCTCATTAAAGGACTTCGCTTTTAGCGTTGTTAATAAATTTATTAAAATCCTAATAACGATTATGATAGCACATGAACCTTATAGTTGATAAGGATTTAATAAAAGTTTTTAAACAAATCCTAAAATTTTGAATTTAAGGATTCAACTAGTTGATAGGATTAATTAGTTGTTAATAAAAACCTTTTAGTCTATGGCACGCATATAAAAATGACAAGCTTCATTCAATGGACCATGATCCAGTCAATGTGCTTGTCTAAGTTTGTTGGATCACCCTAGCTAGTCTAAGGGATAAGTGATCCTGGCTTAGTCAATTCCCTGGCTATGTTTCGCTGGACCGCAATGACGCGAATCATGATTATATGACACCCTGGACTATATCTAAGTCAAATATGTTAATAATCTTCTTCAAGATTATCCGTAGCCCTCCTTGTTTTAGAGGTTGGCAACTATAGGACCTGTGTTCCAGTTGTTGAGCTACACTCAAGCTGTGACATGACAACCTTGTAGAAACCAACTTCTCTATACATAAGATGAAATCTTGACTTGACCCAAACTATCGTGTCGTGAATACACCGAGCGTCGGCATAAGTTAAGTCAATGATGTAGTCTGGCTAGACTTGAACCAACCTGTCATGTCGTGACAACGAGCGCCAGAGTAAGTTGAGCCATAGATGTAGTCTAAGACCTGACCCAAACCAACGTGTCATGAATACACCGAACGCCGGGGCAAGTCAGGCTAGACGCAAAAACAAGGTTCCGACTAGACTAGACATTGTGATTTGGATGAGCACACTTATGATCACAAATGGCTAGGGGTAAAAACCGATAAGAGAGTCATATCTGATATGATCGATGAAGAGTCATCTTCCGATTACAGAGTCAAGCAATTTGTCGTGCAAACACTGAGGTTGCTAGGCTCAGGGTGATTGGACCTCTTACCCATTAATTTAATTTGATTAAATCGTTCATTATTAAAGCTTAGAATGATCGCAAAATTAGTGGGAGGGTATAGATAGATAAAAGCCAATCTACCTATATTTAATATTGAACATATGCTAAACTAGGGTAAGTTCTAAGTTTACAAATGGAATCAAAATATAATATTTTAATAAAATAAGTTAATTGGTCAAATAGGTTGATTAAATGAATATCAAGTTAAATTCTAATTGATAGAATTAAACTATATTCTCGTTGACATTAAAATGACCTTCTAAAGGACAGGCTTAAGAAATATGATTTCATTAAGTTCTGGGTCCAACAAATAAATGCACGCTACATGTCACTAGCCTCTATATAGGGCAGCTTGAACATATAGGATGTTCGAAGTGTGTTTCTCCCTACAACTTGTTGAGCTACACTCAAGGTTGTATGGAAAAACAATTTTGATCCGCAAAGTTCGAGAATTCGATCAAACTATTTGAGTCGAATACGTGTGCATGAGCTGTGCAAGGTTATGTATCCCAACCGGATCTTGAGACAAGCAACTTGTTGAGCTACACTCAAGGTTGCAGAGCTCAGGTATTTGGATACATGAGATGCTTGCATAGCTATTCATTTATGTTGGGCTATTTAATATCTAAATGTGATTTAGAAAAGAAGAAGGCACTCTGAAAAGTCAATCGAGTTAAATAGTTTAATTTATCATTAGTAAAGGCATAAGTAGGAGGGATGAAAATGTGACATATTTTGATGTCACGATTTCATAATTATTGGTATACAAAAGGTTAACACATTTTGACGAATGTCATCACATTGCTTCTGAAGCAATGAGTAATATGTATAATGATAAAATATATATTAAATGTTAATATATAAATACACAAGATAGTAGCAAACTTATATGGCAAAATAGACTAGGCCGTATCGAGAGACTAAGCTTCACAAGTCACATAAAGAGGGGTCTGACCTCTCGTATTATGAAGTCTAAAGACACTTGTGAATCTTATCCTCTTAGATATAATGGCCGAAACTCATCTGTAAAACAGTGGAAGAATGAGTTGTCGAACTCAGTCTCGTACATACTGATGTACCCGAGTCTAGATTAACCAAAATAAGTTATTCTTATATTTTATTAAGACACGTGTTCTTGATGAAACACAAGTCTGATAAAATAAAGAACGAAATGACAAAAGTATTTAAACTGATTCGATTAGACCGAATGGTCAAATACTTAGCTATATAAAATCTTGTGTAATTAAAAGAAAATATGATTTTCTCTCAAGTCAAGTTTATTAACACATCGGTGTGTTAAAAGGTATGAATCACACTTAGTTAGACTTGGTGTGATCCATAGCAAGTGACTCTGAGTTAAGTCCTCGCTCTGGGTTAAGTACCAGATAGTAATGCCTAGGTTTTGATAATGTTCTATGAGGACATTATCAAAAAGATATTCATTAAATCGATCATTAGGAAGTTGTATCATTACTCGAATCTCGTGAGACGAAGAGTCTAGTTAGAAATCATAATTGATGATGACTTAGTCAACTTCTAGGATGAAATTCAGAGTAGTAACACCGATTTATAACTTGATGCAATCAGAATAGGTCCGGGCATGTAAATAAATTTTGGAATTTAGTTTACGTGCCCAAGAAAAATGTTTCCTCACTTTCTGCAAGTAAATCTTTAAGTTAAAAGATTGGAGTAGAAAGAAAATAGTGAAGTACAATCATATTGGTTGAGAACGGTTTTCATCCTAATTCCTATAAACGGATTATAATGAAACCATTTTCGCCAGCAGATGTGTACAGATCTACTCAGACCAAACTCGATGTAAACGCTCATGTTGACCATGAAAACTGGAGCATTCACTTATAAGTTCGTTTTTTTAAATATGATTTAGAAGAACCAACTTATATGAATTAGCCAGAAAGTTTTCAAGGTCAGTGGGAGCGTATCATTTACATGTGAGGCATCAAAGGGGTGGAACATATATTTTGACAAAGTAATCAAAAAGTTTGATACTTTATTAGAAATAGATATGAGCCATTTGAAATGACCAGTAACAAATGATTATCGTAAGGTATGATGAGCTGGATAAGATCCAAAGAAATAAAATATTATGGATTCCGAAAGACCAAGTGAATTATTTGAATAAGATTCAAATGGTTGGTTCAACATGAACATAAAAACCCATTAAGTCTATTGAGTAGACGGTTTAGCAGATCCACTCACGAAGGCTCTACCACATGAAGTCTAGAAAGACTGATGTGTAAAAACGGTATAAGATACCAAGATAAATGGGCCTGAGTGCAAGTGGGAGATGTAGAGAGATAATGCCATTGAAGCGCTTTATCTCTGTGTGAATAGCATAATCATCTTGTTCGAAATAACAGTAAGCTGTTTGGTATAGTTTTATCTAAGTTAATCAATAATGTAGTTAACATTAGATATTAACTTAGGTAAAATCATGAGACTTTATGCAAGGTCAAACATGTATCGAGATGAGTATCTCGATCATGGAGAAATGCTTCACCATCTGTAGCATAAGTCTAAAAGGGTTCGTGGTCGTAGATGTTTCGAGACAAGGATATCGAAACATCGGATAGACCTTTATGTCTTAGTCTTCACCGTTTAGCGATGACGATGATCTCATGGTCGTTTTGACTTGGCAAAGTCGAAGACGAGACACAGGTGCTCATTAAAGAATGAGTTCACTGAACGATCCATAAGAGTTATCGTATGGTTATATTGACCAATCTGTCAATGATAACTCTTAGTGATGATAGGCAAGTTGGTCTTTTGACTTGAGGTCATTTTACAAACATGTGCATGAACGGTGCCGCTTAGATCACTGACCTAGCTTCGAGGCTAAGCCTATCGAAAGGACTTTGATTGGGTGTCACTTGAAGCGTACGAGGAGAGTAATGACCAAGATAGGATTCGTCTCTCCCGGTCAATGGGAATTAGTGTCTTAGAGTTAATTCGGTCTTTAGTAAAATCTCTGACCAGAGTATATTGGAAGAGGTCCAACATTAGTTGACTAAAGGTCGATAGAAACTATCCGAATTCAAGTTATTGGGGTTGACAGTTTAACCATACCCTAGACTTGAATTAAACGACATAGTTTAGACAAAGAGACTAAAACTGCAGAATTCATCACGGACACAGTCAGGGTGGTCTCGACAATACTCATGTCGATGAGTCAGCCACATAATTATGATTCTGAAACAGGGACAACAACCAATGCTCGTGCTCTCTGCTGTATAGGGCTTTGAGCCCACCTTTAGTAAGGTTCAGGCGGTAAGGTCCCACGCAGAGTGCGACCTTCGTCTAGTAATAGGTAGAAAAAATTAGGGAGAATATGCATTTGATGCAAGGGATAAAATATTGCAAAACATGTTTGCAATTATCTCCTGCATTGGGATAAATGATCCTGAGTGCAAGTGGGAGATGTAGAGGGATGTGCCCTCAGATCAATTGTATTTGATGCAAATGATAATTTAAGCTTAGATAGAGACTATTTTGCATTTGATGCAAACCAGATTAAATATGTCGTAAATAGTTTACGACAATATTTAATGATATAAACGCAAGAAAAAGTTCACGGGTAAGATGGGAATGTCCCGGTCTAAATCCAGGTTCAACGGTGTCCAAATTGGATGCCAAATGCCCAAGTTACGCCCAAAACAGCTCAATGGGTCAGGTCAGTTCAGACCAGACCAGACTGACCCAGAACAGACAACCTAGGTCTGGCCTGAGCGCCTGGCCAGCCAAGGGCCAGCCCAGGGCACCAGGTGCCCTGGGCCTAAGCCCGTGCCCAGGCCTAGGCGTCTGGGCGCCCAGGGCACCAGGTGCCCTGGGCCTAAGCCTGCGCCCAGGCCCAGGTGCCTGGGCGCCTGCCCATGCACCTAGGGCGGGCGCACTGGGCGCCTGGGCCCAGGTCTGGGCCAGGCACCCAGTCAACCCACTTTTGAGCAGTGGGGCCCACATGTTGTGCCCCACAATTGGGTGCAGAAGCCTAGGGGCTGTAAGTGTTTTTGACGGCTGATTTTGGACAAAAATCAAGCATTGGGCTGATCTTTGGGTGATTAATTGGAGGGCCAAATGGACTCCGATTGACTCGCCGTTTTTCCTATGCGTTCACCGTTGAACGCCCTTCGGATTGATAGGTTGTATGAATCATGGAGCTCAACGGTGAGGGAGTTAAAATTCGCGGAAGTTTGCCCATTGTGAAAGGAAAACTAACTTGATTTAATTAACTCAAATTTAATAGTCATATATCGGTTGTGGAGAAAAGGGGAGAGTCAGCCGCATATATAAATAGGGGCCTCCCCTTCCTCCAAACTTGTTCCAAAGCTCTCCATCTGAGCATCTCCCAAAAATGTTGGAGCACGCTCAGATCGAAGCTTAAATTAATTCTTCTACTCCTTATATTTCTGCCTTACTCCTGAAGGGCTCTAGCAAAACCACAAATGAGTTCGGATTCGGATCCGAAATCTTGGCGAAGGCTCTCACTTGTGTGAAACTTTCTTCGGTGCATGGTTGGTTCGGTGACACGAGTATTGCTTGCCTCGGGATGCGGAGCGATTCGAGGAGCAGTTCGAGGAGCGGCTTGGCGTGGGACGGGGAGCGGCTCAGAAGACGGTACGATACATCTTGCCTACTGCAGGGCAAGATTCCAGGTATGTGTTTTATAAGCATTAGTTTAATTTAATCGCAGTAGGTTAGGTCCTTCTTGGGCTGGTCAGATCCATCCCGAGTTGGCAAAGATCTTGGCTAAGGGTCTTGTACCTTAGGGCTAAGTTAAAATTTTTAATTGCATGTTAATTAGATTAACCTGTTTATTTTTCCACTGCATTTTTTGCTTCTGTGTTCCGTCCGACTTAGGACGGGCACAGATTTTAGCCCAGAGGGTCCGCCAAAACCCTTCAAGAATCTCCAAAAAGTTTTGAGCACACTCGGATTAAGAATTAAATTAATATTCTTACATTCTCCCTAATTCTTTCTTGCTCCTAATCGGGCTCTAGCAAAGCTAGGAAGGAGTTTGGATCAGATCCGAAGTCTTGACGGAAGATCCACTCAAGGTGAAACTTTCTTCTGCAAGTGGTTGGCTCGGAGGCGTGATGTTGGCTCGCCTCGGGACGCAGTTCAGCTTGGGATGCGGTTTGGCTCGGGAGAAGCGGCTCAGGGCATCGCTTCGGAGTCAAAGAAAGGTGGCTGAAAACGATGCTTCGTATTCTGCAGAAACAAAGTTCCGATATGTTTTCTTTTATACATGTGTTTATAATTGCTGCTTGATAGATCTATCTTAGGTATTGGTCGGACCCCACCCTGGGATAGTAGAGATTCTGGCTAGTGTTTATTCTTTAGGGCTTCTCTTAAAACAATTTTAAGATATGTTTTTCGTTGCTTTTATGCTTTCGTCATCTTCCTTGCTTAGGCTGGACGTCGATTTTATAGCCCTAAGGACGTAGAAAATCCTACATGCCTGCCATGGGCTCCACCGAACTCGAACCAATCTCCATCTGAGTTAAAGAAGCCCCCTACGTTTTGTGCCCCAAAGGCAACACCATGGCTTGCAAAACTCCGTGCCAAGCTAGAGAAGTTTAGCCTATTTTTGTCTCATCACTTAATTATTTTACCCAAATTGGCGAAGTCATTACCAAGCTTCAGAAGCTCCATTCCTAACTCTTCCCATAATTAATTTTTTTTGATTGGCAATGTCCTTGCCAAGCTTGAAAGCTCAGACCACCCTCACCAAGCTCTGTTTTTCTTCTGAGCTTGGACAGAGTATAGTTCGACAGAAGATCGAAGTTTGATTCCTAAGAACCAACTGAGCTTCCATCAGCTCTTGAACTTGAGTGGCAAATTTTCGAGCCAGATGGAGGATTCGGAAGCCACATGCCTTCCTCTTGGAGTCCTAAGATGCCTTGCTAACTTTAGCAAACTACAACACAACTAAGCTTCTCTGTCGAGGCACCACTAGACCGGGCCGCATCTCGAGCTCCAAGCTCTGGGGGGCCAACCTCTGTCTGGGCATCAGAAAATTTTTCAAGGCATAAAAAATTTGTCAAATACTTATCAACGCTTAGAGCTCCAAACTAGCTCGTCAAGTTCCTTTCAAAGTCGATGATGCTAGTCATCTTCAGGCATGGAGGATAGGAAACCACTACATGTCGTTTCTTTCCATCTCTACTCTAATTACAAATTAAAATAAATTTTTTTGTAAATCCTTGCTTTAAACATTTTTCTCTCACACTGGTGATATGAATTTTGTACTCAGGGTCGCCATAAAGGATGCTTCGTGGGTCAAATGTGACTCCATAGATATAGCTCCCAACCAATCCTGCAGTATCTTCCTCGCCAAGGCCATATCCACGTCGAATTTTGACATCAACATCCGCATCAACCAATCGGACGGAAGCAAACAACTTATGTGAAGATGACCAATCTTGGGAAAGATGACCTATCCTGGGCGAGGATGATCCAGGCAGGAGGACCAAACCCTCTATAATCGTCAGCCGTAAGTCAAAGGGGCTACTCCCTCGCATCTGAACGTCCCATCTCATTCGTTAGGGCATAAGTCGAAGGGACCCTGTCCCTCGTAACCAAACAACATCGACAGTCATCAACAGTAAGCCGAAGGGCCACCCCTTGCCACTGAACGACTATCATCATCAGTTGTAAGTCGAAGGGGCTACTCCATCGTAACTGAATGACACACCTCCATCGTTAGGCCGTAAGCCGAAGGGACCGTGTCTCTCGCAACCAAACGACATCGACTATCATCAGTAATAAACCGAAGGGCCACCCCCTCATCACTGAATGACTATTTTCGTCAACCGTAAGTTGAAGGGGCTACTCCCTCGCAACTGAATGACCTACCTCTGTCATTAGGTCGTAAGTCGATGGGACCATGTCCCCCGTAACCATACGGTATCAACTGTTGTCAGTAGTAAGCCAATATGCCACTCCCTTTCCATTGAACGACTATCATTGTCAGCCGTAAGTTGAAGGGGCTACTCCCTCGCAACTGAATGACTCACCTCCATCGTTTGGCCGTAAGCCAAAGGGACCATGTCCCTCGCAACCAAACGATATCGACTGACGTCAGCAGTAAGCAGAAGGGCCATCCCCTCGCCACTAAATGACTATCGTCTTCAGCTGTAAGTCGAAGGGGCTACTCCCTCCCTACTTAATGATCCACCTCCGTCATTAGGCCCTAAGTCGATGGGACTGTGTCCCTTGCAACCATACGGTATCAACTGTTGTCAGCAGTAAGCTGACATGCCACTCCATCGCCACTAAACGACTATCGTCGTCAGCCGTAAGTTGAAGGGGCTACTCCCTCGCAACTGAATAACTCACCTCCGTCGTTAGGCCGTAAGCCAAATGGACCATGTCCATCGCAACCAAACGATATTGACTGACGTCAGCAGTAAGCCGAAGGACCATTCCCTCGCCACTGAATGACTATCGTCTTCAGCCATAAGTCGAAA
Source organism: Scilla litardierei (assembly GCA_030789695.1). Lineage (NCBI taxonomy): Eukaryota > Viridiplantae > Streptophyta > Magnoliopsida > Asparagales > Asparagaceae > Scilla > Scilla litardierei. Next base: position 447,651,663 of record CM061142.1, read on the forward strand.
GGACAATGCCCTCGCAACTGAACGAACCACCTCTATCGTTAGGCCGTAAGTCGCAGGGACCATGTCCCTCGCAACTAAAGGACATCGACTATCGTTATTAGTAAGCCGAAGGGCCACCCCTTGCCACTAAACGACTATCGTCGTCAGCCGTAAGTGGAGGGGCTACTCACTTGTAACTGAACGACCCACCTCCGTCGTTAGGCCGTAAGCCTACGGGACCGTGTCCCTCGCATCCAAACGGCACGATTCTCGTCAGCAGTAAGCTAAAGGGCCACCCCCTTGCCACTGAACAACTATCATCTTTAGTCGTAAGTTGTAGGGGCTACGCCCTCGCAACTGAATGAAGTACCTCTGTTGTTAGGCCGTAAGCTGAAGGGACCGTGTCCCTCGCAACCAAACAACATCGACTATCGTCAGCAGTAAGCCAAAGGGCCACCCCCTCTCTACTGAATGACTATCGTCGTCAGTTGTATGTCGAAGGGGCCACTCCCTTGTAACTAAACGACCCATCTCCGTCGTTAGGTCGTAAGCCGAAGGGACCGTGTCTCTCGTAACTAAACGACATCGACTGTCGTCAGCAGTAAGCCGAAGGGTCACCCCTCACCACTGAACGACTATAATCGTCAGCCGTAAGTCGAAGGGGCTATGATTTTGCAACTGAATGAACCACCTCTGTCGTTAGGCCATAAGCCGAAGGTGTAAGGACCCTGGCTATGAGGAAAACACTAGAAGGGGGGTTGAATAGTGTTTATAAAATTTAAACAATAGTTATACCAATTTAAATTCCTAACCAACAATAAATGAGAAATTATAAATAAGCCCAAAATTAAACAATGCTAACACAAAGTATGTTTCAAGGGTTCGGATTACCCAAGTCAACTCCCGACTTGTTTCCGGTAATCCTACGTCCCTTCCACCCGAATACCTCTGGATACTCAAGTTAGAACCATAACCTGAGGTTCCTTTAAACCCACTTGTAGAAACTCTACAAGTGAAATCGAAACACAATCGATGTCATTGAGTCCCACAACTTGGAATCAAGTAAACCACTCTCACAAACCGAGAGTAAAACTAATATCGAAAGATATGAAATAATGAAATAGCAACACTTTCAATCACCTATGCCTTGAAGTAGAACTTGAAGGAGCAAGTGAGTTCTGTGTTGAAGTCTCTTCCAAGAAGAGAGAAATCCCTTTGTCTTGTCACCACCAATTGCCTAGAGGATATAACTTTGATTCTAGGTTGGAGAGCAAGAGAGAATGAGATTGGAAATCTAGGGCTTTTGGATTTGAGACCTTTTAAAACTTAAAGATGAAAGCTTATGGTTTTCAAGAGATGATCAAGAAGATGAGTAACCCCTCAATGGAATAGTAGAAGCCCTCTTTATAGGTTCTCTAAAACCATCAAACAGAATCCCCAAAACCCCCTTTGAAATTCGTGGAAAAATAACCAACGAATAGAATTTACACACTCGACCGTCGACTGATGAAGAACCAACAGTTGACTGCTGTACTTTGTCAAAGGGTAGGTGAGAATATAAACTGTAACTTATTACGTAGGACAGTCAACTGATGAAGGTCTGACAAGCACCTGTAAACCTAACAGGCGACTGATAAACCTTCTACAGGCGACTGTGCGAAACATGAGTGAGTTGAGATAATATTGCAAGTGTTGGGAAAAAGGGACATTCGACTGATGTGGTATCCACAGGTAAATGTAACATAGACATGCGACTGTGAAACCAACATCAGTCGTCTGGTCGAAACTTGCAGAGCTTGTCAAACACAAAGTGTTAAGACAAGGATCGATATGCGACTGAAGAAGAATTCACAGGCACCTGTGTCACGAACATGTGACTGTGAAACCGACATCAGTCGTCTGGCTGAAAGAAGACAAGTTAATGATCTTTGGGCAAGACAGAGACATGCGACTGACTAACAAGTCACTTGCGTCTGTAACTTGGACATGCGCATGTACTTTGTACAGCAGTCGCCTGATGAATGTTATAGCTGAAAGCCCAAAACCAAAAGATAAAGTATGTGCAAAACAGATGACTGTAGAACAAATCACATGCGACTATTGGAGACAGGCTCTTGTAAAACTTTCAACAGTCGCCTGTTGAAATCCAAAATGCACATGTTTGATAATTATGAATTGGAGGCCAAGGAAATGTGATCTAATGATTTCCTAGGACAGAAATAAAGATGTGTGTGTGCTCCAACATAGTTATACTTCTAAGCTGCTTACTTGAAGAGAATAAAAAGATTACATCTTGTATTAGCCTCTCTTCTTTTCATAGAATGAGCTTGAAGTCTTCTAGGAGCTTCATTCATCATCTTTGATTATCCAATCCACTTTTCATGCTTTGATTGATCCTAGAGTGACATCCATTGCTAATTGATCTTCATGATATGCTTAGGCAATGGATTAACTGCAAGTAGGTGATTAGTCACAAGTATTTATGTTTGCTCATCATTGTTGTGTTTGATTCCCCGGATTTGGTTTTGGATGATGAGCAAACATAAATAATATATACTAACTTATTTGTGAGCGCAGTTATGGAGATCGTCGCCAAAATACCACGTACATCAAAAGCGACATCTCAAGACTTCTCAAAACGCGTGATCGTGTGCCAGGAGTTTCGTTGAAGCTCAAGGAGCAATGTTGAAGTCAAGAGGAATAAAGATTGAAGCTTTGAAGACGGCTCGTAAGGTTTATTTTATAGTCTTCTAGCTTCATAGATTAGAATGTTAAGCCTTGAGTAGGACTTACTTTATAATCTTCATTTCGCTCATATCTTAGAGCTAGGATTAGCATAGAAGCCATTAGAAACTTTCCCGAAGCCTATCGCTTCTTCCCTCGGCTTCGAGTGCATGTTAGTTGGTTCAAGAAGAGTCACCAACCGACTAGATGACGATCTAGTCGGTCAGCAACTCTACATGAACCGACTAGATGCCTTGCTAAATTCAGCTCATCCCAGGTTGATCAATTAGTCGGTCAAAGAAGAGTCACCGACCGACTAGATGACGATCTAGTCGGTTAGGAATCCTTCTTGGACCGACTAGTTGAGCTTGCCTCTGTACAGCCTGAGTTACTGTTTCGAGTTAGTCGGTCAAAGAACGTTTGTCGACCGACTAGTTGAGAAACTAGTCGGTCAGCATTTGTTCTTAAACCGACTAATTCATCTTGAAGTCAACCTACTCTATTTCGACTGTTAGTCGGTCAAAGATCATTCACCGACCGACTAGTAGTGAAACTAGTCGGTCGGCAAGTCTTCTTAGACCGACTAGTTGTCTTTGCCTGGAACTTCGACTTTTTGCTGTTCTTCCATTAGTCGGTCTACGTTGATTGACCGACCGACTAGTTGATGAACTAGTCGGCGGTGGTTGTTCTTTGACCGACTAGTTGGGTTCAGAAAAGAGCAGTTGGGAACTTTTCCAACACGATTTTCCTTGCCTCTATAAATACAATCTTGATACGTTTGAGGCAAGGTTGAAGGTCCATTTTACAAGTAATTTCAGACCTAAGAGAAGAGCTCTCCCAAGCTAATTCAAAGCTCTCTCTCCCTCACAAGAATCTCTCCCTTCACTCTTTGAGCCATCTTCCTCAAGAGAGATTCTCTCCATTGTGAGCATCTCAAGCCAAGAGCTTGATTCTAGTCACCAAACTCCACCCTAGGCTTCCATTGCTGGTCATCTTCTTGAAGCTAGGGTTTGGTGGCATCATCTTCCTCAAAATCCCTCATTGCCCTAATTTGGTAAGATTTACTCAAGGCATAGGATTTTGTAGGTAAGTGTTTATTTCATTTCATATTTTAATTGTAAGTTTCACTCTCGGTTGTGAGAGTGTTGTTGTGATCTCGGGTTGTGGGAGTCACAAATTACTTTGTGTATGATTTGACTTGTGAAGGTTTTTCACAAGTACTTCATAGTGGAAATCTTGAGTTAGGGTTGCTAACTCAAGTATCCGGAGGGGATCCGGGTGGTTGGGACGTAGGATCACCGGGAACAAGTCGGGGAGACTTGGGTGGATCCGAACCCAGTAACATACTTTGTTTGCGTTGTTTATTTCTTGTTGATAGTTGTTTAATTCCACATTGTCGTTTGTTTCTTGCACAATAATTAGGAATAACTATCTTGATTATTTTAAGTACTATTCACTCCCCCTCTAGTACGTGTGCAGTAGCTACCACATGGCACTACAATTGGTATCAGAGCCAAGGTTAAAGCTACAAGTTCAAAGCTATGACGAACAACGACTACAACGTCTTCAAGAACCGCGATGGAGCTTCTTCTGTTATGGAAGGACTATCCTCCGTCAGGCCTCCACACTTCAACGGTACCAACTACGGGTACTGGAAATGCCGGATGCAAATTTTCCTCCGGAGCGCTTCACTATGGAGAGCCACCATGACGGAGTATGTCGAGCCTTCCGAAGAAGATTTCGCGAAGTGGACTCCCGCGGAGGTCGTCGTGGAAGTAGCCAATGCCAAGGCAATGAATGCCTTGAATTGTGCGTTGGAGCCCGAGGACTTCAACAAGATATGCACATGTAAGAGTGCATATCAAATATGGAACCAACTCCTCATTTTGCACGAAGGATCGAGTACGGTAAAAGACTCTAAACTCGTCGTTGCTAACAAAGAATTTGAGTTGTTTCATATGGAGCAGGGTGAAACCATGAAGGAGTACTATGCAAGCTTCGTGGATATATCTAACGACTTGGAAGCTCTTGGGAAAACCTACACCCAAAAGGAGAAATGCTCAAAGATTATCGACGGTCTTCCATCATGTTGGGAAAAGCGTACCTTCGCCATCGAGGAAGGTAATGACATGAATAAATATACCGTCGTACAACTAATGGGTACCTTATTGTCTTATGAGGTATGCAAGGATAGTAAGATCCGGATGAGGGAAAAGATGAAGGCGTACTTGAAGCAAGACGAGCCAAAGAAAAAGGCGATTGCATTCAAGGCTGCTCCATCTACCGATGATGAAGATTCGGAAGAAGAAGCGGACGATGAGTTGGACATGGAAGCTTTGGCCAATATGGCAAAGAAGTTCATCCGATTCTTCCGACAAGGTAAGTTGAATCGTAAATCAAAATTTATTTCGACTAATGCTTCTACTCCCGTGTGTTATAAATGCAATAAGCCAGGACATATCAAGCCGGATTGTCCTCTCTACAAACAAAAGGGGAAGTGGAAGGCATCCAAGCACGACAAGTCGAGAAAGCACAAGAAAGGACTTGTAGGTACCTTCACCGACTCCGACTCCTCAAGTGGAGAGTCGGACGATGAAAGAGTGGAGAATGCACATACGTGCTTCATGGGAAAAGAGGATCGTGATGAAGAGACTTCTTCCGATGAAAGCGAGGATGTAAGCGAGGATGAAGGCGAAGAGGTAACCAATGATGAACTTAGAATAGCCAATGAACAACTATGGAATAAGTTTTCTAATATGGATACTAAGTTTATGAAGACTAAAAATGAATTAGATAGTCTTAAAAACTCGCATAAGCCTTTCATCGTCAACAATGACACCGTTGTTGATGGGTTGAGAAATGAGATTGAAAATCTCAAGTCTCAACTTGAGCATGTTCATATCGAGGATTCGGATGAACATGTGATAGCGGATTTGATGTCTCAAATCTCAACTTTGAGTATTGAGAATAAAAATCTCAAATCACGTGTTTGTGCACTCGCATCGCAAGTGTCCACTTTGGATGCTTCTTTGCATTCTCTCACCGAGAAGCATGAGAGCACATTAGGCCGAATTCATGAATTCAACAAAGGTAAGGGCAAGTTGGATAATATCCTAAATGACTTACCTCTGGCCAATCATCACATTGGTTTGGGGTATAAGATGGGAGATTCATCCAAATCGTCCGCCACCTTTGTTAGGCCATCTTCCGATACTTCTACTAGTGGAAGTAAACACGTCATGGGTAGATCTTCTACCAATGGTGCTTCCGCTAGGAACACGCCCCCATTTGGAAAGAAACCCACTTTGGGTGGACCTCCAAAGAAGGGTCATGCTTTCATGTATACCATGCCACGTAGGAACACAAATCCTACCCCACATGTTAGCACATATGCCGATTTCTATGCTCCGCATCCACGAGCACGTGCACACCATGTGAGACACACTCATGCACGTGTTCCTCCACATTCATATGTTCATCTGCATTCTCATATGAATAATTATCGTCATGCACCATTTCATCGCATGCCATATGTTTACCCACGTCATGCATCACATAGAAATCAACAACGTATGCATGTTCCCAATAGGATTAGGACTCCCAAGACATACACCATTTGGGGTCCGAAGAACACAAGCATGCATAATAAGAATTTGTATGTGAAATCGTTTATTAATGATGTTATTTTGAATGATAATTATGTTGGGAAATCAAGTTCCTCGTGGACTTGGTTTCCGAAGGGTTAGTTTCCTTTGACCCTTCATTGCTTGGTACCATAAGTTTAATTTCATTTTTATGGGTACCAAAGCAATTGTGGTATGTATGGGTTACATTTAATTTGAATTTAGTTAGCTAAATTTATTGCCTAACCCATAGGATCCAAAAAGATTTTTGGATACCAAAATGATATTCTCTAGGTTAAATCCACCATGAGATACCAACCCTACCAACTCCGTGATTTGCAAGGATTTTCGTTCGATTGGAGTTGTTGGTGCTTGAGTGATGCACCAAAGTAGGGGGAGCTTAATGTTGTAAGTATGTTCATACTTTTGATTCATATTGATATCCATTGGTAGAATATATTACAATTGGTATCATTTTGCTTCATTTGGTATGCTAGATTAGTGTATGCCATTGTTATATGATGTACTATCTATTTTTGGCATAACATTCTTGCATGCTACATTTGGTATGCACATCGGATTATTTTTGTCTCTGATATTGATTTCGTCGTTCGACGATTTTATGGATTTAATAGAATTCTTTCTATGGAAACATAGAATTGTTTTCCATGCATTCTATTGATTTTGGAGAGTATGTTCCAAAACTCAATAAGTGAAATTGTTTTGAGTTTTGATGATCTCGGACTTCGATTTTCGCCTATTGCTTGATGATCTCGTATTTCGATTTTCGCCTATGGTTTGAAGATCTCGTTTTTCGATTTTTGCCTATGGCTTGATGATTTCATATTTCGATTTTCGCCTATGGCTTGGTGATTTCGTTATCCGATTTTCACCGATGGTTTATGATTTCGGTTTTCGATTCTCGACTTTGGTCTCTTTGGCACGCTTTGCTTTCATTCGGTACTTTACATTTGCTATCTTGCTTTGGTGTCATTTTGGACCGTGGTCATATTCTTCGACTCCCTTGCGTTATTCTTAGCCATTGGTTTTGTCGTTGATCTCCTCCCGCTCTTTTTGCTAATGCCAAAGGGGGAGAGATATAATAATGACAATGAGCTAATTAATAATTCAAAGGAATTTACCATGAATCTAATTTGATGTGTTAGATTCAGGGGGAGTGAAGATATAAAAAGGGATTTAGATCCTATATGTCAATAATAGGATTCATATTTTATATTTCCCTCGCTGCTTGATGCATATGAATGTTATTGAATATGGAACTAACGTGTCATCAATGCAGGGGGAGTAAGTAAATTTCAATTGAATCATTATTATTGTTTATTATTTATGTTGGTTTGTCATCACCAAAAAGGGGGAGAATGTTGTGTTTGATTCCCCGGATTTGGTTTTGGATGATGAGCAAACATAAATAATATATACTACCTTATTTGTGAGCGCAGTTATGTAGATCGTCGCCAAAATACCACGTACATCAAAAGCGACATCTCAAGACTTCTCAATACGCGTGATCGTGTGCCAGGAGTTTCGTTGAAGCTTAAGGAGCAATGTTGAAGTCAAGAGGAATAAAGATTGAAGCTTTGAAGACAGCTCGTAAGGTTTATTTTATAGTCTTCTAGCTTCATAGATTAGAATGTTAAGCCTTGAGTAGGACTTACTTTATAATCTTCATTTCGCTCATATCTTAGAGCTAGGATTATCATAGAAGCCATTAGAAACTTTCCCGAAGCCTATCGCTTCTTCCCTCGGCTTCGAGTGCATGTTAGTTGGTTCAAGAAGAGTCACCAACCGACTAGATGACGATCTAGTCGGTCAGCAACTCTACATGAACCGATCAATTAGTCGGTCAAAGAAGAGTCACCGACCGACTAGATGTTGATCTAGACGGTTAGGAATCCTTCTTGGACCGATTAGTTGAGCTTGCCTCTGTACAGCCTGAGTTACTGTTTCGAGTTAGTCGGTCAAAGAACGTTTGTCGACCGACTAGTTGAGAAACTAGTCGGTCAGCATTTGTTCTTAAACCGACTAATTCATCTTGAAGTCAACCTACTCTATTTCAACTGTTAGTCGGTCAAAGATCATTCACCGACCGACTAGTAGTGAAACTAGTCGGTCGGCAAGTCTTCTTAGACCGACTAGTTGTCTTTGCCTGGAACTTCGACTTTTTGCTGTTCTTCCATTAGTCGGTCTACGTTGATTGACCGACTGACTAGTTGATGAACTAGTCGGTCGGTGGTTGTTCTTTGACCGACTAGTTGGGTTCAGAAAAGAGCCGTTGGGAACTTTTCCAACACGATTTTCCTTGCCTCTATAAATACAATCTTGATACGTTTGAGGCAAGGTTGAAGGTCCATTTTACAAATAATTTCAGACCTAAGAGAAGAGCTCTCCCAAGCTAATTCAAAGCTCTCTCCCCCTCACAAGAATCTCTCCCTTCACTCTTTGAGCCATCTTCCTAAAGAGAGTCTCTCCATTGTGAGCATCTCAAGCCAAGAGCTTGATTCTAGTGACCAAACTCCACCCTAGGCTTCCATTGCTGGTCATCTTCTTGAAGCTAGGGTTTGGTGGCATCATCTTCCTCAAAATCCCTCCTTGCCCTAATTTGGTAAGATTTACTCAAGGCATAGGATTTTGTAGGTAAGTGTTTATTTCATTTCATATTTGAATTGTAAGTTTCACTCTCGGTTGTGAGAGTGTTGTTGTGATCCCGGGTTGTGGGAGTCACAAATTACTTTGTGTATGATTTGACTTGTGAAGGTTTTTCACAAGTACTTCATAGTGGAAATCTTGAGTTAGGGTTGCTAACTCAAGTATCCGGAGGGGATCCGGGTGGTTGGGACGTAGGATCACCGGGAACAAGTCGGGGAGACTTGGGTGGATCCGAACCCAGTAACATACTTTGTTTGCGTTGTTTATTTCTTGTTGATAGTTGTTTAATTCCGCATTGTCGTTTGTTTCTTGCACAATAATTAGGAATAACTATCTTGATTATTTTAAGTACTATTCACCCCCCTCTAGTACGTGTGCAGTAGCTACCACAGGGCACTACAATCATCAACACCAAGTAGGGAGAAGTCCAATACTCAGCATTCTTCCCCCCTTTTGATGATGACAAACAAATAAAAACAAAGAGGTAAATAATTGTGCTTAGTGAATACTTACTCCCCCTATATAGTGTTGGGGTTTTGGCGGACCCTCAGAGCTCGGGTCTGTGTCCGTCCTAAGTCGAACGGACCACAGGGGCTTAAAAAACACAGCAGAAAATCAAAACGAAACTTTTAAGCTAGCTAAACAATTTAGCTAGGCTCTGAGGGAGCCAGAACCTAGCCTGATCTATGCCAACTTGGGATGGATCTGACCACCCCAAGAGGGATCTATTCTAAAGCGACTAATTAAATCTACACTAAAAATTACTTAACCACATACCCGGAATCTTTGCCCTGGAGCAGGCAAGATGTACCGCACCGTCTTCTGATGCTCCCCAGAGCCGAGCCGCCTTGACTCGATCTGCCTGAGCCGCCTCGCACCCTCGAGCCGATCTGCCCGATCCGACTTTCGCCTTCGAGCCGATCACACGCGGTAGAAAGTTTCACTTTAGTAGAACCCGCGTCATAGACTTCTGGATCCAAATCCAAACCACCTTCGTAGTCTTGCTAGGACTACTCTGGAGAATAGGAAGAGAGAGAGAGAGAGAGAGAATAGTTTAGTCGCCGATCGAGCTTGCTCTAAAAGTCGGGAGCTACTCGATCGAGGACTTGGTGTGTTTTTCACCGAAAAGAGTGCACCCCTATTTATATAGGGAGTCGGCACTCACTCTTTCACTGTGAGCAATGTGGGACTTTTGCAAATAAGTGGAAAAATAAATTAAGCCAATTAAGCTTAATTTGTAGTTTAAGTGAGCTTTTCATAAAAGCAAACTTTAACTAATTAATTCTCTTCGCTCATTAAACTTTAGACACCAAACAAGCTATCAATCCGAAGGGCTTCGAATGGTGAACGCGTGGTGACGAATTTCGACTTCGTTTGACCCTTCAAACAATTGACCAAAGTCGGGCAAAAATCTACTTTTCGTAGCCGTCATTTGGGGTGTCAAAAACCCTAAAATTAACTTAAGTTGCGGGCGTGCCCGCTAAGCTTAGTGGGCGCGCCCGCCCAAGACAACAGAGGCGGGCCGCCCGCCCACTGTGTAGCGGGCGTTAGCCCGTGCGGCCAGTGGGCCGTGCCCGTTTTGCCTCTGGGTATGGGCTTGTTAGCTCAGTGGGTCTAACCTACCTTGCCTTGAACTGTTTTCGCGTTTCTGGGCTCGTTTGAGCTCCGATTTGGACGCGGTTTGAACCTGTGTTTAGACCGGGACGATCCCATCATCCAGGTAACCCTTTCCAATATATTTGTTCCTACTAAATTTGTCGTAACTAATTTACGACACGTTTAATCATAGTTTGCATCAAATGCAACATTTGTCCCTATTGCTATTACGACTAATTTTCACAACTAGACTTGTGAATATTAACTATTAAATATCATCAAATGATTTTCTCTCAATTAATATTCCTATTACTAAGACACGAACACTACTCGGTGTGAGACCCTACAGCCTGACCTTACTATAGTTGGGGCTCGGAACCCCTAGACGACGATCACCACAAGCAGTAGCTGTCGTCCATGTTTCAGAATCATCATAACGTGATCGACCCCTTTGACAAAAGCATCATTGGTTTTACATTGGCTGTGTCAGTGATGAACTCCGTTACCTATAGTCCCTTTGTCACGACTATGTTTCTGTTGGCCTAGGGTATGGTTTACTGTCAACCATATTAGACAACATTGGTCAGTATATGACGGTCTTTGTTGTATTCACGTTGTACTTCTTACAACGTACCCCGGCCGAGGATTTACACAAAGATCGTACTGAGCCTGTAACACTAACTTTCCTTTAACGGAAGTGACAAATCCCATCTAAGTCATCTACTTACCTCAAGAGCTTCAGGTGCAACTCAACCTAAGATCTTTCAGCAGGCCTAGCCTCGAAGCTAGATCATAGGTCTAAGCTACACCGTTCACTCACAGGTTTGTACGAATGCCTTCAAGTCTTAAGGACCATCTTACCTATCATCACCCTAGAGTTATGAAAGACAGTTTAGTTAAAGTTAACCATTTAATAACTCTAATTTGGTCGTTTAGTGAACTCGTTCTCCAATGAGCACCTATGTCTCGTCTCCGACTTCACCAAGTTGAAATGACTATGAGATCATCATTACCCTAAGGTAAGACTAAGACATAGTGGTCTATTCGATGTGTCGATATCCAGTTCTCAACACATCTATGACCACGAACCGTTTAAGACTTACGTTTCTATTCGGTCGCTTACTTACTCATAATCGAGATCTTATCTAGATACGTAAGGACATAACTATAGTCTATGGATATTATCTAAGTATATTAATACGAACGATTTTATCCTTAGGATAATAGGTACCATATACAGTATGAACAAGACGTATACTTAGGATAAATTTCCTTATGTGCATATATCCTCTTACACATAGGTGACAATCAAGTCAAATTAAATTAAGGGCATCTATTGATCAATTGAAGCATACATGCAAGGTATGCATGAATGAAATAATTACACTATATGAAATTTATGATTTTAGAATCCAAGTTCATTATATCTTACTCCCCCTGAATCCAAGGCAACTTCAATCTTAGATTCAAGTTTAGAATTTACTTAGCACAAAATTATGATTTGTTTATTTCTCTCACCTTATGGCATTATCGAAAAAGTGGGAGTAGAAAAACAACAACAATAGTGCTAAATAAGTACTAAAACAATCACGCGAGTCTAAAGAATGGGATATATATTTAATATGATACCACAATAAAATCGAGAAAAACACGAAGGTGCATCACAATGATATATACCAAATACTCATCAATAAAAGAAATTTTTAGTTGACTAAAGGAACGAGAATCCAATATCAACATTTCAAAAGCAAGAAAATGTCTCACATCTCATCATGTATATAATAGAGCACACAAAGAGACACATTTGCAAAAATAATACACAAAGGATCATAATATATATAATATAGAGATACAAAGAGAAACAACAGCATACATATATATAATCCAAAGATACATGGAGTATACAAAAAACAGACCACTCCACATCCAACAAAAGTAAGAGCAACATCATACATCATCCATCAATACAATCAAAAGCACAAACGGACTAAAACTCTCAACCCTAACCAAAAAAATCTAGGACTAATGGTGAGAAGTCTCCATAAAGCGTCAATCCAGATCAGTTGCAGAGGAGTCTACAGGAGTAACCAACTCAACACGGAAGTCCTTGGCCTATGGATCAACTGAAATATACTCGGGATGAGGAGGAGCAACAACATCAGGGGAGACATCCTGATGAGCCGGAGAAGCAACCGGCTCAGAAGCAGTATCAATTGTATGATCATGCAGCTTAGTGATGATTGGAGGAGGAGGCTGAGATGGTTGAGGAGATGGTACAAAAGACTGGAGGTGGGCAGTGAAGGGAATGCCCTGATGTTGAACTCAGATGGAGCAGCTAATAAAGACCAGGTACCCACTTGTCCAACAGATCACGAGAGAGAGCAACAGATAAAGAGGGCTGAACAGCAGGTGGAGCGGTGGATGAAGACATGGCTGAAGAAGACTGCCTCTTATTTGATGTTGTCTGTAGAGCCGAAGAGGACTTCGAATTTGCAGACACATCCAGAAGTGGGCCAAGAGGCATGGGCTCATATGTGGTCAGATCGATGCCGAAATGGCGAAAGACAAGAGTGAGGAATTATCCATATGGAATATGAGAGGAAGTAGTAGTGAACTTTTCCTTGTCCATCCGATTAAGGAGGACCCCAGCCTAGTTCATGTAGGAGGATATATGCCCATGAGGCAATTTATCCTAAGTATACGTCTTGTTCATACTGTATATGGTACATATTATCCTAAGTATAAAATCGTTCGTATTAATATACTTAGATAATATCCATAGACTTAAAGTTAGGTCCTTACGTATCTAGATAAGATCTCGATTATGAGTAAGTAAGCGACCGAATAGAAACGTAAGTCTTAAACGGTTCGTGGTCATAGATGTGTATAGAACTGGATATCGACACATCGGATAGACCACTCTGTCTTAGTCTTACCTTAGGGTAATGATGATCTCATAGTCATTTCGACTTGGTGAAGTCGGATACGAGACACAGGTGCTCATTGGAGAATGAGTTCACTGAACAACCAAATTAGAGTTATTAAATGGTTAACTTTAACTAAACTGTCTTTAATAACTCTAGGGTGATGATAGGTAAGATGGTCCTTAAGACTTGAAGTCATTTGTACAAACCTGTGAGTGAACGGTGTAGCTTAGACCTATGATCTAGCTTCGAGGCTAGGCCTGCTGAAAGATCTTAGGTTGAGTTGCACCTGAAGCTCTCGAGGTAAGTAGATGACTTAGATGGGATTCGTCACTTCCGTTAAAGGGAAGTTAGTGTTACAGGATCAGTACGAACTTTGTGTTAATCCTCGGCCGGGGTACGTTGTAAGAAGTACAACGTGAATACAACAAAGACCGCCGTATACTGAACAATGTTGTCTAACAGGGTTGACAGTAAACCATACCCTGGGCCAACAGAAACACAGTCTTGACGAAGGGACAATAGCTAACTGAGTTCATCACTGACACAGCCAATGTAAACCCAATGATGCTTTTGTCAAAGTTCCGATCATGTTATGATGATTCTGAAACAGGGACGACAGCTACTGCTCGTGGTGATCGTCGTCTAGGGGTTTTGAGCACCAACTTGAAGTAAGGTCAGGCTGTAGGGTCTCACACCGAGTAGCAATCATGTCTTAGTAAAATGAGGATTAATTGAGAGAAATTCATTTGATGATATTGAATAGTTAATATTCACAAAGCTTGTTGTGAAAATTAGTCGTCATAGCAATAGGGAAAAATGTTGCATCTGATGCAAACAATGATTAAACGTGTCGTAAATTGGTTACGACAAATTTAGGAGGAACAAATAGATTGAAAAGGGTTACCTTGATGACGGGATCGTCCCGGTCTAAACACAGGTTCAAACCGTGTCCCAATCGGAGCTCAAACGAGCCCAGAAACACGAAAACAGTCCAAGGCAAGGTGGGTTAGACCCACTGTGCTAACTAGCCCATACCCAGAGGCAAAACGCGTGCGGCCCGCTGGCCGCAACGGGCTCACGCCCGCTGCACAGTTAGTGCACGCCCGCTGCCCAGCGGGCGGGTGGCCTGCCTCCAATACCTTGGGCGGGCGCGCCCGCAATTTAAGTGTATCTAGGGGTTTTGAAACCCCAAATGACGACTACGAAGATTGATTTTTTTCCCAACTTTGGGCAATTGTTTAAGGGGTCAAACGAAGTCGAAATTCGTCGCCGTTGGTTCCTACGCGTTCACCATTCGAAGCCCTTCAGATTGATAGCTTGTTTGCTATCTGAAGTTTAATGAGCAAAGAGAATTAATTAGTAAAAGTTTGCTTTTATGAAAAGCTCACTTAAAATACAAAGTAAGCTAAGTTGGCTTAATTGATTTTTCCTCTTCTTTGCAAAAGTCACACATTGCTCACAACGAAAGAGTGAGTGCCGACTCCCTATATAAATACGGGTGTACTCTCTTCGTTGAAAAATGCACCAAGTTCTCGATCGAGTAGCTCCAGACTTTTAGAGCAAGCTCGATCGGCGACTAAACTATTCTCTCTCTCTCTCTCTCTCTCTCTCTCTCTCTTCCTATTCTCCGAAGTAGTCCTAGTAAGACTACAAAGGGGGTTTGGATTTGGATCCAGACGTCTATGACGCGGGTTCTACTCAAGTAAAACTTTCTACCGTGTGTGATCGGATTGGATGCGAAAGTCGGTTTGGGCGGGTCGGTTCGAGGGTGCGAGGTGGCTCAAGGGGATCGAGTCAAGGCGGCTCGGCTACGAGGAGCTTCAGAAGACGGTGCGGTACATCTTGCCTGCTCCAGGGCCAAGATTCCGGGTATGTGGTTAAGTAATTTTAGTGTAGATTTAATTCTGTTGCTTTATTGTAGATCCCTCTTGTGGTGGTCAGATCCACCCCAAGTTGGCATAGATCGGGCTAGGTTCTGGCTCCCTCAGAGCCTAGCTAAACAGTTTAGCTAACTTAAAAGTTTTTCGTTTTGATTTTCCGCTGCGTTTTAAGCCCCTGTGGTCCGTCCGACTTAGGACGGACACAGATCCGAGCTCTGAGGGTCTGCCAAAACCCCAATAGTGGTATCAGAGTCACGGTTATGCTATAGATCTATTATAGCGACATTTTAAATCTTTAAAATTGCTTAATTTTAAACATACGAACTATTTTAGCCTTATGTTAAAATTAGTTTAAAATTGTTTTGTGTTTTAAAAATTGTTTTTTCAACACGAAATTTTTTTGGGGGACAATTTAATTTTATGCGTTAAATTTTAAATAGGTCTCCAATGTTTAAATGCTTTATAAAAGTTTTTTATGAGATATAATATTTTTCTGAGCATTTAAATGTTTATGTAACTTTAAGTAATATTTTATTTTGGAAATTTAATTTTCTTAAATTACATAAAGGTTAGAAATTTTAAAAACTTTATTTGAAAGCTTTTAAATCAATTTCTAATAATTTTAAAAGTGTTTTAAAATTGCTTTAGTGGATATGTAAATTATAGAAATATTTTATTTTCATAAGATGAAAAGATAAATTAGTTTCTTTTAAATTACATATACGTTTCTAAATTATTTATGCGATATTTTAATCTTAGAAATGATTGATTAAAATTTTAAAGCATATGTTTTAAAATTATTTGATAATTTTATGATACCTAGTTTTATGCGATAAAATGATTTGAAGCTTTAAATTTTGATCTTTAAATTTAATTGTTAAATTTTAGGTTTGCGTGTTATTTATTATGTAGATAATTTTTAACTTGCAAATTTTCATTATATGTCACTAGTTGAAACTTTTATTTATGCAGATAAATTAGTTGTTTCATTTTCTTTTAATGGACATGATGAATAATGTATTCATGAACCTTTAGGTTAGCCATTAAAAGTTTAAAATTTTATGAGAAATTTTAATAAGCTAGTGACATGCTATGTTTTATAAACAAAAACAACATCAAAACCTAATACCAGATTAGGGTAGTCCCTTTGATTGACAATCATTTCATTAAATCGTTTAATTGATGATTTTCATAAGTGACTAATGTTGAAACATGTTGTAATTGTTTTATAAAATCCTAATTAGATTGGGGTAGCACGTTGAACAAATGAACCTTATAGTTGATAAGGACTTAATAAAAATTGTTCAACCAATGCATAAAATTTCGAATTTTAGGATCCACTAGTTGATAAGGATTAACTAGTTTTCTTAATTAAAAGCCATTTAGTTGTTTGAACGAACATAGAATTGATGAAAACTCCTTCAATGGATCATGATGTCGGTCAATGTGCTTGGCTAAGTTTGCTGGACCAACCTAGCTAGTCTGGGTACTAAGTGGTCCTGGCTTAGTCAATTCCCTGGTCGTGTCCGCTGGACCGCAAGGAGTCAATTCATGACTGTGTAAGTCCATCAACTATACCTAAGTCTAATACGATAATAATCTTGTTTAAGATAAATCGTAGCCCTCCTCGTTTTAGGAGTTGGCAACTGTAAGAAACGTGTTACGGTTGTTGAGCTACACTCAAGCCGTGACATGTCAATCTTATAGAAACTGATTTCTTGATTGACATCTTGACCTGACTAAAACCGTTGTCTCATCCTCCGAGCATCGACGTAAGTCTAACCAAGAATATAGTCTAAGTCCTGACCCAAACCGACGTGTCGTGCATACACCGAGCGACGGGGCAAGTCAGGCTAGACACGAAAACACGGGTCCGACTAGGCTAGCCATTATGATCCGAATGAGCACACTCATGATCGTAAATGACTCGGGGTAAAATCGATAGGGAATCATATATAATATGATTGACGACGAGTTCGTCTACCGACTGCCGAGTCGGACAACTTGTTGAGACACACTCATGGTTGTCAAACTCAGGGTAATCGGATCCCTCTCTCACAAATGTTATTATATAATAAATTGTTTATTATTATGGCTTTAATAAATTTAGTGGGAAAATATAGTTTTATTAAAACCATTAAAACTGTACTACGAACATATACTGACTAAAGTATCTATAAAAATGCAAAATGGATTCGGGTCTTAGATATATGGTTGAGAAGAATGTGCTTGATGGAACGAACTACAAAGACTGGCTTAGGAATATTAAGTTGGTCCTTTCTCTAGCCAGGATATGATACGTACGGTTCGAGGACGCTCCAGATAAGCCCGATGACGATTCGACCTTCGAGGAAAAGGAAGCCTATAAGCTATACCAGAGGGATGCAGAGAAGGCCAGGTGCCTTACTCTGGCTTCGATGAGTAACAAACTACAGAGGAAGCATGAACATATGGATGTTCAAAGTATGCTTCTGAATGCACAAGAGTTATACGGCAAGCGATCTCGAGCTGCCAAGTTCGAAGCCACTAGCAACCTCTGGGGCACAAAGATGGAGGCAGGGCCCGTACAAGATCATGTTATCAAGATGATCGGGTACGTAGAGGACGCCGCCCCGTTAGGATTTGTCCTGGACAATGAGATGTCCGTGGACATTATCCTGAAGTCTTTAACTCCTGAGTTTAAGCCTTTCATCACTGGTTTTATAATGAACAGTCTTGAAACGGATCTTCCTGGTCTCCTCGATATGCTTAGGCAGTTTGAGAAGATTGAGAAGAAGCCGACTGCATTGGTTGTTGGCTCTGCTTCTTCCGACCAGCCGAAAGGCAAGGGTAAGAAGAGGCAGGTCCCGCAACCTGCGAAGGCAAAGAAAGGGAAGAAAAAGACCAAAGGGGCCCCGTCAAAATCTGAGTGTTTCCATTGCCATAAGATTGGCCACTGGAAGAGGAACTGTAAGATCTATCTTGCAGAGAAGAAGAAGGGGCATACTGATGCCTCTACCTCAGGTACAAATTAAATTCAATAAAACGTAATTATTTCCAATCATATAGTATGAGATACTTAAGACATCTGTGTAATGTATATAGGTGGCTGAAATGAAGCAAAGATTGGGAGAAGGGCAGAGGACGGTCGGTAATCTGAGCAATCGTTGCTGCTAGGGACGTTCAAAGACTTCAAGAGACATGATCAAGAAGGAGATGATACTAAATTTTATTTAAATAAAATGTATCATTTCTTAAAGGTTGAAAACAATGATTGAGTGTTCTACACTCAAAGTTTATTGGATAAACAGATTACGGTTCATCTTTATGAATCCGTTGTTTTAATGAATGTCTCGGAAATTGCGTTTTCTGTTGAGTTGAAATTTGATTGGCTTAAATTTTCTGTGATTGTGGCTTTCTGAGATGGTTGTGAAAATTCTCGAATTATGATGCGAAGCTTCGGAAAATGTTGTTTTTGGAGCTGACTTAATGTTATGTCAATCGGTAGTTAAGTACAAGTTCCAGGGGAGTATGAATTGTGTGCGATCACAATTATACGCATATTAAGATTAATTCTTAATAAACTGCATTTAGTTATTAAAAAATTAATATTAAATGTGGTTAAGGAAAAAGTACAGTGTAGGACGTTTGATTGAGCAAGTCAATGTCAAGATTCCTTAAAACGATCTTGACTTGACTCATTCGTCAAACCGAACCCGACACTAGTACATTCCATCTAAAGCACTTACCAAATGGTTATATCTTCGTATATATAATCTAAATTTGATTTAGATATAATATTGAAGTATTTAACCAGGTAATTCTTAAAGTCAGTGGGAGCCAGCTCGTTTACTTAGTTCCGGTCTTTCGGACTAAGTAAAAAGGATTTCCACCTTATATGAATCATCTATATAAAACATTGAATCAAAATCGTTTTGATTTAATCGTATATATAGAGACTTAGGGTGTCATATATGTACTCGACATATTGACACAAGAAAAGTGGAATGAGCTGAGACTGACTTATAGAAATGTTAGACCCTACTTCTAGATTGTGTAAGCTAATTGATAGCTATACAAAGATAGGAAAAATTGATCCAGATCATTTTTCCAAAGGATCAACCCTGTGTGATCAAGAGATGTATTAATTAATCCATTAAATTTCGTTATAGATACTCGTTAGTAAAACCACTCTTAGGTTCGTCATATAAATGTCAAAGTGACTGATATGCTATAACAGTATGAGATACCGAGATAAATAGCCTAAGTGCAAGTGGGAGATGTAGGAGGATATATGCCCATGAGGCAATTTATCCTAAGTATACGTCTTGTTCATACTGTATATGGTACCTATTATCCTAAGTATAAAATCGTTCGTATTAATATACTTAGATAATATCCATAGACTTATAGTTAGGTCCTTGCGTATCTAGATACGATCTCGATTATGAGTAAGTAAGCGACCGAATAGAAACGTAAGTCTTAAATGGTTCGTGGTCATAAATGTGTCGAGAACTGGATATCGACACATCGGATAGACCACTGTGTCTTAGTCTTACCTTAGGGTAATGATGATCTCATAGTCATTTCGATTTGGTGAAGTCGGAGACGAGACACATGTGCTCATTGGAGAATGAGTTCACTGAACGACCAAATTAGAGTTATTAAATGGTTAACTTTAACTAAACTGTCTTTAATAACTCTAGGGTGATGATAGGTAAGATGGTCCTTAAGACTTGAAGTTATTTGTACAAACCTGTGAGTGAACGGTGTAGCTTAGACCTATGATCTAGCTTCGAGGCTAGGCCTGCTGAAAGATCTTAGGTTGGTTGCACCTGAAGCTCTCGAGGTAAGTAGATGACTTAGATGGGATTCGTCACTTCTGTTAAAGGGAAGTTAGTGTTACAGGCTCAGTACGAACTTTGTGTAAATCCTCGGCCGGGGTACGATGTAAGAAGTACAACGTGAATACAACAAAGACCGCCGTATACTGTCCAATGTTGTCTAACAGGGTTGACAGTAAACCATACCTGTAACAGCCTGTTTCTATCGTGCCTTCTTCGTGCACGTGCTTTTGATCGTGCACGTGTTTATTTTAGACTTTATTTGTTTTTGAACGTTTTTGTGTGATATGTCGTCGTGATCGTCTCTGAAAGTATTAGATTGTGGATCAACTTGGGAACGACATATCTCGAGTCGTTCTTCCGCGATACTAACTTATTTGAGGTAACGGCGCGACTTTCTGTTTTGATGCGAGACGTTTCTATTTTTAGTTTCGCCTCTCGACGTCGAAATTTAGATCCGTCTTCTCCGATCTCTTTCTCTCGTCGTCCCAAACACCCTAAAATTATTTTACAATTTTTGGACTTAATTTGACCTATTTTCCATTTATTTGAAAGTTTTAAATAATTTAAAAACCTATTTTTATAAGAGTTTTAATTACAATAAAATTCCTATAATATAATAACGCTTTAAAGAATTTTCTGACCAAATTTCAGAATTTTTGGCCGCACCCATCTCGTGTGAGGGAGAGAAGAGTAAATCTATTTTTAATTAATTATTTTAATTATTTAATTACGTTTTTATTAAACCCTAACCCTAACCCTAGCTCTAACCTATTTATATTAGCCCTAGGATAAATTATTTTCGCATTACACAAACCCTAGCCGTCAAAAACACCTTCCCGACGTTCGTCGCAACGTTGCGACGATCGCCCAGTGCACGACCGACGGCCGCCCCCGCAATTCCTAGCGCACGACCGGAGCAGCCCCCCGCATCGCCGCTGCATCGCACCCCGCTGCATCGCTCCCCGCTGTCGCCCCGCTCCGACCGAGGCTGTCTCTCGGTCTGACCGAGAGACTTCTCCGCACAGCCGCCCGCTCCGCTCCGCTCCGCATCGCCAAGCGCCCGACCGACCCGCTTTGTCGGTCTGACCGAGAGGCCGCCCCGCTTTTCCCAAGCACCGCTTCGCCCGCACCCCGCAGCACCCGACCGACGGGATCCCTCGGTCTGACCGAGGGAATCCCTCGCACCGCACCACGCCCCCGCCTCCGCTGCACTGCTACACGCCCGACCGAAGCCACCTCTTGGTCTGACCAAGAGGAACCCCCGCACCGACCGACAGAACTTCGTCGCAACATTGTTTCTCCCACACCAACTTCTGTGGTGGGCCCCCCAAGTGCTCCTGAGGTGTTGTGGGCCCCCTTGGACCCCTAGCACTGCTGTGGGCCCCACTTGGACGTGCTACTTCGCGGATTTGCCGTCTACGACGTTGCGACACGTCGTAGGCCTTCGTCGCAAGTTCAGACTTTTGGAGAATCGTGCGAAGACCAGATCTGAAGCTGAGGAGTTCTCTGATCAGACACGACATCCATTCTACGACAAACTCCGGTTCAGGTTGGTTCCCCGAAACTCGTAGAAACCCCCACAATAGCTGACTGAACCCTAAACTAAAAACCGTCAACTTGAACTAAATTTACTTTCCAGCTCCTGTAAAACGTTGTACGAACTTAGAAAATCGACGAATGGACCTTGTTGACTGTGCACATAGGATAGATCGTCGATTAGGCTGATACATCAAAATGTGACTTTTGACGAATAGGATAGTCCTGATAACCTAGAAACAAAACCTAATAGGATTTGATGAAATTGAGACCTGACACCATCGCCGTGACCTGTTTCAGACGGACTACTGCGAACGCGACGACTGGACGAGACGCCCCGGACGGACGACACACTCGCCATCGCAGGCAAGTGTATCTACTTGCACTTTTGGCCGTGCTTAGGCCCTAGTTGGTTAGAATTGTTAACTGTGAACAAATAGAACCGGACGTGAAATGATAGCGTCCGGGACGACTCCTGACGGCTCAGACTTGACAACGAAGTCTGAGCCTGACAACAACAACTTTTGATACTGTAGGGCCATCATGTGTGTGCGTGTGTGTGGACACCCTAGAATAACAACTCCCTACACTTGTCATGTCGTGTCCTGTTACACAAAAAGCCTTCGGGCGTTTCGGATGCTTTCCTTGCGGAAGTGATCCCTGTTATACAAAAGCCTTCGGGCGTTTCGGATGCTTTCCTTGCGGAAGTGATCCCTGTTATACAAAAAGCCTTCAGGCGTTTCGGATTCTTTCCCTGCGGAAGTGATCCCTGTTATACAAAAAGCCTTCGGGAGTTTCAGATGCTTTCCTTGCGAAAGTGATCCCTGTTACACAAAAAGCCTTCGGGCGTTTCGGATGTTTCCCTAGCGGAAATGATCCCTGTAAATCTTGTCCTGGGTTTGGGGTTGGGTTGAGCGTGCGCACGGCAAGAGGGTCTGATCCCCCTCGAACCGTAAGGCGTGAACCCTTTCGTGTTTCACTTGTCATGTCTTGTCTTGTCTTGTCCCGTCACGTCCCGTCTTGTCATGACACCTGTAGGTTAGTCCCGTAGTTGGTAGCACACGCTACGACTACTTCCTGTCCCGTTTTACTTTCCTGCTGCGTTACTTCCTGTCTTGTTACCCTGTTATAACCACAGCATGCTAATCAACCAGTAAACTGTTGTCAAAAAGAACCCCAGCATGCTAATCAACCAGTAAACCGTTGTTTAAAGTTCGGTGCACTTGCAGTAAAGTCTAACCCTTCTTATAGACTTTACCTGACGTACAGTTCCTTTTTCTTGGGTGTTGTACGTCAGGTGTTCAGCCAGAGTTCGTGGACGAGGCAGACTCACTGGAGTACGAGGAGCCGAGGACGTTGATCCAGAGTTCGTGCCTGACGAGGATCAGACCTTGAGGTCTTTTAGTCGCCACTTTCAGAGGTTACTACCTTCCGTTTTCTCTTAGTTAGTTTGTTGCCATGCTTAGGCTTCTTTTTAGACTTTGTACTTGTCGGATATTATATCTCTAATTTAATGAATGCATCTTCCTTTCCGTACTTTCTGTTGTTTCGAACTATATTAATGCAAGAACCTGAAACTTTTAAAATGGTACCTCTATAGACGCTTATTGGGTCCGAGCTTCTAAAGCTCTGGCCTAAGCGGGCCTCGTTACGTTTCGCTTCCGTCCATTTTGGGAAGCGGGGCGTGACAGGTTTTAGTGGTGGCCCATGCAGGTCTTGCAAAAGTTCGGAACAATAAAAGTACCGCATTCATTTAATATCCACGTACGAGTCTGAATTAGGTTCCTTTGTCTTAGATAGTAGGAAGACTAGGGTAGACGTCCCAGGTTGATAGTCTGATGCCTTGGTTAGGAATTAGTCATCCTCGTCCTAGAATACCTTAGTAGCCCACTTGACTCTGACCGTGTTATTTTTCTAGAGCCCTTCTCTTTTAGACGTTCGCTCGGGTCCATCGACTTCGGGCCCAGCAGAATGTAACCTTGATTCGCTTAGGAACCATTCTTTAGATCCTGATTATAGTCTAGCTCATTAGGAAGTCTTAGAGCTGAGTTATCTTAATCTTTAGACGACCCGATGATTAGAATCCTTGTCCTCTAGCATCCCTCTGATCCTTGCAAATTTTGTGCTATCGACCATAGAGTCCCATCGTAGCTCTTCACGATTCATATCTTACGCGTACTCTTCATGCGATCACTTTTCCTTTCTCTCAATTCTCGTGATCGTTTCCTGACGATTATCATCTATCCTTCGAATTCCTTCCTTGAACAAATTCTACCTCCTCTAAAATTATTTTCGACTTTCCTTATTAAGTTTTCGCTCTGGCTTGATTTCTTTGAAAACCCCTATATTATATATTTAAAATTTGTTGTTTTGGATCGAGTTAAAACTTTTAATTGACTTGGAGCTTTCTTGGACGTAAATGTTTTAAGTCAATATCTCGCATTATTTGTCTTGCTTCCAAAATATATATACTACTTTTATAAACTACACAATTTATTTCTACTATCTTGTACTTATTTTCAAATTTTCCCCTTTCCCAAAACCTGCTTCCTTTAAAAGCATTTTCGAAATTCATTATTAAATTCTCCGCCCAATTTGACTTCTTTGAAAACTTTTATTAATTATTTAAAATTTCTTACTTTCGGTCGAGTTAAAATTCTTTCGCAAATTTTGAAACCTTTCGGTCGTAAAAGTTTTAAGTTACGGCCTCGTACTTATTTTCGAATCAGTATTCATCGTATTTTAGTTTTAAAACGTTGTTACCATTTCGGGAATTCAATATATCATTTTTCTACCTACGAAATTTATTTTAACCATTTACGTACGTACTTTAGAATATTTTTCTAAAACAAAGGGGGGATTTTAAATTTCTTTACATATAAACATCTCTATGTTCATCGTGCTCATACTTCAAGAACCTTTGTTTAAATTCATTTTCATTTGCAAAACAATCGCTACCTCATCCTACTTTTATTTCTTTTATTTCTTGTTTTCGAAACTCTTTATTAATTTTTTTTTCGCTCGGTTTAACTCCCTTGAAAACCCTTTAGTATATATATATTTAAAATTTCTTGCTTTTCGGATGAAAGTTTCCTTCTGAGATTTTGAAATCTCCTTAGTCGTCAATTTGCAAGTTACTATCTGGAAATTATTTCAAATCGGTATCTTTCATATTTTCATTTTTTTTAAACCGTGTTGACATTTTAATGATTCAAATTTATATTTTCTGGGCTACAAGATCTATTTCTAAATCACTTACTGTGCATACTTTTTAAAATATTTTCTAAACTAGGGGGACTTCAATTATTTTATTATTATTATCATATCTGTTCTATGTTCCTCGTGACCACATTTCAAAATCTTTGTGTATACTTATTTTCATGTGCAAAACAATCGTTATTCCACCCTACCCATCCTTCCTTCGTCTTACTTTTCCAAAATTTTAAAAAATCTACCATCTGCTCACTCCCTCCTACATTTTTATATATATAAAAGTATATGATACCATATTCTACATGTAATTCTCCTGTCATCAATCTAATTATTTTGAAGAATATTTTGCCTCATCCAACCAACTATCTCCTTACACCCATCTTATTTGAACTCGTCCTTTCCGATCTTATTTCGTTCCGCTTTTGACTTAGTTTTCCTTCCTTCTTTTACCTAGACATTAGACCTTGTAGTTATCCATGCTATCTTCAGTTTAGGAGTAGGCCCTTTGGTAGGTGATGTCGTTGCAGTGCCTGAGTATAGGTAGAGTGTGTAGACCTGTATGAGTGTGTCATCTTTAGGATCCTGATGTTTGTTTCCTGTGTCTTGAATGTGTACTCGGCGTTAACCATGGTATGCTGGAAGTTGTCTGAATGACGGTATTCATACTTATATGAATGGCGTCATCGCAGGCAGATCCTTAGACTTAGTTTTAGTTTTAATGAATGGTTTATCTTGGTTGTATGTGACTGTATCAAAAAAAAACTTTGTTTTCTTTAAACCAAATCTTTAAAGTTTTAAAACTAGCTCACAAGATCACAAATCACTTAACCTCCCTCATCCATTACCGCAACACCACACGTTTTTTTTCCAAATGTTTTAAAATATTTCCTTGGCCTTAAGTCTCTCTTTCTCTTCTCTTCTTCTCCCTTAAAGAAAGTTTTCGTGTTTATGGTTGTTATATTAGTTGGGACTAGCTAATATCGTTATATGATTTTTGTTTGCAGGTAGGCTTGGAGTGAGATGAGTTTTATTATGGCAATGATTAATTGATTTTGGGAACACGAGGATGATGGATTAGAATATCTTTTGGACGAAAAGAATGAACTGTCCAAGACTTATTTATAATACCGGAGTGTGGCGGACTCAATGGGAAATTCTGGTCGAATGAAATTATATGCGAGGAGATGATGACTCATCAGACTTGAGGCTTAGACGGGTAGTAGATAGGAGTAACTGCGGAGAATGGTATGAGTTAGGATGATCATGAGATTGAGTAGAGCTTATATTAGCATTGAGACTGATTGATGAATTGGCGTGAGAAGACTTTGAGGATAACACGACGTGTGGAGATTAATGGATGTTTAGGTAGTCGGACTTAATGTTGGTTGGGATTAGTTATAGTGAGTAGGATGAGGGGTAATTCTGACAGATCAAATTATTTGGTGGATGAATTTATAGGGAGATATAACGAGAATGTATTGAAGACACGACGATTGCTGATTGGTGAAGGTATTATAGGATAGACAAATGTTTTTATCTTGGATTGGTGGATGACTAGAATCTCACTTTTTGGAGATTTATTAATGTTGGGAAAAGATTTAGAAATTTAAAAGATATTAATGAGTGATGATGATGTTTAGTGGAGTGGTACGATATCAGAAGATGATTATTATTTTTATGAGAACTTGGAGTTGGAAATTGGAACGGTAGTAATGGAACTATATTATTAGGAGGTGAGTTTAGTCGTGGCTTTGCCCAGTGAAAAGATGGATTATGGGGGATTATTGAGGAACGTTGTTCGAAGTTACATGATTAGAAATCCTTATGGGTAGATATGATAGTTGCGAGTATAAGGTTATATGGGTAATATTATTATTAGTGTGAGTGATTCCGAGGGCGGAATCATTTCTAAGGTGGGTAGAATGTAACGGCCTGTTTCTATCGTGCCTTCTTCGTGCACGTGCTTTTGATCGTGCACGTGTTTATTTTAGAATTTATTTGTTTTTGAACGTTTTTGTGTGATATGTCGTCGTGATCGTCTCTGAAAGTATTAGATTGTGGATCAACTTGGGAAAGACATATCTCGAGTCGTTCTTCCGCGATACTAACTTATTTGAGGTAACGTCGCGACTTTCTGTTTTGATGCGAGACGTTTCTATTTTTAGTTTCGCCTCTCGACGTCGAAATTTAGATCCGTCTTCTCCGATCTCTTTCTCTCGTCGTCCCGAACACCCTAAAATTATTTTACAATTTTTGGACTTAATTTGACCTATTTTCCATTTATTTGAAAGTTTTAAATAATTTTAAAACCTATTTTTATAAGAGTTTTAATTACAATAAAATTCCTATAATATAATAACGCTTTAAAGAATTTTCTGACCAAATTTCAGAATTTTTGGCCGCACCCATCTCGTGTGAGGGAGAGAAGAGTAAATCTATTTTTAATTAATTATTTTAATTATTTAATTACGTTTTTATTAAACCCTAACCCTAACCCTAGCTCTAACCTATTTATATTAGCCCTAGGATAAATTATTTTCGCATTACACAAACCCTAGCCGTCAAAAACACCTTCCCGACGTTCGTCGCAACGTTGCGACGATCGCCCAGTGCACGACCGACGGCCGCCCCCGCAATTCCTAGCGCACGACCGGAGCAGCCCCCCGCATCGCCGCTACATCGCACCCCGCTGCATCGCTCCCCGCTGTCACCCCGCTCCGACCGAGGCTGTCTCTCGGTCTGACCGAGAGACTTCTCCGCACAGCCGCCCGCTCCGCTCCGCTCCGCATCGCCAAGCGCCCGACCGACCCGCTTTGTCAGTCTGACCGAGAGGCCGCCCCGTTTTTCCCAAGCGCCGCTTCGCCCGCACCCCGCAGCGCCCGACCGACGGGATCCCTCGGTCTGACCGAGGGAATCCCTCGCACCGCACCACGCCCCCGCCTCCGCTGCGCTGCTACACGCCCGACCGAAGCCACCTCTCGGTCTGACCGAGAGGAACCCCCGCACCGACCGACAGAACTTCGTCGCAACATTGTTTCTCCCACACCAACTTCTGTGGTGGGCCCCCAAGTGCTCCTGAGGTGTTGTGGGCCCCCTTGGACCCCTAGCACTGCTGTGGGCCCCACTTGGACGTGCTACTTCGCGGATTTGCCGTCTACGACGTTGCGACACGTCGTAGGCCTTCGTCGCAAGTTCAGACTTTTGGAGAATCGTGCGAGGACCAGATCTGAAGCTGAGGAGTTCTCCGATCAGACACGACATCCATTCTACGACAAACTCCGGTTCAGGTTGGTTCCCCGAAACTCGTAGAAACACCCACAATAGCTGACTGAACCCTAAACTAAAAACCGTCAACTTGAACTAAATTTACTTTCCATCTCCTGTAAAACGTTGTACGAACTTAGAAAATCGACGAATGGACCTTGTTGACTGTGCACATAGGATAGATCGTCGATTAGGCTGATACATCAAAATGTGACTTTTGACGAATAGGATAGTCCCGATAACCTAGAAACGAAACCTAATAGGATTTGATGAAATTGAGACCTGACACCGTCGCCGTGACCTGTTTCAGACGGACTACTGCGAACGCGACGACTGGACGAGACGCCCCGGACGGACGACACACTCGCCATCGCAGGCAAGTGTATCCACTTGCACTTTTGGCCGTGCTTAGGCCCTAGTTGGTTAGAATTGTTAACTATGAACAAATAGAACCGGACGTGAAATGATAGCGTCTGGGACGACTCCTGACGGCTCAGACTTGACGACGAAGTCTGAGCCTGACAACAACAACTTTTGATACTGTAGGGCCATCATGTGTGTGCGTGTGTGGACACCCTAGAATAACAACTCCCTACACTTGTCATGTCGTTTCCTGTTACACAAAAAGCCTTCGGGCGTTTCGGATGCTTTCCTTGCGGAAGTGATCCCTGTTATACAAAAGCCTTCGAGCGTTTCGGATGCTTTCCTTGCGGAAGTGATCCCTGTTATACAAAAAGTCTTCGGGCGTTTCGGATGCTTTCCTTGCGGAAGTGATCCCTGTTATACAAAAAGCCTTCGGGCGTTTCGGATGCTTTCCTTGCGGAAGTGATCCCTGTTATATAAAAGCCTTCGGGCGTTTCGGATGCTTTCCTTGCGAAAGTGATCCCTGTTACACAAAAAGCCTTCGGGCGTTTCGGATGTTTCCCTAGCGAAAATGATCCCTGTAAATCTTGTCCTGGGTTTGGGGTTGGGTTGAGCGTGCACACGGCAAGAGGGTCTGATCCCCCTCGAACCGTAAGGCGTGAACCCTTTCGTGTCTCACTTGTCATGTCTTGTCTTGTCTTGTCCCGTCACGTCCCGTCTTGTCATGACACCTGTAGGTTAGTCCCGTAGTTGGTAGCACACGCTACGACTACTACCTGTCCCGTTTTACTTTCCTGCTGCGTTACTTCCTGTCTTATTACCCTGTTATAACCACAGCATGCTAATCAACCAGTAAACTGTTGTCAAAAAGAACCCCAGCATGCTAATCAACCAGTAAACCGTTGTTTAAAGTTCGGTGCACTTGCAGTAAAGTCTAACACTTCTTGTAGACTTTACCTGACGTACAGTTCCTTTTTCTTGGGTGCTGTACGTCAGGTGTTCAGCCAGAGTTCATGGACGAGGCAGACTCACTGGAGTACGAGGAGCCGAGGACGTTGATCCAGAGTTCGTACCTGACGAGGATCAGACCTTGAGGTCTTTTAGTCGCCACTTTCAGAGGTTACTACCTTCCGTTTTCTCTTAGTTAGTTTGTTGCCACGCTTAGGCTTCTTTTTAGACTTTGTACTTGTCGGATATTATATCTCTAATTTAATGAATGCATCTTCCTTTCCGTACTTTCTGTTGTTTCGAACTATATTAATGCAAGAACATGAAACTTTTAAAATGGTACCTCTACAGACGCTTATTGGGTCCGAGCTTCTAAAGCTCTGGCCTAAGCGGGCCTCGTCACGTTTCGCTTCCGTCCATTTTGGGAAGCGGGGCGTGACAATACCCTAGGCCAACAGAAACACAGTCTTGACGAAGGGACTATAGCTAACGGAGTTCATCAATGACACAGCCAATGTAAACCCAATGATGCTTTTGTCAAAGGGTCGATCACATTATGATGATTCTGAAACAGGGACGACAGCTACTGCTTGTGGTGATCATCGTCTAGGGGTTTCGAGCACCAACCTGTAGTAAGGTCAGGCTGTAGGGTCTCACACCGAGTAGCGTTCGTGTCTTAGTAATAGGAGGATTAATTGAGAGAAATTCATTTGATGATATTGAATATTTAATATTCACAAAGCTTGTTGTGAAAATTAGTCGTCATAGCAATAGGGACAAATGTTGCATTTGATGCAAACAATGATTAAACGTGTCGTAAATTGGTTACCACAAATTTAGTAGGAATAAATAGATTGGAAATGGTTACCTGGATGACGGGATCATCCCAGTCTAAACATAGGTTCAAACTGTGTCCAAATCAGAGCTCAAACGAGCCCAGAAACGCGAAAACAGTCCAAGGCAAGGTGGGTTAGACCCAATAGGCTAACAAGCCCATACCCAGAGGCAAAACAGGCACGACCCGCTAGCCGCAGCAGGCTAACACTCCAGCGGGCGCAACCCGCTGCGGCAGCGGGCAGCGGGCGGGCGGCCCGCCTCCAATACCTTGGGCGGGCGCGCCCGCAACTTAAGTGTTTTCTATGGTTTTTGAAACCCCAAATGACGGCTACGAAGATTGATTTTTTGCCCAACTTTGGGCAATTGTTTGAGGGGTCAAACGAAGTCGAAATTCGTCGCCGTTGGTTCCTACGCGTTCACCATTCGAAGCCCTTCGGATTGATATATTGTTTGGTGTCTGAAGTTTAATGAGCAAAGAGAATTAATTAGTTAAAGTTTGCTTTTATGAAAAGCTCACTTAAACTACAAATTAAGCTAAGTTGGCTTAATTGAATTTTCCTCTTCTTCGTAAAAGTCACACATATTGCTCACAACGAAAGAGTGAGTGCCGACTCCTTATATAAATAGGGGTGCACTCTCTTCGTTGAAAATTGCACCAAGTCCTCGATCAAGTAGCTCCAGACTTTTAGAGCAAGCTCGATCGATGACTAAACTACTCTCTCTCTCTCTCTCTCTCTCTCTCTCTCTCTCTCTCCCTCTCTCTCTCTCTCTTCCTATTCTCCGGAGTAGTCCTAGCAAGATTACAAAGGGGGTTTGGATTTGGATCCAGACGTCTAAGACGCGGGTTCTACTCAAGTGAAACTTTCTACCGTGTGTGATCGGCTCGGAGGCAAAATTCGGTTCGGGCGGATGGGTTCGAGGGTGCAAGGCGGCTCAAGGGGATCGAGTCAAGGCGGCTCAGCTACGAGGAGCTTCAGAAGACGGTGCGGTACATCTCTTCTACTCCAGGGCCAAGATTCCGAGTATGTGGTTAAGTAATTTTAATGTAGATTTAATTCTGTTGCTTTAGTGTAGATCCCTCTTGGGGTGGTCAGATCCACCCCAAGTTGGCATAGATCGGGCTAGGTTCTGGCTTCCTCAGAGCCTAGCTAAACAGTTTAGCTAGTTCAAAAGTTTTTCGTTTTGATTTTCCGCTGCGTTTTAAGCCCTTGTGGTCCGTCCGACTTAGGACGGACATAGATCCGAGCTCTGAGGGTCCGTCAAAACCCCAACAGTTTATAGGCATGCTAGAAAATATGGCATACATGCATCGGAGGATCTCCTGAGAAGGCTGATCAGAGGAGCCATATTTCGGCAAGATGTTGGACTTCACCACTAGGTGAATAGCCCAACCTTGAGCAGAAAACTTGGGAGCCCTGACGCCAGAGGAGAGATATGAAGGGATCACAGAGAACATGTCCTGAAGGACAGTCTGATCAAGATCAATAACATCAGAGAGTGAAATATCAGCGAGCAAAGATCCAGCGGAAGGAATTCTAAGAATGGTTCCTAGGATAATAGGGTCAAGCTTGATATGAGTCACATGTACAATGGTTTCAATGACAGCCGTGTCAGCATATTCAGCGCAAATACGGTTGACATAGAATAGCTTGACAAGGAATGGATATGCATAAGGGGAGTCCACATGAGAGTAACGAAACAAATCAACCAACTAGGTCGACGTTAGGATCTCGGAGAGTCTCTCAGCGCTGAAGGCCTGATAAAGAGGAGCAGCAGGAGAAGGCTAGTGTGGATTTTGGCCTTGGGTTTCAGCGGGAATAGACTCGGTGTGGGTGTTTGCAGCCACACAAGTGGAATCAGTCTCAGTGATAGGCTCATTGATGTGAACACCAATGGGTTTACGTTGATGCTTCTGAAGGGTCTCAATGAACTCATTTTCTTTGAAAGAAGAAGAAGTAGAGGCAGAAGCATCCGAAACATCGAAGACGGGTTGAGAAAATTTGGTGCAGGCTCTATAGGGGATTTTCTTGGGTGCGGTAGCCAAGGGTTTAGGGTTTTTAGGCTTCCTAGGAACAATGGCTTTCCCTTTTGGAAGACGAAGGGATCTTGGGAGGAGCCATCACACGAATCGAAAGAAAGATAAATAGATAAAGCTCGATCAAAAGTAAAAACGAGAGATGTACCAAATCAACGACGAACAACAAAGGAGGAGAGATCCAAGAACTCGATCTATTCAACGAGGATAAGAAACGATGGCTAGGAGCTTTGAATGGATGAGGAAGACGAAGAGACGGTTGACGTTTGAAGGAGGAAGACGAGGGAGACACGATCGGATGAGAAAGAAAATCTGACGGCCTCGTTTACTTAAGTTGGGGGCAAATGAATATGAGCCGTTGGATCGAAAGATCTACTCCTCAGATTAAGTTATCGAACCCCCACAGACGTGGATAGACGACATATGTGCAATCATCGGTTGACTGGCCGAAAAGATAGAGAACTGACTTGGGTCGATAGACAGGCGCCGTTGAGTAATTCACAGTCGTCTGGCAGAATGACAGACGCCTGTAAAATACGCAACATTCGCCTGACAGAAGGTCAAAAGTTTTGATGATTTGACAGAGACATATCAAAATAAGGACAGGCCCTTGATGAACAAATTTCAGTCGCCTGTCAGAGAGACATGCGCCTGGAAAATATACATCAGTCGCTGTGCGAAAAACAAAGATTTCAGATAGAAAAAAATTAGAGTTGGGCAGGCGACTGTCGAAGGATTGACGGTTGTCTGTCCTGTCCAAAAATGTATAGATTCTGAAATCAAGAGGATTGAAACAACTCACCCTAAGACTTATGCCCTAACTATTCTCTAATAATGAGATCACTATCAAAACAAGGTAGATTAACATACAAATCACGTATATTAATCCAAACAAACAAAATCATCAAAATCTCAAATACATCTCATTGAAAAATATATGAAAACATATAACATATCAAAACATGAGAAGTGAAATGATGATATAAGTTCAAAAGCATGATTTATCGTAGAAGTATGAACTCCTATAATTCAGATTCACCCATAATCCCTAATTCTCCACGCAACCTCACAAATGAATCTTCTTTATGAGGTTTGGTGAAGATGTCGGCGATTTGCTTTTGGGTTTCAATGTACTCTAAGATGATGTCCTTCTTAGCTACATGATCATTAATGAAATGGTGTCTCACATCTATGTGTTTGGTACGGGAGTGATGTACCGAATTCTTGGAAAGACAAATTGCACTTTGGTTATCAACCATGATATGACAAGTATCACAATTGACACCATAGTATTTGAGCATGGGTCTCATCCAAAAAACTTGTGCACATGCATGATCCGCGGCAATATATTTCGTTTCAGCCGTGGACAATGATACAGAGTTCTGTTTCTTGGAGAACCAAGAACCTAGATAATTTCCTAGAAAATGGCAAGTGCCACTGGTACTCTTCCTATCGGATTTGCATTTGGCAAAATCGGCATCACTATATGAGATTAACTCATATGTGCTAGACTTAGGGTAAAATAACCCATAATCTAGTGAATGATTGAGGTAACGAAAAATTCGTTTAACCACAATCAAGTGTGACTCCTTAGGTCTAGCTGGATATCTAGTACAAAGACAAACAGAGAATATAATATCGGGCCTACTAGCGGTTAAGTAGAGTAAGCTACCGATCATACCTCGATATAAACGACCGTCTACATCTTTTCTGTTCTCATCCTTGTGTAGATGGGTTGTCGTACTCATGGGAGTCCATTTGCTTGAAGTTGATTCCATCTCGAATCGCTTGATAAGCTCTCTGATGTACTTTTTTGATGTATGAAAGTTCCATCCTTCATTTGTCGAATTTGTAGTCCAATGAAGTAATTGAGCTCACCCATATGGCACATTTCGAATTCATCCTTCATAGACTTACAAAATTCTTGGAAAAGATTAAAGTTAGTAGAACCAAATATTATATCGTCTACATAAACTTGAATTAACAGGATATCATTTTCATAATCTTTAATGAAAAGAGTTGAATCAACTTCACCCATTTTAAAACCAAAATCCAAAAGAAAGGTTTTGAGTCGATCATACCAAGTTCTACGAGCTTGTCTCAACCCATACAATGGATTATTAAGTTTGAAAACAAGGTTTGGAAATTTTTCATGAATGAAACTGGTTGGTTGAGAAACATAAAATTCTTCATCAATAATACCATTTAAAAATGCACTTTTAACGACCATTTGAAATAATTTAAATTTTTTATGGGATGCAAAA
This sequence comes from Scilla litardierei, assembly GCA_030789695.1. NCBI lineage: Eukaryota > Viridiplantae > Streptophyta > Magnoliopsida > Asparagales > Asparagaceae > Scilla > Scilla litardierei. The sequence goes on from CM061142.1 coordinate 447,686,345, forward strand.
GATAAAATCAATCTAATAGCTTCTAATCTAGTTACGGGGGCAAAGGATTCTTCGAAATCAATACCTTCCTCTTGCTGATAGCCTTGAGCTACTAGCCATGCTTTATTCCTTGTGATGACATCGTTATCATCGGTCTTGTTCTTAAAAATCCACTTGGGCCCAATCGCTTGGTGACCACTTGGAAGAGGAACGAGCTCCCGAACTTCATTTCTTTCAAATTACATGAGCACTTCTTCCATTGCAACTATCCAAGAGCTGTAAGGACCATCTACGTTGCAATACTAACAAAAACACTCTAGAGGGGGGTGAATAGAGTAATGACAATAAATTGTGCAATTAAAATTTAACTTGCAAATGCGGAATAATAAATACAAGAGGAATGTATCAACACAATCAATCCAAGCGCAAACACAAGATATTACACTGGTTTCCCAAACTTTGGTACGTTCAGCCACACCAATATTCACTATAATTCCCACAGAGAGAAGTGAATACAATTTCACACAGAGATACATCACACAGAGGATTTGGATTCTCACAAAAAGAAATCCTTGCTTTTACACAGAAAGACTTATGCTCTTACATAGAGAGACTCAAACTCTCACACAGAGAGATCTCAACCAACCCTCACACAGAAGGTTATACTCTCATACAGAGAGTAACTAGCTCTCACACAGAAAGCTAGTGTTTCAATGAAATAACAAATTAAAACAAATACTCTTACTTATGCCTTGAGATGAACTTACTCATTAATGAATGCAAGGCATGGAAGAGGATCTCTAAGTGATGAGATTAGCTTGAAAGCACTTGGATGATTTTCCTTGAGCTTGACTTCAATGCATGAAGGAGATTTAGAGCTATAAGTGGGAAATGAGAGAGTTTGAGAGTGACTTAATCAAACTCTAATGATTTGCAATAGCATCAAGAAGTTTTAATGAACTCAGCCCTCTCATATATATAGGAAACTCTAAGGAACCCTCAAGCTCAAGTAAAAAGCCAAAATGAATAAATCTGCAACGGCTAGATTTTGGCAATTTATGTCACCGACAGTCGACTGATGAACAACCGACTGGTCAACGGCTATAAAAATCCCAATGGCTATAATCTAAGCTAGGACAGGCGACTGGAGAAGACTACATTGGCTCCTGTAAAATGAGCAGGCGCCTGAATATCCTTAAGCAGGTGACTGTCACTTGGGATGAAAATAGAGCAGAGAAAATGCAACTTACACACAGATGACTGTAGATCAATTAACAGGCGGCTGTAAATAGACAGGTGACTGTAAATACTGCATCAGTCGACTGACTTGCAAATTGGGATGAAGCCTATAAAATGCAATTTGCGCTCAGACGACTGTAAAACAATTAACATGCACTTGTTGGAAGACAGGCGACTGTAAATTACACTTCAGTTGACTATTCCAAAAGCTCAAGTAAGAGTCAAGTAATGGTTGACTTGAGCTGGGTCACAACAGTCGACTGTAGAATGCTCGACAGGCACCTGGAGTCACCCAATCGCATGTAAGACCTTCATCAGTCGCTTGTTGGAGAGCCAGAGACTCCAAATGAGTCATTTCACATGATGAACCTATTTGGTTGGATTATATGATAATCCTAAGGCTCACTAAGATGGTTATATGCATATGCATGGATGAGTAGACCATCTATCAAGGCATTACATTAAACCTAGACTCAAAAAGAGAAACAACAATAAATTAAATATTACATGGATTAGATTGCTTTCCTTAGAGTCTATGGCTTCAATTCTTAATGCCTTGTTGCTCCCTATCATCTCCAAGCTTTGGCACCCCTTGAGTCCAAGCTTTGGCATTGCTCCTCTTGATGTCCATCCTTGCACCAAGCTATTAGTCTCCAAATCATGCTATTCTCTATATGATAAACATGAGACTAAAACAAGAGAGACATTAGCAATAACATAGTGTTGTGATCATCATCAAAATAACATTGGTATGAAACACCAATACTCAATAATCTCCCCCCTTTTGATGATGACACATATTATGTAAAACATAAAGAAATAAAGCACAATGCTAATGAGCACCCCCTACTTATATGTACCAATTGTAGAATGAAATACACAATGGTAAATACACATAATACCAATAGAAATAATGATAAACAATGGTGACATATAATAGGCATGGATTACATTAACCAATTGCAATAAATATATTAACATTCTCCACATGAATGGTTTACATAATCCCACACATCTCTCCCCATATATATATATACTAGTCATAACTCGTGCCCGCGGGCACGGTTCATTTAAGATTTTTCCCTGCGAAATCTTTGTTACCCAAAAAATTATTTCCACAGCCAAAATTACACGGAACAACAGATTAGCGTCGAAATATTTCACGGCACAGGCGCCTTCGGCGTGGAATAACAAATTCGGCGCAGGCGCCTTCAACACGGAACAACAAATTCGGTGCGGAACAACAAATTAGGGAAAAAAATTTAGCGGAACAACAAATTCGGTGCCAGCTAAATTTTTTACGCTAATTTGTTGTTCCGCGTCGATGGTTCTCGAGCCGAAATTGTTGTTCTACTCCAAGGTTCTTTCGGCACATGGGCAGAACAACAAATTCGGCATGGACGACTTCGGCACGGAACAACAATTTCGACGTGGAACAACAATTTCAACACGGGCGTCTTTGGTAATTCGGCGCAGGCACCTTCGGCTCGGGTGCCTTCGGCTCGCCTTCAACCAATGTTCTATTCCCCAACTTGTCGGTTTCAAACAATGCTCTAGTATACACAGAAAGAGACGGTGACTCAAATGTAAGGAGGGCTATGTTTCAAATATCCTAAAAGCTCTCTTAGACTCACTTTTGTATAACTATTTAAGCAATGAGGCTTCATTTGATCCAGGATCGTGAAATTCTTGCAAAACCGAAATTCTTGCAAACCCAAAATTCTCGCAAAACTGAACTCTTCAAGCAAGAAATTTTATTCTGGATTTTCTGAAATTTCTTAGTCAATTCGTGTCCTTAAACTGTGTACTTGTACATGTATTAATATTATCTTTGATTTTATCAATTTAATTGATTCAATGTTTTCATCTTAGTTGCTTGAATCCTATAGTTGTTCAGGATTTATCATTTGTAGATAGAGATGCATTCACACAATCAACCACAATTAGCAATGATTATTTTCATAAGTGTGATATTTGACCTACATTTTCATACATTTTAACTTGCATGTGACATAAACACTTACTGTAAACAATGACATCATGTGTTTATTTGTAGGATGGAATTACCCTACAATATCTTCTTATAAGATCATCATTAGGATTCTGCCAATAGATAAGTGTATATCTATTCCATTTCTATGAACTTGTTTGTGTTGCAAGGAACAACGGAAAGTGTGTTACATTTATAAAATGATATAGAGAAACCCTATGAAATGATTTCCAAGTTTTTTGTATATATATTGAAGAAATTCATTACTTTCATGTTTTTCACATATTTTTTTTCCTTTCATAGTGTTGCAGTTATTTAAATTAAACAATTTTCCATTTCTTATTCTAACTAATAATGTTGAATGTTTTGCAGGTCACAATTGCCACATCGATAATGTTTTGCCATTGATTTTACCTCCATCAGTCTCATGCAAAAAATGAATGGCAAGTATGTACAGGTTTAGTATTTTTATGTTTTGATTCAGTTCACTGTGCACACATATATATGCCACTATATCCCATAACTTTAATGGACATCCTTTGATAATGAGCAACTACATCTGATGGATTCGATAATAGGCTTAAAACCCATATGATTAAAGGGGAATCACGCTTTGAAAGAAGAAACACGCTTTATTACCCAAATCAAGACTGTCATCCAACAATCTACATCTATGTATCGAGATAATGTGGAAGAAGATTCCACTGCATTTCAGTTGCTAACATAACATTGGTACTTCAAAACACAGTCGTGTTGAGATTGGTTTGGTCCATGTTAATCGAACAATACAGGTTCACATAGAACTTGGGCTTCACTAATTGCCTCAAAAAATGTAAGCTCAAACTCTCATGGTGAAGCTCAGATCCAGCAGCAACGATGGATTCGTGATGTTCAACTTGACCTGGATGCTAGTCAAGCTAGCTCCTTTACAGTACAACAAAACTCTGTTCCCGTTCAACACGCTGTTCAGATTCCTCTGGCCCTTTGTCGATTTAAAAAATTCTTTGATCTAGCATCCATCAAATGAACAAATTCAGCACATTATAACATATCCAATAACAAACGATATTAGCAAACTTTAAAATTGATTTTTTGCATAAAAATACAAAACCTGTATGTGCAAAACCTATATGTACATACCTGCCATAAAATCTTGAATGGCAAACCTTTACAAACCCCCACTGTGAATCTTGAATGGCTAAACCTGTATGTACAAAACCTGTATGAATCATGAATTTATTTTGATAGTTTTCGTATTATAAGATATTTGTATTTCTCTCGTTTGGCCGATGTGTATGGCCCATGTGATCGTGCTTTAGCTTTCCTAAATAGTCTCAAAATATCATCCACCTTACCATTTCAGATGACATATCTAGTAATAATAGTTGCGCGTGTTATTGTATATCAAATGTGTAAACACAAATTGTATTTCACAATGCCAACATTTTCTGGACCATACATATGCACATATAGCAATTTACAAATGTTAACAACTTTTTGAACCCCAATTTTTGAGCAAGACTACTCTCTACAATGCACATGCATAAGCAGATACTTAAATTTTATCTTTTAGCTTACTTTACCATGAAAACAGGAACATTAACAGAACAAATATATAATATGAAATGTAAAGAGTGTATATGTAGGAAATACTGAGCAGAACTAATCGGAAAAGAGTATAATCATTTCCATATGATATCTTCAATAATCATTTATCATTCCTTGTCAAGCTTGTTAACTTTAAAAATCATGTGTTCAATATGTACTATCTGATTTAGGAATATGGTTTCCTCATGGCAATGGTTTAGCCTTAAAATCGATAAATTTCCAGAAAGAAAATGCAAAAAAATAAAATTGACCTTAAAGAAACATTTTTAAAAGGTAGCAAGGATCCGTTATAAGATTCAGAGCTCCCTCGCTGAAAAAATGGAAGAAAATGACAGGCTTCGTATTAGAATATGTTTGTATTTCTCTCGTTTGGTCCGTTCAATGTGTATGGCACATGTGATCATGCTTTAGCTTTCCTAATCAGTCTCAAAATATTGTCCCCCTTACCATTTCAGATGACATATCTAGTAATAATAGTTTCTAGTGTTATTGTATATCAAACGTGTAAATATAATTTTAAATTGTATATCACAATGCCAATGTTTTTCTGGACCATACATATGCGCATATAGCAATTTACAGAAGTTAACAACTTTTTGAACCCCAATTTTGAGCAAGACTACTCTCTACTATTTTTTGATACAACGAAAAATATAACTACTCTCTACATGTCACATGCATAAGCAGATACTTAAATTTTGAGATGATTTTTATTATTCACCATTGAAATTTCTAGGTCCTTCATTTGTCAAGCTTATGTCCAAAACAGATGGTCCTGGGCTTGTTCCACCATTGTATATTCCGAATTACTTGGGAGCATATAAAAAAAGTTAAGCATCAACATTGTCCAGTTAAAGTTTAGTTAAAGTTCAGTTATTATGTCATACAAATATAATGTAGATGCAGGTTGTTTTCTTTTATTGCTTTCAAACCGTGTTGAAATCTACATCCCCAAAGATGCTGGGTAGTTGGTGTTTTAATGTTTTATGTATCATATAATCTTACCACTCAGCAATAGTTCAGTACCCTTGCTTCTCCATTCTTCACGTATGTAACAAAGCTTGAGTTTGCGTAACAAAGCTTGAGTTCGGACCATTGCCTCATACTTTCATGCGGACTTCCAGGTTTCTGAAACATTTGGAAACTTTGATATTTGAAATTCTCCTCAAGATAATAACATGGTCACTGTAGATGTTCTCCTCAGCTGTAAGGTCCGGATTACTATGACTACCATGCGTATTCTCCACAATGGTCATTGGCTTGGTCTTTAGTACTTAGAAATGATTTTCAGGTGTGTCATAGTCTAGGTCCTGGAATTAAGCAATTGTTTCAGGATATTTTGTGCTCTTCTACAATTTCTGAAGTATTTACACACCTTTATAGGAGTTATGCCACTATTCCCTGCTCTTTTTATTTTCCTTCCTTTCTTTCTTATTAAATTGGACCTTAGTCTCCATATTCCTTTTGTTCTCTGGGAAATAATTCTGGCTATCGAAACACCCTTAATTGCTAGCATAACACTTGATTTCTTCCATGGCATTGGATTGATCTCCTTCTTAGCTAAAGAGCTGGAACCTGCTAGTAGCATGTAGACGATCCATTATAAGCTTTGTGACTCCTTCAACCTTCAAATTGCAGGATTGCCCTAGCAAGAATCCTGAATCTCTCCATAAGTACGAAAATAACCATCTATTAGTTTTAACAGGTTTAGAACCCAAAAAACTCTTATGAAATTCCATTCTCTCTTTTCCAACACCAAAACTGAAGTGCTCCCAAGGTTTCCCATGATTAATGTAGGATCTATGGTTATGAGCTCCCATGTTCTTGGGACTAATAATTCCCCTTTCTTTTGAGATCTCCTCTTCCACCAAGGGAATATAAAGGAGGAAGCTCCAGGGTTGGTTGAACATTTGGATACATTTGGTGGCTGTTGGTTCCCCCCAAGGAATTTGGTGATGTTTTGAAATGGAGAAGCACATATTTCCGTTTGAAATCATTTCTATTTCCCCCCCCCCAACACATTTCACTTCCAAATTCAAAAGATGGAGAACAGTTTGAAATTAAATGACATACTTCTTCCCTAAGAATTGGCCCATTCTAGACTCCCACCTCCCACATTTGTGCAGAGTAACACCCCTGTACTTGGAGCTTCCCCTAGGAAACCCAGTGCTCTGCCGACGAAGAACGCGCACAAATTCTTCCTTCATGAGATTCCCCATCTGCCACCAACATGTCAGCTCAATTCAACCCATCTGTTTCATATCAATGCTTCGTGTTTAAATTGCAACAAATCAATGCTACCCTCACCTGTTTCATATCATCCTCGTCTTCAAACTTGAAATTAATCTCCGCTTCGACCCCCCGAAACTTGATCGCCGCCCGGTCGTAAGCTCTTGCTGCAGCATGAGCCGTGTTTAATCCACCTGCAAATGAGCAGCCATTGCATACATACGACATCCAAAAAAGGAATATAATAACAAAATTACAAACATACACAGATAAACCTGCTTCCTAAAATCCCTGCAAGCAGACAGATGACCCCGAGCCTAAGTTTTGTATTCTATTCGGAAAGCAAAGGTAAAGTGAATTGGATGGAAGCGAACCAGATACGGGACTCCCATCGGCCAGTCCTCCGGTAGAATGTGACTCCGTGATACTGGGAGCTCTTGGACCGGGGACCTCGTCGGCTTTTCTTGATCGATCACCGCGCCTCTAGCACCTTCCCAGCAGCTGCAGCTGGAGTAGTCTTTGACGACTATGGGAATTGAACCCTGACCCAATGAGCCTGCGGTAACGGATGCCCAGCTGAAGGCACTGTCGTCTCAGCCATCTCGTGGATAGGAAAGAACTGGCGGGTCACAGCCGAGGCAGCCACAGACGGACAGATCGAGAACCTGAATATCTTTTTGCACGCCTTCTCATCTTCACCGTCGTCATTCGCTTCATCGGATGCCTCGACGATGGCCGATAAGCTGTAAGCAGAGTTCCCCCGATCCCCCACGGTCACCATCTGTTCTGGGGAGTCGTTTAGATCCAGCATCGAGGAGGTTGCCCATCTGTCACCAATATCTCAGCTCAATTCAACCCATCGTGTTTGATCCACTCGAAAACTGATTAAATTGCAGCAAATCAATGCTACCCTCACCTGTTTCATATCATCCTCGTAGTCTTCCAACTTGAAATTAATCTCCGCTTCGACCCCCCGAAACTTGATCGCCGACCGATTGTAAGCTCTTGCTGTTGCGCGAGCCGTGTCGAATCCACCTGCAAATGAGTAGCCATTGCATACATACGACATACAAAAAGGAAGACGATAACAAAATTACAAACTTACCCAGATAGACATGCTTCCACTGATAAATTGAGATCTTTCACCACAACTTCACCACAACCGATAGAGGAGCATCGATGTCTCCGGAATCCAGTGGGGGATGGTGATGTCTCCGGATTCCAGAGGCACAACAACTTTGCCACAATCGATAGGGGCAGAGGAGGAGAACAGTTTGATGTCTCTTTGATGTCTATCAGACCGCAAGAAGAAGTTGAAAACCATCAATCATCGAAGTGAGAGGAGGTGGTGTCTGCACCATACCTGCTATTGGAAAGCGTGGGCGAGGGAGAGGAAGGCGTCGACCTGGCCGAGGCTCAGGAACAGTGTTCTTGACGGTAGATCCATGTTCAAATTTTTTAGGGATGATGTTTGTTTTAGGGGAAGCAGGGGGGAGAGAGTTACCTTTTTGGTTTGTTATTAGGAACAGCACATAGATTCAAAATTTTAGTTTCTTTTTCGTTTTGTTTTTGGCAACCAGCGGAGAGATTCTTGCAATCCGCGAGAGCTAGCGTAATGGGTTTCTGGCCATTAGATTGTGGATAAATGAACGTTGAGGATTTGTTTTAGGATTCAACCTAGGATTCAGCCACAACCATAAATTTTCCCTCCAAAACTTTATAAAATCTTTAATCCTAGCCCTTCATTTTTTTCAAGATGGAATCTTTGCCCCCATTGATTTTTTCACAAATCAAAATTCAAAAGTTCTACACAAAAGTTTGTCCTAGTTATCCAAATTCTCTTCTCCCAATTTCTCTTATCCAATTTCTCTTGTCTTAACCAAATTCTCTTATCCAAATTGTATTAACCAACCATTGTTTTATCCAATTTCTCATCCCTTATCCAAATTTTCTTATCCAAATCTTATATATATATATATATATATATATATATATATATATATATATATATATCTCTCTCTCTCTCTCTCTCTCTCTCTCTCTCTCTCTCTCTCCCCATAGATATATATATCTCCCCAAATGCATATGTATGATAAACATGATTTACATAATGCATATATATCTCCCCTTTGTCATTGTCAAAAAGGTGTACATCAAAAATATCCCCCTTGACATTGATTTGACAATATACCAAGAGATAAAGAGATGATGATACCAAATATTAAAATTTTATGGGTATCAATCACTATTCCATGCTCCCCTAGATCATAGAAACGGTCAAATTTTTGACTTCTAGGATCTAATACCAATTGTAAAGAAAGAGATAAAATATCTTTAAAGATAATCTTTTTTAGCAATTGTAAATCATACTTGGAGCCATGGGCCTAAAGTGTATCAAAGCATAGATAAGGAAAAATTAAATATGCTTGATACAAATGACATTGCCAAAATATAATCTAACATGAAACATGTTGGCAATATCAATGGGTTAAGATCAAGACCATAATAACCAATTGTAAATAATGATCTTTATCAAAACTCAAAATGAGAGTTAAATTATGTTGTAAAGATAATTTTAAACATACTTAACATATTAACTCCCCTATTGACATACATATTGACAAACAATGGGTATGCTAAAAATAGACATTAAGCATAATACCCATGCAATATGCATCTGTGTGTGTGACCTAAACATTAGGGAACCAAACCCATGAGGAGTTTGATGTCCTAATGTAACACATGAGGTGATCACATCTCTAACTAATGAGTTGATGTAACTATCCCTCTCTTGCACACTACACTTAGTGGGAATCCATAAACTAAAGGATTTCCTAAGCAATGGTTTTGCCTTTGCAAGAGGGATGGATGTGGCATGCTTAGGTGTAGAAATAATTTCTTGGCATGCATAAAGTGAGGATTTTGATTCTGAGCAAAAAAATGAAGAATTTCCATTTTTCCTCACCACCTTGTGATTTACATGCTTCTTGTTGGTGTTATTGTGATACAAGAAGGCATGGTGATTCTTCTTAGGTGCTTTTTAAATATTTCTTGTATTTGCACCAAAAAAAGAATTAGAGGTAGGTTTGGATACCATATTTTGAATATACCCCAAACCTCCTCTATGGTTTGTCGGATGTTGTTTTTCAAGTAAACCATAAAGTGAATCCCTAGAATAAACAAAGCTTTTGAGCTTTTGGGATTAATCGTTGCATTTCAAAGTAGGTTATTGAATGCGAATTTCTAAGCTAAGGTTTTGAGCAACTAATTTATCATTGGAAATTCTCAATTCCTTAACTTGAGAGAAGTGTGTCTCTCTCACTAGTATCAAAAATATGCATATCATTATTGTTTACACTAGAAGATTCAAGTGCATGCACCCTACTCATATCATTTTTAAATTTAGCTTTCAATTTAGCATATGAGTCGATGCACTTACTTGCCGCATTGGAGGCCACATTGTATCGGTATTCGAGCTCCTTATAGGATAGCTTTGGCTCCTCCTCTTCATTGCTTTCCTCCTCACTAGAGCTTGATGAAGACTCGTCCTATTTTGCCATGAAGCATGCTTCTTCATTGGACTTGAGCCAAGATTCCACCTCTTCATTGCTAGATCTTGAAGAAAGATCTTCCAATGCCGTGAAACACATGTGGGCTTGCTCCTTGTCATCATTTTCTTCGTCACTAGATGAATCCTTATCCGAGTCATCGAATGTGTCGACAAGTCCCTTCTTTAGGTTCTTGAATTTGGACTTGCCTTTCCAATGCTTCTTCCCTTTCCCTTTGTAATTTTCTTTGTCAAGTTTGGAAGGGCATTCTGTAGAAAGATGACCTTTTCCTCTACAATTGAAAAAATAGAATTGTTAGACATGGATGCAAACTTTGACTAAGATTTACTTTCCTTGCCCTTGAGAAATGCCTTGAATTGCTTGGCAAGCTCAATGAAATCATCATCGCTAACATCATCTTCTTCATCTTCTTCACTCGAAGCTTCCTGATGGAATTTCTTTCTCCACTCGATTGGCTCCTTCTCGGCATAGAATGCTGTAGTGACCCTGTGCTATGAGGAACAAACACTAGAGGGGGGTGAATAGTGTTTTATAGAATTATAAGGAATTTATGCCAAATAAAACCCTACTTAACCAACAAATGCGGAATGTAATAAATGAACAACAACCCAAGCAAGAATGCAAAGCAAACAAGCAATGTATCCTGGTTCGGTGCCACCCAAGTCTCCCCGACTTGTTACCGGTGCCCTACTCTAGCAACACCCGGATCCCCTCCGGATACTCTAGCAAACCGCTAGAGATTTCCTTTAGCCCACTTGTGGAAAACCTCCAACAAGTGCAATCGACCTACAATCGATGTCCGTGTATCCCACAACCCGGGAACACGCAAAGTCCTTAATCCCACAACTTGGGACTAAGCCCACTCTCACAAACCGAGAGCAAAAACTAAATCTTGACTCCAACAACTTGGGATCAAGCCAATCCTCTCACCACCGTGAGTATACAACAATTAAGAAGTATAAAGAATGAAATATAAAACTTCTTACCACAAAATCCTATGCCTTGAGAAATACTTACCAATTTGGGCGCAAGAATGGATTTTGAGGAAGATGAGATCACCAAACCTAGCTCCACCAAGGTGAGCAGCAATAGATGGCTAGGAAGGAGTTGGTGACTTGGATTTAAGCTCTTAGCTTGAGAAGCTCACAAGGAATGAGAATCTCTCTTGAGAAATTAGTGCTCAAAGAGAAGGAGAGAGATTCTTGTGAGATGAGAGAGCTTGGAATTGGAGTTGAATGGCACTCTTCAAAGGTGTGAAAATGTCTCTAATTTCAGCCTTGGATCCCTACTTAGAAGCACTCAAACTTATAAGGGAAGAGAGAAAACGGTCACAAAATTCATGGCATTAAATGCCCCAACGGCTCTAATCTGAATCTGCTTAATCGGTCTAAGAAGGATCATCAACCGACTAGATTGACAACTAGTCGGTCAGTGAACCTTCTTGGACCGACTAGATGGTTGACAGAGAAGATGGTGAAATCTGGGTAAGAACTAGTCGGTCTAAGAAGGATCATCAACCGACTAGATTGACAACTAGTCGGTCTAAGAAGGATCATCAACCGACTAGATTGACAACTAGTCGGTCAGTGCACCTTCTTGGACCGACTAGATGGTTGACAGAGAAGATGGTGAAATCTGGGTAAGACCTAGTCGGTCTAAGAAGGATCATCAACCGACTAGATTGACAACTAGTCGGTAAGTGAACCTTCTTGGACCGACTAGATTGGCTTTTAATGCATTAATCATCCTTCTTGAACCAACTAACTGGTCAACAGTACAAAGGTCGAATTTCACAAGGAAAACTAGTCGGTCTGAGAAGAGATACCAACCGACTAGATCGTCATTTAGTCAGTCGGTGAAACTTTTTGGACCGACTAACTGGTCAACAAATGGTCTTGAATTGATTAGGATAACTAGTCGGTCTGAGAAGGATTTCCAAACGACTAAATTGTCATCTAGTCGGTCGGTGTACCTTCTTGGACCGACTAATTGACCAACAGTGAATGGGCTGAATCAAGCAAGGATATCTAGTCGGTTCAAGAAGGATTCCCAACCGATTAGATCGTCATCTAGTCGGTTGGTTCTTCTTCTTGAACGAACTAAGATGCATATGAAACTGTGAAATGAAACGATAGGCTATGGGAAAGTTTCTAATGGCTTCTAAGGCAATCCTAGAGATAAGATATGAAAGTTATGAAGATTTCTAGGCAAGCACTACTGAAGGTTTAACATTCTACTAAACCGAAGCTAGAAGACATAAAAGTAAACACGACAAACCGTCTTCAAAGCTTCAACATGGAGAATCCAAATCCCTTGACTTCATGGATACTCCTTATGCTTCAACGAAGCTCCAGGCACAACGATCATGTGTTCTGAGGAAGTCTTGGGACGTCGCTTGAGATGAGCAAATTACTTTGGCGACGATCTCCATAATTCTTCATGGACTTGAGTCTTTTAGTTGAATGACTTGAATATCATAGTCTTCGAAGCTTTGACTCATCCATTCATTTCTTCTCTTTGGATTGAATCTCCATTCATTTGTTGATGCCATTGGCTTGAGGTTTGAAGTAGCCGTTGAGTTCTTCAAGCCAATGCTTCACCTGTGTTGATCTACTAAGTCCTCTACTTGAATCAACACGTGTAGTCACTTTTGATCTTCTTGAATCTAATTGGTGACTTTTCAGCTAACTGCAAACACAAGAGTTAGTCACAATGGTTTGTGTTTGATCATCATCAAAATCAAGGTGGAGAGTCCAATACTCAACATTCTCCCCCTTTTTGATGATGACAAACCAAATATAAACAAAACAAATAATTTGTGCATTAAATATACTTACTCCCCCTGCAATGATGCCAATCAAGTTAATATCAATAATCAATAGCATCATTCAGCAGTAAATATAATGTGTATCACATGAGGTTGTGTATATATCGCATGAATGACCAGAAATAATATGCATACACAATACAAAACATATAGGTGATACACATAATAAACATGAGCATGATTACCATTATATATATAATGTAATCCATACAAACTAAGGTAATCACCAATGCTCCCCCTGAATCATATACATGAACGATCATAGTTAAAGTCTATATGATTCAAGTTATTGTTTAACACTCAACATTTAATAAGCACATCCTTTGTTTATTTCTCTCCCCATTTGTCATTAACAAAAAGATATGGGGGTATAGAAACAACAAATGCAACAATAGAGTGAAAAATATAAAGGTATATCAATTGTAAAGTTACCAATTGTAAAGTTTTCTAATGTAATGTTACCAATAGAAAACTAGATATCAAAATAAAGATATCAATTGCAAGAGTACATATCCAACAACAACTCAACCACCCTCAATTATCACAAAAAGATAAGCAATAAGCCTATGAGATAAAAGAATACAATAAATACTAATTGTAAAGAGTAGTGTGAGCAGTGTTAGAAAAGTGACAGTGCAAAAATCATGACATCACTTGTGAAAGAAAAACAAGTGATCAAATAGTGTCAAATACCCAAACAAACTCAATTATCACAAAATTTATAACATTAAGCATAATGTAATAGACTGTCCTGTGATACTAATTGTATACTTGGCAAGATATATCGAGCATAATTAAGTGCATGGAAAATAATTCTATGTTTTCATACAAGCAAATCTATTTAATCAATATAATCGTCGAGCGACGAAGTAAATAAACATGTTTTCATACACATTGTAATCAATATAATCAATACCAATTGTAATCACCCTCAATTTAATCAATATGTTTTCATACACATGGTTACTATAGACATTCTTAACCATGTGTACAAAGTTATGTTATAATATAATAACACAGATTAAGTAGGCATTACAAAGTGATATAATGGCATGTGATATCAATCGTAGGCATACCAAATCATCTTCAAAAAATATCACAGCAAAACTCCACAAAGCATCTCCAAAAGTAAGCATACCAGATATAAGTGAAGTGTGCGATGTGGGGGTGACAAGGTGATACAATGAAAATGAATATCGATTATCTATATTACGCAAAAGTGTTATGCCAAAATAAAGATATTAAGTTCATAAAACGTATGTCATGCACAATTCTAGCAAACTAGGATACTAATTGAAACAATGTTCAAAAGAACCATAGTACTAGCATGCATTCCAAAATAGATACTCACATAATGAGTCAAGATAAGCATGGAATGACATGAGCATAAGGAAGATAAGCACTATATCATACGCTCAAAACTAGCATCAAATAAGAGCATGTAGAGATGATATCCAATATAAATAGTCTAACAATTGCAAATATGATACCAAATGTAAATATGATATGTAGAGATGATACCAATTGTAGACTAACAGAGTATGCAAAGCAGGCAAATAATGTCAAGATCATGAACATCACATGCATGCATACCAATTATGCTTATAGAATAAAAACTTGAGTAAGCACAATATAATCGGAGGTAGCATCAAAGAAGTCATAGTGCATCAAGATATATTCATGGAAGAATATCTAAGACAGAATGTACATATCATCAAACACAATATAAAGCTTATGTGATCGTGTAAAGCACAAGTTATCTCTAACATCTCATAAAAATAGCATAAAATATGAGCATGAGATGAGAGATGACATAGTGAGAAATACAGCTTGAAGATTACTAACTAATATGAATGAATGTTATGTCACTTGTGAGAATATCCTACATGAAATATTTAGCTATAGACATGAAAGATCTTTTGAATAAAATTATACCTAAACATCAGTCAAGAGGTAATTAAAAAAGACAAGTAACATACATTGATTACCGCAAATCATATCAATACATCTCATAAAGATAATCATACAAACCATAAGAAAAGTATGAGATGTGTGGTGATACAATGAAAAAATACGCATAAAGATCCGAAATCATTAATCTTATACATGGCATGAATTATGCATAACATGATGAAGTATAGCATGCCAGTAAGAAATGAATCTTAAATGAAGGAATTGAAAAATTTTCAATGAAGATTAAGATCAATATACTTAATACAGTCTAATAAACAAGCAAGCATGTCATACACATCAGTTATCATATCCATAACATATAACAATCTTCACACAGAAGCATGCATGTGAGGAATGCGATGTGTAATGACAACGTGTTCCAAAGATATGAACATCAATAAACAACTAACCAATTCATTATATGAATGTTATAGCTACCATGATACATGAGTCGTAATAAGACATATATGACGTATATGAGCATGGCAGTCACATAAACAAACAATCTCCATGAGGGTGTGACAAGAATGAGCTAATGAAGACGTATGCTATATTACACAAATCCAATATATTAAAATACTAATTGTAAACATGGTAGTCAAAACCAATATATTAACATACCAATTGTGCAAAACACATACTTACAACCATTTAGCTTTCCCTATAAGTGTGCATCTCCAATGCATCATCCTTTCCTTAGAATTGATCCATCATTTGTAAATCAAGGAGTGTGTAGAGTAGGGATCTTGCACAATAATCTGACAATACAACAATTGGTGGTATCCAAAAAAATTTTTTTTGATCCAATAGGTTAAGAAACAAAATCAGGTAGTCCAATAACCAATCATTTACCAATTGTAAATGACACTCATCAATAGAAATGCATGACATGCATTAATATGAGTTATTATAATTACGAAAATCATACATATAGGGAATTAACAATTCTCAACCATTAGAAATTAGATACACATATACTAATAATTCCTAAGTACATCATTATGAATACACACATCTAATATAATAGTGTGTGCAAGAAAGATTCCGCATTCAATATGCATATGTGCACAAAATAAACATTCACGTCAAATGTATATTGAAGGAAGGCAAGAAAAGTAATACCACAAAGAGTGTGCATGAAAAGCATAAAGTATTAATTTTCATAACCAAATTTCTCTTTCCCTTTGGCATATCAACAAGATAGGAGATCACCAAGGGTTAGAGAAATTAACTAATCTATATGCACAACATAATATGAGAGAAATGTAATGGCATATACTGATGTTGGGGGTAGTGGACGAACTCAACTAATCTGATACCAAATGTAATGTCCTGATAGCAATCAAACATGTCATACTCCCACAAAATCATACAAACTATGCAAACTTGGGAGTAGTTGACAAACTCACACATATATATATATATATATATATATATATATATATATATATATATATATTTTTTGAAGGGATAGTGTAAGTCTTTATTAAAACATAGTGTACATCGACAGTGCACGGGAAGAGGGTATGTGGGAGCAGGGAGAGGGCACAAGCGCCGTCACCAACTACCCACCACCCCCTCACCCTTTACCTGCCCAAGAAGGATACATTACAATTACAATTAAAGGTCACCGGCAACTTTACCCCGCATCCCTAAATTCCCAATTTCCAAGAGCTTGTTTTGCCTCCGGAGTATTGGCATCCAAAAGATAGAGGATATCCCTAACCGCTTTAGCAATATGAACAAACAACTCCGTCTTAGTCGTCTTAAGCCCCTCAAAAATCCTTTTGTTTCTCTCTTTCCAGATGTACCAAACTGTAGCCGACAGGACTGTTCTAGCCAAAATACCCATCGTCTCCTTCTTATCATATTTCAGTAAAATGTAATCGCCAATGTTGACTAGTGATGGGTCAGTGATGGATGAGATGCCCAATTTCAGTAAACTCCTAGTAATAATGTATTTAGCATAGTCACAACCAAAAAATAGATGGGTACAAAAAGTAATCAAATACGCATGGTACCCAAGCAATGAAGTGCAATAAGAGTGAGTTAGCAAGGTGGAAATCAAATAGAGGTTAGAGTTTGATTTTCATATATATAATCGCATGAGAATATTTCATTCCTAATATACGACTCTATATGAGTGTTCATACCATGCCTAGAAGGAATCCAAAAGATAGGGATTTGGGATTCTTAAGAGGTTGAAGAAGCATGAGTAGGAAGTTGGGATGCACGCTTGTGAAGTGGAACATAAATATAAGCGTGTCCCGTGTGTGAAACATGCAAATGAGCATTAGTTCTAATCATGAAAATTTTTAAGCCACATGTTATAAATAATTCTCGGATAAACATATGAGTAAGGATAATGAATACACAATGCACATCAGTCAAGAATTTGACACACGTGAAATACATAGACATGAATGACATACAAGACTCACAATATGCAAACATATGATATGCATGAGATAGTCTCAAACACAAAGTGACATCTACATGCATCCAACACGCATGAATACCAAATGTAAGAATATACTTACAACATTAAGCTCCCCCTACTTTGGTGCATCACTTAAGCACCATCAACTCCATTTAAATGAAAGTCTTTGCAAATCAATGAGTTGGTAGGGTTGGTATCCCAATGTGGATTGAACCTAGAAAACATAATTTTGGTATCCAAAAACCTTTTTGGATCCTATTGGTTAGGCAACAAATTTAACAAACTAAATTCAAATTATTGTAACCCATATCCTAATGTAATCATACACAATATTAATGAAGCATGTAATTATGTTGCAAGATAAATATTTAACCAAATACATGCATATACCAATTGTACCAAAAATAAGTATATATATATTATAATCCAAACGCATGACATGTATCACATGCAACAAAACATGAATATGAGCCAACGCATGTGTTGCAAGAAGAAATATTAAATATTCTAAATATGAAAATCAGAAACAAAATGATTTACAAATAATCATGCAATGGAAATTAAATTCAATATGAATTTACGTTTCTAATCACACATGAGCATGTAAGGCCAAAATGCAAACAAAAGAATAAATCAATTCTTAACACAAATGCTTTGGTACCCATAAAATGAATATAAACTTATGGTACTAGGCAATGAAGGGTCAACGAAAACTAACCCTTCGGAAACCAAGTCCAAGAGGACCGTGATTTCCCAACATAATCATCATTCATAATAATATCATTAATTTAAGATTGCACATACATATCCTTAGCATGAATGCTAGTGTTCTTAGGACCCCAAATAGTGTAAGATTTGGGTATCCTCTTCCTAGTGGTTGCATGCACAAAAGGTTGATTTCTACGTGGTGCATGTGGCCTAGGAACATGAGATCTAGCAAGAGCATGAGGAACATTGTGTTGTGCTAAAGCATGATGATGAGCATATGATTTATGGTGTGGTGTTGCATACATACGTGGATGAATATGAGAAGTGTATGCATGAGGATGATCATGAGAATAAGCATGCACATGTGGATGTGATATGTGATCATAAGCATGTGAAGGTGCATGAGCATGAGTACGTGCTTGAGAGTGTCTCAAATGAGTGTTTGCACGTGCTCGTGGGTATGGAACATAAAAACCATCATTCGTGTGAACATGTGGAGTAGGAGGTGTGTTCCTACGTGGCATAGTATTGGTGTACATGAATGCATGACCCTTCTTTGGAGGTCCACCCAAAGTGGGTTTCTTTCCAAAGGAGGGAGGTATAGGAGTGGTGGTTTCCTTAGTAGTAGAACTACCCAAGTTGTTATAGACACCACTCGTGGATGCACCGGAGGATGGCCTCACAAAATCTATAGTTACTTCACTATAAGAGGTGCGTGCTTTGGATGCATGTGTGGTGAGCTCGTGCACTTGGGATTTGAGATCCTCATTCTTAATCCCCAAACTAGTGTTTTGAGATTGAAGATTTTCAATCTTGAGATTGTTACTATCCACAATAGTAACACGATCAAGTTGAGATTTGAGGGACTCTACCTCATTTCTCAACATGCCATTTTGAGTAAGCAAACTTGCTTTCTCAATAGCGAGTGTCTCAACAATGGTATCATTGTTAGAGGTGCTACATGAAGATGTGTTAGAGAGACTAGCAATCTTATTCTTAGCATCACAATATTTATGCAAAAGCTTTTGATAATTATCAAATAATTGCTTAAGCTCAATTTTAAGATCATCCGTTGTTACCTCTTCATCGTCGCTATCGCTTTCACTTGAGTCGCTTGATTCGTCACTAGAGTCGTCCTCTCGTGCCATCAAACCCATGAATGAATCTCTTTCATCATTGGCGGAAGAACACTCCGAGGTGGATTCTTCTTGCTCTGCTAGCATGTGCCATATTTGATATGCCGTTGTTGCCTTGGACACATGCATAAGAATATCATAAGTTAAATAATCAAGCAAGACATCCATTACCTCTTGATGTTTCCCAACTAATTCTTTTTGCTTATTTGTCCATTCATGTTCGGGAGTGGTAGGTGCACGAAGGGGCTTCTCCACAAGATTCCAATAATCCTTATCGATGGATTGAATATAGGCCTTCATCTTTACACACCAACTTTGATAATTGGGCCCGAGGAGATACGGTGGAAGAGGGCATCGTGTGTTGTTGTTGTTGGTTGCCATAGCTATAACCTCGCTCTGATACCAATTGTAGTGACCTTGTGCTATGAGGAACAAACACTAGAAGGGGGGTGAATAGTGTTTTATAGAATTATAAGGAATTTATGCCAAATAAAACCCTACTTAACCAACAAATGTGGAATGTAATAAATGAACAACAACCCAAGCAAGAATGCAAAGCAAACAAGCAATGTATCCTGGTTCGGTGCCACCCAAGTCACCCCGACTTGTTACCGGTGCCCTACTCCAGCAACACCCGGATCCCCTCCGGATACTCTAGCAAACCGTTAGAGATTTCCTTTAGCCCACTTGTGGAAAACCTCCAACAAGTGCAATCGAACTACAATCGATGTCCGTGTATCCCACAACCCGGGAACACGCAAAGTCCTTAATCCCATAACTTGGGACTAAGCCCACTCTCACAAACTGAGAGCAAAAACTAAATCTTGACTCCCACAACTTAGGATCAAGCCAATCCTCTCACCACCGTGAGTATACAACAATTAAGAAGCATAAAGAATGAAATATAAAACTTCTTACCACAAAATCCTATGCCTTGAGAAATACTTACCAATTTGGGGGCAAGAATGGATTTTGAGGAAGATGAGATCACCAAACCCTAGCTCCACCAAGATGAGCAGCAATAGATGGCTAGGGAGGAGTTGGTGACTTGGATTCAAGCTCTTAGCTTGAGAAGCTCACAAGGAATGAGAATCTCTCTTGAGAAATTAGTGCTCAAAGAGAAGGAGAGAGATTCTTGTGAGATGAGAGAGCTTGGAATTGGAGTTGAATAGCACTCTTCAAAGGTGTGAAAATGTCTCTAATTTCAGCCTTGGATCCCTAGTTAGAAGCACTCAAACTTATATAGGGAAGAGAGAAAACGGTCACAAAATTCGTGGCATTAAATGCCCCAACGGCTCTAATCTGAAGCTGCTTAATCGGTCTAAGAAGGATCATCAACCGACTAGATTGACAGAGAAGATGGTGAAATCTGGGTAAGAACTAGTCGGTCTAAGAAGGATCATCAACCGACTAGATTGACAAATAGTCGGTCAGTGAACCTTCGTGGACCGACTAGATGGTTGACAGAGAAGATGGTGAAATCTGGGTAAAAACTAGTCGGTCTAAGAAGGATCATCAACCGACTAGATTGACAACTAGTCGGTCAGTGAACCTTCTTGGACCGACTAGATTGGCTTTTAATGCATTAACCATCCTTCTTGAACCAACTAACTAGTGAACAGTACAAAGGTCGAATTTTATAAGGAAAACTAGTCGGTCTGAGAAGAGATACCAACCGACTAGATCGTCATTTAGTCGGTCGGTGAACCTTCTTGGACCGACTAATTAGTCAACAAATGGTCTTGAATTGATTAGGATAACTAGTCGATCTGAGAAGGATTTCCAACCGACTAAATCGTCATCTAGTCGGTCGGTGAGCCTTCTTGGACCGACTAATTGACCAACAGTGAATGGGCTGAATCAAGCAAGGATATCTAGTCGGTTCAAGAAGGATTCCCAACCAATTAGATCGTCATCTAGTCGGTTGGTTCTTCTTCTTGAACCAACTAAGATGCATATGAAGCTGTGAAATGAAACGATAGGCTAGGGAAAGTTTCTAATGGCTTCTAAGGCAATTCTAGAGATAAGATATGAAAGTTATGAAGATTTCTAGGCAAGTACTACTTAAGGCTTAACATTCTACTAAACCGAAGCTAGAAGACATAAAAGTAAACACGACAAACCGTCTTCAAAGCTTCAACATGGAGAATCCGAATCCCTTGACTTCATGAATACTCCTTAAGCTTCAACGAAGCTCCAGGCACAACGATCATACGTTCTGAGGAAGTTTTGGGACGTCGCTTGAGATGAGAAAATTACGTTAGCGAAGATCTCCATAATTCTTCATGGACTTAAGTATTTTAGTTGAATGACTTGAACGTCATAGTCTTCGAAGCTTTGACTCATCCATTCCTTTCTTCTCTTTGGATTGAATCTCCATTCATTTGTTGATGCCATTGGCTTGAGGTTTGAAGTAGCCATTGAGTTCTTCAAGCCAATGCTTCACATGTGTTGATCTACCAAGTCCTCTACTTGAATCAACACGTGTAGTCACTTTTGATCTTCTTGAATCTAATTGGTGACTTTTCAGCTAACTGCAAACACAAGAGTTAGTCACAATGGTTTGTGTTTGATCATCATCAAAATCGAGGTGGAGAGTCCAATACTCAACAAATGCAACCCCCTTTTGCTTCTCGGGCTTGGTTGGTTGAATCTCTTTCTTGTGTTAAAGCTTGACTTCATACGCCATGAGATTCCCAATGCACTCCTCAACAGTGTATTTGGACATGTTATTTGACTCAAAAATCCCGTTGGCCTTTAACTCCCATTGAGATGTAAGCGAGTCAAGGATCTTCTCCACTCGATCCTCTTGGGAAATCACCTTCCCAAGTCCTTCCAAAGCGTTCACGATTTTTGTGAACCTTGTGAACATCTTCGAGATGTTTTCACCTTCCTGCATCTTAAACAACTCAAATTTAGATCTATATATGCATTGTTTAGATTTCTTTACCTTCGAAGTCCCTTCATGAGAAATCTCCAATGTGTGCCAAATTTTGTTGGCCGTTATGCACATGGAGATGTGGTTGAACTCATTTGAAGTGAGGGCGCAATTGAATGCATTCATATCCCTTGCATTGAAGTTGATTGAGTCTTTCTCCGCTTTTGTTCTTGAAGCCGCGGGTGTAGTAGGATTCTCAAATAGCAACTCCGTGATGTCCCATAGGTCTTGATCCTCCAAGTAGATCATCATCTTGATCTTCCAACTTGGGTAGTTGGTTCCGTTGAAGAGCGGGGGTCGTACGGTTGATAGACCTTCTTCATAAGACGTGGATATAGCGTTGAATGCCATCGTTATTGTATGTTATAACCTCGCTCTGATACCAATTTTAAGGACCGTCTACCTTGCAATACTAACAACAAACACTCTATAGGGGGTGAATAGAGTAATGGCAATAAATTGTGCAATTAAAATTTAACTTGCAAATGCGAAATTATAAATGCAAGAGGAATTAATCAACACAATCAATCCAAACGCAAACACAAGATATTACCTGGTTCTCAAAACTTGGGTGCGTCCAGCCACACCAATATTCACTATAATTCCTACAAAGAAGTGAATACAATCTCACATAGAGATTCCTCATACAGAGGATTTGGATTGTCACACAGAGAAATCATTTTTTTCACACATACAGACTTATGCTCTCACACAGAGAGACTCAAACTCTCACACATAGAGATATTAACCAACCCTCACACAGAAAGTTATACTCTCATACAGAGGTGGATAAGCATGAGACATATATGGGTTATATGCAAATTTAGGAGCATGCATGTTATATGCAACATATGGAGTATGCATGAAATGAGGTGGATGTGCATACATGGGAGGATGATATACATGAACATATGAATGTGTAGGAGCACGTGGATGAGTATTTCTCATGTGTGGGTTTGCACGTGTCCATGGTGTGGAGCATAAAATGTGTCATACATGTCCACATGTGAAGTAGGAGATTTCCTTCGTGTATGAGTATTAGTGTACATATATGCATGACCATTCTTTTGGTTTCCACCCTTAGTGGGTTTCTTGCCAAAAGAAGGAGAGTGTGAAGTGGTGGCCTTCTTGGTAGGTTTGCTACCATTAGTGTTTTTGACACCACTAGTGGATGCACCAGAGGATGGCCTCACAAAATCTATAGTTACACCACTATAGGAGGCGCGAGATTTGGATGCATTTGCTTCCACATAACTAAGTCCAACACGATGTGTGGCCGAAAATTGGTTTGCAAGCAATTCATCCAATTGCCATTTCCCTTTGTTAAATCTCTTAACTTGGGAGGGCATGAGCTCATATTTCTCCTTAAGAGAAGAAATATTGGTATCCAAGGTGGACACATGTGTTTTGAGCTCGTGCACTTGGATTTTAAGAGAACCATTCTCAATACACAATTGTGTGTTTTGTAAATCTAGATCAATATTATCTTTAGAATAATTTTGATCTAATTGTGATTTGAGGGAATTCACCTTATTTCTCAATATGTCATTTTGAGAAATCAAATTTGCTTTCTCAAGAGTAAGTGTATCAACAATGGTGTCATTGTTGATGATGCGTGGCATGGATGATTTGCTAATATTAGATTTCTTTAAAGTAGTATATCTAAGCATAAGAGATTGATACTTAGAAAATAATTCTTCGTTTGCAATACGAAGTTCATCCATGGTTACCTCGGGTTCATCGTTGTCACTATCACTCTCATCGGAGAATGGATCTTCTCGGGCCATGAAGCACATATGTGCACTCTCACCCTTTTCATACTCAAATTCACTTGAGGAATCTCTGCTTGAATCATCAAACGTCCCAACAAGTCCTTTCTTCTTGTCCTTCTTGTATTTGTCAAACTTATGGTATTTTGGAGATTTCTATTTTTCTTTGTTTCTAAGCATTGGGCAATCCTTCTTGAGTGCCCCGGCTTGTTACACATAAAACAAAGAGACGAAGTATTGTTAGTGGAATCAAATTTAGTTTTGGAAGGAAATTTACCATTGCGAAAAAAGCGTTGGAACTTCTTCGCCATTTGCGCCATTTCCATTTCGTTCTCGAAGTCTTCACTATCGGAGGATGAAGAAGCAGCCTTGAATGCTAACGCTTTCTTCCTAGCCTCCGTTGGGTTCATCATTGCTCTAATCTTCATTCGGTTTTTCCTTCTTACTTTGTAAGACATGAGAGTATCGATGAGATTCACCATGGTGTAATTCTTCATGTCATTGACCTCCTCAATTGTGATTGCTCTTCTTTTCCATTTTGAGGTCATTCCCATGATTATCTTTCTCACCTTTTCTTGTTGGGTGTAGACTTGACCAAGGGCTTCAAGCTCATTGGTGATGTCGGTGAAGCGATCGTACATCATTGCAATGTTCTTATTATCCTGCATATGAAACATATCGAAATTTTGTATTGCAACATATAATTTAGATAGCTTTACCTTGTTTGTTCCCTCATGGGTAACGACGAGATGGTTCCATATTTGATATGCACTCTTACATGTGCATGTTTTATTGAACTCATCCGGATACAATGCACAATGAAGAGCGTTCATTGCCTTGGCATTTTTCACTTCGGTGGACTTCTCGGAGGGAGTCCATTTGTCAAAATCCTCTTCGGAGGGTTCAACGTATTCCTTATGGAGGGTTCTCCACAGAGAAGCACTCCTAAGAAATGTTTCCATTCGACACTTCCAGTAGCCAAAATTCGTGCCATTGAAACGCGGATGATGAACCGTGGATTGTCCTTCGAAGATGGTAGACACACCATCACGATCGTGATTGTTGTATGAAGGAGGTGGAGGAACGTTGTTGTTGCTGTTGGATGCCATAGCTAAAAACCTTCGGTTTGATACCAATTGTAAGGACCCTGGCTATGAGAAAAACACTAGAAAGGGGGTTGAATAGTGTTTATAAAATTTAAACGAAAGTTATACCAATTTAAATTCCTAACCAACAATAAATAAGGAATTATAAATAAACCCAAAAATGAAACAATACTAACACAAAGTATGTTCCAAGGGTTCGGATTACCCACCTCAACTCCCAACTTGTTCCCGGTAATCCTACGTCCCTTCCAACCGGATACCTTCGGACACTCAAATTAGAACCCTAATTTGAGGTTTCCTTTAAACCCACTTGTTGCAAACTTACAAGTGAAATCGAAACACAATTGACGTCCTTGAGTCCCACAACTTGGGATCAAGCAAACCACTCTCACAAACCGTGAGTAAAACTAATATCAAAAGATATGAAATAATGAAATAGCAACACATACAATCACCTATGCCTTGAAGTAGAACTTGAATGAGCAAGTGTGTTGTGTATTGAAGTCTCTTCCAAGAAGAGAGAAATCCCTTTCTCTTGTCACCACCAATTGCCTAAGGGATATCACTTTGATTCTAGGTTGGAGAGTAAGAGAGAATGAGATTGGAAATCTAGGGATTTTGGATTTGAGAGCTTTTAAAACTTGAAGATGAAAGCTTAAGGTTTCGAAGAGATGATCAAGAAGATGAGTAACCCCTCAATGGAATAGTAGAATCCCTCTTTATAGGTTCTCTAAAACCCTCTAACAGAATCCCCAAAACCCCTTTGAAATTCTTGGAGAAACAACCAACAGATAGAATTTACACACTCGATAATCGACTGATGAAGAACCAACTGTCGACTGATGCACTCTGTCAGAGGGTAGGTGAGACTTCAAATGGTAACTTACCATGTAAGACAGTCAACCGATGAAGGTCTGATAGGCGCATGTAAACCTAACAGGCGACTAATAAAACTTCTACAGGCGACTGAGCGAAACATGAGTGAATTGAGAAAATACTGCAAGTGTTAGAAAGAAGGGACATGCGTCTGATGTGGTACCCACATGTGCCTGTACCATGGACATGCGACTGTGAAACCAACATCAGTTTTCTGGCCGAAACTTGCAGAGCTTGTAAAACCCAAAGTGTTAAGACAATAATCAACAGGCAACTGAAGAAGAATTCACAGGCGCATGTGCCACGGACAGGCGACTGTGAAACCGACATCAGTTGTCTGGCTGAAAGAAGCCAAGTTAATGATCTTTAGGCAAGAGAGAGACATAAGACTGACTAACAAGTCACAAGTACATGTAAGTTGGATATGCGCCTGTAATTTGTACAGCAGTTGCCTGATGAAAGTTATAGTTGAAAGCCCAAAACCCAAATGATAAAGTATGTACATAACAAATGACTGTAGAAAAAATCACATGCGACTGTTTGGAGACAGGCTCCTGTAAAAATTTCAGCAGTCGCTTGTTGAAATCCAAAATGCACATGTTTGAGAATTATGAATTGGAGGCCAAGGAAATGCAATCTAATGATTTCCTAGGACATAAATAAATATATGTGTGTGCTCCAACATAAATCTACTTTTAAGCTACATACTAGAAGAGAATAAAAAGATTACATCTGTCACGCCCCGCTTCCCAAAAATATGGAGGCGAAGCGTGAGAAGGTCCGCTCAGACTTGAAGCTACAAAGCTGCAAGTCCGATAAGCGTCAATCAAATTTAAAACTGCAGGTCCTTGCAATGCGAGCGAAACAAGATAATAATAATTAAATGAGACACAAGAATAATCTCAGAATATCCATAAATATAAATTCCAACATCGTAGAAAAGCCACCAGGCTAAAAGAAAAAGAGACTAAAGGCCCAAACATGGCCAACAAAATTACAAAGTACAAAACAACGGTGCTACGCACCAACAACTAACAAAAGGCCTAAAGCAAAATAAAGCTCAACAAGGACTCAAAGAATGGTCACCGGTGTCCACCACAATCCTCCTGGGCAATCATGGACTCAGGCTCAGCGTCAGCAAAACACCACGTACTCATCAACGGTCTCTGGCTCAGGGTCTAACATGTGACACCCAAAAGAGCAAGGGGCACATGTCAGCAAGTCTACAAGAGACTTGTGCAAGGAAACTGAAAGTAGGTAAAGCAACCTAGCAGTTCTAGCATGAATGCAATGACATGGCAGTTTAAAGTATGAGTGCAACAAGTAAAGTAAAGTAAGTACGAGCATGGAATTTAAACATGGCATGGATGACAAGTATTACATGAATCATTCACAAGACAAGTACAAGACAAGGAAAGTAAGCACCTCGTGCACAGAGATTCCGTCTTTTGGCTAGAGGGCTGATCAGGCCACTCCTAAGCTCAAGTGAACGTTTATCCCTACCCCTCCACGTGTGTCGAGCCAGGGCCTTACCCCCGAACTTGGAATGCTCGCTTCTGGATCACGAGCCAGGAAGTGTTTTTAACAAGTATGGCCTAGGGGTGCACCTAGCCAGGAACACGGAAACACGGATTTGTACAAGTATTTTGTAGCGTGTGCTACTATGCAACAATCAATTTGGATGACATGTAAGATGCAATGCATGGCAGTTAAAAGTACGTACAGTTTAAGGAAAGTAAACGTGACAGTTTAGTATGCATGAACAACAAGTTTAAAGGGTTGGATCTAGCTTCGTTGTCAAGCTAGATCAATTAGGTGACAGATCTAGTTTCGTTGTCAAAATAGATCAAGTAGGCGTCTAGCCAGCTATCATTTCACTGACTAGTCTCTTTTACGCTAGGAACAAGGAAGTGGCCTAAAAACATGGCCCTACACAAGAGTTGGCAAGTTTCACTTGCCTGCAAGTTCGACGTCTGAGCACACCGTCCAATGAGTCCAAAAATCACAATTATCCTACGTGCACATGTCCACCGGCCTAAAGTCCATATTATTAATCTTCATTAGTGAATTTAAAACATTTAAAATACTTTAAAAATACTGATTTTAGTCTTTATTAGCATGCAATTGGGTTGGGGGTCCTAGGGGTGCAAAGCGTTACCTCAACACGACGCGAAAGCTACACCGGCGTTGGGTAGCGACGCCGGGGGTTGGAATAATAGAACGCGCTCCAAGTCCTGATTCCAAATTAGTTTCCTCGCTGGAACGTTCAGAGCATCAACCGGGGCGACGGTTCTAGATTCCAAAGCTAGCACGTGCGACGACGGGCTACGACGTGTCGCAACGTCGTGCATGGCGAATCGTCGGAGAGAAAACACCTAGGTGGGGCCCACAGTAGTCCTAGGGACCTTTGGGGGACCCACAATACCTCTGGAGAACTTGGGGGGCCCACGGTGGCAAGTGGTGCGACGGGTGCGGGGTTGCGACGTTTGCTCTAGGTCGTACTCAGCCAAATGCGGGGAGCTCCATCGGTCAGTGCGGGGGAACGGGCTTGTGCAGCGCAGCGGGTCGGTGCGGGCCTTGGTGCGGAGGGGTTTGTCGGTCGGGCGCTTGGGGCGGCTCGGTCACAGCGCTTGGATGCGGGCAGGGAGATGTTGCAACGTTGCAACACTTGCAACACCGGTCGGTGCGGAGCAGCGGGTCGGTCGTGCGGGGTGCGGAGCGGGGCGACAAGCGGGGGTCGATGCGGAGCGCTGTGCGGAGCGGGGCGACAAGCGGATGCGGGCCAAGGCCTCAGTCAGACCGAGGGAACGGAGCGGCGGCTGCTGCAGCGATACGGAGCGGAGCGGCTGCGGGGTTGGGCTTCGGTCGGAGCGGGGGAACGGGGCCGTTTCCTTCGGTCGTGCGGTGGCTGAACGTCGCAACGTTGCGACGAATCGTCGCAACGTCCAATTTGGGTTTTAGAAGAGGCTAGGGCTAATTTCTTGCGAAAATAGGTCTTCCTAGGGGTTGCTTATATAGTATAGATGGGTTGACTTGGTCTAGGGCTAAATCTAATAGGATTAGAAGTTTAAAATAATTTAAAAATTTGAAATTCCACTTCTCCAACTCACCCAAGGATTTGACTTGGTCCAAATGAGCTGGAAATTGGCTCAAAAATTCTTTAAAACATTTAAAACTCAAATAAATTTTATTTGGCCGAAATTAATTTAAAAATAAATTATTAAAAATATTATAAAGCTTGTTAAAAATATAAAAGTGGTCAAATGAACTCCAAAAATTATAAAATAAATATCGGGGTGATCGTGATGACGAGAGTGAGCTAACTAAGAAGACGGATCTCAGTTTTGACATCGGACGACGAAACTAAAAATAGAAACGTCTCCCGTCAAAAGTGAAAATCGACACGTCTCATCGAATAAGTTTAAATTGTGGGAAAACGACTCGAGAAACGTCGTTCCAAAATAGTGCCACTATTTAATACTCTCAGAGACGTTCACAACGGCATATCACACGAAAGTGTTCACAAACAAACAAGGTCCAAAACAAACACGTGCACGGTCAAAAGCACGTGCACGAACAACGTACAACGAGAAGTGGTCGTTACATCCTCCCCACCTTAGAATAAAGTCCCTCCTCGGACTTTCTAATATAGCTAGTCACTCTAGTAACTACCCCAATCAAGTCACTTTATACTTCAAACCAGGTATAGTCATTACAGGTGCTCATATACGCACTAGGTAGTCAAACATTAACACTACCAACACGTATATATATATACATTCACATACGTCATATACTTATACCTATTATAGTCAGTCAAATTTATACACGTATTTCAATCATATATATAAGCATGCATCCCTTATATAACTACTACCCACCTAATCACAAAACAATATTTCAGATACTCATATAAGTATGATCTCACTCTTAGCAAATACAATCATTGCTCTACCTATAGGTAGCTACCTATGCACAAACATCAAGGGTATACTACCCTCTCATAGTTCCTAGTACACATCCAATACCAAACACATCAACTCGTGTAGTCACACCATACCATTATTAATCAAGTTTCACTATATATATATATTCACCACTACTATAGTTTCACAATATATAGTCATTCAAATGCATGCAAATAGTTCACCATATATTCTCATCACGTACGGTCCTATAACTGTATTTACGACACGCCACATATATCATAGTCACCAATAACTATAGCTAAGCACATACTTACCCGTGCATGGTGCACACCCATACACACTAACATTTCATTTACATACACCAATCATACCATCATATATCCAGTTCATCTACACACCTAGTTTAGCTAGTACACATACGTTCACACAACAAGTCCTTAGTAAATAACTATACCACAAGACCAGCACCTATAACTATATACTGGCGTAGCGACCCACAATCATGTGCGTAGCACAACCAGGCACAACCACTCCTATCACTATACATACATCAAAAATTGCTATATTCAAACTTCAGACATACCTTCAATATACTTAGAGTATACCCACTCAAGCTTGAGTGAGACTCAATACACATATCAGAATATTCTATATACGTAACACGACATTTATACCTATACCGATACCACTCCATTATATATATACGTCTACCAATACAACCATATACATTCCATAAATCAATCACACTTAATATTTAGTCAGGTAATACTCACATAGTTCAATCATTCTATATACCATAATAATAGTACAGACATTAGTACACGTATATTTATAATACACTCCTTCATACATGCATACGTATTCATCGTATAGTCACACACATGTAACATATATATTCACACCATAGCCTACTACCTATAATTAGTATACTAACACCTCTATACATACATAATTAACATGTGCAATAATCGTGTATACCTCTCAGTATGCACGCATGCAACATCCCGCAAAAGCAAGCAATACCAATCAAAATTATAATTCTAAGATCATATGCATATCACCTATATACTCAGGCAACAAAACATAACTACTTACATATAAGCACCATATATATCTACCTACGAGCACATACTCACTCGTACTAGTATATAGGTCACTCAATAGGCCTACTCTCTTAACTATACGTACACTTATTATCATCACACCCATCATACACATAGCTTCACCAAATCAAATTATTTCAACCATTATAAGTATCTCTTACTACACACACAACTTAGATATTTCGACGCTAACTCTTATATACACAGGCATCCCTAGTATAATATAGCTATCCACACAAAAATCTATAACTACTATCACACAACAACTTCATACTATCACGAATAACTCCGAGTATATATATATATACCACACAATAGGCAAGCATCAATATACTATGTGGGGTACACTCATTCAAGCCCACGTACACAAGTTAGGTACGTGCACAACGACACCTCACAAAGGTCCAAGGGTCTACTAACAACTTAGAGTTGACACAGACATTGACGGGCACTTAAGCCTAAGCAATAGAGGGGGGGTCAAAAGCGTGACGAGGGAAGGATCGATAAGCACGAGTTCAGATAGGACGAATACAAGGAGACGGCTTGGTTAGGGAAAACATTGGCTCAATGGTGATGTTTAGGTTGAAGGAAAAGGATATGTAGTGATGCTTAAATAGGGTACAGAAAAGGGAAACAGGGTGAATAGTATAAGCTAAAATACGTGGATTTTGAAAACTGTCGTTCTTCAAAGGTTGAAATCCCAGTCTGAAAAGAAATATTGGAGGTCGATAAAACGAGTTGTTCAAAATAAATTTGAGTCGAATATTTATAATAAGAGAAAATGGTCTATTGTTTTTAAAATTTTTAAAAGGAAGTAAAATCATTTACACAAATATTAAGGACATGGTTTAGAAAATTCTATCCGTCAGTAATTTAATATAATGTTGTCAAAAGTTTTTTTTTTAAAGTCAAAGAATCAAATCAAGTAACGGAAGAATTTAAACTCATGTTAAATGCTTCAAAACTTTAGGCTATGGAAAATTTTAAAATGATCAATTTGAAACTGCTTTTAGAGAACCAGGGTTTGCCAAAAATGAAAAAAACTGATTTACGCAAGGTTCTTAATATACGAGCTCAATAAGTCTGGCACGGAAAAATAATTGAAATTCAATTTGGTTTAGAAATTTTTCTAAAAGCGTGTATGGTGAGCGGAAAGAAAATAATAGTAACTTAGCATAAGAATTATCAAGATCGAATAGCAAATCTTTAAAATCAAATCAGGGAGGGTCTAAAGCAGGAAGAGGCTATGAAAATAGTAATTTTGCAAAAATCTGAAGTAGCGAAAACGACGAGCAAAGTCCAACTTGCTGAAAGCTGAAATTCCATGTGTCTTGAAAGTATATTAAAGTAAACACGACGTATCATTTGAATAACACAAATAAGAGGGAAAATTATAAATCGAATTGGGCAGGGCAAAAGTAAAACTAATATATGAAAGAACGACTCATTTACATAAGTATAAAAAATATAGGCTGGGAAAATACCATAAGCTAGTATTCAAAAATTCCGACAAACGTTTTAAAAATTTAAATCAATGAAGGAGGATGAAATATAGGTATATTAAAATTTTGAACAAAATTAAACTTAGTGGAAGAGAAGATTGAAAATACTTTCAGAAGGTTCAAGTTTTGCAATGGCGATGTTTGAAAATTGACGACGATCGTCACGAGGCGATCTCGTGAGTCGAGGCAAGGAAATTGGTCGGATGATCAAAACATACATACGCCTAGGATGTGAGTCAGGAAAGTCTACGGAAACTCCTACGGTCGACCAACTAAAGATTAGGAACTAGGTGCTAAGACCTTCTAAGGGGCTAGACGGTAAAGAAATGCGTTCAGCTTGGCCTGAAATCGATGAACCCAAGCGAACGGCTAAAGGAAATTCTAGAAGTCTAATATGGCCAGGGGTAGACATGAACCACTAAGGTAACTCTTACGACGATTAAATCAATTGCTAAAAGGGAGTCTAACTACAATCAGGGCCTCTAACTAGCAAGCACAGACGTCTAACTAAACCCTCTTATCACCTAGTGTCCTAAGAAAACAACTTGACTCAGGGCTTCTGACTCGGATGTTGCAATTTATTTAATGGACATTCTGTTATTATCGTTGTTCCGTTAATTCGCAATTGCAAGACTGGACCTGCATGGGCCACCAACAAAACCTGTCACGCCCCGCTTCCCAAAAATATGGAGGCGAAGCGTGACAAGGTCCGCTCAGACTTGAAGCTACAAAGCTGCAAGTCCGATAAGCGTCAATCAAATTTAAAACTGCAGGTCCTTGCAATGCGAGCGAAACAAGATAATAATAATTAAATGAGACACAAGAATAATCTCAGAATATCCATAAACTAGTTATAACCCGTGCCCGCGGGCACGGTGTATTTAAGATTTTTTTCCGCGAAATCTTTGTCCCCTAAAAAATATTTCTACAGCCAAAATTTAAAAGAACAACAAATTAGCGTAAAAAAATTTAGCGGGCGCGGGCGCCTTCGGCGCGGGCGCCTTCAGCGCGGATAGGTTGGTTAGACCTCTGCTTGACGCCCAAAAAACTCAACCCGTCTCTTTGAATGCACATTCGCTGTATTTTTTTTGGGTCTCATTTTTTTGGGTCATTTTTGAATGAAGAGTATTAAATGATGATGATGCTAATTTCAATAAGAAAAGCTTTTGTATTCTCCCAACAAATTTTCTCCCAACCCAAAAAATTTTCCACCCAAAACATGATGTGACATTGCCACATAGGACAAAGTTCAAAAACAGCTCTCAATTGTAATATAGATATAAATTCCAACATCGCAGAAAAGCCACCAGGCTAAAAGAAAAAGAGACTAAAGGCCCAAACATGGCCAACAAAATTACAAAGTACAAAACAACGGTGCTACGCACCAACAACTAACAAAAGGCCTAAAGCAAAATAAAGCTCAACAAGGACTCAAAGAATGGTCACCGGTGTCCACCACAATCCTCCTGGGCAATCATGGACTCAGGCTCAGCGTCAGCAAAACACCACGTACTCATCAATCGTCTCTGGCTCAGGGTCTAACATGTGACACCCAAAAGAGCAAGGGGCACATGTCAGCAAGTCTACAAGAGACTTGTGCAAGGAAACTGAAAGTAGGTAAAGCAACCTAGCAGTTCTAGCATGAATGCAATGACATGGCAGTTTAAAGTATGAGTGCAACAAGTAAAGTAAAGTAAGTACGAGCATGGAATTTAAACATGGCATGGATGACAAGTATTACATGAATCATTCACAAGACAAGTACAAGACAAGGAAAGTAAGCACCTCGTGCACAGAGATTCTGTCTTTTGGCTAGAGGGCTGATCAGGCCACTCCTAAGCTCAAGTGAACGTTTATCCCTACCCCTCCACGTGTGTCGAGCCAGGGCCTTACCCCCGAACTTGGAATGCTCGCTTCTGGATCACGAGCCAGGAAGTGTTTTTAACAAGTATGGCCTAGGGGTGCACCTAGCCAGGAACACGGAAACACGGATTTGTACAAGTATTTTGTAGCGTGTGCTACTATGCAACAATCAATTTGGATGACATGTAAGATGCAATGCATGGCAGTTAAAAGTACGTACAGTTTAAGGAAAGTAAACGTGACAGTTTAGTATGCATGAACAACAAGTTTAAAGGGTTGGATCTAGCTTCGTTGTCAAGCTAGATCAATTAGGTGACAGATCTAGTTTCGTTGTCAAAATAGATCAAGTAGGCGTCTAGCCAGCTATCATTTCACTGACTAGTCTCTTTTACGCTAGGAACAAGGAAGTGGCCTAAAAACATGGCCCTACACAAGAGTTGGCAAGTTTCACTTGCCTGCAAGTTCGACGTCTGAGCACACCGTCCAATGAGTCCAAAAATCACAATTATCCTACGTGCACAAGTCCACCGGCCTAAAGTCCATATTATTAATCTTCATTAGTGAATTTAAAACATTTAAAATACTTTAAAAATACTGATTTTAGTCTTTATTAGCATGCAATTGGGTTGGGGGTCCTAGGGGTGCAAAGCGTTACCTCAACACGACGCGAAAGCTACACCGGCGTCGGGTAGCGACGCCGGGGGTTGGAATAAGAGAACGCGCTCCAAGTCCTGATTCCAAATTAGTTTCCTCGCTGGAACGTTCAGAGCGTCAACCGGGGCGACGGTTCCAGATTCCAAAGCTAGCACGTGCGACGACGGGCTACGACGTGTCGCAACGTCGTGCACGGCGAATCGTCGGAGAGAAAACACCTAGGTGGGGCCCACAGTAGTCCTAGGGACCTTTGGGGGACCCACAATACCTCTGGAGAACTTGGGGGGCCCACTGTGGCAAGTGGTGCGACGGGTACGGGGTTGCGACGTTTGCTCTAGGTCGTACTCAGCCAAATGCGGGGAGCTCCATCGGTCAGTGCGGGGGAACGGGCTTGTGCAGCGCAGCGGGTCGGTGCGGGCCTTGGTGCGGAGGGGTTTGTCGGTCGGGCGCTTGGGGCGGCTCGGTCACAGCGCTTGGATGCGGGCGGGGCGATGTTGCAACGTTGCAACACTTGCAACACCGGTCGGTGCGGAGCAGCGGGTCGGTCGTGCGGGGTGCGGAGCGGGGCGACAAGCGGGGGTCGATGCGGAGCGCTGTGCGGAGCGGGGCGACAAGCGGATGCGGGCCAAGGCCTCGGTCAGACCGAGGGAACGGAGCGGCGGCTACTGCAGCGATACGGAGCGGAGCGGCTGTGGGGTTGGGCTTCGGTCGGAGCGGGGGAACGGGGCCGTTTCCTTCGGTCGTGCGGTGGCTGAACGTCGCAACGTTGCGACGAATCGTCGCAACGTCCAATTTGGGTTTTGGAAGAGGCTAGGGCTAATTTCTTGCGAAAATAGGTCTTCCTAGGGGTTGCTTATATAGTATAGATGGGTTGACTTGGTCTAGGGCTAAATCTAATAGGATTAGAAGTTTAAAATAATTTAAATTTTGAAATTCAACTTCTCCAACTCACCCAAGGATTTGACTTGGTCCAAATGAGCTGGAAATTGGCTCAAAAATTCTTTAAAACATTTAAAACTCAAATAAATTTTATTTGGCCGAAATTAATTTAAAAATAAATTATTAAAAATATTATAAAGCTTGTTAAAAATATAAAAGTGGTCAAATGAACTCCAAAAATTATAAAATAAATATCGAGCTGATCGTGATGACGAGAGTGAGCTAACTAAGAAGACGGATCTCAGTTTTGACGTCGGACGACGAAACTAAAAATAGAAACGTCTCCCGTCAAAAGTGAAAATCGACACGTCTCATCGAATAAGTTTAAATTGTGGGAAAACGACTCGAGAAACGTCGTTCCAAAATAGTGCCACTATTTAATACTCTCAGAGACGTTCACAACGGCATATCACACGAAAGTGTTCACAAACAAACAAGGTCCAAAACAAACACGTGCACGGTCAAAAGCACGTGCACGAACAACGTACAACGAGAAGTGGTCGTTACAACATCGTGTATTATCCTCTCTTCTTTTCATAGAATGAGCTTGAAGTCTTCTAGGAGCTTCATTCATCATCTTTGATCATCCAATCCTTTTTTCATGCTTTGATTGATCCTATAGTGACATCCATTGCTAATTTATCTTCATGATATGCTTAGGCAATAGATTAACTACAAGTAGGGATTAGTCACAAGTATTTATGTTTGCTCATCATCAACACCAAGTAGGAAGAAGTCCAATACTCAATAGAAGTGACCGTGTCCCTCGCAACCAAATGACATTGACTGTCATCAGCAGTAAGCCAAGGGGCCACCTCCTCATAACTAAATGACTATCGTCGTAAGTCGTAAGTCGAAGGGGATACTCCCTCGTAATTGAACGACCCACCTCCTTCTTTAAGCCATAAGCCTTGGGACCGTGTCCCTTGCAACCAAACGACATCAACTGTCGTCAGCAATAATCCGATGTGCCACCCCCTCGCCACTGAACGACTATCGTCTTCAGCCCAAAGGGCTGCTCCTTTTGCAACTAAACAACACACATTTGTCACTGGCCGTAAGTCGAAGGGGCCACCCACTCGCTATAGAACAATAATCCTTGTCGTCGATCGTAAGTCGAAGGGGCCACCCATTCTCTACCGAACGATCAACATTCGTCGTCGGTCATAATTCGAAGGGGTCATGGCCCTCGCCACCAAACGACACTCATCGTTGGACCTAAGCAAATGGGATGCCCCCTCGCTACGAAATGAATGACTGATTGAGGACCGATTCGTCATGGGCCAAGAAAGCTAAGCGATCAGGACCGACTAAATGAATATGGGTCAACTTCACCACAAGCCGATCCGCTGATGTAGCTCGACATAAAGCCGAGGGCCACATCCCTCGCTAGCCAACTAAAAGTCGAGAAGATACTTTCCTTTCAAGACAACCCGCCTCAAGTTACTTCTTCCTTATGAGTATCACATCGCCCAACTTCAACAATTACAGTTGTTGAGTTCAAATGATGCGGGGCTGTTAACGACGAATATGGTCTGCTAGGCCACGACCCACGACCCACGACCCATTACTCTTGGGTTGAATAAGTCAAATGTCATCTTCGCTCATTATTAGCCCAAATGAAGGGCGGTTACTGTAATGCCCTGATAGCTATTGCACAAGTACTAGAGAGGGGGGTGAATAGTATTTTAAAATAATCAAGAGTATAATTCCTAATTATCGTGCAAACTCAACCAACAATGCGGAATGAAAATATTGACAACAATAAAAGACAAGCGCAAACAAGCGATGTAATGGGTTCGGATCCACCCAAGTCTCCCCGACTTGTTCCCGGTGATCATACGTCCCAAACACCCGGATCCCCTCCGGCTACTTGAGTTAGAATCCTCTAACCCAAGTTTGCACTATGAAACTCTTGTAGAAAACCTCTACAAGATCAAATCATACACAAATGAAAATGTAACTCCCACAAACCGGGATCACAAACTTCTCTCACAAACGAGAGATAAACTTAATATCAAAGTAAATAAAATATAAAACACTTACCAACAAAATCTTATGCCTTGAGTAAAACTTACGATTTTAGGGCAAGAAAGATTTTGGGGAAGAAGCAAGCACCAAACCCTAGCTCCACCAAGATGACCAGTAATAAGTGGCTAGGGAGAAGTTGGTAACTTGGATTCAAGCTCCTAGCTTGAGTAGCTCACAATCAATGAGAATCTCTCTTGAGGAATAAGAGTGAGGGAGAGATTCTTGGGAAGAGAGGGAGCTTGGAAATAGGAGTTAAATGCTCTCTCTTTGATCTCTAAAACTCAATAATGGCAGCCTTGAATGCTATGAAGAAGCATCACAAGTATATATAGGATAGAGAGAAGAGTGAGGAAAAATTCATGCATTTAATGCTCCAAATGATCTATTTTTGAAGCAGTCTAATCGGTCTAAGAAGGATCACTGACCGATTAGTTTGGCAACTAGTCGGTCGGTGATTCCTCTTGGATCGACTAAGTGGTTGACATCCAAGAAAGATAGTTCATGAGGTAAACAACTAGTCGGTCTACGAAGACTTGCCAACCGACTAGTTTGACAACTAGTCGGTCGGTGAGTGTTCTTTGACCAACTAAGCAGTTGAAAAACAATAAGCTGAACACAAGAGAACTAGTCGGTCTAAGAACAAATTCCAATCGACTAGTTTCACAACTAGTCGGTCGACGGTTGTTCTTTGACCGACTAACGATAAACATTAGCTCAGGCTGAAAAGTGAAGGACATAACTAGTCGGTCTAAAAAGGATTCCTAACCGACTAGTTTGACAACTAGTCGGTCGGTGAACCTTCTTGGACCGACTAATTGGTCAACAGTGAAGATTCTGAATTGAGCAAGGAGATCTAGTCGGTTCACGAAGAATTCTTAACCGACTAGATTACAATTTAGTCGGTTGGTTCTTCTTCTTGAACCAACTAAGATGCACTAGAAGCCACAAAATGAAGCGTAAAGCTTCGGGAAAGTTTGTATGTGCTTCTAAGATAATCCTAGCTCTAATGATATGAGCGCTATGAAGATTAAAATGTAAGTCCTACTCAAGGCTTAACATTCTACGAAAAGAAGCTAGAAGACTATAAAATAAACTAGACGAACCATCTTCAAAGCTGCAATCGGAATCTCCTGACTTCAAAATTGCTCCTAGAGCTTCAACGAAGCTTCAGGCACACGATCACGCACTTTGAGAAGTCTTGAGACGTCGCTTTTGATGTACGTAGAATTTTGGCGACGATCTCCATAACTGCGCTCACAAAGAGTTAGTTCACGATATTTATGTTTGTTCATCATAAAAACCAAATCCGGAGAATCAATACTCAACATTCTCCCCCTTTTTGGTGATGACAAACCAACATAAATAATAATCAATAATAATGATTAAAATGAAATTTACTTACTCCCCCTGTATTGATGACACGTTAATTCCAAATTAAATAATAATCGTACGCATCAAGCAGACAAGGAAAGAATAAAATGTGAATCCAATTATTGAAATATCGGATTTGAAATCCATTTTTATATCTTAACTCCCCTTGAATCTAACATATCAAATTAGATTCACCGTAAATTGCTTTAAATTATCGTTTAGCACATCGTCATTATTAATTCTCTCCCACTTTGGCATTAGCAAAAAGAGCGGGAGGAGATCAACGACAACAACAATGGCTAAAAATAAAAGCACGGGAGTCGAAGAATACGGCCACGGTCCAAATGACACCAACGTAAAATACGAAGAAAATCAAAGCGTGCCAACGAGACCATAGTCGAAAATCGAAAAATGAAATCATCAAAACTCAAATCAATTTCACGTATTGAGTTATGGAATATAGTCTCCAATATCAAAATTTTTAGTGAATTTATTGCATGGAAAACAATTCTATGTTTTCATAGAAAGAATTCTATTTAATCAAATTAATCGTCGAGCGACGAAATCAACATCAGAGACAAAAAGAATATAATGTGCACAAAGAAGTAAATGGCAACACGATGTATATATATATATATATATATATATATATATATATATATATATATATATATATATATATATATATATATAACATGGTACATCAAAAAGTATACATCCGCCAACACAAATATAAACGATCCTCAGATCGGAGCACATCATACAACATATCTCACAGCATACATCGAAGTATCACAAAACATACAAAAATCCATCAAAAATCCATTAAAAATATATAACCACCCAACTATCCTACCACACTCTCTCACGACAAAATATATCATCCAAGTGCACATGAAAGAGTCCTCCAACGCAAGCTCAGGATGCGGAGGCAGGATCAGCAGCAGCAGCAGGCTGTGCTGACGGAGTGGTGGTCTCTGGGTCGACTGGAGTGTCAACCGAAGGGAGAGTGGCAACATGAGTGGTCTCGGGAGCACCAGCAGAAGTATCCACCGAAGGAATGGTGGCAGCAGGCATGCTCTCGGGAGCACTAGCAGAAGTAGCAGCAGCAGACGTACCCTCAGGGGCACGAACAGGAGAACCAACAAGCTCCTCGAGATCAGCATCGTCCATGTCCTCCTCGTCAGAAATAGTAGGAGGAACCTCAATGCCCAAGTGAGAACAGATGCGAGCTAGCATCTCCTCACAACGAGTAATGCGAGCCTCTTGACGGCTCTAAGAAGCTGAAGAGTCAGGGCGTGAAGGCAGAGGAGGAGCTGAAGGGGTAGTCCGCTGAACGTGACGTAATGCCGCAAGAGACTTCTTGACGGCAGTCGCGTTCAGGGGAGGACCCAGAGGACGCTGATCATCTGGAGGGAGAGGGACGCCGAAGTGACGAAATACAAGGGTCAGCAAGCAGGGATAAGGAATATGGGCAGACTTGGTGAATTTCCTTATGCACTCAAAGGAATCCATCTTGTCAAGAATGATACGAGCCCAATTTATCTCGCTCCCCATAAAAAGAGCGTAGATAATCTTCAAGAAAGGCTGAGAAGGCAAGCTGGAGGAGCCGTACTTCGGTAGAAGACACGACTTCAGAATGAGATTCAAGACCCATGCATTAGGTTTAAAAGATTTCGAAGGAACGCCAATCATGGCGGGAGGGATGACATGGAACATCTCAGAAAGCATCACTGGTCAAGATCGTGGATATTCTTCACGGAGATATCAGCAGGGAGCAGGCCAAAAGATGAGACACCAATCAACTGCCCTAAAATCTCTGCCATGAGGACAATAGGTATCCCCAAGACAGTGGTCTCAATGCAGTGGGTGTCATCATACTCACCACGGACTCGATTGGCATATAATAATTTGACGAGTCTAGGGTATGGATGGGGATTCGCCTTGGGATCATGGCAAAGATAATCTAATAGGCCGCTATATGAGAGGTGATCTGCAAGCTGAGGAAAGTCAGAAAACTGGACGAAGTGCTCCAAAATCAACGGACAGTGCTCGATACGGTTGTAAGCCGCGAGACCCAATGGGTCATCGTGACACAACGAGATATCGACACCACCCAAAGGCATGGGAGCCTTCCCCTTAGACGGACGAGAGCTAGATCGAGGAGGAGGAGTAGGAACCTTCTCGGTAGGCTCAGACTCAGGAATATACTCTTCGTCAGAGTCAGAAGCGGGAGGAGTGGGTGCACGAAAGGAGCTAGGCTTGAGTTGAGCTTGAGGCTTGGGCTGTGAAGATGATCGGGCTCTAGGCTTAGAAGTTGCCGTCCTCTTCTTCTTAAAAGGAGGCGAAGAGGAGGATGGACGAGTCGATTTGGCGCGGCGTTTGGGTTGAGGAGGGTCGGTAGGAGGAGACTCGACGGTCATGGGAGACGGACAGGAGGGACGGATAGGGATACATGTCTTCGGCATGATCGTGAGACGAAACAACACTCAAATGCACGAGATCGAACGAGAAATCGAAATATGAACTAGAATGAAACCCTAATTCGAATGAGATTAAACGAAATCGATCAGAAATGAACCCTAAAAGCTGAGAGTTAGTGATACCCTAGGTCGACTGGAGGAGGAGAGGGACTCAGGAGGACCGGTGGCGGCTGACGGCAGCCGAAGACGGAGGAGCACGGCAGAGGAAGACGAAGGGTCACGGGGCTAGGGGGGTTGAGAAGAAGGATTGCACCGATTAAAATAAATTCTAATCGGTGCAGGGAGATATATGTCGACTTATGGAGACAAAAGACAAAACTGCCCTAACGCATTTAGTCGGTGACAGTTAAATCGCTGACCGACTAGAATCCAATCTAGCCAATGAGCTTAGACCGACTAACTGCAAACAGTAACTGAAGACAAATTTAGAGCATGAGTTAGTCGGTCTGAGTTTAATCACTGACCGACTAGAACTGAATCTAATCTATCGGTCGATGAACTGGGACCGACTAAGAGAGTCCAAAAAATTGAGAATTTGAAATTTTGATTTCTCTCCTAAGCACACTTGGATGAAACATCGTAATCACTCTCAAACATCATTATTCTACCCCATAAAACATAGAAAATCTTAAATCCTACGCGCAAATCGAAAATCCAATCACAAATCCAGATAATCACAACAAATCTTAGCATGAACATATAAGAATAACATTATCATTCGGGATTAACGAAAATATGAATACTAAATCTCGGATTCACCCATAATCCCCAATTCTCGACGTAACCGCACAAAGGAGTCTTACTTGAGTGGTTTCGTGAAAATATCCGTGATTGGCTTCTGGGTTTCAACTTACATTAAAATGATGTCCTTTCTAGCAACATGATCATCTAGGAAATGGTGACGAACATCTATGTGTTTAGAACGGGAATGGTGTACCAGATTCTTAGAGAGACATATTGCACTTTGGTTGTCCACCATGATAGGGCAAGTATCACAGTTTATACCGAAGTCTTTAAGAGTGTGTCTCATCCAAAGAACCTGAGCACACACAGCACCGGCGGCAATATATTCCGCCTCGGTGGTTGAAAGTGATACGGAATTCTGATTCTTGGAAAACCAAGAGACAAGAGAATTTCCTATAAAATGGCAAGTGCCACTAGTACTTTTCCTGTCGGATTTGCATCCAGCATAATCTGCGTCACTATATGAGATTAACTCATACGTGCTAGACTTTGGATAATATAATCCGTAGTCGAGTGTGTAACTTAAATAACGGAAAATATGTTTTACCGCTACTAAGTGAGATTCCTTAGGTTGGGACTGATAACGAGCACATACACATACATCAAACATAATATCAGGCTGACTGGCAGTAAGATATAATAAACTACCTATCATACCTCGATATAGACGAATGTCTACATCTTTGCCGCCCGTATCTTTATCAAGATGTGTAGTAGTGCTCATTGGAGTCTTCTTGCCTGAGGCATTCTCCATTTCAAATCGCTTTAGCAACTCCACCGTGTACTTGGTTTGGTGGACAAAGATTCCATCGTGCATTTGGCAAATTTGGAGACCTAAAAAATATTTGAGCTCACCCATGTGGTTCATCTCAAATTGGTCCTTCATGACATTAGAAAACTCTTCGCAAAGAGTGAAGTTAGTAGCACCGAAAATGATATTATCAACATAAATTTGAACTAAAATAATATCATGATTCGAATACTTAACAAACAGTGTAGAATCAACTTCACACATTTTAAAACCCAAATCCAAAAGAAAGTTCTTTAGGCAGTCATACCAAGCTCTTGGAGCTTGTCTCAAACCATAAAGTGCTTTCTTAAGTTTGAAAACGTGATTTGGAAAATTTTCATTTATAAAACCCGGAGGTTGAGAAACATAAACTTCCTCAACGACATCTCCGTTTAAAAACACACTTTTAACATCCATTTGAAAGAGTTTAAAATCTTTATGGCATGCAAAAGATAGCAACAACCTAATAGATTCTAATCTAGCTACCGGAGCAAAGGATTCTTCGAAATCTATACCTTCCTCTTGCTGGTAGCCTTGAGCTACTAACCGAGCTTTGTTCCGGACGATGTTTTGGTTCTCGTCGGTCTTGTTCTTGAAA
The DNA here is from genome assembly GCA_030789695.1 of Scilla litardierei. Lineage (NCBI taxonomy): Eukaryota > Viridiplantae > Streptophyta > Magnoliopsida > Asparagales > Asparagaceae > Scilla > Scilla litardierei. The sequence continues at coordinate 447,730,719 of CM061142.1, forward strand.
ATCCACTTCGTTCCTATAATGGTGTGGTTCTTCGAAGGTAATGGAACAAGCTCCCAAACCTCATTCCTCTCAAATTGAATGAGTTCCTCCTCCATGGCTAGGATCCAAGCACCGTCTTCGCACACTTCGTTAATATTCTTTGGCTCTATTGAAGAGGCAAAGGCACAATGAGCGAAGTAGTTGACTTGAGATCTCGTCTTGACACTATCAAGTATGTTTCCAATGACTTGCTCATGGGGATGGTCACGAACTGTATGAAGCCGTTTGGGAACTCCCTGATCACTAGGAACATTCTCAAAAGTTTCATCAGTAGGGTTAGTATCAATAGAATCAATAAAATTAAAATTACCAATAGAATAACATAAAACATCCATGGAGTCATCATCATTGATAATTCTAGATGGGACAAAATTTTCATTGAATGAAACATGAAGTGATTCCTCGATCGTTGTGGTTCTTTTGTTGTATATCCGGTAGGCTTTGCTACATGAGGAATATCCAACAAATATCCCCTCATCGGATCTTGAATCAAATTTGTCCAAACTTCCATACGTGTTTTTAATAAAAATTTTGCACCAAAAACTCGAAAATGTTTAAGTTGAGGCAATCTACCAAACAACAATTCATAACAAGTTTGTTTGGTGCCGGGCCTCATAAGTATTCTATTAAACACATAGCAAGCTGTATGTACTGCTTCCGCCCAAAATTGATGGCCAAGTTGGCTATCATCAAGCATTGTGCGAGCACATTCCACTAGCGTCCTATTCTTTCTCTCAACAACACCATTTTGAGGGGGTGCGCGAGGGAAAGAAAAGGTGTGAGTAATTCCAACTTCATCACAAAAATTTGAGAAAGACTCATTCTCAAATTCCCCTCCATGATCACTACGAATAGTGACAATGGTGGTTTCGATGAGATTTTGTACTTTCTTAACAAATATTGTGAAGTTTTCAAAAGCATCATTTTTATTACTTAAAGAAAATACCCAAGTAAATCTAGAAAAGTCATCAACGATGACAAGTCCATATCGAGCATTCCCTAATGAAGCAACTCTAGTTGGGCCAAAAAGATATAGATGTAAAAGCTCTAGAGGCCGTTTAGAGGATATGCTCTTCTTAGGTTTAAATGACGATTTTGAAAGTTTGCCTCATTGACACGAGTCACAAAAGATTTTCTTTTCAAAAGAAAGCTAAGGAAATCCTTTAATAGAATTTAACTTGGATAGCTTAAAAAGTGTTCCAAAGTTCACATGACCAAAACGTCGATGCCATAAGTGTTGTTCACTTGTGTTGGCAATCAGACATTGTTCATGTGATTTTGGAAGATCTAGGATATATATATCCTTATGGCGTGTGCCAGAAAATAACAAATTATTATTATCTTTACTAAAAATATGGCACATTTCTTTCGCAAAGCTAACTTTGTTACCTTTGTCACAAAGTTGGCTTATTGAAATAAGATTGTGATTTAATCCTTTAACAAGGTAAACATCACTTATAAGAGGTTTAGATGGGTTACCAACTTTACCAACACCAATGATGGTTCCGCTCTCGTTGCCTCCAAAGACTACTCGGTTTCCATTCTCAATGGGCACCACTCCGGAGAGAAATTGAGCTTCACCCGTCATGTGTTTTGAACACCCGCTATCGAGTATCCACCTATCCTTAGAGCTAAATTTGGATTTATTGCTCCGTTTCTTTTTCTTAAGTACCTAAAGATAGAAATATCATTCCATGGTACCCAAGGTCATTGGGTCCTAAAAGATTAGACCTTTGAAAGCCAAATCCAATTGGACTTAGACTTCCCAACATAATCATCATTGTGCACGACATTCATAAAATAGGAATTCATGTATGCTTGTTTTTCATGCATGTTAGTGTTCTTCGGGCCCCAAATAGTGAATATTTTGGGAGCCCTATTCCTATTGGGAGCATGCATACGTTGTTGATTTCTACGTGATGCATGTCGTGGATAAGCATATGGCACATGATGAAATGGTGGTGGCGACATATGATATGGTGCATGATGGTAGATGTTCATATGATAGTGATGTGGATGAATATATGCATGTGGAGGAGCACGTGCGTGAGTGTGTCTCACATGGTGTGCACATGCCCGTGGATGTGGAGCATAAAAATCATCATAATTGTGAACCGGTGGAGTAGGATGTGTGTTCCTACGTGGCATGGTATTAGTGTACATAAAAGCATGACCCTTCTTTGGAGGTCCACCCAAAGTGGGTTTCTTTCCAAATGGGGGTGTGTACCTAGTGGAAGCACAATTGGTAAAAGAACTACCCATGGGGTGTTTACTCCCACTAGTTGAGGCTTCGGAAGATGGCCTTACTAAGGTGGTGGAAGATTTGGATGAATTTCCCATCTTATACCCCAAGCCAATACGATGATTGGCCGGAAGTAAGTCATTTAGGATATTATCCAAATGGTCCTTACCTTTATTGAATTTATTAATTCGGCCTAATGTGGACTCATACTTCTCGGTGAGAGAAAGTATTGAAGTATCCAAAGTGGACACTTGAGTTGTGAGTACACAAACATGAGACTTGAGATTCTCATTCTCAATACTCAAAGTTGAGTTTCGAGAAATCAAATCCGCTATCTCGCGTTCATCCGAATCCTCAATATGAACATGCTCAAGTTGAGATTTGAGATTTACAATCTCATTTCTCAAACTTTCAACAACGGTGTCGTTGTTGATGATGATAGGCTAAGGTGAGGTTTGGAGACCAGTTAACTCATCTTTAGTCTTAGTATATCTATTTACTAGTTTAGAATACTTAGACCAAATTTGCTCGTTAGCTAATCTAAGGTCATCCATCGTTACCTCATCGCCTTCATCCTCGCTTTCATCGGAAGATGTCTCTTGATCATGTTCCTCTCTTGCCATGAAGCACATGTGTGCTTGCTCCACTTGTTCATCATCCGACTCTCCACTTGAGGAGTCCTCTTCGGAGTCGGTGAATGTGCTGACAAGTCCTTTCTTGTATCCTTTCTTGTACTTTCGAGACTTGTCGAACTTTGGCCCCTTCCATTTCTCCTTTTGTTTGTTTTGAGGACAATCCACTTTGATGTGTCCTTGCTTGTTGCATTTAAAACACAAAGGAGCGGAGGCGTTAGTAGAACTAAATTTAGATTTGTTCTTGAAATTACCTTTCCGGAAGAATCGGTTGAACTTCTTTTCCATAAGGGCAATGGATTCCAAGTCCAACTCGTCTTCCGATTCTTCATCATCGGTAGATGTAGATGGAGCGGCCTTGAACGCAATCGCCTTTTTCTTTGGCTCGTCTTGCTTCAAGTACGACTTCATCTTGTCTTGCATCTTTATTTTACTATCCTTGCGTACCTCATAAGACATGAAGGTACCCATTAGTTGAACGACAGTATATTTATTCATATCAGTACCTTCCTCGATGGCGAAGGTACGCTTTTTCCAATAAGAAGGAAGTCCGTCAATAATCTTTGAGACTTTCTCCTTTTGGGTGTAAGTCTTTCCAAGAGCCTCCAACTCGTTGGTAATGTCAACGAAGCGAGCATAGTACTCCTTCATCTTCTCACCCAGTTGCATGTGAAATAATTCGAATTCTTTATTTACAACAGTGAGTTTGGAGTCTCTTACCCTACTCGTTCCTTCATGCAAGATGAGGAGTGAGTTCCAGATTAGATATGCACTCTTACATGTGCATATCTTGTTGAAGTCTTCAGTCTCCAACACACATTGCAAGGCATTAATTACCTTGGCATTGTTGACCTCCGCGGCGACCTCCACGGTAGTCCACTTAGCGAAATCTTCTTCATCAGGCTCGACATACTCTGTCAATGTGGCTCTCTATAGTGAAATGCTCCAGAGGAAGGTTTCCATCCGACATTTCCAGTACCCGTAATTGGTACTGTTGAAATAAGGAGGCCTAGTTGAGGAGTGTCCTTCCATCACCGAAGAAGCTCCTTCACGGTTCCTGAAGGTGCTATAGTCTGAAGGTGGACGAACGGTCTTGTTGTCGTTGGTAGACATAGCTATGAACTTGGCTCTGATACCAAATGTAATGCCCTGATAGCTACTGCACAATTACTAGAGGGGGGTGAATAGCACTTTAAAATAATCAAGAGTATAATTCCTAATTATCGTGCAAACTCAACCAACAATGCGGAATGAAAATATTGACAACAATAAAAGACAAGCGCAAACAAGCGATGTAACGGGTTCGGATCCACCCAAGTCTCCCCGACTTGTTCCCGGTGATCCTACGTCCCAAACACCCGGATCCCCTCCGGCTACTTGAGTTAGAATCCTCTAACCCAAGTTTGCACTATGAAATTCTTGTAGAAAACCTCTACAAGATCAAATCATACACAAATGAAAATGTGACTCCTACAAACCGGGATCACAAACTTCTCTCACAAATGAGATATAAACTTAATATCAAAGTAAATGAAATATAAAACACTTACCAACAAAATCCTATGCCTTGAGTAAAACTTACGATTTTAGGGCAAGAAGGATTTTGGGGAAGAAGCAAGCACCAAACCCTAGCTACACCAAGATGACCAGCAATAGGTGGCTAGGGAGAAGTTGGTGACTTGGATTCAAGCTCCTAGCTTGAGTAGCTCACAATCAATGAGAATCTCTTTTGAGGAATAAGAGTGAGGGAGAGATTCTTGTGAAGAGAGGGAGCTTGGAAATAGGAATTAAATGCTCTCTCTTTGATATCTAAAACTCAATAATGGCAGCCTTGAATGCAATGAAGAAGTATCACAAGTATATATAGGATAGAGAGAAGAGAGAGGGAAAATTCGTGCATTTAATGCTCCAACGGATCTATTTCTGAAGCAGTCTAATCGGTCTAAGAAGGATCATTGACCGATTAGTTTGGCAACTAGTCGGTCGGTGATTCCTCTTGGACCGACTAAGTGGTTGACAGCCAAGAAAGATAGTTCAGGAGATAAAGAAATAGTCGGTCTAAGAAGACTTTCCAGCCGACTAGTTTGACAACTAGTCGGTCGGTGAGTGTTCTTTGACCGACTAAGCAGTTGAAAAACAATAAGCTGAACACAAGAGAACTAAGTCGGTCTAAGAACAAATTCCAACCGACTAGTTTCACAACTAGTCGGTCGACGGTTGTTCTTTGACCGACTAATGATAAACAGTAGCTCAGGCTGAAAAGTGAAAGACATAACTAGTCGGTCTAAGAAGGATTCCTAACCAACTAATTTGACAACTAGTCGGTCGGTGAACCTTCTTGGACCGACTAATTGGTCAACAGCGAAGATGCTGAATTGAGCAAGGAGATCTAGTCGGTTCAAGAAGAATTTTTAACTGACTAGATGACAATCTAGTCGATTGGTTCTTTTTCTTGAACCAACTAAGATGCACTAGAAGCCGCAAAATGAAGCGTAAAGCTTCGGGAAAGTTTGTATGTGCTTCTAAGATAATCCTAGCTCTAATGATATGAGCGTTATGAAGATTAAAATGTAAGTCCTACTCAAGGCTTAACATTCTACGAAAAGAAGCTAGAAGACTATAAAATAAACTAGACGAACCGTCTTCAAAGCTTCAATCCGAATCTCTTGACTTCAAAATTGCTCCTAGAGCTTCAACGAAGCTTCAGGCACACGATCACGTGCTTTGAGAAGTCTTGAGACGTCGCTTTTGATGTACGTAGAATTTTGGCGACGATCTCCATAACTGCGCTCACAAAGAGTTAGTTCACGATATTTATGTTTGTTCATCATCAAAACCAAATCCGGGGAATCAATACTCAACAGTTACAACCTCTTCATATGTCACTTAAATAGCCTTATATTAGGCAATTAATGGTTGGATTAAAGGGGGATGGTTACACTCCTTGATAACCACTTCAAGGGCAACTAATTGAGGAATGAGTGGCCACATTGATAGGGGAAGTTACAAAAATAGAGATGGATTAATACCCCCAAAACTAAGGAAGAAAGGGGAGGGGGCCAGATCTTAAACAAAGGCTAAGTATCTTACTATAATATTCCTTCATCGTCTTCTCTCATTTTCCCCTTTTATGTTTCCACCATGAGAAACTAACTTGGGTGTCAGACGGGAATTGGTCGGGCCCCAACCCTGACCCCCTAACGATCTTCTTATGATGCAGGATAATGGAGATACCGTGAAGTTAGGTCAACATCCATCTGTGAAGTCCAATCCTAGGTCCCCCTGACCCGGAGATTCTCGTTCACGAAGCATGTTCAAAATGCTTCACAACCTCTCCCCAGGGATTTACCCCTTTTATAATCAAAAGGAAACCTTGTTCACGGTTACAGGTGGTGTTTGAATCGTACAAGAAAATACAAGGAGATGTACACCCAATGATAGCCTCTGAATGAAGCTATTCAATAATACAACTCACGCTAAAAATACTGAAAACTGATCCAATTTAAAGATTAAAATCAGAATAATATCACCGTAGCATAGAGCGTGAAGTTGTGATCGTGCTAGTAAAAACAGTTCATCAATCTGAGCTCTGTAAAAAACTGTGCACTTTTCAGCCCTAGCAAGATGTAAATGTTATATAATCAGCCTGCAGGTTCAAGGTCAGTGGGAGTGAAGATAAAGCATGTCGACTGCATAAGACCAGTGGCAATTCTTTAAGTCATCCTCATATTGTATGTGGATGACATTCCTTTTGATAGTGAATAACATAGAGATGTTAAACTGTATAAAAAGAATGGTTGTTTGGCCATGTGCATGGGGGTGTACTTAGTATGTTGAAACACGTGTCTCTTTGAACACAACCTCTAGTATCACTTTTAGTTGTAGATTAACTCTAGAGTTTGTTTTCCATATGAACTCTTGTGGGCAATCTTTGACTCTTGAAGAAGTTTCAATTGCTCATGAACTTTTGTTGCCAACATGAACTCTATAAGAAATTCCCTTGCATATGAACTCTTGAATAACACATGAATACTTAAGTTTGTGTTTGCTTTGAATTATTCTTTCTCCATGCTTTCATAAGTTCTCTCTTTAATACAATTCTTCATGAAGTAGACTTCATGTTGAATTAGAGTAATTATACCATGCTAAAATCACGAAACTGTGCATTTGACCAAGTTAGCCATGCCAACTTGTATTGATTAGTCGACTAGGCCTTGTGAGCTAGTCGACTAATTGGTAATTAGTCGACTAGCTCTATATCACTATTTGACTAATGCCAACTGCATAATTTCTAAGGAGCTGGCTAGTCGACTAGTTATAGTATCTAATTGACTAATGACTTAAATATGTCAATTTAACCTCGTTTAGCTTTGTTTTGACCTGAAACATACTTAATACACATATTAGTAGCCATGATACATGTTTGGCTTCATCAAAATCAAAGTTTTGACCTAGATAGTGGGCAAACTAGTCCAACACTAAGAAGATTTACCATGCTTTCTTGTACAACACCAATATTAACAAGAAGCATGTAAAACACTGCTTTATGAATGAGAATCAACATGATTGATTTTATGCCAAGAGACAAGCCATTCACAATAGACATGCTAAGAAATTATTTTCTACACACAAGCATTTGTACTCCTTTACTTTTCATGTTGTGTCTCATCCTAATATCTCCTGTTTCAAATGCCAAGATTTGGGACATTATGCTAATGTTTGTCCTAAAATAAGGTCGGACAAGAGGACTAGGAATGCCATGAGATTGTGGATTACTACAAATTTGGGGTTATAGGAGAGGGATGCCTACATTCGATCTCTAGTTAACGATGTGATTTGCTCTAGTGATTTTGTTAGAAAATCAAACTCATCTTGGGTTTGGCGACCTAATATATAGATCCACACACACTTAATTATTTGGTTTGGATGTTTGACAACATATTCTTCTGCATCCAACCTATGCATGTTTCTATCATTTTGATAATATTTTTCAATTTTTTTTGGGAATGGATCTATAGGCTTGATATGTCATTTATGAATTATTTATCTATGTATATAACATATGTGTAATTTTTATATGATACGTACTTTCAAAAACTTATTTTGAAGCATATTTTCTTCCTTTGATGATTTACAAATAATTCCAAATAATATTGGATATTGTTCCAATTTCATTATTTTGACATTGTTTATTTTTGGTATGCTTATTTCTATAACAATGTCATTTATCATTGCATTAGCTTGATTTCTATCATATTACATTAATTTTTTTCAATTTCATATCTCCATTTGTGTGATTGGTTCATAGAGTCAACATTTTGACCGATTCTATGATCTAGGGGAGCATGGTTTTGTGATTGATACCCAGTAATTTTTATTTTTAGTATCATACATTTATCTATCTCTCTTATCTATTGTCATGAAATTGGAGGAGACTGACTTTCATCTCCATCTTTTTGACAATGATAAGAAGGAGAGTGATATGCATTATGTAAAAATGAATGCTTGCATTAATATTTTGTTGGGATATTAAGACCCATCCCAGTGGAGTTTTGATGATGTACACAAATGATATGTGTACTAACGATTTAATTTAAGTGTGTATAGGAAATAATTGATGACATATAGCCCTGATGAACTAATTTGTGAAGTAGCTCAAAAGGAGACTTGGAAGCCATGATCATAGAGTCAATTTTAGGGTCAAAGTAAGAAGCAAGTGAATATTTGATCAAGAACTCAAAGTCAAGACTCGATGGCCCACGACAAGAGAACGAGACTTAAAGATTCAAAGAATATGTATTTTGTAAGTTAGTAGTATAATTTTGTTAAAGTCAATATTATGATGCTACACACTCACAAAAATATTTGAAAATGTTTTAAATTGTATTAAATATTTTAAATTATTATATAATTAATTATAATTAATTTCAAAGTATTTAGATGGAGAAAAACTCATGTATCAGAAAATAGTCGACTATCCATTTCTAATAGCCGAATATTTGAATGCAAATTTTGCCTAAGAACTTTTAGGTTTCTACAATAGTCACTATCACATGGATAACTGACTTTCTCCTGGGGATAGCCAACTATCTGGGTCAACTGCCAATTTTTAAGCAAAGCACGATTTTCGTTTTCTAGCCGTTACTAGCCGTTAGGGAAGATATTTTTAGCACGTTTTGAGCTGTTTTTAACTCTATAAATACTAGAGACCTCAGATCATTTTTATATTAATTATTTAAGTAATTCTCTATTAGTTTAAAGATAAATTCTAAATGCTCTCATTCTTTCAAATGCTCTTCTTTGCCACTGTTTTTTGAATTTCTTTGCGCAAATTTTCTGATACTTTAACAATCATCTCTAGCCTTAATTTAGCTTTATTTTGATCTCTTAAGCCCAAGGATTTTATTTTTGGAGATTTAATTTTCAAGTTTTCTTTTGATCTACATGTCCTTACTTTCATTATTTTCTTAATCAAAAGATTTGATTTTTATGTTGCAACACTAAAATAACAAGCTTCAAATATTGGCTATAGGAATCAAAAGGTGTATCAAATTTATCATCAAAAGTTTTGTAAAGCCTTTGAAGAAAGCTTGGTAAGTTGTACTCCCTTGTGTAAGGGAAGTATTGTATTATACTTCGTTGAAAATTCCTAATAGGGTTGTAACTAGGTGTTTGGAAATTCCTAGCAAATGAAGCTAGGTGGTTGTACAAGTCTTCTTCGTTGAGTTGAGACTGTTGGATATTGAGTCTTTACCCCGTGGTTATTTTGATCATGAGCAACATATTATGGTACTAATATTTTTATTAACATTGTGTGTAGAAAATATATCTTGAATATATGTGATGAAGCATATGGAGAAGCATAATCAAAAAAAAGGCACACAAGCATATAAGCATGAAGCATGGATCCAAGATATGAAAGCTAGGAGCAAGTGTGGTAAACCATTCTCAAGAGCATTGGATACAAAAGCTTAATGAAGCCAAGACAAATGACCAAGACATTGAAGAATTAGAATTTTTACTTGGTGTAACTCTCTAGAATGTCAAAGCTCTTGATAAACCCACACACACTTAGAATATCTCAAAAATGATTTTAAAATGTGTTAAAATGTGTTAAAATTAGTATATAATTAATTATATATTTTTTCAAAGAATTTTTATGTAGAAAAACTCAAGTTTCGGGAAATAGCCGGCTATCTGAAACAGATAACCAATTATCTGCAGTTAGATTTTTACCCAGAACTCTCGGGTTTTAAAATAGCCAACTATCTGGGCAAATAGCCATCTATATGGGTAAACAGCCAACTATCTGGGCAATAGCCTTCTATATGTGTCAACTTTCTGCATTTTAAGAAAGTTTGATTTTAAATTAACTAGCTGTTACTAGCCGTTTGAGGAGACTTTTTGGGCTGATTTTAAGCTATTCTTCACACTATAAATAGCCACGCTGTCAAAGATTTTTAGATGTCAAAATTATTCATTTCAAAATCATTATATTGCTCAAAAGTTCTCAAATCTCTCTTATTTATTAAAAGTCTTCAATGGCTTTGTTCTAATTTTTGTGCTGAAAATTCTTTACAGATTTTATTTATTTTATTGGCCTAACACTAACTTGATTTGATCTCCAATGCTTATAGCTTTTATTTTAGAGATTCAGACTTCAAGTTTACATTTTTTATCTTTGTGGTTTCTTACTTATATTCTTTCAAAGATCAAGTGTTAAATATTGATCTCTATGAAGCCCAAGTGCTAATATTTTAGAGAATCAATTTCAAGTTATTTCTTTTGATCAAGTTTATGTTTAACATTCAATATTTTATTTAATCCAATGGATTTCAATTATTTTAGCCACGATATTCATATATATATATATATATATATATATATATATATATATATATGCTATAAGAATTTTTTGATTTCATTAAAACTTGTTTTAATCTCAATTTTGAATTTATATTTTAAAGAGATTTAAACCAAGTTTATTTCTGATCTCTCACGTTTCTAAAAGATTTTCATTTTTTGAGATCAAATCCACTCCTATATGAATCACATACACAAGGGCTTCATCAAGTAGATATAGGTATTTGTAAATCTTCAGAAGGTTGTAAGTATCTCTTACTTGGGTATTTGTAAAAGGGATTTCCTCATTCTAGTTGAGGGTTTGTAAATGCTAGTTGGTGCTAGGTGGTGAGTAAACTCTTGTTGTAGGCAAGGTGTTTGTAAAAGATCTCGGTTTGTGAGGCAAGGGAAAATCCTCATTGGAGGTGCAATGTTATGTACTTTTTACCGAAAATAGTGGATTAAAGCTCGACATAGATTCAAGGACTGGACATACCCAGGTGTGTGTTTGCGATTGTTATTTACTTGCACATTATTTCTTCGGCTTAATTTTATTATTGCAAGTATTATTTGTTGATTAAGATAAAATTAGGTAACACTAATTTTGATTTTAGAGAGATTTCTAGAGGTATAATTTTATTTTGCGAAAAAACTATTCACCCACACTCTAGTGTTCTCTTTGCCATCTCAGGTCCCAACATAGGCAAGGTTTCTCTCGGGTTTGAGAGCTAATTGATCGGTTGCTTGAAGTGTTGGGGGATATGCACTCAGATCATTTGTATTTGATGCAAATGATAATTTTAAGCCTAAATATGGACTAATTTGTATATGATGCAAAAGTGGTTAAATGTGTCTTAAATTGTTTAAGACCACATTTAATATTATAAACGCATGGAAGGGTTACCTGTAAGACGGGATCGTCCCGCTCTATACACAGGTTCAAACCGCATCAAAATTGAAGTCCAAACCAGCCCAGAAAGTCTATTTAAAAGAGTTTTAAATAGGACTCAATAAAGCCCAAAAGAAAAAAAACAGCACATCATTTTTTTAATAAAAAAACTTGGATGAATATTGCCCAGCGCCTGGGCAAAAGCCCAGGCGCGGCCTGGGCTTTTGCCCAGGCATGGCCTTTTCTTGGCCAGCGGGCGCATGGGCACGTGGGGCCCATATGGTGGGCCCCCCGGATGGTTTTCTGAAACCCTGGAATTTTTACTTGGTGGCAGCTGATTTTACACGAAAATCAAGCTTGGGGTTCATCTTTGGACGATCAATTGGAGGGTCCAGCGGAATCCGATTGACTAGCCGTTTTTTTCTATTCGTTCACCGTTGAACGCCCTCCGAACTGATAGGTTGTATCAAGCATGAAGCTCAACGGTGAGGGAGTTAAAATTCACGGAAGTTTAGCCTTTGTGAAAGGCAAACTAAATTGAATTTATTAACTCCATTTAATAGTCCCACATCGATTGTGGAGAAAAGGGGAGAGTCAGCCGCATATATAAATAGGGTCCTCCCCCTTCCTCCAAACTTGTCCCAAGCTCAAGACCTGAGCGTCTCCCAAAAACATTGGAGCACGCTCGGATCAAAGCTCAAATTAATTCCTCTTCTCCCTAAATTTCTGCCTTACTCCTGAAGGGCTCTGGCAAAGCCATGAAGGAGTTTGGATTTGGATCCGAAATCTTGGCGAAGGCTTTCACTCACGTGAAAATTTCTTCGGCGTGTGGTTGGCTCGGTGACACAAGGATTGCTCGCCTCGGGATGCGAAGCGGTTCGAGGAGCGGCTTGGCATGGGACGGGGAGCGGCTCGAAAGATGGTGCGGTACACCTTGCCTGTCCCAGGGCAAGGTTTCGGGTATGTGTTTTAAAAAGATTTCGTTTTAATTCTTCATAGTAGTTTAGATCCCTCTTAGGGTGGTCAGATCCACCCCGAGTTGGTAGAGATCCTGGCTAAGGGTCTTGTTCCTTAGGGCTGCATGTTAATTAGATTAACATGTTATTTCCCGTTGCATTTTTGTTTCCGTGTTCTGTTCAACTTAGGACGGTCACGGATTTGTGCCCTGAAGATCCACCAAAACCCTAAAGTGGTATCAGAGCGAGGTCTGTTTGCTGATCTATTAATTGAATACTTTTAAAATACTTTTAAAATGTTTTAAAGTTATGAGATAATTTTAAAATGTTTTAGATGCCCTTTTAAAAATGTTTTAAAATTTATGTGATATTTTTTAAAGATGATTTCAAAGCCTAAAAATTTATGTGATAAGTTTAAAGTGATTTTAGATGATTAAAAATTTTTATAATAAATTTTAAGCATGAATTTCTTTAAAATGATGTTTTAAATTTATGTGATATTTTTAAAAACTGATTTTAAAAACTTTGAAAATTTATGCGATAAATATTTTAGTAGCATGCATATCATATGATCCTTTTAAAACTATTATATTTTTATGAGATAAAAATTAAAATGTTTTAAATTCATTATTTTAAATTTAAATATTAAATTTAAGAAATGCATGCAAAATTGTATATTAGATAAATTATTTTATATTTAATTGTTAAATGGTAGGACACTTCTTCTACGAAACTACAACTCTCTTTACTGAGCGAGACTCTATCCAGATCTAAATAATCTGCCAAAGAGCCTTCTTCTAACTAGGAGAGTAAGCAAGCTACCGGAAGCGAAGCTTCTGTTCTGGCTCCCCCCTTTGTTTCATTTCCAATTCCTCCTTTTCGTTCTACTTAGGTGGTCCGAACTCTCGACAGAATAGAAAAGAGGGCCGCAGGCATGTAGACACCTTGTTTCAGAGTGTTTTCTCACTACAAAGCGTTGACCGCGGAGAACCCGATCAACGTGGTCAAGGGGCCCGCTTGGGTCCCTCGGGGGATTCAAATCGGAGCAGATGGGGCGAGGGGAAGCCTCGGCACTGGTTGAGACGCTCGGCCTCGGACAGACGAGCACGGCCTCGGAGGTAGGACGACGAGGGGTAGCCTCAGTCGTCCAGTTAGATGCGTGTTCGGCGAAGGGCGAGGGGTAGCCTCGGCCCGGGTCGAGACGCTCGGCCTCGGTGGGTTGCGCTCGGCCTCGGCGGTCGGACGACGAGGGGAAGCCTCAATCGTCCAGCTGGTTGCGTGGTCGGCGAGGGGCGGAGGGGAAGCCTCAGCCCGTTGATCTGATGCCCTCCTGCGTAGGTGAGAACGCTCGTCAGGGGGCCGGACCTTGGTTCCGGCCAAATCCCCTCCGATGCCTAAGTCAGACAGAGATCTGAAAGAGGAGGCCCGGCGGAGACGGTTCGACTCGTGAGGAGATCGGAACGGCGTCTCTCGGCGCTAGCGGGGGAGGAAGGAAATTAAATGGGGGAACTAGGTCGTTGATGGAGTACCTTAGGTTCTAGATACCTGAGATGTGGTCCCCTGTCCTGTTGTCCTCCTAGCCCCTTTATAGACCTCCGCCGTGATTGCCCCCGACCCACGTTGCTCGTCCGCCCCCAATCGTGCCTCCTCAATCCGCCCCCTGCCACCACTCCCTGCGCCATGCCAGCCTCCCCCCATAACTGCCATTAAGTGGTCATGGGATCGAGGGAGCGGTTATCGCAGGAGTGGGTGAGTGATCCGTATGTTACCGGGGCCGGGTCGGATCTACATTCGGGGGAGTCCCCGATAGGGCCTTATCGAGTGGGCCTGAGTGCTCAGATGGGCTCTTGACCGGGGGTCGGGTTTTCGGGCTCGTGTCTTTCGGGCCTCGGCCAAATAGGCGTAACAATTGCCCCCATCGGTCGGGTCGATCGGCCTCGGCCGGTTCGGCTCGGCCGATGTGACTTCCGCCGACTTTGACAGGCTCGCCAATCGATGTCGAATCATTTATTAGTCGTCATCATGAGTTGGTCCGTTTGATACTTTTAAGGCGCGGGCTCCGAAGCGCCGTCGGTCTTCTGATGCTGCCACGTGTAGCTGCAAACTTATCCTCATCGCTCGTGGGGTCGTCTTAAGTCGAGAAGCCGAGGGGTTCGTGAGCCGCCCTTGGTGGGGTCGACTGGCCTTGGCTTGCTCGGTTCGGCCGCTGTGGCTCCTGGGATTCCGAGTGGCGCTTTAATCGAGGCGTGGTCATAAATGTGGGTCATGATGAGGCGGATCGATTGGACTTCCCCTGGCGCCGATTTCGAAACGCCGCCGGTTCTTCGAGTCTTGCCACGCGTTATTGTCAGGCGCTTCGAATTCGTCCCTGCGTCCGATATATAAGATCCCCAGCTGCGTTGATCTCCTCTCTTTTCTTGCTCTTCCCATTGCTCTAGGCTTTCTACAACTCGGAGTCTCCCGTCGCCTTCGCTTCTTCGCCTCCTTCAAACTAGCTAAAAGGTAATTTCTTTCTCGCTCTCGTATTATGGCTGCTCTTAGGATAGGCGGTTCTGGCCGAGGGGCGAGGGATTCTCCAGAGTCCAGGAGGGGCAGGCCCCGGCCAGTGGGATCAGGTTCCTCTTCCGGGAGTCGTCCCCTCCAAGATAAGGGGAAGGGGAAGCTATTCCCAGACTACGCCTGCGATGACGTGGCGTCGGCTGCCGTGCGTCTTAACGTGCCCCCAGTCATCCTCCGTACGCCGTCGAGGACCGCTCCTTCGGTGGTCTCGGAGATCCGGGAAAGGTATCTCTGCTTCCCGTACGATGTCCGAGTTCCATTCGTCGACGAGCGGATTTGCCTTCCGAGGAGCAATGAAGTCGGCGTCTACGTCGAAATGTTTCACCTGGGTCTTCGCTTCCCGCTCAATCCCTTCCTTATCCAGGTCATGGAGTATCTCATGGTGCCGCTTTGTCAGTTTACCCCTTGCTCGATTGCGGTACTGATGGGCTTCGCCACGCTCTGCTGCACCCGCGGCCTGGATCCGTCCCTCCCCCTTCTCTTCCATTTTTACCAGATCCAGACGGTCGGGCCGGGGTCATGGCACCTCCGAGCCCGTTCGAGGAGGGAATGTCTGATCGGGCTACCCCGTTGGTCGGGGGATTGGAGCTCGGATTATGTCTTTGTGGTCTTCTTGGGTAATGCCCAGATTCTGACAAGCTGGGGCGGTTCTGTCCATCCTCGCCCGTCGCTAGCTCTCTCAGACGTCGACCGGGCAGCCGCCGCACTGCTGTTGGCTCTTCCTATGGAATCGAAGTCCATCTGGTCTTTGTTGGACGACCTACTCCTGAAGGCCGTCTTGTGGTCTCCGGGTAGGTCGCTTTTTCATCCTCGGATCGCCCTATGACTCATCCTGATTTCGGTCTCCTTTGCAGGGATGGCAGGCCGCGAATTCGTCCGTGACGTCGACGAGCTGATCCGTCGTGGAGCCGCTCGGAGCCGAGGTAATACCTCTGGAAGGGCGCCTCGGAGGACCGTTGAGGAGGAAGTGCGTCGAGCCGAGCCTTCCGTGGGTAAGGTGGTGGCCGCGCCTCCCGCCTCTTCTTCTGGCGATCCCCTTCCCGGGGGTGAGGATGGTGCGAGGCGGAAGCGTTCCCCTCCGGTGCCTTCGGAGCCCCACGGAGGAAAGAAGAGGAGGGAGGACGTGGATCCCTCCAGTCCGGCAGGTTCCGCGCTTCCCGTGGCGACCGCCGGGGATCCTTCGGTAGCTTTGTCAGCCACCCCCCTCGCAGCGTCTTCGCCCGTATCACCGGGGGTCGGGGCCTTGTTGGCGAGTGACTTGGCTTCGATCGTCGTCCCTGGGAGTTCGATGTTTGTTGACCGAGCCCTGGCCCAGCAGGTTGCCGAGGTCTCCGTCCCTCCCCGAGACCGCAGCTTCCTCAAGAAGATCCCGGCCGACAAGATGTCGGATTCCTTGGTCTGGATCCTTCAACAGGTTCGGTTATCTAGCTATCCTCGCTTTCTCTTTATCCTCTTCTTAGCCCATGTCTCGTCTTTTCAGGGTTCAGCGCTCGCTGTGGAGTTGCAGTGTCGAGCCGTCCGCTTGAGGGAGCTGGAGGAGTCCTCCATGAGGGCTCAGGAGCGGGCCGGGGCTGCTGAGGTGGCTATGACGGAGGCCCAGATGGAGTCTCGGCGTCTCAACCTCCGTGTGGCCGAGTTGGAGGGACGAGTGGTTGACATCCAAGGAAAGCTAGAGGATGCTCATCAGTCGGCTGAGGAAGCGACGGAGTCGTTCCGCCTGGAGAGGGAGGAGCTTCAGAGGGAACTGTCGGATCGGCGCCAGGTGATGCGGCTTGCAGAGGAGGTGGAGAAGGGCGTCGTCGAGACCCTGGGGAAGAGGATCTTCGAGGTTCTCAGGGGGGCCTTCGGTAAGTATGAAGACCTCATCGCCCCTCGGATCGTCGAAGTCGTCCAGTCTTCCTTCCGGGAATGTGCGGAGCGTGTTCGGCAAGCCCCTCCGCCAGTCGATCCCCCTCGCTCCGAGCAGGGCGAAGTGCCCGAGGATGTGTCCTCCCGAGCTCGGGCTCCCTAAGCCGTCCCTCCCGGCCTTATCCTCAAATTTTTAAGCATCCGCTTCGCTTTGGGCTAGTCTACTTGAAATGGATCCCTGGCCCCCGCTATCTCCTTCGGCTTCGTTATCAGCTCCGTGGCCAATAATTGCTGGTTGCATGGCTGCTAGCTTGGGCTAACTACTTTGAGTCTTTTGTCAACCAATTTTGCTCTGTCGGTGTCGATCTAGCTTCTGTAGGTGAAGAACTCTGTCATTCGTCGTGAGTGGGTTATTTGTAGAGTGTTTCCTTCGCCTTGATTCCCTGAAAATAAGACACGGTTTTGTACCCTGGTTAACTATTATAAATGGAATTGACTTACTCGGACTTCTCGTGTATTTTGCGTTGCTGCCTCGTTCTTGGCCTAGGATTGGATGACGTTCGCGTCGGCTGGGGGAATCGCCCCCAAAGTTATGGGCGCTGGAGTCGGTCGGCGAGGGCAAAACTCCTCGGCTTAGGTCCGGTCGGCGTCCGTGCCTGCTGGGGGAACTGCCCTCAGACTTATGAGCGCAGGAGTCGGTCGGCGAGGGCAAAGCTCCTCGGCTTAGGACCGGTCGGCGTCCGTGCCTGCTGGGGGAACTGCCCCAGACTTATGAGCACAGGAGTCGGTCTGCGAGGGCAAAGCTCCTCGGCTTAGGACCGGTCGGCGTTCGCGCTGTCTGGGGGAATTGCCCCCAGACTTATGAGCGCAGGAGTCGGTCAGCGAGGGCAAAGCTCCTCGGCTTAGGACCGGTCGACGTCCGTGCCTTCTGGGGGAACTGCCCCAGACTTATGAGCGCGGGAGTCGGTCGGCGAGGGCAAAGTCCCTCGACTTAGAACCGGTCGGCGCTCGCGCTGGCTGGGGGGATTGCCCCCAGGCTTATGAGCGCAGGAGTCGGTCGGCGAGGGCGAGGCTCCTCGGCTTAGGACCGGTCGGCGTGCCTGCCGGGGGAACTGCCCTCAGGCTTCTAAGCACAGGAGTCGGTCGGCGAGGGCAGTGTCCCCCTTCCTCCTCCAGTGAGACAGTGGCCTTCATTCTTTTGCACTATTAGTGAAATGTCAACTCCGTCGGGGATTTAAGAAAAGACAAAAAGGGAATGCATTTGTACTCTCAAGAGTCCTGTCGGACCGGTACATTTGGAGGAAAAGGAAAAAAGGAAATGAAGCTAGACAGAGGGATGTAAACCTAGATAACTCCCTCTTACTAGGCTGCAACTGGGGGGAGAGTCATCGCCCGCTCACTCTATGATGCGGAGGGGACCTTGGACGGTGTTGATCTTCTTCCCCTTGTCTGGCTGCGTGGAGGTCCCTTCTCCGTGGGCCGGCTCGTCGGCCTGGTTCCTGGCGTGCCCTCGGCTCATCAGCTTCTCAATGTCCTTCTTCAAATGCCAGCAGTCTTCAGTGTCATGGCCATCGTCCTTATGGTACTTGCAGTACTTCTCCCTGTTCCTCCCACCTCTTTTAGCCTTCGGTGGGGGGCGATCAGCTCGCTCTTCCTTCTGTACTTGGGCGAGGACGGCGTCTGGGGTGGTGTCCCTCGCGCTTTCTCCCCGTTGTCTGTTCCTCGGCCTCTTCTCGGTCTGGTACCCTTCGGGGCTGACTCGTCCGCCGTCGCCGCGCTTGGTCCCTCGAGTAGCTTTTCCTGCATCCTCGGCCAAGGCCTCCTCGGTCAGCATGAAGCGTTCGGCCCTCGCCATGATCCCGGGGAGGTCCTTCGGGGGATCGTTGTGCAGGGACTTCTTGAGGCCTCTGTGGCGAAGCCCTTTCTTAAGGGCCGTCTGGACCACCAGGTCAGGAGGGCTGTTCACGTTCAGCCTTTCCGCATTGAAGCGGCGCATGAACTGTCGGAGCGGCTCGGCCGGGCCTTGCACTATGTTGAACAGATGTTCAGCACCAGGCTTGATCTGCCTCCCCGCCATGAATTGTTTGCAGAACAACTGGGTGAGTTCCTCGAAGCTGTCGATGGAGCGGCCGGGCAGGCTGTGGTACCAAGTCCTCGCCGCTCCCCTGAGAGTAGAATAGAAGCCCCGGCAAAGCAGGTCATCGTCAGCTCCCTGGAAGGACATGTCCCCCTCGTAGTCCATCACGCGGTGTCCCGGGTCCCCTATCCCGTCGTACTTTCCCAGCACCGGGATCCTGAATCGAGAGGGGACCCGTGCGTCGGTTATTCTCCGTGATAAGGGGCACCGGTCTCCGTGGATGCCCCCGGGGATGCGGCAGTCGCCTGCCTCTGGCTCGATCGGGGGTGGAGGAAGCACAGGCGCCGGCGGGGCTGGCTCCACGGCCCTCGCCACGCTGGGGGTCGGGCTGACCCGACGCTCCCGACTCCTCCTGCGGGAGCTCCTGCTCTGCCGTGATCGGTCTCTCGAGTGGTGTCGTTCGCTTCTCCTGCGGCGGGACGACCGTGACCGACGAGATGATGCCGTCATCGATTTGTCCTCCGTCCCTTCGGTTTCTCTTTGGCTCCTTTCACGATAAGGGGAGGAGGCGCGTGACCTCGCCTGATGAGAGCCGGACAGCGTGAACCGACTCTCCGTGTTCGGTTTCTAGGTCCCGTGATCGTCGACCACGGCGGACCGCAAGTGCGGGGGACCCCCCACCCATCGATGGCTATCGTCCAACGTGCCTCCGTTGGACGGCGCAGGGCCGACGAGCTGCTGTACCGTCGCGACCAACGTCTGGAGGCTCGCGTTGGTCTCCTGAGCCAGGGCGCGGAGATGTCCCTGCGTGGCCAGTTCTGAGCCGCCGGTCTCTTCGGTTGAGAGGGCGGGGTGGCCGCCGACGGGCGTGTCCTCGGGGTTGCCGTTTGATGCGCCATTCCCCTCCTCCGGGATGGGGGGCATGCGCTTTCTTCCGTTGCTGGCTCGTGCCATTGTTGGTGTGGTTTGCTGCTTCGTGGGACGGTTTTCGCTTCCCACAGACGGTGCCAGATGTTTCAGAGTGTTTTCTCACTACAAAGCGTTGACCGCAGAGAACCCGGTCAACGTGGTCAAGGGGCCCGCTTGGGTCCCTCGGGGGCTTCAAATCGGAGCAGATGGGGCGAGGGGAAGCCTCGGCACTGGTTGAGACGCTCGGCCTCGGATAGACAAGCACGGCCTCAGAGGTAGGACGACGAGGGGTAGCCTCAGTCGTCCAGTTAGATGCGTGTTCGGCGAAGGGCGAGGGGTAGCCTCGGCCCGGGTCGAGACGCTCGGCCTCGGTGGGTTGCGCTCGGCCTCGGCGGTCGGATGACGAGGGGAAGCCTCAATCGTCCAGCTGGTTGCGTGGTCGGCGAGGGGCGGAGGGGAAGCCTCGGCCCGTTGATCTGATGCCCTCCTGCGTAGGTGAGAACGCTCGTCAGGGGGCCGGACCTTGGTTCCGGCCAAATCCCTTCCGATGCCTAAGTCAGACAGAGATCTGAAAGAGGAGGCCCGGCGGAGACGGTTCGACTCGTGAGGAGATCGGAACGGTGTCTCTCGGTGCTAGCGGGGGAGGAAGGAAATTAAATGGGGGAACTAGGTCGTTGATGGAGTACCTTAGGTTCTAGATACCTGAGATGCTGTCCCCTGTCCTGTTGTTCTCCTAGCCCCTTTATAGACCTCCGTCGTGATTGCCCCGACCCACGTTGCTCGTCCGCCCCCAATCGTGCCCCCTCAATCCGCCCCCTGCCGCCGCTCCCTGCGCCATGCCAGCCTCCCCCCATAACTGCCATTAAGTGGTAGTGGGATCGAGGGAGCGGTTATCGCAGGAGTGGGTGAGTGACCCGTATGTTACCGGGGCCGGGTCGGATCTACATTCGGGGGAGTCCCCGATAGGGCCTTATCGAGTGGGCCTGAGTGCTCAGATGGGCTCTTGACCGGGGGTCGGGTTTTCGGGCTCGTGTCTTTCGGGTCTCGGCCAAATAGGCGTAACACACCTCAATGAAGTTATGTGGACACTCCTCAGCCCGAGGACAATCTCTCAAATACTAATTAATTAAGACCGCAAGTCAAACTATCACTATCAATCGACTTGGGATCAATACCAATGCTTGAGTATGAAGACGAAGTCTCAGAAGCAACTCTTGATTTTTGAACTACCAGCTCTCACTCCGGAAGAAGCCAGAGGTATGTGAACATGCCTTTCATTGAGCTAACCCTTGCTCTCAAACTACCAACTCGAATGGGCTTGGTGGCAATGGCTGAAATGCCTGATCTTCTTTCAGGTATTGAGATGAATGATCTTTCTCGTATATATGTTATGAGCCCGAACCCTACGCCTTTTCGCTATCAATGCGTTATTTGAGAATTCAAACTCGGTTTCTCCCCCCCATCGTTTCGCCAACAAAGAAGTCATCCTTGACTTGACGATTGAATTTTTATGTGTTAAAATTAGTGTAACTTTATGTTAATGGCTATGTCATATTGTCCCTTATTTGATAACACAAGACAACCCTTTAGGTTAGCCATTAAGAAATCATTAAAATTTATTAATTGAATTTTAATGACATGCTATGTTTTAATAAAACATTTAACAACCCTTTAAGACCTAATTCCTGATTAGGGTAGTCCCTTTAATGAAAATGTTAATTCTAATTGTTATGAAATTAATTCTCATTAAAGGACTTCGCTTTTAGCGTTGTTAATAAATTTATTAAAATCCTAATAACGATTAGGATAGCACGTGAACCTTATAATTGATAAGTATTTAATAGAAGTTATTAAAAAAATCCTAAAATTTTGAATTTTAGATTCAACTTGTTGATAGGATTAATTAGTTGTTAATAAAAGCCTTTTAGTCTATGTTACTCATATAAAAATGACAAGCTTCAGTCAATGTGCTTGGCTAAGTTTGTTGGATCACCCTAGCTGGTCTAAGGGATAAGTTATCCTGGCTTAGTCAATTCACTGGCTGTGTTCCACTGGACAGCAATGATGTGAATCATGATTATATGACACCCAGGACTATACCTAAGTAAAATACGTTAATAATCTTCTTCAAGATTAGCCGTAGCCCTCCTTGTTTTAGGGGTTGGCAACTATATGACCTGTGTTCTAGTTGTTGAGCTACACTCAAGCTGTGACATGTCAATCTTATAGAAACCAATTTCTTAAACACATGTGATGTAATCTAAGACCTGACCCAAACCGACATGTCGTGAATACACCAAGCGCCGGGGCAAGTCAAGCTAGATCCGAAAACAAGGGTCCGATTAGACTGGTCATTGTGATTTGGATGAGCACACTCATGATCACAAATGGCTAGGGGTAAAAACCGATAAGAGAGTCATATCAGATATGATCGATGAAGAGTCTTCTTCCGATTACAGAGTCAAGCAATTTGTCGTGCATACACCTAGGTTGTTAGGCTCAGGGTATTGGACCTCTTACCCATTAATTTAATTTGATTAAATCGTTCGTTATTAAAGCTTAAAATGATCCTGAGTGCAAGTGGGAGATGTTGGGGGATATGCCCTCAGATCATTTGTATTTGATACAAATGATAATTTTAAGCCTTGATAGGGACTAATTTGCATATGATGCAAAAGAGGTTAAATGTGTCTTAAATTTTTTAAGACCACATTTAATATTATAAATGCATGGAAAGGGTTACCTTTAAGAGGGGATCGTCATGCTCTATACGCAGGTTCAAACCGCATCAAAATTGAAGTCCAAACGAGCCCAAAAGTCTATTTAAAAGAGTTTGAAATAGGACTCAATCAAGCCCAAAAGAAAAAAAAAACACCCCATCATTTTTTAAATAAAAAAACTGGGATGAATATTGCACCAGGCTTAGGCAAGCCCAAGCACTGGGCAAAGCTAGGCACGTGCCTGCGTTTTTGCCCAAGCAGGGCCTTTTATTGGCAAGCGCGCGCATGGGCACGTGGGGCCCACATGGTGGGCACCACGGATGGTTTTCTGAATCCCTGGAATTTTTCTTGGTGGCGACTGATTTTACACGAAAATCAAGCTTGGTTTTCATCTTTGGACGATCAATTGGAGGGTCAAACAGACTTCGATTGACTCACCGTTTTTTCCTATTCATTCACCGTTGAACACCCTTCGAATTGATAGGTTGTATCAAGCATGAAGCTCAACGGTGAGGGAGTTAAAATTCACTGAAGTTTAGCCTTTGTGAATGGCAAACTAAATTGAATTTATTATCTCCATTTAATAATCCCACATCGGTTGTGGAGAAAAGGGAAGAGTAAGCTGCCTATATAAAAAGGGGTCTCCCCTTCCTCCAAACTTGTCCCAAGCTCAAGAACTGAGCGTCTCCCAAAAACGTTGGAGCACGCTGGGATCAAAGCTTAAATTAATTCCTCTTCTCCCTAAATTTCTGCCTTACTCCTGAAGGACTCTGGCAAAGCCATGAAGGAGTTTGGATTCGGATCCGAAATCTTGGCGAAGGCTTTCACTCGTGTGTAACTTTCTTCGGTGCGTGGTTGGCTCGGCGACACGAGGATTGCTCGCCTCGGGATGCAGAGCAGTTCGAAGAGCGGTTCGAGGAGCAGCTCGGCGTGGGTCAAGGAGCGGCTCGGAAGACGGTGCGGTACACCTTGCCTGCCCAAGGGCAAGGTTCCGGGTATATGTTTTAAGAAGCTTTCGTTTTAATTATTTGCAGTAGTTTAGACCCCTCTTGGGTGGTCAGATCCACCCCGAGTTAGCAGAGATCCTGGCTAAGGGTCTTGTTCCTTATGGCTGCATGTTATTTAGATTAACATATTATTCTCGCTGCATTTTTGTTTCCGTGTTCCGTCCGACTTAGGACGGGCACGGGTTTGTGCCCTGAGCGTCTACCAAAACCCTACAAGACGCAGCCCATGGTTAAGCCAACCCAGGGTAAAATCTTGGTGTTTGTGATGTGAATCTTTTTTGTCTCTTTACTCTTTTATCATATTGCTTGTAATCTTTATTTCCATTGTGCTCATCATATTTATATGTTACAACTGAAAAATTGTGTATTGATTAAGTACCAAGCGAGGTTATTCTCATTAGAGACATAAGCAATAAATAGAAGGGTTTAATTTAAGCCAAATTTTTTATAACAACACTATTCAACCACCCTTCTAGTGTTGTCTGACATCCATAGGATCCCACATGTGGTATCAGAGTAAGGCTTGAGGTGATAGCATCAACCATATTTAGCGGCATAAACTTTCCTATTTGGAGGAAGGGGATGGAGATATACTTGGAGTCCAATAACATTGAATACATGATTTTTATACAGGAGACCTACGAAGTGCCTTCCCCAAATCAATGTGGAAACCATCTCAAAAGATGGAGTACTCGATGAATGTAAAGGTAATGCACTTACTTTACTAATGTTTTACTGATAACATTGTTAATGAGATTTCAAGAGCCACAATCCCCCACCAAGTATTTGAGATCCTAGAAGAAAAGTATGGAGACCAATCCACCAAAACATGAATCGAGGAGATCACACCTACCAATGAAGTTTCAGAAAGCACCCAGAGAGAGATATGCTTGATGGCTCATTAGCAAGACGACGATGAGGTAAGTGAATCTGCTGATGAATTCAATGTAGAAGATGCTTATATACAACTTCATAATGAGTTCGAAATATTGAAAAAAAAGAATAAGAAATTAGAGAGAAACTACAATATTTTGAAAACGGATTACGATACTTTTATGTGATTTCTAGAAAACTGAACATAGTATCTTGGTTGACAATCATGATGGTCACAATAATTTATTGCATGACTATAAATGCTTAAAAGAAAAATAAGATGCTTTAGTACATGATCATAATCTTTTAAAGAATGAGCATACCTTAAATGTTTCTATTATGAATGGTAGAGTAAATATTCTTGAGAATGATATGTATACTAGTAAGCTCAAGCACGAGGAGCTAACACTCAAACTTGGTAATGTTAAAAATAGCTCTAGTTCTAAAACTCCTCATACACCAAAGCATGTCACCACATCACACACTGCTCATGTATCAAAGAATATTTTTCGTAACAGTAGTAGAAATAATCACGCTTTTATGTATGGTAGATATGTTAGAAAGAACAAAACTCATGCTTTGTCTCACAATGCTCACCATATGGCACATAATAATGTTGTACATAATGCTTATCACAACCCACACTTTGTATACAAAACATACCCCATGCACCATGTTAAGAACAAACAATATGCTATGTGTGCCTAAAAACTTACGTTTGCATGATAAAAATGTTTACATTCAAAACTTGATTAGAAGCATGCATGGATTTTACAATGATTCATTTATATATAGGATATCAAATCCAAACAAGATTTGGGTTCCAAATCGATGACCACATATTTTATGTCTGTTTGGGTATCCATGTGCATTATGACTATTCACTTGATACCTTGCATATAAAAAATTATGTATGCTATTTTGGCTAACATTATGGACCCAGTATTTAGTGGGTACCAAAACACTCAATAAATTTTATTTTAGGTACAATTCAAAAATTTGTGGATTATGATTTGTGGATGCTCTACACACATGACATGTAATTCAAAATTGTTAAGCATTCTAAGGATGATAGACGGAGGAACTGTAACATTAGGGGACAACAAAAAGGGAAAGATTATCGGCATCAACAATGTTGGTAACCCATCCAGACCTATTGTTGAAAATGTTAGCTTAGTTAGAGGACTCAAAAATAACTTGATTAGCATTAGTCAACTATACGATAGGGGTTACAAAGTTCACTTTACGCATGATGCTTGAATTGTATATGACAATGCTATGAAAAATGTTTTAGTTAGAGGTAATCACATAGAGAATATAAATATGCTTCCATGCAATGATAATGATTCAAATGTATGTTTAATAGTTTTATGCAATGACCCTTTATTATGACATAAACATTTTAGCCATGTCAACATCAAGAACATAAATAAGATATCTAGGAAGGAATTGGTACATGGACTCCCCAGAAAAATTAAATTGGACAAAATTTGTGAATCTTGCCAACATGGGAAAATACATGAGAGCACATTTAAGAGCATATGAGCCCTTAGCTCAGAAATACAACTAGAACTCCTTCATTTGGATCTATTTGATCTGGCTAGGACTGCATCTCTTTATGGTAGCAAATGTGTATTTGTCATAGTATACGATTATACAAGATTTTCTTGGGTTTTGTTTTTGACAAATAAAAATGATGCTTTCCGTGAATTTAAAATCTTTTTCAAATGAATTGAAAGACTTCATTCTTCAAGAATCATTTCTATAAGAAGCGACCACGGTGGCAAATTTAAAAAGGAGACTGCTCAAAAAATTTGTGAAAAACGTGGTACACAGACATTATTGCTTTTTCTAGAGCTGCTCCTCAAAATGGTGGAATTGATAGGAAGAACAGAACACTCTAAGAGTGTGCACGAACAATATTGTGTAAAAGCAACCTTCTAAAGTACTTTCGATGGAAGCTATTGCAACCGTGTGCTATGTTCAAAATAGGGTTCTTATTAGAACTCCTTTTCAAAAGACACCCTATGAGCTATTGTACCAACAAATTTTGAACAAATCCTATTTTAGAGTCTTTGGTTGTAAATGCTATATTCTGAACACAGAAGATAACCTTGATAAATTTGACTCCAAGGCGGATGAAGACATTTTTATTTGTTATTCTTTTAGGAGCAAAGCATATCACATCTACAATAAAAGAACTCTTGATGTTGTTGAAACTTTACATGTAACATTTGATGAATCTCCTAATACTAATTCAAATATTATTAATGATGATGTTGATGATGTGACAATCCCTAAAAGATGTGTAATATGACACACCCGAAACTTACACCTAGGTTCCACCTGGCAGTGTCATGATTGCCAGGCGTGGTATGGCCCCTAGGATTCAATTCCGGGCTCAATCCGCAAGCGGATGGTGTCGAGTTATAGTATAAATGATATCGAATCCCACAGGGATGGTGATAGTGTCAATGGATTCTCAGGTTATTTCTAAGTCTTGAAGTGAGATAGCTATCGGGGTAGAAGACTTGGTTGGGGTGTTGTTGTAATACTAATAAAAGGGACTAGTGGTTAGGGGTCACCACTAGGATCGTTGGGGGTCGACGTTGGAATAGGATCCTTGCATTGCATTAGGGCTATGGAATTAATCCCCCAATTTGTACCACTCTCGTGGGTTAGAATTACGGGGTATTTCGGTGGCTCTCGTTGATGCAATAGCGGTAGCCGTCAACGTACCAATATAGTTCGTCGATGGATCCCCTCAAGGCACGAGCCGGACATGGTCATGAGCCTTGGTTGGATCCACCGATTTCCCTATTCGAACCCTAGAGATGTCCCTTAAGTGATTCAATTCCACAGACTGTAGGCATGATCTCAGTACGGGTTATCTAGGGATTCGATAGGATTGACCGAAATACTTCCCCAAATCCCTAATTCAACGTAGGGATCCAGATCTACATTTTCCCCATAGGATCTTAGGGCTAACCCATCAGCCCTAGAAAGATCTACTCACTCATGATATTGTTAATGGATAAAAATGCAATATTTAGAAACGAACACATCACTGCAGATTAATAAAATAGAGATAAAAACTTACAGTGAAGAACGAAGAGAATTGCGATTTATAGATCTAGAAATAGCTCCAAGTTCCCAAGCACAAAAAAATCCAGAATAAAAATGATTTTCTCCAAAAGTTCGATCCAGAATTCCTTAATACAAATTAATCTAAAATTATCACTCTCCACGATTACCTCAGCTCTGCTCCAAAAACTATTCAAAAAAAAAATCCTCCCCCAAAATGAGTCACCCAAAACTCTCGCACAGCTCCCAGCTTCAGTCGCCTGCAATCGCGCAATCGACGGCTCAGATAATTCTTCCCAAAAATGGCCTTGGCATTGCCAACCGAGTAGGTGACTCGGTCGATCAATGCGCTGCTCGTTCGGTCACTCGGACCGAGCAGATGAGCTGCTCGACCGAGCAGTACAGGAAATAGAGAGAATTCAAAATTGCCGCTCTACCTACCCGGACCAAGTAAGCTCTAATCGGTCCGAGTAGGGGCTGGCTCAGTCACTGAAAAGTTGCTCGGGTCGTGTCGCTTCTTCGCTTGATGCTTTGGAATTTCGGAGCTGCTCGACCGAGCAGATGAACTGCTCGGCCCGAGTGATCACCGTATCAGCTCCACTCCTTCAATTGAAGCTGCTCGGTCTGAGCATCTGAACTGATCGACCGAGCAGTCTGGGAAAACCTCCCCAGCAGCAACAGAGGGCTCCTCCCTCTCCTCTGCTCTCTCTCATCTCCTTTAATGGCCACAAAACCGTGGTGAACTCCTACTAGGCTCCACCAACGAGCGCACGAGCATGTTGGATGTGTCCATACCCAAGCGGGATCCCAAATCACTCTAAAATCTCTGAAAACTCATAAAACACTACGAAACTCGAATATATCGTCAGAAATGCAATATCATAGTAAAATGAGGGATTTGGATGCGAAAATGGCATGTGATGTAATGAAATGATGATATGAAAATAGTAGAAAATATGGACACATCAAAATCCCCCAAGCTTACCTCTTACTCATCCTCGAGGAAGACGAATAATCAGAACGCCGGGAGGAAAACAAGAAGAAATAAGAAAATGAAAAATAGAAAGAAAGGAAAAATAAAAAGAGAAGTGAGAGGAGAGTGCTAGGGATGATTAGTTAGATCTCAGGCCTAAATAATATATCACGATGCTCTGAATGATAAACATACATGCTACTGGCAATTTCTAGATTTACAAATCATATGACTAGCATGCAATGCAGGCAAAGAATAGAGATCTACTAAAATAACGCCATCAAATCATATCAATCTCATGCAATCCCTAGAGTTTAGTATAAAGAAGTTGGCAATGCCCTTTTCAATCACAGAAACACGAGGAGCATAAAGAGATCACACAACATGCAATAAAGAATAGAAAAAATCATGCCATTCAGATATTCCTTTTGATTCATGAAAAATCTCCAAAAGCTAAAGCAATTCGTAAAGTTTAGGCATTATTAAATCTCCCCGTTATGCACCGTCCCCACTCTAATGTCATGCTCACTCATGTGATCAGTTGGTTTACCCCCCCAAAGCTTAGCTTGAGGCGTCGCATCTAAGAATATGATATGGAATTTTTTCTCTTTTCTTTCCAGAATAAATGATAGCTTCTAATGAAATGATATAAAACTGTATTTATTCATCATTCATTTTTTTCTTTTTTAGAAGTTGTACTTTTCCTTTTGGGTTTGGAAATTGAGATGCGGTAAAGATAGCTGTGGGGGTGTAACCAACTGATACGTAGAGATATAAATAGATATGTGGAGAAGGAAAATAGTAAGACTCTCTGTTCACTCATAAGAGGGTGCACAATGATTTGATAAAATAAAACCCTAACTAAACTCATAGATAGCATGGATATTTTCATTTCTCTAAATGAATACTGAAAAGGCATGCAGTAAATAGTACCATAGCAGCAGGCATGCAACCAGAAGTGAACAAGATAAAAACAGATACTCCAAGTGTTTTAGTGATGCGTGAACCTAGATGCATTTCCCAATATAGATCATACTAGATACTAATTCATGCATTCGATTTTCAATTCATTTCAATCATTAAATCAGATATATCAGCAAAAGAAATGCACGCATATAGATAGTAAAACTAAAATTTATCCTAATAGCATGTCATCGAAAATGAGCATCGTAAAAGACTAATAAGGCCACGAGAGATCTCATCATGCGGAACATCCGTAGCGAATAAAGAGAAAAAGGCGGAGAAAAGAGGAAGATAAAGAAAAAGAGATGCATGCATGGTGAAAATATAAAATATGATGCAAAATGAGAAAAAAGAAAATGTCGTGAAAAAACGGTGGAAAAATGAAATAAAGACTGAAATAAGGAAAGAAAATGTAAAAGAAAAAATCAAAAATAAAGCGGTAGCGCTCATCCCCCAAGCTAAACCTAGCAGTGTCCTCACTGCTAAGAAAACGCTCGTGAGCGGTAGATGATGCTAAAGGGGTGGGGTGGGTGGGGAATAAAATAAAGACTGTGCAGAAAGAAATAAATTAAAAACAAGACATGATGCAATGCGGAATGAAATATGAAGCATGGGTGGTGCCTCCCCCAAGCTATGTAAGTGTAAGGCCCCGAACAGACAGATGGGCACAAAATAAATAGGGGAGGTAGAAGCGGGTAAGGACTACATCAAGCAGAGGCACCACTCTCTGGGAGTGGTGATGGGTCCCTCTGTTGTGGACCAGGAGTGGTGGGTGGAGGATCTGGCTAGAAGTCATGAGGAGGGCTGGTGGTGAGATCAACGGTTGCAGTGGAGGGCTCAGTAGGAAGTAAAACCAGGGCAGACAGGGGATATAATGTGACAGCCGACTCAGAAGTGGTAAAAACAGGCTCTGCAGAAGCCTGAGAAAGTGAAGCACGTAATGGTGCAGAGGGGGTCGCAGTGTCTGGCCTGGGTGGCGGAGCGTGTGCAATGATAATAGGAGGCGGGCCACGGTACCGAAGCAGATCTATGATAGAAGTCAGGTCCGACTCGACTCTAGATCAGTGTGTCGCTGTCCTCGAAATCCCGCCGTAAGCGGGAAGTCGACTCCTCTAACGTGGTCAGGCGAGCGTCTGAAGTACGCGAGTCAGTTGGAGGTCAAGGAATGAGTCTATGAGTCACCACTCTAGTGAATCGATCCCATGCAGATGAGGCACGGTGCCGAGCGTAGAAGGTAGGAGAGGGAGAGCTCGAAGGTAAATCAGCGGTGACAGAAGAAAGATCTGTCGTCGACACAGAGGTCTGGACAGACGTCGAGACAGACTCCATGAAAATGGCCGCGGGTGAAGAGGAAGTGGTGCCAGAAAGTAGAATGTGTGGACCTAAAGCGATAGGAACGGATGCTAGGAACGGATGCTATAATGTCCGAAAGAGGTGGGAGGGTGGGGGCTAGGTCGTGCACGGGAGAATCAAGATATATGGGGTCGTCAGTAAAAGGTAAATCGGTGCCCTCTAGCACCGATACAATGAACAAAGAAATCTGTGTCTCGGGGCAAGAGGTGTGGACACGGTGCTAAACATTTGACGCACCTGAAACCTACACCTCGGTTCCACCTGGCGGTGTTACGATCGCCAGGCATGGTATGGCCCCTAGGCTTTAATTCCGGGCACAATCCGCAAGCGGACGGTGTCGAGTTATAGTATAAATGATATCGAATCCCACAGGGACGGTGATAGTGTCAATGGATTCTCAGTTTATTTCTCAGTCTCAAAGTGAGATAGCTATCGGGGTAGAAGACTTGGTTAGGGTGTTGTTGTTGTAATACTAATAAAAGGGACAAGGGCGTTAGGGGTCACCACTAGGATCGTTGGGGGTCGACTTGGAATATGATCCTTGCATTGCATTAGGGCTATGGAATTAATCTCCCAATTCGTACCACTCTCGTGGGTTAGAATTACAGGGTATTTCAGTGGCTCTCGTTGACGCAATAGCGGTAGCCGTCAACGTAGCTATATAGTTCGTCGATGGATCCACTCAGGGTACGAGCCGGGCATGGTCACGAGCCATGGTTGGATCCACCGATTTCCCTATTTGAACCCCAGAGATGCCCCTTAAGCGCATCAATTGCACAGACAGTGGGCATGATCTCAGTACGGGTTATCTAGGGATTCGGTAGGATTGACTGAAATACTTCCCTAAATCCCTAATTCAACGTAAGAATCCAGATCTACGTTTTCCCCATAGGATCCTAGGGCTAACCCATCAGCCCTAGAAAGATCTACTCACTCATGATATTGTTAACGGATAAAAATGCAATTTTTAGACACGAACACATCACTGTAGATTAATAAAATAGAGATAAAAACTTACAGTGTAGAACGAAGAGAATTGTGATTATAGATCTAGAAATAGCTCCAAGTTCCCAAGCACAAAAACAATCCAGGATAAAAATGATAATCTCCAAAAGATCGATCCAGAATTCCTTAATACAAATTAATCTAAAATTATCACTCTCCACGATCGCCTCAGCTCTGCTCCAAAAACTATTCAAAAAATCCTCCCCCAAAAAGAGTCGCCCAGAACTCTCGCACAGCTCCCAGCTTCAGTTGCCCACAATTGCGCAATCGACGGCTCAAATAATTCTTCCCAAAATGGCCTTGGCATTGCCGATCGAGTAGGTGAATCGGTCGAGTAATGCGCTGCTCGTTCAGTCGCTCAGACCGAGAAGATGAGCTACTTGACCGAACACTACAGGAAATCGAGAGAATTCAAAATTGCCGTTCTGCCTACCCATACCGAGTAAACTCTACTCGGTCCGAGCAAGGGCTGACTCGGTCACTAAAAAGCTGCTCAGGTCGTGTCTCTTCTTCGCTTGATGCTTTGGAATTTCAGAGCTGCTTGACCGAGCAGATGAACTGCTCGGCCCGAGTGATCACCGTATCAGCTCCACTCCTTCAATTGAAGCTGCTAGGTCTGAGCATCTGAACTGATCGACCGAGCAGTCTGGGAAAAACTCCCCAGCAGCTGCAGAGGGCTCCTCCCTCTCCTCTGCTCTCTCTCACCTCCTCCAATGGCCCCAAAAGTTTGGTGAACTCCTACTGGGCTCCACCAACGAGCTCACGAGCATGTTAGATGTGTCCATACCCAAGTGGAATCCCAAATCGCTCCAAAATCCCTAAAAACTCATAAAACACTACGAAACTTGAATATATCGTCAGAAATGCAATATCGTAGTAAAATGAGGGATTTGGATGCGAAAATGGCATGGGATGCAATGAAATGATGATATGAAAATAGTAGAAAATATGGACACATCACAATACTCCCAAGTGCAAGAGGACATCAAGTAATAACCCGGTGAACCTGGGGTCGTATTCCTCAGGGACAGAACACGCCTGCAAAGATTACAATTCTGAATTAAGCTGGGAAACAATTAAGCCAAAAGCAAACCACCTTTTGGAAGCGAGTTGATTGTTGGAGGGTTTGATTAACGAAATTAACACTAACTAAACCGGGGTAAGGATAAGTGAAGCGATATGATAAGGATGTGTGCACGTTGTGACTTTATTGGGGTCATACTCATATATGCAATTCAATTAGTGATGATGAAACTTGTGGGTTAGCATCATCGGGTACTCAATCTCACATCCATGCCAAGCTATGGGGATCAGACTATATGGCAATGAAGCTATATGGTGTTAATCTAAAAATGTAATCAGTTGGGTTATGGGTTCTATATCCTAAACACTAAGTAGTGCCTCGAGGCACACCACCTTAAATATATCGAGGGCCCCTCAATAGGTCTTATATACTTAGGCAATGCCTCACAGCATGTCATTCTCGGCTCCTCGATGGGTAGTGTAAGCACGTGTCATGTGAATACACGTAAGAGATGCCTCGCGGTATTCCATCATCATCGAACCCCTCGACGGGTGATGCATTGCAAATAGAATGGAGACAAACCAAAATCAATTGATTGAAACATTACTAATGAAATAATAATTGAAAGCATAGAGGGAAGAACCTCAATTACATCACAACAGCACATAATAAGAATTTAGCCACTCATGGGTTTACAAACATTATCGTCATTGATTAAGCAATGAGTTCAATACAAGAAAATAGCGAAATAAATGGACAAAACCAAGAGAGGAATTAGAGTTATATCACCCAATTGAAGCTCAAATCTTAGCCCTTAATCCTAAAGCTCAGCCAGCCACTGCTTTCCCTTAAAAATAAAGGGCGAGATCATCCTGGCCCAAAATAAAGCTCAGAAGGGGAAGAAAACGTTCAAAAAGAAGATGGTATAAGATGCTCCAAACGTTGGTAGCCCCGGGAATTTTGCCTCGTTTCCCTCTTCACCTAGCCATTCATTCATGCATCAATGGGCGAGATCATCTCTAGAGGAATCGGATCCAAATCGGGTTGAAAACCACTAAGAAATTGTGCCCAAATCGCGAGCCAGATTACAAGCAATCCGCTCGACGTGACCGTGTCGTAAATTGACGCGGTCGTGTCAATGCCTTGGATCATAGTTGCTTGAAATGACCATGTCATGAATCGACATGGTCGTGTCGAGGTCTTGCAACAGGCCACATCTCCAGATTGACGCGGTTGTTTTGGGTTTTTGACACGATCGTTTGAGCCCCCCCTGAGTTATTGTTCATTCTCTCGTCTAACGATGCAGTCATGTGGATTTCTAAACGACTGCATCAATTGCACTAGTGAGCTGCCAAAACACTTTAGAAATATGACTTCCACATGGCCGAGTCAAATGATCGTGTGCTTCTTCTTTACTACTTTCCTCTTGGATTGGATTGGTTACACTCCACGCGATCGCGTGGAATGTAACACACGGCCCTGTGGGCTTCTTTTTCTCCCATCTTCATCGTTTCATCTCCAGAAAAAATTCAATAAATACCTAAAAATATATAAAGTATGATTAAGTCATGAGAGGAATAATTAGTGCACAGAGAAAAATAGTTAGCTCATAATGATGGTGATATTTATAAAATGAATGTTCGGAGCCTAATTATGTAAGGATCGTGCAAAAAAACGATGTAATTAGGGGGGTTGTATATACAATATTCAACCCTAATCATTCCCCCAACTAGCGCTTTGCTAGTCTTTAGCAAAGTGAGCGAACATTCCAATAAGAAATCATACACACTATATTCATTTCAATCAACACAAAATGCACTAAGAATAACATCACCCTCCATAGTTTCATGAATATAAATGGTTTTCATGAATTAATGCAAAAATCTCATAATATTACTCCAATCCACGCATATTAAGCATAATGAAAATCTATGACAAGTGATTAAGCAAACATGAGGTAATCAAGTACATTCAGTAACTAAATCCTCTAGAACTTGGCCGACACTTCACTCACTTATAAAGAGTTCATGATTTTTGATTCCACTCAACACACACCCAATTTATTCTCATATCTCATTTTTGGAACTTAAATGGATTTGTTTAGCGAGCTTTGGGTCAATAGCTCCTAGACCGGATGATCTTAGGGTATTGGGCCAAAAAGGACCCCTCGGACATAACGGCTTGAATCTTCGATTTCTATGTTTATTGTGCACTCCTTCATACCCCCATCATTCAAGGCGAATTCGCAATTCTGCTTGAGGCACGTAGACCTGGCTACAAGATGAAGCTGGAAAAATGGTGCATCTTTATTCACCATCATTTTGCTTTTCATTTTCTTATTTTTTTTAAAAAAATTAATGAGATATGTGTGAGTAAAACCCTCATTCATTCACTAACAATGAGCTTGTGAATGTGTATGGCCAAAATCCTATTGGTTTAGAACTTATTTCACATGATCATCACGTTATAAATGCATTCAAGACTTGAAAAATGCACCACACTAAATATTAGCTTCACGAAGCAACAATTATGAGCACTTGCACTAAATCCATAAGAAAAAATGAAAACTTGTAGTTCCATGCTAGGGTAAAGTATCCTAAAGCATTCCATGACGAAATCGACGAATATGAGTGTTCAATCAACGCATGTGGAATGGTCACTACAAGAGCAAACAAATAATTGTGGTGTAAAGAATTATATCCCTCATTTATTCTATATATAAGCATATCTAAAAAATTGGAAATTTTTGTACGTTTATGCATAGAAAGAAAATTGAACAAAATTGTTCCAACAAAACTCTGCACCCACCCCCCAACTTAAGATGAACATTGTCATCAATGTTTGAAGGGTTGTAGAACAAAACTTGGAAATGCAAAATTGAACTCTGAGCAAAACTTTTATTCATGCATATATAACTACTACTACTATAGAGTAAAGGAAAGAACACAACGTGGTTGTTCAAATGGAGGATCACGGATTTCTGTTAGTGGAGGAATTTGTTCCATAAGCTCTTTCTCCTCGTCCTCTGGCTGTGCTCCTCTCCCTTCAGTCGAAATTATCTTCGTCATAATACGGAGCTCCCCTTCCTTGAGCTTCACCCTTAAAGTTCTAAGGAAATAAACTTTGTTGGAAGCATGGTGTTGCAATTCCTCTTCAATGTATTTGTCGTGCTAATAAAAGTTATAAAGAATTAATGAGTTATGGGAGTGAGGCTCAAAATGCTCTAAAAGAAAAAAAAATTTAACATTCGGGGTGGAAGGGGGTGTTGAGAGAACAGTCTCCCTGAAATGGATAAAATGTATCTTCATGGTATTCAGATCCTAGGAATTTAGCTTCCCATAGCTCCTGAGATGGTGGCTCCATTAGTAATTGCATGAATGATGGCATTCAATGTGTACCAGGCTCCTCATATGGCAATGGCTCCATTTCCTGCACGAAATTGATATCATCAATATAGTTCATATAATGAGCAACAATAGAAGTACACAAGTCCAAATTAAATGTGTCTGGTGCCGTGTCAATGTGGCTCTTAATGAAATCTAAGACATGCATAGGCTCAGAATCAAAGTCATAAGAAGCCTATGGGGGAACGACACTGGAGGTGAGTAAGGCTTGGGCTCTGGACTTTGATTTCCATGTCGTTCTTGTCCTTGCCAGCACCCTTGTCTTGCACTGCTCGTGATGATACTAGGTCTTCTTCCTCCACTAAATATCAACTGTATCTATGGGTGGCTCGAGCTTCTTGATCTGCTTACCTCTCCGTAAGGTGGTCACTGCCTGGCATGGCTTGATGTTGATTCCAAATGGAAAGTTCGTGGTGGTTGGGAGGTGGTAAAGTTGGAAATTTGCCTTTCTCCAAGGTGGCTACCATATTTACTAAGCTCTACATCAAATGTTAATTTTGTGTCTGTTGAGCTTGTTGCAGCTGCTAAATCTGTTGGAGTTGGATTTGATGTTGTTGTTGAAATTGCTCATTCTGTGCCTGCAGAGTTTGCATGAACTGTTGGAGCATATTTGTCAAGAATTTGTGGCTCCACACTATGCTCCTCCTTCCTCTTCTACATTCCACCATGATAACTATCAAATGGTGGGGGCCTAAATGGTGGTGATGGCTGTGGCTTGGGGTGATTGTTGTGCCAATTGGAGTAGGTGACATCATGATTGAACCCTCGCCATTGGTATAATTTGAAACATGATTCACCTCGATGGTATTCTTTAGTAGATATCAACTTTACCCAGCAACGGTACCAAAAACTTGTTCGATCCTTAGGTTTGCACCACGGGGGCATGAATCACCACAAGTGCACGGTGCGCTATGGTATAGAAAGATTGTCGAACTCAGGGAGGTGATCGTTTAACGCTTAGCTTTATATGAAAGGATGAGAGTATGTGGTCAGGCGGTTGTCATGAGTGATTGATTGGTTGATTGTGGAAATCGAGAGTTAAGTAGAAATTAAACGTCTAAGGCCTTCGGGATTCCCTGCTAGGCCCTTTGGTCACGGATGCTAGGTCAAATGGCCATATGTCAGACGATGGGTTAGGGTAGGAGTGTCACATCCGTAGATGAGAACGAGTACTTAACTTTCGTTGTTCCTACTCGTCTAACACATCCCTATGAGAAACAGTGCTCTCGCAGTCTGCTTCACACAAAATGCATGCATTAAGATTGGCACTTGGTCCTGCCTCGCAGATCCGCATCCACTCTCGTGATCTATATAGTACGACGCTATTCTATAGTCGGTTCTAGCAGTCGGCGTGCTCTCGCAGTCATCGACTAGCGGATTGGGGATTAGCGGTCCCCTAGCTCTCGAGTCACTCTTGTGATCACGAACCCTAGGAACGGCCGCTAAGCCCAAATCGAATTCGTGGAGATTCTCTGATCCTAAGGCCAATCCCCCAAAACCTTTGTTCAAACCACCATATGGAAACCCTATATTGATCCAACGGGGGGTCTAACCTAACATCCGATTCCTATGATCCTAGGGATAGTCCCTAAGCCCTAGAAACCCACTACTTTATCATGGCAAAATCCCTAAATACAATAGAAATAGAGTTAGGCATATCCAACCGGTCAAATTGCATGAAATTAATGTCAATGGAGAGAGTAAGAGAAATGAGAGCAATGACGAAGAAATCAAGAAAATCCAACAACAAACAAAGAATTAGATTGCAAAAGAGATTACCAAAAGAGTGTTCCCCAAAATAGCTCTAAGGGGTTTAGCTACAAAAAAAGCTTAACCAACTCTAAAAATCGTTCACTATTTATACAAAGCAGTTTGGGTTCGGGTTTTACAAGAAAACCAACCAGAAACCCATTATTTTATGTCAAATTGGATTCTGCCGACCTCGGCCGAGCAGTGCCTTGTGTACTGCTCTGCTTGGTGCTCGAGAAGTGGCTGCTTGGGCGATCGAGTTGAGTCGCTCGCCCGAGTGTAATGTCGCTCGGTTGATCGAATTAAGCATCAATTTTTCCATAGCCCAAGTCCTTCGTTTGATGGGCTCCTCTGACGGCTAGCTCGAGCGAGCGAACTGGTCGCTCGGCCGAGCGAGCTTGACACTCGGCCGAGCGCCCCAAAGAACTACTCCTTGGCATATCAAAGCTCGGCTGAGTGCATCATGCGCTCGACCGAGCGATCTGGCAACTTCTCCAAGCTTCTTCTCTCCTCTTCTCTCCATTCTCATCTTCTCTTCTCCTCTCTTCTTCTACTCCTCTCCCTCGCATGTTTGGCCTCCTCGGGTCGTCATGGCAAGGCAAAATAAGCTTTGGCGTTGATGTTGTGTCCATAACCCCATATCGCTCCGTGTCGTGCCGAATTCCCTAAAAACACATAAAACATCGAAAGGATCAAGTATCGAGAAAAGCGCGATATAATATGAAAATATGGATTCGGGCGATCGAAACGACATGGAAATGCATGGTAAAAACATGGAAAATATAGACACACCAAAATCCCCCAAGCTTACGTCTTACTCGTCCTCGAGAAAGACGAATAAGAAGTGCAAATGAAACTAAAAGATAGGAAAGGCGACTAAATCATATCCTCATCTCATAGCATGCAACAACACTTCAAATTTATACTTTAAAAACGCACTACTCATGAGGATTCACCAAGTCTTGCTTGGATTATATATTGAATGGATTTTTCAATGAATCGTGTGAAACCGAATATATGATACGAAATAGAGGAAAATTCCTATTATAGCGTGCAATCAATATACAAAATCCATGGTTCGAATCTAAATCTCCACAACGCATTCTCTAAGCAGCGGATAGTATTATGATCAATTCGTTCAAGCATTCAAGATGATTTTAATTAATTTTCATAAACTAGGATGATAGGTTCAATTAAATCCTGAAATCACTGCACTAAACACTTTCACAATCTCTTAGAAATCATCGACCTTGCCATGTCCTTATTCTATATAGAAAGTGATGTAGAGATGTGGGATTTTTCTTTTTACAATTGTTTTTGGCTATACAATTTTACTTATATATACATACTTTTATTTTCTTATATACACGAGATAACTCAATATATACAAGTGGAGGCCTATGCATCCCAGACCAGACGGTCTTAGGGCATCGGGTTACGAAGAACCCCTCGGGCCTATTATTCGTATGTAATATTTTTTGGGTTTTGATTTTTTTTTTGGGATTTTTGCAAACTCACGTAAACGCGAAGGAATGCAAAGCAAGATCAAGGATCGCAATTGGCTATATACAAAAAATAAAGGGTTAATGACTGGAAAATACCCTAACGTTTCAGCGTTTCTCACAAATATACCCTATCGTTCACTTTGGGACAAATTGGTCCAAACGTTTGGCAAAAATTGACGATGTTGTACCCGTTTTGAGTTTGCCGTCAGAAAAGGTCTTCAAAATACCCAAACGTTTCAGATTTTCTCACAAAAATACCCGAACGTTTCAGTATGTCTCACAAAAATACCCTAACGTTTGGGTATTGTTATGAGAAACAATGAAACGTTAGGGTATTTTTGTGAGAAACTCTGCAACGCTTGGGTATTTTTGTGAGAAAATCTGAAACGTTAGGGCATTTTGAAGACCTTTTCTGACGGCAAACTCAAAACGGGTACAACATCGTCAATTTTGCCAAACGTTTGGACCAATTTGTCCCAAAGTGAACGATAGGGTATATTTGTGAGAAACGCTGAAACGTTAGGGTATTTTCCAGTCATTTACCCAAAAATAAAATGTATAGAATTGGAACATGGCTCGGTGTTAGAATATCCAGTAGACGCTACTTAAGTGTCATGGGTTATCCAAACCCAATTAATCTACCATCCATTATGAAAATAGACATTTTCACACAATCATGCAATTTTCACTCAATTTTTAATCAATAATGAATTTTCAAGCTTAACTGTTTCGAAAATACTCGTTGTGGAGAATATGAATTCAAAGTATGGAAAAGCATATTAAAAAGCATCCAAATCAAGGAATATTTCTAACACACAGAAGCATAGAATTCAAAATCATAATCCATTCTATATAAATATACGGTGACTGCAATTGATTATGACGAATCCTACGTGAGTGTGTAAAGCAGATAAGTTGAGTGTACGCAGCTTATATTGAAATCATTGGAGACTCATCTTTAGTCGAACAAAAGAAAAAGAGAAAGAAATGAAAAACATGCATGCGAACAATGAAGAAAATAAAAAATAAAAATGATGATAAAAAGGGGGAAAATGGGGCGGTAGTGGAACTAAAAATGGGAATAAGGAAAAAGAATAAGTAAAAAGCGATAGCGCTCATCCCCCAAGCTAAACACAGCAGTGTCCTCACTGCTGAGAACACAGGCGTAGAGACAGGAGATGATGCTAGGGGGTGGGTAGGAAGAAAGATAAAAGAAGGTGTAAAAGATGCATATGTGTATTTACAGTATGTATGTATATACAAAAATGGATATGATAATGATGCAGGTGATGATGATGCATAGTATGTACAGTCGGGGGTCGAGAGCTAGAAGACGCTCCCCTAGAAGGTGTACTACGTGTGGTGAAAAAGGGGTGCGCCGAGAGTGTAGGATGTGCAGACAGTGCCGTAGTGGTGATAGTGGTAGAGGAGATATGAGCAGAGGCAGACACGGCAGAGGTGGTGGCAACAACTCTGGAGATAGAAACCACCACAATCTCCGTAAGGATCACTGAGACAGTGCTGGAAATGGGTACGGTCAAGGATACAGGCACCAGGGTGGTCTCAGATGGAAGTGACGAGGTGAGGATAGGAGGATGGGCTAGCAGATCAGAAATGAGGTCCTTAGCAGATATGGATGGGTCCTCGACGAAAGTGGAGACAGAAGGATCTACAGCAGACTCAGAAGCAGATGGCTCAATAGATGCGACATGGCCCTCAACAGATGTGGAGATAGAAGGGGCCGCTGAATGCTTAGACTGGGGTAGGGTGTGGGGTGGCTCCTCGGCGTGTAATGGAGAAGCACCTGGCTACTGAGCAGGCTGCTGCTGGGCAACCTGCCCATCATCGAGCTCTCACTTG
Source organism: Scilla litardierei (assembly GCA_030789695.1). Lineage (NCBI taxonomy): Eukaryota > Viridiplantae > Streptophyta > Magnoliopsida > Asparagales > Asparagaceae > Scilla > Scilla litardierei. The sequence continues at coordinate 447,772,232 of CM061142.1, forward strand.
TAAATGGGAGGGATGTGCTCCTGCATGGGGAGGATCCACTCAATCTGCTGAGGGGCCACGACAGTTAGCTCTGGGCTATGGAGCACAATATAATCGAAATTATAACGCCAGTGAAGATAAACCTAATGTTGGTCACCATGGGCCCTAATAATTTGCATGTGCGTAAGCACACGCAAGGGTTGGGTAGTAGGGCCCGTCACCACTAGAAGATCCTGGGGGAGGACTGGATTTGCCCTAAGGGTGATGACGATGAAAAAGCTGCCACAATAGATGGGGCCCCTCTGTAAAGTAGCAACCCAACATAAATGATCACAGAAGATCTGTGCGTGATCAATAGGGTAGGAGGGGCGAGAGGTGCCATCTGGTAGTGTCTTGCTAGGGATGGTCATGCCCCCACAGAAGGACGAGCAGAACAGATGATATAGTCCCTGGCTCGTTCATGCATAGCATGGTGATGGCAAGGTGACGCTGGCTAGCCTAAGGTAGGGATGGATGATCGAGGAGGCCTCCGAGTGGCTAGTGCTGAAGGAAGGCAAATCAGAAATCCTCTCCCAAAAGAGTGTAGTGTAAATAGTAGGGGGAGTATCCGAGCATGGGGTATAGGTGGTCTCGACAGCTGGGACTGCAGGCCACAGGAACATGGTCCAGAGTCCCTCGTAAGTGAACTACATCTCCATGTCCAGTATGGAGAATGCAATCCCCGTGTCAGTATGGCGAAGTGAGCTGAGGGCCTCTAGGGTCAAGCGAATGTAAGTCTTTACCTGAAGCCCTAGAAAATGCTCGCAGCCCAGGTTCGTGTATAACTTCCTAACCCGGGCAAAATGCCTAGCTGCTCTAAGGCTCCTAGGTCCACGAATTTGGTTGAGACAACCGGGCGCCTAGAGAGGTCGGCAAAAGCGCGACGATAAGCGTCGTCTATGAATGTAATGTCGTAGGTCTCTAGGGGGTGTCTCGGGCGGTGGGGGTGGTGGGGGTGGAACTGTGGGTATGGACAGACTCAGGGGGGCTGACGTCCCTGCTGAGGAGCCATCAGCCTGGCGTTTCTTCCTGGTGTGTGGGGGTGAAGGAGATGACGGTGGGGATGGGGTAGGAACACGTGTGGCGGTGCAAGGCCTATCATGAGGGGCCCTCAGCGAGGACTTGTTCTAAAGAATACCTGTTTGAAATCCCTAGCAACGGTGCCATGAACTTGTTTGGTTCCGGATTTGAACCCGGAAGTACGAATGTCGTCTTACTGCAAGCGCACGATATATAAATATATCGACAAGCGGGTATAGAATCCACAGGGAGGCGGTTATCACACTACCTATCGATCCTATGCTTGGTTAGGCTTCGATGTCATATTGGGTGGAGATGGATTACGAAGGAATGTCGTAATGGTGATGGAAGTGGAATGCGAGGGTGTCACGATCGGTAAGGCACGACCAAGTCTCCACACAAAAAAAGAACAAAAAGATCGCTAGGATATCGGGAATCCCTGCTAGGGCTTTCGAGTTTTGATAACGGGTCAAGGATCCTTTCGTCGAACGATGTGCGGGTAGGAGTTTTGCATCTGGAGATGGAAACGATGGTTCGACTTTCATCGTCACGCTCGTCTAATGCCTCCCCGTGCACAGCCGTACTTTCACAGATGTCTTTGCATGGATACGCGTGCATTATGCTCGACACTTGGTTCCCATACCACAAATCTGTATCCACTCTCATGATCTACGGGCTGGGTACCACTCTACGGTTGGTTCAGGCAGACAAGCTACTCTCGTAGTCACCGACTAGCGGATCGAGGATTAGTGATCGCCCCTATCTTTCAAGTCACTCTCGTAATCACGAGCCCTAGAAAAGGCCACTAAGCCCAAATCAAATTGGTGGGGATCGTCCCTAGAAAGTGGAGATACTTTCGCAATTCGACAATTCTAGTGCTAATACCCCAAACCCCCTTATCCAAACTACGGTAGAGCAACTCTAGATTCATCCAACTAAGTTTAACCCATCACCCTAACCCTAAAATCCTAGGGTTCATCCATAATCCTAGCAATAAACCTCTCAATCATTACACGAGAGATAGAAACAGCAAGAATCGATATCACAAGCAAATAAAATGAAAGCAATAAAGGATTCAACAATGAAAACACGAAAAAGAGACAACAAAAGAGATTTACAAAGAAAGAATACTTATCTAATGAAGATCCGGCACATAGACATCCAAGAGAGGGCCTACGCATAGCATAACCTCTGAAAACCATAAAAACCAGCTATCCTAACCTAAGAGAAGATAGCCCCCAAATGGCTACTCAAATACATGTATATATATACCCAAAAACCCCCAAAGTAACCCTAAATCGAGTTGGACCCGTGCTTTCTGCCAAGGTAGCCCTGGCTGGCATCTGGAGGTCGCTCGGCCGAGCTATGACACGTGTCTGCCCGAGCACAAATTCCAACACAGGTTTGCCAACTTGCAGAAATTCCCTAGGGCTCATCCGACTTCCAATTGGTGTGTTCTTGGTGGAGTTGAAACCTTTATGAAGTCTACTATATGGGAGAAATATGATAAAAATACTATAAAATCCTTGGTGATAGTAGAATTGAAAAGAGTGAAGGGCTGTCTAGTTTCCAGCAATGTTGGCCATTTCTACTCTGCTCGGCCGAGCGACTTGGGTCGCTCGTCCGAGCGAATTAAGCGCTAAAATTCTAGAGAGTTGAAGGCATATTCTTGGGCTCTTCTGATAGCTAGCTCGGTCGAGTGACTTGGTCGCTCGGTCGAGCGAGCCAAGTTGCCCGCCCGAGCACCCCTTGAGCTCTTGGCCTCTCCTTTAATCCTTCTCTTACTTCTCCTCTTTCTCTCTTCTCTTTCATTCTTCTCTCCTTCATTGCTCCCTTCCAGCAACATGAGCTCCTCAGATATGATGCTATTGATGCTCCGACGTCGACGATCATGTCCTCCTCTCCAATATGCTCCAAATCACTCGATATTCCATGAAATGCATCAAAACGCTTTCGAAGTCAAATAGTTCCAATTATCGACATTAAAGCGTATAAAATCTGGATTAAAGCGATCATTTTGACGTGTAAACATGTATATAAAATGTGGAATATTATGACACATCAAAATCGCCCAAGCTTATCTCTTACTCGTCCTCGAGGAAGACTAGTAAGAAGCGAACCCGGGAGAGGAATTTAATGGAGAGGTGAGGTGACGAAGTGTGATGACATCTAGGGGCTCAATCTCAAATTCAACAATTACATGGACTCGTGGGTGCAAGAATACGTGAACACACACCAATATATAATCAGAGCACACATTCATGCAATATACTTGAGTCTTGCTCAAATGAACATACAGTGGATTTCAATAAATGCAATGAACTTGATAATCAATGAAATGGGAATAGAGTTACATGTTTATCATGAAATATGCTAAGTCCATAGAAATGAAACCAATGTCCACAACTCATTCTCTAAGCAGTATACATATGTCATGATCAAACATTTTCAAGCATGCATGATGTTTTGTTAAGCTTCATGGGATGCGTTAGTAAATTCAATTAAGGTAAGCGTCACCACACTACGCCCGTTTCACTCCTAGAACCCATCAACTTTGCCAAATCTCTATTCTAAATAGAAAGTGGGGTAAGGATATGGAATTTTTCTTTTTACAATTGTTTTTTGCTATACAATTTTCTTATATACATATTTCTCTTTATTTATATACGTGAGATAACTCAATATATATAAAAGGCGGCATATGCATCCCAGACTAGACGGTCTTAGGGCATCGGGTTACAAAGAAGGCCTAGGCCCTTTTATTTAGGATGTTTGTTTGGTTTTTGTATTATTGAAATTTTTGCAAACTCACGTAAACGCGATGGAATACAAGACATGATCAAAGATCATTTATTTGGCTATAGAAAAAAGAAAAGGAAAAAGCATAGATTCTAGACATGGCTCAGTTTCAGGAATTCTAATTGGCACTACTTTGGTTGTCGTGTGGTTATCATATCTCTTTTGAATTACTAAACATCCATGAAGCAATAGAATTATCAATCAAATCACACAAGAGTCAAATAATTTTCATATTTTTGATTCATTCATTTTTAGCTCAACAGTTTCAAGAATATGGCTGTGAAACGATGGATTCTACTATGAAAAGTATATTAACAATGACACTCTAATCAAGGAGTTGAACTCTAATCTAACAGAAATCAGAGTTCATAAAAAATCCACAATATTTCATGATAAAATGAACCATATGAGACAAAAATAGAGAAGTGAATATGGTTCATCTGAAAATTTTGAAGTGTGTTTACGATGAAGCAAAGTACGTGCACTGTGCACTCCCCCAAGCTTATACATCGCATTTGTTCTCAATGTGTTAATGATATAAATAGAGGACAACGACAAAATAGGGGGGCCACACAACACATAATCTCTCTCCCCCAAGCTATAACAGGCGGTGTCCGTTGTGGATAGATGGGCATAAAAATTGGGGAGAGAGAGGCAAAATAAGCACTAAATGCAAGGGTGGGTAATGATGATAAATAGTGGGTTAGGTGCAAAAGATAATCGAGCCATCATATGTGGTGAATTTATTAAACTAGGAAAGCATAGAATTCCTATACGGTCTTCTCGCTATCAAGAGGATTCGTGATTATTTAAAGCATAAAAATCTACTCTATATCTACACTACTGGATCGGTACCACCTGTAGCAAAAGGCGGATCAAGTATCTTTGTCGGTACAGGCAACTGCTCTAGCTAATCCTTCACTGGCTCCGCCAGGTGCATGTCTTCACGGATAGCAACGAACTCTAGCAATGCAGCCCCTAGCATCTCCCCAAGAATTGTGCCTATATCCTGTAGGAGATGAGCTGCATCAGTTTGTCTCTGAGAATTCTCCCATGTGATATATGAATCCTAAAGAAAATCATCAACATAAAGAATGGAAATTAAATCTGGTTGATGACACTTCCCTGAGATTATATCTCCATTCTCGTGCACCACTCTAGCTCTCTTCCAGGTGTCTTCTCCAAGATTATCATGTAGCTCTGGCATATAGGCATGGGTCTCAGCATGCGAATCCTCGTTGTGCTCCTCGTTAGATTCCCCAAGTAATGACACGTCCAATCGTACCTCCGGTCCATATTCGTACGTGCTCTGTAAAAGGTACGACGTGTCAAAAATATCTGAATTAAAATAAATGTCAAATGGAATACATGATTCAGAAATGGAATGGGTAAAAATATCTCCCTGAGTGGGAGCTGTAAGCTCTGGTGGGTGGTCCTTTGCCGTAAGACATGGGGGAGGTTGCTGTAGAAGCTCAACTGAAGGTGGCCAATACTCGGGCTCCATGTGAATATATGTATCATCATCCCAAATAGTGTCCTCCTCAACGGTCTGCTTCGGTTCTGCTAGCATGGCCTCCTCAACAATGTCCTCTGGTGCTGCACGCTGCTCTGTGGATTCATGTATCTCAACCAAGGTATAAAAATGTATCGTGTCCACCTCAACTCGAACATGAACTCCATCATTAATGGTGACCTACAGAAGAGATTCGACGAATTATAAAATCGTGAAAAGCTTGTTGAGTATTGGACTTCTCCCTACTTGGTGTTAATGATGAGCAAACATAAATACTTGTGACTAATCCCCTATTTGCAGCTAATCCATTGCCTAAGCTTATTATAAAGATCTACTTGCAATGGATGACACTCAAAGATCATTAAAAGCAAATGAAATATATTGGATGATCATAAATGGTTATTGAAGCTCATAGAAGACTTCAAGCTCATGTGTTGGATAGAAGAGAGAGTTCGTCAAGTGTAACTCTCTTGTTTATCTTCTAGTATGTAGCTTATAAGTAGAACATTGTTGGAGCACACACACATCTTCATTTCAGTCTTAGGATATCATTAGATCAACCTTTCTTAGACTCCAATTCATTTCAATCTAGATTATGCATGTCTTGTTTATAACAGTCGACTGCTGAATGTTTTACAGTCGCATGTCTCAAAAACAGTCGACTGTGTTTTATTCTACAGTCGCCTGTTATGCACAAAATTTCTCAGTCTAGTTTTTGGCTTCTGAGCTTTAACTCTCTCAGGTGACTTATAAACGATTCACAGCCGCCTGTCCAAGTGACAGTCGACTTTCTTTTGTTCTACAGTCATCTGTCTGTCTTTAGCCCAAATTCTATTTCTCTATTTATTCTGTCAAGTCGACTACTATTGGATTTACAATCGACGATCCAATGTAACAGTCGACTGTCGCTACAACAGTCGTCTGTCTTTGAGCCTATTTGATGACTCAACTCTCTAGAAAATCTCAGGATTTTGACAGTCGTCTGTAGAAAGAATTATAGTCGCCTGTTCAGATTAACAGTTGACTGTCTTCTCTTCATCAGTCGTCTGTCATGTTCTCCCAGACATTTTCCAGATTTCAACAACTTACCCAGCTTACGGCCAGTCGCCTATAGTAGGATTTACAGTCGCCTGTTGGTTCAACAGTCGACTGTCTATGCCTCATCAGTCGACTGGCCATGTGGTAAGTTACCGTTATGAATTCTCACCTACCCTCTGTCACTGTGCAGCAGTCGACTGTGATTTATTCAACAGTCGATTGTCGTGGGCGCAGATTCTATCTGTTGAGTTTTTCCTCACGGATTTCAAAGGGGTTTTTGCTGATTTCGTTTGAAGGGTTTGAGAAACATATAAAAGGAGCCTCTACTATTCCATTGAGAGGTTACTCATTTTGCTAAATCATTTCAAGCTTAAATTCTCTCAAGATCAAAGCTCTCAAATCCTAAAGCCCTAGAATTCCAATCTTCAATCTCTTGCTCTCCAACCTAAAACCAAAGAGAATTCTTCTAGGCATTTGGTGCAATCAAGAGAAATGGCTTTTCTCTCTTCCAAGAGAGCCTTTCAACACACAACACACTTCTCATTCAAGCCCTACTTCAAGGCATAGGTGATTGTAAGTGTTGCTTAATTTCATATTTCATAACTTTCGTTATTTGAATTTACTCTCGGTTTGTGAGAGTGGTTTGCTTGCTCCCAAGTTGTGGGAGTCAAGGTCAATCGATTGTATTTCGATTTCACTTGTAGGGTTGCTACAAGTGGGGTTAAGAAAACCTTAAGTTAGGTTTCTAACTTGAGTATCCGGTTGTTAACCGGGAGGAAGGGACGTAGGATTACCGGAAACAAGTCGGGAAGTGATGTTGGTAATCCAAACCCTTGAAACATCCTTACGTCTGCATTTGTTTCATTTTGGGTTTATTTCTATTCCGCACTATTTGTAGGTTAGGAATTTAAATTGGTTTAACTATCTTTTTGAAATTGCATAAACACTATTCAACCCCCCTTCTAGTGTTTTCCTCATAGCCAGTGACCTTACAATTGGTATCAGAGCATTGATTTTTAGCTATGGCATCCAACAACAACAACGTTCCTCCACCGTCTTCGTACAACAATCACGATCGTGATGGAGCGTCAATAGTTTTTGAAGGACAATCAATGGTGCGTCCTCCGCGTTTCAATGGCACGAACTTTGGCTATTGAAAATGCCGGATGGATATGTTCCTAAGGAGTGATTCCCTTTGGAGAACCCTCCACAAGGAATACGTCGAGCCCACCGAAGTGGATTTCGAAAAATGGACGACTTCCGAGAAATCCGCAGAAGTCACCAACGCAAAGGCATGAACGCTCTTCATTGTGCGTTGGACCCAGATGAGTTCAACAAGATATGCACATGTAAGAGTGCATATCAAATTTAGAACCATCTCATCGTTACTTATGACCAAACGAACAAGGTAAAACTTTCTAAACTCTATGTTGCTGTGCAAAATTTCGATATGTTTCATATGCAAGAAAATGAAAGCATAGCATCGATGTACGGACATTTGATCGATATAACTAATGAATTGAAGCTCTCAGACAAGTCTATTCCCAACAAGATTATGTAAGGAAGATCATAATTGGAATGACCTTCAAGTGGGAAAGAAGAGCTATCGCCATCGAGAAGGTCAACGACTTGAAGACTTACACAGTTGTAAACCTTATCGATACTCTCATGTCTTACGAAGTAAGACGGAAGAACCGATTAAAGATTCGAGCTATAATGAACCCTTCAGAGGCCAAGAAGAAAGCTTTGGCATTCAAAGCCAATTCATCATCCTCCGATAGTAAAGAATCATAAAATGAGATGGACTTGGATGAAATGGCTCAAATGGCGAAGAAGTTCCAACGGTTCTTTCGCATAGGTAAATTTTCATCTAAGAATAGATTTGATTCTACTAATAACACTTCTTCTCTTTGCTTTAAGTGTAATAAGCCAGGGCACATCAAGAAGGATTGCCCAATGCTACGAAACAAAAAGAAGTGGAAGGCTCCGAAGTACCACAAGTCCGACAAGAATAAGAAAGATAAGAAGAAAGGACTAGTAGTACATTCGATGATTCAAGTGAAGACTCATCAAGCGAATCCGATGATGAGAAGAGTGAAAGTGCACACATGTGTTTCATGGCCCGAGAAGATTCACTCTCCAATGAAAGTGACTCCGACATGGATGATACCGAGATAACTATGGATGAATTCATATTTCTAATGAAAAATTATTTGCTAGGAATCAACCTTTAATGCTTAGATATACTAGTTTAAAGAAATTGAATGTTAGAAATCCATCCATTCGATGCATTATCAACAATGACACCATTGTTGATAATTTAACCCTTGAGAAAGCGAATTTAGCTTCTCAAAATGTCACTTTCAGAAATAAGGTGAATACCCTCAAATCTCAACTAGATCAAACACATCCTAAGGATAATAGTGATCTAGTTTCACGAAACACACAATTGGGTCTAGAGAATGATTCTCTTAAAACCCAAGTGCACGAGCTCAAAGCACGGGTGTCCACCTTGGATACCAACATTTCTTTTCTTAAGGAGAAATATGAGCTCATGTCCTTCCGTATTGTGATATTCAATAAGGGAAAATGACAATTGGACGATTTGCTAGCAAACTAATTTCCGGCCACACATCGTGTTGGGCTTGATTTTGTGAAGGCAAATGCATCCAATGCTCGCACCTCATATAGTGGTGTCACTATAGACTTTGTGAGGCCATCCTCCGGTGCATCCACAAGTGGTGTCAAAGACATTATAGGTAGTAAACCTACCAAGAAAGTCACCACTTCACCGTCTTTTCCTTTTGACAAGAAACCCACTAAGGGTGGAAACCAAAAGAGAAGACATGCTTACATATACACAAACCTACATCCAAGTAGGAAATCTCCTACTTCACAAGTGGAAACTCATGACACTTTCTATGCTCCACATCCACGGACACGTACAAATCCACACATGAGAAATACTCATGTACGTGCTCCTATACACCCATATGCTCATACGCACCATTCTTACATGTATGCACATCCTCCACATGTCATGCACGACCCATATGTTTCCCACAACATGCATGTTCCCAAGCATACATATAATCCTCATATATCCTATGCATATCCACCACCTCATTTTTATACTAGAAACCATGTTCCTAAGAAGCATGCACCACATAGAAATCTAACAACTATGCATGGAACTAGGAAAAGGACTCCCAAAACATACATCATTGGGGGTCCTAAGAACACTAGCTTAAATGATAGGAATGCATATGTTGATTCCTATTTTCATGCTGTTATTAATAATGGTAATTATGTTGGGAAGCGGAAGTCCACTTGGGCTTGGCTTCCACAGGGCTAATCCCATTGGACCCAACAAAAATTGGTTACCATGAGCTTATGGTATACTATTTAGGTACCCAAGAGAAAGAAAGAGAGCTTTGAAGGTCAAACTAGCTCTAAAAGGAAAGGATGGATTCTCGACAGTGGTTGCTCCAAACAAATGACGAGAGATCCTTCATTACTCTCCGAAGTGTTTAGCATCAAGAACGGTGCAACAGTCACTTTTGGAGGTAACCAAAAGGGAACCATCATTGGAGTATGTATAGTCGGAAACTCCTCCAAACATTTAATTACTATTTTATTTCTTGGTAGTGGTTTGTGTCACAATCTCATTTCCATTAGTCAACTTTTGTGACAAAGGTTACAAGGTTAACATTGGAGAAGGATTGTGTAAAATTGTTGATTCTAATTCACATGTTTTATTTACCGGTATAAGGCATAAACATATTTATTATTTGAGCTTGCCTAAAACCGTAGAACATTTCTTAGTTGCTAATACAAATGAACAAATATTATGGCATCGCCATTTTGGTCATGTTCATTTTAAGCACTTATACAAGTTAGCTAAGCATGATCTAGTCAAAGGTTTTCTAAAAATTGCTTTTAGTAAGAAAAACTTTTGTGATTCATGTCAAAGAGGTAAACTTAGTAAAACATCTTTTAAGCTTAAAGAAGGCATTTCTTCTAAGAGGCACCTAGAACTACTTCATCTAGATTTGTTTGGACCAACTAGAACCGATTCTTTAGGCAATGCTCATTATGGATTAGTTGTCACTGACAACTTCTCTAGATTTACTTGGGTTTTAACTAATAAGAATGAAGCTTTTGAAGAGTTTACTATATTTCCAAAGAAGATTCAGAATCTCTTATGATCCACCATTATCACTATCTGTAGTGATCATGGAGGAGAATTTGAGAATGAGTGTTTTACAAAGTTTTGTGATGACACCGGGATAACTAACAGTTTTTCTTTTCATCGGGCACCACCACAAAATGGTGTTGTAGAGAGAAAGAATAGGACTCTTATTGAGTGTGCTCGTACTATGCTCTATGATAGTCATCTTGGACTACAATTTTGGGCAGAAGCGGTGCACACGGCATGTTATGTGCTCAATAGGATCCTAGTGAGACCCCGAACGAACAAAACTTGTTTTGAGTTATTTTATGACAAAAAGACTCAAGTTAAATATTTTCGAGTTTTTGGTTCAAAATGTTTTATCAAGAACACCTTTGGTAATTTAGATAAATTTGAGCCAAGATCCGATGAAGGAATTTTTTTTGGATATTCCATACGTAGCAAAGCCTACCGGATATACAACAAAACCTCTTCAACGATCGAGGAATCACTACACGTATCATTTTATGAAGATTTTGATTTTTCTCATGTTGTTGATGATAGTGTAAATGCTATATGTGATTCTCTTACTAATGTCAAGATTAATGATTCAATTATTGAGACTAACACTACTAATGAGATTGTTGAAGATGTTCCAAGTGATGCAGGAATACCCAAAGCTTACCCAACCATTCGCAACCATCCACATGACCAACTTATTGGAGATATTGGTGTGGGAGTTCGAACAAGGTCTAGAATTGAAGAATTCTCTCATTGCGCATTTTTCTCTACCATTGAGCCAAAGAACATCCAAGAAGCTTGTGAGGATAGCTCTTGGATAGTGGCAATGGAAGAAGAACCAATGCAATTCGAGAGAAATGAAATTTGGAAGCTCGTTCCTCTTCCAAGTGGTCATCAAGTTATTGGGACCAAGTGGATCTTCAAGAACAAGACCGATGAGAACGAGTTCATCACAGGGAACAAAGCAAGGTTAGTAGCTCAAGGCTACCGGCAAGAGTAATGTATCGATTTCGAAGATTCATTTGCCCACGTAGCTTGATTAGAAGCTATTAGATTGCTTTTATCTTTTGCATCTCATAAGAATTTTAAATTATTTCAAATGGATGTTAAAAGTGCATTTTTAAATGGTATTGTCAATGAAGAAGTGTATGTTTCTCAACCTCTCGGTTTCATTCATGAAAAATTTTCAAACCATGTTTTCAAACTTAAGAAAGCGTTGTATGGGTTGAGACAAGCTCCTAGAGCTTGGTATGATCGACTCAAGGCCTTTCTTTTGGATTTAGGTTTTAAAATGGGTGAAGTTGATTCAACACTTTTCATTAAGGATTATGAAAATGACATCCTATTAATTCAAGTTTATGTAGACGATATAATATTTGGTTCTACTAACTTTAATCTTTGTCAAGAAATTTCTAAGTCCATGAAGGATGAATTCGAGATGAGCCACATGGGTGAGCTCAACTATTTCCTTGGATTACAAATTCGACAAATGAAGATATGACTTTCAGACATCAAACTAAGTATATGTGGGAGCTTATCAAGCGATTCGGGATGGAATCGTCTTCAAGCAAAAGACTCCCATGAGTACGACAACACATCTACACAAGGATGAGAACGGAAAATATGTAGACATTCGTCTATATCGAGGTATAATCGGTAGCTTACTCTATTTAACTGATAGTATGCCTGATATCATGTTTTCCGTATGCTTGTGTGCTAGATATCAAGCTAGACCTAAAGAGTCACACTTGATTGCGGTTAAACGAATTTTTCGTTATCTCAATCATTCTCTAGATTATGGGTTACTTTACCCTAAATCTAGCACATATGAGTTAATCTCATATAGTGATGCCGACTTTACTGGATGCAAATCTGATAGGAAAAGTACAGTGGCACTTGCCATTTTCTAGGAAATTCCTTAGTTTCTTGGTTCTCCAAGAAACAGAACTCGGTATCATTGTCCAAGACTGAAGCGGAATATATTGCCGCGGGTCTTGCATGTGTACAAGTTCTTTGGCTGAGACACACTCTTCAAGACTATGGTGTCAATTGTGATACTTGCTCTATCATGGTTGATAACCAAAGTGATATATGTCTTTCAAAGAATCCGGTACATCACTCCCGTACCAAACACATAGATTTGAGACACCACTTTATCAATGATCATGTAGCTAAGAAGGACATCATCATAGAGTGCATTGAAACCCAAAAACAAATCACCGACATCTTCACAAAACCTCTTAAAGAAGATTCATTTGTGAGGTTACGTGGAGAATTAGGGATTATGGGTGAATCTGAAATTTAGGAGTTCATCTTACCTGTTATAACAACTTTTGAACTCATATCATCATGTTGACTCTCTTCAATTGATATATCATATGTTGGTTTTAAGAAAGGCTATCGAGATTTCCTTGATTACATGAGATTTCAGATTGTTTTAAGAGATTTATGTTATAAATGATTTGTTGTTTGATATTGATTTTATGATGAGTTTATGTTAGAGTATAGGTCCTATGGTGAGTTGTGCATATCATCTGGATTTTATCCTCACTGTGCATTTTTGGACCAGGACAGACGACTGTCTTTTCTTCGACAGTCGACTACCCTACTCTATCTTCTCTGTCAGTAGACTGTATCTTTCGACCAGGCGACTGATGACGACTTTACAGTCGTCTGTTGGATCAACAGGCGACTGCATTTTAGTTATCAGGCGCCTGTCAATTTTGTCAGTAGTCCCTGTTTTATTATCAACTTTATTGATTCTCAGTCAGTCGACTGATGAGTATAATATAGTCGACTGTCTTCCAGACAGTCGACTGTAAGTTACCCAACAGTCAACTGTCTGTCAACCTGAGCTCATCTCTTATCACTTCAATCAGTCGATTGAATAGTGTTCATCAGTCGACTGTCTCCTATTGTGGCGGTTTTCTCATTTGATCTGAGCCGTCGATTCTTTGATCCAACGGCCTGGATTCATTTTCCCCTTCGATTTTTCAATGAGAGAGTTCATTTCGATTGCATCTTTTTCTCTCTCCTCTGATTGAAAAACCCTTCGTCTTCCCATTTCGAACCCTCAGTCGATCACTCCTCCGGCGTTTTTCGTCCCTGCCTCTCATCATCTGTCGATTGCGTCGCTCGGACCTCGACTGTCTCGTCTGATCTCTTATATTAGGTTCGATCTCTATCGTGTTTCTTCCGTTCGTTTCTTGTGTCTTGCTTGACCTAGTTTCTGTCGATCGATTTCATGGATCCTTATGGTCCTACGTCGTCAAGATAAACTTTGAACATCTTTCTCGCTGAACCCTCTCCTCCACCTACTGAGCAGCTACCCTCCTCGCATCCATCATCTGGGGAGTTCTTAGACATCTTGATTGGTGATCCTATTCCCTTAGAAAACGTCGCTGGGCCCACTTCTCAGCCAGCCGATCAACCTCCCCATTCTCCTCTTTCGGTTCCTCTCGAGGATTTTATTCTCAGTCAACTGTGTGAGCGTGTGACTTCGATCAAGAAGATTACTGCCTCTATAGAATCAGAAGCTCCTCTCCTTCTCGAGCTTCATTACAAGTCTTTTGTGCTTCATGGGTTCCCCATTCCTACCGAACTTCTGGCCCTGTTTCCTCCGTCTGAGGATACTGTTCATGCTACTGTCCCCCCTCCTCCAGGCTTTCTGCCTGTGCCTTCTAAGGTCCAGACCCATGTTCATGCTCATGTGGAAACATCTGCCGCAGGTGCGTCATCTTCCAAGAGGAAGGCTCCTGCTTATCCTACTCGTCGCTCTGCCAGGCTGATGTTCCGTTCGTCTGGTTGCCCTCTGATCCCACTGTCATCAACATTGACTGTTGCTGCAGTTAATATTTTTTAACACTCACCTAGAGATCTAGATTATTTTTGTTTGTTTTGGTTAGGGTTGAGTAGTTCATTGGTGTTTGTATGATGATTATTTTTTGTAGTGATGATATATGGATGAATGATGTACGGATGAATCATGTCGTTTTGTTCATTTTGAGATATATGGTGTTGTTCATATGTTTTGTACTCATGTGGTCTTATATATTTTTTTTGAAAGATAAGCGGGTTAATTTTATTCAGTATCTGTACAAAATACAAAGCTAATGGTTGGTATGATTTCATAGAGAGAGGATAGGGCACAGGCGCCGTCACTCCCTACTATGAAACACACCACCAGAAACATCCTCAACCGTTATACATAATTTCCCAGTTAGCAAATATCTTTTCCTCTTCCTCACTTGGTTGCTCTTTATCTTGCATAGCTATCCGAATATCTGCGGCAATCTCTTCAAAAAGTCTAGTCTTACATGTCTTTCCATCTTCAAAAATACGTCTATTCGTTTCACGCCAGATATGCCAAACCATAGCTGACAGACTGGTTTTAGCAAGTAACTTCAAACCCCCTTTACCCCCATAATTAGCATGAAAGTAATTCCCAATCTCCAAAAGGGAAGGAGGAATCTGAGATAGCACATTTAGCTTCAGCAAGGACCTGCATAATATGTGGTCTTATATATATATATATATATATATATATATATATATATATATATATATATATATATATATATATATATATATATATATAATAACATCCCCGTTTTTAGATCGTGGGCGATTTTGGGTGACCGATCGCAGGCGTCAGTTCCGGTCGCCTGGACGGCGCCTGCGGGGCTTGGGAGCCCTTTGGTCTTCGGGGTTCCCCTTGTGATTCCCACTCAGTTTTCGTGTGTGTTCCAGATCGCGTTCCTGATCCATCAACGGCGAGTGGGTACAAGATCTCCAGCGCGTTGGTAGATCCGACGTCTGTCCGACGACGCTCCCAGATCCGGCGACTTCTGCTCCAAGAGTTCGATCGCTTGAACCGGCGACCACAGCACCCAGATCCATATTGATCCGGCGACTTCTCCCAGATTCAACGGTCTGCGACCCACCCGTTTGCAGCGTTGATCCTCTGGGAAGATCGCCACTCAGATCCTGGGTCTCCTAATTTCGATCCCGGCGTTTCCCGTGTTTCTAATTTAGAGGGATTTCATGGCAACTCGAGGTCAGACTGCTTCTCGGGGTCAGGCACCTCCAGATCTCGCAACATGGTTTCCCCCACTTCGACATGCTATGGGGAGAGCTGATCCTACATGTATCAATGCAAGAAACCCCTATCATCAGTGTTCTTCATATTGTCATCAACGGATTGCATCTACTGCTTCTAAGACATTACCTAATCACGTTGATCGGAATGATAAAGCTATTGGCAAGCCATCTGCTCCTTTGAGGGTGGCAAACTCAGGGCGTGAAGCATGGAGTTCGCTCTTTTCTGTTGGTCGTTCTGTTGATCAAAATAGCAAATGCGAATACTTTCCTCCCCGAGAGATTTCATCTGGCAAGGCTGTCCCTTGGATCCCTTAAGAAGCGGTCTCTGCTAATGTTGCAAAATGGAGCAGTACTCTGGCTAATTATGTTGTGGGGGACAAGCCATTTTATTCACATATTCGAGCTTGTGTACATCGGTTGTGGCATCCTAAAGGAAAGCTTCATGTTCACTCCAGGGATAATGGATTTTTCTTCTTCCAATTTGAGTTAGAAGAAGATTGCAAAAGGGTTCTCCAAGGAGGGCCTTGGATGTTTGATAAAAGGGTGATTGTACTGCGACGCTGGACTCCAGAACTTACAATGGATAGAGATCTTTTGTCCTCAATTCCAGTATGGGTGAGATTTCCTGACCTACCATTGAAATTTTGGTCCACAGAATGAATTAGTATTATAGCTAGCTCTGTATGCAAGCCTTTATTTTTAGATAAAGCTACAGCTTCTGGAGAACGATATTCTTATGCTAGATACTTCGTGGAAGTTGAGGCGAAGACAAAATTGCCTAGCACCATTGAGGTTGCGGTGGAGGAGGAGTGAAATTCGATCATTAGAGTGGAGTACGAAAACTTGCCTCCAAGTTGTTCGACATGTGAGTGTTTTGGGCATTCTTTTGGTCAGTGTCCATTCAAGAAAGTTTGGGTGGAGAAAACAAAAACAACTTCAAATGTGGATGGTAATGTGTTGGTGCCAGAAGTTAATGCTACAGGTGGAGATCCTCTAGCTACAGGTGGAGGTCCCTCAGCTACAAAGAACCCAATACATGTTGATTGCACTACAGAGTCTGGTGGTCCATCTTCTGTGCGCCTTACGGAAAATGTCCTTATAGATGACCCTGATAATGTTGGTAACGAAGATGAGGCTGATGAAGACTATGAGGCTGAGTGGATGGAGGAGTTTGAAGGGAAAGCTACTATGGAGAATCAAGAGTGGGAGGAGGAAATGCGCCACTTTGCTTCATTGAAGTCGATTAAAAAGAAATATATAGATCTCCCTCGACGGAAAAGTTTAAGAGTATCACGGAATTCTAAATTTTAGGACTCCCTTCCTGAGTTGAGATGTTGGTTAATTTACAGTTGTTTTCATTAGTGTTTTTTAGGACTCCCTTCCTGAGGAAATGCGCCACTTTTAGGACTCCCTTCTAAATTTTAGGACTCCCTTCCTGAGGAAATGCGCCACTTTGCTTCATTGAAGTCGATTAAAAAGAAATATATAGATCTCCCTCGACGGAAAATTTTAAGAGTATCACGGAATTCTAAATTTTAGGACTCCCTTCCTGAGTTGAGATGTTGGTTAAAAAGAAATATATGTCCTTATAGTGTTTTTTTATGTTTGGATCATCTGTAATCCAAAATTGTAATTGATGAGTTATATGAATAAAGTGTTGAATATTGGACTCCCCGGATTTGGTTTTGATGATGAGCAAACATAAATAATCCATGAACTAACAATTTGTGAGCGCAGTTTTGGAGATCGTCGCCAAATTCACGAGAACATTCAAAGCGACATCTCAACACTTCCCAAAGCTCATATTCATGCCTAAAACTTCGTTGAAGCTCTTGCGACGCTTTGGAAGTTATGAAGATTCAATCGAAGCTCTCGAAGACCATTCTTTAAGGTTTTATTTATAGTCTTTTAGTTTCGATTGATAGATTGTTAAGCCTTGAGTATATCTTACGTTTCTATCTTCATTACGCTCATTTCGTAGCTCTAGGATCCTTGCACAAGTTCATTCTAACTTCCTCGAAGCGTCGCGCTTCGATTCGGATTTGTATGTGCATGTTAGTTGGTACAAGAACAAGTACTGACCGACTAGATGGTGATCTAGTCGGTCGGTAACTGTTCTTGGACCGACTAGTTTGATTCCTTAATTTCTTGGACTTTACTGTTTACAGTTAGTCGGTCTACGTTGACTCACCGACCGACTAGTTTGTGAACTAGTCGGTCAGTGATGCTTCTTTGACCGACTAGTTGTGACTTACTGTTCACTCTAAATTTCTCCTAAGCTACTGTTTACCGTTAGTCGGTCTAAGAACGTTTGGTGATCGACTAGTTGACAATCTAGTCGGTCAACTTTTGTTCTTGGACCGACTAAGTCAACTTGCATTCAGACTAGTTCATTTTGCCTCTTAGTCGGTCTACGTTCATTGGCTGACCGACTAGTTGTGAAACTAGTCGGTCAGACAGTCTTCTTGGACCGACTAGATTTTTAGGTCTGAAATTCTATCTCTTCTCAGATCTACTCTTAGTCGGTCCACGTTGTTTGGCTGACCGACTAGTTGATGAACTAGTCGGTCAGTGATTGTTCTTTGACCGACTAAGTCTCACAGATTTCTATCCGTTGGTGAATGACCTAACTTGTTTTTATGGGACCCGATAAATACGAACCTAGGTCATTTCTATCTAGGTCAGAGCTGCCATTAAGAGATTCATTGAGTTCTAAAGAGATAGCCATTCTCCCTCAAATCTAAAGCTCTCTTCCTCACAAGAAACCCATTCTCTCTCATTTCTAGATCTAGAGAGAAGCTTGTTCTTGGTGAGCTCTTCAAGCTATTGCTTGATCCAAGTCTCTAACTCATTCCTAGGCACCGATTGCTGGTCATTTCCTTGGTGCTAGGTCTTGGTGACTTCATCTTCCTCAAATCCTTCATTTCACCATTTGGGTAAGAAAAACTCAAGGTATAGGATTTTGTGGTAAGATTGTTTATTTCATTTAAACTCTTTAATATTGCTAATTGGTTCTCTCGGTTGTGAGAGAAGATTGTGATCCCGGGTTATGGGATTCACTTTGCCATTGCATGTATGATTTGATCTTGTGAAGGTTTTTCACAAGATATTCATAGTGGAAATCTTGAGTTAGGGTTTCTAACTCAAGTATCCGGAGGGGATCCGGGTGGTTGGGACGTAGGATCACCGGGAACAAGTCGGGGAGACTTGGGTGGATCCGAACCCATTAACATCGTTTGTTAGCATTGTTAATTTTGTGTTGTCATTCAATTTAAGCTTCCGCAAATTGATTTGGTAGTTGTTTACAATTTAATTTGGAATTATACTCCTTATTATTTTAAAGTACTATTCACCCCCCCTCTAGTACTTGTGCAGTAGCTGGTAGGGCATTACATTTGGTATCAGAGCCAGATACTCAGCTATGTCTGCCAACGACAACAAGACCGTGCGTCCACCTTTCAACTATGACACCTTCAGGAACCGTGAAGGAACATCTTCGGTGATGGAAGGACATTCCTCTACGAGGCCTCCATTCTTCAACGGTACCAACTACGGGTACTGGAAATGTCGGATGGAAACCTTCCTCCGAAGTGCATCTTTATGGAGGACTATAATGAAGGAGTACATCGAGCCCGAAGAAGAAGACTTTGAGAAATGGACAACCGCGGAGGTCGCCGCGGAGGTAAGCAATGCCAAGGCAATGAACGCCTTGCAATGCGCATTGGAGCCCGAGGACTTCAATAAGATATGCACATGTAAGAGTGCATATCAAATTTGGAACTCTCTCCTCATACTACATGAAGGGACGAGTCGGGTAAGAGACTCTAAACTCGTAGTCGTAAACAAAGATTACGAAATGTTTCATATGCAACAGGGCGAGAAGATGAAAGAATATTACGCTCGTTTTGTTGACATAATAAACGAGTTAGAGGCCCTCGGCAAGTCCTACACTCAAAAGGAGAAGTGCTCAAAGCTTATTGAAGGACTTCCCTCTTCTTGGGAAAAACGTACCTTCGCCATCGAGGAAGGTAATGACATGAATAAGTACACCGTAGTTCAACTAATGGGTACTTTAATGTCGTACGAGGTACGCAAGGATAGCAAGCTCAAATTGCAAGAAAAGATGAAGTCTTATCTAAAGCAAGACGAACCAAAGAAAAAGGCTATTGCCTTCAAAGCCGCTCCATCCACATCCACATCAACCGATGATGAAGACTCGGAAAACGAGTTGGACTTGGAGTCCATGGCACTCATGGCCAAGAAGTTCAACTGTTTCTTCCGAAAAGGTAACTTCAAGACCAAAGGTAAATTTGGTTCTTCTAACGCCTCTTCCTCTCCTTTGTGTTTCAAGTGCAATAAGCCAGGACACATGAAAGCGGAGTGTCCCCTCAATAATCAAAAGGAGAAGTGGAAGGCGCCAAAGTATGACAAGTCCAAGAAGTACACGAAAGGAAACAAGAAGGGACTTGTCGGAGCTACCTTCACCGACTCCGATGATTCTTCAAGCGGTGAGTCGGATGATGAGCACGTGGAGCAAGCGCACATGTGCTTCATGGCAAGAGAGGAGCAAGATCAAGGATCCTCCTCTTCCGATGATAGTGATGACGAAAGCGATGAGGTATCGATGGATGATCTTAGAAATGCTAACTCTCAACTTTGGTCAAAATACACTAAGTTAGTAAATAGATATACTAAGGTAAAAGATGACCTAGCTAGCATTCAAACATCGCCTAAGAATATCATCACCAACAACGACACCATTGTTGAAGAGTTAAGAAATGAGATTGTGAATCTCAAATCTAAACTTGAACATGTTAGCATTGAGGATGCGGAAGAACATGAGATAGCGGATTTAACTTCTCAAAACTCGACTTTGAGTATTGAGAACGAAAATCTTAAATCTCATGTTTATGTGCTCACATCGCAAATATCCACTTTGGATACTTCTTTGCGTTCTCTCAAAGAGAAATATGAGGACACATTGGGCCGAATCAACAAATTCAACAAGGGTAAGGGCCACTTGGATAATATCCTAAAAGACTTACTTCCGGCCAAACACCACATTGGCTTGGGATATATGATGGGAAATTCATCCAAGTCGGTCACTACTTTTGTTAGGCCAACTTCCGAAGCCTCAACGAGTGGGAGCAAACACTCTATTGGTAGTTCATCTACCAATGGTGCTTCCACCTCGTCCACACCCTCTTTCGGAAAGAAACCCACTTTGGGTGGACCTCCAAAGAAGGGGCATGCCTACATGTACACCAATACCATGCCACGTAGGAACACACGTCCTACTCCACCGGCTCACACATATGATGATTTTTATGCAACACATTCTCGGGCACGTGCACACCATGTGAGACACCCTCACGCACGTGTTCCCACACATGCATATGTACACCCACCTCATCATATGAATAATTCTCGTCGTGCACCATTCCATCATGTCCCGTATGCCTATCCACAACATGCATCACGTAGAAATCAACGTCGCATGCATGCACCCAATAGGATGATGGCTCCCAAAATTTTCACTATTTGGAGCCCAAAGGACACTAGCATGGACGAAAAACAAATGTATATGAATGCTTATTTTTCGGATGTTGTGCATAGTAAGAATTATGTGGGGAAGTCTAAGTCCACTTGGACTTGGCTTCCAAAGGTCTAATCCCTTGGACCCAATGACCTTGGGTACCATGATATGAAAGTTTCCATCTTTAGGTACTCAAGGAACAGAAAAAGAAGAGGAGCAACAAATTTAAATTTAGCTCCAAAGGGAATTGGATACTCGATAGCGGGTGTTCAAAACACATGACGGGTGACGCTCGATTGCTCTCCGGAGTGGTTCCCATTGCGAATGGAAACCGCGTCGTATTTGGAGGCAACGAGAGCGGAACCATCATAGGTGTTGGTAAAGTCGGTAACCCCTCTAAACCATTAATTAGTGATGTTTATCTTGTTAGTGGTTTAAATCACAATCTTATTTCAATAAGCCAACTTTGTGACAAAGGTTACAAAGTTAGTTTTGCGAAAGGATTGTGTCATATTTTAAGAAAAGATAATGATAAATTATTATTTTCCGGAACTCGTCATAAAGACATTTATATTTTGGATCTTCCTAAGTCATATGAACAATGTCTCGTTGCCAACACAAGTGAACAACACTTATGGCATCGACGCTTTGGACATGTGAACTTTGGAACACTTTATAAGCTTTCGAAATTAAATTCTATTAAAGGTTTTCCGAAGCTTGTTTTTGAAAAGAAAAGTTTTTGTGATTGTTGTCAACGTGACAAGCTTCCTAAATCTTCATTTAAACCTAAGAAAAGCATCTCTACTAATCGGCCACTAGAGCTATTACATCTAGACTTATTTGGGCCAACTAGAGTAGCTTCCTTAGGAAATGCAAGGTATGGACTTGTCATCGTAGATGACTATTCAAGATTTACTTGGGTATTTTCATTGTAATAAAAATGAAGCTTTTGAAAACTTCACAATTTTTGTTAAGAAAGTAAAAAATCTCTTAGGAACCACCATTGTCACTATTCGTAGTGATCATGGAGGTGAATTTGAGAATGAGTCTTTTGAGACATTTTGTGATGAAGTTGGTATTACTCACACCTTCTCTTTCCCTCGTGCACCTCCTCAAAATGGTGTAGTTGAGAGAAAGAATAGGACGCTAGTGGAGTGTGCTCGCACTATGCTTGATGATAGCCAACTTGGCCATCAATTTTGGGCGGAAGCGGTACACACCGCTTGCTATGTGTTTAATAGAATACTTTTGAGGCCCGGCACTAAACAAACTTGTTATGAATTGTTGTTTGGTAGGTTGCCTCAAGTTAAACATTTTCGTGTTTTTGGTTCGAAATGTTTTATTAAGAACACATATGGTAGTTTGGACAAATTCGATCCAAGATCCGATGAGGGGATTTTTGTTGGATATTCTACGCGTAGCAAAGCCTACCGGATATTCAACAAACGAACCTCAACGATCGAGGAGTCGCTTCATGTCTCATTTAATGAAGGATTTGTTCCAACTAGAATTTCAAATGATAATGATTCTTTGGATGTTTTATGTGATTCGTTTGATAATTCTAAGTCTAATGATTCTATTGATTCTATTGAGACTAACCTAACTAATGAAGTTGTTGAGAATGTTCCTAGTGATCAAGGTATTCCCAAACGGCTTCATTCGGTTCGTGACCATCCCCATGAGCAAGTCATTGGCAATATCTATGATAGTGTCAAGACGAGATCGCAAGTTCACCACTTCGCAAATTGTGCCTTTGCCTCATCGATAGAGCCAAAGAATATTAATGAAGCATGCGAAGATAGCGCTTGGATCTTAGCCATGGAGGAGGAGCTCATTCAATTCGAGAGGAATGAGGTATGGGAGCTTGTTCCATTGCCATCGAAGAACCACACCGTCATAGGGACAAAGTGGATCTTCAAGAACAAAACCGACGAAAACCAAGTCGTCGTCCGGAACAAAGCTCGGTTAGTTGCTCAAGGCTATCGACAAGAGGAAGGTATTGATTTCGAAGAATCCTTCGCTCCGGTAGCTAGATTAGAATCAATTAGATTATTATTGTCTTTTGCATGCCATAAGAATTTTAAATTATTTCAAATGGATGTTAAAAGTGCATTTTTAAACGGAGATGTCGTTGAGGAAGTTTACGTTTCTCAACCTCCGGGCTTCATAAATGAAAAATTTCCAAATCATGTTTTTAAACTAAAGAAAGCTCTTTATGGGTTGAGACAAGCTCCTCGAGCTTGGTATGATCGCCTAAAGAATTTTCTTTTGGATTTGAATTTTAAAATGGGTGAAGCCGATTCAACACTTTTTATTAAGCATGCGAATAATGATATTTTATTAGTTCAAATTTATGTTGATGATATCATTTTCGGTGCTACTAACTTTGCTCTTTGCGAAGAGTTTTCTAATGTTATGAAGGAACAATTTGAGATGAGCCACATGGGCGAACTCAAATATTTCTTAGGTCTCCAAATTCGCCAATTGAACGATGCAATCTTCATCCACCAAACAAAGTACACGGTGGAGTTGCTAAAGCGATTTGGAATGGAGAATGCCTCCGGGAAAAAGACTCCTATGAGCACTACAACGCATCTTGATAAAGATACGGGCGGAAAAGATGTAGACATTCGTCTATATCGAGGTATGATAGGTAGTTTACTTTATCTTACCGCGAGTAGGCCCGATATTATGTTTGCCATATGTATATGTGCTCGTTATCAGTCTCAACCTAAGGATTCTCACTTAGTAGCGGTTAAACGTATTTTTCGCTATCTAAGTTACACTTTAGATTTTGGATTACTTTATCCGAAATCTAGCACGTATGAGTTAGTCTCATACAGTGACGCTGATTATGCAGGATGCAAATCCGACAGGAAAAGTACTAGTGGCACTTGCCATTTTCTAGGAAATTCTCTTGTCTCTTGGTTTTCCAAGAAGCAAAATTCGGTATCACTTTCAACCACCGAGGCGGAATATATTGCCGCCGGTGCCGCTTGTGCCCAGGTTCTTTGGATGAGACACACTTTGAAGGATTTTGGTATTCACTGTGATACTAGCCCTATCATGGTGGATAACCAAAGTGCTATCTGTCTTTCAAAGAATCCGGTGCACCATTCCCGATCGAAACACATAGATGTCCGACACCATTTCTTAGATGATCATGTAGCTAAAAAGGACATCATATTAGTGTACGTTGAAACCCAAAAGCAAATCGCCGATATTTTCACGAAACCCCTAAAGGAGGACTCCTTTGTGCGGTTGCGTCGAGAATTGGGGATTATGGGTGAATCCGAGATATAGGATTCATATTTCATTCAATTATCTTGCATGCTATTATATTTCGCGATATTTCATTCATGCTAGATTTATTGAATTTTTGGGAATTTTATGTGATTTGTTCGAATTTATTGCTCGAATTCGTATTTCAATGTCGTATTTAAGATTTCGACGTTTTATGGGGTAATTTAGATGACTAATGAGAGAGTTAAGATGTTTCATCCAAGTGGTTTGTGAAGAGAAATCAATTATCATTTTTTGGACTCTTCTAGTCGGTCTAAGTTCACTTGTCAACCGACTAGATGCTCATCTAGTCGGTTAGCAAATGAACTCAGACCGACTAGATCAAGCCTATATCTAACTCCTATCATTTTCTTTCGTTAGTCGGTCACAGTACACTTACCGACCGACTAGATTGAAAACTAGTCGGTCAGTGAATGTACTGTGACCGACTAATTCTTGCCCTAGAAATTCATCTGTGCCTCTGTTTCGACTTAGTCGGTTCAAGCTCATTGACCGACCGACTAGATCGTAATCTAGTCGGTCAGTGCTTGAACTGTGACCGACTAAGTGTGTTAGGGCATTTGTGTCTTTTTGATTCCAGACCGACTTATACTCTAATTCATCCGACTAAAATCATTTTTAGTCGGTATTCTCTCTTGCTCCAGCCCGAAAACCCCAAACCCCCACTCGAAACCCTTCGACTTCCGGCCATCTCTCCGTCGATCGCCGTCGTCCGCCGCCGTCGACTCCACCTCCTAGGTCTCTCCCTCCCTCTCCTTGGTCGATTCCTACCCTAGGGTTTGATTCTATCTCATCTAGCTCCTAGGGTTTCTAGTTTTAACCTAGGGTTTGTGTGTTCGGATTTCTTTTGATTTCTAGGGTTTGTGCTAGGTTGTTTTTGATCTTATCATCGATTGCTTGTGCTCGTAGTGCTATGGCTAAGACAAGAATTCCCATCGCCTCTTCCGGGGCTTCTCCTATGACCGTAGGGCCTTCCGACCCTAGGAATCCCCCGAAGCCTAAGCGTCGTGCCAAGTCAACCCAAGCCTCTCCATCTTCGCCTCCTCCTAAGAAGCCTAGGACTGCCATAGCTAAACCACGCAAATCTAAGACAAAGAAGCCTATTCTTCAGTCTCCGGCTACTCCTCCCGATTCTGACTCTGAATTTATCCCAGAGGATGAGCCTACTAGGGAACCCACTCCACCTCCGAAGACCCGTAAGGCTAAGGGTAAAGCTCCTATGCCAGTCGGCGGTGTAGACATATCGTTGTGCCGTGATGACCCTCAGTGTCTCGCAGCGTACAACCGTATAGAGAACTGTCCACTGTTGTTAGAGCATTACGTTCAGTTTTCTGATTTTCTCGGCCTTGCTGATCTTCTGTCCTATAGTGGTCTTCTAGATTATCTCCGATACGACCCCAAGGCCAATCCCAAACCGTATCCTCGCCTCGTGAAATTGTTCTATGCCAATCGTATTCGAGGCCAGTACGATGCCAGCCACTCCATTGAGACGACTGTCTTGGGAACTCCTATAGTTCTCACGGCAGAAATCTTGGGGGAGATTCTTGGTTGCTCGTCGTGTGGTCTCCTCCCTTCAGACATTTCCGTCGATGACATTTCTTCCTTGGATCAGTCTATTCTTTCTGAGATTTTCCAGGTTATCCCCTCTGCATTCATTGGTGTTCCTTCGAAATCTTTCAAGCCGAATGCGTGGGTTCTTAACCTGATTTTGAAGTCGTGTCTCCTCCCTAAGTATGGATCCTCTTCACTCCCATCCCAGCCGTTCTTGAAATTGATCTACGCTCTTTTCTTGGGGTGCGAGATTAATTGGGCTCGCGTGATACTCGATAAGATGGATTTTTTCGAGTGTATACGCAAGACCAATAATTCTGCGCACATTCCATACCCTTGCCTATTGACTCTTGTATTCCGTCATTTCCGAGTCCCTCTCCCTCCTGACGATGAGCGTCCTTTGGGTACGCCTCTGAACGCGACGGCCGTGAAGAAGTCTCTAGCGGCACTTCGTCACGTGCAGAGGTCTACCGCATCTGCTTCCCAGTCTACTCCGTCAGCTGCTGCAGCCTCCTCTTCCCCTGCTACATTGGATGATGTCGTATGCCTACTTCGTCAACACGACTCCCGTTTGGCTCGTACTGAGGAGGTAGTCTGCCGTATGGCTCGTATGATGGGGATTGATCTTCCTCCTTCAGTGTCTGAGGCCGAGGAGATGGACGATGAGGAGCTTGACGAGCTTGTCACTTCTTTTGCCCGTGGCGATGAGGCCACTGCTGCTGCTGCTGGTACTTCCACTTCTGCTCCTGGAGTTGGCACCACTACCGGTGTTCCAGAGCCTACTGCTTCAGCTCTTCAGCCTTCTGAGCCTGCTGCAGACCCTGTTTCCGAGCCTGCTCATGTATCTCCTGCTGCTGTTGACACCACTGCTGCTGCTTCTGTCGAGACCCCTGCTGCTGTTGAGATTCCCGTTGTTGAGCCTGTTGCTGAGATCTCCACTCCTGCCCCGACGATTCCATCTGTTGAGACACCTCTACTCCCTGCAGAACCTGAGTCCACTCCGTCGACTAGACCCACGGAGACTGCAGATCCTGCCACCTCCTCGTGATCGCTTGTTTCGAGGACTCTCCACTTCGCTTTGGATGATATATCTTAGTGAGAGTATTTTGGGTTAGGATGGGGTTTGAGAGATGTTTTGATGTATTTTTGCGATTTCTGGATGTCGGAGTTGGATATTATGATATGATGTTGTTTTGATGTATTTTGATACACTTTGATGATGTTGATGATGATGATGTATTTCTTTATGATGATATGTAGCGCTTCATATGATGTACCTCATATATTCGATGTGATATCTTTTTGGATGTACTCATGTTGTCTCTACATATATATATGTTCATCGTCATTCACTTTGTCATTTATTCGTCGTGCATTTTTTTATATATATTCGTTGAATGCATTTGAAATGTGAATTCGTCGCTCGACGATTAAAAACTTGGTTAAATAGATTATATTTCTATAATTATATAGAATTGTTTTCCATGCACAAAATTTAACCAAGAATATTGAATATTGAAGAGTATGTTTCTTTATTCAAGAAATGAATAATTATTTGGTATTTTTGATGATTTTGATTTTTTTTTATAATGGACATTTTGGCACACCTTGATTTGATTTCCACACTTTTCCCTTGGTGTCAAGTTGGTCCATTGTCTTTGTCTACGACTCCCGATGTTGGATTTTACATTTCCTAATTGTTGTCGTTATATGCCCCCCATTTTTGGGATAATGCCAAAGGGGGAGAGATAATGATAATAAATAGCGCAAATGAAAATTTAACTCAATTTCCAAGAATCTAGTTTGATATGTTAGATTCAGGGGGAGTTAAGATATATATAAGGATTTTCAAAATCCGATATTTCAAAAATCGATTCTCATTATATGTCTTACTCGTCTGATTGATGCAATTCATATATATTCATTTTGGAATTAACGTGTCATCAATGCAGGGGGAGTAAGTATTTTACATTTGAATTATTATTTTTGATTATTATTTATGTTGGTTTGTCATCACCAAAAAGGGGGAGAATGTTGAATATTGGACTCCCCGGATTTGGTTTTGATGATAAGCAAACATAAATAATCCATGAACTAACAATTTGTGAGCGCAGTTTTGGAGATCGTCGCCAAATTCACGAGAACATTCAAAGCGACATCTCAACACTTCCCAAAGCTCATATTCATGCCTAAAGCTTCGTTGAAGCTCTTGCGACGCTTTGGAAGTTATGAAGATTCAATCGAAGCTCTCGAAGACCATTCTTTAAGGTTTTATTTATAGTCTTTTAGTTTCGATTGATAGATTGTTAAGCCTTGAGTATATCGTACGTTTCTATCTTCATTACGCTCATTTCGTAGCTCTAGGATCCTTGCACAAGTTCATTCTAACTTCCTCGAAGCGTCGCACTTCGATTCGGATTTGTATGTGCATGTTAGTTGGTACAAGAACAAGTACTGACCGACTAGATGGTGATCTAGTCGGTCGGCAACTGTTCTTGGACCGACTAGTTTGATTCCTTAATTTCTTGGACTTTACTGTTTACAGTTAGTCGGTCTACGTTGACTCACCGGCCGACTAGTTTGTGAACTAGTCGGTCAGTGATGCTTCTTTGACCGACTAGTTGTGACTTACTGTTCACTCTAAATTTCTCCTAAGCTACTGTTTACCGTTAGTCGGTCTAAGAACGTTTGGTGACTGACTAGTTGACAATCTAGTCGGTCAACTTTTGTTCTTGGACCGACTAAGTCAACTTGCATTCAGACTAGTTCATTTTGCCTCTTAGTCGGTCTACGTTCATTGGCTGACCGACTAGTTGTGAAACTAGTCGGTCAGACAGTCTTCTTGGACCGACTAGATTTCTAGGTCTGAAATTCTATCTCTTCTCAGATCTACTCTTAGTCGGTCCACGTTGTTTGGCTGACCGACTAGTTGATGAACTAGTCGGTCAGTGATTGTTCTTTGACCGACTAAGTCTCACAGATTTCTATCCGTTGGTGAATGACCTAACTTGTTTTTATGGGACCCTATAAATACGAACCTAGGTCATTTCTATCTAGATCAGAGCTGCCATTAAGAGATTCATTGAGTTCTAAAGAGATAGCCATTCTCCCTCAAATCTAAAGCTCTCTTCCTCACAAGAAACCCATTCTCTCTCATTTCTAGATCTAGAGAGAAGCTTGTTCTTGGTGAGCTCTTCAAGCTATTGCTTGATCCAAGTCTCCAACTCATTCCTAGGCACCGATTGCTGGTCATTTCCTTGGTGCTAGGTCTTGGTGACTTCATCTTCCTCAAATCCTTCATTTCACCATTTGGGTAAGAAAAACTCAAGGTATAGGATTTTGTGGTAAGATTGTTTATTTCATTTAAACTCTTTAATATTGCTAATTGGTTCTCTCGGTTGTGAGAGAAGATTGTGATCCCGGGTTGTGGGATTCACTTTGCCATTGCATGTATGATTTGATCTTGTGAAGGTTTTTCACAAGATATTCATAGTGGAAATCTTGAGTTAGGGTTTCTAACTCAAGTATCTGGAGGGGATCTGGGTGGTTGGGATGTAGGATCACCGGGAACAAGTCGGGGAGACTTGGGTGGATCCGAACCCATTAACATCGTTTGTTAGCATTGTTAATTTTGTGTTGTCATTCAATTTAAGCTTCCGCAAATTGATTTGGTAGTTGTTTACAATTTAATTTGGAATTATACTCCTTATTATTTTAAAGTACTATTCACCCCCCCTCTAGTACTTGTGCAGTAGCTGGTAGGGCATTACATAAAGTTGCTAATCCTTCAATATATGTGTGTGTGTGTGTGTGTGTGTGTGTGTGTGTGTGTGTGTGTGTGTGTGTGTGAAAAATGGAGAAGAGCTGACAGCGCTGGAAATTTTTCCAGCGCTGTCCGCATTTTGGGCGCCCTAAAAGTATTTTTTTTGAAAATTTTTTTTGCAGTAGTTAGATATACTTGTTGGGAATCTCCCCACAAAATTTCAGCTCGATCTAACACCGTTTGAGCCTACGTTCATCGATTTCAAAAACGTTGCGCAAAACTGTGGACAGATTTGCGTAACGTTTTTGAAATCAATGAACGGAGGCTCAAACGGTGTCGGATCGAGCTGAAATTTTGTGGGGAGCTTCCCAACAAGTATATCTAACTACTGCAAAAAAAATTTCAAAAATAAATACTTTTAGGGCGCCCAAAATGCAGACAGCGCTGGAAAACTTTCCAGCGCTGTCAGCATTGGCCCATTAACCTCTATATATATAGAGGAGGGATCAAATGACCCCCAAAAATAACCCCCTATCAAAAATCCTATGCCCCCCATTTTTTTGGAAGATCCGAACCGTTGATCTTGATCTCCACCCTCTAAATATCTGACCCACCAATTTTCAACCCGATCCCATGTGTTTTGCCCGTTCATCAACCATTCGCAAAAGTTCTGTTCATGCGAAAGGATTTTTGATAGGGGGTCATTTTTGGGGGTTATTTTTGGGGGTCATTTGATCCCTCCTCATATATATATATATATATATATATATATATATATATATATATATATATATATATATATATATATATATATATATATATATATATATATATATATATATATATATATATATATATGAATTTGATGTTTCTTCGTCTGTTTCACACAATGTATAATTGCTTACCTTATCTGTGTGAACTTTGAGATATTGTCTCCGTATAATCTATTTATGATGTGGTTTGAGACGATATAATTTTTGTATACCTCAAGGTTGATATTGGACTCCCATTCCTCTAATCACCTAAGTTTATGATGTGGTTTTATGATTTTTGATTTATATATCTTTAGACTCTTGTTATTGTTAATAGTTCTTATTTAGCACAATTGTTGTTATTTTACTCCCAACTTTTGGATAATGCCATAGAGAGAGAGAAATAAACATATAGATTCATAATGAATGTGCTAAGTATATACTAATAACACTTGAATCTAAGATTGAAGTTGCCTTAGATTCAGGGCGAGTAAGATACACTGAATATGGATTTTAAATCCTAGATTTCATGAATTCATTTCACTCATGCATATCTTACTCATTTGCTTCAATTGATTAGTAGATGCCCTAATATTTCTTGACTAACTTGATTGGCATCAATGTAGGGGGAGTAAGTTTTCTGTAAGCACAATTATTTATCTTTTTGTTTATGTTTGTTTGTCATCATCAAAAAGGGGGAGAATGTTGGGTATTGGACTTCTCCCTACTTGGTGTTAATGATGAGCAAACATAAATAATTATGACTAATCCCCTATTTGCAGTTAAATCATTGCCTAAGCTTATTATGAAGATCTACTTGCAAAGGATGACACTCAAAGATGATTGAAAGCAAATGAAATGGATTGGATGATCGTAGATGGTGATTGAAGTTCTTAGAAGACTTCAAGCTCATACGTTGGATAAAAGAGAGAGTTCGTCAAATGTAACTTTCTTGTTTCTCTTCTAGTATGTAGCTTAGAAGTAGAACATTGTTGGAGCACACACATATCTTCATTTCAGTCTTAGGATATCATTAGATCAACCTTCCTTAGACACCATTTCATTTCAATCTAGATTGTGCATGTCTTGTTTATAACAGTCGACTGCTGAACGGTTTACAGTCGCCTGTCTCAAAAACAGTCGACTGTGTTTTGTTTTACAGTCACCTGTTATGCACAAACTTTCTCAGTCTAGTTTTGGGCTTCTGAACTTTAACTCTCCCAGGCGACTTATGAACAATTAACAGCCGCCTGTCCTACTGACAGTCGATTATGTTTTGTTCTACAGTCGCCTGTCTGTTTTTAGCGCAAATTCTATTTCTCTTTTTATCCTGGCCAGTCGACTACTGTTGGATTTACAGTCGACTGTCCAATGGAACAGTTGACTGTCAATGCTACAACAATCGTCTGTCTTTGAGCCAATTTGATGACTCAACTCTATGAAAAATATCAGGGTTTTAACAGTCGCATGTTCACAGTCGACAGTCTTCTCTTCATCAGTCGTTTGTCCTGTTCTCCCAGACGTTTTCCAGATTTCATCAACTTACCCAGCTTACGGCTCGTCGCCTGTAGTAGGATTTACAGTCGTCTGTTGGTTCAACAGTCGACTGTATATGCCTCATCAGTCGACTATGTAAATATCACCTTACCCTTGCAATACTAACAACACACACTAGCGGGGGGTGAATAGTGTAATGGAAATAAAATTGTTCAATTAAAATTAAACATGCAAATGCGGAATTATAAATGCAAGAGGAAATAATTGACACAAGCAATCCAAACGCAAACACCAGATTTTACCCTGGTTCCACAAACTTGGGAATGCCTAGCCACACCAATATTCACTATATTCCCACACAGAGAAGTGAATACAAATCTCACAAAGAGATACCCCACAAAGAGGATTTATGCCCTACACAAGGACCCAACCAACCCTACACGAGGGTCAAGACTCCCACACAGAGAGTCACTAACTCCCACTCAGAGAATTAGGGTTAGCCCTACACTAGAACACTAAACTGCCACAAAGAGAGTTACTCCCACAAAGAGAGTTATTCTCACTAAGAGAATATCCTAATCCCACAAAGAGATAAACTCCCACAAAGAGAGATAGACTAATTCCCACTAAGAGAATTAGAGTTACAAATTCACCAAGCAGAATAAATACTCTTACATATGCCTTGAGATTCTTACTCATAAATGGATGCAGGGCATGGAAGAGGATCTCCAAGTGTTGAGATATGGTTGAAAGCACTTGGATGAATTCCCTTGAGCTGGACTTCAATGCATGAAGAGGAATAAGAGCTCCAAAGAGGGAATTGAGGGAGTTTGAGAGTTGCTTATAGATCTCTTGAGATATTCAATAGCATCAAGAAGTATAAGAGATGGCAGCACACTCATATATATAGGAACCCTATATCAAACCCCAAAACCTAAGAAAACAGCCAAAAGATCAATTCAACAACGGCTAGAAACTGGGCAAAACTGACAGGAACAGTCAACTGATGATCATAAGACAGTCGACTGATCAACGACTAGAAAATATCCAACGGCTATAATCTGAGCCAGGACAGTCGACTGATGAAGTTGATACAGTCGACTGTAAAGAGGACATGCGCCTGTTAATCCTTCAGCACGCGACTGCTGCAGGGGATGGAATAAAATAGAGAGCTACACTCTTTCTCCAGATAAGCATATAGGCGACTGATGTCAATAATACAGTCGATTGTCTTATAGTCAGGCGACTGTATTACCTTCATCAGTCGACTGCTGTATAAGATGGAGAAAAGACAGAGAGATGTAGAGAATGCACTTACGCTACTCAGACGACTGTTGGCCAATTCCCAGGCGACTGTAAATCTACAGGCGACTGTAAACTGAGCAGCATTCGACTGTGCGTAAAGCTCAAGTTTGAGTCAATTGAAATGTTGACTTGAGCTGTGCAAATCAGGCGACTGTAGAAGGATCTACAGGCGACTGGAAATCACCCAGTCGACTGTGTATCCTTCAGCAGGCGTCTGATGAAAAGGCAGAGACTCCAAATGAGTCTTTGGACAGAGTGAACCTAATTGGTTGGATTCTATAATAATCCTAAGGCTCACTAAGATGGTTAAATGCATATGCATGAATGAGTAAACCATCTAACAAGGGATTACATTAACCTAGACTCAGAAGAGAGAGAAAGCAATAAAGTATATATTACATGGATTACATTGCTTTCCTTAGAGTCTAAGTCTTCAATCTTGATGCATTGAATGCTCTCCATCATCTCCAAGCTTTGGCACTCTTAAGTCCAGGCTTTGGCCCTTCTCCACTTGATGTCCATCCTTGTACCAAGTGATTAGTCTCCAAGAAAGATATTCTAGGAATGAAACTGAGAGACTAGAACATGAAAGTCATTAGCAACAACATAATGTTGTGATCATCATCAAAATAAGATTGGTAGAAACACCAATAATCAACAATCTCCCCCTTTTTGATGATGACACACATTATGTAAAATACAAAGTATTAAAGCACAATGCTAATGAGGTCCCCCTACTTATATGCACCAATTATACAATGAGCTACACAATAATAAATACTCATTCTACCAAATAAGATCATGGTGACATATAATAGGCATGGATAACATAAACCAATTGTAATGGACAATATCATGCAAACATGAATGGTTTATCTAATCCCATAAATCTCTCCCCAAATGCATATGTATATAACTCTCCCCTATAAGATTACATAATGCATATAACTCTCCCCCTTGACATCGTCAAAAAGGTGGACATCAACAATATCCCCCTTTGTCATCTTCATCAAAGATGTAACAATATGCAAGAAAAAGGAGATGTATGATGCCAAATTGAAAATTTTAGTGGGTATCAATTCACTATCTCATGCTCCCCTTAGATCATAGAAATGGTCAAATTTTGACTTCTAGGATCTAATACAAATTATAAACAAGGAGATTAGAAATCTCTAACAATTGAGGTAAATACCAATTGTAGAAAAAGAATCTTGGAAATTAATCCTCTTTAACAATTGATATACAAATAATGGAGCCATGGGCCTAAAATGTATCAAAGCAATAGATATGAAAAAATCAAGCTTCAAAGATACACAAGGATACTGCCAAAACAAATATAACATGAAACATGTTGGCAATAAACAAGAGGTTTGTTTTGAGACCAAAAATAACCAATTGTAAATAATGATATCAAACATCCCCCGAAATGAGAATTAAAATATGTTTAAAAATATTTTAAACATACAACATATTAATTCCCCTATTAACATACACATGGATCAAAAATGCATGCATGTCAATAAACCACAAGGTCCCCATTTTCATGAAAAATAAGTTTGAAAATATTTTCAAAATCATGAAACACACACAAACAATAGGTATGCTAAAAATAAACATTCAATCACAATACCCATGCAATATACATATGTGTGAGGAACCTAAACATTAGGCAACCAAACTCAAGAGTAGTTTGATTTCCTAATGTAATCACATGAGGTGATCACATCCCTAACTAGAGAATTGAGGTAGCTATCCCTCTCTTGCACACTAACCCTAGTGGGAATACATAAACTCAAGGATTTCCTAGGCAAGGGTTTTGTCTTTGCAAGAGAGGTGGATATGTCATGCTTAGGTGTAGAAACTAATTTCTTGGCATGCAAAGAATGAGGATTTTGCTTCTTAGCAAAAAATGAAAGATTTTCATTCTTCCTCATCACCTTGTGATCTACATGCTTCTTGTTGATGTTATTGTTGTACAAGAAAGCATGGTGATTCTTCTTAGGTGCTTTAGCAATATTTCTTGTATTTGCACCATAAGAAGAATTAGAGGTGGGTTTGAGTACCACATTTTGAATATAACCAAAACCTCCTCTATGATTTACCGGATGTTATTTTTCCAACAAATCGTGGAGTGAATCCCTAGAATACACAAAGCTTATAAGCTTACGGGATTCCTCTTCACATTTCAACGTAAGTTGTTGAATGTGAGATTCTAAGCTAAGGTTTTGAGCAACAAGATTTTCATTAGTCAAACTCAATTCCTTAACTTGAGAGAGAAGTGTGTCTCTCTCACTAGTGTCACAAACATGCAAAGCATCATGAATATTTACACTAGACGATTCTAAATCATGCACCCTACTCCTAGCATTATCAAGTTTGGATTTCATTTTATCATATGAATCAATGCACTTACTTGCCAAATAGGAGGCCACATTTAGGCGGTATTCAAGCTCCTCATAGGATTGCTTTTCCTCCTCAGCTTCATCATTGCTTTCCTCCTTGACTTCCTCATCGCTTTCCTCCTCGCTTGAGCTTGACAAAGACTCTTCCGCATTAGCCATGAAGCAACAGTCTTCTTTGTGGTTTAACCACGTCTCTATCACTTCATCGCTAGAGTTAGAGGAGATTGATGAAGAATCATCAAAAGCAACGAAACACCTGTGATCATGCTCCTTGTCATCCTCATCTTCATCATTAGGAGCTTCTCTATGGAATTTCTTCCTCCATTTGATTGGCTCCTCCTTGGCATGGAATGCAACCCCCTTGAGTTTCTCTGACTTCTCGGGCTTTGATGGTTGAATCTCCTTCTTGTGCTGAAGCTTCACTTCATACGCCATGAGATTATCAATGCACTCCTCAATGGTGTATTTGGATGTGTCGTATGACTCCAA
Organism: Scilla litardierei; assembly: GCA_030789695.1. NCBI lineage: Eukaryota > Viridiplantae > Streptophyta > Magnoliopsida > Asparagales > Asparagaceae > Scilla > Scilla litardierei. The sequence continues at coordinate 447,808,510 of CM061142.1, forward strand.
AATTCCGTTGGCCATTGAATCCCAACAAGGTGTGAGAGAGTCAAGGATCTTCTCTACACGATCCTCTTGGGAAATCGTCTTCCCGAGTCCCTCCAAAGCGTTCACGATATCTATGAACCTTGTGAATATCTCTGAAATTCTTTCGCCTTCTTGCATCTTAAATATTTCATATTTAGATCTAAACACAGTTTGTTTAGATTTCTTTACCTTTGTAGTCCCTTCATGACATATCTCCAAAGTATGCCAAATATCGTTGGCCGTTTTGCACATGGAGATGCAGCTGAACTCATTTGCTGAGAGGGTGCAATGTAATGCGTTCATAGCCCTCGCATTGGACTTGATCGAGTCCTTCTCCGCCTTTGTCCTTGAAGCCGCGGGTGTAGTGGGATTCTCAAATGGCACCTCCGTAATGTCCCAGAGGTCTTGACCCTCCATGTAGATCATCATTCTGATCTTCCAACTTGGGTAGTTGGTTCCGTTGAAGAGCGGGGGTCAGACGGTTGAATGACCTTCTTTATGAGACATGGATGAGGCGTTGAATGCCACTGTTGCGGTATGCTATAACTTCGCTCCGATACTAATTGTAAGGATCACCTTACCCTTGAAATACTAACAACACACACTAAAGGGGGGTGAACAGTGTAATGGAAATAAAATTTTCCAATTAAAAATAAATTTGCAAATGCGGAATTATAAATGCAAGAGGAAATAATTGACACAAGCAATCCAAACACAAACACAAGATTTTACCCTGGTTCCCCAAACTTGGGTACGTCCAGCCACACCAATATTCACTATATTCCCACACAGAGAAGTGAATACAAATCTCACAAAGAGATACCCCACAAAAAGGTTTTATGTCCTACACAAGGACCCAACCAACCCTACACGAGGGTCAAGACTCCCACACTGAGAATTACTAACTCCCACACAGAGAATTAGGGTTAGCCCTACACTAGGACACTAAACTCCCACAAAGAGAGTTACTCCCACAAAATAGTTATTCCCACTAAGAGAATATCCTAATCCTACAAAGAGATAAACTCCCACAAAGAGAGATAGACTAATTCCCACTAAGAGAATTAGAGTTACAAATTCACCAAGTAGAGTAAGTACTCTTACCTATGCCTTGAGATGCTTACTCATAAATGGATGCAGGGCATGGAAGAGGATCTCCAACTGTTGAGATATGCTTGAAAGCACTTGGATGAATTCCCTTGAGCTGGACTTCAATGCATGAAGAGGAATGAGAGCTCCAAAGAGGGAATTGAGGGAGTTTGAGAGTTGCTTATAGATCTTTTGATATATTCAATAGCATCAAGAAGTATAAGAGATGGCAGCACACTCATATATATAGGAACCCTATATCAAACCCCAAAACCCAAGAAAACATCCAAAAGATCAATTCAGCAACGGCTAGAAACTGGGCGAAAACGACAGGAACAGTCGACTGATGATCATAAGACAGTCAACTGATCAACAGCTAGAAAATATCCAACGGCTATAATCTGAATCAGGACAGTCGATTGATGAAATCGATACAGTCGACTGTAAACAGGACAGACGCCTGTTAATCCTTCAGCAGGCGATTGCTGCAGGGGATGGAATAAAACAGAGAGCTGCACTCTTTCTCCAGATAAGCATATAGGCGACTGATGTCAATAATATAGTCGACTGTCTTATAGTCAGGCGACTGTAATACCTTCATCAGTCGACTGCTGTATAAGATGGAGAAAAGACAGAGAGATGCAGAGAATGCACTTACGCTGCTCAGACGACTGTTGGCCAATTCCCAGGCGACTGTAAACCTACAGGAGACTGTAAACTGAGCAGCATTCGACTGTGCGTAAAGCTCAAGTTTGAGTCAATTGAAATGTTGACTAAAGCTGTGCAGATCAGGTGACTGTAGAAGGATCTACAGGCGACTGAAAATCACCCAGTCGACTGTGTATCCTTTAGCAGGCGACTGATGGAAAGCCAAAGACTCCAAATGAGTCTTTGGACAGAGTGAACCTAATTGGTTGGATTCTATGATAATCCTAAGGCTCACTAAGATGGTTAAATGCATATGCATGAATGAGTAAACCATCTAACAAGGCATTAAATTAACCTAGACACAAAAGAGAGAAAAAACAATAAAGTAAATATTACATGGATTACATTGCTTTCCTTAGAGTCTAAGTCTTCAATCTTGATGCCTTGAATACTCTCCATCATCTCCAAGCTTTGGCACTCCTTAAATCCAAGCTTTGGCCCTTCTCCACTTGATGTCCATCCTTGCACCAAGTGATTAGTCTCCAAGAAAGATATTCTAGGAATGAAACTGAGAGACTAGAGCATGAAAGTCATTATCAACAATATAATGTTGTGATCATCATCAAAATAAGATTGGTATTAAACACCAATACTCAATAGACTGTCCACGTGGTAAGTTGCCGTTATGAATTCTCACCTACCATCTGTCACTGTGCAGCAGTCGACTATGATTTATTCAACAGTCGACTGTCGCAGGCGCATATTCTATCCGTTGAGTTTTTCCTCACGGATTTCAAAGGGGTTTTTGCAGATTTCATTTGAATGATTTCAGAAACCTATAAAAGGGGCCTATACTGTTCCATTGAGAGGTTACTCATTTTGCTAAATCATTTCAAGCTTTCATTCTCTGAAAATCAAAGCTCTCAAATCCTAAAGCCCTAGAATTCCAATCTTCAATCTCTTGCTCTCCAACCTAGAACCAAAGAGAATTCTTCTAAGCATTTGGTGTAGTAAAGAGAAAGGGCTTTCCTCTCTTCCAAGAGAGTCTTTCAACACACAACACACTTCTCCTTCAAGTTCTACTTCAAGGCATAGGTGATTGTAAGTGTTGCTTAATTTCATATTTCATAACTTTCGTTATTTGAATTTACTCTCGGTTTGTGAGAATGGTTTGCTTGCTCCCAAGTTGTGGGAGTCAAGGTCAATCGAATGTATTTCGATTTCACTTGTAAGGTTGCTACAAGTGGGTTTTAAGGAAACCTCAAGTTAGCGTTCTAACTTGAGTATCCAGTTGTTAACCGGGTAGAAGGGACGTATGATTGGGTAATCCGAACCCTTGAAACATCCTTGCGTCTGCATTTGTTTCATTTTGAGTTTATTTCTATTCCGTACTATTTGTTGGTTAGGAATTTAAATTGGTGTAACTATCTTTTTAAATTGCATAAACACTATTCAACCCCCCTTCTAGAGTTTTCCTTATAGCCAGGAACCTTACAATGCTAGTTCAGAAGGATCACTTGCTGTTTTTGTCATTGGACCGATGGACCAAATTACGTCCACAATGGTACTCAATAAGTCCATGAATGTTTCCTCCTCTGGCAGCTTAGGTGTTTCTATTTATGAAGTGTTGGTGATGGAAAAGTGAAGACGATCACTTTCAAGTGAAACATACACTCCGTCTATGATAGTACCTGCATCAGAGACATTAACCATAACAAAATCGGTGAAAGCTTGATCGGATGGGTCACCTGCCAAAACGGTTAGCGAACCGGTAGATCGAGTTGTATCTATCATTTATTCCAGGGCTGCTGCTAACTGCAGATCACCGTATTTTTCCACATGCATCCTCCTCAAATACTCACATGAGGGTTCCTTTAGCCCTCCAGCAAAGTGATGAAATAGCTCTCCATCATGAAAATATGCGCGGCACGGGTACCCATAGTATAAGTCGTTGAACTTCCCCAAAGCTTGGTTGAGACTATCTCCTTCAACTTGGTTAAAGGCAAGGACCGCGCTAAATGTTTGGTTTACTAGAGCGGATGTCCCACACATCTTCGGATAAATATAGCCTGAACAACTGATTCGGGTTGAATATTACATATTTAACCCCCCATTTAGCCCTAATTTGTGCTTATACGAAGCTAAATGGATCTCTAATACATTCGTATTTTGTACACCATCATTTATTAGAGAAATCACCTTACTCGAGCACAAACCAGCAATTAACTGAGTATTTCTGCACTTTTTATATTTTTCATGGCTTGGTCTTGATCTCACGATTCCAACGACTATTTATTTATATTTTTCTGAGATCTGTGCTAATTACTGTGTAATTTTGAATGTAGAATACCATTTATTGGGGAAATACAGACGTAAATACAGAAGAAATATGTTTTCGTATCCGTCGCACCAATCCAGAACCGCCACGTGGCAGCATCCCGTGCATTCCTGTCGCATCCAACGGCGCTGATCGAAGCCGCACGGATTTAAGCGCGGGCGACGTGGCAATTCGTATACCGTTCGATTTCGATCGATCGGATATTAGCAGCGCGAAGATGATGTCGACGCGGCCAGTTAGCGGCCGTTGGATCTCGATCCAATAGCCTGCACGAGAGAAGAACAGCGCAGAGCGGGCACGCGACGTGGCGAGATCGTAACCGCTGCTACACTATCGAATGGTCCAGCTCGAAGCGGGCATCAGCGAATAAGGCGGGAGACGTGGCACTTCCTGGTCCGTCCGATCAAGATCCTACGGACGGTATTTATCCCGAATCGAACTCGGATGCTGAAGAGCGGATGCGGGCGCACGAAAATTGAGAAACACATGGCAGCATGCGGTTTAATCCCGCACGCATCGGACGGCTGAGATTTGAGGCGACCGTGGGTACGGGTTTAAGATGCTATTGGTGCGGTTTTGGGACCCGTTAGCACATTAAAACCAGCAATGTTCTTATATAAGGTATTTCTAGGGTTTTTGAGCGTATTCTTGGCATATTTGGGCGATTTTGGAGCCGATTTTTGCAGAAAATCCCTGACATTACAGAGATCAACCTGAAGGAATTTTCAGAGGCTTTTTAGAGGAAGAAGAAGGGTTTTATTAGGCTAAAAGAGAGCGTATTTGGTGATATCTTTTGAACTCTTTTGTGTATTTTGAATTGTAATTAATTATATTGCTTAGAACCATGCTTTATATGATGAAATTGCGGTTTATTTTCAGTATGAGTAGCTAAATTCTCATTGTGCATGGTATGGTGTAGTTAGGGGATATGATTTGTATTCGTTTGGTTGAATATTCGCGCTAAAATTCTTACTTTGGTAAAGTTATAGTCTTTGTTATTAAATCTTCTCTTCATCTTCCAAAAGAACGTGTTTGAGTAGATGATCACACCACAAGGGTGAGTTTTGATTTCCCCAAAAGGGACTTTCATCGCTTATATTTAAAAGACTAAAACTTTAGCAACGATTTTATTGAATTTTGTGCTTTAATCCCCACAATGGGTATTTTCCGGTGAATTGCTCTCAAAAAGGGAATTCATTGAGTTATATTTAATCAACTAAATTAATACGAATCATGGATCCTAATGAACTCATACCATGTGCATACTTTTCATATATATTTTTATACACGAAACTTTATTTGTTCGTATTGTTCACGTATTAAAAACCACGTCCAAACCCATCAAAATCATCGTCATCCAAAGTGGTTAGTTTCTTTACGTTGGATTTATATTTGATTTAAGCTTTGTGGTTGCAACAGATTTTCTCCCGAGGATTCTACATCTGGACTCCCAGATTATATTACTTGTATGGACTCTTTCGCTTGAGAGAAGCACATTTTTGGGCTGAGCAAGTTTTTGGCGCCGTTGCCGGGGAGAATGGTTTGTTACCACAGTTTATTTCATTTAGAGGACCTTCGGTGAGATCTTTCCACTTTACTGTACATAAACTTTTGTTTTTTTATTTTTATTTTTATTTTTTAAAAAACATGGAGTATATGAATTTCTATTGCACAAACAATTGGCATGATGCAGAGTACGCTAATGCACACAAACATAGGATGGAGAAGCTCAAGATCGTTAGTTTTAATCAGACTGATTGTGAAACTTTCTTTCAGGCCTGGAGGAGGTTCACAGACATAATATCGAGCTATTCGCAGCATGGGTACACAAAGAACAAGCTTATGGAGTCCTCCCTAGATGGACTACGACCACAGCTGCAGGAATTCTTGGGAGTCATGACGCCGACAGAGGCGTGGAGATACATGGAGTCTTTACAAGAGAATGAGCAAATCATGAAAGAGACTTCAGAGTGTGATTCAACTGAGCCTTCAAGCCTCGATTAAGGGGAGCAAAGCGTAGACGTACCTTTGCAATCCTTGAAAGAGGAAGTTTACTTGATTATTCAAACACAGGAGGCCACATCCCATCAATTCCAAGAGAATTTCCTTACTCGGAATCGGCAGATTCAGAAATCCTTTGAAAATCTTACTCTGATTGCCACTTGCCTAGAAGAAAGTAATGCTTTTGAAACTCAATTTCAAGAATCTAATACGAGTTTATCTTCTATTGCAGGTATATCGAGCGAACCATGTCACGTTGAGGACACGAATAAAAATATCTACATGGCCGAAAGTGTGTGCAAAAGAGAGGACAAGCTAGCAATTTTGGATGAACGGGAGGAGGACACAACTAGGGACAAGGGTTTTGAGATTATCGCCATGCAGCTAGAACCATTCCCTCCTCCAGTTTTTTTCCCAAAATCATTTACCCCTCTCCCCAATGACTACACATCATACCGAGAGTAGTGCATATCTTTCAGGGAGTAGTCGTCAACTTGCTTTAATTTATTTCAACTATTTTGATGACTACATTTGGAATATTTGTATTGAGAAGAATCTTAAACTAAAATGGATTGACGTGACTCATCCCTTACAGGATACATGTGAACATCTTATAGAGATGCTGGGAGTTACGTTGCTGGGATCCAATTTAGTCGTTGGAGGAAGATTACTCTCCGAGGAGCGCAAGGAGCAAATTGAACAACTTCCTCCATAATTAAAGATTCGGGATCCGTCATTTGACCATGGTGTGTTCTGTCCATTAGTGTAGTTTTATATGCTTTCTAGGTTGCTTGCTTTGAATAAACTTGTGCCCCTTTCGACATTGAGGACAATGTCCATCTTTATTTGGGGGGTGTGTATGAGACCTTAGGATTTTTTTTTGCTAAGAGAGGAATAAATCACCAATCTCATCTTTTAAAACTACTTTACATGCCACAAAGCCGGATGATTATGCATTAATTGAGTTCTAAAAATTGTTTATGGCTTGAATGAATTATTTTTCCTTCATGAATTACCGTTAATATGCTATTCATGAAAATTTTCAATTTTCATGATTAATATCTCGAAATAGTTTAAATTTATTTCATGCATGCTAATGTGATGAAAAAGCTTAAGTATACGCGATTTATTAGAAAAGTATTCAAGTTAAAGAGGAATTTGGCCTTTGTTATTGATGTTTATGTTCATATTTATGGGTATTGAGTTGCTTACAAAAAAAGAAAAAAGAAGAGAAAAAGATGAAGAAACAAAAAAAATGATGAAAAAGTGTGTCGCTGCATAAATAAGTTGGTTGGCTCGAGTAGTACAGTCCGATGGGTCCTTTTTGGCCTAATGCCCTATTATCGTCTGATTTGGGAGCCATTGACCGGAAACTCACTCATTTGATGGAGCGATCCAAGTTATACATTTTTCTGCAAATGTTGCTTTATGCGCGTTACGTGGAACTAATAAAAGAAAAAGAAAAAGAAAAAGAGAAAGAAAAGTTGAATAAACTAAGCAACCTCAATACCCATGATTTGAACGGTTACTTTTTGAGAGGCAAATTCCTTGGAAATGAGAAGACTAGAATATAACGACGTGTTATACTTTCGCTTGCATAAAACGATGCTTGCATGTTATTTATTTAAATTATACTAGAGAAAATACCATGTGATTGAACTTGTGCATGGATTGTGTATATTGATGGTCTAAACCATGTTGGAAAGCGTATTATTGAGCCATGCCATAAGCGATTGCTAGAATTTATTGTTTTATTAATCATCCGACTTAATCGCTCTTTTTGCTAGGGACTAGCAAATCGCTAGTTGGGGGTGTGATTCGGGTTGAATATTACATATTTAACCCCCCATTTAGCCCTAATTTGTGCTTATACGACGCTAAATGGATCTCTAATACATTCGTATTTTGTACACCATCATTTATTAGAGAAATCACCTTACTCGAGCACAAAACAGCAATTAACTGAGTATTTCTGCACTTTATATATTTTTCATGGCTTGGTCTTGATCTCACGATTCCAACAACTATTTATTTATATTTTTTTGAGATCTGTGCTAATTACTGTGTATTTTTGAATGCAGAATACCATTTATTGGAGAAATACAGACGTAAATACAGAAGAAATACGTTTTCGTATCCGCCGCACCAATCCAAAACCGCCACGTGGCAGCATCCCGCTCATTCCCGCCGCATCCAACGGCGCTGATCGAAGCCGCACGGATTTAATCGCGGGCGACGTGGCAATTCGTATACCGTTCGATTTCGATCGAACGGATATCAGCATCGCGAAGATGATGTCGACGTGGCCATTTAGCGGCCGTTGGATCTCGATCCAACGGCCTACATGAGAGAAGAACAGCGCAGAACGGGCACGCGACGTGGCGAGATCGTAACCGCTGCTACACTATCGAACGGTCCAGCTCGAAGCGGGCATCAGCGAATAAGGCGGGTGACGCAGCACTTCCTGGTCTGTCCGATCAAGATCCTACGGACGGTATTTATCCCGAATCGAACTCGGATGCTGAAGAGCGGATGCAGGCGCACAAAAATTGAGAAACACGTGGCAGCGTGCGGTTTAATCCCGCACGCATCGGACGGCTGAGATTTGAGGCGACCGTGGGTACGGGTTTAAGATGCTATTGGTGCGGTTTTGGGACCCGTTAGCACATTAAAACCCGCAATGTTCTTATATAAGATATTTCTAGGGTTTTGAGCGTATTCTTGGCGTATTTGGGTGATTTTGGAGCCGATTTTTGCAGAAAATCCCTGACATTACAGAGATCAACCTGAGGGAATTTTCAGAGGCTTTTTAGAGGAAGAAGAAGGGTTTTATTAGGCTAAAAGAGAGCGTATTTGGTGATATCTTTTGAACTCTTTTGAGTATTTTGAATTCTAATTAATTATATTGCTTAGAACCATGCTTTATATGATGAAATTGCGGTTTATTTTCAGTATGAGTAGCTAAATTCTCATTGTGCATGGTATGGTGTAGTTAGTGGATATGATTTGTATTCGTTTGGTTGAATATTCACGCTAAAATTGTCACGTTGGTAAATTTATAGTCTTTGTTATTAAATATTCTCTTCATCTTCCAAAAGAACGTGTTTGAGTATATGATCACCCCACAAGGGTGAGTTTTGATTTTTCCAAAAGGGACTTTCATCGCTTATATTTAAAAGACTAAAACTTTAGCAATGATTTTATTGAATTTTGTGCTTTAATCCCCACAAGGGTATTTTCCGGTGAATTGCTCTCAAAAAGAGAATTCATTGAGTTATATTTAATCAACCAAATTAATATGAATCATGGATCCTAATGAACCCATACCATGTGCATACTTTTCATATATATTTTTATACACGAAATTTTATTTGTTCGTATTGTTCACGTATTAAAAACCACGTCCAAACCCATCAAAATCATCGTCATCAAAAGTGGTTAGTTTCTTTACGTTGGATTTCTATTTGATTTAAGCTTTGTGGTTGCAACATATTTTCTCCCGAGGATTCGACATCTGGACCCCCAGATTATTTTTACTTGTACGGACTCTTTCGCTTGAGAGAAGCACATTTTTGGACTGAGCAACAGTCACAAAAATGAACAACCTGGAAAAGGCGTCAGTGGAACAAGAAAACGATATAATAATAAAGTAGTGGCCGGGAAAAATATCTCTCTTTGTTTATTTTTATATATTTTTATTTTTATTCGAAGTCTAGCAACCTAATTGTGATAAATAGGCAATATGGCGAAACGCCTCCCTAGCAACGGCGCTAAAAACTTGTTCGGTTCCGGATTTACACCCGGAAGTACGAATGTCATCTTATCGCAAGTGCATGGTAAATAAATATATCGACAAGCGGGTATCGAATCCACATGGAGGCGATTTTCACACTACCTATCGATCCTAGGCTGGGTTAGGCTTCGATGTCTTATTGGGTGGAGATGGATTACGAAGGAATGTGGTAATGGCAATGGAAGTGGAATGCGAGGGTGTCACGATCGACAAGGCACGACCAAGTCTCCTGACAAAAAGAAAACAAAAAAAACAAAGAGAAATAATCGAGAGAAAGATCGCTAGGATGTCGGGAATCCCCGCTAGGGCTTTCGGGTTTTGATAATGGGTCAAGGATCCTTTCATCGAATGACGTGCGGGTAGGAATGTTGCATCCGGAGATGGGAACGATCATTCGTGTGTCGTCTTCATGCTCGTCTAACGCCTCCCCATGTGTAGCCTTGCTTTCGCAGTCGGCTTTGCACGGGGACGCGTGCATTACGCTCGACACTTGGTTTTCGTACCCTAAATCCGTATCCACTCTCATGATCTACGGACTGGGGTACCACTCTACGGTTGGTTCAGGCAGTCAGGCTACTCTCGTAGTCACTGACTAGCGGATCAAGGATTAGTGATCGCCCCTAGCTCTTGAGTCACTCTCGTAATCACGAGCCCTAGAAATGGCCACTAAGCCCAAATCAGAATTGTGGGGATCGTCCCTAGAACGTGGAGCTACTTTCACAATCCTCCAATTCTAGTGCTAATCCCCCAAAACCCCTTATCCAAACTACCGTAGAGCAACCCTAGATTCGTCCAACTAAGGTTAACCCATCACCCTAACCCTAAAATCATTGGGTTCATCCCTAATCCTAGCAATAAACCTACTCAATCATTACACGAGAGATAGAAACAACAAGAATAGACATTACAAGCAAATAAAATGAAAGTAATAAAGGATTCAACAATGAAAACACAAAAGAGGGCCAACAAAAGAGATTTACAAAGAAATATATAATGAAGATATGGCACATAGACATCCAATATGGGGCCTAAGCATAGCCTAACCTCTTAAAACCCTAAAAACTAGCTATCATAACCTAAGAGAAGATTGCCCCAATGTGGCTGCTCAAATACACACACACACACACACACACACACACATACACACACACACACACACACACACATATACACACCCTAAAAAATCCCCAAAATAACCATAAATCGAGTTGGACCCGTGCTCCCTGCCCAGGTAGCTCAGGCTGGCATCTGGAGGTCGCTCGGCCGAGCTATCACACGTGTCTGCTCGAGCACAGATTTCAGCACAGATTTGCCAACTTGCAGACATTTCCTTGGGCTCATCCGACCTTCAATTGGCGCGTTCTTGATGGCGTTGGAACCGTTACGAAGTCTTATATCTGGAAAAATTATGAGAAAAATAATGTAAAATCCCTGGTAATAGCATAATTGGAAAGAGTGAAGGGCTGTCCAGTTTCCAACAATGTTGGCCATTTCTACTCCACTCAACCGAACGACTTGCGTCGCTCGGCCAAGCGGCTTGGGTCACTCGCCTGAGCGAATTAAGCGATGAAATTCCAGAGAGTTGAAGGCATATTTTTTGGCTCTTCTGATAGCTAGCTCGGCCGAGCGACTTGTTCGCTCGGCCGAGCAAGCCAAGTTGCTCGCCCGAGCACCCCTTGAGCTCTTGGCCTCTCATTTAATCCTTCTCTTCCTTCTCCTCTTTCTCTCTTCTCTTCCCTTCTTCTCTCCTTCATTGCTCCCCTCCAGCAACATAAGCTCCTCAGATATGACACCATTGATGCTCCGACGTCGACGATCATGTCCTCCTCTCCAACATGCTTCAAATCGCTCGATATTCCCTGAAATGCATCAAAACGCTTCGAAGTCAAATAGTTCCAATTATCGACATTAAAGCGTATATAATCGGGATTAAAGCGATCGTTTTGATGTGTAAACATGTAGATAAAATGTGGAATATTATGACACATCAGTGGTATTCTTTAGCACTTCATTAAACATCGGGATGGTTGGGCATCCCGAAGTATCATGCCCTGACCTCTCACGAAGCGCACAAAATTCTTCCCTTTCCACGTCCTACACTTCTCTTAAATCCAAACCTCGAAGCTTTATATTGAAAAGGGATTCCATCTTGGCCTCTAATGCTTCCTCTGATCTCAAACTATATGGGTCACCATGTGAAGAGCAAAGAGGCATGTCTGCACTATCAAATCCTGGATTTACTTCCTATGCTCGTGCATTCTCTGCTATAGATTCCAAATAACTCCATGCCTTAGCCAGTCTCTTATCGAAAAACTCTCTTTTGTACATCATCTCTATAAACTGCTTTGAAGAGGGATGAAGTCCTTTGTAGAAGAAGCTAATGAGACGGTAGTCATCAAACCCATGGTCGGGTCATGCTAGCAAAAGTTCATTGAACCTTTCCCATGAGGCATCGAATGTCTCGCTATGCTTTTGAGAGAAATTCACCATTTGGTTCTTCAGCCCTTGGGTCCTATGCAAAGGAAAAATTTCTTTAGGAACTCAGCTTGCAAATTATCTCAAGATACAATAGAGCATAGAGGTAAAGCATTCAACCAAGTATTTGCTTTATCTTTTAATGAAAATGAAAATATCTTGATATAAACTGTTTCAAAAATGTTTTTCCATTTATACAAGTAAGACATACATCCTCAAAGTCCCTTATGTGTGAATACGGATTCTCCCTCTCTAAACGATGAAAGGTAGGGAGAAATGGAATCGTGCTCAGTTTAGGATTAAAGGAATGAGCATCAGCCGGTAAAACAATACAAGAGCCTAAAGAATGTCTAGTGGGCCTAAGCACACCCCTTAAAGACTTATCTCCCAAAATAAGAGAATGAGTTTCATTATCGTTGGTGCCATTAGTGCCACTAGAATTAGCATTGTTCGCCATCTCAAAATTTTTCAGCTAATTTAAAAAAATTATAAAATGAATATAGCTATACAAAAATGCAAACAAAATTTTGTAAGAAATGAAAAATGGATATACAATGGATATCTACACCAAAAAGTGGAAAGATCTCACAATTTCTCCAAGATAATCGAGAATTGAAAACTTGCAAAACCGTTGTCCCTGTCAACGGAGCAAAAACCTTGACACGCCTAAAAAGAAGTGTAACATTCCCAAGTGCAGGAGGACGTCAAGTAATAATCCGATGAGTCCGGTGTCATATTCCTAAGGGACAAAACACGTATACAAAGATCACAATTCTGAATTAAGCTCAGAAACAATTGAGCCAAAAGCAAACCACCTTTCGAAATCGAGTTGATTGTTGGAGGATTTGATTAACGAAATTAAAACTAAGTAAAGCATGTGGAAGTGTGAGTCAAGCGATAGGACAAGGATGTGTTCACGTTGTGACTTTATTGGGGTCATACTCATAAATGAAATTCACTTAGTGATGATGAACCTTGTGGATTAGCATCATCAGGTACTCAATTCCGCATCCATGCCAAGGTATGGGGATCAGACTATAAGGCAATGAAGCTCCATGGTGTTAATCTCAAAATGTAATCAATTGAGTTATATATCCTAAATGCTAGGTAGTGCATCGCGGCACACCACCCTAACTATATCTTGGGCTTGTCGATGGGTCTTATGCACTTAGGCAATGACTCATGGCATGCCATTCTCGGATCCCTCGACGGGTAGTGTAAGCTCGTGTCATGCTAATACACGTAAGAGATGCCTCACGGTATTCCATCCTCATCGAATCCCTCGACAGGTGATGCATTGCAAATAGAATGGAGACAACCTAAAATCAATTGATTGAAATATTAATAACAAAATGATAATTGAAAGCATAGAAGGAAGAACCCCAATTACATCACAACAACACACAATAAGAATTTAGCCACTCATGGGTTTACAAACAATAATCTTCATTGATTAAGTAATGAGATCAATACAAGAAAATAGAGAAAGAAATAGACAAAACCAAGAGAGGAATTAGAGTTCTATCACCCAACTGAAGCTCAAATCTTAGCCCTTAATCCCAAAGCTCAGTCACAGCTTCCCCTTAAAAATAAACTATAAAACCCTAAAAACTGAGAGAAGGGGAAGAAAATGTAAATGTTCAAACAGAAGATGATAGAAGATGCTCCAAACGTTGGTAGCCCAGGGCATTTTACCTCATTTCACTCTTCATCCTGGCCGTTCATTCATGCATCAATGGACGAGATCATCTCCAGAGGAATCGGATATAAATCGTGTTAAAAACCCTTAAGAAATTGCACCCAAATCGTGAGCCAAGTTAGAAGCAACCCGGTCGACGCAGCCGTGTCGCAGATTGACGTAGTTGTGTCGATGCCTTGGAGCATAGTTGCTCAAAACAACCGTGTCACGAGTTGACCCGGTCGTGTCGAGGTCTTGAAACGGGCTACATCTTCATATTGACACTGTCATTTTGAGTTCTTAACGCGATTATTTGAGCCCCTTGAGTTACAAATGATTCTCTCGTCTAACGACACAGTCTTATGGATTTCGAAATAATCGCGTCGATTGCGTCGTTGAGCTGCCAATACACTTTAGAAATATGGCTTCCAGTCGGTTGCGTCAAACAACCGTGTGATTCTTCTTTGCTACTTTCCTCTTGGATTGGAGTGGTTACACTCCAGGAGACCGCGTGGAGTGTAACACGCGGCCGCGTAGGCCTCTTTTGCTCTCATTTCATTGTTTCAGCTCCAGGAAAATTCCAATAAATTCTTGAAAAATATATGAAGTATGATTAAGTCATGAGATCCATAATTAGTGCACAGAAAAAATAGTTAGCTCATAATGATGGTGATATTTATAAAATGAATGTATCGGTGCCCAATTATGCAAGGATTATGCACAAAACCAATCTAATTAGGGGGCTGTGTTTACAATATTCAACCATAATCATGATGATATTGATAATGTTATAACTTCAAATGATATGGATAACTTTGTTCCCGTGCCAAAAGCTTACACTGAGGTTGCACATCACCCACACACGCAAGTTATAGGAAACATTGGTGAAGGTGTTAGAACTAGGTCACGGATTGAATATATGTCTCATGTTGCCTTTGTTTCTAACATAGAGCCGAAAAAGGTAGATGAAGATTTTGCATATATTGCGTGGATTGAGGATATGCAAAAGAACTCCTTCAATTTGAAAGGACTCAGGTATAGGAGTTAGTTCCTAGACCAGAAAATCATCCTATCATTTTTTTAAAGGTAAGTATATTAAGAATAGAAAGGAAAGGCATACATAAACAAGCTAGACGAGGACGTCACTTAATAAGAAACAAAGCAATGTTATTAGCACATGGATACTCGCAAGAAGAAGGTATTGAATGCGATGAAACTTTTGTACTTATTGCTAGATTAGAATTGATCAGGATGCTACTTGCATTTGCATCATATAGACAATTTAGAATCTACCAGATGGATGTAAAAAGTGCATTCCTAAATGGTTATATTAAATGGTTATATTAAGGAGGAAGCCTATGTTGAACAACCTCCTGGTTTTGAACATGATAAAAATACTGATTACGTGTACAAATTAAATAAAGAATTATATTGGTTAAAACAAGCTCAAAGAGCTTAGTACAAGAGATTAAGAAAATTCTTAATCGACTCGGGATACAATGTAGGAAAAATAGATACATCCTTATTTATTAAAAGAATTATTGATGACATCATACTTATTCAAGTTTACATTGATGATATTATCTTTGGATCGACGAACGAAAAATTATGCCAAGAATTTGCAAAGTAGATGCAAGATGAGTTTGAGATGAGCCACATGGGTAAGCTCACTTACTTCTTAGGGTTGCAAATCATACAGTCGAAAGATGGGACCTTCATTCACAAAACAAAATATGCAAAGGATCTATTCAAAAGGTTCGGAATGGAGAATGCATCGGGGAAGAACACTCCTATATCTATATCCACCTCTTTAGACAAAGACGAAATGGATAAGAGTGGTGATCAAAGAACAGATAAAGGTATGATTGGATCTTTATTATATATTACTGCTAGTAGGCCTAACATCATGTTTAGTGTATGCACATGTGCATGTTTTCTGTCTGATGCCAAAGAATCACGCCTTAAAGTAGTAAAGGACATATTTAGATATCTTAGGACCACTTCTAACTTGGGTTGTTTTACCCAAAAGATAGCACCTTTGATCTTATTTTTTATAGTGATGACCGGCGCCCCGTTTACGGTTTGGGCGCGGTGTCGTTTTACCGCAAGTGCACGGTTAGTGTAGGGTGCGGGTTTATCGAACTCAGGGAGGTGGATGGCTTGAGTGGCTACTAGCCTTACCTAGGTCATGTGCTAGCTACGCGGATGATGTGGGTGGAAGTGTAGAAATAAAAGAAAGGAATGAAAAAGACACGAAAAGAATACCCGCTAACACGGGCTAGAGCACTCATGACACTTGGCATTTGACTTGACCCAGGGTGAGACATTGCCCCAAAAGGTGGTACCTAGCGTCCATGGCCCGATATTCCGGTCGGTGCTAAGCACGCTAGGCCTACCCGGTTCCGGACGGTGGGCATTCCCATGTCCATTAACACCTTCCGCAACCGGGAGCATTAAGGCCACAATGATATCTCCCAACACTTCGTCCAAGCCGCTCCCGCGCGCGAGGACTCGATGTCAACGCTCGGGGCGTGAGCTATGGCTAGGGAGTCAACCGCCAAGTTTATTCCCCCTTGGCCCGACGGTCAAAGGCGGTCTTTCTCCCGCCAATGACAATGAAACACCCCCGCGTAACCCTAATGGCCAAATAGGTCAAATGTGATTTCTAGCAATACATCGAAGCAGATATTGACTGGACAAGCACCGGACCCCAACCCCCAACACAACTAGTGTGTCTTCGTACGAATTGGACCCAGATTGCTAGAAATCCCCATTGACACATTTCATCAAACACATGCCATGCAACCAAGTCAAATGAAACAACCAAGCATCAATCCTACCCTAACCCGTATTAGGGTTCATCAATACTACTCCATGATGAAAAACATATAAACAAACAACACAAAAGACATACAAAGATTCATCATGAAGCAAAAGAAATACAACACAAAAATGGAGAACAAGAGAAAGAAATACTTATCTTGATTTTGAACCTCCAATCCAATACAAGACTTATTACAAGAGAAAACCTAATCTAACCTAATCTAAACTCACAAGAGAAAGGGGCAAAAAGCCCTAAAAACTGAGGAAGAAGTCCTCAAAGTCGTGCCCAAACCCCTATTTTAAAGCCCCCAAAAAACTCTTAACAGTTCGGGTCCGAAACCCACTCAAAACTGTCAAAACAGGCCCACCCGATCGGGTGAAAACTCACCCGATCGGGTGGAATAAACAGAGAGCACGAAACTGCTGAAATTGACTTCAACCGATCGGTTGGACTCCCAACCGATCGGTTGAAGTGAAATTTCAGACAACAGCCAATTTCAGTACATAGCTGCGCTCAGAAAATTCCAGAAAAATCTAGAAAAATCGGATTTGGACATGCGACCTATCGTTGGAAAGCTAACGACGATGCCGATGGTAGAAAAATAAGAGATCACCCAAAATCCCTCTGGAATGATAGCAGATCTTCAATGAGTGCATCAACAGCGCGCAAAGGCGGAAGAAAAGGCCACCCGATCGGTTGAAACATCAACCGATCGGGTGAGCCGCTTGTTGCTTTGGCCATCGGGCTTCGGGAGCTTCAACCGGTCACTGAAGAGAGCGGGTGGAGCCGTCGGTTCGATCTTTGAGGCGATGCGGCTACAGATGAACCAATCGGGTGAAGGTCACCCGATCGATTGGAATTCAGCTCCAAATTCCCGAGAATTGGGGCGCTTGAACCGGTCACTGAACCGACCGGGTGACTTCTTGGCCGCTCTAACTTGTGTCCGGGTGGTGCACGCGTGCATCACCCGATCGGTTGGAAATGACCAACCGGTCGGGTGAGGGGCTGAAAGATGAGATCTTCGTCGTTTGACCCCCTGGATCACGCGTGACTCCTCCCGTTGCTACGGGGACTCATGATATTGTCGTTTTATATCCCAAATGCTGTAAATTCCTGAAAAATACGAAAAAAACATGGAAAAGTGAAAGAAAACAAGAAAATACAAGAAAACACGAGAAAACGAATAAAAGATGGCGGAAAATACGGAGAAACACGGAAGAAAACGTGCGCAAATATATGAAATATAAACGCACGTCAAGTGACACAGACTATGTTGGTTACAAAACCATTAGAAAGAGTACTTGTGAACATGTCATTTCCTTGGATATTCCATTGTCTCCCGGTTTAGCAAAAAGCATATCGCAGTCTCACAATCTACCATTGAGGCAAAGTACATAGCTGCTGGACTTGCATGTGCACAAGTCCTTTGGATGAAACAAGTCTAAGTAGATTATGGTGTTAAAACATCTACATGTACGATTTATTGTGATAATAAGAGTGATATTAATTTATCCAAGAATTCTGTTCTACTTCCTAGAACCAAACATATTGACATTATGCATAGATTCATACATGACCATTGTAGAAAAAAGGATGTTGAACTTAAATATGTTCCTACAGAACATCAGGTTGCAGATATTCGTACAGAAGTGTTGAAAATAGAATCCTTTTTAGAACTCTGTAGAGACCTAGGCATTGTAAGTGAAAAGGAACTTATATCCAATTGAATTTGCTTATACTCTATGAATATCTCTTTTTTATTATGCATATCATGCTCTCTTCTATATGTTCGACACATAGTGTCATTTTGTCACGAGGTTTATATTTATTCTTTTTGATGTGAGTCATGTGACAAAGGGGGAGAAGAAATAATAATGCATATAAAATAGAAATATTACTATCATTGCAAACTCATAATTATTGATATTTCAAATGTAATATTATTTCTATTGTTGATATTATTAATCATGACGTATTGAAATTGATAATCACACTTGGTATGAAATATAATATGTTGTAGATATTTCTGCTTATTCTCTAACCAGCTTTAATGCAGGGGGTAACTTCTACATAACAATCATGCATCTTTGCAGAGAGAGTGTAAGTTATCTGCTTATTCTCATACTATATTTTTCTATTTTATATCATTTGTTGTCATCATCAAAAAGAAAAAGAGTGTTGGAATATTAAGACCCACCTTAGTGGTGTTTTTATGATGTTCATAGCTGATATGGGTACTAACAATTTACTTCAAGTGTGTATATGAAATAATTGATGACATATTGCGATGAAGAATTAGTATGTGAAGTAGCTCAAAAAGGCGACTTGGAAGACACGATCATATAGTCAATTTTAGATTCAAAGCATGAATCAAGTGAAGATTTGATCAATGACTTAAAGTCAAGAATTAATGGCCCAAAACAAGAGAACGAAACTTAAAGATTCAATGAATATGTATTTTGTAAGTTAGTAGTATAATTTTGTTAAAGTCAATATCAAGAAGCTATACACTCAAAAAAATATTTGAAAAATATTTCTAAATATATTAAAATATATTAAAATATTTTAATATATTTTAATATTTAAAATTAGTATATAATTAATTATAATTAATTTCAAAGTATTTTGATGAAGAAAAACTTATGTATCAGAAAATAGTCGACTATCCATTTCTGATAGCAGATTACCCCGAAAGCAGATTTTGCCCAAGAACTTTCGGGTTTCTGCAGTAGCCGACTATCCATTTCGAGGGTAGAGAACGATCGAACTAAGGGAAAGCTCTAGTCCATTGTTTTTTCGAATTTCTTTGCGCAAATTTTTTGATACTTTTAAAGTCATCCTGGCCTTATTTAAGCTTGATTTTGATCTCTAAAGCTCCAAACTTTTATTTTGGGAGATTCAATTTTCAAGTCTTTCTTTTGATCTACTTGTGCTTTCATTATTTTTCATGATGAAAAGATTTGATTTTTATGTAGCCACATTAAAATCACAAGCTTCATATATTGGCTATAGAAATCATAGGGTGTATCAATTTATTGTCAAAAGGTTTGTAAAGCCTTTGAAGAAGGATTGTTAAGTTGTACTTGTTGGGATATTGAGACCCACCCTAGTGGTTTTGATGGTGTACATAAGTGATATGTGTACTAATGTGTTTAATTCAAGTGTGTATAGGTGTTGATGATAATTTTATAGCCATGAAGTTCAAGTGCATTGAAAAGCTAAATGAAGGACTTAGAAGCCATGATCAGAAGTCTACTTACAACCCAAGAAAGGAAGCATATGATGGCTCAACAATATAAAGCGTATGAAGACTAAAGATCAAGATAAGATGGCTCAAGTCAAAAATCGAAGAACGAGAGCTAAAGATTTGTCTACTAGTAAGTTGTGCATTTAGAATGTAAAAGCAAAATGAATATTCTATACACACACAAAAGTTTTAGAAAAATAGTTTTTAAATATGTTTTATCATATAATATTTTAATATAATTTTTATAAATTATTTTTCAAGTATTTTCTAGTTGAAAAACTCTAATATCCAGAAATAGCCGGTTATCTGTGTCAGATAGTCGACTACTGGCGGCCAAATTTGCCCACAACTCTCTGTCAAAATAATAGCCGGCTATTTTTAAAAATAGCCGACTATTTGGGTCAGATAGCCGACTATCCACCTGAATAGACTAGGTCAACCCTTGACAGATTTAGCAGTTTAGCTTGATTTGTGCTAGCCGTTAACTAGCCACTGGAGTTGACTTTTTGAGCTGATTTTAAGCTGATTTTTAAGCTGATTTTGTGCTATTTTTTCTTTATAAATAGCTATGATTTCAGATGTTTTTATATATCAAATTCATATCATTCAAAATCTCTTATTTGCTCAAAGGTGCTCTAGCTCTCAAAAAGTTCTTCTTTACTTTTAAAGGCGACTAATTTTAAATTTCTTTGTGTTTAATTCTCAGTTAATATTTCTCATTATTTTTAGCCTTTTTCAAACTTGATTTGATCTCCAAAGCTTATAGCATTTTCTTATTAAGATTCAAACTTCAAGTTCTCTTTTTAATCTTTGTGTTCTTAAATTCATATTCTTTTTCAAAGATTAAAAACTTGATCATTGATCTCTAAAGCCCAAGGACATATGTTAGAGAATCAATTTTCAAGACAACTCTTTTGATCAAGTTGTGTTCAGATATATCATTTTAATTGATCAAGAGTTTTTCAGATTTCTTTAGCCACATATACACAAAAATATTCATTTGGCTTTAGGAAATCTGGTACTCAATTTCAAATTTATTGTAAATTCTTTGGAGAAGACTTGGTGTTTGTAATTCCAGTGTTAATGGGTATTGTTGGAAATCCTAGTTGGTTGAAACTAGGTGAACGTGAAAGAAATTCCTAGCGAGAGAAGCTAGGTGCTTATCTTGCTTGTTCCAATAGTGGATTAAATCCCGAGCGAGGTGGGGAACTAGACGTATGAAGCAGGCGCCCGACCCAGCCCTGCATGGCCAGCAGGCGTACCTACGTGGCATGCCTGCACAGCTGGTGGGCCCCTTGGATGGGGTCCACACGGTTTGTGAAACCCTAGTGACTTTGGGTGGCTGGGTTTATTTGTGAAATAAAATTTTTGGCAAGGTTAAAGGCGACGTTTGAGTGGTCAAATGACCTCAAAATTGAGCACCATTTTTTTCTATGCGTTCACCATTCAATACTCTTTGATTTGATATATGATATCTCTTCTAGAGTTCAACAGTGAGAAAGAAATAATTCGTTAAAATTTGGCCTTTATGAAAGGCAAACTTGTAATTATATTTCTTTAAATTATTTAGTCCCACATCAGTTATTTTGAGAAGAGGAGGGGTCAACTCCCTATATAAATAGGGGCTAGGTCCTCTCCTTGAAACTCGCACCAAGCTTCAGATTCCCGTAGTTCCATCTAAACGTAATCAAGCCCGGATCCAAGCTTAAAAAATATTCCCTCTTTCTCCCTTCTACTTCCTTGCTCCTATTCGGGCTATAGCAAAGTCACGAAGGAATTTGGATTCGGATCTGAAGGCTTGACGGAGAATCCATTCATGGTGAAACTTTCTGGAGCGCATGGTTGGCTCGACGACAAGGGGATTGCTCGCCTCGGAACACGGTTTAGCTTAGGAGAAGTGGCTCAGCCCTTACACGAGGCACTAGTTTGTGGAATTCTACGCTTTGCGAATGTGTGAGGCAAAGATTAGTAGTTTAATACGTATGTGTTTTAATTCCCCTTATCATTTATTGATCGATCTTTAGTGGTTGGTCAAACACACCCTAGGATAGTAGAGATTTTGGTTAGGGTTTAATTTCTTTAGGGCATTACTTAAAATGGTTTTAAGTCATATTTCCGATGCTTTAATGTTTTCGTCGTCTGCCTGACTTAGGCCAGATGTCGATTTTTGAGCCCTAAGGTTGTAGAAAACCCTACAACGTTGATGCTCCTCTTTTTTTCCTTTGGGGCTCTTCTTGGATCCATCCCACGTGGCCACATGGGGGTATCAGATGCACCCAGTTTTAACACCAAAAACCCACCTAGTAATGACACGAATCACACAGAGATAAATATCCGGCAACGATGCTAAAGGCTAGATGCATCCGAAATGTAACCACGGAGATACCACAAGTGCACGGTGTCAGATCTTTCTAATATAAAAGATATCGATCCCACAAGGAGGTGGATTTTATAGACTTGGGTATTTTCTAGATCTTAGAATGTTGTCAGCGGGCATATTCAATTTGTTTGTCACAAGAATTATCTTTCATAGGAAAATAAATCAATATAAACGACTAGGGCATTAGGAGTCACCGCTAAGATCGTCGGATGTCGATGCTAGGTTAGGACTCTTACGTTGAATTGGCTTTATTAAAAAGAGACTGTCGCATCTAAGAATGTAGAACTCATGGCGAACTATCATTGTACCACTCGTCTAACGTATCTCGTGCTTAGCCCCACCATCATGGATGACCTTGCACGTGATCCGTGCATTAGGATCGACAACTATTCTCAATCTCTACTCATACCACTATCGTGGATTACAGCTTTGATCTGCGATTTGGTGGCTCACATTGATGCTACTATCGTATGTCATCAATTAGTAATATAGGAAGTCGGTAGATCCCTTCAAAGTGTGCGCCAGTTTCGTGGTCATGAACCCTAATTTGATTCACTAACTACCTAATTAAGTCCATAGGATATCCGTCCAAGAAGCATGAGCCACTATCGGGGTCATAAGTCCTATAGGAATCTTGTTCAAACTTGGCTAGATCAACCAAAACTCATCCCTTTTATACCAAAACAACCTAAAAATCCTAACTTTACATCTAGATCTTAGGATCCTAGGGCTAATCCATCAGCCCTAAATAAGACTACTCATGAATCATGGAAATCACAATAGAGAATTTAACAAAAGTAATAGAATACATGATCACAATAGAAGACATCGAAAAAAGCATATAAGGATAGAAGATCGTTACCAAAATGTTGCAAAGCAATAGAAAATCTCAGAGAGTTAAGGATCCAAGATTCCAAGCAAAAGCAACTAGTAAAAATATCAACTTTGTCTTATACAAAATAGCGACGACTCGCTGAACTCTCTAAGAAAACTAAACTAGAAATTAAACTAAGGAAATTAATCAAGCCCCCTAAAATAGGGTAAAAATTGTGCTTATATACAAGGGATTTGGACCCCACAAAAATCAGAGAATATGGGCACTTGGGCCCCCAAACTAGTTTGGCAACGGCGCCCTACTCGGTCGAGTAGCAGCGCCGCACGGTCGAGCTGACATGCGGCTCTGCTTTGCTGCTTCATTGGCTCTGGCCTAATACTGGCTACTCGGTCGAGTAGCCCCTCCACTCGATCGAGCTACAGTTGGCCTGAACTCTCCTCAAAACACTGTTCTATTTGGTGGCGACTCGGGTCGAGTAGATGATATGATCGGTCTAGTACGCTTGACTGCTCAGTCGAGCTACAGTGCTTGGAGAATAGCTCAGAATAGTCGTTCTATTTGGATACAGCTCGGTTGAGCTGGCTATCTGCTCGGTCGAGTGGGGCGTGTCCGTTCTCGCTGGAGTTTCTTCGTGTCAGCTTGGTCGAGTGCTGATCGACTCAACCGAGTAGCCTGCAAAACAGACTCCGATTTCCCCTAAAGCTCTCAACTCTTGCTCTCTTCTCCTCCTCTCCTCCAATCTTCTTCCTTGCCTTGCCGAACACCTATGGAACCTAGCCAATGATGCTCCAGACGTCTCGGATGTGTCCGTGTCCTATAATTGCTCCGATTCGCTCCAAAATTCCTGAAAATCCACAAATCTATACGAAACTCAAATATAACATTAGAAGTGCGAAAATATGAAAATATGAACTTTGGATGGCGAATATGATATGAAAAGATGCAGTAAATGTATTGAAAATATGGACACATCAAAATCCCCCAAGCTTACCTCTTATTCGTCCTCGAGGAAGACGAATAGGATGCTCGTCGGACGATAAAAATAAGAAATAGAAAAAGGATGAAAAATGGAGGGAGGCACTAGATTATTCGGTCAAATCTCAAGCTATAAGCTACATATCACGATACTCCGACAAATGAAATACAAGCTATAGAGATTTCATATCTTATAAAAATTGCGGTACTTGCAAGCTTTTAAGAGCAAAGAAAGGGACTCTCTAAATTCATACAAGTAATTCATATCCACTTCATGCAATTCATACACTCTAATATACGAAGTTGGCGATGCATTGTTCAATCAAAAGTTAGAAATGAAGCATATAAGAATCATGCCAATCATGCAATAGGGAATGGAATAGAAGTCATGGCATTCATATATTCACGTCAAATCATAAGAAATCACCAAGCTAAGTTATTTCACCAAGTTTAAGCATTATCAAACATCCTCATTCATGTACAACTCCACTCTAATGTCGTACTCACTCATATGGTCAAAAGAATTCAACCCCCCTCCCCCAGCTTAGCTTTAGGCATCACATCTAAGGGAAAAGAATAAGGAGAATAGGATTTTTGGCCTTGGTTTTCCTAAGTAATTTTTGTAGCACAAAGTAAAGAAATTTTTTTCTTTTCTTTTTGGTTTTTGAACTTTTTGAACCCTTTTTTCTTTTTGTAGGAGCTATTCTTCTTGTATTTTTGGCTTTTTGGCTCCTTATTGGCTTTTTATACTTTTTGGAGTTAGCTTTTTCTTTTGCAATGGATTTTGGAGAAAAGATGCAGTATAATTAGCTGCAAGGGGGTGAACCCAAGTGACAAGTAGAGAAATAAAGATATATGTGGAGAAAGAAATAATATAACACTCGGTTCACTCTAAGATGTGCACGAACGGTTCAATAAGATAATACATCAACTAAAACTCATATGTAAGCATGGATATTCTTAATCATCCCAATGAATAATGAAGTCTGGAAGTAAAGATATCACTCATATCAAGCATCTAGCAGAAGGTGAAATAAGACAACAATACAGATGCTTCAGATATACAAATATCGTGTGAATCTTGGTGCATTTCTAACAAAAGCATACTAAATAATAATCCATACATTCTGATTCGATTTATTTCATGCATTCATTTAGAGAAGTCATCAAAAGAGATGTATATGCAAGCGCATTGATAGCAAGATACTGAAATACTCTAAATAGCATGGCAAGAGATATAAGCATTGTGAATGCTGCTAAAGCTAAAAGAGATATCATCATTCGGATTATATCTAGCATAAAGGGAAAAGAAAAGCGGGATAATAAAATAAAAACAAGCATGCAAGCATACCAAAAGATGGAAAATATGATGCTAAAGGGAAAAATAAAATGATGTAAAAAGGGTGGAAAATAAAAATAAAAAGGGGTAAAATGAAAGGGAAAAGATAAAGATAAAAATAAAAAGCGATAGCGCTCATCCCCCAAGCTAAACACAAAAATTTCCTTAATGCTGAGAACACGGGTGCAAGGTGGGAAAATGATGCTAGGGCGGGGTGGGTGGAAAATAAAAAATAAAAAATAAACTAAAAATAAGGAAAACTATACGAAAGAAAGAAGAAAATGCATATGCATGTACTAATGCCTATAATATGTACAAGCACACAGATGGTGCAAATGATGCAATGATGGTATATGCATATGGTGCAAAATGGGGTTCTCCCCAAGCTATGCAAGATCAAGGCCCCAAAAAGACAGATGGGCACAAAAATATGCAGGGGAGAACATGAGCAAAAATAATATAAGGATCAAGCAGGGACACCACCCTCTAGAGGTAGTGATGGGTCCCGCTTCTGAGGACTAGATGATGGAACAAAAGGTATAGGCTCGACGTGTGTGTTGGTAGGCAGGTCAACAAAAGGCGCATCTGGCTCAACAGAAAGAGTGACAGGCCCTGCAGAAGCCTGAGATAGATGCATAGTGAGCGGTGTGGGTGTGACAGGAGGAACATGATAGGGTTTGGCTGGAGGTGCATGTGCGAGTATGACAGCTGGTGCATGTTGTGTCCTCAGAATATCGAGAATGGCAGTGAGGTCCCGCTCTAGTGAATGCTTGTGGGTGGCGACCTTGTGTGCAAGGGTGTCAAAGGCACACCTTAAGGCAGCAACCTCGATCTTTACCTCAGTCAAACATGTGTTAGTAACGTGGGAGCCAGGTGGTGGTCGTGCATCCCTAGGTGCACCTCTCTCAGTATGGACCCATGCGTGTGTGCTACGAGGTTTGAAAGCAAGATCGGGAGAGGGTTGCCTAAGGGGTCTCGGCAGAAGATAGGAATGGAATGGATCCAATATATAGTTCAGAGTGTAAAGCAGCATCAGCATCAGAAATGTGAGTCGGTGTGGCAACAGAAGTGGTGACAGACACCACAACGCGCTCAGTGTAGACAGCTGATGCGGGGACAGAAGTAGTGCCAAGAAGTGTAGCTGTGGATACTGAAGTGATAGGATCAAAAGTGATGGGGTCCACATGGACAGATAAGGTGCTGGCAGAGTCAAAAGTGGTGGGGACATCAGTGGTGGGGACAGGCTTTGCAATGGTGGAAATAGAAGGCTCGGGAGCAATAGAAACAGATGTGCCCTCAAGTCTAGGCACGGAAGAAAGTGAGGTAGTGACCTCGGGCTAGAGGTGTGGACAGCCCCAGAAATCATTACGGTGGTGGTGGGTGTGGTGGTGGTGGTGGCAGGTGTGGAAGTGGTGGTGGCAAAAGCACTGACAACTATGGGGACAAAAGTGCTCACGGGCTGGGTGGCAAGAATGGCAGCGATATCGGGATCCTCCTCAGAGCTGAGCACCCAGTCATCGTTGTCCACTGCGGCGAATGGTCCTCCTGGGGGCTCTTCCTCGTGGATGGGTGGGATGGGGAAAATGCCAGGTATGACCCAGGCAAGCATGACTGGGGCTACAACAGTAAGATCGAGGCAGGGCAGATACATATGGTGCTCGTGGCGGGTGCCCAAAAGATAGATCCAGTGGCACTCACTGTACAGCCTGATGATGTGCATGCGAGCAAGCACATCTAAAGTCACTCAGGTAGGTCCGGTGGGTGCCACTAGACCAGCATGAAGATCAGTGCCGAGCATGGAGGCAAAAATGGTGAAGAAGTCGTCACAACATATATCTGTCACGACGGAGGTGGTCTGTAGATAGTGGTGACACAGCCAGGCGGCTACATCAGTGAGTAGTAATGGGTGGATCTGGCCATCGGGGTGGTGGCATAGAAGTCGAGTCATCCCCATAAGATGGGCTAGCTCAGGTAGTAAGAGGATCTCGACCTGTAGCCTAGAGAATAGGGTTGTGGCAAGGTGGCGTTGGGCGTATCGAAGGCATGGGTGGACTATAGACGTGGACTTAGCCCGGCTAGGGCTATATCCTCGGAGCCCTGTGAAGCGATGTTAGAACTACTCGTTGTCGAAAGAGGTAAGCTCCATGTCAGGGTCGTATGCCCTGGTGGGGTCGTGGATGTGAGGGAAGCAGAAGTGGGCTCAGATCATGGCATGTGTGACCACGCCATCACCCTCGTGGACGATGGGGCTCATCACCTCGAAGGTGAGGCGCGTGTAGGTGGGTGCATGCATGGATCGGAGGCCTATGGACACCCTGAAGGATGCCAAGGCTAACGAGAGCAGAGAAAGATGTGAAGAAGGTGGAGATGATGGATCAGTGGGAGATGTCGACGAAATGCTTGTGGTGAGCATTGTCCCTGAAGACGATACAGTATCTCATCAGGGTAGGTGGGGTGACTGAACAGGTGGGGGTGGAGGAGCGATAGTGGGAATGGGAGAGGTGGAAGTGCGTGGGGCCTCTATCACTAGAGGCATGTGGGATGGGGAGCGTGAGGGTGAAGATGAGGACATGGAGGTGTCCAAGTACTCCTCAGGTGATGGTGACCAGCAGCGACAGTGTGACGGATGAGAAGAGGAGGAACCAGGGTTGTCGACCGTCCTCTTCTTGGCTAGGGGTTTCCTAGGTCTCAACCTAGGCGGCATCGTATGAGTGTGGGGCTAAACGATGCGAGCAGGCGATATGGTAATATAAAAATGAGAGTGGAAAGAGTATACCAATATCGGGAGTCGCGGCGAGAGAAAAAGCGATAGCACACACGCGAGGCCTCAACTCAAACGTCCCCCAAGCTATCCCAAAACGTGTGTCTCCTCACGACGCTCCAAATGTACCTGCAAGAGATTAAGAAGATAGTATTAGTCTGTAATTAAGAAAATAAATGGGAATGTGGCTCTAAAAAGAAAAAATTAGGAATATGGTTCATTTGAGTAGAAATGGGGGGAGAGAGAGAGAGAGAGAGATTTGGAGAGAGAGGGGGTGAAAGAAGGTGGAGAGAATAGGAGGTGGTCGGACCGAGATGGGTGGAGGGCGTTGCTGGGGTGGCATACGCGTCAGAGCCCCAATGAGCTAGTCAGAACGAGCGGGTGAGGGTTTGGGTGAAAGGGGGAGCTCGGGCGCTGGGTTGAGTGGGAGTTTGATTAGGATTAGGGCTGGGGTCGAGTATGATTTGGTTTTAAATAAGCCGAGTTTGAATCGGTTAAGTTGTGGGTCCCATCTCCGCTAATCGCTACTCGGTCGAGCAGCGCAGACTGCTCGATCGAGTATAAAAAGATTTAAAATTTTGAAATTTGAATCCCTTGGTTAACCCCAGCTACTCGACCGAGCTAATTACTCAGCTCAACCGAGCTGAATTAAAACAGAGTGATGTTTTCAGCTCTTCTTGCTCCTACTGTAGCTCGACCGAGCAGGGTCGCTGCTCGGTCGAGTCAAATTAGAAATAGAGCGACGTTTTTGACCACTTTTGGACCCCTTTTGTAGCTCGACCGAGCAGGGTAGCTACTCGGTTGAGTCCAATTAGAAACAGAGTGCTGTTTTGCCCCTTTTCTCCAGCTTATTGTAGCTCGACTGAATAGGAAAGCTGCTCGGTCGAGTTACCTCTCTTTGGCTCTCCATGCTAAGTATGGCTATATGGTCATCTCCTCTTGGGTCTTTCTCTTTCATTTCATCGTTTGGCACGCTCTCCTCATTGTTCAACCTATAGAATGAAGAAAACATCAGAATTTTTATATTTTTGTATTTTTATATTTTCTACGGAATTAAAAATATTTTTATTTTGGTTTTTGAATAGAAATAGAAGAGCAAAAAGAAAATATAAAACTAAAGAAGGGAAATTCGGGTTGCCTCCCGATAAGCACTTGTTTTAAGTCGTAAGCTCGACTCCCTCAAGATTTTCAATGATGATCGATGATGTTGGACGCATATGAAATATGCTTGTCATGCTTACCGATGAGTCCATGGGGTGGGAGTTGGCGCACCTCGCTTTGTTGGACCTCAGTGGCCATGAAGATGGTAGCCTCTGGTTGTTGATCGTGCGATGGTATACAAGGAGGATCCACGTCTAGTATGCTCAAGAAGGCGGACAATGCCTTGTCATGTACGACATCGCTGTCGTCATCTAAGCTCCTCCCCATGGGATCTCTAGAAAATTCCTACATGGCATGTTTATTAGTAGCCTCGTCCTCTAGAAGCTCAAGGTAACTTGCATCCTCGCGTGGGAAACGGTCCTTCATTGGTTTCTGCAAGTGGAACGCGACCTTAATATCTCTTGTGTTCATACTTAACATCAACTCAGGAACCAATTAATACTTCGGCCGTCACCATGAATGGTCGCCCCAAAATAATCCGAGAACTTTCCTTCTTCGGCATCTCCATGATCACGAAGTCTACCGGCACGCATAACCCGGGAGGTATTTGTAAGATAATGTCTCGTGCAATGCCTACTAGGTAGGTGATAGATTGGTCCGCTAGTTGGATGCTCATATCGGTAGGCTCAAGTTCCGTTCCCGTACTTAGCCTCTTGAAAATAGAGAGCGGCATCAAACTAATGCTTGCTCCCAAATCTATCACCGCTCTATCAATAGGGGCACCGCCAATGGAGCACGGCACCGTAAAACTTCCAGGATCCGGCAAATTTTTAGGTAGGGATTTCTTAATGATGGAGGTGTAACCATCCAAAAGCTTCATCGCTTCTTGCTTGCGCTTCCCCGCTATTAGGTCTTTCAATAATTTGGCATAAGTGGGGATCTTTGTGAGCATGTCCATGAAGGGGATATTCAAATGGATTCACCTGAGTAGCTCTATAAACTTGGCATACTTTTTCTCTAGCTTCGCCATGGCTAGTCTCTGAGGATATGGAGGTGGAGGTTGGCTCACCTTGTCCTTAGCGGCATTCTTTGGAACATATTTTTTTGAAGTAGTAGCATCTGCCGGTGCCATAGTGGTAGTAGGCAAGGTGGAAGGTAAAACCTCCCTCTCTCTAATAGCATGTGGCTCCTCTGTAGCTCTCTCCTCGTCCTCGACCATAATAGGTGCTGAAATGGTAGTGATATCTTCCTCTTGAGTATGAATAGATGATTTTTTGTTCACATTCTTAGCGACCGACACCATTACAGTGTCAGTACTCTTTCCTCCCCTCGTGGTGATTGCAACCACCGTGTTGTCTTGCCCCCTAGGATTTGGCTCAGGTAGAGAAGGTAATCTCCCTTGAGTCTTCATAAGTTGGGACATTTGGGCCTTCAGTTCATCAACGGAGGTGTTTAGATTCCTAAAATGTGCTAAATTTTCAGCGTTGATTTTCATTTTCCCGTTCATAAAGGCATCCAAGGTCGCCTCTAAATAGGGTTTGGGAACACTGGTGGGTATTGTTGTGGTAGTGGGCAATTGTAGTACCCCGATGGCCTATAAGGCCCAGATGACCTAAACACATACTGTTGTTGCTGTGGATGCGGCCCTTGTTGCTGAGGAGGTTGTTGTGGCCTTTGTTGGGTTGGAGGTTGCAATGCTCCATTTGGGTTGCTATAAGAAAACCCAGGATGATTTCTCGTCGCCGGATTTTGCCATTGATTTCTCCCTTCTCCTCCCATATAATGGACTTGCTCCACCGGTACGGCTGTTCCATCATAGGAACCTTCAATCTGTGCGTACACTTGCTCGGTATAGTCCTCATGTGCAACATATACCGGAGCTCTAGAAGTGGTGGGAATAGCATCCAACCTCTGTTCTATCCTTGCTACCTGCTTGTAGAGGGTCTCGAGTTACCCATCTAGGTGTGTAGCTATATTCACCTCGGGATCCTTCAGTGTTGAGCGTTCATCGCTCCATTGTTGGTTGTTGGATGCCATTTACTCCAACAAAGATATGGTCTCCTCAGGTAGCTTATCCAAAAGAGCGCCTTGATCGGAGTCGTCGATGATCATCTTAGTATCTGGCTTGAGCCCATTATAAAAACTCTGAATAAGGTCCCACTCTGGGACTCTATGGTGGGGGCACTGATGCTGCCGATCCTTGAATCTCTCCCATGCCTCATAAAACAACTCATGTAGGAGTTGCTTAAAATTGGTGATCACCCCTCTGATCCTCACTGTTTTGGATGGTGGATAGAACTTGTTAACGAAGGACAGGACCAACTATTCCTAAGTTGTGAAAGTATTTGAAGGGTGCGCCCTCAACTAATAAGGGGCCTTGTCCCTTAGAGTGAATAGAAATAATCTGAGCTTTATTGCATCAACACTCACTTCTTTGGCCTGGAAGGTGTCGCACTTCGCCAAGAAGAGGTCTATAAGATGGTTGGGTTTCTCATGTGCGTGCCCATGAAAAGGGTCTTGCTGCATCAGATTGATCAAGCCAGTCTTCAATTCAAACCTTCCTGCCGCCAGCTACGACCTCAAGATAAAAGATGTACTATATAGATTTGGCTTTATGTGGTCCCGAATGGACCCAGTACATTGAGGAGTAGTATTGCCGTCTGCCATTGGTTCTATGAAAATCTGATTCCTCTTTTCAGCTCTGAGTCTTCTTGTTGTATTTTCAATCTCGGGGTCAAATAATAATTCTTCGTCAGAACCCTTGAGGCGAGTGTTCATGCACAACAAAAAACTCAGAGAAAAACCATCAATAGCAAAGGAAAAAAAGAATGAAAATAAGGAAGGTAGAAGATGGTAAGAATTCCTAACAAATTCTTAAATAAAGAAATAAACCCAAGTAATAACTGTTACCTCCCCGACAACGGCGCCAAAAGCTTGATGGATCCGGTTTTAACACCTAAAACCCACCTAGTAATGGCACAAATCACACGGATATAAATCTCCGGCTATGATGCCAAAGGCTATATGCGTTCGAAATGTAACCAGGGATACTACCGCAAGTGCATGGTGTCAGAGCTTTGTAATATAAAAGATATCGATCCCACAGGGAGGTGATGTTTATAGACTTGTGTATTTTCTAGATCTTAGAATGTTGTCAGCGGGTATATTCAATTTGTTTGTCACAAGAATTATCTTTCCTAGGAGAATTAATCAATATAAACGACTAGGGCGTTAGGAGTCACTGCTAGGATCGTCGAATGTCGATGCTAGGTTAGGACTCTTACGTTGAATTGGCTTTATTAAGGAGGGATTGTCGCATCTAAGAATGTAGAACTCATGGCCAACTATCGTTGTACCACTCGTCTAACGTATCCCGTGCCTAGCCCCACCATCGTGGACGGCCTTGCATTGGATCCGTGCATTAGGATCGACAACTATTCTCTATCTCTACTCATACCACTATCATGGATAAGAGCTTTGATCTGCGATTTGGTGGCTCTTATTGATGCTACTATCGTATGTCATCAATTAGTAATATAGGAAGTCGGTAGATCCCTTCAAAGTGCGCGCCACTATCGTGGTCACGAAACCTAATTGGATTCACTATCTAATTAAGTCCATGGGATTGAAGGGTTTTGGCTGACCCGCAGAGCTCAGATCTGTGTCCGTCCTAAGTTGGATAGACCACAGAGACATAAAGCGCAGCGGAAAAAAACATGCTAGCTAAACATTTTAGCTAGGCCCTGAGAAAGCCAGAACCTAGCCCGATCTATGCCAACTTAGGGTGGATCAGACCACCCCAAGAGGGATCTATTCTACTACGATGAAATT
Source organism: Scilla litardierei (assembly GCA_030789695.1). Taxonomy (NCBI): domain Eukaryota; kingdom Viridiplantae; phylum Streptophyta; class Magnoliopsida; order Asparagales; family Asparagaceae; genus Scilla; species Scilla litardierei. Next base: position 447,841,843 of record CM061142.1, read on the forward strand.
AAATCACACTAAAAATTACTTAGAAAACATACCTGGAATCTCAACCCTGGGGCGGGCAAGATGTACTGCACCGGCTTCTTATGCTCCTCGTAGCTGAACCGCCTTGACTCGACCCACTGGAGCCGCATTGGACCTTCGAACTGATCAACTCGAGCCGTCACCCACCTCTGAGCAGATCACTTGCGGTAGAAGGTTTCACTTGAGCATACCCGTGTCTTAGATGTCTGAATCCAAATCCAAAACCCCCTTCGTAGTCTTACTAGGACTCGTCGGGAGAATAGGAAGAAGAGAGGAAGAATAGTTTAAGTCGTAGATCGAGCTTGCTCAAAATTCAGAGCTACTTGATCGAAGACATGGTGTATTTTTTCAACGAAGAGAGTGTGCCCCTATTTATATAGGGAGTTGGCACCTCTCTTTTTGTCACGAGAAATGTGGGACAAAACAAAATTAACAGAGAATTAATTTAGTTAATTGAAGTTAGTAAGCCTTTCACAAAGGCCAACTTCAACCAATTAATTCTCCATCATCATCGAGATTCAGAAATGATACAAGTTATCGTTTCGAAGGGCTTCGAATGGTGAACGCGTAGGAACGAACGGCGACAAATTCCGACTTCGTTTGACCCCTCAAACATTTGCCCAATGATGGGAAAATTTCAATTTTCGTAGCCGTCAAAAGGGTTTCAAAAACCCCTAATTAACTTAAGTTGCAGGTGCGCCCGCTAGGCTTAGCGGGCACGCCCGCCTAAGGCTATGGGCACGCCCAAGTAGGGCGTGCTCGAGGCGGGCCGCGCCCCTGAACACAGCGGGCACGCGGCCCGCTAGACTCAACGGGTGGCACCCGTTAGTTCAGTGTGCCGCACCCATTTCTTTGCGGGTGGACCCGCTTGTCCAAGTGGGTCTGACACATTGTCCACATCTACGACTCCAAGTGGGTCAGTAACCAATTTATAACACGTTTAATCTTGTTTGCATCGAATGCAACATTGTCCACATCTACGACTCCTTCTCACAACTAGCTTGTGAACTTAACTATTCCATTTCATTGAATGAATTCCTCTTATTTATATTTATATTACTAAGACATGAATGCTACTTGGTGTGAGACCCTACAGCCTGACCTTACTACAGGTTGGGGCTCGAAACCCCTAGATGACTGTCACCACGAGCAGCAGTTGTCGTCCCAGTTTCAGAATCATCATACCGTGATTGACCCATTGACAAAAATATCGTTGGGTTCACTTTTACTGTGTCAGTGATGAATACTGTTAGCTATAGTCCCTTCGTCAAGACTGTGTCTCTGTTGACCTAGGGTACGATTTACTGTCAACCACATTAGACAACATTGGTCAGTATACGGCGGTTTTTGTTGTATTCACGTTATACATCTTACAAAGTACCAGGTCGAGAATTAACACAAAGACTGTACTGAGCATGTGACACTAACTTCCCTTTAATGGAAGTGACGAATCCTATCTTGGTCATTTACTTGCCTTGAGAGCTTCATGTGTAACCCAACCTAAGATCTTTCAGTATGCCTAGCCTCGAAGTTAGATCATAGGTCTAAGCGACACTGTTCACTCACAGGTTCGTACTAATGACTTTAGGTCTTACGGACCAGCTTACCTATCATCACCCTAGAGTTATTATAGACATTTTAGTTAAAGTTAACCATTTAATTACTCTAAGTTGGTCGTTCAGTGAATGCATTCTCCAATGAGCACATGTGTCTCGTCTCTGACTTCACTAAGTCGAATGACTATGAGATCATCATTACCCTAAGGTAAGACAAAGACACAGTGGTCTGTCCGATGTGTCGATATCCAGTTCTCGACACATCTATGACCATGAACCGTTTAAGACTTTAGTTTCTATTCGGTCACTTACTACTCATAATCGAGATCTTATCTGGATACGTAAGGACCTAACTATAAGTCTATGGACATTACCTAAGTATATTATTCATTCGAATTTATGCTTAGGATAATGGATACCATATTATATCTTAACAAGACGTATACTTAGGATAAATCGCCTTATGGGCATATATCCTCCTACAAGGATATCCGTCCAAGAAGCATGAGCCACTATCGTGGGCACAAGCCCTATAGGCATCTCCTGCAAACTTGGCTAGATCAACCAAAACACATCCTTTTTATACCAAAACAACTAAAATCCTAACTTTACATCTAGATCCTAAGATCCTGGGGCTAATTCATCAGCCCTAGATAAGACTACTCATGGATCATGGAAATCACAATAGAGAATTTAACAAAAGCAATAGAATTCATGATCGCAATAGAAGACATCGAATAAAGTATATAAGGATAGAAGATCGTTACCAAAATGTTGCAGAGCGATAGCAAAACTCAAAGAATTAATGATCCAAGATTCCAAGCAAAAGCAACTAGTAAAAATATCAACTTTGTCTTCTACAAAATAGCGACGGCTCATTGAACTCTTTAAGAAAACTAAAATAGAAATTAAACCAAGAAAATTAATCAAGCCCCCTAAGATAGGATAAAAATTGTGCTTATATACAAGGTGTATGGACCCCACAAAAATCAGAGAATATGGGCACTTGGGCCCCCAAACTAGCTTGGCTGCGACGCCCTACTCGGTTGAGTAGCACTGTCGCTAGATCGAGCTGACATGCGGCTCTGCTTTGCCCCTTCTTTGGCTCTGGGCTGATACGAGCTACTCGGTCGAGCTACAGTAGGCCTAAATTCTCCTCAAAACACTGTTATGTTTGGTGGTGACTCGAGTCGAGTAGATGATCTACTCGGTCGAGTACGCTTGGCTGCTCAGTCGAGCTACAGTTCTTGGAGAATGGCTCAAAATAGTCGTTCTATGTGGATCCAGTTTGGTCGAGCCGGTTGTCTGCTCAGTCGAGTGGGGCGTGTCCATTTCCGTTGGAGTTTCTTCGTGTCAACTCGGTCGGGTGCTGATCGACTCGACTGAGTAGCCTGGGAAACAAACTCCAATTTCCTCTAGAGCTCTCAACTCTCACTCTCTTCTCCTCCTCTCCTCCCATCTTCTTCCTTGCCTTGCCGAACGCCTCTGAAACCTGGTCAATGATGCTCCGGACGTCTCGGATGTGTCTGTGTCCTATAATTGCTCCGATTCGCTCCAAAGTTTCTTAAAATCCACAAATCTATATGAAACTCAAATATAACGTTAAAACGCGATAATATATGAAAATATGAACTTTGGATGTCAATATGATATGAAATGATGCAGTAAATGTATGGAAAAGATGGACACGTCAGTATCCCCTGCGGTCGCGTGAAGCTCTCCTTCATTGAATTCAACTTTAGTTAAATGAGGGGTTTTGGGGTTTTATTTGATCAAGTTAAACTATCTTACTAAAATAAAAACAAATCTATAAGCTAAATTAAGTTCAGAACATGGGTTGTCACTTAAGAAGTGCTCGTTTATAATCTTGAGCTCGACTCCCTATTATATAGTCATGGTGGCTCCGGGGTTGAAAGCAATGAAGGTGCTTTCACTCCATGTTGCTTCTTCGCTTTCTCTAGCATTGCCTTGCATAACACCTCTATCCGATGTGCCTCGGGATCAAGTGGTGGTGTCCATGAGATTTCCTCTTTGTCTTTCTCTTGTGGGCTTCATCAGATACTCGAGCTACTGTCACGGTCTTCACTTGCCCGTCATATTTGGAATCTCCAGATGAGAACTTCTCCATCGGTCTCAGAAATATGTCCTCCAAAGTTGTTTCCTCTATAACTTGCTCAAGGAGGTCAACGCGGTGGCGATGTTCTTCCTTAAGGAATGTTCTCATCGATCGTTGGAGGTCGAATTCTACCTGGTCTTTGCCGACATTCAGAAATAACTTCCCACCTTTCACGTCTATCAAGACCCCCGTCGTAGCCAAGAACGAACGACAAGTGTAATCGGTGTGTGGGCATCCTCTGGCATGTCCATAATGATGAAATACATGGAACTAGTATCTTTCCCACTTATACCAGTATATCCTCAATGATGCCTAAAGGGTATTCGATAGATCTATCGACGAGTTTTAAAGACATGTTGGTTGGATTTGGCTCGCTCATCCCTTGCTTCTCACTTATCGATAAGAGCATCAAGCTAACGCTCGCTCTAAGATCATAAAGCACCTTCTTAATAGTTACATTACCTACAATGCACGGGATGTAGAAGCTTTCTGGATTTTCCACCATTTCCACCATCTTCCTTTGAAGAATTGCACTACACTCTACAGATAGCATAACTGTTTCCCTCTTGTCCCTCTTAGTAAGTATCTCATTCAAAAACTTGGCATATAAGGGGATCTCTAAAATGGCGTCGAGGAAGGGGATAGTGATGTGAAGCTGCTTCAAAAAATCCATAAATCTCACTTACTTCTCCTCTATCTTGGCCTTAGCTAGCCTCAAGAGGTAAGGTATCTTGGGGATGTAAGCTCTCACGGGTTAAGTCAAAGTGTCCTTATCCCCTTTCTCTACTTCCTTCTCTCTCGATGATTCCTTTGGTGGAGATGTTGGCTCATATTCCCTCTCAACTTCAGTGGCACGTGAGGTGCTAATTCCACCCTAATCTCATCCTCCTCACCAATAGGCATGGCGGGCCCTTCAGTCTGCCTCCCGATTCTCATGGCATAGCATTCACATAGCCTCGGGGGTTAGGCTCAGATTGCCCTGGCAGCTGTCCTTTTGGCCTAGCAAGCTGTGCTACTTGATGTGCCAATTGTGTTACTTGGTCTCCACCACTTTATGAATTGAATCAAATTGATGTATGATGGATGTGAGCTGATGAGTGGACATCTGGAAAAGTTGTTCTTCTGCCTCTGAATGACAATAAAGTTTTCTATCAGCGTCTCCAAATTAAATTTAACAATGGGAGTGGTAGCATTTGATTCGGTGGCCTCTGATTGAAGTTTTGTTGTGGAGCATAAATCGGCTAAGGTTGCTGCAGGAATGGTAGTTGAGGTTGCAGTCCCGCATTCCTATAAGAAAATTTGGGAATATTCCTCCACCCTGGATTGAAGGCGCTAGAGTATGGGTTGCATGTTGGCTCTTGTTATTGCCATATATCGCATTCGCTTGTTCTATTGTCATTCCGGGTGGTGGTGCGGAAGTAGATGGGAATTCAATACTAGAGTGTCTCTGCACACCACAAAGCTCACACAACGCCACATGGGTGGATTAGTAGCACCGATTCCAAGCATAGATAACTGATTTGTCAAGGAATCAAATTTAGAGGATAACATGGTGACAGCATCAAGCTCAAATTTACCTCCCTTCTTGGAGGTTTCTCTCTCGTTCCTCCAGTAGTAATTGTTGTTTACCATACCTTCCAACAGCTTCATTGCCTCAGCTGGAGTCTTGCGCATGATCGCTTCATTAGCGGCGACGTCAATAGACATCTTCACCTCTCTTGATATCCCATTGTAGAAAGTTTGGATAAGGAGCCAATTCGGTACTCCATAGTGTAGGCACTACCTTTGAAGTTCTTTGAATCTCTCCAAAGCTTCGTATAAAGATTCTTAATCAAGCTGGGAGAAAGATGTGATTTCATTCCTCATTTTCACGGTTTTAAATTGAGGAAAGAACATAGAGAGAAAATCATGAGACAAATCATCCCAAGAAGTAAAGGTGTCAGGGTCGTGGCTCTTGAGCCACTCCTTTACCTTGTTCCTTAAAGAGAAGGGGAAGAGTCTTATCATAATGGCATCGTCAACGACGCCATTCATCTTAAGCATGTCGCACTTCTCCAGGAAACTATTAAGATGCTCATTCGGATTTCCCATAGGAGATCTACCATATTGATCTTGTTGAATGAAGCCAATTAATGACTGCTTAAGCTCGAAATTGTTTGCATTTACAGGTGGGTGAGTCATGCTCGACGTTGATCCATTGAAACGCATGAAAAATTCCAGGAGGGACTTAGTAGGTGGTGGAGTATGAACTTCTTTTGCCATTGCTTCTTGCACTATTCTCCTTCTTCTTTCAGTGTTGTGTAAACATGATGTGGCCTCAATCCTGAGTCTAAGGGAAGTAGGTCTGTAATGGCCCTGGTGTCCTATACGTAGGATGAATATAGTAGTGTGTGTGTGTGTGTGTGTGTGTGTGTGTGAATAGTGATTTTGTTGTGCGCGTAGTAATTTCCTATGTGAACGGCTATATGGTTGAGTAGGTCATGATTTGGATGTATAAGTGAATGCATGTGAGTGTATTGGATATGGTGTCGTGAGTGTTATTATTGTTTGTTGGTAGTGCTAGTATGCCTATTATTGGTAGGATTATTATTGTTGTGCTAGTATGTTATTGGTATTAATGAATGGTATTGGTAGTCTTATTATTGATGATGATGTTGTTATTATTATTATTGTTTGGGTCCTAAGTTAATTTTAGTGGCTAGAGTTGGTTGGGCTTACCTTTTAATTGTGTTGGGCTTGATAGTTGGGCTTGGATTATTATGAAGAGATGAGAGATATTTTTGGGGTAATGGCAAACTTGTAAGAATAGAGGGATTCCTATTATTTAATTTCTATTTCTCCAAACTTCTCATAACTTCTCTTCTTATTTTATTTATTTTTTGCTTACTCATTTCTTTCTCCCCAAGCCAAGAGAAATCCCCAGGCCCCTTGCTTGCTGGCCGAAATGCTTCCCCATTTGCCAAACGTTGGCAACTCAAAAATAAAAAAAAATAAATAAAACAAAGGGACAGGCCGAATACACCTGGGAGAGGAAAAACAAGGGGGGGATTCATGAAACTGAAAGAGATGGACAAAAGGAAAGACATGGGAAAAAAATGGGATTGGGGGAGAAGAGGATTCATGGGGTTTGAAGCTTGGAGATGGGGAAGTTGATGAAACTGAAAGAGGAAGCTAGGGTTTGGAATTTTTGGGAGCTTGGAAATGGATTCATGGGGGATTTTCGAAATTGGGGCTTGAGCTTGAAATTGGAAGAGGATTTGAGACTCTACAAGAGGTAGGAGTCCAACCCCATCTCTCATGTTTTAATTCATTGCATCTTGATTATAAAGTTTGCATCTTTTAGGGTTTTTGTGAAACCCCATGATATGGTGCCCTCTTGCTTGTACCAATTTGATTTATGGAATTATTTGATGGTCGTAGTTATGTACGGCAGCATTAATAATATACCATGTGCTTCATTGCCTCTAGTTACTTGGCAATATAGAATTCTGTTGTTTTATCAATTATTATTATTTTTAAAAGGTTCTCTGTACACTTAATTTTCATGAATAAGGTGCCAGAGCAATCTTAGGACCTACTTAGACAGTGTTCTTCACCTTTAAATTGTTCATATGGATGATCAACCATCTGGATAATTGATATGTTCCATTGATTTGATAATTATATTATGTGGATCTTGCTCTTGTATCTTATATTCTATGGAGATCCTCTTTCCCCTTTCCCATTAGTTGTTAGAGAAATTTAATTTTTAAATTACATATGCTCTTTCAACTTATGTGATGGTAAATAGCTGACCCATTTTGATGGGAAAAGGTGCAGATAGTGATGATGATGAGTAGTTTGTTCCTTATGCATTTCTCTTGTGGTTTTGGTGCTATGGTGGTTCACATTTGAATATTTTTACTTAATAAGTTTACTATCTTCTTATGCAATGCATGTAGCTAAGCCAAATGGTCTGTATACAATGTTTTTGTTTTCCCCACCAAGTGTGTTCGTATGGCCATGTGATCTTTAGGTTTATTTTGATGACGTATTGTGATGTGGAAGGCTCCAATCAGCTGACTAGAAAGATGTAGAAGACTTTAAAACGATGAATAAAAATTACGAATGCCTAAGTTAGATAAAGCATCTTAATCGAATGGTTGCTGCGGGGTAAAAGTGTTGGATATGGACGACATGTATACACCCATGAGTGGATGTATGAGGGTCTATGGACCTCGGATGTCGCGTACATGAAGGCATGTGCGAAGGGAACCTTTTCATGTATGAAAAGGACCACTCGATAAGTGAAAAAAGTCACATTATAAGTGCATAAAGGCACTTGATAAGTGCATGAAGAAGAGGATAAGCAAGGGTGTTAATATAAGCTAATAAGCTTATATTTAGTTATTTCCTACAATAACTACCCCTAAAGCCTATAAATAGGACCCAAGGGTAAGGCATTTAAGGCTAATCCTTCATGACATTAGTTTGCATAAGGCAATCTTCTTTCCTCTTCTCCCTTCCATTAAAGTTCTTCATCCAAGTAGAGATTTAGATGGTGAAACGCTGCTTCGATCCTCTGTGACGAAGTACCGACCGTTGTGGCGAATCCAAGGGCGAAGTTCAGAGACTACAGCGCTGCGTACGCTAATGTAAGTTCTCTTTCGATCCTCCATCATCACGCGAAGGGTTCCTACATTGGTATCAGAGCCATACAGGTTCGCTCCGGTCTCACCGATGAATGACGCGTTGTCTCTTTCACGAATGAGTTTCCTTCCATTATGGATATGGTAGGAGCGCATCGTGACAGAGAGAACGCCAAAATTTGTTCTTTTCACGTTAGGGTCTTTTGTCATTATAGATATGGCAAGAACTCTCCGTGACGGGAAGAACTGATCATTCATCTCGCCAAACTCGCACTCCTCATGGATGTTGAGTCTCCATTCAATAGGGAATGTGAACTCTCTTCATGTAGAGCGTGAAGTTTGCGATCTTGGAGGTGTGTTATTTTTTTTGGCACACAGCCATTAAAGAATAACTACTTTCTCGATGAACGGGTGTCTCATCGGAGAAGAAGGTGGTTTCATACTTCTCATCGGAGAAGATGAACACATATCACATTGGTGCATGGCTATGTACCCCCCCTCCCATTGGGAAGGGGGTTGGCTTCGGCCAATAACCACCATGACCACCACCCCATAGGGGGGGTGTGCGGCCGGACTCCAAGGAGGCCGGCCGGCCGACCACCCTGGCCGGTCAGGACCAAGGCCGGCCAGGGCAGAGGTGCCCTGGCCGGCCAGGGCCTCTGCCAGGGGGCAGAGGCCGGTCCTGACCTCTTCCAGGGCCATGGCCGGCCCTGGCATCGGCCAGGGCCGCCGGTCGGCCGGCCAGGGTAGAAGTGCCCTGGCCTCGGCCACAACCCCAAAGGGGTGGGGGGTCTGCATGGCCGGCCCATACCGGACCGGTGGCAGTTGCATACGGCAAAACCCCCTACTTAGGAGAATCCGGCCTTGGCACGGCCATGGCTCGACTCTGGCAATGGCCGGGGCAGGCCATTACCTCCCGCTGCAAAATACGTTTGCAAAATACGTTTTTCAAAAACGCTTTTCCGCTGCAAGTGCTATAAGAGTACTATTGTTTGATAAGTGATGGGGAAATATTGAAAGTTTTTCTAGATGGTGATTGGCATCGTGATGTTCTTTCCGATTCTAGAGCATCATCTTCAATATTTTTCGAAAGTAACTTATCAAATGAAAACTTTATGCAATGTTTTTGATCAAACTTGTTTTATGTCTTTTGCAGCATTTTAAAACTGAAATGTCTTCCGCTGCTAAGAACATCGTCGCTGAGTTGAACAGAGGTGAAAAACTCAACGGTGATAATTACAAGCTATGGTCCATGAAGATACAATATGTTCTAGAGGAGCAAGATGTGCTTGAAACTCTGAAGAACATAATGATTGAACCTGAGTTAGGCACTATGGCCCAACACAAAAGAGACAAGGAAGCTTTTGATGCTTGGTCTCGGAAGAACAAGATTGCACGCATTACGTTGTTGTCAAGTATGGCAGACGACATAATGCAGATCTTCCGAGAATATGACCTAGCTATGGACATATGGTCCAAGCTAGAGGAGAAGTTTGGTGGCACCTCGGTGACCAAACTTCGCTCTTTAAATATAAGATTCTATTCGTACAAGAAGCGTCGAGATCATTCCATGGGAATGCATCTACGACACATGGCGAATCTTATTTCAGAATTAAAGGATGCAGGTCATGTGCTCACTGATGAGCAACAAAGCCAAGCGGTCATACGTTCCCTACCAATCGAATGGGAACAAATGAAGATGCATCTCACTCATAATGATAGCATCAAGAATTTCAGCGATGTTTCTAAGCACCTCGAGTTAGAGGAAGAGCTGCTTGCGGCTGTCAAGCCAAGTGCAGAAGTGCACATGGTTGCTAGTTCCTCACACGGAGAAAAGAAACATAAACATCACTCGAAGTTTGCTCATGACTAGCAAAAGCAACCAGTGTCTACCAAGAAACCCAAACAGAAGGGTGGGAACAAGAAATGGCACAAGAAGAAAGACTTGAAGAAGATCAAGTGCTTCATGTGCAACAAGTTAGGTCACTATGCCCATTCATGTATGGATGGAGGTGACAAGGTAACTTGTAATAATACTAGTTACATATGTGTTTCTAGTTCAATATTTCTTGTAGAATCTAATCCTTTTTGGATAATTGATTCAGGTGCCACCGACCACATAGCAAGGGACATAAGGTCCTTCGTGTAGTATCACCGGATACCCTAAGGAACGAAGTGGATATATGTAGGAAACAACACACGTATTGAAGTGAAAGGCGTTGGGACGTGCAAGCTCGTCTTGGACAACGGATGCACTATCTTACTACATGATGTTCTCTTCGCTCCGGATATTCAAAGGAATATAATTTCTGTGGTCGTCTTAATGGGTCTTGGTTATAGTTGGTTTTTTCATAATTGTACTGTGGATTTGTCTTGTAATAATTTTGTAATTGGTTCTGGGTATGTTTTTAAGGGATTCATTGTATTAAATACTATGTACGATTCCTCTAATTTTAATGAAAATTTCCTTGTTACAAAATCCTCGGTTTGTGAATCTGATGTAATTTGTTGGCACGCAAGGCTTGGTCATATTGGACCAACACGTATGGATAGTCTTGCCAAACGTGGCCTTCTATCCAATGTTTCAAAAGTCGAAATGTCGACTTGCTAACATTGCCTTGTAGGAAAATCTTGTCGCAAGCCGTTTGGAACCAGCACAAGAGCCAAAGTTCCATTACAGCTCATCCATTCGGATATATGTGGTCCGATGAATGTCAAGACAAGACGCGGGAAGTCCTACTTCATCACTTTTATTGATGACTTCACCCGATTCGGACATATCTATTTGATATCCCACAAAAGTGAAGCATTAACATGCTTTAAAAACTATATGAGTTTAGTGGAAAATCAATTAGATCGCAAGATTAAGGTCTTGCGAACCGATAGAGACGGTGAATATCAATCAGCAAGTTTTAAGGAACTTTGTGATGAAAAGGGCATAGTTCATCAAATAACTATGCCTTATACTCCACAACAAAATGGTGTTGCTGAAAGGAGGAATAGGACTTTGATGGAAATGGTCTGTTCAATGATGGCGCAAGCTAACTTGCCAATCACCTTTTGGGGTGATGCATTATTGACGGCTACTTTCATCTTGAATCGCATACCCTCGAAATCAGTTAGCTCCACTCCTTATGAGTTGTGGAACCAAAGGTCTCCTGACTTAAGCATATTAAAACCTTGGGGGTGTGCATCATACGCACATATTTCCTCCCATAAGTATGGCAAACTTGGGCCAGGGGGGAGGAAATGTATCTGTATACGATACGTAGAAAACTCCAAAGGTTATGTTTTCATTGGTCAGGAAGACAATGGAGGACTGATTGAATTTGAGTCGAGGGATGTTACTCTCTTGGAAAATGAGTTTCCAAGACAGGGTGAGATAAGTCAGGACTTATCTCTATTTGAGATTTATGATCAAGAAGGATTACCTCATTCGAGTGGGAGAATTCTTGGTGAAGACGAAAATACATTTCAACCTTCACCAATGGATGATACGAATGATGCGAATCCTATTCCATATAGGAATAATGATCCAAGTGGGAGCAATTCTAATCACATTCCAAGTGGGAGTAATATTAGAATTGATCCAACTTCGAGTCAACAAGGACTTGAAGAATCTCAAATGCTACGTAGTAGTCGTACAAGGTTAACTCCTCTAAGATTAGAGGATGAATTCCCACAAACATTTATGACTTTACTACAAGATGATGACGAGCCTGCTACTTTCAAACAGGCCGTATCATGCCCTGCAAAAGACAAATGGATGGAAGCGATGAAGGAGGAATTAGAATCCATGAAAATTAACCGAGTCTGGGACTTGGTTGACTTACCCAGAGGACGTAGAGCTATTGGGAACAAATGGGTTCTCAAGATCAAGCATAAGGCTGATGGTTCTATAGACAGATATAAAGCTCGCCTTGTCGCGAAAGGTTTTACGCAACAGGAAGGGATAGACTACGAAGAGACCTTCTCACATGTTGTTCGTTTTACCTCGATTCGCTTGATTCTGGCTTTGGTAGCTTGCTTAGACCTCGAATTACATCAAATGGATGTAAAAACTGCCTTTCTCAATGGAGAATTGGATGAGGAGATCTATATGGAACAACCAACAGGGTTTGTAAAAGAAGGAAACGAACATAAGGTTTGTAAACTTCATAAGTCCATATATGGTCTTAAACAATTCTCGAGGCAATGGTATATACCATTTCAAGAAGTTGTCTTATCAAATGGTTTTACCATGCTTGATGAAGATAACTGTGTATATATCAAGAGGATCAAAATCAAGTATGTTATTATGTCTCTATATGTAGATGACATTTTAATAACCGGAAATGACAAGGGCTTTGTGATGGATATAGGGGCTTGGCTTTCATCAGTATTTGAGATGAAAGACATGGGAGAAGCCGCATATATCCTTGGAGTTAAGATTTCAAGGAATCGTTCGAAGAAACTTCTTTCTCTTTCACAAGAGACTTATATAAAGAAGGTTCTAGAACGTTTTAATATACAAGAATGTAAGTCCATTGATACTCCTATAAGCAAATGCGATAATTTATGTCTGAAAATGTGTCCTAAGAACCAAAAGGAAAAGGAAATTATGGAAAAAGTTCCATATTCCAGTGCAGTTGGTAGTCTTATGTACGCTATGATGTGTACAAGACCGGACATCTGTTTTGTCGTTGGAATGGTAAGTCGTTACCAATCCAATCCAGGGCAAACACACTGGAAAGCAGTTAAGAGGATAATGCGGTATCTTAAAGGGACTGCGGACTATGCTTTATGCTATCAAGGAAATTCCTTGAGGCTCGAAGGCTACACTGATGCTGATTGGGCGGGTGATCTCGATGAGCGACGATCGACCTCAGGACATGTTTTTCTACTCGGATCTGGTGCAATATCCTGGAGTAGCAAAAAGCAATCCTGTATCGCACTTTCAACTATGGAAGCCGAATTTGTAGCATTTAGCATGGCGGTCCAAGAAGCTGTTTGGCTTAGGAAGTTCTTAGACAAGCTAATTGATGCAAGTGACTCAGGTGCTGTACCAATATACAGTGACAGTCAAGCATCTATAGCCTATGTCAAAGATCCAAAATTCCATTGTAAGACCAAACACATTGATATCCGCTACAAATTTGCAAAAGACTATGATAAGAACAAGAAGGTAGACATTAGATACATATCTACGCATGAGATGATAGCGGATCCGCTTACGAAGGTGATCCCCAGAGATGTGTTTTACAAACATTTATCATCTCAAGGATTGCGTAATAGCTGAGTTGTATCAATGTAAATTCCCATGTCTATGAAAGATCAAATTTAATAAAAGAATAAGTTCTTTTTAACATTGCATATGAGTTTCTTGAAAATATTTGTGTACATTTTTTTAATCTCAGCTATGTTTTTCTAGTATGTCGGACAGATTGAGGTTGGCTCTCTCACATGAGCAACCGCCTTTATTCTATCAGACAGATAAGATAAAGATGAGACCTGTTTAAAGTCAAAATCGTCAGACGGATGATTTAGAGTCATGACTTAAACAAAATGGTCGTATGAAAGATCTGCATCATATGGATGCTTACAGAAGATCTAAAGAAGATTTTTTAATCTATCTGTCTAATGCGGGATGTGGGTCCAGGAAATTACTGAGTAGTAAAAGGGACTTAAAGTCAGACATTATGGTGTCTGATCATCATCCTTACAACATCATTACGACATACGCTCCCTGGGAAAGGAGTGATGTTGTAATACGTATTCATACTACGTATTCATACTACGTATGCATTTGACCATTGGGTTAGAATAGTAATTGTGTTTACTATTATGTGAGACCCAAAGACCACATGGGTCTTAACTTCTTACCCTTATGGACTCTAATTGGTTCCTTTAGATTTGACTGGGTGATCGCTATCTTAGCATGTTGCTTATGGACTATGGTCAATTCGGTTCGGTGGGACATGTTAGAAAAGCGAGTCAAGTCAAGATCAAAAGGATCGCAAGAAGAGGAAGATTAATTTCATATTCACATTTGGACTTTAGAGATTCAAAGCTGGCCAGCCTATTGTAATCCAGATGGGATTCAATTGTTGAATATAAAGTAAAAGAAATGTGAAGAAATAATCTAGGGTAAAACATGCGTTGATCTACTCAACTTTGCACCCCAAGGAGTGTTGTGTATCTCTAACAAGTGCACAACAGCGGACTCTATGCGTATGACGGTCACACGGTCTATTTCTCAGTATGACAAATAGAAGAACTAAAGGAAAAGATGTTTCCTTACAATCCCCTCAAGTGTGAGTGGGAGATGTTGGATATGGACGACATGTATACACCCATGAGGGGATGTATGAGGGTCTATAGACCTCGGATGTCGCGTACATGAAGGCATGTGCGAAGGGAACCTTTTCATGTGTGAAAAGGACCACTCAAAGTGGAAAAAGTCACATTATAAGTGCATAAAGGCACTTGATAAGTGCATGAAGAAGAGGATAAGCAAAGGTGTTAATATAAGCTAATAAGCTTATATTTAGTCATTTCCTACAATAACTACCCCTAAAGCCTATAAATAGGACCCAAGGGTAAGGCATTTAAGGCTAATCCTTCATGCCATAAGTTTGCATAAGGCAATCTTCTTTCCTCTTCTCCCTTCCATTAAAGTTCTTCATCCAAGTAGAGATTTAGACGGTGAAACGCTGCTTCGATCCTCTGTGACGAAGTACCGACCGTTGTGGCGAATCCAAGGGTGAAGTTCAGAGACTACAGCGCTGCATACGCTAACGTAAGTTCTCTTTCGATCCTCCATCATCGTGCGAAGGGTTCCTACAAAAAGAGGCCATGATCCCTGATCGAAGAGAAGAGGCAATTAGTCTAATCACAGAAGTCTTTTTCTAATCTTTATCGGTAATACTTTTTCTTTTTAAATTTTTAAGTAATAAATAGCTTGTAAGTTCCTAAACCAAAATGATAACCAGTCTTTATTCTCAATTTCTTTTGAAAATGTGAAAAAGAAATGAATTGGGAAATTGGAAAGGTGATTGTGGAAACATGCGGAATATGGAAGGGGTGACATGGTCACGTTAGGACACGAAGGTGGAGTGCACGAGCATGGACAAAGTTGCCACGGTAGGAGGCGGGTGAAGTCACCGTGGGCAACCTCTTGATACCATTCGGTGGCTCCACGTTGATAACGGAGTAGAATCACTTGCACGTGCACGCCGGTTCATTCATGGGATCCCATTGCATTGCATTGCGTCACATTATTTGAGCATCATATGCATCATGGCATCATTTAGCATTTTGGGTTATTTGTGGTTGTTTGGATGTATTTGGTGCTTGAATGATGGTATGTGGAAAGTGTGGTTTGCTAATTGTTAGAAAATAATGTTATTCTTGTTATTATTGTTAGTAGTGATATTAATGACATTAATGTTGGTATTGGTGATGTTAGTAATGTTTCTTAAGAATGAGGTTATGTTGATTTTTATGGTGGTGTTGGTGGTGTTGGTGGTGTTGCTGGTGTTGTTGGCATATTATGATTATACTAAGTTTTCTTTGAAATACTACTATGTTTTCTTTTTGAAATACTACTTATGTTGTACTTGGAAACTTTTGATAAATACAAGAGAAACTCTGCCGAAATTTTTACGAGTATTTCTACAACATCCTAAGAATTAGAAACATAAGCTAGGAATACCTCACAAAATGCCATTTGCTAGCTCCCTGAAATTTCCACGCTAAAATGAACACCCATTTGGAAAATTAGTATAAAAGAAAAGTGAGTAAGAGGATTTTGAAAATCTTCAAGTTGGAAGCTTTAGAGAGTGTAGGACCCTAAGTAACACCACCTACAAGTACCTACAAGCTCCCTTTAAGCAAACTTTGATTTCCGAATCCATTTGGTTCCATTTCAATAGGAAATAGTGTTTCCCATTAACTTAATAAAGGAGTCTTGTGAACATTCCAATTTAAATGAGAATTGTAGTTTTCCTAACTATGAGTAAGTTCAAGTTTACCTAGGAACTACTACATGAAGCATTTCAAAAACTCCTGAAAAACCTAAGCTTCATAACAAAGCCGAGTCGGTAATATGTTATGCCATGCACACACCCCCCCATTAGAGGAAGTTTCTAAGTAGCTACTCAATGGGTCTCATTTAAGTTTGCCTTTCCTTGGATCCATTAGCAAGGTTACTTGGGATGAATGATGTAATGCTAGAGTTCAGTTTCTTGATATTGCAGATCACTCCCCTATCTGTAGTACTCACTTGTATTTTTGCATGCTTTCCTCCTGTCGCAGGTATGCAGTTTGTTATTGATGTCATTTTCATTTCCATGTGAATTTGCCATGATATGTCATGAGCTAGTTCTAGTTTATTGCTTAATGCATTGTACCTTTGTGCACCATGTGAGTTCGGTTTGGACATCCTACTGGGTCACACTATGACGTGTCCCGTTGTTATTTTTCAGGTGTTGGATCTTGGAGTCAGAGGCCCACGAGCCCAGTTGGTTGGATTTGAGTGTGGGGGTGAGTGTGAGAGGAATTTGGGTGTGATAATGTACTTGGGTGAGTTGAGTTATGTATTGTATATGAGATTTGTAATCGGTGTTGTAATTGAACAGGTTATATATATGTTATACCGGTGTTTTGATTTGGTGGCTCTTTTTGTATTTCTGTGATGTCTTGAATGCTACACGAGCCCAGTTGGTTGGATTTGAGTGTGGGGGTGAGTGTGAGAGGAATTTGGGTGTGATAATGTACTTGGGTGAGTTGAGTTATGTATTGTATATGAGATTTGTAATCGGTGTTGTAATTGAACATGTTATATATATGTTATACCGGTGTTTTGATTTGGTGGCTCTTTTTGTATTTCTGTGATGTCTGGAATGCTACAGGTACTATCCCAGCAGTGCACAGTGGGCCTGCTTGAGTTTTGAAATTTTGTACTTCTCTTCCGTAGCACCCGCCTCTTCAGGAATACCTGATACGGATTCGTACTTATTGGGTATCCCGGGGAACGGGGCATTACAAGGTCCTTAATACCATGTGATCTCATATGCAAAATCAATATCAAAAGAAAGAAAAATGGAAAAATGAAAATGTGTAGTCTAGCAACAAAGAATCAAACCAATATCAAGTCGTGCCTAACCGGCAACGGTGCCAGAAAACTTGTTGTCCTCAAAATTTATAGCTGCAAGCACAAGGTATAGTTGTAGTGCTTAACGGGTCGTCCACTTGGAGGTAGTTGTTGAGTATTGGCTTAATTCAATGTTATTTGCTACACAATCAATTGTGAAGCTGAGTAATGAGTGCAAAGAAAAGATATCAATATGGAGAAGCTCTAGAGCTGGGATATCAGCTATTGAATTTATACTATGATTAAATTGGATTGTTCGGTTGTTGAAATCATGGGACATGGAGAGGTACTTGTCTAACCTAAGTGCATTCTCCAAACCCCCTCCCCCCACTTCCGTGGCAGTCAAAATTGGTATGCTAGTTCTTTGACGATGTTGGCATTGCATTTGGATTTGCTTGTTTTGCATCCTATTTTGGTCTTTAGATGATTATGATTATTCTTGTTGTTACTATCCGTTCATCTGCAATAACTCTTTTTCTTGGGTTTTTTGATGTATTTTGATTACTTCATTTGATCTTGTAATTTTTTAGAGATCCACTGACTTGGACGGGGAGATCGAATTTCATATTGTATTTGTATATGGTTTATGTGATCACGATCATTGTTTGTGATTTTGTTGATTTCAGGGCACTTTCCATATTAACTCATATGACTCTGAAATCGGGTTTCGATTAGGAAAATGGCTTCCCAGTATCGACGGGCACCGACGCATTGACATGCTGGAGGACGATTCAGTTGATGCTGCCGAGAATTGGCTTAATTAATTTTTTTAAAATTTTATTTCAGTTAGTGGCGATCAAGAACCACCACTAATAATCTTTTTTCACAATTAATATTCTATTAGGAATTTCTTTAGTGGTGGTTCAAAACCGCCGCTATACAAATTTGCATGCGGTTCATTTGCAGCTGTTTACAACCACTAGAAACAGAGTTTCTCACGCCTCAAATACTAATGATTGCTAGAACCGCTTGAAACCACGGTAGTGGCGGTTTCGAATCGCCAAAAAACGCATTTAAGAACAGCTAAAACACACAGTTATCTTGTAGTGTGGATTAACTGTAAATAGGGGATTAGTCACAAGTATTTATGTTTGCTCATAATTAACACCAAGTAAGAAGATGTCTAATACTCAATAGGATAGAAGCTGGTATTGTGGAGCTGACCACATATTCTGAAGACCACATCAGAGGCGACGAAACTTAGCACACACCTCTAGAGTTTCTGGATTCAGCAGCTGCTTAATGGTGATAATATTTGTAATCTGTGTATATTTTCGGAATGTTGTAAATAGAAGTGATGAGATAAGCCTAAGAGATCTGAAAGCCTAAGAGCTTTTACAGATCAGGGGAGTTGAGGGAATTTGTACTCTTTTCGCTTAGCTATGGTTTTTTCTATAGGGTTTTCCATAGCCAAGGGTTTTAACGAGGCAAATCACATCAACTCTGGATCCTAAAGTATCCACCCCTTTGTAACGCTTAGAATCCCGAAGTGTTCATGAGCAGAGTCGCTTAAACAAATCAGGGGGAGTTAGAGAGCATTTGTACTCTTTTTTCTTAACTATGGTTTTTCCTACATGGTTCTCCATAACTAAAGGTTTTAACGAGGCAAACCTCACCAACTCAGGATCCTGAAGTATCCACCCCATGTGAGACTCCTTCTACACTCAGAATCCTGAAGTATTCATGAGCAGAGTCCACACCTATGGCTGGATAAGGGGGAGTGCTTTGAATGGATAATACCGAGTTGGTTAGGATCACGGCTTATCTTGTAGATAAGAACGTACCTATTGTATCTTATCTATGAACACTCCTCTAATGTTATAAATAAAGAGCTGGAGGTTCGTCCCCCAGATGATGATTCATAACAGAAAATAAATAGTTAACATGTAACACACACGTCAACCCGTTGGCCAACCTGCGGGTTGAACGGTGAACCAGGGTCAACTTGCTAGTTGACCAAATGGTGAACCTACATGCTTATCTGCAATTTGGGTTTAAAGGCTTATCAATCGATCTGAATTTAGCTTAGCTCAAGATGGGACAGTTTAAACATAGGCCACCCTAAATAGGACATCCCAGCTCGCCTTGCAGTCTAACAAGTAGCAGGTTGGGCCCATCTGCAACACATTATTGGCCG
Source organism: Scilla litardierei (assembly GCA_030789695.1). Classification (NCBI taxonomy): domain Eukaryota; kingdom Viridiplantae; phylum Streptophyta; class Magnoliopsida; order Asparagales; family Asparagaceae; genus Scilla; species Scilla litardierei. The sequence continues at coordinate 447,861,431 of CM061142.1, forward strand.
AGCTCAACTTGTCTTATGTCGGGCTGAGGAGGATCCAACCCATCCTAACTCGGCCCATCCACCACTCTTAAATAGACATATGTGGGTGTTTCCTTTTTTTCACTTTCAATATTTTAGATATTTTTTTGAAACATATTTTTTTCATTAATACATTGGTAGATAAACATTATTTATCGATAGATTTTCCCCTCATTCAAGTTTCATGGGTAAAGATGTCTTTTTCCATCAAGTTACCCATGCGGGAAATCTCATCTGTATTTTTAATATATTCACATAGATACCCATGGGGAGATCATGTCCCCATAGGTAAATTTGGTTTCATCCATCGGGGAGTCCTCAAGTAAATAAAATAATAAATCTCTTATTTTCATTCCTCCCAAATTGATCATGTTTCCTTCTCTAAATACTTCGTTCACGTAAATTCCATCGTTCATCGTCTATAACTTACCTACCAAAACAATTCCATCAACTGTCATATGTCATCCATCATCTGTCTTTGTCCATTTCTTCGCTCGCTGCATCCCTCTCCCAAAGCCCTCATGTCACTTTATCATACTATCGACTACCAGCTCCACCACCCTCTCTCTCACCCTCACAAACACATGCTTTTTGTCACTCTCACATCCTCTCACTTCCCTAGAATTTTGGGTTTAACATCTAAATCCTAAGCTATTATGTTTTGCTTCTTTAATTCTACTAGATCTCAATCTTGGCCACACACGAAGCACTCTATGGTAGTTCCTTACATCTTTTCTTTCTCAATATCCTACCAACTATGCTAAAAGATGTTGGAATTATGGACTTCATACATTGTATGTAACCCATATTTGCATTCGGACGTGTCAACGCACACGTGTTGCATTAATTGTCACATATATATTACTAAAGAATTAATTTAGGACCTAATTATAATGATCAAATTATGATTTATGGTCCTATTTAATTAATAAAAAGTGTGGAGACTTATTTGTAAATGTGTGGAATTCCTGATGCAATTACTAATTTCTGATGGGCTAATTAGTAAAATGCAAAATCTATAAATAAGGGGGTGTGGTCCCTTGTTGACGTACGTTAGTTTTCTTTACGCTTTCTCATTTAGAAAAGTGCGTAAGACAAAAGGAAGAGAAGAAAGGGCTTCACATCTCCCTCTCACCATTCGTACGATCAACAAGAAGACTCAAACCCAATTCTTCTTCGTTCTTCATCATGGATTCTTCTGGTATTATTCCGCATTCTCTCCAAACAATTTCTAGACAAGTTTTTCAATGTTTTCATGAATTTCTGAAAATTCTTTCAAATGGTCTCAGAGCCAACTTGATCTAGGATTGTTTGGATTTGATTCTATGATGTTTTGAAAAAAATTTATGAGTGATTTCATAGAAAATTCATGGAAGTTTTGGGTTAAAACTACAGTTTTTTTTTGCGTTTTTTTGGGCAAGTCGCTGTTTCGCATCTATTTCGCTGCATAACTTTTTTTAATTAAAAAAGGTTTTAACGCATGGGGAGCGGGACTTGAACCCGCAACCGTAGAGAAGTGTGCTTAATGATTTACAGCTGAGATAAGTTTTAATTTTGTAAACACTATCTCATTAATTTATTTAAATGCATTGCAATACTGAAATTAAACAAAAATTTTTTTGCTATTTTCGGGTTTTGATCCCGGGACCCCAAGATACCCTTAATTCGCTCAATCGCTGGGCTATTACAACCTGTATATATCAAAGGTGTAATATATTTAATTGAAGTATACCCGTATTAGTTAAATATTCATAAAGGAAAATATTTTGTTTTTTGACCTTGTCTGGATTCAAACCCGCAACTACTTTGTTGCATGGACTAGGCCTTTACCATTGGGCTAATGATCATGTATGCTATTTTTCAAAACAAATTTTACATAAGTAAACTTTATGTTGCTTTTAATTCATATACAAAATAAAGCAAGTGGTTGCATTCATTGGGGTTTGATCCTGCAACCATTGGGTAACAAGGAGAGTAGTTAACCACTAGGCTATATTTTCTCTAATTTTAGAATCATATAATTCTTTTATTTATATGAAGTACTTCGGTAAGTAATTATTATTATTTTTAATTACATTTTATTTAGTTTTAATTATTGTGCTCTACTCTATAAGAGATTGGCTTTTGTGCCCTGCTCTATAGAGATTAGCCTTAATATTGTGCCCTACTCTATAAGAGACTGGCTTTCATGACCCACTCTATACAGATTAGCCTTAATATTGTGATTTACTCTATATGAGATTGGCTATCATGCCCTACTTTATAGAGATTAGCCTTAATAGTATGCTCTACTATATATGAGATTGGCTTTATGGCTCTACTTTATAGAGATTAGCGTTATAATTATGCTCTACCTTATATGATATTACTTTTAATGTATAATAGGTAGAGATGAATGTTTCTGAATTCAAAGATCATATTTCGCTTTGACTACAGTCATCTAATCTGTAGGTGAAGACGAGGTTACATGGTCTTTGCAATTACCATACCTACAACTATGTGATTATACGAGTAATAACATAAAATTGCTTGCATAAGCATTCTCGGATTTTTCACTTTAATTAGCAAAACAGTATTGTCACCCAAATGACCTCTGATGTGAAACTTTTTAATTTGTGAATAACTAAGTTAATTTTGTTTGCATTATTTCATGCGAGCAACATGTTGGCCCAAAGGAAAACTGTTGTCTGGCAGAAATAAATGTGTACATTTGGTAATGAATATTGATAACTATTAGATGTACCTTGTGAATACTTAACTGGACCAAAGAAAGGTTGAGTATTTGGCTGTACAATGTTATCTTTCTCGATTACTACAACAAGTTGATTGCTAGCGAGTCGAATTTTAGTCCAAAGACTATATTTGATGTTGCATTAATCAACTTGCAGATGGGTTATTATTATTCATTTAGTTAATCACTAATTTTTAATAATTAATTGAGAGCTAACTTATATTTTTGTTCTATATACAGCTGATATTATAAATGCAAGTTTGGTTTCTGCTTCCATCAACAGCATTCCCATGGTAAATGGAACTAATTTTAAAACTTGGAAAAATAAGGTGAAAATGGCTTTGGGCTGCATGGATATTGATTATGCATTAAGGGTTGATAAGCCAACACCACTTACTGTAGAAAGTATTCCTCAAGAGGTGAAAACTTTCGAAAGGTGAGAAAGGTCCAACCGCATACGTCTAATGATCATGAGAAATGCAGTGGCAGAAGCTTTTCTGGACACTAAGACTGAGAATATGGATGCTAAGAATTTCCTTCAGACCCTTGAAGAGCGCTTTGCAAAAAGTGATAATGCCGAGACAAGCACTGCACTTAGAAAGCTTGTCTCCATAAGGTATAAGGGTAATGGAAGCATTAGGGAGCACATTCTTGAAATGTAAAATCTCTCTGGAAAAATTAATCATTTAAAATTGAGTAACCAGAAGATTTTCTTGTTCATTTGGTGCTGATATCCCTTCCTCCTCAATTTAGTCAATTTGAAGTGAGCTATAATTGTCAAAAGGACAAATGGACATTGAATGAGCTAATTTCTCATTTGGTGCAAGAGGAAGATAGGATGAAGCAACAAAAGACAAACAGTGCTCACTTAGCTTCAGCATCTTCTTTTGGTAAAAAGAATAGGAAAGGAAAAATGACTGCGGAATTAGGATCGCAGAAAAAGCATAATGGCCCCAATAAGGGGAAAAAGGAAATGAAGTGCTTTTTTAGCAAGGATGCTTCTCATGTTAAGAAAGATTGTGCAAAATATCACGCCTGACGCGTGAAGAAGGGTAAGTCTTTCTCTCTTGTTTGCACTCATATTACAATGGCTTTAGTTCATAGATATACTTGGTGGTTTGATTCGGGTGCCACAACTCACGTAAGTATATCTATGCAGGTTGCCTGAACTACCGAAGGCCCATTGAAGATGAAAAACATCTATATGGGAGCTGGAGACCCAGAGGAAGTTGTAGGCATAGGAACTTTTAGATTGTTATTGTGTACTGGTTTTTATTTAGAATTAAAGAATACTTTGATTGTACCGTCATTTAGACGGAATTTAGTTTTAGTTCATGTTCTCGACAATGAAGGTTATATTTTGTCATTTGGAAACAGGAAAGGAAATTTGTTTCTTAATTCTAAATGTGTTGGAACTAGTAATTTATATTATAATGATAATTTATATATGCTTGATATGGTTGGCACAAACCATGAGTCCCAAACAGCTGAAACTAGAGGCATAAAACGTAAATTGCCAATTGAGAATTCTTATACATTATGGCACAGGCGTTTGGGTCATATATCCATAAGGAGAATTGACAGACTTGTGACTGATGGAATTCTCGATAAACTTGATACAACAAATAATATGGAAATATGTGTTAAGTGTATAAAGGGCAAAATAAAAAAACAAGAGATATATACGGGCTCAGAGAGCTAAAGATGTCTTAGAACTAATACATACCGATATTTGTGGACCATTTCCTACAGCTGCTTGGAATGGTCAACGGTATTTTATTACGTTCATTGACGATTTCTCTCGCTATGGTTACCTCTATTTAATAAATCAGAAGTCACATGCTCCGGATGTTTTTAAGTCTTTTAAAACCGAAGTTGAAAATCAACTTGGAAAGACTATTAAGTCTGTCAGATCAGACCGTGGTGGTGAATACTATGGTCGATATGATGGATCAGGTGAACAATGTCCAGGTCCGTTTGCGCAATACTTAGATGATTGTGGGATCGTCCCTAAGTATACCATGCCAGGCTCTCCTAGCAAGAATGGTGTAGCCGAGAGACGAAATAGAACCCTTAAGGATATGGTAATGAGTATGATTTCTCATACAACATTACCTCAATCACTTTGGGGCGATGTGCTAAAAACTGCAGTCTATATCCTCAATCGTGTATCAACTAAATCTACGAACAATACCCCTTATGAGTTATGGACAGGTAGAAAACCTGTTTTAAACCATTTACGAGTATGGGGATGTCCAGCTGAGGCTAGACCTTATAGGCCAAGCGAGAAAAAGTTGGAATCAAGAACAGTTAGTAGTTATTTTGTGGCATACGCTGAAAGATCACGGGGTTATAAATTCTACGATCCCAAGAGAAGAATATTCTTTGAGACGAGAAATGCTCGGTTCCTAGAGGATGTTGAGTTTGGGGGAAAAGATAAGGATAATGACTTCACTTTTAAGGATGATTCAATAATACCTTCTCCCTTAGTTGTTGCAAATTATGACCAGGTTTTCATTCCTGGTGTAACTTTCCCACAATATCCAATAAGTGAAGTTGGCGAACCTTCCACCAATCAAAGTGAAGTTTCTCACATAGTGACTCAAGAAGAACCTCAAACTCAACCTCAACCTCAAGATCAAACTCAACACCCTCAAACTCAAGAAGAACTAGTACCTTTACGGAGATCCATAAGAGAAAAGAGAAGTGCAATATCAAGTGACTATATTGTATTTCTCAATGAGCATGAAGTAAACGATGGTTCAATGGGAGATGGCCTAGTCACCTTTCACGAAGCGATCGAATGTTCAAACTCTTAGAAATGGATCAATGCCATGGGTGAGGAAATTCACTCCATGAAAGACAATGACGTTTGGGAGCTTGGCCCATTACCTAAAGGTGTATAATCAATTGGCTGTAAATGGGTTTACAAAACCAAAAGAGATTCACAAGGTAATGTGGAAAGATATAAAGCACAACTTGTCGTAAAAGGATTTACTTAAAGAGAAGGTATCGATTATAAAGATACTTTCTTTCCTGTTTCGTCGAAAGACTCTTTTAAGACCATAATGGCACTTGTGGCACATTTTGACTTGGAATTACATCAGAAGGACGTAAAGATGGCTTTTTTCAATGGTGACATTAAGGAAACCATCTATATGGTGCAACCAGAAGGGTTATCTCCAAAAGAAGATAACGGTTTGGTATGCAAACTAAAAAAGTCTATCTATGGGCTCAAGCAGGCATCTCATCAATGGTACCTTGAATTTCATCAAATTGTTCTCTCATTTGGTTTTGAGACCAACATTGTTGAAGATTGTGTGTACCATAAGTTCAGTAGGAGTAGGTTTATATTTCTCGTATTATATGTCGATGATATTTTGCTTGCCAGTAGTGATGTAAAGCTTCTTCATGATACCAAGAAATTTCTATCAGAACATTTCGATATGAAAAATCTTGGAGAAGCATCATATGTGTTATGAATTCAAATTCATCGTGATCGTTCACGAGGAATTTCTTGGATTATCACAAAAGGGTTACATTGAAAAGATACTACAAAGGTTTGGCAGGCAAAATTGTAAACCACATGACACACTGTAACGGTCGCTTTCCGACCTTATGAGTTTCTACATGCACGTACCTTTTCGTGCACGTATTTTATTTGACTCTTTCTTGTTTTCGGTATATACGATGTGATATGCCATTGTGACCGTATGGAAGTGTAGAATTTTATAGTGATTTTTGGAAACGTCATTTCACGGTTCGTTTTCTAGCAAAACAGCTTTGAATGGAAGGGCGTTTTTGGTCTTTTGCCACAAATACTCAGTTCCTGATTTTACGATAATTTTTGGTAGGTGTAGCACATGATCAGACCACGTAGCCATGTACTTCTCATCTCCACGATCGTCCCGGTATTTTCGGATTATTTTTCCGATGCCCGTAGTGGAAGTTATCCCCTAATCAATTTTCAACCGTTGATTAGCCTTAATCATTTTGAATTTCAAACTTAAACCAAATTTAATCAAATCTCTAATTATACTCATACGTATCATGGGAATTAGTTATAGCCACTATTCACACCTCCCCTTTTCCCTATCTTCACTCTCCCTATCTCTATCTCTCTCTCCCATTTAACCAAAAACCCAAACCCAAATATCAAAACCCTTTCATCTTCAAAGAGGAAACAGCCCTAGCCGCAAGCCCCTCACGCAACCCACCTTCCACGGATTTTTGTCTTCTCCTCCGGCCACCCAGTGCCACCTCTGACCTCCACTGGCTGTCGGCCACCCTACCACCTCCTGCCCCCTTCTCTCTCCTCCGTTTTCTCTCTCTAAAAAGCCCTCAAACCCAAACACAGCCAGATCTGACCTGCCGGACTCCAACTCACGGCCAGCCACCGGTCGCCGTTGTCACCGGTGACCACCACCCCCACTTTGTTTCCCTTTGACCCCTCTCCACCCTGCAACTTTCCTCACACTCATAGCACACATGTACCTCCGTGAAACCTCGTCGGAACACGCCGTATCGGCTGTTTTTGACAGATCTGGAAGCTGAACTTCAATGCCGGCTCACGATCACCTCCGACCACCCCGACATCAATTCCACCACTGTTGGCTTCGTCTTAATGTCCTTTCGCTTCTGCAATTTCCCGTTGTCGCTGTTCATCGCTGGATTTTCGCTGAGATGCGCGACAACGAACGTTGCGTGAATCTGTCCTCTTCGGCTTCTCACGGCCACCCACCGCCGTGTGCTCACGCTGTCGGCCACCCACCGGGCCAAGCATCTTCCACTAATCCTACTTCACCTACCAACATCCCCCTTAGACCTTCAGAGTACACGTGCATCTCCACACACACGTGGTTTTAGCCGACGTTGCCGTTGTTGTGAAGATCTGTTGAGCTACCTGCAACGGGAGGAGGATCGCTGTTAGCTCGCTGATTTCGTGCCACTAACCCGCTGTCCAGAGGTACCTTGTTGTGCTACCCATGGCCAAGGAGTTCCAGATGATGCCGATGCTTCGTCGTTCAAACCCAACTTCCACTTGTTGAACGATGTCACGAGACGGACCATCACCGACGCGACGTTTCGACCGGACGCTCGGGACAGACGACACACTCGCCACCGCAGGCAAGTGTACTCACTTGTACTTTCGGCCGTGTTTAGGCCCTAGACTTTTAGAACTGTTAGAATGTAAACAAAGAGAACCGGACGTGAAATAATAGCGTTCGGGACCCCCTTGACAGCTTAGACTTGACGACGAAGTCTAAGCGCAATAACAACAATTGACACCTTAGGATTTTCATGTGTGTGCATGCATGTGGACCCCCTAGAAGAACACTTCCTTTCTTGTCATGTCGTGTCTTGTTATACACAGCCTGCGGGCAATAGGGCACTCACCGAGTGATCCCTTGTACAGATACACAGCCTGCGGGCAATAGGGCACTCACCGAATGATCCCTTGTACGGATACATAGCCTGCAGGCAATAGGGCACTCACCGAGTGATCCCTTGTACAGATGCATAGCCTACGGACAATAGGGCACTCACCGAGTGATCCCTTATACGGATACACAGCCTGCGGGCAATAGGACACTCACTCGACAGAGTGAGTGATCCCTTGTACGGACTTGTCCTATGCACTTGGGGTGGGGTAGGGTTGAGCGTGCGCATGGGGAGAGGGTCTGATCCCCCTCGAACCGTAAGGCGTGAACCCTTCGAGTCACACGTGTCTTGTCTTATCACGTCTTGTCTCTTATCACGTCTTGTCTCGTCTTGTCTTGTCTTATCACGTCTTGTCTTGACCTGTTTAGGTTAGTCCCGTAGTCTGTATCACACGCTACAGCTACAATGTGTCGTGTTTACTTTTCCTACTCCGTTTACTTTCTTTAAATGCCATGTTATAACCCCAGTATGTTAATCAACTAGTAAATTGTTGCTTTAAATTAAAATACACTTGCAGTAGAGTCTAACATCTCTGTGTAGACTTCACCTGTCATACAGTTCCTTTTCTCTTGGGTGATGTACGTCAGGTGTTGAGCCGAAATACGTTAACGAGGCAGACTTGCCAGAGTACATGGAGCCCGAGGACGTCGACCCAGAGTAAGTGCCTGAGGAGGACCAGAGCTAGAGGTTCCTCACTGTTGCTGTTCCAGAGTTCTCCTGCTTACTAGGTCACGTGTGTAGCACCGTTTACTTTTTATGTCTAGGTTGGGTGCTTGCACCAGTAGTTTTCTTTCAGTTGTTGTAGCTGTGTCAGGCTTTTGTTTAGACTCTCAGTACTTTCTGGATGTTGGTTTGAATAATATGAATGTTTCCTTTTCAATACTTTTTGTTGTTTCGTACTTTTCTGCAGGGACATGTTCCTTCATCTTGGAGTACCACACAGACGCTTTCTGGGTCCAAGCTTCACAGCTCCAGCCTAAGCGGGCCTTAGTCACGCTTCGCCTCCGTAGTTTTGGGAAGCGGGGCGTGACAGGTTTTAGTGGTGGACCATGCAGGTCCTTTTCTGTAAAAAGTTCGGAACGGTAGAAGTATTAACATTCTTTTTATTATTATCCAGTAATGTGTGCGAGTCTAAGTTGTGTCTTTCTTGTCGTTAGGATGGTGGAAGGACGTGAAGCTCGAGATGGACCTTCAGCTGACGGGACCATGGATGGTCGAGGTGGCGAGTTTCGCCAATTACTGGATGTTATGAGAGAGATGTTAGTTGTACAGTATCGGTTGGTTGATCAGGCACATCAGATTGCCCATGCTGCCCAGGCTCCTCCGACTACACCACCACCACCACTGCGAGGGAACCGACTAGTGGAGCAGTTCAGGCCAACAGCTAGGCCTGCAGTCGGACCCATTCAGACGGTGCCTTTCAAGAGGCCTGGAGCACCTGTGCAGGGTCAGAGAAAGGGACCATGTCTTTACTGTGGCAAGCCAGGACATCAGCAGACACTTGCAGGAAGAAGCTGGGATTGTGTCTCGCATGTGGAGCTTCCACGCACGTGGTTAAAGATTGCCCGAGGTATCTCAATGTGGAGGGCGGAACGTTAGTTTTAGTGCTGAGTAGGGCGCCTGCCCCATTTCAAAGAGGAGCTGCTGTCCGTGGACCACCCTTGGCCCCACAGGAGCAGATGTTTCGGTAGGCAATGCAACTCCGGAGGCCGGCGTACACCATGACAGTCGGCGAGGCTGAAGACTTGGATGGCGTTATTGTAGGTATGTTCTTTTAAGATCTAGTCTTTTCTTTTATGGCTTAGAATGTTTTGCTTGCATAGGTGTGTTGTCCTTGCTAGTTGTTGGGTAGTGGGTTGGCCGTAGTTCTTTTATACCTTAGGCACCTTTCTAGTGTCCTCTCACCCGGCCTTGGCCTTGTTCGACTTCGGTGCATCCATGTGCATCTTATCCCGGAGGTTTGTAACAAGACACTCTATTCCCACCCATACACTTCCAAAGTGTTGGAATATCACCACATGGAACAGACTGGTGACAGTGAATCCGGGTTGTCGAATGGTTCCCTTGGCGGTCAGTGGACATGAACTATTGCAGATTTCATTGTCCATGATCTGTCGCTTTTCGATGTCATTCTTGGCATCGAATTGCTGGGAGACTTCCATGCTCTGTTCGAATGCCACAGTGAAGGTGGTACTCAGGATTCCAGGCCATCTTAAGTCCGAGTTCTCGAAGAATGCAGACCCGATGATGAAACTGACGAGGAAGGACATGGAGTATTATTGGTCAGAAGCTTGTGAGGAGGCCTTCAGCATTTTGAAGGCGAGGTCGACCATGGCACAAGTTTTGGCGGTACCGGATCAGATCGGAGGCTTTGAGGTATATTGTGATGCATCAGGGAAGGGCCTAGGATGCGTCTTGCATCAGCATGGCCACATGGTTGCGTACGCTTCTCGTCGGTCGAGGAATCATAAGAAGAATTAACTGACGCACGCTCTGGAGTTGGCAGCGGTGATAGTTGCGCTGAAGATCGGGAGAAACTTCTTGCTGAGTGAGAGCGTGAAGATCTTCACCGATCATCCAAGCTTGAAGTATATCTTCACGTAGAAGAGCTCAATATGCGTCAGAGACGATGGTTGGAGCTTATGGCAGGCTATGAGATAGATCTGTAGTATCACCCAGGGAAGGGGAATGTAGTGCAAGATTGCTTGAGTAGACTTCCTACTGCGATGATGCATACTGCCGACTGGAGGTTACAGCAGCAACTGAGAGAGATGGATTTAGAGGTCGTCCTACCTGGTGTGGTTCCTTCATTCATGAATTTGCGAATTCAGTCCATGATCGTGGATCGTATCAAGGCAGCACAGGCAGGAGATCCGAAGCTGCAGAGGATTAGGAGGCAGGTTGAAGTTGGACTATGGATGGAGTTCGTGATTCATGAGGATGGTACGCTGTGGTACGGCTGTAGGCTCTGTGTACCTGCAGGTGATATTCGAGAGGAGCTGTTGAGCGAGGCTCATAGCTCGCCATGAGGTAGACCATGTTGGATCTGGATCTTAGCCTAGAGGGGGTGAATAGGCTTATAAAAAATTCTCGCGCAATCCACGAGAAATCACACACAGTTATTGCAACAGCAGGGTAAATAAAATGTAGACACATAGTACACAGCAGATTTTCCCTGGTTCGGTCGCCCCCAACGACCTACTCCAGCCCCCAAAGCAGATACTAGTATTGAATAGCGCAATAGGTACAAAACCACAAGTTAGAGCACGCTCAGAGCACCCTCTTCGTCTCTACACTCGCCAGGCTCTCAGAACCCCACTCACTGTGTTTTCTCTCACTATCAATCCTAGTACTGCTTTCTACCAGCTAGTCCCAAACTAGCTGGGTCCCACTTATCTAGCCCCAACTAGACAAGTCCCAAAATAGTCACAAAAGATGTGTAAAGTTTCCCCTACAGAGAACGTTACATTAAGCACAAATAAAAGGGTTTAAGGGTTTAGAAATGCTCAGTTTGTGTCCGTGTAGGCATCTCTGTCAATCAGCACATCGTCAGCTCCAATCTGACGCAAACGATGTCTCAATCCGACTCCTGGATGTCAAGTTGTGCACTGGTCTGTGCGTAAAGAAATTGTAGTTCAATCCTTTAATAATTGGGTGGTCTGTGCACAGAGCAGCTCCTTTAAAAAAAGTGATCGGTGCACTAAGCGATTCAGTTCAACTTCAATAGTTAAGAGGTCTGTATGCAGAGCAACTCCCTTAAAACTCCTTTAACACGTCAGCTCGATATCGATGGCTTCGTTTCAAATCCAAGGTATTAATCCAGCCGTTGATTCTCTTATCTCCCATGGTCGTGTGGCTCTCGTTCAGCTAGGGCATGCAGGCGTAAGCGACGTTTCTTCTCTGATGACTTCTCTCCTCCGACGATGGCAGTGCAAGCTTCGTCTCCGGCGGTAGGTGCTCAACGACACCAGTGACGGAGGGGCTTGTAACAGCGACAGGATTCTTCGCAGTGACCTTCGACGATGGCGAGGGCTTTTTCGAAGGTTGTAGCAGCTGGCTTCAGATGCTCCGACCTCTCGACTTCGACAGCGTCTCCTGCGTCGTCTCCTTTACGACGATGCGTGCTACTCTTGATGGCGGGCGACTTCGTCATGACAGCGACGAGTTCTTCCTTTCCTCAGTGACTTTGAGCAGCGACTTCGTGATGATGCAGCTTCAGCGGTGTTCTCCTCGTTCCACAGTGACGACGGGCTTTCAGCGACGGCGGTGACTCCTTGTTGGCAGCGGCGGCTTCTCATTTTGTGGCGGCGACAACTTCGTGCAGCGGCTCTCCGTTGATACTCCGATGGGGACGACGATTGCTTGGAGATCTCCGCAGCTTCAACAATGGCGACGATGTGATTGCGTGGAAATCTCTCGAGGAAGAAGGTGATGGCCATGGATCTCCTTGATGGTGGCCTCGAAAAACTTGGGAGAAGTAGGAGAAGGCCTGAAATAAGATGAAGCTCTCTTTATGGAGGTAGGGGTATTAGGCTTGCGGCAATATTAGGTTTTAAAAAAAACTTTTCTAGAGAGGCTGTAGCTTTTGGATAGGAAATTAGTAACCCTCTTCTTTTGTGATTTCCTCACCACCCAAATTTTTGTTGCCCTAATGTAGCCATACACTTGAAAAAATTTTGTATGTCGGTCTCTTTTTTTTATTGCCGCACACTTTCAACCCTAGAAGAAGATGGGTATATATAGGACAAGGGTTTCTTTTGAATATGGATATGAATAGGAGATTTGATTTGGATTTGGTAGTTTGAATATGAATTTTGAATTGGATATGATGATTTGCAAAGATATGCAATAGGATTTGAAAGCAATTCAAATTGGATATGGAATAAAAAGATCATTGTAAATCTTGCTAATTGATTTGACCGCATCCATCTCATCCCATATAGGACCAAGTCCAACTTGCTTTAGCCAAAGCTCTCTCTCTCTCTCACCCACATAGCTATATGAATAGAAACTCCTCCAAATATAACGTTTCCTCAATCCTGAAACACACTAAGCACACACGTCAGATATAACGACACATTTTTCATCATCAAACCAAGATCCTAGATCGTTGCTTCCAACAATCTCCCCCTTTTGGTGATGACAACCCCATAAAAGATTTGAGCAATAAGTATGGGTGTGTGAAGTGTGTTGAAGGGTGTAATTCAATATGAATCATGAAATAAGATATTCAAGTATTACATCATAGCATGCACAACATTATACCAAATAAAAGCATGCTCCCCCTTCTTTCAAGCTCCCCCTTCAACATTATTTTTCATGCTCCCCCTTCAACAAATAATACGGACATCAAATCTGTCTCAAATCTTCTTTTCTTTCTCCCCCTTTGTAATCACCAAAAGTGGATTAATGAAGTCACAAAAATATTCCATGCAAAAATAAACCATTATTAAATGTAGCGTACAATTTACATGAGTTTTCCAAACAATAAACAATCCAAGCTCATAGAATTTCATAACAAGACTTCTCCACCTTTGTGTAAATGTAGTGATATAGACAATAAAGTACTAAGGGAGATTCAATTTAGAAAATTAGCCAAATCAATCCACATTTTCCAATTTTCACGAATATCACTAGGATTGATTTTTCCCACCTCATCAAAGATGAGTTCAAGTTACCAAGCCCCAAAACATGGCCTAAAAGGACTTTTAAAAGTGGGGTGGCATTGCTTGACGAGTTATATACACTAACACTAATGATTACCCATTTAGCACAAGTTGGATACTCGTGGGTTGTGTATTAGCCATGAAGTGTATCCATTTTTCATACGGAGCAAATATAGTATTTTTTTCAATTCTTTTGTGCTCAATTTTAATTCATGGCTAAACACTTCATATCCTTTAGAAAATTCAGAAATTAATCATTCCTACATTCATTTTCCATTATTCTTCAAAAAAAATCTCCAAAAGCACTAAAAAGTCAATTATCGTGAAAGTGCAAATGTAGGTGTAAAAGTCAAATTTGAAATTTATGAGACATGTCATGGCCACTAAAAAGAGAACAACATGTTCATGTAGCTACAACAATAATGAATTAACTTCTACTAGGGATAGATTTGATCATTCATACAATACCACTTAAGATAAATCATAAAGGGTATTCTTTTATGCTCAATTTTTTGTAAATTTTTTTATTTTTTCAAAAATAAAAACATTAAAAATCATGCAAACAAGCACAAAAAAATAAATCAAGCACACAAAACAATCTATGTAGGTATGCAATGAAATGCAAAGAGGGAAGCGAAATATATATTTGCGTCGCTATTTGGCTAAGGAGCTAGAAATATAATGAGACTTTAAAATTTTGCTTCTCGCCAAACCTCCATCACACCTACAAGAAAGGTGTTAAGTGTGACCTTGGAGTCCAACAAGGTCCCTTAGTGTTAGCCATTAAGATTTAGGAACCCAGACTTGTTTGAACTTTATGGTTGTGTTCCTAAACTTACAATAATAGGATGTATGACCCACACTATCACAAGTAAAGCACTTTGCATGTAAGTTTTTTGCAATAGAGGGTTCATTGTGGAATTTCTTGAATTTTGGCTTTTCAACGTTTTTCAAACCAAAACCAAGTCCTCTTCTATTATTGCCATATAATTGATTCTCTAAAATGGTATCCAACGATTTTTTTCCCATAGAGAATTTCTTAATGGCCATTTCAAGATTAGAAACTTTGGTTTTTAAAAGTTTATTTTCTTCCACAAGCAACGTGCACTTACTTATAAAAGCTCTCTTGTTTTCCTCTTCCTTCTTTTCAAATTCAATCATTTTTCTTTTAAAGTCATTATCCAACATGCAGAATTTATCATTAACCTCTCTAATCACATAGTCTTTTTCAGTTTCGAGCTTAATCAAATCAAGTTTAAGCATGCTAATATTATTCAACAAGGAAGGGCAAGAGAGACAAGGTGCTTCATCATTAAAGCTTGATTTTTCCTTTTTCAATATATCAATAGTAGAGTCACGGGCAACAATTTCAATTTTCAATTTTTCAATCTCCTTAGACATATCATATTCCGATTGTTGCATTTCAAAGTTCTCATTTTGATAATCATCTATAGTGGACTTAAGCTCTACTATTTTATCTTGCATTTCTTTACAAAGAGTAAGGAGTTCAGCTTTACTACCAGAAATTACCTCATCGTGTATTCCCATCAATGCCATGCATGAGATGGCTACATGATCATCCTCCTCACTCTTAGCTTCGCTGTCTATATCCCAAGTTAGAACCTTGGATTTTCCTTTTTCTTTAGCGACCTGAGCTGTCTCATGTGGGCAATCCCTCATTCGATGTCCTCTTTTCTTGCATTTAAAACAAGTCATTCTATTAGTAGCATTCTGATCATAAGTTTGCTTAGAAAACTGAAAAAAGTTAGAGCGATTAAACCTGGGTGCCATTTCTGTTCTTCCTTGCTTGGTCTGGACATACTTTCTGAAATTTCTGACCATTAGTGCTATGTCCTTTTCATCATCTTCACTTTCGCCAACTTTCAGAGCAAGTGGCTTTGTTGCTTTTTCTTTTTCCTCAGGTTTCTCCCTCTCATCAATATTTTGCAATTCAAGCTCGTGGGACATTAAATTACCTATCAAGTCCTCCACCCTCATCTGAGACAGATCTTTCGCTTCTTGGATGGCAGTGACTTTAGGCCTGAAAGAGCTTGGCAGTGCTCTTAATATCTTTCTCACCTACTCAATGCTAGAATATGGCTTACCGAGCGAGCTAGACTTGTAAACAATGTTGGCGAATCTCGCAAACATCTCTGATATGGTCTCCGATGGTAGCATGCGAAATCCCTCGTACTCTATGCTCAGAAGTGCAAGTCTAGACTCCTTCACCTGTGACGTTCCCTCGTGCGTCACCTCCAAAGTATGCCATATTTCCAGCGCAGTTAAACAATGTGAGATTCTATTATATTCAGATTTATCAAGTGCACAAATGAGAGCATTCATAGCTTTAGCATTTAAAGAATAAGATTTCCAATCATTATCATCCCATTTGTCATTTGGTTTTTCAATCTCAACACCATCTACTTTAATAGCAGATAGTTTATATCTTTTTTCAATTATTTTGCCAAACTTTATAATCAACAGAAATAAGGTAGATTTTCATACGATTTTTCCAATAAGCATAATCACCTCCATTAAACTTAGGGGGACGGGAAACAGACTGACCCTCAGTAAAAGAACTATCCATATGGTGATTCATGGTCAAACCTAGGCTAGATCCTAAAACCTGCTCTGATACCACTTGTTGGATTTAGATCCTAGCTTAGGGGATGAATAGGCTTATAAAAAATTCTCGCGCAACCCACGAGAAATCACACGCAGTTATAGCAACAGCAGGGTAAATAAAATGCAGACACAGAGTACACAGCAGGTTTACCCTAGTTTGGTCGCCCCAACGACCTACTCCAGCCCCCAAAGCAGATACTAGTATTGAATAGCGCAATAGGTACAAAACCACAAGTTAGAGCACGCTCAGAGCACCCTCTACGTCTCTACACTCACCAGGCTCTCAGTACCCCACTGTCACGCCCCGCTTCCCTAAAATGGAGGCGAGACGTGAAAAGGTCCGCACGAGAGTGGAGCTGTGAAGCCCATAACCCGATAAGCGTCAATAAAACATAAGCAGGTCCATGTAACCACAAACGGAACAACAATAATAACACAAGGAGAGACAGAAATAAAATCTCAAATCTCAGAATTTGTCCAACATTAAAATTAAGTTCAACATCCAGAAAAGCCACCAGGCTAAAAGAAAGAGTCTAAAGGTCCAGAACAAGGCCAAACAAAGACAAACATAAACAGAGTATAGGTGCTGCGCACCGACAACAAAACAGTCTAAACAACAACACAAACAGTCTCTACGACTGATCGCCCGTGTCCACGAAGTCCTCGTCAAACACAGGCTCGGGCTCGGCGTCCGCAGACACCTCGTCCTCACCAACGAACTCTGGCTCAGGATCTAACTTGTGTCACCCAAAAGAGTAAAGGGGCACATGTCAGCAAGTCTAAAAGACTTGGGCAAGGAAACTGAAAGTAAGGTAAACTAACAACCTAGCAGTTATAGTATGATGCATGGCATGGCAAGTATCGTATGGAAGTAACAAGTGAAGTACAAGTAGCAAGTAACAAGTGGTAGGTGTGACATGTATTGTCAAGTAACAAGTACAAGGGAACACCCACACACGTATGAGTGCCCTATTGCCCGCAGGCTGTATCCAATTACAAGGGATCACTCACACACAGGTGAGTGCCCTATTGACCGCAGGATGTATTCAAGTACAAGGGATCACTCACACACAGGTGAGTGCCCTATTGCCCGCAGGCTGTATTCAAGTACAAGGGATCACTCACACACAGGTGAGTGCCCTATTGCCCGCAGGCTGTATTCAAGTCGTTTTCTGGACCACGAGCCAGATTTGTATTTAACACGTATGGCATAGGGTTATGCCTGCAACGCAGGTGCCTAGCCGGAAACAAGTAGATCGGGCATTGGCTATCAACCAACTCACGTGGCCCGCTTCTGGAACACGAGCTAGGAAACACAAGTACTGTAGTGTGTGCTACGAATGCGACATTCAACATGGATAGCATGGATGACAATTAATTCGCGTACCGTTAATTAAAATTAAACGTGACATGTTAGTTTTGCAACATGATAAATGACGGATCTAACTTCGTTGTCAAGCTAGTTCCTGAAATTACGCCTAGGCGAGTATCATTTCGTCGCCTAGTCTCTTTTACGCCTACACAAGCAAATGGCCTAAGACATGGCCCAAAACTCTAAGTGGCAAGTTTCACTTGCCTAGCACCGAGGATGACGATCAACGAGGCCGTCACACAAATGCTAACTACGGAGATGAGATCGCTGCCATGGCAAAACAATATTAGAACAACATCCAACCTAGTTTTATTAGGGTTTCACAAAAATCACAAATCGGGTTATGAGAACATTAAAGGATCGATCACTACCTTAGGAAGCGGAAGAACGATACCGAGCAAGCACTGCGACGGAAGAAACGATCCGGAGAACTAGGGTTCAGATCTGGAATGGATGGAGAAATCTGGAGAAATGGGATTTTGGGGGTTTTGGGGGTTTTCCGGCGACCTAGAGGTGGTGGCCGACCAAAATGGAGAGGGAGAGGAGCTCTTGATGAATGTGGAGGGCTAGGGTTAGATGGATGATGATTTGGGAAAGGAAGAGGCTCAGGAGAAATGAAAGAAGAAAAGAAAAACGTTTGGGGGTTTAAATAGGAAGAGCTGGCGGCTGCCCAGAAATTAGGGTTTTGACACTGATTAGTCGGTCAAAGACCAACCTCTGACCGACTAGTTTGGGAACTAGTCGGTCGGTTGACCAACGCAAACCGACTAAGTGTAAACAGTAACTCCTGACGAAAAATAGGATTTAGATTTAGTCGGTCAAAGAACAACTACTGACCGACTAGTTTCTCATCTATTCGGTCGACGAACGTTCTTAGACCGACTAAGAATGAATAGTACTTGGTATCAAAATGATCATAGAGCTAGTCGGTTAAAGAACGATTGCTGACCGACTAGTTTGCAACCTAGTCGGTCGACAAATGTTCTTAGACCGACTAACGATAAACAGTAACTCCTGAATAATTAACAAAGCCCACTAGTCGGTCTATGAAGGTTTGCCGACCGACTAAATCGTCATCTAGTCGGTCGGTTCCCCTTCTTGTATCGGCTAACGTGCACAGAAAGTTCCGAAATGGAGCGCGAAGCTCCGGGATCGATTCCTAAGACTCCTAGGCTTGATCTAACAATAAGATATGACCGATATGAAGCCCGTCACGAATGACTTACTCCGAAATCGACGATTCTAAGGAAGAATCTAGAAAATCACGACGAAACGATCGAAAATGAAAGCTACGGAGACGAAGCCCACACATAAGGAGAAAATCCACCAAAACATATATATATAATATAATTAATCCAGATACATGAAAACCAGTCTTTACATCCTCCCCAACTTAAGAAAAATTTCGTCCTCGGAATTTCCCAACACTCACGTGTCCGGGAACAAAAGTGGGAAACGCTCTCGCATCTCATCCTCATTCTCCCAAGTAGACCCTCCAGGCGAGCCGTGTCGCCACATCACCCTCACAAGATTGACAACCTTGTTCCGAAGTGACTTCTGACGCCTGTCCAGAATCTGCACTGGCTGCTGGTCATACGTCATATCAGGGCGAACGGTAATCTCCGAGAAATTCACAGCATGAGATGGGTCGTTAATGTATCGACGAAGCTGCGACACATGGAAAACATTGTGAACCCCCTCCAAAGACGGCGGCAAGGCCAAGCGGTAGGCTACCTCACCAACTCTCTCCAGAATGTCAAATGGTCCAATGTATCGCGGGCTCAACTTCCCTCGCTTCCCAAAGCGAATCACTCCACGATTCGGGGAAATCCTCAGAAACACATGATCCCTAGGCTGAAACTCCAAAGGACGACGTTTAGCATCAGCCCAATGCTTAAACGGTCCTGAGCAATCCTCAACCTCTCCCGAATGTTCCTGACAACATCCACAGCCTCCACGATCATCTCAGGTCCCAACAACTCCCGATCTCTAACGTCATCCCAACTCAATGGCAATCGACATTTCCTCCCATACAGCGCGGCAAAAGGCGCCATGCCAATACTCGCCTGGAAGCTGTTGTTGTAGGAAAACTCCACCAGATGTAGATGTTCCTCCCAAGAACCCTTGAAATCCAACATGCACGCCCTCAGCATGTCCTCCAAGATCTGAATCGTCCTCTCGGACTGGCCATCCGTCTGCGGATGGTACGCCGTGCTGAAACTCAGACGCGTATCCAAACTCTTCTGCAAACTCTGTCAGAACTGAGATGTGAACCTTGTGTCTCTATCCGACACGATACTCACAGGGACTCCGTGAATTCGTACGATCTCATGCACGATTCACGTTACACCACTATCTAAACTAGGAAAAGGAAATAAAACGGAGAGCAAAAGAATTTACCTCCATATATCTCCTCGCTAGCGCCTCAGTGGACTGTCCCACTCGGAATGGAATAAAGTGCGCGGATTTAGTCAATCGATCTACGATCACACAAATCATGTCATTCTGCTTCGGACTCCGAGGTAGTCCAGTCATGAAATCCATAGTGATGTGTTGCCATTTCCACTCCGGAATCGGAAGCGGTTGTAGCAACCCGGCCGTACGCTGATGCTCCGCCTTTACCTGTTGGCAAACCAAGCACTTGGCTACACTCCAAGCCACACTCCTCTTCATACCATGCCACCAATAGTTCAGACGAAGATCCTTGTACATCTTGGTCCCACCAGGATGCACAGAATACGGCGAACTATGTGCCTCCACCATCAACTCCTCTCTGATATCCCCAGCTGGCACACACAACCTAGCTCCAAACCTCAGCGAGTCATCCTCATGAATCAAAAAGTCAGTCCGCAGACCGGCTTCCACCTGCTCCCGAATCTTCACCAGCTTCGGATCCTCAGCCTGACCAGCCTTGATCCGATCCACGATCGTCAACTGTATCTGCATACTCATCAACGAAGAAGCCTCCCCAGGAAGAACAATCTCAACTCCCGACTCGCAAAAATCCTACTGCAATCTCCACTGCGAAGTCAAAACCATCACTGCTGGAAGCCTACTCAGCGCATCAGGAACCACATTCACCTTGCCAGGGTGATACTGCAAATCAATCTCATAATCCGCCATGAGCTCCAACCATCGACGTTGTCGCATGTTGAGCTCCTTCTGAGTGAAAATATACTTCAAGCTTTTGTGATCGGTGAAGATCTTCACTTTCTCACTCAGCAAGAAGTGCCTCCAAATCTTAAGAGCAAACACAACAGCAGCCAACTCCAAATCATGTGTCGGGTAATTCTTCTCATGAACCTTGAGCTGACGAGATGCATAAGCCACTACATGTCCATGCTGATGCAAAACACAACCGAGACCCTTGACAGAAGCATCGCAAAAGATCTCGAATCCTCCACTGCGATCAGGCACTACAAGAATAGGGGCAGTTGTCAATCTCTCCCTCAGAACACCAAAAGCATTCTCACAATCACCCGACCAAACAAAAGGTACATCTTTCCGTGTCAATCTGGTCATCGGCTCAGCAATACAGGAAAAGTCCTTAATGAAGCACCGATAATAACCAGCCAGTCCAAGGAAACTCCGGATCTCAGACGCTGACTACGGAACAGGCCACTCTCTGATGGCCCTGATCTTCTCGGGATCCACTGAAATACCATCTCCAGTCACCACATGCCCGAGAAAAGCAACTCGTCCCGCCAAAACTCGCACTTCGAAAACATAGCATACAGCCGATGCTCCCTCAAAATCTTCAACACTGTCCTCAAGTGCGATGCATGCTCCTCCTCCGACTTTGAATAGATCAGAATGTCATCAATAAAGATAACGCCAAACTTATCTAAAAAGTAGTAGAAGATCAGATTCATCAGATTCATGAAAACTGCGGGTGCATTGGTTACACCGAAGGGCATAACCACAAACTCATAGTGTCTATACTTCGTCCTGAACGCTGTCTTCGGAACATCATCCTTCTTCACCTTCAACTGATGGTAACCACTCCTCAAATCCAATTTAGAAAACACCCTCGAACCTCCAAGCTGATCAAAAATATCATCGATGTGAGGCAACGGGTATTTATTCTTGATGGTTACCGCATTCAGCTCCCGATAGTCCACGCACATGCGACGCGAACCATCCTTCTTCTTCACCAGCAGCACCGGTGCTCCCCACAGAGACATACTAGGGTTGACATAACCCTTCTGCAAAAGCTCATCTAGCTGCTTCCACAACTCCTCCAACTCAGCGGGTGCCATACGATATGGCGCCTTCGAAATCAGCTGCGCTCCTGGAATAATATCAATAGAAAATTCTAGAGCTCGATCAGGTGGCAAACCAGACATCTCCTCGGGGAAGACGTCATCAAAGTCCCGCACAACCGCTGGCCTCTCCAGCTCCATCTGCATGGTCACAATCTCCACCAGCCTGGCCCGAAATCTGACAGGACCAAGCGAACTGCTACCCCAGCTGAACTCAAACACTGGATGTCTGGGAATCACGAACACCACCTTCTTCCTCCGACAGTCGATCATAGCATAGAAGCTCGCAAGCCAATCCATCCCAAGGACCGCATCATAGTTGATGATGTCGTGGACAATGAAATCAGCGTAAAGCTCATGTCCACAAACCACCAACGAGCAAGAATTGCAACCATGATGCACCAAGACCACGCCATTCCCTGTAACGATATTCCAACTCTTGGAAAGAGGGGACGTCGACAAGGAATGCCTCTCCACGAAACTCCGAGAAATAATGCACATCGATGCACCTGAGTCAAAGAGGACTCGTGCAGAAAATGTGCACACCAAAACCACACCTAACAAGCAATTTAACAATCAAACCCTAGTCTGGCAAACAATCATGTTCAAGCAAACAACATAATCTAACAATCAAAACTAGCTAGGAAAGTAACAGCTAGATTGAGGATTACCTGCGATAACCTCATCCACAGCCTCGCTCTCCACAGCGGTCATCAGAAAAGCCTACCTCCTCAGTGGAAAAGCCTGCTGAAAAGCCTGTCTCTGTGGAACAAGAGCTGCTCCACGTCCAGCAGGAACAGACGCTCTCTGCTGCAACGACTGTGTTGCAACAGGTGCCTTCCAAGGCTGCTTTGACCTCGGACAGTCCTTCATGGTATGGGTAGGATCTCCACAGATAACACACTGGCCCAGGAATCTCCTACACTGATCCTTGATATGCCCGATCCTGCCGCAGAAATGGCAAGTCTTCTGAATAGGTCCTCCTGGCCTCTTGAACTGAGCTGGCTGATTAGGCTTGAAACCAGGCCTAACCACCGCTCTGGCCTACTCCATAGGCCTCTTCCCAGCACCAGAAACATGTCCTCTCCTCTGACTCAGGTTCAGCTCCTGCCTCCTCACAGAGACCAGAACCTTCTGATAAGAGTCCAGATCAGAGGAAGACACAAAACTCTGAAGCTCCAAAGCAAGCCCCTGCAGAAACCTCTGAGCCCTCTCATCAGCATTCTGCACCATCTTCGGTGCGAACCGACTCAGCCTAGTGAACTCTTGGTGGTACTGGTCCACCGACGAGCTCCCTTGCTTCAGCTCAATAAAACGCTGCAACATCTCCTTCCTAGCAGCCTTCGGAAAGAACTCCTCATCAAACCTGGACTTAAAGGTAGCCCAAGCTATCGGCTCCACCAGCATCTTCTCTTCCGCATCCCACCAGTTCCGAGCATTATCCTTCAGCTGCCTCTTCGCCAAATCAACCCATCCAGCCGGGCTGATCTTGGCCATCTTCAAATTATCCTCAATGTTCCGAATCCACTCATCGGCAGCCAGAGGACCCTCAGACCCATCAAAATATGCGGGACCCATCTCCCGAAATTGCTTCGCTCCTGGCTCGGAGCGAGGGGCGTCCTGGATTGCCCGACCAGCTCAAACAACTGGAGCATTCTGGACTTGCAGGAGCACGCCCTGCTGCACCTGCATCATCTGAAGCATCATCCGCATCATCTCCCCATTGGTGGGTTCCTGCTCAGGCTCCTCGTCATGAGGTGGCGCACCACTACCACCACCACGGGTGAATCGCCTTACTGCCATCTATTGACACAGAAAACGAAACAATTTAGACTCATAGCTTACGACTCGGATGTCGAACTTAGTTTATTGGACATTCTAATATTATTATCGTCATTCCGATAATTGCAGTTACAGAAGAGACCTGCATGGGCCACCAACAAAACCTGTCACGCCCCGCTTCCCTAAAATGGAGGCGAGACGTGAAAAGGTCCGCACGAGAGTGGAGCTGTGAAGCCCCAAAACCGATAAGCGTCAATAAAACATAAGCAGGTCCATGTAACCACAAACGGAACAACAATAATAACACAAGGAGAGACAGAAATAAAATCTCAAATCTAAGAATTTGTCCAACATTAAAATTAAGTTCAACATCCAGAAAAGCCATCAGGCTAAAAGAAAGAGTCTAAAGGCCTAGAACAAGGCCAAACAAAGACAAACATAAACAGAGTATAGGTGCTGCGCACCGACAACAAAACAGTCTAAGCAACAACACAAACAGTCTCTACGACTGATCGCCTGTGTCCATGAAGTCCTCATCAAACACAGGCTCGGGCTCGGCGTCTGCAGACACCTCGTCCTCACCAACGAACTCTGGCTCAGGATCTAACTTGTGTCACCCAAAAGAGTAAAGGGGCACATGTCAGCAAGTCTAAAAGACTTGGGCAAGGAAACTGAAAGTAAGGTAAACTAACAACCTAGCAGTTATAGTATGATGCATGGCATGGCAAGTATCGTATGGAAGTAACAAGTGAAGTACAAGTAGCAAGTAACAAGTGGTAGGTGTGACATGTATTGTCAAGTAACAAGTACAAGGGATCACCCACACACGTGTGAGTGCCCTATTGCCCGCAGGTTGTATCCAAGTACAAGGGATCACTCACACACAGGTGAGTGCCCTATTGCCCGCAGGATGTATTCAAGTACAAGGGATCACTCACACACAGGTGAGTGCCCTATTGCCCGCAGGCTGTATTCAAGTACAAGGGATCACTCACACACAGGTGAGTGCCCTATTGCTCGCAGGCTGTATTCAAGTCATTTTCTGGACCACGAGCCAGATTTGTATTTAACACGTATGGCATAGGGTTATGCCTGCAACGCAGGTGCCTAGCCGGAAACAAGTAGATCGGGCATTGGCAATCAACCAACTCACGTGGCCCACTTCTGGAACACGAGCCAGGAAGCACAAGTATTGTAGCGTGTGCTACGAATGCGACATTCAACATGGATAGCATGGATGACAATTAATTCGCATACCTTTAATTAAAATTAAACGTGACATGGTAGTTTTGCAACATGATAAATGACGGATCTAACTTCGTTGTCAAGCTAGTTCCTGAAATTGCGCCTAGGCGAGTATCATTTCGTCGCCTAGTCTCTTTTACGCCTACACAAGCAAATGGCCTAAGACATGGCCCAAAACCCTAAGTGGCAAGTTTCACTTGCCTAGCACCGAGGATGACGATCAACGAGGCCGTCACACAAATGCTAACTACGGAGATGAGATCGCTGCCATGGCAAAACAATATTAGAACAACATCCAACCTAGTTTTATTAGGGTTTCACAAAAATCACAAATCGGGTTATGAGAACATTAAAGGATCGATCACTACCTTAGGAAGCGGAAGAACGATACCGAGCAAGCACGGCGACGGAAGAAACGATCCGGAGAACTAGGGTTCAGATCTGGAATGGATGGAGAAATCTGGAGAAATGGGATTTTGGGGGTTTTGGGGGGTTTTCCGGCGACCTAGAGGTGGTGGCCGGCCAAAATGGAGAGGGAGAGGAGCTCTTGATGAAGGAGGAGGGCTAAGGTTAGATGGATGATGATTTGGGGAAGGAAGAGGCTCAGGAGAAATGAAAGAAGAAAAGAAAAACGTTTGGGGGGTTTAAATAGGAAGAGCTGGCGGCTGCCCAGAAATTAGGGTTTCGACACTGATTAGTCGGTCAAAGAGCAACCTCTGACCGACTAGTTTGGGAACTAGTCGGTCGGTTGATCAACGCAGACCGACTAAGTGTAAACAGTAACTCCTGACGAAAAATAGGATTTAGATTTAGTCGGTCAAAGAACAACTACTGACCGACTAGTTTCTCATCTATTCGGTCGACGAACGTTCTTAGACCGACTAAGAATGAATAGTACTTGGTATCAAAATGATCATAGATCTAGTCGGTTAAAGAACGATTGCTGACCGACTAGTTTGCAACCTAGTCGGTCGACAAATGTTCTTAGACCGACTAACGATAAACAGTAACTCCTGAATAATTAACAAAGCCCACTAGTCGATCCATGAAGGTTTGCCGACCGACTAAATCGTCATCTAGTCGGTCGGTACCCCTTCTTGTATCGGCTAACGTGCACAGAAAGTTCCGAAATGGAGCGCGAAGCTCCGGGATCGATTCCTAAGACTCCTAGGCTTGATCTAACAATAAGATATGACCGATATGAAGCCCATCACGAATGACTTACTCCGAAATCGACGATTCTAAGGAAGAAGCTAGAAAATCACGACGAAACGATCGAAAATGAAAGCTACGGAGACGAAAACCACACATAAGGAGAAAATCCACCAAAACATATATATATATATAATATAATTAATCCAGATACATGAAAACCAGTCGTTACACCCACTCACTGTGTTTTCTCTCACTATCAATCCTAGTAACGCTTTCTACCAGCTAGTCCCAAACTAGCTGGGTCCCACTTGTCTAGCCCCAACTAGACAAGTCCCAAAATAGTCACAAAAGATGTGTAAAGTTTCCCCTACAGGGAACGTTACACTAAGACACAAATAAAAGGGTTTAAGGGTTTAGAAATGCTTAGTTTGTGTCCGTGTAGGCGTTTCTGTCAATCAGCACGTTGTCAGCTCTAATCTGACGCAAACGATGTCTCAATCCGACTCCTGGATGTCAAGTTGTGCACTGGTCTGTGCGTAAAGCAATTGTAGTTCAATCCTTTAATAATTGGGCGGTCTGTGCGCAGAGCAGCTCCTTTAAAAAAAGCGGTCGGTGCACTAAGCAATTCAGTTCAACTTCAATAGTTAAGAGGTCTGTGCGCAGAGCAACTCCCTTAAAACTCCTTTAACACGTCAGCTCGATATCGATGGCTTCGTTTCAAATCCAAGGTATTAATCCAGCCGTTGATTCTCTTATCTCCTGTGATCGTGCAGCTTTCGTTCAGCTAGGGCATGCAGGCATAAGCGGCGTTTCTTCTCCGATGACTTCTCTCCTCCGACGATGGCAGTGCGAGCTTCATCTCCGGCGGTAGGTGCTCGACGACACCAGTGACGGCGGGGCTTGAAACAGCGGCAGGAATCTTCGCAGTGACCTTCGACGATGGCGATGGCTTCTTCGAAGGTTGCAGCAGCGGGCTTCAGATGCTCCGATATCTCGACTTCGACAGCGTCTCCTGCATCATCTCCTTTACGGTGATGTGTGTTGCTCTTGATGGCGGGCGACTTCGTCACGGCAGCGACGAGTTCTTCCTTTCCTCGGTGACTTCGAGCGGGGAATTTGCGATGATGCAGCTTTAGCGGCTTTCTCCTCGTTCCACGGCGACGGCGGTGACTCCTTGTTGGCAGCGATGGCTTCTCGTTTTGTGGCGGCGACAACTTTGTGCAGAGGCTCTCCGTTGATACTCCGACGGGGACAACGATTGCTTGGAGATCTCCGCAGCTTCGACAATGGCGATGATGTGATTGCGTGGAGCTCTCTCGAGGAAGAAGGTGATGGCCGTGGATCTCCTTGATGGTGGCTTCGAAAAACTTGGGAGAAGTAGGAGAAGGCCTGAAATATGATGAAGCTCTCTTTATGGAGGCAGGGGTAATAGGCTTACGGCAATATTGGGTTAAAAAAACTTTTCTAGAGAGGCTGTAGCTTTTGGATAGGAAATTAGTAACCCTCTTCTTTTGTGATTTCCTCACCACCCAATTTTTTGTTGCCCTAATGTATGCCACGCACTTGAAAAAAAATTGTATGGTTGTCTCTTTTTTTGATTGCCGCCCACTTTCAACCCTAGAAGAAGATGGGTATATATAGGACAATGGTTTCTTTTGAATATGGATATGAATAGGAGATTTGATTTGGATTTGGTAGTTTGAATATGAATTTTGAATTGGATATGATGATTTGCAAAGATATGCAATGGGATTTGATAGCAATTCAAATTGGATATGGAATAAAAAGATCATTGCAAATCTTGCTAATTGATTTGACCGCATCCATCTCATCCCATATAGGACCAAGTCCAACTTGCTTTGGCCAAAGCTCTCTCTCTCTCTCTCTCTCTCTCTCTCACCCAAATAGCTATATGAATAGCAACTCCTCCAAATATAACGTTTCCTCAATCCTGAAACACACTAAGCACACACGTCAGATATAACGACACGTTTATCATCATCAAACCAAGATCCTAGATCGTTACTTCCAACAGACCATGTATGTACAGGAGATTGTACGCTTACATGGAGTCCCCGTGAGCATCATGTCTGATAGAGACTCGAGGTTCACGTCTCAGTTCTGGAGAAGTCTGCAGGAGAATTTGGGTACGAGTCTGAGCTTCAACACGGCGTACCACCCGCAGACCGATGGCCAGTCTGAGAGGACTATTCAGATTCTGGAGGATATGCTGCGAGCTTGTACGCTCGATCTGAAGGGTTCATGGGAGGACCATCTTCACTTGGTGGAGTTTTCGTATAACAACAGCTACCAGGCGAGCATTGGCATGGCGCCATTTGCTGCCTTATATGGGAGGAAATGTCGATCGCCACTGAGCTGGGATGAGATCGGAGATCGGGAGCTGTTGGGTCCGGAGATGATAATAGAAGCTGAGGATGTCGTGAGAGACATCAGGGAGAAGCTAAGGATTGCACAGGACCGCTTCAAGCATTGGGCAGATGCCAAGAGGATACCTTTGGAGTTTCAGCCCAGAGGTCACGTCTTCCTGAAGATTTCTCCGAACCGCAGAGTCATTCGTTTCAGGAAGAAGGAAAAGCTGAGTCCAAGGCATATTGGACCATTCGATGTGCTAGAGCGTGTGGGAGTAGTGGCCTACCGCCTTGCTCTGCCATTATCTTTGGAGGGAGTTCACGAAGTATTCCACGTATCTTAGCTACGTCGGTACGTAAGTGATCCATCGCACACGGTTGATTTCTCAGAGATCACGGTCCGCCCGGACCTGACTTATGACCAGAAGCCTGTGCAGAGTTTGGACCGTCGACAGAAGCATTTGAGGAATAAGGTAGTCGACCTGGTGAGAGTGATGTGGCGTCACGGATCACCTGGAGATTCAACTTGGGAGCACGAGGAGGAGATGAGAAAGCATTTCCCATTCTTGTTTTCTGATTAGTATTGTTGATTCCAAGGACGGAATCTTTATTTTAGTGGGGTAGAATGTAACGGTCGCTTTCCGACCTTATGAGTTTCTACGTGCACGCACCTTTTCGTGCACGTATTTTATTTGACTCTTTCTTGGTTTCGGTATATACGATGTGATATGCCGTTGTGACCGTATGGAAGTGTAGAATTTTATAGTGATTTTTGGGAACGTCATTTCACGGCTCGTTTTCTCACAAAACAGCTTTGAATGGAAGGGCGTTTTGGTCTTTTGGCACCAACACTCAGTTCCTGATTTTACGATAACTTTTGGTAGGTGTAGCACGTGATCGGACCCCGTAGCCCCGTACTTCTCATCTCCACGATCATCCCAGTATTTTCGGATTTTTTTTCCGATGCCCGTAGTGGAAGTTATCCCCTAATCAATTTTCAGCCGTTGATTAGCCTTAATCATTTTGAATTTCAAACTTAAACCAAATCTAATCAAATCCCTAATTATACTCATACGTATCCTGAAAGTTAGTTGCAGCCACTATTCACACCTCTCCTTTCCCCTATCTCCACTCTCCCTATCTCTATCTCTCTCTCCCATTTAACCAAAAACCCAAACCCAAATATCAAAACTCTTTCATCTTCAAATAGGAAACAGCCCTAGCAGTAAGCCCCTCACGCAACCCACCTTCCATGGATTTTTGGCTTCTCCTCCGGCCACCCAGCAACACCTCCGACCTCCCCTGGCCGCCGGCCACCCTACTGATGGGTTTTCTGGGACCCTTAGGGCACAAAAACTCTATTCCCGTCCTAAGTCGGACGGAACATAGACACAAAAAGAATTTGCAGCGGAAGAAAAATCTAGTTAATCTAATTAACAGGTAGTTAAAACAATTTTAAAATAGCCCGTAGGTACAAAACCATTAGCCAAGATCTATGCCGACTTGGGATGGATCTGACCATCCCAAGAAGGATCTAACCTACTGCGATTAAATTAAACTAATGCTAATAAACTCATACCCGGAATCTCAACCCTGGGACATGCGAGATGTTCCACACCATCTTCTGAGCCTCTCCTCGTCCCACACCGAGCCGCTCCTCGAACTGCTCCCCGAACCGCTCCTCGAACCGCTCCGCATCCCGAGGCGATCAATCCCGTGTCACCGAGCCAACCACGCGCCGAAGAAAGTTTCACGCGAGTGAAACCTTCGTCTAGATTTCGGATCTGAATCCGAACTTCTTTGCGGCTTTGCTAGAGCCCTCAAGAGTAAGGCAGAAATATTAGGGAGATAGAGAAATATTAATTTAAGCCTAGATCCGAGCGTGCTCCAATATTTACGAGAGCCGCTCATATCTAAAGCTTGGGACGAGTTTGGAGGAAGGGGGGAGGCCCCTATTTATATAGGCGGCGAAATCTCCCCTTTTCCGCACAACCGATGTGGGACTAATAATTGAGAGTTAATTTAAATCAAGTTAGTTTGCCAAACACAAAGTGTAAACTTCCGTGAATTTTAACTCACTCTCCGTTGAACTTCAAGATTGATACAACCTATCAATTCGAAGGGTGTTCAACGGTGAACACATAGGAAAAAACAGTTCGTCAATCGGAGTTCGTTTGACCCTCCAATTAATCGCCAAAAGTTCAGCCCATGCCATGTTTTTCGCAAACACAGCCGTCAAAAACTGCTCAGCCCTTTTAGGGTTCTGCACCCAATGTGGGACCCACCAGATGGGTCCCACATCACTTGCCTGAACCAGGGCGTAGCCCAGGCCAGGCCTGGGTGTAGCCCAGGCGCCAGGGCGCCCAGGGCGCCTGCGCCCTGGCCCTGGCAGGGCCCGGGCGCCCAGGCGCCCGAGCCTGGGCCTGGGCCGGGAGCCCAGGCCCAGGTGGGCCTTGTCTTTACTGGGCTTGGCCAGCAGTCCAAGCCAGACCCAGTCTGGCCTGGGTCTGCCTGATCTGGCCTGATCTTACTCTTAGATCTGCTTTGGGCATAATTTGGGCATTTGGCGTCCGATTTAGAAGCCGTTCGAACCTGGGCGTAGACCGGAACATTCCCGTCTTACCCGTGAACTTTTTCTTGCGTTTATTTTATTAAATATTTTCTTAAACTATTTAAAACACATTTAATCTATTTTGCATCATATGCAAATAAGTCCCCTATCTAGGCTTAAATATCATTTGCATCAATATGCAATTTTCTCTTTCTTTGCATCAAATGCAAATTATTCTCCCTAACTAATTTCTACATATTACTAGACGAAGGTCGCACTCTGTGTGAGACCCTACAGCCTGACCCTTACAACAGGTTGGGCTCGAAGCCCTATACGGCAGTGACCACGAGCAGTGGTTTCCGTCCCTGCTTCAGGAATCATCATTATGTGGTTGACTCATTGACATGAGTCTTGTCGGGACCACCCTGACTGTTTCCGTGATGAATTCCGCAGTTATAGTCTCTTCGTCTTAACTATGTCGTGTAGATCAAGTCTAGGGTACTGTCAAACTGTCAACCCCAATAACTTGACTCCGGTTAGTTTCTATCGATCTTTAGTCAAATAATGTTGGACTTCTTCCAACAAACTCTGGCCAGAGATTTTACTAAAGACCGAACTAACCTTACGACACTAACTCCCATTGACCGGGAGAGACGAATCCTCTCTTGATCATTACTCTCCTCGTACGCTTCAAGTGATACCCAATCAAAAGACCTTTCGACAGGCCTTGCCTCGAAGCTAGGTCAGTTGATCTAAGTGGCACTGTTAACGCATAGGTTCGTCAAAATGACCTCAAGTCAAAAGACCAACTAGCCTATCAACACTCAGAGTCATCATTGACAGATTGGTCAATATAACCATATGATAACTCTTGTGGATTGTTCAGTGAACTCATTCTCTAATGAGCACCTGTGTCTCGTCTCTGACTTCGCCAAGTCGAAAGATCATGAGATCATCGCCACCGCTTAACGGTGAAGACTAAGACACAATGGTCTATCCGATGTTTCGATATCCTTGTCTCGAAGCATATACGACCACGAACCCTTTTAGACTTATGCTACAGACGGTCAAACATTTCTCCATGATCGAGATACTCATCTCGATACATGTTTGACCTTGCATAAAGTCTCAGGACTTTACCTAAGTTAATATATAATGTTAACTACATTACAATATAACTTAGATAAATTATTACCAAACAGCTTACTGTTATTTTGAACAAGACGTTTATGCTATTCATACAGAGATAAATAGCCTCGAGGGCATCATTCTCCTACATCTTCCACTTGCACTCAGGCCCATTTATCTCGGTATCTTATACCGTTCTTACACATAAGTTTTCCCGACTTCATGTGGTAGAGCCTTCGTGAGTGGATCTGCTAAAACCGTCTACACTATAGACTTAAGGGGTTTATATGTTCTTGTTAGACCAACCATTTGAATCTCATTCAAATAATTCACTTGGTCTTTCGGAATCCATAATATTTTATTTCTTTGGATCTTATCCAGTTCATCGTACCTTACAATAATCATTTAAATTTGTTAATGGTCATTTCAAATGGCTCATATCTATTTCTGATAAAGTATCAAACTTTTTGATTACTTTGTCAAAATATATGTTCAATTTCTTTGATTCCTAGCATGTAATTTATACGCTCCCACTGACCTTGAAAACTATCTGGCTAATTCATATAAGTTGGTCCGTCTAAATCATATTTAGAAAACCGAACTTATAAGTGAATGCTCCAATTTTCATGGTCAACTTAAGCATTTACATCGAGTTTGGTCCGAGTAGATCTGTACACATCTGCTGGTGAGACGGTTTCAATATAATCTGTTTATAGGAATTAGTATGAAAAACCGTTCTCGACCAACATGATTGCACTTCACTATTTTCTTTCTGCTCCTAATCTTTCAACTTAAAGATTTACTTGCAGAAAGAGAGGAAACATTTTCCTTGGATACGTATGCTAAATTCCAAAATTTATTTACGCATACGGACTTATTCTGATTGCATCAAGTTATAAATCGGAGTTACTACTCTGAATTTTCATCCCGGAAGTTGACTAAGTCATCATCAATATGATGTCTAACTCGACAATTCGTCTCACAAGATTCGAGTAATTATACAACTTCCTAATGATCGATTTAATGAATATCTTATAGATAATGTCCCCATAGAACATTTTCAAAACCTAGGCATTTCTATCTGGGACTTAACCCAAAGGGAGGACTTAACTCAGAGTCTAACTAAGTGCGATTCATATCTTTTTAACACACCGATGAGTTAACAGACTTGACCTGAGAGAAAATCACATTTTCTTTTAATTACGCAAGATTTTATGTAGCTAAGTATTTGACCATTCGATCTAATCGAATCAGTTTAAACACTTATGTCATTTCGTTCTTTATTTTATCAGACTTGTGTTTCATCAAGAACACGTGTCTTAATAAAATATACGAATAACTTATTTTGGTTAATCTAGACTCGGGTACATCAGTATGTACGAGACTGAGTTCGACAATTCATTCTCCCACTGTCTTACAGATGGGTTTCGGCCATTATATCTAAGAGGATAAGACTCACAATTGTCCGTAGACTTCATAATACGAGAGGTCAGACCCCTCTTTATGTGACTTGTGAAGCTTAGTCTCCTGATACGGCCTAGTCTATTTTACCATATAAGTTTGCTACTATCTTTTGTATTTATATATTAACATTTAATATATATATTATCTTTATACATATTACTCATTGCTTCAGAAGCAATATGACGACATTCGTCAAAATGTGTTAACCTTTTGTATAACAATAATTATGAAATCGTGACATCAGAATATGTCACATTTTCATTTCCTCCTCCTTATGCCTTTACTAATGATAAATTAAACTAACTTTCTTAATTTACATTCCAGAGTGCCTTCTTCCTTTTCTAAATCACATTTAGATATTAAATAGCCCAACATAAATAAATAGCTATGCAAGCATCTCATGTATCCAAACGCCTGAGAGTTACAATCTTGAGTGTAACTCAAGAAGTTGCTTGTCTCAAGATCCGGTTAGGATACATAGACTTGCACCGCTCATGCACTCGTATTCGACTCAAACGGTTATATCGAATTCTCGAACTTTGCGGTTCAAAATTGTTTATCCATACAACCTTGAGGGTAGCTCGACAAGTTGTAGGGAGAAACATACTTCGAATATCCTATATGTTCAAGCTGCCTCATATAGAGACGAGTGACATGTAGCGTGAATTTATTTGTTGGACCCAGAACTTAATGACATCATATTTCTTAAGTCTGTTCTTTAGAAGGTCATTTAATGTCAACGAGAATATAGTTTGAATTCTATCAATTAGAATTTAACTTGATATTCAATTAATCAACCAAATTGACCAGTTAACTTATTAAAATATTATATTTTGATTCCTTCGGTAAACATAGTCTTGCCCTAGTTTAGCATATGTTCAATATTAAATATAGGTAGAATGGCTTTTATCTATCTATATCCTCCCACAATTTTTACGATCGTTTCAAAGCTTAATAACGAACGATTTAATCGAATTAAAATTAATGGGTAAGAGGTCCAATCACCTTGAGCCTTACAACCTTGAGTGTAGCTTAACAAGTTGTAGGACTCTGTAATCGGAAGATGACTCTTCATCAATCATATCAGATATGACTCTCTTATTCGGTTTTTACCCCTAGTCATTTGTGATCATGAGTGTGCTCATCCAAATCACAATGTCTAGTCTAGTCGGACCCTTGTTTTCGTGTCTAGCCTGACTTGCTCCGGCGCTCGGTGTATTCACGACACGTCGGTTTGGGTCAGATCTTAGACTACATCTTATGTATTTAAGGAGTTGGTTTCTATAAGGTTGCCATGTCACAGCTTGAGTGTAGCTCAACAACCGTAACACGGGTCCTATAGTTGCCAGCCCCTAAAACAAGGAGGCCTACGGCTAATCTTGAAAAAGATCATTAATGTATTTGACTTAGATATAGTCCAGGGTGTCATACAATCATGATTCGCGACATTGCGGTCCAGCAGAACACAGCCAGGGAATTGACTAAGCCAGAATCACTACCCTTTAAAAAGGTGATCCAGCAAACTTAGCCAAGCACATTGACTGGATCATGGTCCATTGAATGAAGCTTGTCATTTTTATATGCGTGCCATAGACTAAACAGCTTTTATTAACAACTAATTAATCATATCAACTAGTTGCATCCTTAAGTCAAAATTTTAGGATTTGTTTAATAACTTTTATTAAGTCCTTATCAACTATAAGGTTCACGTGCTATCCTAATCGTTATTAGGATTTTAATAAATTTTATTAACAACGCTAAAAAACGAAGTCCTTTAATGAGAATTAATAATACCAGTTAGAATTAAAAATCATTAAAAGGACTACCCTAATCAGGAATTAGGTCTTGAAGGGTTGTTAAAAGTTTTATTAAAACATAGCATGTCATTAAAATTTAATTAATAAATTTTAATCATTTCTTAATGGCTAACCTAAAGGGTTGTCTTGTGTTATCAAATAAGGGACAAGATGACATAGCCATTAAAATAAAGTTACACTAATTTATCGCATAAAATAAAAGTGTACAACTATTTAACAATTAAATAGACTAAAGTTTATCGCATAAACAATTTTAAACTTTTAAAACAGTTTTAAAAGTATCTCATAAATTTAAAACATCCTTTTTTAAAAATTTCCATGCTTAAATTTTTTATCACATAAAATATTTAAACATCTAAAATAATTTTTAAACTTATCGCATAAATTTAAAAAAGCCTTAAAATAAATTTTAAAATTATCACATAAATTTAAAATCATCATTTTAAATGTTCCATGTTTAAAATTTTATCATATAAAATATTTAAACATCTAAAATCCTTTTAAAAACATCCTTTAAAAATATCGCATAAATTTTAAAACATTTTAAAGGGCATCTAAGAAATTATTTTAAAATCATCTCA
This sequence comes from Scilla litardierei, assembly GCA_030789695.1. Classification (NCBI taxonomy): domain Eukaryota; kingdom Viridiplantae; phylum Streptophyta; class Magnoliopsida; order Asparagales; family Asparagaceae; genus Scilla; species Scilla litardierei. Next base: position 447,897,639 of record CM061142.1, read on the forward strand.
TAACTTTAAAACATTTTATAAAGCATTTCAAAGTTTAATAATAATCGCAGGCTAGATCGTTACGCATACCAGGCTCTGATACCACTGAAAGGTTTTCTGGGACCCTTAGGGCACAAAAACTCTATTCCCATCCTAAGTCGGACGGAACATAGACACAAAAAGAATTTGCAGCGGAAGAAAAATCTAATTAATCTAATTAACAAGCAATTAAAACAATTTTAAAATAGCCCGTAGGTACAAAACCCTTAGCCAAGATCTATGCCGACTTGGGATGGATCTGACCATCCCAAGAAGGATCTAACCTACTGCGATTAAATTAAACTAATGCTAATAAACACATACTGGGAATCTCAACCCTGGGGCAGGTGAGATGTTCTGCACTGTCTTCCGAGCCGCTCCCCATCCCACGCCGAGCCGCTCCTCGAACCGCTCCTCGAACCGCTCCGCATCCCGAGGCGATCAATCCCGTGTCGCCGAGCCAACCACACGCCGAAGAAAGTTTCACGCGAGTGAAACCTTCGCCTAGATTTCGGATCTGAATCCGAACTCCTTTGCGGCTTTGCTAGAGCCCTCAAGAGTAAGGCAGAAATATTAGGGAGATAGAGAAATATTAATTTAAGCCTAGATCCGAGTGTGCTCCAACATTTACGAGAGCCGCTCAGATCTAGAGCTTGGGACGAGTTTGGAGGAAGGGGGAGGCCCCTATTTATATAAGCGGCGGACTCACCCCTTTTCCGCACAACCGATGTGGGACTAATAATTGCGAGTTAATTTAAATCAAGTTAGTTTGCCCTACACAAAGTGCAAACTTCCGTGAATTTTAACTCACTCTCCGTTGAACTTCAAGATTGATACAACCTATCAATTCGAAGGGTGTTTAACGATGAACGCATTGGAAAAAATGGTTCGTCAATCGGAGTTCATTGGACCCTCCAATTAATCGCCCACAGTTCAGCCCATGCCATGTTTTTCGCAAACACAGCCGTCAAAAACTGCTCAGCCCTTTTAGGGTTCTGCACCCAATGTGGGACCCACCAGATGGGTCCCACAGCACTTGCCTGAACCAGGGCGCAGCCCAGGCCACGCCAGGGTGCAGCCCAAGTGCCTGGCCTGGGCGCCCAGGGCGCCTGGGCCGCCTGGGCGCCTAGGACGCCTGGGCCGCCTGGGCCCAGACCCAGGCACCCGGGCGGGCTTGGGCGCCCAGGCCCAGGTGGGCCTTGGCTTTACTGGGCTTGGCCAGCAGTCCAGGCCAGACCCAGTCTGGCCTGGGTCTGCCTGATCTGGACTGATCTTACTCTTAGATCTACTTTGGGCATAACTTGGGCATTTGGCGTCCGATTTGGAAGCCGTTCGAACCTGGGCGTAGACCGGAACATTCCCGTCTTACCCGTGAACTTTTTCTTGCGTTTATTTTATTAAATATTTTCTTAAACTATTTAAAACACATTTAATCTATTTTGCATCATATGCAAATAAGTCCCCTATCTAGGCTTAAATATCATTTGCATCAATATGCAATTTTCTCTTTCTTTGCATCAAATGCAAATTATTCTCCCTAACTAATTTCTACATATTACTAGACGAAGGTCGCACTCTGTGTGAGACCCTACAGCCTGACCCTTACAACAGGTTGGGCTCGAAGCCCTATACGGCAGTGACCACGAGCAGTGGTTTCCGTCCCTGCTTCAGGAATCATCATTATGTGGCTGACTCATTGACATGAGTCTTATCGGGACCACCCTGACTGTTTCTGTGATGAATTCCGCAGTTATAGTCTCTTCGTCTTAACTATGTCGTGTAGATCAAGTCTAGGGTACAGTCAAACTGTCAACCCCAATAACTTGACTCCGGTTAGTTTCTATCGATCTTTAGTCAAATAATGTTGGACTTCTTCCAACAAACTTTGGCCAGAGATTTTACTAAAGACCGAACTAACCCTACGACACTAACTCCCATTGACCGGGAGAGACGAATCCTCTCTTGATCATTACTCTCCTCGTACGCTTCAAGTGATACCCAATCAAAAGACCTTTCGACAGGCCTTGCCTCGAAGCTAGGTCAGTTGATCTAAGTGGCACTGTTAACGCATAGGTTCGTCAAAATGACCTCAAGTCAAAAGACCAACTAGCCTATCATCACTCAGAGTCATCATTGACAGATTGGTCAATATAACCATATGATAACTCTTGTGGATTGTTCAGTGAACTCATTCTCTAATGAGCACCTGTGTCTCGTCTCCGACTTTGCCAAGTCGAACGATCATGAGATCATCGCCACCACTTAACGATGAAGACTAAGACACAATGGTCTATCCGATGTTTCGATATCCTTGTCTCGAAGCATATACGACCACGAACCCTTTTAGACTTATGCTACAGACGGTCAAACATTTCTCCATGATCGAGATACTCATCTCGATACTTGTTTGACCTTGCATAAAGTCTCAGGACTTTACCTAAGTTAATATCTAATGTTAACTACATTACAATATAACTTAGATAAATTATTACCAAACAGCTTACTATTATTTTGAACAAGACGTTTGTGCTATTCATACAGAGATAAATAGCCTCAAAGGCATCATTCTCCTACACCTACCACCTCCGGCCCCCTTCTATCTCCTCCGTTTTCTCTCTCTAAAAAGCCCTCAAACCCAAACACAACAGATCTGACCCACCGGCTTCCAACTCATGGCCAGCCGCCGGCCGCCGCAGCCGCCGGCAACCACCACCCCCACTTTATTCCCCTTTGATCCTTCTCCGCTCTGTAACTTCCCTCACGCTTATAGCCCACCTGTAGCTCCGTGAAACCTTGTCGGAACACACCGTATCGGTTGTTTTTGACAGATCTTGAAGCTGAATTTCAACGCTGGCTCACGATCACCTCCGACCACCCCCGGCGTCAACTCCACCACCGTTGGCTTCATCTTGAAGTCCTTTCACTTCGGCAATTCCTGTTGTCGTTGTTCATTGCTGGATTTCCGCTGAGATGCGTGACAACGAACGTTGCATGAATCTGTCCTCTCCGGCTTCTCACGGCCGCCTACCGCCGTACGCTCACGCTGTCGGCCACTCATCGGGCCAAGCATCTTCCACTGATCCTACTTCACCTACCGACAGCTCCCTTGGACCTTCGGAGTACATGTGCGTCACACACGTGGTTTTAGCCGACGTCGCCGTTGTCGTGAAGATCCGTTGTGCTACCTGCAATGGGAGGACGATCGCTGTTAGCTCGCTGATTTCACGCCACCACCCCACTGTCCAGAGGTACCTCGCTGCACTACCCGCGGCCGAGGAGTTCCAGACGACGCCGACGCTTCACCGTTCAGACCCGATTTTCGCTTATTGAACGACGTCACAAGACGGACCATCACCGACGCGACGTTTCGACAGGATGCTCCGGACAGACGACACACTCGCCACCGCAGGCAAGTGTACTCACTTGTACTTTCGGCCGTGTTTAGGCCTTAGACTTTTAGAACTGTTAGAATGTAAACAAAGAGAACCGGACGTGAAATGATAGCGTTCGGGATCCCCTTGACAGCTTAGACTTGACGACGAAGTCTAAGTGCAACAACAATAATTGACACCTTAGGATTTTCATGTGTGTGCGTGTGTGTGGATCCACTATACATACTCTGTGGGCAATAGGGCACTCACCGAGTGATCCCTTGTACAGATGCACAGCCTGCGGGCAATTGGGCACTCACTGAGTGATCCCTTGTACGGATGCACAGCCTGCGGGCAATAGTGCACTCACCGAGTGATCCCTTGTACGGATGCACAGCCTGCGGGCAATAGTGCACTCACCGAGTGATCCCTTGTACGGATACACAGCCTGCGCGTAATAGGGCACTCACACGACAGAGTGAGTGATCCCTTGTACGGACTTGTCTTGTGCACTTGGGTTGGGGTAGGGTTGAGCATGCGCACGGGGAGAGGGTCTGATCCCCCTCGAACCGTAAGGCATGAACCCTTCGAGTCACACGTGTATTTTCTTGTCTTGTCTCGTCTCGTCTCGTCGTGTCTCGTCTTGTCTTGACCCGTTTAGGTTAGTCCCGTAGTCGGTAGCACACGTTACAGCTACAGTGTGTCGTGTTTACTTTTCCTGCTCCGTTTACTTTCTTTAAATGCCATGTTATAACCCCAGTATGTTAATCAACCAGTAAATCGTTGCTTTAAATTAAAATACACTTGCAGTAGAGTCTAACATTTCTGTGTAGACTTTACCTGATGTACATTTCCTTTTCTCTTGGGTACTGTACGTCAAGTGTTGAGTCGGAGTACATTGACGAGGTGGACTTACCAGAGTACGTGGAACCCGAGGACGTCGACCCAGAGTACGTGTCTGAGGAGGACTAGAGCTAGAGGTTCCTCACTGTTGCTGTTCCAGATTTCTCCTGCTTACTAGGTCGGGTGTGTAGCACCGTTTACTTTTTCTGTCTAGGTTGGGTGCTTGCACCAGTAGTTTTCTTTCAGTTATAGTAGCCGTGTCAGGTTTTTGTTTAGACTCTCAGTACTTTCTGGATGTTCGTTTGAATAAAATGAATGTTTCCTTTTCAGTACTTTTTGTTGTTCCGTACTTTTCTGCAGGGATCTGTTCCTTCGTCTTAGAGTACCACACAGACGCTTATTGGTTCCGAGCTTCACAGCTACGGCCTAAGCGGGCCTTAGTCATGCTTTGCCTCCGTAGTTTTGGGAAGCGGGGCGTGACACACACACCCGTGTCAAAAGGAGATAAATTTAGTCTTAAGCAGTGTCCAAATAATAATATTGAAGCCAAGTATATAGAGAATATCCCATATGCATCTGCAGTGGGAAGTCTTATGTATGCACAAGTATGCACTCGACCAGATCTTGCATTTGTAGTGGGAATGCTAGACAGATACCAAAGCAATCCAGGAAGAGAACATTTGGTAGCAGCTAAAAGAGTCTTTAGATACTTACAGAAGACTGAATTGGGTTCAATATTACATATTTAACCCCCTAATTAGTCCTATTTTTTGCTCATATGATAATAAATTGTTCTCTAATTCATACGTATTTTGTACACAATTATTTATTAGAGAAAACACTTAATTTGAGCACAAAACAGCAATTAACTGAGTATTTCTTCATATTTTATATTTTTCATGGCAAGCTCTCGTTCTCACGATTCTAACGACTATTTATTTGTATTTTTCTGAGATCTGTGCTAATTACTATGAATTTTTAAATGCAGAATACTATTTAAAAGGAGAAATACGCATCCAAATACGCAAATACGGCCGTCGGCCAATCAATGGCCGCCACGTGGCACGATCCCCGCCGTCCCGCATTCATCCTACAGTCGCAGCTCGGAGCGATTGCGATAAAGTGTCGACCGTTCGATCACGATTGAACGGTCGACATCATCTTTCCATCGACGAAGAGGAGCGCTCGAATTCTCGCCACGCGACGCAATCCTAAGCGACGCCCGCTCGATCCGACGGTTCCCGAAGCCCCCGAAGAAAAACGAAGAAGCGGCGACGTGGCGAAGCGGCGACGTGGCGAAGCGACGACGTGGCGAAGCGACGACCGCACGATCCAGATCCAACGGGCGGAGATTACGCCGACTCGATTTCGAATACGCGAAGCGGGTTTGGGCGTGCGGCGGCGAAAGATCCGATTAGGAATGCCACGTGTCGCGCTGTGGGCAAATCCCGCTCGATCCAACGGCTCATATTTGCGCCGCTCGGAGATGATGGTGCGGGTGCGAAAAAAATAGCGGGTTTAGACCCGTTAAGCCCTCAAACCCGCAATGTTAATATATAAGCGTATTTCTAGGGTTTTTGGGGGTATTCTGGCGTATTTTGGGACTTTTGGAGCGGCTACTGTGCGTATTTCTCCAGGAGAAAATTCTGAAAATTTCCAGAGACTATTCTTCCTATTCTCAGAGAGTTTTGGGTTCTAAGGAGGAGATTTGGTGATAATTTCTTGAACTTATACCCCGTATTTGGTGTATTTCTTTGTATTTTGCTTTCTAAACGATGTATTTTGCTATCAAATCTGATTTTTATTGCACCATGCGTGGCTAATCTCTTTGTGCTATGGTTGTGATGTAGTTAGGAGTATGTAGTTGCTAAATCTCATGTCTTTAGCCCTATTATCATGTCAAAATTGCTAGTTTTGTTGATTTCTACAACGTATTTGATGGGTATTTGCTTACTATCGATATTGTTGATGTGCCCTATGGCTAGGCCATGATAAGGCTAGCCAAATTGTGTTCTCTAATCTGAACTTATCGCTGCGATTATTGTTTAATGAAATCAACATTGCTAGTAATACGTTTAAGGCTATTTTGACTAGTTTTCATTGATTTATCTTCCGACGCCTTCACGCCTTGACCGGGTGAAGCGTCGTGTGACATTGAAAGACGTGAAATTTCAGCGACTATAAACTCCTAATGAACTCACAACCGTAGCATATTTGTCTCATTGGATACCAAACTTTCGTGACACCGTAATACTTTTAGGAACCACTTTCTTTGCTACAAATCCTTACACTATTCTTCACCTTCATAAAGGTGGTTGTTTTCTTAACCGTATATTTTATTTGATTAGTTGAATTTGTGTTATCTCAGGTCGACTTGTCCCGAGGATTCGACTCTGGACTCTCCAGATACTACTTGCACGATCTCCTGCGCTTGGGAGTAAAGCTCATATTGTTTTGAGAGAGGCAAGTTTTTGGTGCCGTTGCCGGGGACAACGGTATCTTTGATCCACATTTTCAGCTTTTCAGAGGAGTACTCGGTGAGATCCTTCCACTTTATAGCTTAGTTTTAAAACAAAAAAAATATCTCTTTGCTAGTTTATGTGGCATAGGACCTCTGCTTCACACAGATTGATAAGAATTGAAAACATGGCTAATAATAACGAACAACCTCTTGTACACCCACAAGAACTACCATTGAGTGCTACTTATATGCCCACTAGAGTTGCTTCTGAGTCATGCATTGTTTTGCCTGAGGGTGCTCATTCTTTTTCGCTTAAAGCTGGGGTGATCCAGATCCTTCCCTCTTACCATGGAGAGGATAGGGAAAATCCTTACTTGCATATTAAAACGTTTGAAGAAGCATGCTCTACACAGTTGGATGGAAAAGTTAGTAATGATGTTGTTTATCTTAAACTTTTTCCATTCTCATTGAAAGACAAGGCAAAGAATTGGTTCAATGCATTGCCTCCTAGATCTATTACTTCTTGGCTAACCATGCAAACTGAATTTCTGAAAAAATTCTTTTCTTTGGCCAGGACTCAAGCTTTAAAGAGGCATATCATGTCTTTTTCGCAGAAGGAAACTGAAGCATACGATCAAACTTTGGAAAGATTTAAGGAGCTTCTGTTGGCGTGCCCACATCTCGGTTTTGACAAGGAACGCACCATTGGATTCTTTTACGATGGATTACAGCCGAATACGAAGCAATATGTAGAGATGATGTGCAATGGAGCTTTCTTTGAGAAGACCCCGACGGAGGCTTGGGCATATTTGGAGAACATCGCAGAGAATGCAAGAAGATGGGAGCCACCTTCAGAATTTGACAGGTCCATGTCTACACATCAAACAAAAGGAGGCTTGCAGACTTTGAAGCCTGAATATGCATTGATGGCACAAGTGGAGGCACTGGTGACGCAAAAGCTACAAAATATTGATCTCAGAGCAGCAAAGGCAGTCACATCAGATTCATACTGCGTCATATGCAAGAAGCCAGTTCACGATACTACCGTCTGCCCACTGATCCCAGCAATTAAAGAATTGGGCAGAAATCCAGAATCAGAGGTGAATTGGGTGGCAAATCAAGGCTACAACTCCAATTGGAAGAACCCATCAAACCAAGGAGGTGCTTCATATCAGCAGAAGCAGCAGACATCCACTCCCTATTACCATCCCAACCACTCCAACTATCAAGGAAAAAGGGAGCAGAACAACGAAATTCAGAGTCTCACTGCTGCAGTTCAACAGATGGCTCAGATGCAACAATAGCTCACTGAAAAATTTTCGAGATTTATAGCATCACAAGACAAAGGTAAATTACCTGCTCAGCCTATTGCAAATCCTAACACGAATCCCTCTTCTTCTTTTTCAGGAAACAACGTCAAACCATGTCAGGCAGTGACTACATTGCGTAGCGGACGTGAAATTGAAAAACCAGAAATGCCTAGACATGAACAACCAGCTGAGGAGAAAGAGGAGGCACAAGCACCTGAAAGTTTGCAGGTTGAGGAAGAGGTAGCAGAAAAAGAGCCAGAACCATATGTACCTCCAGCTCCATTCCCACACAGACTTGCTCCACCATCAAAAGACAGGTATCAGGCAGAGATAAGAGATATCTTCAAGCAGGTAAAAATTAATATCCCATTACTTGATGCAATCAACCAAGTGCCTGCATATGCTAAATTTCTGAAGGAGCTATGCACTGTAAAGCGGAGTCTAAATGTGAAAAAGAAAGCATTCTTAACACAACAGGTAAGTGCAATGGTACAACATGACACTCCTCCTAAATATAAGGATCCAGGTTCTCCAACTATCCCATGCATTATAGGAACTAAGAAATTTGGAGATGCTTTACTTGATTTGGGATCTAGTGTTAATATTTTACCTTACTCTGTTTATGTGCAGCTTGGATTGGGAGAGCTGAAGACGACACCTGTGGTTTTACAGTTAGCAGACAGGTCGGTAAAAATCCCACGAGGATGCGTGGAGGATGTGTTGGTCCAGGTTGACAAATTCTATTATCCCGTGGACTTTATCGTCCTTGATATTCATGGGCCACAATCAGGTAATTGCACCCCGATTATATTAGGACGTCCATTCCTAGCAACTTGCAATGCTATGATAAATTGTAGGGATGGACAATTGAAGATAAGCTTTGGTAACATGAAACTTGAGCTAAACATTTTTAAATCATGTAAGTTACCTGCGAATGTTGATGACGTGAAAGAGGTATGTTTTATTGAGAGCTTAATCGAAGATTATTTTGATGCTAAGTATGAATGTTCGTCCAATTTTATTGATTATAATTTCGAGGATATTGATGAATCTTATTTTGTGCAGGGCAAAAATGAAAGATCAAGGGATGCATGGGTGCCAAAGTTCGAGACATTGCCAGTGGAATTGCCACCACAACAACCTTCAGAGATTGAGCATCCAAAGTTGGAATTGAAGCCTCTACCAGACTATTTGAAATACGCTTTCCTTGGAAATGAGGAGACCTTCCCTGTGGTAATATCCTCTAAACTCACGCCTGAACAAGAATGTGCTTTGCTTGATGTGCTTAGGGAACACAAAGGGGCCATTGGATGGTCTATTGCGGACATTACAGGTATAAATCCCTTAATTTGCACTCATCATATTTATCTTGAGGATGATGCCAAACCAACATGTGAGATGCAACGTCGATTAAATCCTACTTTGAAAGAAGTTGTTAAGGGGGAGATCCTTAAGCTACTTGCTGCAGGTATAATATATCCTATTTCAAACAGCAGATGGGTTAGTCCCATACAGGTGGTTCCGAAGAAATCAGGCCTCACAGTGGTAAGAAATGAGAGTAATGAGCTTATACCGATGCGGACCACCACAGGTTGGAGGATGTGTGTTGATTACAGAAAGTTAAATGCTAAAACACGAAAAGATCACTTTCCATTACCTTTCATTGATCAAATCTTGGAAAGAGTAGCAGGTAACGAATTTTATTGTTTTCTAGATGGTTATTCTGGCTATTATCAGATAGAGATAGCTCCAGAGGATCAAGAGAAGACTACCTTCACTTGCCCCTTTGGAACTTTCGCTTTTAGGAGAATGCCTTTTGGATTATGCAATGCACCTGCTACTTTTCAGCGTTGCATGTTGAGCATCTTTAGCGATATGGTTGAGAGGATTATGGAAGTGTTTATGGATGACTTCTCTGTATATGGCACTTCATTTGAAAATTGTTTATCTAACTTAGCTCTTGTCTTGCACAGGTGCCAGGAAAAGAACTTGCTGTTAAACTGGGAAAAGTGTCATTTCATGACAACTGAAGGTTTGGTTCTTGGACACCTAGTCTCCAAAGCAGGTATTCAGGTAGACAGAGCAAAAGTTGAGGTGATTGAGAAGTTGCCTACACCAAAATGCGTCAAGGACATACGATCCTTTCTAGGCCATGCAGGATTTTATCGAAGATTCATAAAGGATTTCAGCGCCATCTCCCGTCCCCTCTGCCACTTATTAACTTTAAATACTGATTTCATATGGACACAAGAGTGTCAAGTTTCATTTGATAAATTAAAGAACTCACTTGTTTCCTCCCCTATTTTGCAGGTTCCAGACTGGAGCATGCCATTTGAAATCATGTGTGATGCAAGTGACTACGCAATGGGGGCAGTGCTTGGGCAAAAGAAAGAGAAAGTTCCTTGTGTGATCTATTATGCCAGTAAAACTTTGAATGAAGCACAACAGAACTACACTACTACGGAGAAGGAGTTGCTAGCGGTGGTGTTTGCATTGGAGAAATTCAGAAGCTACATATTGGGATCCCCTATTCTCATCTTTACAGATCATTCTGCACTGAAATATCTTTTATCTAAAAAGGATGCTAAACCTAGACTCATACGATGGATTCTTCTTTTGCAGGAATTCAATATTCAAATCAAGGATAAAAAAGGAGTTGAGAACAATGTTGCAGATCACCTTTCTAGATTGGCGGTGGGAACAGAGTCGCCTACCATTCCATTGCGAGATTCCTTCCCAGATGAGCAGCTTTTCGCCATTTCTACCCTACCATGGTATGCAGATATAGCTAATTATTTGGTGACAGGTAGAACCCCTCCACATTGGTCTTCTTTAGATTTCAAACGCTTCAAGCATGAGGTAAAATCGTTCTATTTTGATGATCCTTATCTTTTTAAATACTGTGGAGACCAAATTGTAAGGAGATGTGTACCCGACCATGAGTTTGATAGTGTGTTACATTTTTGCCATGGTGGGGTATGTGGGGGGCATTTTTCAGCTCATAAGACTGTTGCCAAAATTTTACAGAGTGGTTTTTATTGGCCTAGTATGTTTAAGGACGCTTATGCCTATTGTAAATCATGCGTGCGTTGTCAACAGTTGGGGGGAATTACCAAAAGAAACATGATGCCATTGAATCCCATGCTAGAAATAGAATTATTTGATTGTTGGGGTATTGATTTCATGGGGCCTTTTCCACCATCTTTTGGATATATATTTGTATTGGTTGCCATTGATTATGTTTCTAAATGGGTGGAAGCTATTCCTTGCAGGTCCAACGACGCTTCCATTGTGCTGAAATTTTTGAAAGAGAACATCTTCTCGCGCTTTGGAGTACCAAAGGCCATTATCAGTGATGGAGGTTCTCATTTCTGCAATAGGCTCTTTGCAAATCTAATGAAGAAATTTGGGGTGACACATAAAGTTTCAACACCTTACCATCCTCAAACAAATGGGCAAGCGGAATTGGCGAACAAGGAAATCAAGAACATTCTTCAGAAAACAGTGAATCCAACACGCAAAGATTGGAGTCTTCGCTTGCCTGAAGCTCTATGGGCCTACAGGACAGCATACAAGACTATCTTAGGGATGTCACCGTTTCGTTTGGTTTATGGAAAAAATTGCCATCTTCCTGTTGAATTAGAGCACAAATCTTTTTGGGCAATTAAAACACTTAATTTGCTTGATGACTCATCCAATGTTTCTCGTAAATTGCAGATCATGGAGCTTGATGAGATACGACGAGAGGCATATGAAAATGCAAAGCTAGCAAAAGAAAGGATGAAAGCTGTGCACGACAAGATGATCATACGAAAGGAATTCAAAGTTGGAGACAAGGTTCTGCTGTACAATTCAAGACTCCATATATTTCCAGGGAAGCTGCGCTCAAAGTGGACGGGACCATACTTTGTCAAAGAAGTCTTTTCACATGGAGCGGTGGTCTTAGTGAATGAAAAGGATGGCCATGAATTCAAAGTAAACGGACAACGTCTGAAACATTTTCAAGAGCTTTGGGCCAGAGAGGATACCACCATTGAGCTCACAGATCCACCTTCGGGTGGTCACTAATCAGGTGTGTTCTTTCCATGACTCCCTCTCCTTAACATTGAGGACAATGCCTATTTTAAGTTGGGGGGAGGGTATAAACTTTTAGGATTTTTTTATTTTTTTATTATTTTTTATTATTTTAGTAGTTCCCTTTTCAAAATTTTTTTTATAAAACAGGGGTTGAGTCAAGAATTATCACCAATGCTTATTACACCTAGAAATGAACCTCATATGATGACAATTCTCGAAGTCTATTCACCACTGTTCACATATGATTTATTTTCCTCCACCGCTGTTGTTAAATATTTCATTCTCATTCGATATGAATGCTATTACTCATGGTAAATCTCCCTTGATATATCTCTATGGTAGTATTAATGGATGACTTAATGAATCTTGAAGTTATGAATTAGCAAGTCGTATGCTTTCAATGGAACACACCATCACAAAATGACTGGAGCATCGCTTTACATCTCATATTCATTGCTATTTGCATGCTTTGTGTGATCTTGGGTGGAAAGTCTACACTGTCTTTTGAAATGATTAGGATAACCCATTCTTGTGAAAGAATAAAGAAAAGGAAGCTATCTTGCCAAGTTATTTATGTACGCACAAAAGAAAGAATGAAATAAGATGAATGAAGAAAAATGAATGAACGAATAAATGTTTCATTAAAGAAATAACTTGGTTGGCTCGATTAGTACAGTCCGAGGGGTCCTTCTTGGCCTAATGCCCTATTATCGTCTGATTTGGGAGCCATTGACTGGAACCTCAATCATTTGATGGAGCGATCCAAGTTATACATTTTTTCTGCAAATGTTGCTTGATGCGCGTTACGCAGAACCAATAAAATGAGAAAAGAAGAGCAAGAAAAAGTGTGCATCATTAGCAAGGCAAGAGAACTTCCAAAGCTTAAGGATAGCACAAGATATGGTGTGATTTCCTATGAATGAAAATTGACGTGTGTATGTCTTGATGCCAATCTATTTTTGCTTGCTTTGCATGATACATCTACGCTCCAAGTCATATACTTTGATTGAAAGGTGTGAGCCATTGATTTTGCATACCATTCGCTATGAAGTAATGTAAAGTGGATTTAAGTCTATTTAATGACCATTTTAGAGATACTTGCTTTTCATTGTAAACCCATGAGTACCATTATATAATGAGCATGAAATCTTGGCATTAGTGTGTGGTTATATTCTTTTGTCGTTGTAGTATGGTGGTGAGAAAATTGAGATCTGATATGGTGATCTAGGTGTATATTTGATATCGTAATTCGCTTTTTTTTGCTAGAGACTAGCAAAACGCTAGTTGGGGGGTGTGAATTGGGTTCAATATTACATATTTAACACCCTAATTAGTCCTATTTTGTGCTCATATGATGATAAATTGTTCTCTAATTCATACGTATTTTGTACACAATTATTTATTAGAGAAAACACTTAATTTGAGCACAAAACAGCAATTAACTGAGTATTTCTGCATATTTTATATTTTTCATGGCAAGCTCTCGTTCTCACGATTCTAACGACTATTTATTTGTATTTTTCTGAGATCTGTGCTAATTACTATGAATTTTTGAATGCAGAATACTATTTAAAAGGAGAAATACGCATCCAAATACGCAAATACGGCCGTCAGCCAATCAATGGCCGCCACGTGGCACGATCCCCGCCGTCCCGCCTTCATCCTACGGTCGCAGCTCGGAGCGATTGCGATAAAGTGTCGACCGTTCGATCACGATCGAACGGTCGACATCATCTTTCCATCGACGAAGCGGAGCGCTCGAATTCTCGCCACGCGGCATAATCCTAAGCGACGCCCGCTCGATCCGACGGTTCCCGAAGCCCCCGAAGAAAAACGAAGAAGCGGCGACGTGGCGAAGCGACGACCGCACGATCCAGATCCAACGGGCGGAGATTACGCCGACTCGATTTCGAATACGCGAAGCGGGTTTGGGCGTGCGGCGGCGAAAGATCCGATTAGGAATGCCACGTGTCGCGCTGTGGGCAAATCCCGCTTGATCCAACGGCTCATATTTGCGCCGCTCGGAGATGATGGTGCGGGTGCGAAAAAAATAGCGGGTTTAGACCCGTTAAGCCCTCAAACCCGCAATGTTAATATATAAGCGTATTTCTAGGGTTTTTGGGGGAATTCTGGCGTATTTTGGGACTTTTGGAGCGGCTACTGTGCGTATTTCTTCAGGAGAAAATTCTGAAAATTTCCAGAGACTATTCTTCCTATTCTCAGAGAGTTTTGGGTTCTAAGGAGGAGATTTGGTGATAATTTCTTGAACTTATACCCCGTATTTGGTGTATTTCTTTGTATTTTGCTTTCTAAACGATGTATTTTGCTATCAAATCTGATTTTTATTACACCATGCGTGGCTAATCTCTTTGTGCTATGGTTGTGATGTAGTTAGGAGTATGTAGTTGCTAAATCTCATGTCTTTAGCCCTATTATCATGTCCAAATTGCTAGTTTTGTTGATTTCTACAACGTATTTGATGGGTATTTGCTTACTATCGATATTGTTGATGTGCCCTATGGCTAGGCCCTGATAAGGCTAGCCAAATTGTGTTCTCTAATCTGAACTTATCGCTGCGATTATTGTTTAATGAAATCAACATTGCTAGTAATACGTTTAAGGCTATTTTGACTAGTTTTCATTGATTTATCTTCCGACGCCTTCACGCCTTGACCGGGTGAAGCGTCGTGTGACATTGAAAGACGTGAAATTTCAGCGACTATAAACTCCTAATGAACTCACAACCGTAGCATACTTGTCTCATTGAATACCAAACTTTCGTGATACCGTAATACTTGTAGGAACCACTTTCTTTGCTACAAATCCTTACACTATTCTTCACCTTCACAAAGGTGGTTGTTTTCTTAACCGTATATTTTATTTGATTAGTTGAATTTGTGTTATCTCAGGTCGACTTGTCCCGAGGATTCGACTCTGGACTCTCCAGATACTACTTGCACGATCTCCTGCGCTTGGGAGTAAAGCTCACATTGTTTTGAGAGAGGCAAAGACAAAAGGTTGTATGCTCACATATAGGAGGTCGGATAATCTTGAGATCGTTGGGTATTCTGACTCCGACCTTGCTGGATGCCAAGACAGTAGAAAATCTACGTCTGGCTACATTTTTATACTACCCGAAGGTGCGATTTCATGGAGAAGCACTAAGCAAACTCTCATTACTTCCTCTACTATGGAGGCAGATTTTGTTGCATGCTACGGGGCATCAAATCATGCAAGATGGCAGTGAAACTTCATTTCAGGACTGCGAATTGTCAACGGCATTGAAAGGCCACTCAAATTATATTGTGACAATAGAGCAACAGTCCTATATTCAAATAACAATAGGAGTTCGTCTAAATCTAGGCATATAGATATCAAATTCCTAGTTGTGAAAGAAAGAGTTTAGAATGGTTTAATAAGTATTGAGCATATAGGGACAAACTATATGGTTGCAGATCCGCTCACTAAGGCATTAACGCCGTCATCTTTTCATGAGCATGTAACTCATATGGGTGTTATATATTTAGATGTCATTTGAAAAGTGGGAGTGTATTATGTTTGTCCAGCTTAATATATATTGTAATGTCATGATATTATTCGGCTATTTATATAATATTCAGTTCATTCAGTTATTATTATGATCTGAACTCCGATCTCATAAGTTTACCTTCAGTTGGACCAGTTGGAAATAGGCATGCATAGATCACTTAGCATGTTATTTCCATGCCACACATCCACACTATCTGTCATTTAGTTGAATTGATACTTGTAAGCAATGTGAGTTTAGTTGCGTGAATTTTGGCAACAACTGCTCCTTTGTTTCCTGTATCAGTGAGACTAATGGACGAGATGTTTTAAATTCAGTTGTGTACACACATTAAGTTTTACAGAGTAATGTATGTGTGACAAGATGAGTTATTTATACACATGTCTATGTAGTCCAAGTGGGAGATTGTTGTAATTATGGACTTCATATCATTGTATATAACCTGTATTTGCATTTGGACGTGTGGACGCACATGTGTTGCATTAATTTTCACATATATATTACTAAAGAATTAATTTAGGACCTAATTGTAATGATCAAATTATGATTTATGCTCCTATTTAATTAATAAAAAGTGTGAGGACTTATTTGTAAATGTGTGGAATTCCTGATGCAATTACTAATTTCTGATGGGCTAATTAGTTAAATGCAAAATCTATAAATAAGGGGGTGTGGTCCTACGTTATTTTTTCTTTACACTTTCTCATTTAGAAAAGTGTGTAAGACAAAAGGAAGAGAAGAAAGGGCTTCACATCTCCCTCTCACCATTCGTACGATCAACAAGAAGACTCAAACTCAATCTTCTTCCTTCTTCTTCATGGATTCTTCTGGTATTATTCCGCATTCTCTCCAAACAATTTCTAGACAAGTTTTTCAATGTTTTCATGAATTTCTGAAAATTCTTTCAAATGGTATCAGAGCCAACTTGATCTAGGATTGTTTGGTTTTGATTCTATGATGGTTTGAAATTTTTTATAAGTGATTTCATAGAAAATTCATGGAAGTTTTAGGTTAAAACTACAGTTTTTTTTGCGTTTTTTTGGGCGAGTTGCTGTTTCGCATCTGTTTCGCTGCATAAATTTTTTTAATTAAAAAAAATTAACGCATGGGCAGCGAGACTTGAACCAGCAACCGTATAGACGTGTGCCTAATGATTTACCGCTGAGATAAGTTTTACTTTTGTAAACACTATCTCATTAATTTATTTAAATGCATTGCAATACTGAAATTTAAAAAAATTGCTACTGTCAGGTTTTGATCCCAGGAACCCAAGATACCCTTAATTTCGCTCAATCGCTGGGCTATTACAACCTGTATATTTCAAAGGTGTAATATATTTATTTGAAGTATACCCGTATTGGTTAAATATTCATAAAGGAAAATATTTTGTTTGTTGAACTTGTCAGGGTTCAAACCTGCAACTACTTCGTTGCATGGACTAGGCCTTTACTATTGGGCTAATGATCCAGTATGCTATGTTTCAAAAGCAAATCTTACATAAGTAAACTTTATGTTGGTTTTAATTTATATACAAAATAAAGCAAGGGGTTGCATTCAGTGGGGTTTGATCCTGCAACCATTGGGTAGCAAGGAGAGTAGTTAACCACTAGGCTATATTTTCTCTAATGTTAGAATCATGTAATTCTTTTATTTATATGAATTACTTCGGTAAGTAATTATTATTATTTTTAATTACATTTTATTTTGTTTTAATTATTGGGCTCTACTCTATACGAGATTGGTTTTCATGCCCTACTCTATAGAGATTAGCCTTAATATTGACCTCTACTCTATAAGATAGAGATTAGCCTTAATATTGTGCCCTACTCTATAAGAGACGGGCTTTCATGACCCACTCTATAGAGATTAGCCTTAATATTGTGCTTTACTCTATATGCGATTGGCTATCTTGCCCTACTCTATAGAGATTAGCCTTAATATTATGATCTACTATATATGAGATTGGCTTTATGGCTCTACTCTATAGAGATTAGCGTTATAATTATACTCTACCTTATATGATATTACTTTTAATGTATAATAGTTAGAGATGAATGTTTTTGAATTCAAAGATCATATTTCGATTTGACGACAGTCAACTAATCTGTAAGTGAAGACGAGGTTACATGGTCTTTGCAATTACCATACCTACAAGTATGTGATTATACGAGGAATAACATAAAGTTGCTTGCATAAGCATTCTCGGGGTTTTCACTTTAATTAGCAAAACAGTATTGTCACCCAAGTGACCTCTGCTGTTAAACTTTTTAATTTGTGAATAACTAAGTTAATTTTGTTTGCATTATTTCAAGCGAGCTACATGTTGGCCCAAATGAAAACTGTTGTTTGGCAGAAATTAATGTGTACATGTGGTAATGAATATTGATAACTATTAGATGTACCTTGTGAATACTTAACTGGACCAAACAAAGGTTGAGTATTTGGCTGTACAATGTTATCTTTCTCGATTACTACACCAAGTTGATTGCTAGCGAGTCGAATTTTAGTCCAAAGACTATATTTGATGTTGCATTAATCAACTTGCAGATGGGTTGTTATTATTCATTTAGTTAATCACTAATTTTTAATAATTAAGACTATGTGGCATACATGACAAAGGTTGTTAATAAATAATTACTAACATTATTAATATAATCATCAGATTTTTGGAAGGGCAACATACCTGATAAAATAATTTTATAATTACATTAGGACATTATCATTAACCCTAGTGTCCACAATTGATGTCAAAACAAAAAAAATATGGAATTTGATCTTAATATATTTTGTTTATTTTAACTTTCATTTCTATAATCAACTTGCTAAATATATGGTCCTATTTAAATGCATTAAATAACTAAGCTATATTTTATAATTCTTGTTGAAAAATATCAAAATGTGTAGGGAGACAAATGTACAGTCATTGCCATTCCAATGTGCAGTACGATAAATATATAACAAATGAGTTCCTTTACTCAAAATATCAGAAGTTAAGCAAATGCTTGTATCTAATGAAACAGCCGTTTAGAGTCCTTCATTATATCGTTGAAAGCATTTAACATTCAACATATTCATCGGTATTGGCCTAAAATTTGGGTTTAATGTAGCTCTAGCATTACTTTCAAAAGCACGGCTTTCTCCAAATCAAAGAGTGTGATCGTATCTAGGTGTTTTCATTGGTAATGTGTGACTAATGTACTCATGTTAGAACATATTTCATGTCTGTAAATATTTTGACAATACTTACATTGTGCTAAAATAACTTTTGTGATTTTATGCCTTAATTTTTCATGATGTGGCCAGGCTGAATCATTACCTTGGTCAATTTTTTCATATTACTCTGTCATTCCAACATTTTGAGCTTCTACTTCACATTTTATAATATTATCATGAATAGATTCTAATATGCGTTGTGACAAAGAACCACCATCTATTATACAATTCACGACTTTGTCCTACGTGGCGGCAAAATTATGACTAGGACAAAATCTTTGTCTTACGTGACGGCCAAAGTATGACTAGGACAACTTTGATGGCTGTGCTTTTCCAAATAAATAAAACCAAATAACACAAAAGTTTTTCGATTTTAATTTTTTTGTAAATCTCACATTTCTTGGTATCCAAAACAAAGATTTTAACTGAACCGTGTCCGAGGGCACGGGTTATAACTAGTCCATAATTAAAAAAAGAGTTATAGAAATTATTGAAGGAATAAGTAATAAAAAACAATAATAACAAATTTTTCTGGAGAAACATACAAACGCTTAAGAACAGAGACATTGACACTGTATTTTCTTCTTCCATCACAAATACATAAGAAAGGTACAGATTACTGTTGAGCCATGAATAATGAGAGACTTGAATCTTGAGTATTTGAGAAATTGAGATAGAGTCAGAGAGTTTTGTTGTACGTCAGTATGATCATCAAAGATCAGGTGATGAAGAACAAGCGGCAAACAAATAGAGTGCTATGAAGATTGTAACTTTAAACCGTTGACTAGTGATCGGCCCGGAATTAAACTCTGGAAACGATGTCATCTTACCGC
The DNA here is from genome assembly GCA_030789695.1 of Scilla litardierei. NCBI lineage: Eukaryota > Viridiplantae > Streptophyta > Magnoliopsida > Asparagales > Asparagaceae > Scilla > Scilla litardierei. The sequence goes on from CM061142.1 coordinate 447,917,312, forward strand.
AAGCGCACAATACAGCGGCGAGCGGGTATCGCACAGGGGGAGGCGGTGCCACACTACCTATCTACTCTTAGGTTGAGTTAGACTTGCGAGTTTTATTGGTGGGGATGGATTATAAAATGTCGTAATGGTGATGGATGTGAAGGTCGTGTCACTCAACGTCGCAAAATAACTCCACAAAAAGAAATAAATAAATAAAACAAAGAGAAAACAAATGAGAGAAATATGACTAGGGTTTCGGTATCCTCACTACTGTTTCGGGCACGGGATGAAGCTCATACGTGTCTAGGGATCGAATCATCCAATGAGTAGATAATATGTTGTGCGGGCTCTTTACTTCGGTGCCACCATCGTGGATCGCCTAGTAAGCAATATATGGGCGTAACAAACGACTAAGGTTAATGCCACTATCGTGGATCACCGCACCGAGATTGACAATGTTACAACCCTATTCAAACGTGAGGGGACTTCTTAAGACGAGTGCCACCATCGTGGATCACCCTGTCCATCGAATTCCCATCACCCCCGATGATAGCAAACCACAACATAACTCTACGGCCCCTCGATTTCTAGCTACGTTGTAGCGATGCCAATATCTTGAATCGCATAGATGCCACCATCATGGATCATCTTTTTCATTACGGAATACCCTTGATTATTGGGTTTATCCTAGGGTGAGTTTATCAACCACCAAGAGTTGTCAAATCAAGGGTTCTAGGGTTGTCAATTCCTAGATTCGATTGTGGTAGAATCTCTTCCCTAGGCTAAGGTCTCAACAATCAAAGAACCCCCAAAATTGAGATGAGTTTGGTGCCAATATCTTGGATCACCATCTCCATCAAATATGATGCCCTAGCAATAGGATTCAACCTAGGCCTAGCAATAAAAACACTCCAACATAGCAATAGATATGAAATAAATGCAGAATACTGCTACCATCATAGGAAAACAAGAAGAACTAAAATAGAATTCAAAGGAATAAAAATACTTAGCTTGATACAAGAGGATGGGCATATGGCATGGCCTAACTCCAAAAGTGTCCCCAATAGCTCCCAAGAAAATAACCAGCTCCTAAGAATAAGATAGATCCTCTCTCACAATGACCGCTCAAACCCTAGAAACCCCCAGCAAACCCCCTTTGAAATTCGGCCCAAAGCTGTTTTTGGCCGCAACTTAAGTGGTGGGCCCGAGTTGACTCGGACCGAGTGGAATTTCCACTTGGACGAGTGGCAGATTTCAACACTGCATCATCATCTTGCAAAAATTCCACAGATTTCATCCAACCTCTGTTTGGCACCTTATTAGCAGCGTTAGAACCGTCATGAAGTCTACTATCCATGAAAAATATGAGAAAAATAATTTGCGAACTGGAATGATAGAAGATCGCAAAAGATTGAGAGACTATCCTGAAATCTAGGCGTCTCTCCTCACTTGACCGAGGGCGGTTGCACTCGGTCCGAGTGGCTTTCATGCTGGGTCGAGCTACAGAGGCTAGAAATACGCTTGAAAACGACGCTCTGAAATAATTCTAACTCAACCAAGTCACCTAGGCACTCGGTCGAGTGGACGTGTCTGCTCGGTCGAGCTGCAGAGGCTACAGAAGCCTTGAAAATGTCGTTTTGTCTATAATTTAACTTAGTCGAGTAACAAGGCTACTCGGTTGAGTAGCTTCAAGTTCGAACAGCCGCTAAGTCTAAGCCCCAGCTCCCTTCGCCTTACCCACTCAGACCGAGTGGGATTGCCCACTTTGACCGAGTGGTCTGGAATTGCTGAGAGGCCTTGGAACTCCATTCTTTCGCTCTTCTTCTTTCTTATTCCTCTTCTCCTCATCAAATCCTCTTCTCCACCATGTCAAGCATGTCATCATGAGTCTTCATGGTGCTCTCACATCGCCGATCATCCACTTGACTCCAAATTGTTCCAATATTGCTCCAAATCCCTGAAATACAACAAAACGCTCTCAAAACCACATAGTCCCAAATAGTTGTATAAAAGCGTATAAAATGAGGATTGAAGGGGAAAATGTGTCGAGAAAATATGTGACTAATCATGTAAAATAGGATCATATCAAAATCCCACAATCTTACCTCTAACTCGTCCTCGAGGAAGACTAATAAGAAGTTCAACGGGAGACAAAAATAATAAAATAAAAGAGATCAAAGAAGAGAATTTACAAGATCATTTCCTCATCTCATGTAGCACACGCAACAACAACTAAGCAATAAAATAGCATGCACATCAACATATAGCATTCTAGTCTAGCATCATGCATATATCATGAATTTTCAATAAAGTATAGAGAACTCAATATCAACATGAAAATAGAGAAGAAATCATATTATAGCCTACCAAAAATATACTCATTCCAGAGAATTTAAGTTCAAACTCCACAACGGATTCTCTATCCAGCATAAATGTATCATGATCAAATACCAAGCATGCAAGATATAAATTTGTTGTTCATGATATGAAATAGTGAATTCAATTGAAGTTAAGAAGTCACCACACTAGACCTTTTCTTGAGTGCTAAAAAACTTCAACTTTGCCCATGTCTTTATTCTAAATAGAAATGGAGATAAGGATATGTAATTTTTGTGTTTTTATTCTTTTGGCTATTTTTTTGGCCGTTTGTCTTGCAAACTTGCGTAAACGCAATGGAGTAAAAGGAGCAGTCTATGCATCTCAGAGCAGACGATCTTAGGGCATCGGGTTACAAGGAACCCCAAGGACCTTTATTTAGGATATTTATTTGATTTTTGTATTTTTGTGATTTTTGCAAACTCACGTAAACGCGATAAAATGCGAAGATGGTCTTTGACCATTTATTTGGCTATATACAAAAGAAAAGGAAAAACATAGATTCTAGACATTGGCTTGGTATCAGAGTTTATACTCATCAATACTAAAACTCATTAGTTATACTATTTTTCTTGAATCATACTCATTCATGAAACGTACTTAGTTATCACTTAAATCATGCAAATAATTCATTCATTTTCACATTTAATTCATGCAATTCAACTGTTTCGAGAATATATATTGTGGAAAATTAACTCAGCTATGGAAAAGTATATTGAGCGGGCAATCTAATCAAGGAAATAACTTTAAATCAATCAACTCAGGTTCAAAATAAAATCCATCATATAAGTATAAAAATGCTACATGAGTGTGTAAAGAAAATCAGTCAAGTGTGCGTAGCTACAAAGTGCAATCATGGAAAAAAATCATTTCTAGTCTAAAAAGAGAAAATAAAAGATAGAAAAATAGACACAATCACACAATATCATGCATGAATACACACATAAAATGAAAACAAGATGGAAAAATCGAAAAAAATGATGCAAAAATTTTAAAAAATTCTAAAGATCCTAAAAATAAAGTAAAATGCGACTAATGCAACTCAATGTCATGGAAATGCACTCCCCCAAGTTTAAACTTCACATTGTCCTCAATGTGTTCATAATGGAAAAATAGTGAAGGACAACGATGGAAAATTTTAGGGGGGGAAGAAAATGATGATATGAATGACATGAATCCTAAATGCAACTATATGCACATGCAGTGATGCATGAGAGCGACTTCCCCCATGCTTAAACCAAACCATCCCGTTCATTGACTCAATCAATAAAATGTCACGGGTTTGCTAAGCATGATCAAGTCAAACTAATAAGAAAGTAAGTTTATCATAAAAGAAGTGGTCAATGGTGTGTGAGAAAAATGATGAGGCATAAATAGTGTGGAGAAGGCAATCATATAATGTAATGGGTTTTGGGGTGCAAAAGATTTTTGTTATCGAGATATGTGGTTGTTTTTATTCCAGATATCTAAAGTAAAAAAGCAATAAACTTATACGGTTCTCTCGTTGTCAAGAGGATTTGAGATTATTGAAAGCAATAAAAAACTACACTACGGCTACACTACTGGATTGATACCACCTGTAGCAAAAGACAGATCCAGTATCTTTGTTGGTGCAGACAACTGCTCCAACTGCTCCTTCTGTGGTTCTGCCAGATGCGTGTCTCCACGGACTCCATCAGATTCTAGCAATGAGACTCTCAGCATCTCTCCAAGGACTTCACATATACCCTGCAAGAGATAAGCTGCATCAATCTGATGTGGATAATTCTTCCCCAAAATAAATGTATTCTAAAGAGAGTTGATTATGGAAGAATATTGCATTTATTACCCCCTCATTTGATTGTATTTTGCATATATCTAATATCTATCTGGTCTCTAATACGCATATTATTGAAAGATCATTTCATTTTAGAGCATATCTCTTGTTTATACGCAAACTACCATTTTATGGCCTAATTTTGTCTGATTTGTATTTTTCAGATGAAGCTTGCAATTGTCCTAATCCAACGGCTATTTTTCCATATTTTTCGGAGATCGGAGCAATTTTTTGGGATTAAAAAGGTCCTGTAAATGTGTTTAAAAGAAGAAAACATTAAAAAATAAAAAAACTGTCAAAAAACAGGGGGGCCTGCCCGCTGAATACAGGCGGGCGCCTACCCGCCTATTCAAACAAGGGGCATCCGCTCGTTTACAGGCTAGTCCGCCCGTGTTTTCCACGCAGGTGGCGTCCGCCAGTCCTCTTTGACCGCCCGACAGTTTTGATTTTTTGATGGGTTGCGGGTCTGCAAGCCGCAGGCCCGTTAAGCCTAAAATGGCTATAAAATGCAGTCTTTTGCTCATATTTTGGGCATCCAAGCTCCAAATTGAGTGAAACAAATTTTGGGGGCTTCTCTCCCAAATTCCAGAGGAGTTGGAGCAGCTGTAAGAGAAGTTTGGAGAGGTTTTGGCATCATTTTGGCTTCGTTTTGGGTGAAAACTCTCCACTTTTCTAAGTTTTTATTAGTTTTGTATTATGATTTGTAATCAAATGAATTTTGTATTAATAATATTTGTTGTTTTTATTACCATGCTAGCTGAAAATATTGTGGGTGTGTTGTTTAGTAGTTAGTATTGATGGGTTTCATGTTTCATGTCTTCATAGCACTTCTTTTAATCTAAAACGTTGAATATGTCGGTTTTTGTTATTTTGATTAATTACGCGCTATCCGAGAGGAATCCGCTTAGGATGACATGCCGTGAGGCATCGTCTATATGCACAAACCCGTAGAGGGGCCCAAGGAGGGTTATGAACCGCGATGTTCATCTATTTATACGTTATTGTCTAGAAAAACGACCGATTCAACGTTAATGTAATTTGCTAAAAAAATCACAGTTCTTTTAAAGTTAAATCATCTGATTCGCATACCTTGGCCTGGATGAGGAATTGATTCATCCATAAAGAATGATTACCATGATACCCTACAACACTAACGAAAACACATCACACTAACACTTTTACCGTATCACTTTTTCACGTTATTTTTCGTACACGTTTTACCTCAAACCAAAAACCCAAACAAAAATTCAACTCCAAAGGGTCGTTTATACTTCATTAAATTATTTTCAAGCAAGTTTCGGATGGTAAAACTTGTAGATTAGTTTGACCCTGAGGAATACGATCCTGGACTCACCAGGTTTACTACTTGACCGACTTCCTATGCTTGGGAATATAACTACAACATTTGGGTCCAGTCAAGTTTTTGGCGCCGTTGCCAGGGACAACGGTCTATATTTTCTTATGATTTCTAATGAGCTTGAAAATTTTGGTGAAATTTGTCCACTTTTTGTGTATATATCCTTTGTATATCCATATTTTCAATTTCTTTTTTTCCTTTCTTTTGGTTATTTTTTTGTTACGTTTTCTATAACTAGTTTTTATTATAGGTTTTGGATGTTTGTTTAGAGTGTCCCATTTTACGTTTGTGATTTAAAATTTGTTTATTTTACACTTTTAAGTTATTTTGTTTTCTTTCTATTTTTACTTTTTTTTACTTTTCTTTATATTTTTACTTCTTTATATAATCCCAAAATTAAAACTTTATAATTTTTTTTTTAAAAATGGATCGTGATATTGACAGTGATGCTATCGTTTTCGAATTTATTACAGGGTTGATTCAAATCCTACCATTTTTCCATGGTACGGAGGAGGAAAACCCATATTTACATTTACAATAATTTGAAACGATATGCCGCACATTATTTTGTGGGAATTCATGCATTGATAACTTATTCCTTAGATACTTCCCATATTCTTTGAGAGATTTTGCTACACATTGGTTTGAAACATTAACTCTTGACTCAGATTTTACTTGGTTGTCGTTTCATGCTGAATTTCTTCGAGTATTTTTTTTTATATCTTCTTTGCGCAGGTACAGGAGCAACAAGCCACGAAGCATCATATATCGAGCTTTGGTCAAACTGATGAGGAGGTCTACTATCAAGCTTGGCATAGGTTCAATGATTTGATGCTTGCATATCCATACCACAGCCATGATGATCATCTCCTACAGATCTTCTACACGGGATTACTGCCTTTTGTGCGAGATTTCGTGCAGACAAGCTGCAATGGGGAATTCTTTGCTTATTCGACCGAGGAAGCATGTTGGTTCTTGAATGATCTTGATGAGTATGAGCTTGCACTCCAAGTTCCACAGTCAGCCCAAGGTTCTGCCTGAGGGCTCATTCCAATGCGATCCTCTGGAAAAACTTGAAGAGCATATTGATGGGGAACATTGGTGCCAAAAGAAAGAGGATGAATGACTATATCTTGAGGAGCAAGAGGAAATGGATGATGTGGTGCAAGTTGACCATGAGGGAATCTACATTGATGATGACGATGAGGATATATGCGAGGGAGCGAGCTTACAGACCAAGATGGAGCCCGAGCCATACGTTCTTCCTACTTCAGTGCAGCAGTTCCCACTTCCTTCACCGCAGGAGGAGATTGATGGCGATTACGAGATGGTCTACATTAAGCCAGCAATGTTTTACCCTCCAGATCCACTTCCGCAGAAACCACCTCCTCCTGAGGCAGAGTTTCAGATCGTGCGTAGCGACACAAACTAGGGGGTTCCCGCAATTTTATGCACTATATTATTGAATCACAAATTTCAATTCCATACACTTTTGATTCAAAATGTCTTCAATTGAATTTAAACTCTTTAGATAACTTTGACGACCCATTTTGGAACACTTTTGTTATAGGGCATGAGGATAACACTTGGATTGATGCAGCTCGTCTGGGAGTTGGATTGATGGAATCCAAGAAGGCTGGTAGAGGCCTAGCTTCTCGGCAGCTGGCTGAGGAGTGCAAGGAGTTGATCGTGCAAATGCCACCTCTGCTAGAGATTTTGGATCCTCCTTTTGTGTGGAGACAGTACTTTCACCATACGCGATGCCTATCACTTATTGGATGTCAACTTTTACACAATTACCTTTGGCGTCGCCATCTCGAGCACTGACAGAGGATATACGCAAGGAACTTTTGGAACAAATTCCTCCAGCGATAGATATCTGTGATCCTCCATTTGGGAGGCTACTGTTATCTCTTCCCTTTTTACCCTTATACGTCGTTATATTTATTTGAAAGGGAAGCTATTTGTTTATGCATTCACATATTCTGATCTCCATATTTTATTCTACTACACTTTAAACATTGAGGACAATGTTCATTTTAAGTTGGGGGGAAGTAGTAAACAATATATCATATATGTTTTGCATAAACAATATATATAGTTTGTATAAACTGTTGTTAGTTTGCATTTACAAGTTTGCAAAAAAAAAATTGTTTTCATATGTTTGCATAATAAAAAAAGAGTGTGTTGTGTTTTTCACCTGAACCATCTATATGTCCTTATGAAGTGGAAATTCCATCGTATTTAATTGAACACATATATTCATTATTGTAAAATAGATTAAGAATCTTTTACCCCTGCATAGAATTTTAAATTATCATGACTTTTATGTAAATTAGTGCATGTATCCGCAGTTGTAATCTCATGAAACTATTGTTTGGTTCAGGCAATTTCATGTCACGTATGCGTTTATGAATTGGTAATTATGTGAAGAATGTTATAAATTCTCAGGATAAAGGCCAACCACATACACAAGCTTGCTGATTAGTAGATGATGGAGAATTTTACTCAAACATGTCTCATGTCAAAAAGAAGAAGAAAAGCAAAAAAAAGTGAATAAAATGCACCGTTCTTCCAGCTTCTATTTAGTAGCCGAGTCCTCGTGCCTCAGGAAGCATGGGGATTCACGTCGAAAAATGAAGTATGGGGGAGTGCATAATAATCTTTAGACATTCCGAGTTATTAAGCCTGAGGGGTTTTCAAAACCTAATGCCCTAAGACCGTCTGGTTTGGGAGTCATTGACCTAACGCTCATTACATGTATTGCTCTAAAATGTTTATAAAATTAGAAAAAAAGAGATGAGATTTTTTGAGTGGATTCAAAATAATGATCTTATGATTTGGATGTTGTGGTGACATAATCCAAGGAAAATTACATCCTAGGACACGTGATTACATATTGATTAAACAATTGCATTTGTGCGATACAGAATATGTGTGGATTGAGATAAAATGTAGATTTTTGCATTGGTCCATGAAAACTCATGATAGTTATTGAACTTTGTTGGGTAATCTTATTTTTAATTCATTTTTTGGGGTGAATGAAATTTTTTTGGAATATTCGCTTATTTTGCTACGATACTAGCAAAAAGCTAGTTGGGGGTGTGATTCTGGAAGAATATTGCGTTTATTACCCCCATCATTTAATTGTATTTTGCGTATATTTAATACCTATCTGATCTCTAATACATATATTATTGAAAGATCATTTCATTTTAGAGCATATCGCTTGTTTATACGCAAAATACCATTTTATGGCCTAATTTTGTCTCATTTGTATTTTTCAGATGAAGTTTGCAATTTTCCGAATCTAACGGCTATTTTCCATATTTTTCGGAGATCAGAGAAATTTTTGGGCATTAAAAAGGCCCGGTAATTGTGTTTAAAAGAATAAAACATAAAAAAAATAAAAACTGTCGGAAAACAAGGGGGCCTGCGCACTGACTAAGCGGGCAGGGCCCGCTGCTGACTACAGGCGGGCACCCGCCCGTTTACAGGCAGGTCCGCCAGCGTTTTCCACGCGGTCGGCGCCCGCCAGTCCTCTTTGACCGCCCGCCAGTTTTGATTTTTTGATGGGTTGCGGGTCTGCAACCCGCTGGCCCGTTAATCCTAAAATGGCTATAAAATGCGGTCTTTTGCTCATATTTTGGGCATCCAAGCTCCAAATTGAGTGAAACAAGTTTTGGGGGCTTCTCCCCCAAATTCCAGAGGAGTTGAAGTAGTTGTAGAAGAAGTTTGGAGAAGTTTTGGCATCGTTTTGGCTTCGTTTTGGGTGAAAACTCTCCACGTTTCTAAGTTTTTATTAGATTTGTATTAAGATCTTTAATCAAATGAAGTTTGTATTAATAACATTTTCTGTTTTTATTACCATGGCTAGCTGAAAATGTTGTGAGTGTGTTGTTTAGTAGTTAGTATTGATGGGTTTAATGTTTTATGTCTTTATAGCACTTGTTTTAATCTAAAACGTTGAATATGTCGGTTTTTGTTATTTTGATTAATTACGCGCTATCTGAGAGGAATCCGCTTAGGATGACATGCCGCGAGGCATCATATACATGCACAAACCCGTAGAGGGGCCCAAGGAGGGTTATGAACCGCGAGGTTCATCTATTTATACGTTATTGTCTAGAAAACCGACCGATTCAACGTTAATGTAATTTGCTAAAAAAATTACCGTTCTTTTAAAGTTAAATCATCTGATCCCCATACATTGGCCTGGATAAGAGATTGAGTCATCCATGAAGACTAATTACCATGATACCCTACAACAGTAACGAAAACACATCACACTCATGTTGGATCTGGATCCTAGCCTAGAAAGGGGTGAATAGGCTTTTAAAAATCATCACACATAGTTAAAAACACAAATAGGGTAAATAGAATGCAAGCACAGAATCCGCATCAGATTTACCCTGGTTCGGTCGCAGTAATGACCTACTACAGCCCCCAAGAAAATACTGGCATTAATATGTTCCTTCTGTACACCTACAATGGGGTCCTAGCTCCAACTCCCCACCTAGACTGTACCACACTCTAAAAAGTACAGAACCCTATCAACCTAGTAAATGCGTATCTTGACTGCAACAATACATCAAGGCCCTCTTGTCTAGCCCCACCAGACAAGTCATAAAAGAACACAAAAGTGGTAAAGTTTTCCCTATGAAGATCTAACTAACTACTACACAAAATAATAAACAAGAGTTTAGAAAGCTCAGTTTGTGTAGCGGTGGTCGTCTTCGTCAATTGGCACAGGCCAGCTCTCGTCTGGCAAGATATAGATGTCTCGTCTCATCTACAACTCAAGTTGCCGCTCTCGCTTGACTCCTCTTTGATTATTGTGGCCTTATCTTGATGGTGCAGCAGCAATGCGTGGACAGAACCCTGCAGTGCGTGCGCAGCCCCCTCCCCCCTGCAGTGCATGGACAGCCCCTTGTTTGATCTAGCAATCCATGTGCAGACCCTTCCTTGATGTTTTAGCAACCTCCTCTTGGTGTTTGGGTGCTGCAAATTTCGGCTATGGTCTCTCCTCTTCAATGGCAACTTGCGGCTATGGTTCTCTTCTCGTCAATGGCAACTTGCAGGTATGGTTCTCTTCTCAGATGTTGCGACCTTGATGATTGCTTCGGCTATGGAGTTGCGCAAGGAGATGTGGAGAGTAACTTGGAGATGTAGCTTGCATCCAAGGGCTTGGAGGAGATGAAGAACTTTGGCCAAGGAGATGATGAAATATATGAAGCTATTCAGAATACAACTCATGCTAAAATAAATACCACTTATTTAATACAGAGATTAAAATCAGAAAAATATCACCATGTTATAGAGCACTGATTTGTAATCATCCTGATGCAAACGGTTCTTCAATCCGAGCTATGTGGAGAAAGTAATGCACTTTTTAGCGTCGTCCGTCGAGCTCCTTGCAAAGTTGCTGTCATGAAGGTTTTCTCTTGGGTTGTGGCCGAATTTCTTTGGTTTCCTCTCTCTCTCTCTCTAAATCTCTCTCTTTGAATATGGGTTTATATAGTAGAGGATGGGATATGATAGAATCAATTAGAATCCCATATTTGATGAAGATTGGAGGGAATCCTAGTTTGATTAGGATTTGAATAGATCTCTTAGGATATAGAGTTTGAATATGAATGGCTATGGAATTCAATTTGTATAGCTATAGGATTTGATTTAGATCTCATTTCAATACTAATTGGATTAGGATTTTAGATTCAAATGGAATAGGAGATTTGATAGGATCTTTAATAGATTTGAATCAATCAAAGGAGATTTGAAAGAGATACTCCATATCATTCCATATTGGAATAGAATTAGAATGTCAATGGGGATATGAATCAGTCTTAAATTGATATGAATAAGATCCTCTCCAATTTGACTTGGTCCAATATTTGTAGCTATAGTCACCATCTCTTTGACCAAGTCCAAGTTGCCATATGAATAGCCATTTCTCCATCTTCCAATTTGTTATATGAATAGCAATTTCTCCATCGCGTTGACTAAGTCATCAAATGTAGATTTACTACTTTGCCATTCCAGAAATACACTTAGCACACACGTTAAATAGTTCGTACATGTTTGTTTTCATCAAACTAGAGATCCTAGATCGTTGCTTCCAACAATCTCCCCCTTTTGATGATGACAAACCAATAAATGATTTGAGCAAGGAGAAATGTGTGTATGAAGTGTTATGAAGGATGTAATGCATATGATGTATACAATGAGATGTTCAAGCATTACTGATAAGCATTATCCCCCTATTTTCAAGCTCCCCCTTGAACATGTATTTCTAGTGCTCACCCTTCAACAAATAATACCAAATCTTTTTTCAACTTTTCTCCCCCTTTTAATCATCAAAAGCGTATTAATGAATTCAATCAAATATCACATGCAAAAATAAGTATTATAAATTATAACTAGCACTTGCATGTCATTTTTCATAGAGTAGGCAATTCAAGTTCAATGAAAATTATAATTTAGACTTCAACGCCATTGTGTAAGTGTGATAATTAAACATTGAAGTACCAAGGAAGATTCAATCAAAAACATCAACCAAAACCAATCCACATTTTCCATTTAACATGAATATCAACTAGGATTGATTTTTCCCACCTCATTAAAAATGAGTTCAAGGTACCAAACCCCAAAACATAGCCTATAAGGACTCTTAGATGTGGGGGTGGCATTGCTTAATGAGTAGAATACACCAACGCTAAAGATTACCCATAAAGAATATGTTGGAGACTCGTGGATAGTGTACTTGCCATGAATTGTATCCATTTTACGTACGGAGCTATTTTCATGTTTTTTTTCATATTCATTTTGCGCTCAATTTTTATTCATGGCAATACACATCATATCCCTTAGATAATTCAGTTTTTATTCATCCTACATTCACTTTCCAATATTCATCAAAAGAATCTCCAAACATACAACAAATTTAGTATTCGTGGAAATGCGAATGTAGGTGTAGACATCAAATTAATCATTTCAAGAAGCATGTCATAGCTACCAAATAGATTCTAACATGCACATGTAGCTATAACAATAACACAATGATTTCTACAAAGGATATCAATAAACATTCAAGAAACACCACTTAGAATGAATCATAAAGAGGTATTCATTAAGCACAAATTTTTTTTGGGTTTTCCTTTTTTTGTTTTTCTTTTATAAAGGACTAAAACAAACCTAAAAAGCAAACACACAAGCACACAAACAAAGATTAAATCAAGCACAAAAAAACTATGAAGGTATGCAATGAATACTGTAACTGCCTGTTTTCATCAAGACAAACTATTTATCTATTTGACCAATTTTTCAATTTTTAAACTATTTTATAATGGTTTGTTAGGAGTTTTACTGATTTCAAAAAAATTTCTTATAAAAATATTTTGAAGTACCAGACTAGTTATGGAGTATTTTAGTAAGATCGGATTTCATCAAATACTCAAAACATTTCTGATAAAATTCATTTTCAGTTATTACCGTTTTGACTTAATGAATTTATTTTCTATACAAATATCATCAAAACGATTTCAAACTTTTACAGTAACATTCAATGATCATTTAGGGCCTCCCACATTAATTTCCTTATTTTTTGAAGTCAAATCAGTAGAGAACCCGCAAACCCGCAATCTAAATGTTTTGGCTAAAAACTCGTATTTTCATAGCTCAAACCCTGAAACGGACTTCGTATTCGCGATCCTCACGAAGATATGAACCCGTGGGTATGTTTTCGTAATTTTTCGGACACGTTTACTGGTAGGGGCAAAATCGTAATTTTGTATTTTTGACATTTTCTACTAATTACGTGTTTACCTAGCTAATTACCCTATCAACTATTTTAATTAACTTTAACCTACCAACACGTAAGTAGCCATGTGTTTCATGGGTTACTTAAAATTCTACACTTAGTCTAAAGTTTTCATTTATTACTTGCCTAATTACATTAAATACACTTGACTAATCTAATTATTATAATAATATTATTAAATATAAATAACCCCCACCCCTAATCTCTCTTCCCTCAGCCCAAACCCGATCTCACAGGCCCACTTCTCTCCCCCGTAACCCATTCTCTCAAGCTCTCTCTCACTCAGACACTCTCCCTCGGTCTCTCTCCTCCCCCCTGTGTTAAAGGCCAGACCCCCGCCCCACCGGTGACACTGCCTTCGACCTCGACCCCCTCCTACTTCGAACAGCTCACCCCGCCGCCTGCACCCATTGACGACCGCTCCAGCAAGCTCCAAAGTTGTCGCTCCCCTCCGACCATCACGCCGCAGAGCCACCCACGACGACGCCGGAGGCATCGACCGCTGCCCCAACCTCCTTTCGAGCTCCGCCCAGCCCCACGGCAATCCCCGGAGCGCCCGACGCCTCTAGTCACCCCGGAGCGCTGCTCCTCCTCGCAGCCACCGCCAAGAATGCCTCCCTCCGCCCAACACTCCGTCGCCAAGCTCCGCCTCGAAGCCTCAGTGACGCCCTTGCATTCAACCTCCGCTCCACCGCCTCACAGCAGAACCCTCGACCTCTCCCCTTCGAGCTCAGGCGCATCGCCACCTTCGTTACCCACGGCGAAGCTCCGCACGAAACAAAGCTCCGTCGCCCCCATTCGTTTCGCCGCCCTCTCCGGAGCTCCTCCACCCCGAGACCCCCTCGAGCTCGCCTTCGCTCTGTCTCGACGTCGACGAGCCCTCCAGCGAAGCCGCTCCGACGTCCACCGACGCCTACAGCGCCTTGCCTCGCCTCGCCTCCGCCCGATGCCCTCACCCCGAAGCTCCTCCACCTCCCACGGCCTCGTCGCATGCCACCAACCACTTCCCCGACGCCCCACGCCGCCCGCCGCCTTGCCGCCCTCCGATGCCCCGGTCGACGTCGACGAAGACGAGCCACGCAAACCCCGCATGCAAAGCAGTGTAAGTAATATACGATGGCAAACTTGTAAATATGAGAACATTTCGTATTTTCGTTTTTAAATTAATTAATAAATTGGTTAAATAGTTTTAAATCCATAAATAAATATACATGGGCCAGAAAAATATGCGGATAGCCCCAGAAAATCAGAAATGACATTCTGGACCCAATGACACTAGTTTCGTCTCAATCGGATGCTTAGATTTTCCAGAATTAATTTTTAAGCCTAAAAGTTAAATAGGTTGTTTTCATTCAAAAATCAGTAACTCGCTATTTTCACGTAAACCAATATATGATAAAAATATATGTTAAAGTACTCTTCGAGACGGCCATTTTGACAGTTCATTTGCAACTTTCCGATGCAGATTGTATCTAAAAGAAATTATTGAATAATTACGTTACTTAATTAAAAATTAGTTTTAAATCTATTTTGAGCTTTTAAAAATTATAAAAATTACTATAAGCCCCCGAAAAATATTTCCTCGTACAGTAAAATTATTTTCCTCATATCTAGGCTATAGAAAAATTTAGAACACTTTTTGACGACGTTTCAATCGATTATAAAATCGAAACGACCAAATCAAATAGATGGAAATTTGAGTAGCCTGTAACTAACGATTTCTTGTATTTGCAGGTACCCATTTTCTTACACCAGCATCTTTATAAGCTCTAACTCCAACCTCGTCTTGCTACGACGATCACGACTGTAAGTCATTCTAATTCTAACTTTGGAAATCTGGATAGTGTACTTGTACGAACTTAGGACATGACACCTAGTCGCAGAACAACTATTGACTTGAAAAATTGACTAGAGACCTAATTAACTTGAGGACTAATCAATAGTGGAATGACCAAATGACTAAATTGGGATAGTAAACTTTTATGAAATTTGATATCATAGTTGTTGGACTTCAAATCATTGCTCGGACTAAATTAAGACAGTAAAATTTTATGAAATTTGATATCAAAGTTGTTGGACTTCAAATCAGTGCTCGGACTAAATTAAGAAAGTAAAATTTTATGGAATTAGATATCATAATTGTTGGACTTCAAATCATTGCTCGGACTAAATTGAGATAGTAAACTTTTATGAAATTTGATATCATAGTTGTTGGACTTCAAAGCATTGCTCAGGACTGATATTCTCTGTTGAGGCTTCTGCCTTGACTTTTCAGCAAGTAACTACCATATAAATGTAATTGATGTACTCATTGATGGATGTATTGTTGTACACATTGTTGGATGTACGAAATGATGGGCCTATAAGGCCATACGGATACGGATATGGATACAGACACGGATACTGATATAAATGTGAAATGTGATACAACATGGGTTATGGGGTAGTCTTGAGCTGCGTAGTGTGCGGGAGTGACCGGGTCCACCCTTATTAGTTAAGCTGTACCATCACCCTGTAGGGAATGGTAGGTAGATATTCCACGAGTTGTTACGTAGGATGGGTGCACTTCTGGTTGCATATCGTACACTTGAGCTAAGACTGTTGCACTAGCTGATTGATACAGGGCACATGAGGCCATATTGATACGAACACTGATATGAACATTGGATTATGATACGACACGGGTTTTGGTGTAGTCTTGAGCTACGCAGTGTGCGGGAGTGACCTGGTCCACCCTTATTAGGTAAGCTGTACCATCACCCTGCAGGAATGGTAGGTAGAGATTCCACGAGTTACTCCGTGGGATGGGTGCACTTCTGGTTGCATATCGTGCACTCGAGCCAATGCTGATGCACTAGTTTGATTGCTGTATTGTGCTCATGGTTGTCGGTATTGTCGGAACACACTAATGGGCCTTAGGGCATTTACGGAGCACATTTACTGAGAACACTATTGGGCCCTCGGGCATTTACGGAGCACACTATTGGGCCCTTACAGCATTTAAGACTGATGCACTAGTTTGATTGATTGATAATTGATTGATACCATTGCTTCAGTCACGAACTACTACTATTCTACGGACTAAGTCGAGACTACTCGAACGTGATAGAACAGTTTGATAATGAGCGGTCTTGAATTACGACTGAATCAGTGTCTAGGAAGGAATGGGAAGGGGGTTGGTCAACCAAGGGACTTGTTCCTGCGGTCTTTGAAGTGACCTGTGCCTTCAAGCCCTGACTGACTGGCTGATTTGGAAGTTAAGTTAGACTTCTTATTATTAGGCCCGCCTACACTATTAGATAGCCAAATGACGCTCACCTCCCTAAGTGTTGCTACAACCACATGGATGTCTAACTATCGTCATCACATTGTCTGTGTTCGAAATTTTGTTGCTACTATATGCCATGTCACAGTTATCACTCTTACACTTACACAGTCACCTTTACGTACAGTTACCAGTACTTTACTTATCTGTCAGCTCATACTTTACTTTTTGTACCTATATGACCATCTTTTGTTTACTATAGTCTGTTTCATACTTTTGCACTACTTTGTTTCTATTGCTAGAATTGTTGTGACTTACCTACGGTTTCATCTCTGTGGCAACGCAGACGACGTACATATAGAGGCAGATGCTCTAGAGTTAATAGCGCCAGAATTTGACCGTGAGTCCGCAGCTTTCAGAGTTGTTTTCAGTTGTATTTTCTTTTCTTCATGTATGTCTGTTGGAACATTTTTGTACAATATGGATGTAATAAATGGACACTATTTGGGTATTTTTGTACATCTCTGCATCGTGGCTATTTTGTTTTCACTGGTTAACTGCAGGACCTGCGTAAATACCAAAAAGTAACGGGCCCGGGAATCGGGTCGTTACAGCTTTGGTGGCCCATGCAGGTCCGCGCTACCTACCTCGTGAACAATATAGCAAGATCAGGGTGTACAGTATAACATACTCAAATAGAACTCTCGAGTACAGGATGTCTCGAGTGTTCACCCGTATTGGATATACGGGTGAAGCGTCCTTATTATCATCTTCATTAGGACTTCCTTGATTCCCATCACTCTTCCTTTAACTTGATGACCTTTCGATTGACCTTGAAAACTCGCTACGTCTATTTTAAGGAGGGTAGTTCGACAATGGAAGTGAATTGAAGGACACTCAGAAGTATTAGAGGATGATGCTAAAGGATTTGAGACGAGCCAAACCCGACGTGCAAGTGTAGGATGTTACGTCCTCTTGAGATCGTATTTCTATTCTAACCCCTACTTTCTATCTTGTGCCCGATTTTCCATAAGTTTGAATTCCTTTCCCACCTCCCACCTACCCCCTCGTTATTGCTTTTTGTCCTCATCCTCACCTCGAGCCCCGGTCCCGCCTAACATAGCCCACCTACCGATGACTTTCGGTGCCCTCCTTTTTCTTTAAAAGATCCCTTCTTCTTCCTCACCAAGCCACCCCGTAGTTCCCCTACGTCGTATCGACTTCCACTCCTCTTCCCGGCCTCTCCCCCAAGCGAACTCGACCCATCTCGCCTCAAGCTCCTCCGACCTCACCCGAAGCTCCACCACCCCACCCTACTCCAGCGACACCCACCACGTCAAGCAGTCACAGCCACCATAAATCGACAACCACCGATGGCTCTCCGACGATATGTTTTGGGATTTTTGGCCTTGGCGACGACCCTCGCCACCACCTTCGCTACCGCTGTATGGCTGAGATCTTGGGAAGCCATGATCCTTGGGTTTCTCTTGAGCTCTCTGCCCTGGGTCTCACCCAGATTGATGTCCCGTTTAGGCTTCCTCTTGCGACTACTCCTTTTGGTTTGCGGAAAAGTGTGCTTTTGGTTGTTCATTTGTTGGGTGATGTTGGGTGTTGCGAATGTCAAGTATTGGTCTACGGAAGGAGTGATGGCGATGCTTATTGGCATGATATTGGCCTTGGGAGTTGAAGTTGGATGTAGGCCTTGTGCTTGGCTCTGGATGAGAGCTTGAATCTTGCCTTATTGTGGGATATTATGGAGATTGATGGCAGGAATACTGGAAGTGAGTACTGATTTTGGGTGTTGGCCCTGTACTTACCTTTGGGCATTGATCTGGGCGATAGCATGTGGTTGGGCATTATGGAGATTGATGTTGCTAGTACCCGTGGATTAATCGTTACATGATATATTATGAACGACATCTGTGACTAGAACCAGTTGGTCACCAGTAGCACGAATAAACTTTATGGTCTTCCGATTTATGTGGTTTAAATAGCTTGCTACTGGCTTATCACCTCAGGTTCCAAGTTCGAACAGATGTTTTCATCATAATAGCCCTCATTTTCATGTGATGTCATCATCTCATGTTAATTTTCGACTACTTGAGAAGTCAGAGTAACTATTGTAATGATACTGGTCTCAGGAATAGTTACGGAAGATATGGTGATGTCAATAGTATTTATTCATATGTAACATCTCTTGCTTTCTGGGTGCTGTGATGTCGCATTATATTTCATGTTATTTACAACATATTTTACTAGATTACTATCTTTTCTATCATTTATTTGCTTGAGCTTCTTCATAACAAAGATTATTTGTTTAAGAAATTCCGAGGACGAAATTATTTTAAGGAGGGTATGATGTAACGGCCTGTTTTCATCAAGACAAACTATTTATCTATTTGACCAATTTTTCAATTTTTAAACTATTTTATATTGGTTTGTAGGAGTTTTACTGATTTCAAAAAAATTTCTTATAAAAATATTTTGAAGTACCAGACTAGTTATGGAGTATTTTAGTAAGATCGGATTTCATCAAATACTCAAAAAATTTCTGATAAAATTCATTTTCAGTTATTACCGTTTTGACTTAATGAATTTATTTTCTATACAAATATCATCAAAACGATTTCAAACTTTTACAGTAACATTCAATGATCATTTAGGGCCTCCCACATTAATTTCGTAATTTTTTGAAGTCAAATCAGTAGAGAACCCGCAAACCCTCAATCTAAACGTTTTGGCCAAAAACTCGTACTTTCGTAGCTCAAACCCTGAAACGGACTTCGTATTCACGATCCTCACGACGATACGAACCCGTGGGTATGTATTCGTAATTTTTCGGACACGTTTACTGGTAGGGGCAAAATCGTAATTTTGTATTTTTGACATTTTCTACTAATTACGTGTTTACCTAGCTAATTACCCTATCAACTATTTTAATTAACTTTAACCTACCAACACGTAAGTAGCCATGTGTTTCATGGGTTACTTAAAATTCTACACTTAGTCTAAAGTTTTCATTTATTACTTGCCTAATTACATTAAATACACTTGACTAATCTAATTATTATAATAATATTATTAAATATAAATAACCCCCACCCCTAATCTCTCTTCCCTCAGCCCAAACCCGATCTCACAGGCCCACTTCTCTCCCCCGTAACCCATTCTCTCAAGCTCTCTCTCACTCAGACACTCTCCCTCGGTCTCTCTCCTCCCCCCTGTGTTAAAGGCCAGACCCCCGCCCCACCGGTGACACTGCCTTCGACCTCGACCCCCTCCTACTTCGAACAGCTCACCCCGCCGCCTGCACCCATTGACGACCGCTCCAGCAAGCTCCAAAGTCTCCGCTCCCCTCCGACCATCACGCCGCAGAGCCACCCACGACGACGCCGGAGGCATCGACCGCTGCCCCAACCTCCTTTCGAGCTCCGCCCAGCCCCACGGCAATCCCCGGAGCACCCGACGCCTCTAGTCACCCCGGAGCGCTGCTCCTCCTCGCAGCCACCGCCAAGAATGCCTCCCTCCGCCCAACACTCCGTCGCCAAGCTCCGCCTCGAAGCCTCAGTGACGCCCTTGCCTTCAACCTCCGCTCCACCGCCTCACAGCAGAACCCTCGACCTCTCCCCTTCGAGCTCAGGCGCATCGCCACCTTCGTCACCCACGGCGAAGCTCCGCACGAAACAAAGCTCCGTCGCCCCCATATGTTTCGCCGCCCTCTCCGGAGCTCCTCCACCCCGAGACCCCCTCGAGCTCGCCTTCGCTCTGTCTCGACGTCGACGAGCCCTCCAGCGAAGCCGCTCCGACGTCCACCGACGCCTGCAGCGCCTTGCCTCGCCTCGCCTCCGCCCGATGCCCTCACCCCGAAGCTCCTCCACCTCCCACAGCCTCGTCGCATGCCACCAACCACCTCCCCGACGCCCCACGCCGCCCGCCGCCTTGCCGCCGTCCGATGCCCCGGTCGACGTCGACGAAGACGAGCCACGCAAACCCCGCATGCAAAGCAGCGTAAGTAATATACGATGGCAAACTTGTAAATATGAGAACATTTCGTATTTTCGTTTTTAAATTAATTAATAAATTGGTTAAATAGTTTTAAATCCATAAATAAATATACAGGGGCCAGAAAAATATGCGGATAGCCCCAAAAAATCAGAAATGACATTCTGGACCCAATGACACTAGTTTTGTCTCAATCGGATGCTTAGATTTTCCAGAATTAATTTTTAAGCCTAAAAGTTAAATAGGTTGTTTTCATTCAAAAATCAGTAACTCGCTATTTTCACGTAAACCAATATATGATAAAAATATATGTTAAAGTACTCTTCGAGACGGCCATTTTGACAGTTCATTTGCAACTTTCCGATGCAGATTGTATCCAGGATAAATTATTGAATAATTACGTTACTTAATTAAAAATTAGTTTTAAATCTATTTTGAGCTTTTAAAAATTATAAAATTACTATAAGCCCCCGAAAAATATTTCCTCGTACAGTAAAATTATTTTCATCATATCTAGGCTATAGAAAAATTTAGAACACTTTTTGACGACGTTTCAATCGATTATAAAATCGAAACGACCAAATCAAATAGATGGAAAATTGAGTAGCCTGTAACTAACGATTTCTTGTATTTACAGGTACCCATTTTCTTACACCAGCATCTTTATAAGCTCTAACTCCAACCTCGTCTTGCTACGACGATCACGACTGTAAGTCACTCTAATTCTAACTTTGGAAATCTGGATAGTGTACTTGTACGAACTTAGGACATGACACCTAGTCGCAGAACAACTATTGACTTGAAAAATTGACTAGAGACCTAATTAACTTGAGGACTAATCAATAGTGGAATGACCAAATGACTAAATTGGGATAGTAAACTTTTATGAAATTTGATATCATAGTTGTTGGACTTCAAATCATTGCTCGGACTAAATTAAGACAGTAAAATTTTATGAAATTTGATATCAAAGTTGTTGGACTTCAAATCAGTGCTCGGACTAAATTAAGAAAGTAAAATTTTATGGAATTAGATATCATAATTGTTGGACTTCAAATCATTGCTCGGACTAAATTGAGATAGTAAACTTTTATGAAATTTGATATCATAGTTGTTGGACTTCAAAGCATTGCTCAGGACTGATATTCTCTGTTGAGGCTTCTGCCTTGACTTTTCAGCAAGTAACTACCATATAAATGTAATTGATGTACTCAGTGATGGATGTATTGTTGTACACATTGTTGGATGTACGAAATGATGGGCCTATAAGGCCATACGGATACGGATATGGATACAGACACGGATACTGATATAAATGTGAAATGTGATACAACATGGGTTATGGGGTAGTCTTGAGCTGCGTAGTGTGCGGGAGTGACCGGGTCCACCCTTATTAGTTAAGCTGTACCATCACCCTGTAGGGAATGGTAGGTAGATATTCCACGAGTTGCTACGTGGGATGGGTGCACTTCTGGTTGCATATCGTACACTCGAGCTAAGACTGTTGCACTAACTGATTGATACAGGGCCCATGAGGCCATATTGATACGAACACTGATATGAACATTGGATTATGATACGACACGGGTTTTAGGGTAGTCTTGAGCTACGCAGTGTGCGGGAGTGACCGGGTCCACCCTTATTAGTTAAGCTGTACCATCACCCTGCAGGAATGGTAGGTAGAGATTCCACGAGTTGCTCCGTGGGATGGGTGCACTTCTGGTTGCATATCGTGCACTCGAGCCAAGGCTGATGCACTAGTTTGATTGCTGTATTGTGCTCATGGTTGTCGGTATTGTCGGAACACACTAATGGGCCTTAGGGCATTTACGGAGCACATTTACTGAGAACACTATTGGGCCCTCGGGCATTTACGGAGCACACTATTAGGCCCTTACGGTATTTAAGACTGATGCACTAGTTTGATTGATTGATAATTGATTGATACCATTGCTTCAGTCACGAACTACTACTATTCTACGGACTAAGTCGAGACTACTCGAACGTGATAGAACAGTTTGATAATGAGCAGTCTTGAATTACGACTGAATCAGTGTCTAGGAAGGAATGGGAAGGGGGTTGGTCAACCAAGGGACTTGTTCCTGCGGTCTTTGAAGTGACCTGTGCCTTCAAGCCCTGACTGACTGGCTGATTTGGAAGTTAAGTTAGACTTCTTATTATTAGGCCCGCCTACACTAAGATAGCCAAACGACGCTCACCTCCCTAAGTGTTGCTACAACCACATGGATGTCTAACTATCGTCATCACATTGTCTGTGTTCGAAATTTTGTTGCTACTATATGCCATGTCACAGTTATCACTCTTACACTTACACAGTCACCTTTACGTACAGTTACCAGTACTTTACTTATCTGTCAGTTCATACTTTACTTTTTGTACCTATATGACCATCTTTTGTTTACTATAGTCTGTTTCATACTTTTGCACTACTTTGTTTCTATTGCTAGAATTGTTGTGACTTACCTACGGTTTCATCTCTGTGGCACCGCAGACGACGTACATATAGAGGCAGATGCTCTAGAGTTAATAGCGCCAGAATTTGACCGTGAGTCTGCAGCTTTCAGAGTTGTTTTCAGTTGTATTTTCTTTTCTTCATGTACGTCTGTTGGAACATTTTTGTACAATATGGATGTAATAAATGGACACTATTTGGGTATTTGTGTACATCTCTGCATCGTGGCTATTTTGTTTTCACTGGTTAACTGCAGGACATGCGCAAATACCAAAAAGTAACGGGCCCGGGAATCGGGTCGTTACAAATACAAAGAGGGAAAAGAAATATATCTTCGCGTCTCTATTTGACTAAGGAGCTAAAAGAATGAGACTTTCAATTTATTGCTCCTCGCCAAATCTCCATCCCACCTACATGAAAGGTGTTAAGTGTGACCTTGAAATCCAACAAGATCCACTAGTGTTAGCCATTAAAGTTTTAGGAACCCACACTTGTTTGAACTTTATGTTTGTGTTCCTAAACTTACAATAATAGGATGTGTGACCAACACTATCACAAGTAAAGCACTTTGCATGCATATTTTTCACAATAGAAGGCACATTGTGGAATTTCTTAAAGATAGGCTTTTTAACAGTTTTGAACCAAATCCAAGCCCGCGTCTATTATTGCCATATAATTGATTCTCTAAAATAGTATCCAACGATTGTTTTCCTATATAGAACTTCTTAATGGACAGTTCAAGACTAGAGACTTTGGATTTTAATATCATATTTTCATCCACAAGCAAAATACATTTACTTATAAAAGCTCTCTTGTTTTCCTCTTCCTTCCTTTTAAATTCATCCATTTTCTTTTTAAGCTCGTTATTCAACATGCACAATTTATCATTAAGCTCTTTAATCACATAATCTTTTTCAGCTTCAAGCTTAAATAAATCTTGCTTAAGCATGCTAATATCATTCAATAAGGAAGGACAAGAAAGACAAGCAGCTTTTTCAGATGAGCTAGATTCTTCTCTTTTCAGCATGGCAATGGTTGATTTGCATTTTTCAAGTTCTTCTTTTAAGTTTTTAGATTCTTCAATCATATCACAATTTTCTTTTTGCAAATCAAAGCAAGAATTTATATAGGATTCAACTTCATCAGAAATTTCACAGTTTTCTTTTTGTAATTTAAAGCTAGCATTCCTATAGCAATTTAAAGTAAGTTCTAGCTCATCAATTTCCTCTTGCATGGCTTTACAAATAATTAGAAGTTCAGCTTTACTAGCAGATTTTACCTCGTTATGTTTTGCCATCAAGCAGAGGGATGAGTGTGCTCCTTTCTCCTCAAGCTCATCTGCACTATTCATGTCCTACGTTCTCACTACAGCTTTTCCTTTCTTTTCTACGACACAAGCTGTTTCTTGTGGAGAATGTTTAGCGAAGTGTCCCTGCTTTATGTACGTAAAACAAATAACTTTACGCTTAGTATTGTCACGAAGTGAAGCATCAAAATTATTTAAAGGAGCGTTTCTTCCCTTTTGATTCTTTTCATTGCAGCTGAGGGATTTCTCACTTCCATATGCAATTTCCAAGGTCCTCCATATATCCTACGCAGAAGAGCAATGTGAGATACGATCAAATATTATTCTACTCAACCCACACAATAAGATATTCATTGCTCTAGCATTTATAGCACACACATTCTTTTCATTTAAATTCAGATTACTTTTAGGCATAGAATATCTGTTATCAATAATGTACCAAGTATCAACATCAATGGATAGTAAATAAATTTTCATCCTAGCCTTCCAGTATATTTAATCATGGCCACTAAAAGAGGAGGACGATCAATAGGCATGCCATGGGGAAAGACTAACTTTGGGGTTTTCATGATAGATAGACTAGACTAGATCCTCTAACATGCTCTGATACCACTTATTGGATCTGGATCCTAGCCTAGAGGGGGGTGAATAGGCATTTAAAAATATTCTCGCGCAACCCCCGCGAAATTACACGCAGTTAAAAACACAAGCAGGGTAAATAGAATGGAAGCATAGAATACGCAGCAGATTTACCCTGGTTCGGTCGCAGCAACGACCTACTCCTGTCCCCAAGCAAATATTAGCATTAATATGGTCCTTCTGTATGCCTACAATTGGGTCCTAGCTCCAACTCCCCACCTAGACTTTACCACACTCAACAAAGTGCAGAACCCTATCAACCTAGTAAATGCATATTTTGACTGCAACAACACGTCAAGATCCTCTTGTCTAGCCCCAACCAGACAAGTCCCAAAAGAACACAAAAGTGGTAAAGTTTCCCCTATGAAGATCTAACTAACTACTACACAAAATAATAAACAAGAGTTTAGAAAGCTCAGTTTGTGTAGCGGTGGTCGTCTGCGTCAATCGGCACAGGCCAGCTCTCGTCTGGCAAGATATAGATGTCTCGACTCGTCTGCAACTCAAGTTGCCGCTCTCGCTTGACTCCTCTTTGATTATTGCGGCCTTATCTTGATGGTGCAGTAGCAATGCATGGACTGAACCCAACAGTGCGTGGACTGAACACTGCAGTGCGTGGACAGAACCCTGCAGTGCGTGCGCAGCCCCCCCCCCCCCCCCCCCCCCCCCCCCGCCCGGTAGTGCGTGGATAGCCCCTTGTTTACTCTAGCAATCCATGTGCAGACCCTTCCTTGATATTTTAGCAACGTCCTCTTGGTGTTTGGGTGCTGCAACTTGCGGCTATGGTCTCTCCTCTTCAATGGCAACTTGCGGCTATGGTTCTCTTCTCGTCAATGGCAACTTGCGGCTATGGTTCTCTTCTCAGATGTTGCGACCTTGATGATTGCTTGGGCTATGGAGTTGCGCAAGGAGATGTGGAGAGTAACTTGGAGATGTAGCTTGCGTCCAAGGGCTTGGAGGAGATGAAGAACTTTGGCCTAGGAAATGATGCAATATATGAAGCTATTCAGAATACAACTCATGCTAAATAAATACCACTGATTTAATACAGAGATTAAAATTATAAAATTATCACCATGTTATAGAGCACTGAGTTGTGATCGTCCTGACGCAAACGGTTCGTCAATCCGAGCTATGTGGAGAAAGTTATGCACTTTTTAGCGTCGTCCGTCGAGCTCCTTGCAAAGTTGCGGCCATGAAGATTTTCTCTATGGTTGTGGCCGAATTTCTTTGGTTTTCTCTCTCTCAAAATCTCTCTCTTTGAATATGGGTTTATATAGGAGAGGATGGGATATGATAGAATCAATTGGAATCCCATATTTGATGAAGATTGGATGGAATCCTAGTTTGATTAGGATTTGAATAGATCTATTAGGATATGGAGTTTGAATATGAATGGCTATGGAATTCAATTTGTGTAGCTATATGATTTGAATTAGATCTCATTTCAATACTAATTGGATTAGGATTTTGGATTCAAATGGAATAGGAGATTTGATAGGATCTTTAATTGATTTGAATTAATCAAAGGAGATTTGAAAGAGATACTCCATATCTTTCCATATTGGAATAGAATTAGAATGGCAATGGGGATATGAATCAGTCTTAAATTGATATGAATAAGATCCTCTCCAATTTGACTTGGTCCAATATTTGTAGCAATAGTCACCATCTCTTTGACCAAGTCCAAGTTGCCATATGAATAGCCATTTCTCCATCTTCCAATTTGCTATATGAATAGCAATTTCTCCACCGCGTTGACTAAGTCATCAAATGTAGATTTACTACTTTGCCATTCCTGAAACACACTTAGCACACACGTTAAATAGTTCGTACATGTTTGTTATCATCAAACTAGAGATTCTAGATCGTTGCTTCCAACAACTCACACTTTTATCGTATCACTTTTTCACGTTATTTTTCGTACACGTTTTACCTCAAACCAAAAACCCAAACAAAAATTCACCTTCAAAGGGTGGTTTATACTTCACTAAATTATTTTCAAGCAAGTTTTAGATTGTAAAACTTGTAGATTAGTTTTTTCCTGAGGAATACGTCCATGGACTCACCAGGTTTACTACTTGACCGACTTCATATACTTGGGAATATAGCTGCAACATTTTGGTCCAGTCAAGAGTCATCAACATAAGTATTTAAAATTAAAGATGGTTAACAACACTTCCATGAAAATAAGTCTTTACTCTCATGCACCACGTCGACCAACTCTTCGTTGTTCGCCTTAGGCTCTTCTTGTAATTCTGGCATATAAGCGTGGGTCTCATCAGGCGACTCCTCTTCATCGTCAGACTTATCCCTGCGCACCCCCTGATCATATTCATATGCGTCCATTGGTGCTAACTTCTCGCTCTTCTCCTCGTATATTTCCCATCGTGCCTCTTGATCATATGTATGTGTATCCGACAAAGGCACAATGAGTCATCAAAATATGAATCATAATAAACATCATATACATGAGGGGAATCAAATGCAAAAAATGAGGGGTTAAGGAAATCTCCCTTGATGGGAGAAACGAGCTCTATGGGATAGTCCTCAGTGTCAGTGGAAGGGAGAGGTGGCTGCGGAAGCTCTAATGGGGGAGGGTAGTGCTCGGGATCCTCATGAATATTTATGTCCTCGTCCCAATGCACGACCTCCTCGGTGACAAGCTCTGGCTCCGTGTGTAAGGCCTCCTCAAAAGCATGCTCTGGCCCTGTAGGCTCATGTTTCAGGTAGGGGGAACAAGCGGGATGCTAAAGTATCATCAGGCTCTCCAGGTGTGGAAGTGGATGTGTCTCCCTTGGATGTGTCGTATCTGTCATCCCACGCGAGGTAGATAACCTTAATGTCCTCTCCATCTGAATCCTCTTTGTACATCCACTCATCGTATGAACTAGTTGTATCGATGGGTGGGGGAGCGACGACGGTGCAACCCGGCCCTGTAGTGACACCTTCTGAGTGTCTCATCGCAGTTCTTTCATTAGTGCCTGGTACAGTTGTCTCCTCAGAGATGGGGGCATCAATGTTTTTGTCTCTCCCTCGGGCTCATGAGAAGGAAGATTCTTGCTGAAATTATCGACCTCTTGTTGCAAATGATTAATTGCCTCATTCAGTTTAGCATAGGTGTCCTTCCATTCAATTGCAAACGTTGCCCTACTTTCCTCCATCTGTGCGAGCGCAAAATTGATAGGATGGTCAGGACTAAAGAGACAAACACGGCTTTCGTAGGGCATGTGTTCCTCCATGTCACAAGACTCGTAGTTGGCATAACACTCTGAATAGTGATCTTATCCTTCCATCTGATCATATGGGTCCTGTTGATAATATTTGTATTCTTCCATTGGAGCCTTGCCTAAATAATGCCAACATTGCTCCATTGTACCTGAATAGTCAAAAACAAACAACTTGGACAAGATATCAGTGGTACAAGAAGATAGAAATAATGATAAAGCAGGTGGCGGGTGTGTGTGTATATATATATATACTAGTCATTACATGTGCCCATAGGGCACGGTTTATTTAATGGCTGAGTTTTTCTCCACCACAAATTTCAAGTTCCCCCAAATTTCAAGTTTTCCCACAAAATTTCAAGTTTCCCCCCAAATTTAAGTTTTCCCCCAAAATTTAAGTCCCCCCAAAATTGTCATTACCACCTAGGACAAACTTGCTACGTAGGACAAAGCTTTGTCCTAGTAGGATAAGATTCAAAATCTTCAAAGAACTGGAAAAAAATGGTCGGAAGGGGTGAGAATAAAAAGTGTGGGTCGGTGTGTGGGGAGGGTCCATGGGCAAAAATAGAAAAACTGGGGTTGTATGTGCAAAATTCCCCACCTCCTCTTTTATCCCTCAAAATCTCATCTCTTATATTTTCTCTTATCCAATTTCCCTGCTTTATATAATAGATATCCAAATTCTCTTATCCAAATTCTCATGTCCAAATTCTCTTATCAATTTCTCTTGATAACATCCGTCTTTTATATAATAGATTACCCGTGCCCATAGGGCACGGTTTATTTAATGGCTGAGTTTTTCTCCCTTACAAATTTCAAGTTCCCCCAAATTTCAAGTTTTCCCACGAAATTTCAAGTTTCCCCCAAATTTAAGTTTTCCCCCAAAATTTAAGTTTTCCCCCAAAATTTAAGTCCCCCCAAAATTGTCATTACCACCTATGACAAACTTGCTACGTAGGACAAAGCTTTGTCCTAGTAGGATAAGATTCAAAATCTTCAAAGAACTGGAAAAAAATGGTCGGAAGGGGTGAGAATAAAAAGTGTGGGTGGGTGTGTGGGGAGGGTCCATGGGCAAAAATACAAAAACCGGGGTTGTATGTGCAAAATTCCCCACATCCTCTTTTATCCCTCAAAATCTCATCTCTTATATTTTCTCTTATCCAATTTCCCTGTTTTATATAATAGATATCCAAATTCTCTTATCCAATTTCTCATGTCCAAATTCTCTTATCAATTTCTCTTGATAACATCAGTCTTTTATATAATAGATATCTCTTATCCAATTTCTCTTGTCCAATATCTCTTATCCAATTTCTCTTGATAACATCTCTCGTTTGTAATATAGATATCTCTTATCCAATTTATCTTGTCAAATATCTCTTATCCAATTTCTCTTGATAACATCCCTCTTTTATAATATAGATATCTCTTATCCAATTTATCTTGTCAAATATCTCTTATCCAATTTCTCTTGATAACATCCATCTTTTATAATATAGATATCTCTTATCCAATTTCTCATGTCCAATATCTCTTATCCAATTTCTCTTGATAACATCCCTCTTTTATAATATAGATATCTCTTATCCAATTTATCTTGTCAAATATCTCTTATCCAATTTCTCGTGATAACATCCCTCTTTTATAATATAGATATCTATTATCCAATTTATCTTGTCAAATATCTCTTATCCAATTTCTCTTGATAACATCCCTCTTTTATAATATAGATATCTATTATCCAAT
The DNA here is from genome assembly GCA_030789695.1 of Scilla litardierei. Lineage (NCBI taxonomy): Eukaryota > Viridiplantae > Streptophyta > Magnoliopsida > Asparagales > Asparagaceae > Scilla > Scilla litardierei. The sequence goes on from CM061142.1 coordinate 447,947,317, forward strand.
TTATCTTGTCAAATATCTCTTATCCAATTTCTCTTGATAACATCCCTCTTTTATAATATAGATATCTATTATCCAATTTATCTTGTCAAATATCTCTTATCCAATTTCTCTTAATAACATCCCTCTTTTATAATATAGATATCTCTTATCCAATTTCTCATGTCCAATATCCCTTATCCAATTTCTCTTGATAACATCCCTCTTTTATTTTATATATATATATATATATATATATATATATATATATATATATATACACTAGTCATGGTGGTCTTCTCCGCTGCGGTAAGCTTTCCATGTTGGTAAGCTTTCCATGCTGGTCTTCTCCGCTGCAGTGTGGAACCTCTGGAGGGAGCAGAACGCCCGCATCTTTCGCTCTACGGAATCTGCCCGTGACACCGTTCTTTCGAGGATCTCTTCGGATGTTTTTGATGCTATGGTCACCTGTGACCTTGAGGGGGTTGATGTTGTTGATCACCCTATTTTTGAGAACTGGTGGATTCTGTAGGCTGTTTTTGTGTGCATCTTCCCTCCTAAGTCTTTTTCCCTCTTTTTTCTTGGAGTGTACCTGGTAGTCCTGGTGTAAGGTGACTGCTTCCCAGCCCCTCCCTTACATGCCCTATTTATTGGTACACTCCTAGATGTAGTTACTTGTTCATACATATATACATACTCGCTTACCTTTCAAAAAAAATATACCAGTCATAACCCATGCCCGCAGGCACGGTTCATTTAAGATTAAGATTTTCCTCCGCGAAATCTTTGTTCCCCCAAAAATTATTTCCATAGCCAAAATTGCGTGGAACAACAAATTAGCGTAAAAATATTTAGCGGCACGGGCCCATTCGGTGCGAAACAACAAATTCGACGAAGACGCGTTCAACACGGAACATCAAATTCGGCGCGGAACAACAAATTAGCGAAATAACATTTAGCGGACGCCTTCGGTGCGGGCGCCTTCGATCTGCAGCATTACGTGCAATTTAAAGTTTTTTCCTAAATTTATTAATTGTGTGCACTTTGCTATTCCCCAGAAACTTTAATTCCTCAAAAAGTTTCATTTCTCTAGAAACTTGCATTCCCCAAAAAGTTTCATTTCCCCAGAAACTTTCATTTCCCTAGAAATATTTTTCCCTCCAAAACTTTTCCCACAATCTCATCTCAACCATTCATTCCTCAAGATTGAATCCAAACCGTCTTTCTATCAACCTGTTTGTCCTAGTCAGCTTGTCCTAGTCAGCCTTAGGATTCAAAAACAGTTGTCAAATGTAATATATATATATATATATATCTGTTTTTAACACAGTCTAATCAACTTAATTGTGATGAATAGATAATATAGCTGTATGCCTCTCCGGCAATGGCACCAAAAACTTGATTGTCCCAGAATTTAACTCTGGAAACGTTGTCATCTTATCGCAAGCGCACAGTACATCGACGAGCGGGTAGCAAATACGGGGAGATGGTGCCACACTACCTATCTACTCCTAGGTTGAGTTAGACTTGCTAGTTTTATTGGTGGAGATGGATTATGGAATGCCGTAATGGCGATGGATGTGAAGGTCGTCTCACTCAACATCGCAAAATGACTCAACACAAAGAAAGAAATAAATAAAACAAATAGAAAACAAATGAAATAAATATCACTAGGGTTTCGATATCCTCACTACTACTTTGGGCATGGAATGAAGCTCATATGTGTCTAGGGATCGAATTATCCGATTAGTCGATAATGATGTTGTGAAAGCTCTATACTTTTGTGCCACCATCGTGGATCACCTAGTAAGCAATATAGGGGTGTAACGAATGACTAAGGTTAGTGCCAATATCGTGGATCACCGCACCAAGATTGACAACGTTACAACCCTATTCGGACGTGATGGGACTTCTCAAGACGAGTGCCACCATCGTGGATCACCACGTCCATCGAATTTCCATCACCCCCTATGATAGCAAACGACACCATAAATCTATGGCTCCCTCGATTCCTAGCTACGTTGTAGCGGCACCAATATCTTGGATCGCATTGATGCCACCATCGTGGATCATCTTTTTCGCTACGGAATACCCTTGATTATTAGGTTTATCCTAGGGTGAGTTCATCAACCACCAAGAGTTGTCAATTCAAGGGTTCTAGGGTTGTCAATTCCTAGATCCGATTGTGGTAGAATCCATTCTATGCTAAGTTCTCAACAATCAAAGAACCCCCAAAATTGAGATGGGTTTGGTGCCAATATCTTGGATCACCATCCCCATCAAATATGATGCCCTAGTGTTAAGGCCAAAAATGACCGAGACAGTTGTCAAGCTGACGTAGACCCTTCGTAATGTTGGAGCCTCATCAGCAAGAGAAGTGGGACCCTCAGTTGGTGGAACCAGTGTCATATGATGGATGTTGATTGGGATGGGTGGTCGATCGACCATCAAGCTGCGTGTATGTCGACGGATCGAGAAGCTTGGAAGCGACCCTCGTGAGATATCGAGACTCGGTGATCTACACCACAAAGAAAATGTCAGGGGGGTCGGACCTGGGTCCCGACCCAAATCCCCTCCGATGCTTAAGTTAGTACGAGAACTTAAGAAAGAGAGGGAGCTTGGAGCAGCTGAGATCGACCCGCGGAGCTTCATCTCAGATCTGACGTCGCAAGCCCTATAATGTAAGAAATATCAGCTGAAGGAATAGAGTCTATGTATTAGATCTCGTACCGTGGGAATTGGAACCCATTTACCTTTGTCCTTTCGCCTATTTATAGGCTGTTTTCCATTGATTGTATGTAACCGTCCCTCATTGATTTGGGAACGATCTTCTCCGGGATTCGAGATAACTGCCGTCCATTTACTCGGCCCCATTAACTCCCCCCTGAATATCAGCAGGAGCCTAACGGTCAAGTGTGCCGTTCACTTGACTCGGTAATGCTTCGCTTTGAGCGATGGGTTTTGGGTTGTTGGCACCAAATGGGTTGGGTATGTGGATACTTCACCCAGATCTATACCCGTGCACTAAGAATGGCCCACATCATTTGTGCCTCAGAAACTGCGATTATTGAGACCGCATGATGTGTAATCTCCTTAAATGTGCACGGTTTTCAAAACTTTTGATTTAATTTGTGCCGCCAAAACCCTTTCATCTTTGAATCGATCTCCGTCGCTTCTTGTGATCGGCTTTGAACATGTGTCGTTCATCGACCATCAGTCGGTTGAACTCCTCCATATAAAAGAGGTGTGTGGAAAGAGAAAATATTTTTCTGTTCCGCCTTCTTCTTTATTTCGAAAGCTTGATTTATTCGTCGCCTTCGTCGGAGATCGCTTGTTCTTTCTAAGGTACCTTTTCTAGATTGACCTTGACTCTTATTTAGATCTTCTATGTATGTTCGTGCCAGTTAGGATGCAGGATTCGTCCTACGAGGAGCTCATGGCGCGCCTTCAACCCCCTCAATGCGAGGAAGTTCCTGGAAAGGGAAAATAAATTCGCATCGAACCCGATCTTTCCATTCGTCAAAAGGATCCGAGTTCAATGTTCCGAGAGTTGTCTTAGAGATGGTGCCTGTATTCTCTATTGATCTGACCGCAGAGGTCTGGCGAGGTTGTCTTTGCCATCCTTTTAGGGTTAGGGTGCCCAATTCGGATGAGAGAGAGTGTTTTCCACGGAAGAACGAGGTTAGGGTGTATTGTAAAGCCTTTTGCCTAGGACTTCGATTTCCTCTTCACCCTTTCTTCGTAGAAGTCCTATGCTCTTCGGGGCTTTCCTTGTGTCAACTCGCGCCCCAAGCTCTTCCTCCTTTAGTTGGCTTCATTGTGCTTTGTGAGCTTTGTGTGGTCCGTCCGTCTATCCCTCGGGCTGTTCAAGAACTTCTTTCGAATAATACTCGATCACCGCCAGGTGTGGTAACATATCGCCGCTCGTCCGGTAGTGAGGCTCATACACGACCTCTCGCTCTCTGATCCTAGATGGAAGACACTTTCGTGTTTGTCTTCGTTCTTGATCTGGCCGAGTAGCTTCAAGCTCGAACAGCCGCTAAGTCTAAGCCCCAGCTCCCTTCGCATTACCCACTCGGACCGAGTGGCATTGCACACTCTGATTGAGTGGTCTGGAATTGCTGAGAGGCCTTGGGAACTCCATTCTTTTGCTCTTCCTCTTTCTCCTTCATCTTCTTCTCATCAAATCCTCTTCTCCACCATGTCAAGCTTGTCAACATGAGTCTTCATGGTGCTCTCGCATCACCGTTTATCCACTTGACTTCAAATTGCTCCAATATCGCTCCAAATACCTGAAATACAACAAAACGCTCTCAAAGCCAAATAGTCCCAAATAGTTGTATAAAAGCGTATAAAATGAGGATTTGGAGTGCAAAATGTGTCGTAAAAATATGCGACTAATGATGTAAAATAGGAGCATATCAATCGGCCAAGGGAACACTAAATAGCTTTATTACGAAAGGAGAGAACACATACAAATCTTCTCTCTTCTCAACGAAAAAGAAGCACTCAAGATCTCTCCAAAAGCTCTCAACATAATCTCTCAAAGTTGGCACTCAATAATGGCATCCTAAAGTTCTCTTAATGTGTTCTCCATATGAATCCCTCCCCTAAACATCTTATTTATGGCCCTAGGGTACAATTGTTGGTCTAATAGAAGAGTGATCCCCAATTGATAAGAACTTGAACGCTAATGGAATTTTTAATCCGATTACAACTCCATTTCAAATAGGACGTCACATCATATAGTGGGCCCTTCTGTGTTACTGAACTTCCTGCTGGAGGCCGAGCTGACGAATTGCCAAGTCGAGCAATCCGAAGCTCGGACTGTAGAGTTGCTGAGCTATAAACCGCCAATCCTCCAAAATGAGAATCCATGCATTGTAGAAGTCCATCAGCTCGACATTCTTATATATGACTTGTGTGGAGTTAGATAGGCAAGATCCGAGCATGGGCAAACTATGACACTCCGAGCTCGGCCAAAACCGTATTGACTCTGCCCACCCATGACACTGACTCATAATGAATAGACAAGACATTAATATATGATTATGGAACGAGACACTCCTGGGGTCTGCAGATTGAAGTGTGATTGCAATAGTCGAAACGATAAACAAGAAAAGGAAGGAGATAAAACAAAAAGAGAGAACAAAAAGTACAAAATCAAAATAGTCGGTCTTCTAGAACCAAAAACAATCGCGCGCGCAGCCGTAAACAGAGCCCGCCAAAAGGGACGCGTTGAATAAATATCTCGCGAATCCATTACGTATGAGATGAGGTGGCAATCCGCTATTAGCGCCAAGACTAACAAAAATTATCTCCCAAATTTTTACAAAAAAAACATTAAAGAAAAAATATCTAAAGCTCTAGAATATTAGGAAACAGGCAGACAACAACCGCACCGGCGGACTGAGCCCCACACAAATAAATAGATAAATAAGTAAAACTATCACATGAGAGAAGTGAGACTAAAAAAAAGTCTCCAGTTAAAATCGACCGTTAATTTTCAACGATCATCACCTACGCTTGATAAAGATATTATTTCAATCCAAGTCAAAGATTGACGTCCCCTCAGCAAATCCCTCTACTAGCCTTTGGACCAAGTCCAAATTAACCCCTCTTTCTTCGAAGTTGCCGTGAGATTCACACCCAGCGACCTGCTCACAAAGGTCCGCCGCGCTCCCTCTTTATCTCTCCTCTTGTTTCCTCCCCGAAAGAGATCTCTTGTCAAAAAAATTCTCGGTTTCCTCAATGGCGGAACCCAAGGATGCGTACCTCAATCAATCCTACTACGGGCCGACGATCCCCCCGCAGCAGCCCGTTCAGGGCCGGGCCAACCACACGTCCATGTTCAAAGACTGCAGCCCGTACGCTCTCATATGCCACGCCTTCAAGATCCTGACCATAATCCTCATCGTCATCGGATCCATCGTCCTGGTCCTCTGGCTCATCTACCAGCCCAGCGCCCTCAAGGTCTACGTCGAATCCGCCGCCCTCACCAAATACGACCTCACCCCCAACAACAGCACCCTCGCCTTCAACCTCACCGCCGTGCTCACCGTCCGCAACCCCAACAAGCGGGTCGGCGTCTTCTACAAGCACGTGCAGGCTACCGCGTTCTACGGCGACGCCAAGCTCGGGGACATCGTGCTCCCCCTCTTCCACCAGCCGAAGAAGAACACGACCACGTTCGACCTGAGCTACGCGGGCCCGCCGGTGGCGGTGGGGGAGTCGGTGAACACGACGTACACGAGGGAGAGGGGGGAGGGGTGGTTTTACCTGACCCTGAAGTTCTACACGAAGGTGAGGCTGAGGATGATCGTGGTGAACAGCGTGGAGTACACGCCGGAGGGCGATTGCAGCCTGCGGCTGCCGGCTCCGATGAATGCCACGTCGGCGAAGGAAGGCTTTCATAGGACGGATTGCCATGTTGACCAGTTCTCTTAGATGAAGGGTTGAGATTGCGTGAGGGTTTTGGCTGGTGGAATTTGTCGGATGTGTAAAATATACATATTGTTTTATGTATTTGATTTGTTATTTTGAAAGCTAATGCTAGTTATTTATTTTTGTTACTTGTTGAAGACCAAAATTGGATCAACAGTGTGGGCTGCTGACTTGACCTCTTTTGTAGAGATGGAGCCTTGTCGGCTATTAAAATGGGACCCTCGGTTAATAGAATCTGGATCGACGACGGTCGGGCTAAAAGCATTGGGGAAGCTCGATCGATCTCGCGGTCGAGCGTGGCGACCGTTCGACCTTTCTATTTGGTCGAGCCTCGAACAACGATCGATTGGGATGATCGTTCAACTGTTCAGCTGGGTCGAGCCTTGATTTTCCTGCATCACAAGTGAACGTCGGCGGGGTCGGATCTGGGTTCCGACCTAAATCCTCTCCGATACTTAAGTTAGAATGGACTTAAGCTGAAGGCTTGGGGCTGTCGAGATCGATCCAAGGGGATTCGTCCCGAGTCAGTTACCTCAAGCGTTTGGAGGAAGAAATCTGTGAGTGTAAAGAGATAAGTTATCAGAGTACCTAAAGTTTCGTACCTCTGTAATCCATCCATTCTTCTGTTTGTCTTTCCTGTATTTATAGACTAGAGTGTCTCTTCAGTGACGTTGGGTGAATAGCGGTCACCCATTGTGGTGGCACGATCTTTACTCATCAATAGAGGTAACCGTTGTCCATGCCTCCCGCCAATTATAGGCCCATTATTGGCCGCCTCCTTAAGCAACGAAAGCTCAACGGGTAAATGGCATGCGGACTTTGACTGGGCAAACATTTAGCCTCTCGCGTGTACCTCATGGGGCCAAGTGGAATTAGATGTTACCTCAGTAGGCTATTCAACGATAATATGCTCCCCTCTTAAAGTACTGGCCCAAGGATTTAACAATGGTCCCCTGCCACTTGAGCTAAGCCGATCCGTCTGTTGGGGTCAAGTGATGTGATGTCTCATTAATCGGGCACAGTAGTCGAATTGGGAGTATCTGAGTTTAAGCGCCAAAACTCCCATTTTCCTGATTTGAACACGGTGTCGGTTCGAAATCCGAGATATTGAGATGCTTGGATCATCGACACGTGTCCTTATATGATATGATTAGCTTTGATCGTCGTTTTATCTTGATAAGGTAGATTAGAAAGGGGGAAGACTTCATCGTTCCAATCTTTCTCGAATTGAATTTTAACCTCTGATCATGTCTTCCTCCTCCCTTCATGTCTCCGCTAAAACCTCGGCTTCCATCCCTCAGAAGGGGAAATGGAAATCCATCGTCCTGGACATAGTTTCTGACCAAGCTTCTCAAGTGACGGTTGACCAGATTTCTGATTTGCAAAGGAGATAGGTGAGGAGTATTTACCGGATTCGATGGCCACATGCGAAGGAGAGGGTTAATTCCCTTGGCAATTGCGAAGTGGGAGTCTATGTGAGATCTTTTCATCTCATGCACCCATTTATGCTATACTGGCTGAGCACATTGGGCCTTTCTATTTGCCAACTAATGCCAAATGTTGTGGGCATCTTGGTCAGTTTCATCGCGCTATGCGTATCTAATGACGTTGAACCATCCATGGAGTTGTTTAATTTCTTCTTCAGAGTACCCCCTATCCCTAGGCTGGTTCGTAATTACTGCTCGTCGAGACAGAAAGTTGTTTAAGGTTCTCTCCACCTCTAATCTAGGATGGAAAGATCAATTCGTCTTTGTGGTATTTCATGTTGAAACAAATTTCGTCACCGAAAGGGGGAATCCCAAACTCTCGATGAATAAAGACAAAGCTCTTTCAAAGGAAGGAAAAAAGGCTGCGGATTTTCTAATGGAGTTGTTGGAGGGGAAAAAATCAACAAAGTGGCTTTTGTCTGACCATATATTACTCAAGACCGTATGGATTGAAGGTTGAATCTTTTACTTTCTTTTACTCTGTTTTTCTTCTTTTTAGATTTGATCTCTATTCTCCATAAGTATGGCCAGACTATAATACCAAGTTGAACCAAGCGTGCGAGTGGCGCTCGAGGCTTCAATTCGAGAAGCTGAAAGGGATGTGCCATCTTCTCCAATGGGTCCTTTGGAGGATGGTGCAACTGAAGTTATCGAGGGTTCACCCTTAGCGATTCAGGATGCTCCACGATTGATCCAACCATTGAAGAGAAAAAATAAACAACTCTTGGTCAAAGCCGAGAGGGTCGAGACCAAAAAGAAGAAATCGAGAAGGCAACTCGTCAATTTCGATTCAGATTCTTCTGTTTCCGGTGACGCCGTTATTCCGACGATAGCCTCTGAGCATATATGGTGTTGTACCTAGAGTATGTATATGTATGAATGTCAAAGTGTGTGTGTGTGTATATATATTATGGTTGTTCTTTGTTATATATGATGTTTTCTTTGGTATTATAGTAAAGCAGTACTTGTAGTTTCCCAGCATATGCGCAGTGGACCTGCTATTTCTCCTCTCTTTCTCTCTCTCTCTCTCTCTCTCTCTCTTCAGGATTCCTGGGAAAAAGTTTAAAATTCTGTGTATTTTATGGAGCAGGCCGTTACATTTTGGTGGCCCATGCAGTTCATCGTACTGCGATGTGCATAATGATAGTATGGGTATTGCTCCGGTGTGCTTGGTGTAGATGTATCCTAAGGTGGATAGCGGTACCTTCCGCCCATCCGCCCTAGGGTTAGACTCTTAGCCTTATACTGTGCCTAGTATGGGATATATATATGACATGTAACATATGTAGGATGTGATGGATATAAGGATTTGAGATTATGAAGTGCATGTATATATATGGGATGACTGTGGGTTTGCATGGTTAAGTGGAGTTATGGTATATGTATATATGTGTATATACGTGCCAAGTAGAATAGTGTCTATAGGACCATTTGGATGTATATGTAGTACATGTATCCTTCTGTATATAGGGCATGGGGGGGATTGTGTATTGGTATATGAGATATTTCTATGTATGTAAGAGGTGTGTTGTGGCAAGCATGGTATGACTGTGTACATGTGTTATTAGTATTGAGCATATATGGGTATATGTCTTACGAGTAGCTATACATGTATGTGAATGATCCCTATTCTGATATACATATATCAATATATGGATGTGTATGTACATGGAACATCAGTGTGTATCACCATTTGTGTGTGGTTATCTATTAGATGTGTGAATATTGGAATGCACCTATTTGTATATGTATTAGTATGCTTGTTAGGGCATGTGTATATCGGATGCTATGTATATAATGGTATAGGTAGTTACCGACTACATGCTAGTACAGTTTGGGTAGCTTGACTATATGGGTGTGTATGTGTGTGTAATAGTAGGATATGTATAGTATGTGTGTATGATTGTGTGTGCCCATACATCGAAATGTATGTGCATGGTTGCAAGTATCCTAGTAGGTATATATGCACGTATGTGTGCATATCTACTTTCAGTATAATAGTCTTGTGTGTTTGTGTGTCCATGTATTTGGCTATGTGTGGGCTTAGAGATCTATATAGTGTATTGATATGTATACCTCTATGGGTGCATAATGAGTATGTGCATATAATTGAGTATGGAGTATCTATATGGAGTATTGCTTGGTGCGTATATGTGAATATGTATTATGGTTGTATGGATTTCTATTATATGTGTCATAATGGAGTGTAGGGATATGAAAATGTATGTGTAGTGTGCAGTAGAAGCATATGTAGTTGTGTGTATATTGGATGTGTGTGTGTGTGTGTGTGTGTATATTTGTTTGTTTATCTGCAGATCTATCCTATATGGTTGTCTATCTAGGTGTATCTTGGATAAGCGTATTCCTATTTGTATGCGTGTATATGTAGGTCTGTACCAGAGCATGTGTGTGTGTGTATACATATGCAATGTGGATATAAATGTGATAGATATGAAATATATGTGCATACATGTTTGACGAATGTAAGTGAATGTAAATGTTTGATATGTGGGTATTGGGATGCGTGTGCTTGTTTGTATATTTATATGTACACATGCGTGTGGGGTGTAGATGGATATATAGATATATTTGACTATTGTGGCAGTATGTGCGTATGATATGTAAGAGTAGATATATATATAGCATATGAGGGGAACATATTATGTTGTGCACTTTTGTGTGTATCGTATGTGGCATGTGTCTATCTGTGTGAGGCAGTAGGTGCATCACTATGGATATGAGGTTATGTGTAAATTTATCTATAGATATGATTGTGGGCCATATGTGACTTGATCATGCATGTGTTAGTACGTGCACATAAGTGTATGTAATGGATGTGACTAAATATTGTGTGTATATTGATATTTATGTGCATATAATTGTGTATGACTTATATGGCTAAGTATTGAGTGTATATGGATCCGGTGTACATACGGTGTGACACCGTAATGACGACCCTATTTGTCAAGTTACTGTGTGTAGATTGATGTGTGTAGTTGTGTGTTTGTGCATGGATATAAATGTATATGTAAATATATATAGTCAGATAGAATATAAGTCATTTATACTTAAATGTATTGTGATATGTATGACAACATAGCATAACATGTCATATGTATGAGTGCTTTACGTATCGTGATATGGATATGATGTGATGTCATATGTATGAGTAGTGATCTGGATATGTATAATAATACATATAGAGATCTATTTGTGGTGTGTGATGTATCTGTTAGTGTGTATATATGTGCTTAGATGTTTATGTGAAGAACGTTTATGTATATATATGTAGTGAGTGCACAAAGTGATGTGGATGTGCTACTAGATGAATAGTTGGACGTACCCGTGATATGTATGTGATGCAGATGTGTATGAATGGCAGTGAAGCATATAGTGTATATAAGTGTGGTGTAGGTATGTATTCTTATTTGTACTTCATGGGTAGTAAGACCATCATACATATCTAACCTTTGGCGGGGCTCACACCTTAGAAAGTCCGAAGACGGACTTTATTTTAAGGTGAGTAGGATGTCATGCCCTGTTTTGAACTATACATGTATTCTACTATATACACATGGTATTTCTACTTATGATGCATATGAAGGCATGAAATAATTGTTAATGTCAAAGTATGTATCGTAATGCATGGGGTTGTACCATAATATGTGACCAATAGACGAAAATGCGAGACATGAATGCAGGAGGAGTGTGAATGACGTCGTGTGTATGATATAACAAGTATGTATTGGACATGTGTGTGTGGTGCATGTATGCATGTGTGGGTATGCATGGTTGTGTGTAGGGAGAGACATGCTAGTGTGAAGAGGGGTTAGGGGTTAATGGCATCCTCGTAAATTTTTAGAAAGATGAGGGGCAAAATGGTCATTTGGGCAAATGAGGGGGGTGTGTGTATAGTAAAAAGGTGTGTGCATAAAGAAATGGAAAACTTGTAAATTGTTGAAGATGTAAGGGTTAGTTTGGTTATTTAATAAATGCCATGGCTTATTGGATAAGCCATGGAAAATACATTCTAGAATCCTCTTTTTCTTTCTCTTCCTTTCCTTTCTTTTCTTCTCTTTTCTTCCCTTATCCTTATTTGTTCTCCCCTCCTCCTTATTCCCTCCATCATGGTCGACCTACCCTCCCCCTCCCCTCTAACCTGGCCAAAGTTCTCTCAAAAAAAGAAAGAAAAAGGGGAGAAAAAGAAGAAAAAAAAGGAAAGAAGGAGAAGAAGATGGCTTGAAAGGATGAGTTTTTTTTTGAAGCAAGTTGTCATCCTTTTTATGCTTGAGCTAGAAGGCACGGAGAGGAAGAATGTGGCTTAGAAAATAATCATCTTGAGGTAGGAATCCATTCTCTATAGGTTTATTATGCTAATCTATGTCAAATCAATTTAGTTTCATGCAAACACCATGGCTGATTCTGTAGACAGATTCTGTTGCTTGTTCATTTGATTATATCTCTTAATTTAGACTTGAATAAATTCTTTAAAAAATTATACGCTTGTATATATTGAAATTCTACCCCAGAATCATATAAAATTTGACATATGTTCGGTTCAGTAATTAGGGGAAAAAATTCCATCTTTACAACATGTCTGATTTTCATCCAGTCTGGACACAGTTTGGAAAAATTGAGCTCAGTCCCTGTACACTCCATAGAAATTAGTGTTCTTGGTCTCGTTGTAAAGATAACAACCTGTTCTACAACTTTCTCCCTAGGACATGTTTTCGAGATTCTAACTGCAACATGGCTTAAATCAGAAATTGTTACAGCTCTTAGAATCTATCTTAAAAACAGTTTTGATAGGTCTCACCAAAAAATTCACCACAAATCACCTAGTTCATATTTCTGAAGGAAATTGTATATGTAAATCCATCACTATCATATCTACAACTTTAATTTACAAAGTCTTGTCAAATTCACGAAGGAAATATATGATAACTGCAGGTGTTTATGGCTGTCAGCATTTCTCCAGCAAGCTGAGTTGTTTACATAGTGTTTTGAAGTATGTCTGGATGTTAACTTGCTCCCGTTATCTCTAATTATTGTTGTTGCTTGAAAGGTAGCTTAGTTATGTTAATGTTTATTGAATTTGCTAATGTTACAATGACCTTGTGTATGATGCCCACCATGTGTTTGTGAAAATGCCCAAATGAAGGCAAAATCGTGAAACCCAAGAAGTGTGCATGTATATGTGTAGGCCTTGAGCCAAGTTGTGAATTGGTGAAGTGGGAGGCATGAATGGCATGGGTACACTACTATTTGTGGATGTGGGATGTGATGTGATGGAGGGCATCACACGTGAGTGCATGACCCAATTTCTTATGGAAGACAGCTATATTTGAAAAGTTGTTGACACTGAGAAACCATGCCATCATGACTCTTATAAGATGACTTATGATGTTTAAATGATGATTTGGAATGTCTCAATCCCCTCTAAGGGGGGTGAACTGCTAAAACGGGCGTTAGAGGGAAATTTGAGTAAATTATGAATATAAGGCCAGGAAAAAGAAGGGGGAGGAGAGGATGACATATGTGATGATTATTCTCACTCGCCTTTACAGAGAGTGATGGTTACTTGGCGCTTGTGATGATGTGGTTTGGGTGTGGAGAGGTGTATGTGGAGATCCTCACTCTCGCTACCGTCCAGGGAGGAGGCGGAGAGGGCCGGGTGTACAGTGCCTGTGTCCACTGCACCGTGTGCCATACTCACCTCAATCTTGGGGTGGGGCCCGTGAGGCAGGTCCCCTGACGGGGCAGGGTGAGAGGCCTGGTGTACAGTGCTCATGTCTACTGCGTCGAGTGCAGTTTTCCACCCCAACTCATGGGGTGAGGTCCAGGTTCTTATATCCTACAGTTTACCCAGGTTTCCAGTAAGTTAATAAATTACATGTTATTTATTCTACTTGTAGTGTTTCCTCTTCACTCTACTTGTATTGTTGTGATACTGTGTACTTGTAGTTGTTTCTTGTCCTCATATATTTATTTCTCGTTGTAATCATATAGTTGTAGTTGCCTTTGTTGTTATTTTCCTTATATATTATTTGTAGCACTAACTCTCTTTTGCAGCAGCTCACTCCCTAACGGAAGGTACGTCTCCATTTTATATGCTTTTACTTCATACAGTAGTATGCCTTACCATTATGCTATGTCACATGGTCTCCATGATCGTACCTTAACTTGTAACCACAGTAATTAAGTAAATAATAACATGATTTGCCATTAGTGTTGGGATTTCCTACTGGAGCACGCATTGACGTGCTCCTCCCTATTTTCCAGGTAGCAGGGGCAGCTTGATGCAGGTGACTTGGAGTTGGATTCTAGGGGTAACACTTGGAGCGAGCTGTAGCTTTGTGTTGATTTTTGGTTTGTCTTTGGGAGGTTGAGAGTGACATTGCATATATGGTGTTATACCTGGACTATGTATATGTATGAATGTCAAAGTGTGTGTGTGTATATGTATATATATATGTATATATATATATATATATATATATATATATATATATATATATATATATATATATATATATATATATGTTGTTCTTTGTTATATATGAGGTTTTTTTTGATATTATACTGGAATAGTACTTGTATTTTCCCAGCACATGTGCAGTGGACCAGCTATTTCTCTGTTCTCTCTCTCTCTCTCTCTCTCTCTCTCTCTCTCTCTCTCTCACCCCCTTCATGATTTCTGGAAAAAAGTTTAAAATTCCAGGTATTTTGTGGAGCCAGGCGTTACAGTTGACCATGAGAGGTTATCCACCTTCGCAATCCATTAGGGCCTTCAGGTAAAAAAACATATATACACTCTTTACTTGAATTTGGGCAACATGGCTGACTCTCTTGCTTGTCTCCAGGCTCTTTTGGCCAAGCTCGAAATACGGCACCGATCATTGGCAGTGGTTGATCATTAAGCCAATATTTCCGAGGAAATGATGTTGTTGGACTCAGCTAGGAGGGCCGTTGACAAGGCAACTGCATCTTTGCAGCAATGGAAATGTCGCAATGATTTGCTCAAGACTCGGGTGAAGCAACTTGAGCAAGAGTTAGACGAATCTCGCACAAATGGGATTGCCCCTAAAGTACGAATTCAAGAAGAATTTGCTCCGAGGGAGCGAGCAGAGACACAACTGCACGAGGAGAGGCGAGCGGGGAAGGCAAGAAGGATCGAGGCTTAAACTCGAGTACCTGACATCTCCAAAGAACCTTTTGAAAAAGAGAACGTAGGATTGCTCTCCAAGCATATAAGGCCACCTTGTGCAATCTAGATGAGCTGTACATAAGAGGCATTGAGTGGTGTCATTGCGAGATGAATATTATCTTAATTCTCAGTTGCAAGTACATTTGGAGCGTTTCGAGGAGACGCTTGGTTTGGGATAGCATGGGGGACGTCTTGTCCGAGGCTTTGCACGTACATCCGTTCTTTGCAACTGCTTCGCTTTGTGATATCGGTACACTTGTCCCTTGCATTATTATTTATATCGTATATCGTGTTGCATTCGTTTGCACACTACACACACCGCGATGCCACCTAGGGTTCAACCTAGGAAGGCCGATGACCTCGGTCCCTCCTCTTCTAGGCCTGCATGCCACCGACGCCGATCACCTTCTATCGGTGAGCATTTGGATGTCACCACGTCCACGCCCACATCCTCACGCTTACCATCCCCTACGCCTCTAGCACTAGAGGCCACACCCACCACAGCCACTCACATTCCCACAGCAGCTCCTGCACCTCCACCCCATCCACCCACACCCACCGGCACTTTGAGGACATATGACATTGTCTTCAGGGATGCCGCTCACCAAGCACGATTCGAGATCGTATTACGCCACCCCATCATCCTCACCCGCTTCTCATCCATCACTGCACTCACGAGCCTGGGCATCCTTCAGGGTATCCAGCGACTCTATCAGATCATATGCTGGGACCACTTCCTGATGATGCACGCACGCACATACACTCCCATCACATATGAGGCGACGAGTTCTATCGTCAGGGAGGGGGCATGTATATGTTTTCGACCGCTGGATCATGATGTTGTCATCACATATGCCATGATCCACACCTACTTCCATTTCCCTCCTATCCCCGACCCAGACTGGGCCTACTCTCCTGATATTGAGCTTGGCTCATTTGATGCGAAGGAGTTCTGGCTTCAGATATCAGGTCTTCGCGGCTTCAGCCCTAGTAGGGCAAATCATCATCCATTATCCACCCCTGCCTCCGACACGCCCATCACCACATTGCCACCACCGTCTTCTTCAGATTTGAGGTCGGGACCCTTTCCATACCAGAGCTTGCACACCTTATGGGGATGACGCATGCAATTAGACGTTGGCCCGACGGAACACTTTGCCCATTCTTACTGTCCGACACAGCCCGCTGACTGTGCCACCGCCTTCTTCTCTAGGCCTCCACTGCCACAGAGATCTGTTGTGGTGGTTTCTTCACCATTTTGCCTTGATGATCGGCCTTGCTCTTCCATCCGATCTAGTGGTAGCACCTGGGCCTACCAGACTTGACACATATGTGTTTGCTCGAATGCACATCATCAGGCCCCATGGTGAGCGCCACTGGATTTATCATCTAAGCACCATTCGCGAGCATCACATGTATCTACCCCGCTCCGATCTTACACAGATATAGCTAATCATGCTTGACTAGCTCCTTCCTGGCATTCACCCCATCCCAGCCATCCACATCCTTGAGCCTCTTGCCCAGCTAGCTGCACAGCCTGCCGCCGAGGATGGCAATGTGGATTGGGAGATTAGCTCTGATGATGAGCCTGCCATCATTTCCATTACTTCCACCACCACCGCCACCGCCACCACCACTAGTGAGCACTTCTGTCTTTACTTCTATTAGTGCCACCACCCCCACCACCGCAGTGACTTCCGGGGCTGTCCACACCTCTTTACCCAAAGTCACCGCCACACTTTCCTCCATGCTCGTATCCAACGGTACGTCTTTTTATTTTTCTCCTGCGCCTACCGCCTCACCTATTTCGGAGCTTGTCCCCACATATTCTATCCCCACCCCATCAGTCTCTGCTAGCACACTATCTGCACATATGGACCCCATTCCTTTCGATCCTATCTTTTCAGAGTCCACATCTACTCTTCCTAGCACTACTGTTGTATTCACCGAGAGCATCATGGTTTCTGTCACCACTTCTGCTGCCACGACGACTTCGGTTTCTGATGTCGCTGCTTCAACCTCTGCACCAGATCTCGGATCCATTCCTATTCCATCCTATATAGAGATCCCCCTAGGCCACCCTCTCCCGAGTTTGCTTTCAGACCCCATGCAGCACATGCACGAGGCCGTGTTGAGAGAGGTGCACCTAGGGGAGCACGTCCACCACTTAATTCCTACCTCACTGACGCATGCTTGTCAACGGTGGAGCACATTGTTGCTGGTTTGAGGCGTGACTTTGCCACCCTCACCCGCTCGATCGCATCCACCATGAGTCAGTGAGCCTGGACATTCAGGATATTCTAGATATTTTGAGGACGCAGCCTGCAACATCTGTCATACTAACACATGCTCCTCTGGTCACACATGCACCGCTCACCGACCCGATTTCTCAGGCTTCTGCAGGGCCTGTCACACTTTCTGTTGAGCCGGCTGCACCGTTAGTTGACCCACTTGTCCTCGCACCTGTCGACCCACCTGTCGACCCGCCTCTTGTTCCATCTTCTGGTCTTCAGCAGCGGGACCTATCGCCACCTCCAGAGGGGGGTGCCCCTACTTGATTATTACTTTTTCTCCAGTTCTCCCCCTCATCCTTATTTTAGTGCCCATCTGTCCTTTCGGGGCCTTACCTATGCTTAGCTTGGGGGAGGACCCATTATCATCCATTTGTATATCCATCATTGAATAATCTACATCATCTGCTTGCTTGTACATATTCTAGGCATTAGGACATGCACATGCATTTTTCTTTCTCATTGTATAGATTCATTTTTTAGTTTTCCTTTTTTTATTATTAATCACCCTTCCCACCTAGCATCATTTCCCGCCTTGCACGCGTGTTCTCAGCAATTAGGACACTGCTGTGTTTAGCTTGGGGGATGAGCGATATCGCCTTTTATTTTTGTTATCTATCTTTTTTTCTTTCCCTTTACCCTTTTTATTGTCCATCCATTTTCCACCATTTTGTTTTTTTCCTTTTAGCGCCATATTTTCCATCTTTTCATATGCTTGCATGCTTGTTTTATTTTAATTTTCCACCTTTCTTTTCCTTTTTATGCTAGATATATTCCAGATGATGATATCTCTTACGCTTTAGCAACTATCACGATGCTTATTACTCTTGCCATGCTACTTAGAGTATTTCAGTATCTTGCTATCCATGTGCTTGCAAATATATTTCTTTTGATGACTCCTCTAAGTGAATGCATGGCATTTATTGAAGCTGAATATATGGATTAGTGTCTAGTATGCTTTTATTGGAAATGCACCAAGATTCACGCATCATTAGTATATCTGAAGCATCAGTCTTGTTGTCTTATTCACCTTTTGTTGTCTTATTCACCTTCTGTTGCATGCCTAATATGATTGTAAACTTTACCGCTTGACTTACAATATTTGTTGAAATGATTAAAAATATCCATGCTTACATATGAGT
Organism: Scilla litardierei; assembly: GCA_030789695.1. Lineage (NCBI taxonomy): Eukaryota > Viridiplantae > Streptophyta > Magnoliopsida > Asparagales > Asparagaceae > Scilla > Scilla litardierei. The sequence goes on from CM061142.1 coordinate 447,965,864, forward strand.
TTTAGTTTATGTATTATCTTATTGAACCGTTTGTGCACATCTTAGAGTGAATCGAGTGTTACATTATATTTCTTTCTCCACACATCTCTTTATTTCTCTACATGTCACCTGAGTTCGCCCCTTGCAGCTACTTATACCGCATCTATTTCCAAAAATCCATTACAAAAGAAAAGCTAGCTCTAAAAATACAAAAAGCCAAAAATAAGCCAAAAACAAAAAATACAAATCATATTGCTCCTACAAAAACAAAAACAAAAAAAGAAAAAATAGGAAAAAAGAAAAAAATGTTTCTCTATCTCATTATTGGAGCCACTTTTATACTTGGGAAAACCAAGTCAAAAATCCCATTTTCCCCCATCATTTTCCTTTAGATGCGACGCCTCAAGCTAAGCTTGGGGGTGGGATGGTGGGTGAATTTATTTGACCATATGAGTGAGTACAACATTAGAGTGGAGTTGTGCACGAATAAGAATATTTGATAATGCTGAAACTAAGAAAAATAGTTTAGCTATGGAGATTTCTTATGATTTGATATGAATATGTGAATGCCATGGCTTTTTTTCTATTCCCTATTGCATGCTTGGTGTGATTCTTATATGCTTCAGTTATAACTCTTAATTAAAAAGTGCATCGCCAATGATTTGCATATTAAATTCTATGAATTGCATGAGTGAATATGAGTTGATTGCATGAATTTAGAGAGTCCCTTTTTGTTGATCTTAAAAGCTTGCAATAACCATGTTGAAGTAAAATATGAAATCTTTATAGCATGTGATTCATATTTTTCGAGTTATCGTGATGTGTAGCTTATAGCTTGAGATCTGAGCGAATAATCTAGCGATCCCCTCCATTTTTGATTCTTTTTCTATTTCTTATTTTTAATCTTCCGGTGAGCTTCGTATTCGTTTTTCTCGAGGACGAGTAAGAGGTAAGCTTGGGGAATTTTGATGTGTCCATATTTTCCATGCATTTATTACATCATTTCATATCATTTTCGCCTTTCAAAGTCCAAATTTTCATATATATCGCGCTTTTAACGTTATATTCGAGTTACGTATAGATTTGTGGATTTGCAGGAACTTTGGAGCGGATTGGAGCAATTATAGGACATGGACACATCCGAACCGTCAGGAACATCATTGGCAAGGTCCAACAAGTGTTTGGTAAGGTGAAGAGGAAGATTGGAGAAGAGGAGGAGAAGAGAAGGAGATTTTAGAGCCCTAGAGACAGTGGGAGCTATTTTCCCAGGCAGCTCGGTCGAGATGCTCAGCACTCGACCGAGTTGATACTCTTGAAGCCACAGCAGATCGGATACGCCCCGCTCGACGGAGCAGACATGTCACTCGGTCAGACAAACTCGGCAGCTACCAATACTTAGCAGAATTTCGAGAGCCCAAGGTCACTCGATCGAGCAGACCGGCTGATTGACCGAGTGGAATCAAAACAGAGCGAAGATTTAAAGGGTTTCTCTTCAAATGTAGCTCGACCGAGCAAGAATGACGACTCGACCGAGCACAATCAAAACAGTACGCTGATTATGAAGACCTTTCAAGTCCACTGTAGCTCGACTGAGTGGAGGGGCTACTCGACCGAGTAGCCCATATCAGCCCAAAGCCAAAGATGTAGCAAAGCAAAGACGCATGTCCAGCTCGATCGAGTGGCATCGCTACTCGACTGAGTAGGGCGTTGCGACCTGACTTACTAATGGGCCCAATTGCCCATATCTTCATATTTTAGTGGGGTCTATTCCCTTGTATATAAGCATAATTTTTACCCTATTTTCAAGGAGTATGTTATTTTTCTTAGTTTTAAATTTAGTTTAGTTTTCTTAGAGAGTTTTCATAGCTGTCGCAATTTTGTAGAAGACAAAGATTGGATTTTTATATATTGCTTTTGCTTGGAATCTTGCGATCTTAATTCTCTGCGATTGTCTATCGATCTACGACGCTTGGGTAACGATTTCCAATCTTCTATTGCTTTCTTTAATATCTTCTATTGTGATGATGATCTCTCTTGCTTTTATTGAGTTTTCCATTGTTATTTCTATGATCCATGAGTAGTCTTATCTAGGGCTAATAGATAGCCCTAGGATCTTAGGATTTAGATGTTAAGTTAGGGTTTTCGTGTTTTTTTGGTATAAAAGGGATGTGTCTTGGTTGATCTAGCCAAGTTTGTAGGAGATTCCAAATAGGGTCCGTGATCACGATAGTGGCATGCACTGTAAGGGACCCTCGGGGCTACACACACACACACTAGAGGGGGGTGAATAGTGTAATAGGTTATGGTCCGACAACGACCCTTCTCTTGTCGTGGAAGGACAAGCAAAGTGCTTAATTAAAAGTTACTAAAATTAAAGCACAATAAGCAGTGGAATTTAAACAGAGTGCTCAACAATAACAATCGCAAATACAAAGATTTTACACTGGTTTCCCAAAAACTTGGGTACGTCCAGCCACACCAATATTCACTATAATTCCTATAAAGAGAAGTGAATACAATCTCACACAGAGATATCTCACATAGAGATACCTCACAAAGAGATATCCTTACTCTCACACAGAGAGACCTCACACAGATGATTTAGGATTCCCACAAAGAGATATCCTTACTCTCACATAGAGAGACCTCACACAGATAATTTAGGATTCCCACAAAGAGATATCCACACTCTCACACAGAGAGACCTCACACAGAGGATTTGTTTTTTCACACAAAAAGAACCAAACTCCCACAAAGAGAGTAACTCCCACATAGAGAGTATCTAATTCCCAAAAATAGAATTAGGGTTTCGAACAAAAAACAAAACGAAACAATACCTACATATGCTTTGATATGATCTTACCAATATAAAGAAGAAGGCATGCAAGTGAAACTCAAGTGCTTGAAATAAGGCTTTGATTGCACTTGATGATCTTTCTCTCTTCTAGGAATGAATACTAACACTTCTCACTTGAGTGTATGAAATGAAGAGAAGAAATATGTTCTCTAAGAAAAGGAATGCGATTGAAATCCCTTGGAGAAATTCCCTAGAGCTTAGATGCTATAGCATAAGATTGAAGCTTTAAATGAGGGAATGAGAGAGATTAGGTGTTGCTATTGATTCTCAAAGATATTCAATATTTTCCAAGAGTTCTAAATGAACTAAGCCAACTCCTATATAAAGAAAGCCCAAAGGAACCCATAAAACCAGCCAAAACCCCACAGGGAAGAAATCTGCAACAGCTAGATTTTGGCAGTTTATGCACAGACAGTCGACTGATGCACAAATGACAGTCAACTGTTCAATGGGTAGAAAAACCCCAACGGCTATAATCTGTGCCAGAACAGTCGACTGTAGAAGACTACACATGCGATTGTAAAACAGACAATCGACTGTATATCCTTCATTAAGCGACTACTGCAGGGATGAAAATAAAACAGAGAGATGCAAATTTCGCACTTACGCCTTTTAGACGACTGATGGCCATTTCACAAGCGACTGTAAATATACAGGAGACTGTAAAAACTTCATCAGTCGACTGTCTTGCAAATTGGGATGAAGCCCAAAATGCAATATGCGCACAGTCGATTGTCGACCAATTCACAGGCGACTGTAGAAACACATGCGACTGTAAATTGAACATCAGTCGATTGATGCGAAAAGCTCAAGAAGAGTCAATAAAAATGTTGACTTGAGCAATGCACCACAGTCGACTGTAGAAGGCTCGACAGGCGCTTGGAATCACCCAGTCGATTGTAAAACCTTCATCAGGCGATTGTTGGAGAGCCAGAGAATCCAATTTAGTCTTTGGGCAAGATGAACCTATTGGGTTGAATTCTATGATAATCCTAAGGCTCATTAAGATGGTTAAATGCATATGCATGAGAGTATGACCATCTATCAAGGAATTACAATAATCTTAGACTCAAAAAGAGAGATGCAAGTAATATAAATTACATGGATTACATAAGCATCTCCTAGAGTCTAAGTCTTCAAGATCATGATACCTTGATTCTTCCCAACATCTCCAAGAGTTCGCACTCCTTGATGAGCTTCCCTTCATCAAGCTCCAAGCTTTTTCATTGCTCCTCTAGATGTCCATCCATCATCATGCTCCAAGCTTTGGCTTCATTAGATTACCTTCATGACCTCATCCAAGCTTGAGCACACCATCACTCTTGGAGGTCTTTAAGATATCCCTTGTAATATCCTCCAAGCATTATGATTTGTCTCATCAACATATAATCATTAAGATAAAATGAGACCAAAACATACGATTGATTAGCACACCAACACAATATATTGATCCTCATCAAAACAACATTAGTCTTGAACCCAAGAACTAACATGCACTTTGCACGGATATCCTTTGAACTTATTTAGGTATGTTAGTGAATCCAATTAGAGTTTGTGACCACGATAGTGACACGCACTTTGATGGAAATTAACGACATCCTATATTACTAATTGATGACTATGATAGTAGGATCAATGAGAGCCACCAATACACAGATCAAAGATCTAATCCACAAGGTGGTGTGAGCACAGATTGAGAATAGTTGTCGATCGTAATGCATGGATCATGTGAGTCTATCCACAAGGTGGGGCTACACAGGATACGTTAGACGAGTGGCACAACGACAGTTGGCTATGAGTTCTGAGTTCTACAGTTTAGATGCGACAATCTCTCCCTAATAAAGTCAATTCAATGTAAGAATTCTAACCTAGCATTGACATCCAATGGTTCTAGTAGTGACTCCTATTGCCCTAGTCTTTTTATATTGATGATAACATTGTTAAGAGATAATCGTGACAACCATCTTTAAATACACCTGCTGACATTGTATTGAGATCTAGAGAATACCCAAGACTATATAAGCATCACCTCCATGTGGGATCGATATCTTTCTATATTACAAAGTTCTGACACCGTGCACTTGTGGTAGTTTTCGGATCTAAATCCGGAGCGCATCACATCTCTGTCGCCAACCGTAAGTCGAAGGGACTACCCCTTCACTACTAAGTGACCCACTCGTGTTGAAAGCCGTAAGTCGAAGGGCCACCGCTTCGCCACTGAACAACCCTCTAGTGTCGATAGCTGTAAGTCGAAGGGGTCACCCCTTCGCAACTGAACGACCCTAACGTGTCATAAGCCGTTAGTCGAAGGGCCACCCCTTCGCCACTGAACGACCTTAACATGTTGACAGATGTAAGTCGAGGGGCCACCCCTTTGCCACTGAACGACTGTCGTATCGTCAGCCGTGAGTCGAGAGAATCGCTCTCTCGCCATTGAACGTAGTGGTCTATTTCTAACATGGTTCGATGGTTTACACTCAATCATCTTGAGGTAGGGTCTAACCCTTCAAAAGGGGCCATCAGGCACTATGACCACATGGCGTGATTGACGACAAATAAAGAGATGCAACAACAAACAAAGATACGCAAGCCAACTCTTCTGGCACTTTTGCTACAAAATTGTTTTCGTTTACATCTACATTACCACATATACATTAGAAAATTAAAACATGAATAAAAGGAGCGCCAAGATTCTACAACGGCTGGCTAGGCCCTTGGTCTCCCTCCAGCACAATCGCAGGCTCTTGGTCTCCCGAAGCACCAACTCTTGTATTATCACCCGTCATGGTGACAACTTCACCGATGTGAGCGGCCTCCCCCATGCCTAGACTCGATTCGTTGTCATCAAGATCCGAAAACAGCACCAGGATTCGGTCAATCTCAGCGGAAAGGTCAGGAAATCGGTTCTTCAATACTGATCGACATCGTTCGTAGCCTTCTGTGTACAGCTCGTCAAAATCGGGCAGAGAGTCCTTGAATTCCTAGACTTCCCTCTCCGCTATGACCTCGACATTGTCTATCTCTTCCAACAGAGCCTTCTCCGCTCGCTCACTTAAAGCGGCTTGTTACGTCTCCCTCTTGCGAGACTCTTGCAGCTCATGATCAAGCCGCTGAAGGTGATCCATTCTCGATTCGCTAAGAAGGCAAATCATGGTCATCTTGACTTGAGATTTCTCCACGGCCAACCTAACAGCCTCTAGAGTGACCTCATGATTGGCCACCACCTGCATGCATCGACGCAATGCTGTGGTGGCCACGAGAGCATGCAAACAATGCAGGATAGTTAACATCCGTGCTTGCATCACCTACAATGGAGGATGGGGTAATAATTACCTGGATGTTAGCATAGATGGCTATCGACGCAAGCCTCTCGTAATTGACCCTCTCCACGATAGCCATGTCCTGTGAAAGGGTTGCATTTTCAACAATCCGGGAGGCAATCCGGCAATCCAAATAGCAGAATCTTCTCACCTCATCGGAAACTCCATTCGAAGGAGTTCCTCTGCGGAGCAATCAAATGGATTCTAAGGAGATCGACACTCCAGCAAAAACGACCTGAATTCATCAGGGATGTCTTCAAACAATGGTATAGGAGGGAACAGACCTTCCGATGGCCAATAATCCTCATGCAGAAGGAGCTCCGGAGGGACCCGGGTCTCCCTCGAGTCTCCCTCTAGGGGAGTTCCTGTCTCTTACTGAGGGACCTGCTCCACAGTTTCAATCAACCCAGACGGCTCCGAATCGCTGAGAAGAATTCGACACCTCCTCTTACTCCCCTCAATTGCAACCACCTCGAATTCATAGGCGGGCCTCTCCTTTTTCTTCCACTAGAGACGGGCCACCTGAGTATCTCTCTCAATAACAACGGGTCGATCCTCCGACAGTTGAGCCGTCCTTTCTCCCATAGACGACACCCGAGGAAATAACATGCTCACCTCCGCCTCTCTAATGGAAGCCTCAACTGCCACCCTCAATGCAGGATCCACCTGTTACTCCAGACGGCCATGCCTGCAGAAGAAACAAACAAATTAAGTCAGAGAACGAGGGTCAAACAGCTGACAGGCACGATCGAATCAACCTTTCATCCATACGGTCTGACGCAACACGTCGTCGAACCACAGCCACTTTGTCTTCCTCACGTTCTCGGGTAGATTCATCAATGCATCGGTGACTTCCTTCTCCTATCTAGTTAAAGGCTTGTCCACAGTAGGGCCTAAGTCGGGAACGCCCCAACCGGTGCAAAAACTCGCTTCCCCTTGGAAGACCACAAACATGAACTCCTCTTTCCATTTGGGATTAGAGGAAGGGAGGTCGTCAAATAGCTTCCTGCATCGACAGGACGTTATCATATAACAGCCTGGGGACTTGAGGGGAGGGATCATGAAGAAGTAATTGAACAGTCTCAGCGACGGTTCAATCCCCTTCATCACGCACATAGCTTTAAAGCCCATCAGTGCACCAATGGCGTTTGGCATCAATTGGCAGAGAGAATGGTTCAGGTGCACAAGAAGTAACACATGAAGGGGTGCATGGGGAATCGAAGCCCTCGTTGAAAGGCTTTGATGTAAACCCCAACTTCCTGGTCGCCAGGTCGATGGACCCTTTCGTCTTTCCCCGGCACCCAGATCTGGTTATTGAGGCAGACATAACTTCTCTGAAACTCGGGGATCTGATCAGCTCCAACTTTGGACCTCAGATTCACGATCAGACTAGCCTCCATAGCCCCCTCCTTGTTCTTCTGTATGACTGTAACCAAATTCCCCTCGGAAGCATGAGCGGAGGACGAAGCCATTTTCTTGGAAGGGGATGGCGGAATCAAGAAAAACGAAGACGATATCTTCGTATTCCTGCACTAAGATCATCTTATATCAACAAAACGACGGCCGCATAATGAGACACGCGTCAAAGATCCAAGGTTTTATTCATCTTGGGGTTCCAACCAGCGGCTCATCCGAATTAGCAAGGCGGATGCTTTGGCTCCCAGAGCTTGAGTGCTAGTTCCTCGACTGTCGTGCCCCATTAATGCAATGTAATTTCGCTTGAATTCAACAAGTAGACCCTTTGAGGTTATGCAACGGGGGCCATTGTTGAATCATTGGGCCGACATTCGAGACGAATCGGCCAACAAAGGTTAAGGCCCACATGAGAAGCCCGATATCGACTCAGTCAAAGCCCACCAGCCAGTCGCCCGTTGCACCCCCATCGCTCGAACGTGGGATTGAAGGCAGACTCATAAATAGCGGGAATGTGGGCAACGTTTGCTTCTATTAAAGAGGGGGATCATGGCACCATAATGGGTGACCGTTATCTCCCCAACGTCATTGAAAAGACCCAGGAGGTCTATAAATACTAAAAGGTTCCAAATTCTCAAGGTACGAGATCCAGTATATATACTCTACTCTTTCATCTTATAATTCTTACACTATAGAGCTTGCAGCATCAGATCTGAGATGAACCTCCGTGGGTCGAGCTCAGCTGCTCCAAGCTCCCTTTTTTCTTAAGTTCACATTCTAACTTAAGCATCGGAGGGGATTTGGGTCAGAACCCAGATCCGACCCCCCCCCCCCTTGACGCTTCCTTGTGGTGCAGATCGCCAAGTCTCGACCTTCCACGAGAGTCGAATATCCCAGCCTCGATCCATCGACGTACAGGCCACTTGAAGGTCAATCGAGCATCGCAAGACGTTCATCATCCATCAACCGATCCTGGTTCTTCCAACCTAGGGTCCCATTCAATTTGTTGACGAGGCTCCGACTCAGGACGAAGGGTCCACATCAGCTAAACAGTTGTCTCGGTCATTTTGGCCTTAACAATAAGACAATTACGCCTAATTAAAATCCTAACAAACAAAGATGCAGAATTATAATTAAGCAACAATGAACAAGCAAATAAAAGGATGTTCAAGGGTTCAGATTACCCAAGTCAAATCCTACTTATTCCTTGTAATCCTACGGCCCTACCGCCTGGGATACCACCCAGATACTCAAGATAAAATCCTAGCTTGAGTTTTTCTTTCAACCCATTTGTATCAATCCTACAAGTGTAATCAGTACAATATTGCTGTCCTTGAATCCCACGACTTGGGATCAAGCAAACTACTCTCACAAAGCAAGAGTAAAACTAATTTATGAAAGGTATGAAATTCGAAATTATACTTACAAATCACCTATGCCTTGAAATAGAGCTTGAAGGATCAAAGTCATTGGAGTGTGTCAGTCTCTTCCTAGAAGAGATTAGTCCTTGCACCTGTCTTCATCAAAGCTAGAGGATTAGAAATAGTTCTAGTTGGAAGACAAGATTAGATTGGAATTCTAGGGCTTTGATTGCAAATGATATCTTGAGAGAGATTAAGTTTGAAAGATGAATGCTTCACTGGATAAGAGCATCTTAATGGAATAGTAGCATGCCCATTTATAAGTTCTATCAAACCCTCAAAGAAAATGCCCAAAAGCCCCTTCAAAATCTGTATGGAAAATCCCAACGCATTGATTTTACAAGCAGGACAGGCGACAATGAAGAACAGATAGTCGCCTGCTGCACTGTGTTAGAGGGAAGGTAAGAATCCAAACAGTAACTTACCACGTAGGACAGACGACTGATGAAGGTTGGACATGCACCTGAAAACAGACAGGCACTTGAGAAACCTTTAACAGGCGTTTGAGTGGAAAAGTGCGAATGTTGATAAATGTCAAGAATTCTGGGTAGCAAGGAATGCCACTGATATGGTATCCATAGGCGCATGTGCCATGGGTAGGAAACTTGGAAACCAACTTCAGTCATCTGTATGCACAAGTGTGAATCTTGCCAAAATGAAAGATCTGGGCAAGGATGGACAACCGACTTATATGGTCTACACAGGCGCCTGTGCCATGGGCAGGCGCCTGTGAAACCAACATCAGGCACCTGATTGCTCAAGTGCGAAAGTTGACAAAACTTGGGATCTTTGGCAAAGATGATACCTGTGACTGTAGAACAAAGTTCAGGCGCCTGAAACTAGCCATGAGCTTGTACATTATACAGCAGTCGCCTGTTAGAGTTGAATACAGAAAACCCAAAATACCAAGTCAAAAGTGTGTGCATAACAGACGACTAAAAAAATCACAGGCGCCTATAAGGAGACAGGTGTCTGACAAACGTTCAGCAGTCGCCAGTTGAAAGTCTAAAATGTACTACTCAGGGAATAAAGAGTTAGAGTCCTAGGAAATGAGTTCTAATGAATTCCTAGACTAGATTGAGGGATGTGTGAGTGTTCCAACAATATACTACTTCAAGGCTACATTCTAATGAGAAAGAAATAGAGAATAAAATAATTACATTCAATTTGATTCCCTTCTTTGTCTTGAATGATCTTGAAGTCTTTGAAGCTTGTATCTTTATCTTAATCACCCATTCTTCAACTCTTTAAGTTTTGATTGATCCTTGAGTGTCATTCAATGAAATTGATCTTCATGATTAGCTTAGGCAATTAATTAACTTCATAGAGGGAATTAGTCACAAGTATTTGTTGGAGGATGTACGCCCTCAGTTCATTTGTATTTGATACAAATGATTTTTTATAATAGATGTGGGAATTTTGCATATGATGCAAAGGGAATTAAATGTGTCGTAAAATGTTTACATGCATATTTATATATTAAATGCTAGGAAAAGGTTACATGGATGACGGGATCGTCCCAGTCTAAACGCAGGTTCAAACCACATCAAAAATGGACACCAAATGCACAAAATAGAGCCAAAACAATGAAAAAAAACAAATTTGGCATTGCAGGTCGGGCGCCCGCTTAGCATGTGCCGGACCCGCCTGGAGGCCACATTAGGGTTTTTTTAATACCCAGTTTTGTGTGAAGGCTGTAGTTTTTGAGAAAAACTCGTTGTGGGCTATGTTTGGACACTCGTTTGAGGAGTCAAACAAACTCGGAATGACGTGTCATTTCCTCTTACGCGTTCACCATTCAACCCTCTTCGATTTGATAGGTTGTATCACTTGCAAAGATCAACGGTGAGCAAGGAAAAATTCACTAAAGTTTGGCCTTTGTGAAAGGCAAACTTTAATTAATTTTTTCTGTAAAACCTTTAGTCCCACATAGAAAATGGAGTGAATGGGAGGGGTCAGCTGCCTATATAAATATGGGTCTACCACCCTCCGTGAAACTTATCCCAAGCTTCAGATCTGAGTAGCTCTATTAAACGTGAGCACGCCCAGATCTAAGCTTAAATTAAATATTTTCTTTCTCCCTAAATTTCTCCCTTGCTCCTGTTCGGGCTCTAGCAAAGCTATGAAGGAGCTCGAATCAGATCCAAAGTCTTAATGGAGGATCTACTCAAGGTGAAATCTTGTTCGACGCATGCTTGGCTCAGCGACAAGGGTGTTGCTCACCTCGGGATGTGGTGCAATTTGGAAAGTGGTTCGGCTCGGGACGACGAGCAGCTCTGGATGCGATTCAGCTTAGGAGAAGCAGTGCGGGGCGAAAGAAATGTTGCTGAAAATGACGCTTCGTATTCTGTGGAAACGAAGTGAAATGTATGTAGTTTAAATAACATGTGTTTATACATTGCAACTGTTAGATAGATCTATCTTGGGGGTTGGTCGGACCCAACCCCGAGATATTAGGGATCTTGGCTAGGGTTTGTTCCCTTTATGACTTATCTTAAAACGGTTTAAGTCTATTTTTCTGCTATTGTTTTGATAACTTCGTCCGACCGACTTAGGCTGAACGTCGTATTTATGGCTCTAAGGACCCAGAAAACCCTACATTGGTATCAGAGCTATGGTCTACATGATCTATTTTTGCCATTTATAAATTGTATGTGACACAGAATGTTTCTCTATCTAATGGAGGTTTTATTTAAACTTTAAAAATGTCGTTTTAAAGCAACGTTTTTATTTTCGATAATTTTTTTTTGAAAATTAGATTTAAATTTATTTTAAAATTAAATCTTTAAAATTATTTGATAATTGTTTTGATATAGCTTAAACTTACGCGATAAATTTTAGGATGCATGTTTAGCAAGAAAATTTTATGAGATAAATTTTAATTGTTTTGTTATTATACTAAATTATTTAGTTAATAATTTTTAATGGTTATATTAGTTACTTTGATTATGTGATAATTCAACAAAAACTATTAGAATAGCCACTAAAACCTTTCAGAAAATTATGAGATAATTTTTGGACATGCTATGATTTAAAAATTGTTGCAACATATTAACTTCATGTTTAGGGTAGCCCTCTCATAATTATTATTTTAATTGTTCTAATAATAATTTTGAACAAAAGGCTATGATTTAAATTGTTGCAACTTGAATTTTAAATGCATAATACATGATTCGAATAGCAACTTAAAAATCCGTATAGTTGATAAGGACATTAATAAAAGTTATTTACCCATCCTAATAATTTGGAATTTTAGGATTCAATTAGTCGATATGATTAATTAGTTGTAATGAAGCCATTTCTAATCGACGAGACATATATGAATAATAAGTTTCCTTCAATGGATCATGATCAGGTCTACAGTTTTTTGAGTAGTGTTGAGGATCACCCTAGCTCGACTGGGGATAGTGATCCTGGCCTAGCCAAATCCCTGGCCGTGTTCCGCTGAACCGCAAGGATACGAATTATGATTATCTGACATCGTCGATTATATCTAGTCAATTACGTTAAAAGTCTTCTTTAAGGTTAGCCGTAGGCCCTCCTTGTTTTAGAGGTTTGCAACTATATGTTCTATGTTATAGTTGTTGAGCACACTTAATCTATGTCATAGCTACTTTATGGAAACCAACTTCTCATCACATGAGATGTAGTCTAGACTTAACCCAAACCGTCGTGTCGTGCCCATACACCGAGCACCGGGTAAGTTAGGCTAGACATGAAAACAAGGGTCCGACTAGACTAGTCATTGTGATTTGGATGAGCACACTAATGATCATAAGTGGCTAGGGGTAAAAACCAATAAGAGAATCATATATGATATGATTGATGAAGAGTCATCTACCAATCGCAGAGTCAAGCAATTTGTTGAGCAAATCAAGGTTGTGAGGCTCAGGTTAGTTGGATATCTTTTCCATTTAATTTAATTTAATTAAATCGTTCATTATTATGGCTAAAAATGTTCGCAAAAAATAGTGGGAGGATATAGTTAGATAAAAGCCATTCTATCTATATTTAAAATTGAACATATGCTAAACTAGGATAGTTCTATGTTTATCGAAGGAATCCAAAACATAATATCCTAAGAGAATAAGTTAACTGGTCAAAATGGTTGGTAAAAGAATATCAAATGAAATTCTTATTGACAGACTAAACTATGTTCTCACTGACATTAAAATTTCCTTCTTGGAACATGCTTAAGGACAATGATTTCCTTAAGCTCTGGGTCCAACAAAAATAAATGCACGCTACCTGTCACTCGCCTCTATGAGGGGCAACTTGAACATACTGATGTTCAAAGCATGTTTCTACATACAATTTATTGAGTCAACTCAAGATTGTATGGAAAATGGTTTCGATCCGCAAAGTTCGAAACTTCGATCAAATTATTTGAATCGAAGATGAGTGCATGAGCGGTGCAAGACTATGTATCCCAACCAGATCTTGAGACGAGCAACTTATTGAGCACACTCAAGGTTGTAAAGCTCAAGCATTTGGATACATGAGATGTTTGCACTATTATTATTTGCATTGAGACACGTAATATCTAAATGTGATTAAGAAAAAGGGAGAAGGCATTAAGGAAAGTCAATTGAGAAAGATAGTTTTAGCTATCATTAGTAAAGGCAAAAGTAGGAGGGACTGAAAATGTGACATATTTGATGTCACGACTTCAGGATAATCGTAATAAAAAATAGATTGTCATACGTGTTGGAAAAAGTAGCAATAGTTGTTTCTTTGTCACGTCCCGCTTCCCATTATACTTGGGAACGAGGACGCGAGCGGGCCCGCTTAGGTTGGAGCGGTGAAGCTCGAACCCAATAAGCGTCTGTGAAAACACCTTTTCGCAGGAACTTGCATGCAACTCAGAACAACAGAAATATTAAAGCCAACATCCAGATAAAGTACACAATAATAAAAGGGCCTCAAGCATGGCCTACACGATAGCGATACAGATAAAGTGGGTACACACCCTACAAACAACAGCGGTGAAAAGTAAATAGCTGCAACGGTGATAATTCAGCAACTAGTCCATGGTAGGGTGGACTTCAGGATCAGCAAAATCCTGGTCAATTGTATCACTCTGATCCAACAGCTCGTCTTCCTGGTTACCTGTCACGTAACCTAACATACATTCAAACAACATGGATGTATGTCAGCAAGGTTCTGCAAGTAGATGTCAGATGACCCAAGGCAAGATATATAACAAGGTATATATGGCAGTTTTACATCAGTTAAAGAAATTTACACTAGCATGTATTTCAATGAGCTGAAGCAGTTAAAACAATTATGAAAAATTACACTAGCATGGTAGTTAAAGCAACAAGTTACATTAGCATGGCAGTTCTGTTATAAAGATTAACATGGCAGTTGAGTAATGTAACATCAGTCTGTAATTAACTTTCTTTTTCATTTGTTTAAATGTGTGTGCAAGTCCATGACTAAGACTCCCGCCGTTAGACGAATAGTAAATAAATACACCTTCAAGTGCCCCCGAAGGCGACCCGTTTACTACCGGCTAGTGCCCGGGAACCAACCCCACCCACGTGTATTTCTTGGAACACGAGCCAGGATGCTAATCCGTCATATACTGAAACACGAGTCCAGACTAGTCGCATGTGACATAGTCACATGTGACTGACGAGATTAGTCAACGAATAGCCAACGGCAAGTAACATCTGGTAGCCAACGGCATGTAACAACTGGGAGCCAACGGCATGTAACATCTGGTAGCCAACGGCAACTGGTAGCCAACGGCATGAAACAACTGATAGCCAACAGCAACTGATAGCTAACGGCATGTAACATTCTATGAGTATCAACAGTTCTAAAATTAACCATATATGTCCAGATACGTTACTATTCATAATGTGTGTTCATTTTAATCATTAAGGGGTCCACACACACGCACACGAGTTTAAGTCTAGCATTTCTAAAAAGTGTGTTTGTGTCAGCAATTAAATGTACAACACCAGATATCACAAAAACATAAAATAACTGCACGCTTGCCTGACTGGGACAGTTTGGGTTGTCCGAGTAACGACAGGAAAAGATGCGATGTATTTGCGTCATTAAATAATAACATTTATTATAATTAGTAAATGTGCTGAAATTGGGAATTAACGAATTTGATCAGAAAGTTAATTATTCTTGTTATTGTTCTAAAATAAGGCATATCGAATTATATGTCGTTGGGTCACATTTTTAGTCAAGAATGCGGTGGAAGTAGTTTCACGCGTCATTTCACGTGTAGATTTTTAGTTATACAACTTTACGTGAAAATGGCCTAATGGTCATCTAACTTCAAATATTTACTATAAATCGTACACTAGCCCGATTTTAGTGATTTTGGTGTCGTTGGGTTCATTTTGATGGGTACTACGTAATGGTGATACTGGTTCTCTGTTTTGGTTCCACATATTAACGAATTAAATCTATTGCGAGTTAAGCACAAAATTAAGTTGAGCCCTAAATTGGGTTCAACTAATTTTATGGGGTTTACTGGCTAGGGTGGCGGTTATATTGGGTTATACAAACAGGGTACACATTATTTTATTCAATTTTATTACATTAACATTATTTACAAAGTTAATATATTCTGAAATAATTATTAACATTAACAAGCTAATAACAAAACTAGCAATAACTTAACTTAAGCTAATTACATGTGTTAACATGACATTTATTAGGCTACCTACTAGGTTTGACTAAGGGGTAAGGGGTAACATGGTTAAACTTCAACATTTATTTAATAATCAACTACCTATCTCTCTCTCTCTCTCTCTCTCTCTCTCTCTCTCTCTTAGTCTCTTCCTCTCCCTGTTATTTTCGTTCCCAGGTCTTTGCTTCTTCCCATTTTTTTTCTTTTGTTTTTTTTATTTCGTTTGCAGCAAAGATTCACGCAACCAAAGGGGGAGGAGCTCACCACGCGAGAGGGAGGAGAGGGCTCACGGCCGGTGGCGCAACTCCGGCGGCGGCGACGGCTGCAGATCGGCGACGGCTCAGGTGGGCGGCGGCGGCGGTTCAGGTGGGTGGGTGGAGGAGGAGGAAAGAGGAAGAAGAAGTTGGGTTTGAAGGGTTTGATTTCTGGAGTTATTTGAAAGGGGTTTGAATCTGAAACAAATTTCAGATTTGTGTTTTTGAGTTATTGAATCAGATTTTGTTATAGATTGATCTCCTCTTGATTCTGATTTTAAAAACAGTTTGGGATGTATTTGGGCTGATTTTGTTTTTGGGGAGAATTTGGTTGGTTAATTTGTAGAAATTGGTTTGGATTTTGGCTTGAAGAATCTGTTTGCAGGGAGTTGGGTTTGATGAATTTTGCAGGGTAGAAGAATTGTTTATGGGTTGGTTGTTTGCAGGTTTCGTTTGCAGGAGGAAGGAGAAGATGTTAGGCTGCCTTAAGAAGAAGTTCGCAGGGAGCAAATTTAATGTTGTTAGGTTTTTGATGAAGACAATTTAATGATGTTTGTTGACTAAACAATGTGAATGTATCTGGTTAACCAACGTGATGCACTTCTCCTCTAGAAATCGAAACGTGTTTGTGAATGAAGAGAAATTAATTAATTAAGTTATAAAATGTAATTATTAAATTTAACAAGAGTAATTAGTAAAAAATAACATAATAATTAACAAGATAATTAAATTAAAGTTTTTAATTAAACGTGATGATTAATTAACGATGATACGGTAATACTGAAATACAGAATCGAAAATACTGGCACACACGAACTAAAGCACAGCTAAAAATACCGGTCGTTACATTCTATCTACCTTAAGAAAATTCCGTCCTCGGAATTCTATCAACTAAGGAGCAGGAAATAAATATGGAAAACGCTCGTGTATCTCATCTTCCCGCTCCCAGGTAGATTCTCCTGGCGAGTCGCGATGCCACATCACTCTGACTAGATCAACAGTCTTGGTCCTGAAGACTTTCTGACGTCGATCTAAGATCTCCATTGGTTGCTGTTCGTACGTCAGATCTGGTCTAACTGTGATCTCTGAGTAGTCCACAGCGTGTGAGGGGTCGCTAATATAACGACGCAGCTGGGACACATGAAAGACATCTTGTACTCCCACTAAGGACGGTGGCAGTGCTAAGCGATAAGCTACCTCTCCAACTCGCTCTAGCACATCGAAAGGTCTAATATATCTCGGACTGAGCTTGCCTCGCTTCCCAAATCGAATCACTCCTCGATTCGGGGAGATCTTCAGAAACACATTATATCCTGGCTGAAACTCCAGAGGACGCCGTTTAGCATCTGCCCAATGCTTATAACGGTCCTGAGCGATCCAAAGCTTGTCTCTGATATCACGCACGACATCCACAGCCTCAACTATCATCTCTGGTCCCAACAGCTCTCTATCACCAACGTCATCCCAATTCAGCGGGGATCGACATTTCCTTCCATAGAGAGCAGCAAATGGCGCCATGCCAATGCTCACCTGGTAGCTGTTGTTGTAGGAGAATTCCACTAGGTGCAGATGATCTTCCCACAAACCCTTGAGATCCAACATGCAAGCTCTCAACATGTCCTCCAATATCTGGATTGTGCGCTCCGACTGTCCATCAGTCTGCGGGTGATACACAGTGCTGAATTTCAGACTGGTACCCATATTCGTCTGCAAACTCTTCCAGAATTGAGACGTGAATCTTGTGTCCCGGTCGGAAACGATACTTACGGCAACTCCATGTAATCGCACAATCTCCTGCACGATTATCGATCACATCACGACGTATACTAGAGAGAAGCTATAAAGGTAATAGAAAGATATTTACCTCCATATACTTCTTCGCAAGTATCTCCGTAGCTTGTCCTACTCGAAAAGGTATGAAATGCGCCGACTTGGTTAATCGGTCAACGATAACCCAAATCGCGTCATTTTGCTTGGTGCTCCGAGGTAGTCCAGTTACGAAATCCATGGTGATGTGCTGCCACTTCCACTTCGGAATCGGCAGAGGTTGAAGTAATCCGGCAACGCGATGGTGTTCAGCCTTCACCTGCTGACACACAAAACATTTGGCAACGCTACGAGCTACGCTCCTCTTCATACCGTACCACCAAAAATTCAGACGAAGATCCTTGTACATCTTGGTACCACCAGGATGAATGGAATAGGGAGAGCTATGAGCTTCATTCATCAGCTCATCTCTGATATCACCAGAAGGTACGCAGATCCTATTGCCGTATCTCAAGGAACTATCCTCATGAATGATAAAGTCCGTCCGGAATCCAGCTTCAACTTGCTCTCGAATCTTCTGCAATTTAGCTTCTCCAGATTGTGCAGTTTTGATCCGATCCACAATCGTCGACTGAATCTGCATATTCATTAACGATGATGTGACTCTAAGTACTACAACTTCTGTGCTCGTCTCACACAGATCCTATTGTAATCTCCACTGAACAGTGAGAGTCATAACCACTGGAAGTCTGCTCAAAGCATCAGGTACAACATTAACCTTTCCGGGATGATACTGAAGGTCGATGTCGTAATCAGCCATCAGCTCTAACACCTGCGCTGTCTCATATTTAACTCCTTCTTAGTAAAAATAAATTTCAAACTTTTGTGATCAGTGAAAATCTTCACTTTCTCACTCAGTAAGAAATGTCTCCAAATCTTCAAAGCGAAGATGACAACGGCTAACTCTAAGTCGTGAGTCGGGTAATTCTTCTCGTGAATCTTCAACTGTCGAGAAGCATAAGTGACTACATGACCGTGTTGATGTAGAACACATCCAAGACCTTTGCCTGAGGCATCACAAAAGATCTCAAATCCTCCAGTTCTATCTGGAATAGCCAGAACTGGTGCAGATGTCAGCTTTGCTTTCAAAGTCCCAAATGCTTGCTCGCAAGTGTCTGACCAAACATACTTGACGTCCTTCCTCGTTAGTCGAGTCATGGGCTCTGCTATCCTCGAGAAATCCTAAATGAATTGACGGTAGTATCCCGCAAATCCTAGGAAACTCCGGATATCTGATGCTGACCGAGGGGTAGGCCAATTCTTGACTGATGTAACCTTCTCTGGATCAACTGAGATACCTTCGCCTGATACCACATGTCCAAGAAATGCAATCCGGTCCAACCAAAACTCGTATTTGCTGTACTTGGCATACAACTGATGATGGCAAAGTGTATCCAAAACCATCCGCAGATGCTCAGCATGCTCCTTCTCGTTCTTTGAGTAGACCAATATGTCATCAATGAATATCACTACGAATTTATCCAGAAAATCATAGAATATGAGATTCATGAGATTCATGAATACTGCAGGAGCATTGGTCACACCGAATGGCATGACAACGAACTCGTAATGTCCATACTTGGTCCGAAAAACTGTCTTGTAGACATCCTCATTCTTGACCTTCACCTGATGATATCCACTCCTGAGGTCCAACTTCGAGAAAACTCTTGATCCATCGATTTGATCGAATATATCATCTATGCGAGGTAACGGGTACTTATTCTTCACAGTGACATTGTTCAGCTCTCGATAATCCACACACATCCTTCTCGATCCATCCTTCTTCTTGACCAGCAGTACAGGTGCACCCCAGGGAGATACGATGGGATGAATGAATCCTTTTTGCAACAGATCATCCAACTGATTCCGTAGCTCTTCTAGTTCTGCTGGAACCATACGGTAAGGTGCCTTCGAGATTGATTGAGTATTTGGCATCATATAAATTCTAAACTCCAAAGCTCGATCAGGCGGCAATCCAGAAATGTCCTCCAAAAATACATCTTCGAAGTCTCGAACCACTGCAGGCTTCTTTGGTTCGACTTGCATAGATGCGAGGATCGCTTCGTTCGACTGAGCCCGAAATCTGATAGGCTCGAGCGAATGACTACCATTGATGAATTCGAACACCGGATAGTCGGGAATTTCGAATACTACTTTCTTCCTGTGACAGTCGATAGTAGCATAGAAAGTCCCTAACCAGTCCATATCGAGAATAGCATCAAAGTTAGGTGTGTCCAAGACTATGAAGTCTGCATAAAGTTCATGTCCGCAAATCACTAAAGGACAGGATTTGCATCCCAAGGTAACACTCACTATGCCACATCCGGTTGTGATATTCCATCTCTTGGGAAGTGGGTAGGTAGGGATCGAGTGTTTAACTACAAACTTCTGGGATATAACACACAGGGAAGCTCCGGAATCAAATAAAGTCAGTGCTGGGTGGGAGGCCACTAAGATAATACCTAAGTCGAAAATAATAAACTTAGCAAGAGAACCTAACTAACAAGCATTAATATTTGGTAAAAGATAAATGCTAGGTATAAATGTTACCTGTGATCACGTCATCCTCAGCCTCAACTTCTGTAGCTGTCATCGTGAACGCCTGGCGCTTCGGCTGATAGACCTGCTGATAAGCTCGATCCTGAGGGATCAGAGGTGGTCCACGCTGAGCAGGTCCAGGTGCTCCTCGCTGAACAGGTGCATGCATTGCACGCTGAACAGGTGCAGGTACTCCAGTAGGTGGTCAACGGTCCTTGCCGTGAGGGCAGTCTCTCGCAGCATATGCAGGTGATCCGCAAATCAGACACTGGTTCAGCATCCTCCTGCAATCTTTCTTCTGATGTCCAGTCCTGCCGCAGAAGTAGCAAGTCAGATGCGATCGATCGACAGGGGTAGATGGCCTCTTGAATGGTGTGGTCTGCAGAGGTCTGAAGTTTCCTCAGGGCACCATCCTTGGTGGCTCCATGGGACGCTTGCCTCCTCCACCTAAAGGTCCCTCGGGGAGTTTCTCTACAATCTCATGCTCACGTGCACAATCCATAACGTCCTGAAGTGTCGTCGGTCTCGCCGAGGTCATCGAGGCTTGGACCTTGCGATTCAGGCCCTTGCGAAACTGAAACACACAATCTTCAGGGTCTTCAACCATATGATGTGCAAAACGGCTAAGCATAGTAAACTCAGCCTCATACTCATCCATGGTCATATTTCCTTGGACCAGATTAGCCGAACTCTACTGAAGCTCTCTCTTGGCTGCTTTGGGAAAGTATTTAGCATCGAACCTTTCCCTAAACATGCCCCAAGAGATCGGTCTGACCAGACGTTTCTCCTCCAGTTGCCACAGCTCCTGGCATTGTCGGTCAGCTGTAGTTTCGCCACGTCAACCCATCCAGCCTGTGGGATACGTGCAGCACTAAGCTTATCTTCAGTCGCTTGAACCCATTCATCAGCTCCTAGAGGCCCTTCTTTTCCAAAGAAGCTCTTGGAATGCAACTCATGGAACTTTTTAACTCCTGGTTCAGCTCGAGGGGGCGGCGGTGGTGCAATCTGAGCAGGTTGCTATCCTTGCTGAATCAGCAGTTGCTGAACCTCCAACATTCCCCTGATAACTCCGAGGACTACATTGATATCAGCACTTCCGTTAGCTGCATTATCGTTCACATTCCCATTCCTGGTGTGGTGTCCTCCTGCCATGCTGAGATAAGAAACTTGATTAAATTGTGTACGAGGTAATCTAGACGTTTTTGGCCATTAATAGTATATTCCATTGTCTTGAAGTTTTGCTAATACATGACCTGCATAGGCCACCACAAAAACCTGTCACGCCCCGCTTCCCATTATACTTGGGAGCGAGAACGCGAGCGGGCCCGCTTAGGTTGGAGCGGTGAAGCTCGAACCCAATAAGCATCTGTGAAAACACCTTTTCGCAGGAACTTGCATGCAACTCAGAACAACAGAAATATTAAAGCCAACATCCAGATAAAGTACACAATAATAAAAGGTCCTCAAGCATGGCCTACACGATAGCGATACAGATAAAGTGGGTACACACCCTACAAACAACAGTGGTGAAAAGTAAATAGCTGCAACGGTGATAATTCAGCAACTAGTCCACGGTAGGGTGGACTTCAGGATCAGCAAAATCCTGGTCAATTGGATCACTCTGATCCAACAGCTTGTCTTCCTGGTTACCTGTCTCGTAACCTGACATACATTCAAACAACATGAATGTATGTCAGCAAGGGTCTGCAAGTAGATGTCAGATGACCCATGGCAAGATATATAACAAGTTATATATGGCAGTTTTACATCAGTTAAAGAAATTTACACTAGCATGTATTTCAATGAACAGAAGCAGTTAAAACAATTATGAAAAATTACACTAGCATGATAATTAAAGCAACAAGTTACATTAGCATGGCAGTTCTGTTATAAAGATTAACATGGTAGTTGAGTAATGTAACATCAGTCTGTAATTAACTTCCTTTTTCATTTGTTTAAATGTGTGTGCAAGTCCATGACTAAGACTCCCGTCGTTAGACGAATAGTAAATAAATACACATTCAAGTGCCCCCGAAGGCGACCCGTTTACTACCGGCTAGTGCCCGGGAACCAACCCCACCCACGTGTATTTCCTGGAACACGAGCCGGGATGCTAATCCGTCATATACTGAAACACGAGTCCAGACTAGTCGCATGTGACATAGTCACATGGGACCGACGAGATTAGTCAACGAATAGCCAACGGCAAGTAACATCTGGTAGCCAACGGGAAGTGGTAGCCAACGACATGTAACAACTGGTAGCCAACGGCAACTGGTAGCCAACGGCATGTAACATCTGGTAGCCAACGACAACTGGTAGCCAATGGCATATAACAACTGATAGCCAATGGCAACTGATAGCCAACGGCATGTAACATTCTATAAGTATCAACAGTTCTAAAATTAACCATATATGTCCAGAAACGTTACTATTCATAATGTGTGTTCATTTTAATCATTAAGGGGTCCACACACACGCACACGAGTTTAAGTCTAGCATTTCTAAAAAGTGTGTTTGTGTCAGCAATTAAATGTACAACATCAGATATCACAAAAACATAAAATAACTGCACGCTTGCCTGACTGGTACAGTTTGGGTTGTCCGAGTAACGACAGGAAAAGATGCGACGTATTTGCGTCATTAAATAATAACATTTATTATAATTAGTAAATGTGCTGAAATTGGGAATTAACGAATTTGATCAGAAAGTTAATTATTCTTATTATTGTTCTAAAATAAGGTATATCGAATTATATGTCGTTGGGTCACATTTTTAGTCAAGAATGCGGTGGAAGTAGTTTCACGCGTCATTTCACGTGTAGATTTTTAGTTATACAACTTTACGTGAAAATGGCCTAATGGTCATCTAACTTTAAATATTTACTATAAATCGTACACTAGCCCGATTTTAGTGATTTTGGTGTCGTTGGGTTTGTTTTGATGGGTACTACGTAATGGTGATACTGGTTTTCTGTTTTGGTTCCACATATTAACGAATTAAATCTATTGCGAGTTAAGCACAAAATTAAGCTGAGCCCTAAATTGGGTTCATCTAATTTTATGGGGTTCACTGGCTAGGGTGACGGTTATATTGGGTTATACAAACAGGGTACACATTATTTTATTCAATTTTATTACATTAACATTATTTACAAAGTTAATATATTCTGAAATAATTATTAACATTAACAAGCTAATAATAAAACTAGCAATAACTTAACTTAAGCTAATTACATGTGTTAACATGACATTTATTAGTCTACCTACTAGGTTTGACTAAGGGTCTCTCTCTCTCTCTCTCTCTCTCTCTCTCTCTCTCTCTCTCTCTCTCTCTCTCTCTCTTCCTCTCCCTGTTACTTTCGTTCCCAGGTCGTTGCTTCTTCCCTTTTTTTCTTTTGTTTTTTTTTGATTTCGTTTGCAGCAAAGATTCATGCAACCAAAGGGGGAGGAGCTCACCACGCGAGATGGAGGAGAGGGCTCACGGCCGGCGGCGCAACTCCGGCGACGGCGACGGCTGCAGATCGGCGACGGCTCAGGTGGGCGGCGGCGGCGGCTCAGGTGGGTGGGTGGAGGATGAGGGAAGAGGAAGAAGAAGTTGGGTTTGAAGGGTTTGATTTCTGGAGTTATTTGAAAGGGGGTTGAATCTGAAACAAATTTCAGATTTTTGTTTTTGAGTTCTTGAATCAGATTTTGTTATAGATTGATCTCCTCTTGATTCTGATTTTAAAAACAGTTTGGGATGTATTTGGGCTGATTTTGTTTCTGGGGAGAATTTTGTTGGCTAATTTGTAGAAATTGGTTTGGATTTTGGCTTGAAGAATCGGTTTGCAGGGAGTTAGGTTTGATGAATTTTGCAGGGAAGAAGAATTGTTTATGGGTTGGTTGTTTGCCGGTTTCATTTGCAGGAGGAAGGAGAAGATGTTAGGTTGCCTTAAGAAGAAGTTAGCAGGGAGCAAATTTAATGTTGTTAGGTTTTTGATGAAGACAATTTTAATGATGTTTATTGACTAAACAATATGAATGTATCTGGTTAACCAACGTGATGCACTTCTCCTCCAGAAATTGAAACGTGTTTGTGAATGAAGAGAAATTAATTAATTAAGTTATAAAATGTAATTATTAAATTTAACAAGAGTAATTAGTAAAAAATAACAAGATAATTAACAAGATAATTAAATTAAAGTTTTTAATTAAACGTGATGATTAATTAACGATGATACGGTAAATACGGAAATACAGAATCGAAAATACTGGCACACACGAACTAAAGCACGGCTAAAAATACCGGTCGTTACATTCTTGGACCATAAAGGACGTCTAACATTTTGGCGAATGTCGTCACCTTGCTTATGAAGCAATGAGTAATTTCTAAAACGATAATGTATTAAATGTTAATACATGAATATGCAAGATAGTAGCAAAACTTATATGGAAAAATAGGCTAGGCCGTACCGAAGAGACTAAGCTTCACAAGTCACATAAAAAGGGGTCTGACCTCTCGTATTATGAGTCAATAGACACTTGTGAATCTTGTCTCAAAGGTATGATGGCTAAAAGCCCATCTGTAAGACAGTGGGAGATTGAGTTGTGAACTCGTACCCTTATACATATAGATGTACCCGGACCCAAGTCTAAGCTAGCCAGGATAAGTTGTTCTTATTTTATTACGAGACGTGTTCTTGTTGAAACACAAGTCTTATAAACTAGATAACACAATAACAGAAGTATTTAAACTGCTTCGATCAGATCGAGGAGTAGAATACTTAGCTGTATAAATATTGCGTAATTAACAGAAAATGTGATTTTCTCTCAGGTCAAGTCTCTTAACATATCGGTGTGTTGGAGAGCATGAATCGCACGTTGTTAGACATGGTGCGATACATGGCAAGTGACTCGGAGTTACAATCCTCGTTCTGGGTTAAGTCCCAGATAGTAATGCCTGATAAGGTTCTATGAGGACCTTACCAATAAGATATTCATTAAATCAGTCGTTAGGAAGTTAAAGGATTACTCGAGACTCGTAAGACGAAGAGTCCAGTAAGACATCATAGTTGATGATGGCCTAGACAACTTCCAAGATGCCATTCAGAGTAGTGACGCTAAGAAATGGCTTGATGCAACATGCATGTAAATAAAGTATGGACTTTAGTTTACGTGCCTAAAGAAAGTGTTTCTTATTGGCTGCAAGTAAAGCTTCAAGACAGAAGATTGGTGCAGAAAGAAAATAGTGAAGTACATCTTATGTTAGTTTAGAACGGTTATCATCCTAACTCCTATAAATGGATTATGATGAAAATATCCCGCCAACATATGTGTACAGATCTACTCCGATCGAACTCGATGTAAATGCTCATGATGACCGTGAAAACTGGAGCATTCAGGTATAGTATGTTTCCTAAATATGATTTAGAAGAACGAACTTATATGAATCGTCCAACGAGATTTCAAGGTCAATGGGAGCGAATATAAAACATGTGAGGCATCAAGGAGCCAGAACATATGGTTTGACAAAGTGGTCAAAGAGTTTGACACTTTATCTGAAATGATTATGAACCGACTAAATAACCAGAAAAATTATTTAGATTATTCTCGTAAGGTATGATGAGCTCGATGAGATCTAGGTAAGACATTAATTATGGATTCCAAGAGACCAAGGAAATTATTTGGATGAGATTCAAATGTGTGGTCTAAAATGAACATAGAAAACTCCTTAAGTCTATAACTAAAGACAGTTTAGCAGATTCACTCACGAAGGCTCTGCCACATAAAGTCTAGAGAGACTTATGTGTAAATGCGTTATGAGATATCGGGACAAATGGGCCTGAGTGCAAGTGAAAGATGTTGGAAGATAAGTGTGCATTCGAACTCGATGTATTTTTATCTCCTTGTATGTGTACAAACCTCTTGTTCAAAATTACAATAAGCTGTATGGTAAGAATTTATCTCAAGTTAATCACAATGTAGTCGACATTAGAATTTAGGAAAAGTCCTAAGACTTAATGCGAGGTTAAACAGGTATCGAAATGAAGATCTCGGTCATAGAGAATTGTTTGACCGTTAGTGTCATAAGTCTGAAATTGTTCATGGTCATAGATGCTTCGAGAAAAGGATATCGAAACATATGATAGATTATTATGTCTTAGTCTTCACCATGTAATGGTGACGATGATCTCAAGATCGTTTGACTTGACGAAGTCGAAGATGAGACACATGTGCTCATTGGAGAATGAGTTCACTGAACGAACCAACAAGAGTTATCATATGGTTATGATTGACCATTCTATCAATGATTACTCTTAGTAATGAGAGGTAAGTTGGTATTTTGACTTGAGGTCATTGTACGAACCTGTGCGTGAACGGTGTCACTTAGATCACTGATCTAGCCTCGGGAAAGCCCGTTGAAAGGTCTTTGGTTGGGTAACATTTAAAGCATGCGAGGAGATTAATGTCCAAGATAGGATTCGTCTCTCTCGGTCAAGGGGAATTATTGTTGCAGCTTTAGTTCGATCTTTAGTGAAAACTCTGGCCAGAGTTTGTTGGAAGAAGTCCAGCATTATTTGACTAAAGATCGATGGAGACTAACAAAGTTCAAGCTAGTAGGATTGACAGTTGACCAGACCCTAGGCTTGACTAAATGTCTTAGTTTTGACGAAAAGATTATAACTGTGGTATTCATCACGGACATAGTTGGGGTGGTCCCGACAATACACATGTCAATGAGTTAACCACATAAGTATGATACCGAAACAAGGATGACACCTGCTGCTCGTGGTCACTGTCGTCTGGGGTTTCGAGCCCCACATGTAGTAGAGTCAGGATGTAGGGTCTCACACAGAGTGAGACCTTCGTCAAGTAATAGGTAGAAATTAGGAAGAATATGCATTTGATGCACGGGATAGAAAACTGAAAAAGTTTGCAGTTAGCTTCTGTATTCAGGATAAACGATTCTGAGTGCAAGTGGGAGATGTTGGAGGATGTATGCCCTCAGTTCATTTGTATTTGAAGCAAATGATTTTTTATAATAGATGTGGGAATTTTGCATATGATGCAAATGGAATTAAATGTGTCATAAAGCTTTTACATGCATATTTAATATAATAAACACGAGGAGAAGGTTACATAGATGACAGGATCGTCCCGGTCTAAACACAGGTTCAAACAGCGTCAAAAACGGACACCTAACGCACAAAATAGAGCCAAACAGTGAAAAAAAGAAAAATTTGGCATTGCGGGTCGGGCGCCCGCCTAGCAGGCGCCCGACCCCCCTGGAGGCCACATTAGGGGTTTTTTAAAACCCAGTTTTGTGTGACGGCTGCAGTTTTTGCGAAAAACTCGTTTTGGGCTATGTTTGGACACTCGTTTGAGGAGTCAGACGAACTCGGAATGACGTGTCGTTTCTTCCTATGCGTTCACCATTCAACCCTCTTCGATTTAATAGGTTTTATCACTTGAGAAGCTCAACGGTAAGGGAGGAAAAATTCGCTAAAATTTGGCCTTTGTGAAAGGCAAACTTTAATTAATTTTTTCTCCAAAACCTTTAGTCCCACATGGGATATGGAGTGAATGGGAGGGGTCAGCCGCCTAAATAAATAGGGGTCTACCCCCTCCTTGAAACTTGTCCCAAGCTCCAGATCTGAGTAGCTCCATTAAACGTGAGCAAGCCCGGATCTGAGCTTAAATTAAATTTCTCTTTCTCCCTAAAGTTCTCCCTTGCTCTTGTTCGGGCTCTAGCAAAACTACGAAGGAGCTCAGATCGGATCCGAAGTCTTGACAGAGGATCCACTCAAGATGAAATCTTCTTCGATGCATGGTTGACTCAGCGAAAAGGGTGTTGCTCGCCTCGGGATGCGATGCGGGTCGAAAAGCGGTTCGGCTCGGGACGAGGAGCGGCTCGGGAGAAGCGGTTCGGCTCGGGACGGGGAGCGGCTCGGGACGCGGTTCAGCTTGGGAGAAGCGATGCGGGGCCAAAGAAATGTTGCTGAAAACGACGCTTCGTATTCTGCGAAAACGAAGTGAGATGTATGTAGTTTAAATAACATGCAGTTATAAATTGCAACTGTTAGATAGATCTATCCTTAGGGGTTGGTCGGACCCAACCTCGGCATAGTAGAGATATTGGCTAGGGTTTGTTTCCTTTAGGGCTTAACTTAAAACTAATTTAAGTCGATTTTTTCGCTGCTGTTTTGATAACTTCGTCTGACCGACTTAGGCCGGACGTCTTATTTATGGCCATAAGGACCCAGAAAACCCTACAGTATTTATGTTTGCTCATCATCAAAACCAAGTATGGAGAAGTCCAATACTCAACATGTGAGTGTGTGTTTGTGTGTTTGTGTTTCAGTGTCTCTATGTCTGTGTCAGATTGTTCTACACACACACACACACACACACACACACACACTGAAAAGAAGACACACACACACACACACACACACACACACACAATCACATGCGCACGCACGCGCACACACACACCGCCAGACACACACACACATAATGACTTGGCACACAGACACACACAGAGACTTGGCGCACACACTGACACACACAAGAATGTGGCTCAGATCTGCCTATTGTAATCACTTGACAAAGAATAGCTTCATGATGTTTGTCTACATAATTGCAGACCATCCTATCACCCCTTGCTATTTTTCTCAAAAATAAGTTATATGCTGAGACGCACGCACGCACGCACGCGCGCGCGCGCGCGCGCGCACACACACACACACACACACAGAGAGAGAGAGAGAGAGAGAGAGAGAGAGAGACTACACACATGCATTTATTATTGGCTGAGCATCATCATCCTATAGTCAAACTCAAGCATTTCCTGAGTTTGATATTTGAAGTAAGTGGTTGATATTATTTCCATGTTGTCAACTTGAGTTTCAGAAATTATAAATCTGGGTAGAGATGCTTGGAATTTGGGTAGAGTCGTTAGGAGAATCTGGAGATGCCATGGTGATAGATGGAGCAGTGCTTGTGTGATTGAAAAAGTTTGAAGCAAGGCAGAGTGTTAAAGTTTGAGCTTCAAAGCTTCAAAATGGCCTATCGGGCATGCCACGATCGTGTCATGCCCAGCTAAAGAGGTGCAGGACTGTGTAAACTTGGCAGAGATGTTCTGGAACAGTGACATGATCATGCCAAATTTGCACTATCATTGGCACGATCATGTGGCATTAGCAGAGTATCCAGATTTTGATTAGCACAGGTGATACGATCGTGTCATATTTGACACGATCATGTCAAACGGGTTTCATGTTGAAACGAGTTTTGTTTTGTGCCGTTGGTCTAATACGTAATCAAATCGAACGAGCACGACTTAAGACGGCCTCTATAACCCGAATGATAGATTCACTACTACAAAAAACGCTTGCATAGTGCTTTTTTAAACTTGGATAGGGCTTTTAAGCGTTATCCAAGCTAACATAGCGGTAGCTTGGATAGCGCTTTTTAAGCGCTATTTAAGTGGTTTACTAAGATAGTGCTTTACTACCATAGCGCTTTTGGAAGCGTTAATCAAGCTTACTCGAGAAATTTTGATCTTGACCTTGCATAGCACTTTCTAAGCGCTATACCAGGTACCACTAAGATAGCACCTAATAAGCGCTATTGTAGATTTTCATAACATAGCGCTTTCTAAAGCGCTATTGTAGTAAATTACTTCGATAACGCCAGAATTTTTTTCTCTCCGTCAGTCTCATAACCCTCTACAGCCCCCACTGCCTACTCTTTTCTTTTCCTTCTCATCCTTCATCAAAAGGCAGTAATCGGTGATCTCCCTAAACTTGGGCACTCTCCTCAAGTCAACATATGAATCAAAAGTAAACAAAAACAGCCAACATATTAGCTAGTACTCCAGCACAAATGACAGAAAGTCACATATATACGAGCCCATTATTCCCTGAACGAAAAATAGGAATTGCATTGATACGTGCTCAAAATAGTCATTAAATTACACATGGGTAAACGTATATACAACACTGACGGTATCACTATGGATGACATAACAACCTTTGTAATTACAATTGAATAGAATGTGGTCCAAAGCTTGGGAGGCACCACAGAATACTATCCTCACTGAGGCTCTGCCAACAAACCATATAGTTTGGATTCAAACTAGAACAAAACCACATTTAACTACCAAATGTTTTCGGGCCTGTACATATTTTCACCTGGAACAAAGCCAAGCAGGCTTACCGTTTTGTTCATACCACATTCTAACATCTCCAAGCTGAAGCTCCAGTTGCAGAGGCTGTGGAGGCTCATAGGGTATAAAGTATCATCCATGTCTGAAGACACAAGGGATACCAAAATTAACAAAATGCAGATGACAAGGAAAAAATATTAAGCATTTAAAATGGGATTTTGTTTCTTTTTAAAATGTGAATATGTGTAAATTAATCATATCAAAGAGCAAACACTCATATTTGGCTTTGTTAGCAGCGCGATCCATTCTTTTCTCAAGCAGAAAGCCTGCTGAATTCTATATAATGAAAAAAGAACTTAATAGCTTCATCCCACTACAATTCGCAT
Organism: Scilla litardierei; assembly: GCA_030789695.1. Classification (NCBI taxonomy): domain Eukaryota; kingdom Viridiplantae; phylum Streptophyta; class Magnoliopsida; order Asparagales; family Asparagaceae; genus Scilla; species Scilla litardierei. Next base: position 447,996,670 of record CM061142.1, read on the forward strand.
GAACAATATAGAACTGTATATAACTGATCATATACAGGGGAATGCTGACGGGGGAAAATTCTGACAGAAAACTCTACAATCATAATAAAATCACTGAGATGGAACCAACCATGGAAATAGAGCTTAAATCATCATAGAGCTCATAATTACCTCTAAATAATCTGCCAGGCAAGTTTGGAAGTGCTGTGTGGTGTAAACTCGTCGCAGTGGGGGCGATATTTATACAGAACAGAAGGCACCTTTCGTGGGTGATTGGAATGTGACACATCCAAAGAACAACAATGGGATGAAACAAGCATATCTCTTAATAGCAGGACGTGAGTCAATTTAACAGACGGGTGAAGAAAATAAGATAACAAGAAATTACACTAGGAATCCTGCGAGTAGAATCCCACCATACACGAAAGTCTGCGAAGTTTGGACCAGGAAACTGTACTCAATGCGACAACATCTCATCTTCTCTTTCTCTGTATGCAACACACGCTCGACATACCTGAAATCACAAACAGAGGAAGTGTTAATGTTATGGAAAGTGTTAATGTTATGGCTCAATGTTGATGCATATGCTGTGATTCTTCAATTAATAGCCACATGTGGTCATAGTTTTCGAAAACTTTGCTGTCCAAAATTCTTTTAAAAAACAACTTGAAAAAGTTACTCATTTTGTAGACATGAAATGAGAAGGTATACTCACTGTTGAGTAAATACATTGCGTTGGAGTATCTCGGTACTGTTTTGTTATGCATCTTCTATCCGATGATCATGTAGTAATTGTAACGGCCTGTTTTCATCAAGACAAACTATTTACGTATTTGACCAATTTTTCAATTTTTAAACTATTTTATAATGATTTTTCAAGAGTTTTACAATTTCAAAAATTTCTTATAAAAATATTTTGAGATATCAGACCAGCTATGAAGTGTGTTAGTAAGTTCGGATTTCATCAAATACCTCGTAATAATCTGATAAAAATTCATTTCCAATTATTACCGTTTTGGCTCAATGAATTTATTTTCTATACAAACATCACCAAAACATTTTCAACCTTCTACGATATCATCCTATGATCATTTAGGACTTCTCACATTAATTTCATAATTTTTTGAAGTCAAACCAATAGAGAACCCGCAAACCCGCTTTCTAAACGTTTTGGGCCTAAAACTAGTATTTCTGTAGCTCAAACCCTAGAACGGACTTCGTTTTCGCGATCCTCGTGACGATACGATCCAGTGTGTATGTTTTCGTAATTTTTCGGACACGTTTACTAGTATGGGCAAAATCGTAATTTCGTTACAAAATGATTTTTCACTAATGACTTTTTAACCTCTCTTAATTACATTAACCTAATCAAATTTTAACCCAAACCAGGACTTAAACTTGAGGGAGACACGTTTAAAGTTTTCTTCATTTTGTCAAAAGGTAAACCTAATTTCATTTATTACCCACCTAATAGCATTAACTATATTTGACTAATTGCTAATTTAATCCCTATATGATACACCCTAACCTATCTTCCTTCAGGCTAATTAACCCATTCTCTCTCTCTCTCTCTCTCTCTCTCTCTCTCTCTCTCTCTCCCCTTCGTTTTCTTCCCCAGGCACACACTCTCTCTCTTTTTCATTCTCTCACTTCCCCGAAGCCGCAACGCACGGAGCCCGTCACCTTCACCCTCGAACGAAGCTCGAGCGGCAACCCATGCCTCGCCGCTACTCACCACCGACGACCCTAGCCATCCGACGTCTGCTCGAGCACACCATCGACCACACACAGCCCCGCCACCGCTCCTTCGTGCCCAGGCCCTCGCAGCGCCGCCTCCCATCGCTGCTATCCACTGAGACAGCTCCCCTCCGACCATCACGCTGCGCTGCCCGCCCTCCTTCGAGTCACCCCCACAGCGAGTGCCCCTCGCACGTCCGCCCCGCAGTGTCTCTGCTGCTTCGACGTCCTCCGAGGTATCCACCGCCACAGCTCCGCCCCGATAACCCCACACGACGTTGCATCGCCGACCAGCGACTCCGACTGCCCCGACGAACGACGAAGCTCCGAGTACCCCTCCCCTCCCGCTGCAGATGTCCTCCACCGCATCGGAGCCCGCACAGCCTCCATGCACCACCACCACCCGTCAGAGCTCCGCTCGCCGCCGTTGTTGCCGCACGTACCCCGCTCACCGCCGTCGTCGCTGCACCTCCGTTGTCCGACGTCGAGAGCGGCGAGACCCAGCCCGCTGCATGCGAATAAACGAACGAGGGGGTGAGTTAATACGAACCGTGTTTTTTTTAAAAATACGAATCCGTATATAAAAGCGTATATACGAATTTAATAATTATTTAAATAGGGTTTACTGTTTTTAAATTAATAGTAAATCATATAGGGGTCAGAAAAATGTCAGATCAGCTCCAGAAAATCATAAATGACGTTCTGGACCAAATGGCGCTAGTTTTACCTCAATCTGACGTTTACTTTTTTCAGAATTAATTTTTAAGCGTAAAAGTTAAATATGTTATTTTCATTCAATAATCAGTAATGCGTTATTTTCACGTTAACTGATATGTGATAAAAATATATGTTATAGTACTCTCCAAGACGGTCATTTTGACAGCTCATTTGCAACTTTCCGATGCAGATTGCATCCGGAATAAATTGTTGAATAATTACGTTACTTAATTAAAAATTAGTTTTAAATCTATTTTGAGCTTCTAAAAATTATAGAAAATTACTATAAGCTTTTGAAAAATATTTCATCCTTCAGTAAAATTCTTTTAATCATATCTGGCATACAGAAAAATTTGGAACATTTTCCAACGCCGTTTCAACCAGTTTTAAAAATCAAAACGATCAAATTAATTAGTTAGAAAATAGGGTAGCCTGTAACTAATGATTTCTTATATTTGCAGGTACCAATTCTCGTGCACCATCATCTTTATAAGCTCTAGCTCCAACCTCGTCTTACCACGACAATCTCAAATAGTGTAAGTCACTCTAATTCTAGTTTTAGAAATTTAGCCTGTGTACTCGTATGAACTTAGGACCTCATATATATTCTCAGAACAGCTATTGACTTGAACTAATGATTAGAGAACTAAATAACTAGAGAACTAATCAATAGTGGAATGACCAAAGGATTATATTGATATAGTGCACTTTTATGGAATTAAATATCATAGTTGTTGGACTTCAAAGCATTGCTCAGGACTGACATTCTCTGTTGAGGCTTCTGCCTTGACTTTTCAGCAAGTAAATACCATATATATGTATTTGTTGTACTCATTGATGGATGTATTGTTGTACACATTGTTGGATGTACGAAATGATGGGCCTATGAGGCCATACGGATACAGATACGGATATGGATACAGACACGGATACTGATACGGTTATAAATGTGAAATGTGATACAACACGGGTTATGGGGTAGTCTTGAGCCACGAAGTGTGTGGGAGTGACCGGGTCCACCCTTATTTGGTAAGCTATACCATCACACTGTAGGGAATGGTAGGTAGATATTCCGCGAGTTGCTCCGTGGGATGGGTGCACTTCTGGGTGCATATCGTACACTCGAGCTAAGACTGTTGCACTAGCGTGATTGATACCAGGGCCCATGAGGCCATATTGATACAAATACCAGTATGAACATTGGATTATGATACGATACGGGATATGGGGTAGTCTTCAGCTACGAAGTGTGCAGGAGTGACCAGGTCCACCCTTATTTGGTAAGCTGTACCATCACCCTGCAGGAATGGTAGGTAGATATTCCACGAGTTGCTCTGTGGGATGGGTGCACTTCTGGTTGCATATCGTACACACGAGCTAAGGCTGATGCACTAGTTTGATTGATGTTGCACTAGTTGATTGATACCATTGTTTTATTACGACTACTGACTAAGTCGAGACTACTTGAACGTGATAGAACGGTATAATAATAAGCGGTCTTAAATTACTACTGAATCAGTGTCTAGAAAAGAATGGGAAGGGGGTTGGTCAGCCAAAGGACTTGTCCTGCGGTCTTAGAAGTGACCTGTGCCTTTAAGCCCTGACTGCCTGGCTGATTTGGGAGTTAAACTAGACTTCTTATTATTAGGCCAGTCTACGCTATTAGATGGTCAAGCGACGCTCATATTTCCTTAAGTGTTACTACGTCTACCTGGTTGTCTTACTATTGTCATCCCATTGCTAGTTGGTCAAAATATTGTTGCTACCATAAGCCACGACACAGTTATTACTTATGCACTTGCACGTTACTTATGCACTTGTACAGTCATCTTTACTTTATGCATTACATACCACACATGTGCATCCACCAGTACTTTACTTTTTGCTCATATATACATGTCTGTTCTTACTTTACCTTTGCACCTGTTAGATCATCATTTGTTACTATAGCATGTTACATACTTTTGCACTACTTCTTTTCTATTGCTAGAATTGTTGTGACTTACCTACGGTTCCATTTTGTGGCACCGCAGACGGCGCACATATGGAGATAGATGCTCTTGAGTTAATAGCGCCAGTGTTCGACCATGAGTCCCGTAGCTTACAAAGTTATTTTCAGTTGTATTTTCTTTCATCATGTACGTTCGTTGGAACATTTTGTACTGTAATATTTGGACACTATTTGGGTATTTTTGTACATCTCTGCATCGTGGCTATTTTGGTTTCACTGGTTAACTGCAGGACCTGCGCAAATATCAAAAAGTAACGGGCCTCGGGAACGGGTCGTTACAGCTTTGGTGGCCCACGCAGGTCCGCGCTAACTATCTCGTGAACCATATAGCAAGAGCAGGGTGTACAGTTTAAAATACTCAAATAAAACTCTCGAGTACAGGATGTCTCGAGTATTCACTTGTATTGGATATACGGGTGAAGCGTCCTTATTACCATCTTCATTAGGTCTTACTTGATCCTCATCACTTTCTTTGAACTCTTAACCCTTGTCTAGAAATTCATATTCCATTTTTGGATATACCTTCACTAGTAACCTCCTTGCTAGCAGTTAGAGTGATTTTTCTTAAGTTGAACTATCTATCCACTTCTTCATCATCACACTACCTTCAGTTGGTGATGTCCACTTGATTGTCCTTCTTAGTCTTGAAGTATTTATTGCTGTGCTTAGCCCACTATACTATAGCTACATCTATTTTAAGGAGGGTAGCATTCAATTTTCGATCATCAGAAGTTCGAATTCGACAACAGAAGCGAATCAAAGGATGCTCAGAAGTATTTGAGAACGCTGTTAGAGATTAAGACGATCCAAACCGAGAAGTGTAAGCTTATGCTGCTACTTCTTCAACTTTCTTGAACTCGTTTTCTTCTTCTATCTGATCCTATTTTAACTTGAGACTAGCTATAGAAGCTATAGTGAAGTCAATAATAAGTATTTATAAATATCATCTCTTGTTTTCTTGATGCTGTGCTATCACATTATATTTCATGTTATTTTCAACCTAATTTACTAGATTACTATCTTTTCTATCATTTATTTGCTTGAGCTTCTTCATAACATCAGTTATTTATTTTAGTAAGATCTTTTAAATTCCGAGGACGGAATTATTTTAAGGAGGGTAGGATGTAACTGCCTGTTTTCATCAAGACAAACTATTCAAGTATTTGACCAATTTTTCAATTTTTAAACTATTTTATATTGATTTGTCAAGAGTTTTACGATTTCAAAAATTTCTTATAAAAATATTTTGAGATATCAGACTAGCTATGAAGTATGTTAGTAAGTTCGGATTTCATCAAATACCTCTTAATAATCTGATATAAATTCATTTCCAATTATTACCGTTTTGGCTCAATGAATTTATTTTCTATACAAATATCATCAAAATGTTTTCAGCCTTCTACGGTATCATCCTATGATCATTTAGGACTTCCCACATTAATTTCATAATTTTCTGAAGTCAAACCAATAGAGAACCCGCAAACCCGTTTTCTAAATGTTTTGGGCCTAAAACTAGTATTTCTGTAGCTCAAACCCTGGAAAGGACTTTGTATTCGCGATCCTCGTGACGATACGATCCCGTGGGTATATTTTCGTAATTTTTCGGACACGTTTACAAGTAGGGGCAAAATCGTAATTTCATTACAAAATGATTTTTCACTAATGACTTTTTAACCTCTCTTAATTACATTAACCTAATCAAATTTTAACCCAAAGCAGGACTTAAACGTGAGAGAGACACGTTTAAAGTTTTCTTCATTTTGTCAGAAGGTAAACCTAATTTCATTTATTACCCACCTAATAGCATTAACTATATTTGACAAATTGCTAATTTACTCCCTATATAATACCCCTAACCTATCTTCCCTCAGGCTAATTAACCCATTATCTCTCTCTATTCACGCACGAGCTCTCTCTCTCTCTCTCTCTCTCTCTCTCTCTCTCTCTCTCTCCCTCTCCCCCCCCTTCATTTTCTTCCCCAGGCACACACACTCTCTCTTTTTCATTCTCTCACTTCCCCGAAGCAGCAACGCACGGAGCCCGTCACCTTCACCCTCGAACGAAGCTCGAGCGGCAACCCATGCCTCGCCGCTTGTAACGACTGCTTTTCATGTATCTGGATTTAATATAATATAATATATGTTTTGGTGGATTTTCTCCTCATGCGTGGTTTTCGTCTCCGTAGTTTTCATTTTCGATCGATTCGTCGTATTTTCTCATTTCTTCCTTAGGATCGTCGATTTCGAAGTATGTCACTCGTGACGGGCTTCATAACGGTCATATCTAACTATTAGATCAAGCCTAGAAGTCTTAGGAATCGATCCCGGGGCCCCGCGCACCATATCGGAACTTTTTGTGCTCATTAGCCGGTATAAGAAGGGGCACCGACCGACTAGATGACGATCCAGTCGGTCGGCAATCCTTCTTGGACCGACTAGTTAGCTTTCTAAATTATTCAGGAGCTACTGTTTATCGTTAGTCGGTCTAAGAACGTTGGTTGACCGACTAGGTTGCAAACTAGTCGGTCAGCAATGCTTCTTTAACCGACTAACACATCATCTTAATTTTTGGTATCATACTATTCACTCTTAGTCGGTCTAAGAACGTTCATCGACCGACTAGATGCTAAACTAGTCGGTCAGTATTTGTTCATGGACCGACTAACTCTAAATCCTATTTTCGTTCAGGAGTTACTGTTTACACTTAGTCGGTCTGCGTTGGTCGACCGACCGACTAGTTGCCAAACTAGTCGGTCAGTGGTTGTTCTTTGACCGACTAACCAGTGTTGAAACCCTAATTTCTGGCCAGCCGCCAGCCTAGCCTATTTAAACCTAACCCAAATGTTTTCTTCTTCCCCAACACGACCCAAAACCCTAAAATCTTCCCCTTTGAGCCCCCATCTTCCTCCAAGCTTCATCCCTTCATTCCAAGCCCTAAATTCTTCATCCAAACCATCCATCCACTCTATCTACCTCTCATCTTCCCCAAAATCTCACCAAATCCATCAAAATCCCCAAATCCCCCAAAACCCTAGATTCTCCAAACTTCTCCATTTGCTTCCAGATCTGATCCTAGGGTTCCCCGGAGTGTTTCTTCCGCCTCCTCTCGGTAAGAAATCGATCTACCGTTGTTTTCATAACCTATTTATATTTTTATGAAACCCTAATAATATTTCATGTTGTTTGATGTTTGTTTCCCCTTAACAGCGATTTCCCCGTAGATTAGCATCCGTGTGACGAGGTTGATCGTCATCCCCGGTGCTAGGCAAGTGAAACTTGCCCCTTAGGGTTCGGGCCATGTTTTAGGCCACTTTGCTTGTTGTAGGCGTAAAAGAGGCTAGGCGACGAAATGATACTCGCCTAGGCGCAAATTGGGGAACTAGCTTGACAACGAAGCTAGTTCCGACATATATCATGTTGCACAACTACCATGTCACGTTTACTTTCCATTATCGGTACGCAAATCAATTGTCATGTCATTGCATCCTTCATGTAATTCAGTGATTGCGTAGCTTTGCTACATTGCTTGTGTTCCTGGCTCGTGTTCCAGAAGCGGGCCATGTGTTGGTTGATAGCCAATGCCCGAATTGCGTGTTTCCGGCTAGGTGCACCCCTACGCCAAATGTTTAAGAATGCGAGCTCATGTGCGGGGCAACCCCAGGCTCACTAGCTGAGCTCCATGTGCGGGGACCCTGGCTCCATTACGTGTGGGTATAGGGGGTAAGAGTTAAGCGACCAATCAACTGGGAGTCTGCCCGATCAGCAACTGCAGTGGTAAGGCGTAAACTCTTGGGGTGGGGTAGTTGTTAAGCGGCCAATCAGTGAATGTGAAACCATTCAGCTGTAAGGCGTAAACATCTACAAAACAACGTGAATAGTGAATTGATTGAGATTGATAGTAGCTTGGCTACTCTTGTCTTGTCTTGTCCCGATGATTGTTCTCATGTACAAATTGTCTTGCCATGTCTTAATTGTGCACTCATGTTATAACTGCCATGCCATGCATACTATAACTGCTAGGTTGCTAGTTGCCTACTTTCAGTTTCCTTGCCCAAGTCTTTTAGACTTGCTGACATGTGCCCCTTTACTCTTTTGGGTGACACATGTTAGATCCTGAGCCTGAGTACCTTGTTGAGGACGAGGTGTTTGCTGACGTCGAGCCCGAGCCTGTGTTTGACGGGGAGTACGTGGACACTGGGGACCAGTCCTAGTGTCTTCGTTGTGTTTTACTTTTGTTAGACAGTTGTTTTGTTATCAGTGCGTAGCACCTATACTTTGTTATGTCATTGTACTTTTGTTGGCCTTGTTCTGGGCCTTAGACTCTTTTCTTTTAGCCTGGTGGCTTTTCTGGATGTTGGACGTATTTTCATGTTGGACAATTATAAGATGTGAGATTTTATTTCAGTCTCTCCTTATGTTATTATTGTTGTTCCGTCGTGGTTACAGGGACATGCTTATGTATTATTGACGCTTATCGGGTTTGGGGCTTCACAGCTCCACTCTCGTGCGGACCTTTTCACGTCTCGCCTCCATTTTAGGGAAGCGGGTCGTGACAGGTTTTGTTGGTGGCCCATGCAGGTCCTTCTATAACTGCGATTTTTGGAATAGCGATAATAATATTAGAATGTCCAATAAACTAAGTTCGACGTCTGACGTCATAAGCTATGAGTCTAATCTGATTCATTTTCTATGTCAATAGATGGCAAGAAGGCGTTTCACCCGTGGTCGGGGCAGCGGTGCGCTTCCTCATGATGAGGAGCCTGAGCGGGAACCCACCAGCGGTGAGATGATGCGGATGATGCTGCAGATGATGCAAGTGCAGCAGGGCGTGCTTCTGCAAGTCCAGAATGCTCCACTTGCTCATGCTGCCCGGGCTCTTCCGGATGCCCCTCGCTCTGAGCCAGGAGCGAAGCAATTTCCGGAGCTGGGTCCCGTATATTTTGATGGTTCTGAGGGTCCTCTGGCTGTCGATGAGTGGATTCGGAACATTGAGGACAATCTGAAGATGGCCAAGATCACCCCGGCTGGATGGGTTGATTTGGCGAAGAGGCAACTCAAGGATAATGCTCGGAATTGGTGGGATGCGGAAGAGAAGTTGTTGGTGGAGCCGATCGCTTGGGCTACCTTCAAGGCCAGATTTGAGGGTGAGTTCTTCCCGAAGGCTGCCAGGGAAGAGATGCTGCAGCGTTTTATCGATTTGAAGCAGGGGAACTCGTCGGTGGACATGTACCACCAGGAGTTCATGAGGCTGAGTCGGTTTGCACCAAAGATGGTGCAGGACGCTGAGGAGAGAGCTCAGAGGTTCCTACAGGGACTTGCTTCGGAGCTCCAGAGTTTTGTGACCTCCTCTGACCGGGAGTCTTATCAGAAGGTTCTGGTCGCTGCCAAGAGGCAGGAGCTGCTCGTGAACCAGAGGAAGGGATCTGTTGTTGGTGCTGGGAGGAGGCCTGTGAAACAGGCGAGAGCTGTGGTTAGACCTGAATTCAGGCCTAATCAGTCCGCTCAGTTTAAGAGGCCAGGAGGGCCTATCCTGAAGTCTTGCCATTTCTGCGGCAAGCCTGGCCACGTCAAGGATCAGTGTCGGAAGTTTTTGGGCCAGTGTCTGGTTTGCGATGATGCTTCCCATGTCGCGAAGGATTGTCGGCATGCGAATCAGCTGCGGAGGGCTCCTGTTGCAGCTCAGCCGTTGCAGCAGCGAGCGTCTGTTCCTGCTGGACGTGGAGCGGCTCTTGTTCCGCAGGGACAGGCTTTTCGACAGGCTGTTCCGCCGAGGAGGCAGGCCTTTCTGATGACCGCTGCGGAGAGCGAGGCTGTGGATGAGGTTATCGCAGGTAATCCTCAATCTAGCTATTACTTTCCTAGCTGGTTTTGATTGTTAGATTATGTTGTTTGCTTAAACATGATTGTTTGCTAGACTAGGGTTTGATTGTTAATTGATTGATTATGTGTGGTTTTGGTGTGCACATTTCCTGCACGAGTCCTCTTTGACTCTGGTGCGTCGATGTGCATTATTTCTCGGAGCTTCGTGGAGAGGCATTCCTTGTCGACGTCCCCTCTTCCCCAGAGTTGGAATATCGTTACAGGGAATGGCGTGGTCTCGGTGCATCGTGGTTGCAATTCTTGCTCGTTGGTGGTCTGTGGACATGAGCTTTTCGCGTATTTCATTGTCCACGACATCATCAACTATGATGCAGTTCTTGGGATGGACTGGCTTACGAGCTTCTATGCTACGATCGACTGTCGACGGAAGAAGGTGGTGTTCGAGATTCCCGGACATCCAGTATTTGAGTTCAGTCGTGGTAGCAGTTCGCTTGGTCCTGTCAGATTTCGGGCCAGGCCGGTGGAGGCTGTGGCTATGCTGATGGAGCTGGAGTGGCCAGCTGTGGTGCGTGATTTTGGCGACGTCTTCCCCGAGGAGATGTCTGGTTTGCCACCTGATCGAGCTCTGGAATTTTCTATTGATCTTATTCCAGGTGCGCAGCCGATTTCGAAGGCGCCGTATCGTATGGCACCTGCAGAATTGGAAGAGTTGCGGAAGCAGTTGGATGAGCTCTTGCAGAAGGGTTATATTAATCCTAGCGTGCCTCCGTGGGGATCACCGGTGTTGCTGGTAAAGAAGAAGGATGGTTCACGTCGCATGTGCGTGGACTATCGAGAGTTGAATGCGGTGACCATTAAGAATAAATACCCATTGCCTCGCATCGATGATATTTTTGATCAGCTTGGAGGTTCGAGGGTGTTTTCTAAGTTGGATTTGAGGAGTGGTTACCATCAGTTGAAGGTGAAGAAGGGAGATGTTCCGAAGACAGCGTTCAGGACAAAGTATGGGCACTATGAGTTCATGGTTATGCCTTTCGGCGTAACTAACGCGCCCGCAGTTTTCATGAATCTGATGAACCTGATTTTCTACGACTTTTTGGATAAGTTTGTCGTTATCTTTATTGACGACATTCTGATCTATTCGAAGTCGGAGGAAGAGCATGCCTCACACTTGAGGACGGTATTGGAGATCTTGAGGAAGCATCGGTTGTATGCTAAGTTTTCGAAGTGCAAGTTTTGGCTGGATCGAGTTGGTTTTCTCGGGTATGTGGTGACTGGAGATGGAATTTCAGTGGATCCTGAGAAGATTAGGGCCATCAGGGAGTGGCCTGTTCCGTCGTCAGCGTCTGAGATTCGGAGTTTCCTTGGACTTGCTGGTTACTATCGGTGATTCATTAAGGACTTTTCTCGTATTGCTGAGCCGATGACCAGGTTGACGCGGAAGGATGTTGCTTTTGTTTGGTCGGGTGATTGTGAGAGTGCTTTTGGTATTCTGAAGGAGAGGTTGACGACCGCCCCTATTCTGGTTGTGCCTGATCGCAGCGGTGGATTTGAGATCTTTTGCGATGCTTCTGGCAAGGGTCTCGGTTGTGTGCTGCATCAGCATGGGCATGTTGTGGCGTATGCGTCTCGTCAGCTTAAAGTTCATGAGAAGAATTACCCGACGCATGATTTGGAGTTGGCTGCCGTTGTGTTTGCTCTTAAGATTTGGAGGCACTTCCTGCTGAGTGAGAAAGTGAAGATTTTCACCGATCACAAAAGCTTGAAGTATATTTTCACTCAGAAGGAGCTCAACATGCGACAGCGTCGATGGTTGGAGCTTATGGCGGATTATGAGATTGATTTGCAGTTTCACCCTGGCAAGGTGAATGTGGTTCCTGATGCTTTGAGTAGGCTTCCCGCGGTGATGATGTTGACCTCGCAGTGGAGATTGCAGCAGGATTTTTGCGAGTCTGGAGTGGAGATTGTTCTTCCTGGGAAGGCTTCTTCGTTGATGTACATGCAGGTGCAGTCGACGATTGTGGATCGGATTAAGGCTGGCCAGGCTGAGGATCCGAAGCTGGTGAAGATTCGGGAGCAGGTGGAAGCCAGTCTGCGGACTGACTTTTTGATTCATGAGGATGGCTCGCTGAGGTTCGGAGCCAGGTTGTGTGTGCCAGCTGGGGATATTCGAGAGAAGCTGATGGTGGAGGCACACAGTTCGCCGTATTCTGTGCATCCTGGTGGCACCAAGATGTACCAGGATCTTCGTCTGAATTATTGGTGGCATGGTATGAAGAGGAGCGTGGCTCGGAGTGTAGCCAAGTGCTTGGTTTGCCAGCAAGTGAAGGCGGAGCATCAGCGTTCGGCCGGGTTGCTACAACCGCTTCCGATTCCGGAGTGGAAGTGGCAACACATCACTATGGATTTCGTGACTGGACTACCTCAGAGTCCGAAGCAGAATGACGCGATTTGGGTGATCGTAGATCGATTGACCAAATCTGCGCACTTTATTCCGTTCCGAGTGGGACAGTCCACTGAGGCGCTAGCGAGGAGATATATGGAGGTAAAATTCTTTTACTCTCCGTTTTATTTCCTTTTCCTGGTGTGGATAGTGATGTAACGTGAATCGTGCAGGAGGTTGTGCGACTTCATGGAGTCCCCGTGAGTATCGTGTCTGACAGAGACACGAGGTTCACATCTCAGTTCTGGCAGAGTTTGCAGAAGAGCTTGGGTACGCGTCTGAGTTTCAGCACGGTGTACCATCCGCAGACGGATGGCCAGTCCGAGAGGACGATTCAGATTTTGGAAGACATGCTGAGGGCGTGCATGTTGGATTTCAAGGGTTCGTGTGAGGACCATCTACATCTGGTAGAGTTCTCTTACAACAACAGCTTCCAGGCGAGTATTGGCATGGCGCCTTTCACCGCTCTCTATGGGAGGAAATGTCGATCGCCATTGAGTTGGGATGACGTTGGTGATCGGGAGTTGTTGGGACCTGAGATGATTGTGGAGGCTGCGGAGATCGTCAGGAATATTCGGGAGAGGTTGAGAATTGCTCAGGACCGTTTTAAGCATTGGGCGGATGCTAAACGTCGTCCTTTGGAGTTTCAGCCGGGCGACCATGTGTTCTTGAAGATTTCCCCGAATCGCGGCGTGATTCGTTTCGGGAAGCGTGGGAAGTTGAGCCCGCGATACATTGGGCCATTTGACGTTTTGGAGAGGGTTGGCGAGGTAGCTTATCGCTTGGCCTTGCCGCCATCTTTGGAAGGAGTTCACAATGTTTTCCATGTGTCGCAGCTTCGTCGATACATTAGCGATCCGTCTCATACGGTGGATTTTTCGGAGATTACCGTTCGCCCCGATATGACGTATGACCAGCATCCAGTGCAGATTCTGGACAGGCGTCAGAAATCGCTTCGGAACAAGATTGTCACTCTTGTGGGGGTGATGTGGCGACACGACTCACCTGGAGAGTCTACTTGGGAGAATGAGGATGAGATGCGAGAGCGTTTCCCACTTTTGTTTCCGGACTCGTGAGTATTTGGAAATTCCGAGGACAGAATTTTTCTTAAGTTGGGGAGGATGTAACGACTGCTTTTCATGTATCTGGATTTAATATAATATAATATATGTTTTGGTGGATTTTCTCCTCATGCGTGGTTTTCGTCTCCGTAGTTTTCATTTTCGATCGATTCGTCGTATTTTCTCATTTCTTCCTTAGAATCGTCGATTTCGAAGTATGTCACTCGTGACGGGCTTCATAACGGTCATATCTAACTATTAGATCAAGCCTAGAAGTCTTAGGAATCGATCCCGGGGCCCTGCGCTCCATATCGGAACTTTTTGTGCTCATTAGCCGGTATAAGAAGGGGCACCGACCGACTAGATGACGATCCAGTCGGTCGGCAATCCTTCTTGGACCGACTAGTTAGCTTTCTAAATTATTCAGGAGCTACTGTTTATCGTTAGTCGGTCTAAGAACGTTGGTTGACCGACTAGGTTGCAAACTAGTCGGTCAGCAATGCTTCTTTAACCGACTAACACATCATCTTAATTTTTGGTATCATACTATTCACTCTTAGTCGGTCTAAGAACGATCATCGACCGACTAGATGCTAAACTAGTCGGTCAGTATTTGTTCATGGACCGACTAACTCTAAATCCTATTTTCGTTCAGGAGTTACTGTTTACACTTAGTCGGTCTGCGTTGGTCGACCGACCGACTAGTTGCCAAACTAGTCGGTCAGTGGTTGTTCTTTGACCGACTAACCAGTGTTGAAACCCTAATTTCTGGCCAGCCGCCAGCCTAGCCTATTTAAACCTAACCCAAACGTTTTCTTCTTCCCCAACACGACCCAAAACCCTAAAATCTTCCCCTTTGAGCCCCCATCTTCCTCCAAGCTTCATCCCTTCATTCCAAGCCCTAAATTCATCATCCAAACCATCCATCCACTCTATCTACCTCTCATCTTCCCCAAAATCTCACCAAATCCATCAAAATCCCCAAATCCCCCAAAACCCTAGATTCTCCAAACTTCTCCATTTGCTTCCAGATCTGATCCTAGGGTTCCCCGGAGTGTTTCTTCCGCCTCCTCTCGGTAAGAAATCGATCTACCGTTGTTTTCATAACCTATTTATATTTTTATGAAACCCTAATAATATTTCATGTTGTTTGATGTTTGTTTCCCCTTAACAGCGATTTCCCCGTAGATTAGCATCCGTGTGACGAGGTTGATCGTCATCCCCGGTGCTAGGCAAGTGAAACTTGCCACTTAGGGTTTGGGCCATGTTTTAGGCCACTTTGCTTGTTGTAGGCGTAAAAGAGGCTAGGCGACGAAATGATACTCGCCTAGGCGCAAATTGGGGAACTAGCTTGACAACGAAGCTAGTTCCGACATATATCATGTTGCACAACTACCATGTCACGTTTACTTTCCATTATCGGTACGCAAATCAATTGTCATGTCATTGCATCCTTCATGTAATTCAGTGATTGCGTAGCTTTGCTACATTGCTTGTGTTCCTGGCTCGTGTTCCAGAAGCGGGCCATGTGTTGGTTGATAGCCAATGCCCGAATTGCGTGTTTCCGGCTAGGTGCACCCCTACGCCAAATGTTTAAGAATGCGAGCTCATGTGCGGGGCAACCCCAGGCTCACTAGCTGAGCTCCATGTGCGGGGACCCTGGCTCCATTACGTGTGGGTATAGGGGGTAAGAGTTAAGCGGCCAATCAACTGGGAGTCTGCCCGATCAGCAACTGCAGTGGTAAGGCGTAAACTCTTGGGGTGGGGTAGTTGTTAAGCGGCCAATCAGCGAATGTGAAACCATTCAGCTGTAAGGCGTAAACATCTACAAAACAACGTGAATAGTGAATTGATTGAGATTGATAGTAGCTTGGCTACTCTTGTCTTGTCTTGTCCCGATGATTGTTCTCATGTACAAATTGTCTTGCCATGTCTTAATTGTGCACTCATGTTATAACTGCCATGCCATGCATACTATAACTGCTAGGTTGCTAGTTGCCTACTTTCAGTTTCCTTGCCCAAGTCTTTTAGACTTGCTGACATGTGCCCCTTTACTCTTTTGGGTGACACATGTTAGATCCTGAGCCTGAGTACCTTGTTGAGGACGAGGTGTTTGCTGACGCCGAGCCCGAGCCTGTGTTTGACGGGGAGTACGTGGACACTGGGGACCAGTCCTAGTGTCTTCGTTGTGTTTTAATTTTGTTAGACAGTTGTTTTGTTATCAGTGCATAGGACCTATACTTTGTTATGTCATTGTACTTTTGTTGGCCTTGTTCTGGGCCTTAGACTCTTTTCTTTTAGCCTGGTGGCTTTTCTGGATGTTGGACGTATTTTCATGTTGGACAATTATGAGATGTGAGATTTTATTTCAGTCTCTCCTTGTGTTATTATTGTTGTTCCGTCGTGGTTACAGGGACCTACTTATGTATTATTGACGCTTATCGGGTTTGGGGCTTCACAGCTCCACTCTCGTGCGGACCTTTTCACGTCTCGCCTCCATTTTAGGGAAGCGGGTCGTGACACCGCTACTCACCACCAGCGACCCTAGCCTTCCGACGTCTGCTCGAGCACACCGTCGACCACACACAGCCCCGCCACTGCTCCTTCGTGCCCAGGCCCTCGCAGCACCGCCTCCCCTCGCTGCTATCCACCGAGACAGCTCCTCTCCGACCATCACGCCGCGCTGCCCGCCCTTCTTCGAGTCACCCCTACGGCGAGTGCCCCTCGCACGTCCGCCCCGCAGCGTCTCTGCTGCTTCGACGTCCTCCAAGGTATCCACCGCCACAGCTCTGCCCAGAGAACCCTACACAACGCTGCATCGCCGACCAGCGACTCCAACTGCCCCGACGAACGACGAAGCTCCGAGTACCCCTCCCTCTCGCTGCAAGTGTCCTCCACCGCATCGGAGTCCGCACAGCCTCCATGCACCACCACCACCCGTCAGAGCTCCAATCACCGCCGTTGTCACCGCACGTTCTTCGCTCACCGCCATCGTCGCTCACCTCCGTTGTCCGACGTCGAGAGCGGCGAGACCCAGCTCGCTGCATGCGAATAAACGAACGAGAGGGTGAGTTAATACGAACCGTGTTTTTTTAAAGATACGAATCCGTATATAAAAGCGTATATACGAATTTAATAATTATTTAAATATGGTTTAGTGTTTTTAAATTAATAGTAAATCATATAGGGGTCAGAAAAATGTGAGATCAGCTCCAAAAAATCATAAATGATGTTCTGGACCCAATGGCGCTAGTTTTACCTCAATTTGACGCTTACTTTTTCCAGAATTAATTTTTAAGGCTAAAAGTTAAATATGTTATTTTCATTCAAAAATCAGTACCGTGTTATTTTCACGTAAACTGATATGTGATAAAAATATATGTTATAGTACTCTCCAAGACGGTCATTTTGACAGCTCAATTACAACTTTTCAATGCAGATTGCATCCAAAATAAATTGTTGAATAATTACATTACTTTATTAAAAATTAGTTTTAAATCTATTTTGAGCTTCTAAAAATTATAGAAAATTACTATAAGCTTCTGAAAAATATTTCATCCTACAGTAAAATTATTTTAATCATATCTAGCATATAGAAAAATTTGGAACGTTTTCCAACGCCATTACAACCAGTTTTAAAAATCAAAACGATCAAATTAATTAGTTAGAAAATAGGGTAGCCTGAAACTAATGATTTCTTGTATTTGCAGGTACCAATTCTCGTATACCAGCATCTTTATATGCTCTAGCTCGAACCTTGTCTTACCATGACGATCTCAAATAGTGTAAGTCACTCTAATTCTAGTTTTAGAAATTTAGCATGTGTACTCGTATGAACTTAGGACCTCATATATATTCTCATAACAGCTATTGACTTGAACCAATGATTAAAGACCTAAATAACTAGAGAACTAATTAATAGTTGAATGACCAAAGGATTAAATTGATATAGTGCACTTTTATGGAATTAAATATCATAGTTGTTGGACTTCAAAGCATTGCTCAAGACTGATATTCTCTGTTGAGTCTTCTGCCTTGACTTTTCAGCAAGTAAATACCATATATATGTATTTGTTTTACTCATTGATGGATGTATTGTTGTACGCATTGTTGGATGTATGAAATGATGGGCCTATGAGGCCATACGGATACGGATACGGATACGGATATGGATACGGACACGGATATTGATACGGTTATAAATGTGAAATGTGATACAACACGGGTTATGTGGTAGTCTTGAGCTACGAAGTGTGCGGGAGTGACCGGTGTAGGGATCGTCTAACCCTTGCAATACTAACAACACACACTAGAGGGGGGAATAGTGTAATGGCAATACAATTGTCCAATTAAAATTTAACTTGCAAATGCGGAATTATAAATGCAAGAGCAATTAAAAGGCACAATCAATCCAAACGCAAACACAAAGTTTTACCCTGGTTCCCCAAACTTGGGTACATCCAGCCACACCAATATTCACTATATTCACACACATAGAAGTGAATACAAATCTCACAAGGAGATACACCACAAAGAGGATTCCTACACAAGGATCAAGACTCCCACACAGAGAATCACTAACTCCCACTCAGAGAATTAGGGTTAGCCCTATACTAGGACACTAGAACTCCCACAAAGAGGGTTAATTCCCACAAAGAGAATTCCCTAGTCCCACAAAGAGACAACCTCTCACAAAGAGAGAAACTCCCACAAAGAGAGTATCCTAATCCCACAAAGAGAAATAGGAAAGTAAATACTCTTACCTATGCCTTGAGATGCTTACTCATGAATGAATGCAAGGCATGGAAGAGGATCTCCAAGTGTTGGAATATGCTTGAAAGCACTTGGATGATTTCCCTTGAGCTGAACTTCAATGCAGGAAGAGAGATGAGTGCTCAATAGAGGGAAATGAGGGAGCTTGAGAGTTGCTTATTGATCTCTTGAGATTTTCTATAGAGTCAAGAGTTATCAAGTGTTGTCAATGGTTCTTAAGTAATGGTAGCACACTCATATATATAGGAACCCCATATCAAGCCCAAAAACCCAAAGAAACAGCCAAATGAACAAATCTGCAACGGCTAGAAACTGGGTGAAAAAGACAGGAACAATCGACTGATGATCAAAAGACAGTCGACTGATCAACGGCTAGAAAATATCCAACGGCTATAATCTGAGCCAGGACAGTCGACTGATGAAGATAATACAGTCGACTGATAAACATGACATGCGCCTGTTAATCCTTCAGCAGACGACTGCTGCAGGGGATGTATCGAAACAGAGAGCTGCACTCTTTCTCCAATTCTTCGCACAGGCGACTGATGTTAATACTACAGTCGTCTGTCAAATAGTCAAGCGACTGTACATTCTACATCAGTCGACTACTGTATAATATGGAGAGAATACAGAGAGATGCAGTGATTGCACTTACGCTATACAGGCGACTGTTAGCCAATTTCCAGGTGACTGTAAATATACATGCGACTGTAAACTGATCGTCAGGCGACTGTGCGTAAAGCTCAAATTTGAGTCAATTGAAATGTTGACTTGAGCTGTGCATGTCAGGCGACTGTAGAAGGATCTACAGGCGACTGGAAATCGCACAGTCGACTGTGTTTCCCTCAACAGGCAACTGACAGAAAGCCAGAGACTTCAAATGAGTCTTTGGACAGAGTGAACCTATTGGGTTGGATTCTATGATAATCCTAAGGCTCACTAATATGGTTAAATGCATATGCATGAAAAGTAAACCATCTAACAATGCATTACATTAACCTAGACTCAAAAGAAAGAGAACGCAATAAAGTAAATTACATAGATTACAATGCTTCTCAAAGAGTCTAAGTCTTCTATCGTGTTGCCTTGAGTGCTCTCCACCATCTCCAAGCTTTGGCACTCCTTTAGTCCAAACTTTGGCCCTTCTTCACATGATGTCCATCCTTACACCAAGTGATTAGTCTCCAAGAAAGATATCCTTGAAATAAACTGAGAGACTAAAACATGAGATTCATTAGCAACAACATAATGTTGCGATTATCATCAAAATAAGATTGGTATGAAACACCAATACTCAACAACCGGGTCCACCCTTATTTGGTAAGCTGTACCATCACCCTGTAGGGGATGGTAGGTAGATATTCCGCGAGTTGCTCCGTGGGATGGGTGCACTTCTGGTTGCATATCATACACTCGAGCTAAGACTGTTGCACTAGCGTGATTGATACCAGGGCCCATGAGGCCATATTGATACAAATACCAGTATGAACATTGGATTATGATACGACACGGGATATGGGGTAGTCTTCAGCTACGAAGTGTGCGGGAGTGACCGGGTCCACCCTTATTTGGTAAACTGTACCATCACCCTGCAGGAATGGTAGGTAGATATTCCACGAGTTGCTCCGTGGGATGGGTGCACTTCTAGTTGCATATCGTACACTCGAGCTAAGACTGATGCACTAGTTTGATTGATGTTGCACTAGTTGATTGATACCATTGTTTTGTTACGACAACTGACTAAGTCGAGACTACTTGAATGTGATAGAACGGTATAATAATAAGCGGTCTTAAATTACTACTGGATCAGTGTCTAGAAAGGAATGGGAATGGGGTTGGTCAGCCAAAGGCCTTGTCCTGCGGTCTTAGAAGTGACCTGTGCCTTCAAGCCCTGACTGCCTGGCTGATTTGGGAGTTAAACTAGACTTCTTATTATTAGGCCAGTCTACGCTATTAGATAGTCAAGCGACGCTCATCTTTCCTTAAGTGTTACTACGTCTACCTGGTTGTCTTACTATTGTCATCCCATTGCTAGTTGGTCAAAATATTGTTGCTACCATAAGCCACGACACATTTATTACTTTTGCACTTGCACGGTACTTATGCACTTGTACAGTCACCTTTACTTTATGCATTACATACCACACTTGTGCAACCACCAGTACTTTACTTTTTGCTCATATATACATGTCTGTTCTTACTTTACATTTGCACTTGTTAGATCATCATTTGTTACTATAGCATGTTACATACTTTTGCACTACTTCTTTTCTATTGCTAGAATTGTTGTGACTTACCTACGGTTCCATTTTGTGGCACCGCAGACGGCGCACATATGGAGATAGATGCTCTTGAGTTAATAGCGCCAGTGTTCGACCATGAGTCCGCAGCTTATAAAGTTATTTTCAGTTGTATTTTCTTTCCTCATGTATGTTCGTTGGAACATTTTGTATTGTAATAATTGGACACTATTTGGGTATTTTTGTACATCTCTGCATCGTGGCTATTTTGTTTTCACCGGTTAACTGCAGGACCTGCACAAATATCAAAAAGTAACGGGCCCCGGGAACGGATCGTTATAGTAAAGATGATAAATCCACCAGCTGTTCTTCAAGTTTCTGATAAAAGATGAAAAATAGGATTTTTGTTTTTGTTTTTAAAATTTAGCGCGCACAAAATATTAAGCACCTATGGGAAGGATTACTTACATCTAAGTACTGTTGCAAGCGTTCAACTAATTCATGAGGGAATGGTTCTGGTGGATTGGTTACTTTTTTGTAGAATTTCTCAATCCACAGCTCCCTGCCAGATTTCTTTTTCTTTCCTTTCACCGGCTCGCCAAATGGTGTTTTAAGGTGCTCTGCAGCAAAAGATTGAACGGCCTGGACAAACAAGAACACAGTTCCAGTTTTAGCCATTATATAGGCATAGAATTGGATGTAGCTCTATTTGATTCTGGTACCTCTGAAGTCTCCCGAATCCTCCGAAGAGCAGCATCAACTTGTGCATATATCGTTTTTCTCTGCAATAAGGAAACGAGGATGCGACTTATTGGAAAAAGCAAGTAATTAAGTGTGTTGATGTTCAAGTAATAATTTCATACGTAAGTTAACTAAGGAGACACCCATATCATATCCGATCAAACGCCAAACATTATATCCTTACATAATCGATAACATATCCCACACATTGTACATTTTTCCTTCTCTTAAGAAGCATTTATCTCACCATAATAAATTAAAAGTATCACCATAGTATAATTAAAATATGATAGATTTGACATAGCATTTTTTGTTTATTCTTGAAAGGGGGACCAGTAAAGATGACATGAAAATAATCAAAGAAAAATTATCACTGTCCAGTAATAGTCTGACAACGGAATAAAAGATTTCGTTTGTCCATAATCAACATATTGGGTCTCAATTTGAATGGGAACACAGACTCCACCCGTTTATAGCAATATCATAGATAAAGACAGATATAGATGAGCCAACAAACTGATGGATTTGTCACTTAATTCCCTTCCTCCATTAATTTCTCACACAGCAACACTGGGATTCGCACACAGCCCGTGCGAATGGGCCTCTGTTCGTCTGATGAGATCAGACGGCCACACCCCAACTCAAAACGCAGGCAAACCCTCCTGAAACAGGTTAGAAAATTCTACACTTTGAAAGCAATCTTGTAAACAATCTTTCAATGATATGAAAGCAATCTTTCAACACTTGGAAAGATTCATGCACAAACAATCTTGTAAACAATCTGGTAAAAAAAGCGAGCTTGTTAGAAAAATATTCTCCAACGCCTTCTCCTCCACAGTCGTATATTCAGCAAGGGACCCAAACTGCTTAGGATTCTCCAACGCCTCCTGGTTTATGTCTCCATACACTTCATCCCCTTCATTTAGACCTTCCACTTGGCTACCCACCTTAACAACTACACCAGCCACATCATACCCTGGAACCGTCTACGTATTAAAAAGAGACATTTAGAGTTTTAGACATTAAACCAAACAAGCAAGCAAATGCCTAGAACTGACCTTACAATAACAAACGTGATATAAGATGCTTGTTACAAGCAATAAATTTGTTATCTACAAGTGCAAAGAAGTGTTTGTTTCATTTGATTAACTATATAATAATAACCCAAGCGTCTTTACTAAATTTCAAGTTTAGATTTTGATAGATTAGTTTTTACTTATTTATTCCCATGAGACGTTCCACAAACAGAAGATGTGCATCTATTGTATATGCTATACATCTCACAACTAAGGATCCAACTTACTTTATTTATTGTACAAACAAAACATGTTATAATAAAATTTCAGGCCGAACTCGTAATAGACATACAAATTAGCTCAAAATGAGAACTACTCATCAACTAGAATCAAAGAAACATCACACTAATCACAATTAACACGGTGATCACACTACATTTTTTTAATTTAAATGTTCTCATGGGACTTTCCACAAACACACGATGCTTGAACTATGTGATACGGATCAACTTCATAATAAACATACAAATTACCCCAAAATAAAAACATTGAACACATTAATCGTTGAATTAGAGGGAGAGCTCAAAGGGAGAGGAGAATCGGTGGCCGTGAACTTCCACTGCCTCCTCTTGAAATCCACAGGGTTGAGTGCAGCAGCCACAACCTTGACAAGCACCTGATCGTCCTTCACATCGGGCACCGAGACCGCCTCTTCGGATCGAGGCACGCTGGCGTCCCCATAGTCGTCGTAGACCCAGGCCTTCATCTTCGATGGGACAATGTAGTCAACAGCAGAAATAGTAAAATTAAAGCTATAGCGAAAACATGGATGATTACCTCAGAAAATCAGTCGGGTTCATGTTCAATTGGAGGAAAGCAAGATCCAAAACCATAAAGCCCCAAATCAGTGAAGATGGCGGTGCTGTGAGAGAGAGGAATCAGAGGCGAAGGAGAAACCCACGATCCAAAACCTAAAGCCCCAAATCACTCGGGATGGCGGTGCAACGAGAGAGGAATCAGAGGTGAAGGAGAAACCCACGAACTCTATGGAGGTAGATGATGACTGATCGCGAAAAGAAATCAGAGGAGAGACGGAAGGAGAACGACGGAATCACCAGGGAGCTCGTGAGAGAGAGAGAGGGAGGGAGGGAGTCATGGGCCTGGTTGCTGGGGCAGACAGAGAGAGATAGGGAACCGTTCGATGTGATCGGAAGGACGAGATGACGCCCGCGTTTTGAGTTCGCGTGTGTTCATCTGATCTCATCAGACGAACGGAGGCTCGTTCGCACGGGCTCCCATTCGCAGCCGAATACTGTCCTATATTTTTTTTTTAAATAAAAGTGCTTAGGTAACGATTATTACCATAGCGCTAAAATAAAGCGCTATTTAAGGTATTACTTGAATATCGCTTTAACAAAAAGCGTTATCTAAGTGATTTTTATCTTAATTTTGATTTATTTTTATTTTCTACAAGTGCAGAAGCGCTATACAAGAGCTCACTTAGATAGTGCTTTTTAGAACCGCTATCTAAGTCGCGTTACCCAAGCCCAAATCTGTAGTAGCAATTCCTTGGTGGCAATACACGACTTTTGGCATGGCAAGAAGAATCGATGACGATTATACTTCTAGGGAGAGAGATAGTCTTGTTTCGAGGGGTTTGAGAGATTCTTTCATTGAGTGAGCGTGATATATTTTGAGATCTAGAGTGCTAGACCCAAATATCAAGATAGTTACACTTTTGTTGAAGGAGATCTAAAGTCGTCGGGTGTAATCAACTTACAAACGCTTTCATCTCTGATCTAGTTGTTTCACATTGACAATAAAAGGCTAGACATATGTCTCATCATGTTGGCGAGAATGAATTAGAGTAGATCGTTCGTGTCCTTTGTGTTTGATTGAATTTATATTCATTGCTTGTGTGGTGCTTATTTCCTGTTCTTGCTATTTTTTCATGTCCTTAGATCCACTGTGTTTGTTGGTGCTTCCGCTGAAAGAATCCCACAGGTTAGACCTAACGGTGGTCTGTGAGGATATTTTCCCCAACACACAACACTTACTGCCATATCTATACAAGTTGTCAAAGACTAACAATCTAGAAATAAATTTCGGCGGCCGTTGACTTAATTGGGGAAGCACCAGGCCTTAAGCAACTCGTAAAGGTCCGATGGACCCATCACGAATCGCGTGACATCTCCTACGTGTGGATGAAGCAGTGTGCATCAACTGGGCACAACGTGATGAATCCACTGTTTGGGGGGCGGGTATCCGAACTAATTCAGATCAATTTTGGCTTCCTAAATGCAGTATGGAATTCCTCTAGAAATGTTACCTTTTTAGATTTGAGAAGAGGAAGAGAGAGAATAGAAGAGAGAGAGTGGCGACGCTGCTTTGGGTTGTGAAGAGGACGAGAGAGAAGAAGATTACCAGTGCTGCTTTAATCACTGGACTTTAGTTTATGGGCTTCGGTTTGGGCTTTATTACAAGAATAAGCTAGAGGGCAGCACACTCGCGTCCAAAACTGCCCCTTTCTCCTTCCAATCAAAGCTAGATGGCGGCCCACTCATATCCAAAACCAACATGATCGGCCGATCCACACCCAACAACCGATCCTTATCATGCGCTGCCAAGCCCAAGTAGGAAAACTGAAACTCTTCCTCCATCATCAATCATCAAAGAATGACGTGATCCCATAAACCGCGGTAGGTCAAGCACCTGGTTCTTCGTCGCTCGGGCCAAGTTCCTCGTGAAAACGCCGAGGCTACGTGTCGCTCTTGTGACTAAAACTTACCTGGTCTGCATACATCCCGAGTAAGCCCAAGTGTGGCTCCGCCCTTGCCGATATTTTGCGTTTATCCCAAATATGTTCCTCTTATCTTTTTTGATCTATATCCGATCTGTATCGGTATTTGTTTTTTTGCAAATACAAATTTTAGCTTTCTTTCCCCATATTATCCCTATCCGCATCTGCATTCGTTTTTGCTAAATGGTTTCAGATATGGATATTGTAAAGTATATAGTCGATCTGTTCCAAACATGTTACTTCTCTAAGAAATACAGTTTTTGAGATGTATATATATTCATTTAGCTAAATGAGCTGCCCTCTCACATGTGACGGGGTGGCCATCATATAAAATGGTCATGTTAGAGGGCGGGGTCATGTCTAACATGAGAGACCATCTCACTTAGTTACATAAGCTATTGTTGTTTTTTAATGCTGAAAAATCCATGCATGTGCACTCCACAGTCTCCATGGGCCCCTCTTCTGCATTTTTGTTGGGGGAATTGAGGGTTGTGTCCTTCCATTTAGGCAACCGACATCATGTGAGGCTAGTTTTTTCTGCAAAAAGAGCCGAGAGCAAAACACATAGCCTTCTCTCATTTTTGCTTGGAGTCTTGGATCAGAGAAGAAAATGATAGCAAAGCTAGGGTTTTGAAAAGCGAAAGAGCTTTGTTTGTGAGATCCAAGGTAAGTGTCTTCATTTCTTCTTCCATGTTCGAGATCTAGAGTCCATTGGGTAGCTTCCTAGTTTGGAGCTATATTACCAATGCGTGATCTCCATTGGTGTGTGATTGGTCCCTTGAGTAGCTCTACATATTGTAGGGGCTTTGTTATCAAGCACTACTACATATACGGCTTTCAGCCACGGACAAATCCATGGCTGAAAGTCGTGATTCCGTGGCCGAAATCCTACGGCCACGGAAAAAAAAAATTTTGTGGCCAAAAAGCCGTGGCCAATACCATAGTGGCTGATACCCCCTGCGCCCAAGGACTATTCCGTGGCTGATAATCTGCCACGGAGTAACGCCCACGTATATCCGTGGCCGATAATTCTGATTAAAAATCAGTTTAAACTATCGGCTACGGAAAAATCCGTGGCCGATAGAGGATACGGTCACAGAAATGTCGGTGGCCGATAAATATCGGCCACTGATATTGTGCACAAAGTTGACGTAAACCGTGCACAAAAACCTTGGGCGATATTTATCGGCCACGGACAAATCCGTGGCCGATAGAGATATATGGCGACGAAAATGTCCGTGGCTGATATGGTTTCGGCCACGGTTTATGTGCACAAAATCGGCCACTTTGTGCACAATATCTGTGGCCGATAGCTATCGGCCACGGATATTTCCGTGGCCGTATATCTCTATCGGCCACAGATTTATCCGTGGCCAATAGTATAAACTGATTTTTTTTAAAAAAACTGAATTTCCTACATACAAAAATATAAATGTATAACAATTAAATGTACCTATATACAAAAAATTAAAGTAATCAAATAAATAAAATTAAAACATCAAAATGAACGAAAAAAAAGCTCACATTAATTATTTAAACCAACGTTGCAGTTTAACCAAATAAAAATAAAAATAATGTACGCTGATTACAGAAATACACATAAAAAAATAAAAACTGCTCGCTCTCAAATGCCATCGTCGCCGCCATTGCCGCTGTCGCCCCCCAAGCTCATCACCATCGCCATCCCCATCATTGCCCACAAGCACGTTATCTAGTTAACACCATCATCGACATTGACCACATCGCCCACATGCACGCACCCCTCGCCAAGACCGCCACCGCTGCTGCCCTAAGGTCTTGAATGACCTCCATCGCCAAGACCTCCCTCGTCATGTTGACCCTACCAAAAAAAATAATGTGTCAAGACTGTAAATAAAAAAAATATAATAAACAGTTAACACAACAAATTATATAGAAAGATAAGAAAAACTTTAAAATTTTGAGTATGCCCAGAAACGCTTCAAAATTTAAGTATGCCTAGAAAATGCCCAGAAACTGGATAGAGCCAAGCGTGTACTTGTGTGCACGTGTGACCCGGACGAAAGCTCTGGGCGTGCGCTCTGGGCATAGTCTGCCCAGTTTACTGGGCAGACTACTGCTCAGAAACTGGGCAGAGTGATCTGCCCAGAACTGGGCAGGGCAGACTTCTGCCCAGAGCGTGCGTGCGTCCTTAGTTTTCGCATTCACACGTGTACGCTTGTCACGAATCAAGTTGAAACCCAACTCTGTGATTCATTCTAACCAATGCACTTACCCTAACCCTATCCCTAAGAGCATCTCCAAACATGCTTCATTTTTTCATTTTGAAGCACGGTGGAGTGCCAACCCGGCATCATTGTGAAGACAGATTTAATTATAATATATAATAATTTAACCAAAATAATTTTATTTATAGATTAATTATAATTTTATATTTCATTATAAAAATATCTAATAAAGAAATATTGATTATTATATTAATTCATGTCTAAAATACAAAATTTTCATTAAGTATTTCAATAAAGATAAATACAAATGAAAAAATAGGTTTTGAAGAGGGTGGGTTGGAGTTGCATATCATTCATAACGGAATCATTAAAGCATATTCAATTTTGAAGGTGATTTTTGAAGGGGATGGTTGGAGATGCTCTAACGTGTTGCCTATCTTGATGTTTATATGTGTCTGTTTTGACTTTGATCCCGGTGTACTATGTGCACAGGTAATTCCTACTGATATATATACGCAGACCCAAACACAAAGTGTTATAGGTGATATGATATATGGTTAAGGTGATGTGTGTGTGTGTGTGATAAAAATGGAGGAGTGCTGACAGCGCTGGAAATTTTTCCAGCGCTGTCAGCGATCTGGGCGACCTACAATTTTTTTTTAAATTTTTTTACAGTAGTTAGATAAACTTGTTACCTATCTCCCCATAAAATTTCAGGTCGATCCAACAACGTTTGAGCCTCCGTTCTTCGATTTCAAAAAAACTGCTCCAAAATCTGGACAGCTTTACGCAACGTTTTTGAAATCGATGAACGGAGGCTCAAACGGTGTTGGATCGTCCTGAAATTTTGTGGAGAGCTAGGTAACAAGTTCATCTAACTACTGCAAACAAATTTTAAAAAAAAATTGTAGGTTGCACATATCGCTGACAGCGCTTGAAAAATTTCCAGCGCTGTCAGCACTCCTCCATTATAACACACACACACACACACACACACACACACACACACACACACACACACACAGAGGCAAATGTGTCTGAGAATGTGCGCAGGTATCATACATGCACAGACCTCCTCTCCGGGGGGTTTTAAAGTATTTTTTTTGAATTTTTTTGCAGTAGATAGTTCTACATGTTAGGTAGCCCCCACAAAATTTCTAGTCAAACAAACACCATTTGGGTATCGAAACATTCATCACAAGAAAGTTGCAAAAAAAATTCCAGAATTCTGGACAGTTTTGCGTAACGTTTTTGTGATGGATGTTGCGATACCCAAATGATGTTTGTTGACTTGAAGTTTTGTGGGGGGCTACCTAACATGTAGAACTAGCTACTGCAAAAAAAATTCAAAAAATACTTAAAAAAAACCCCGGAGAGGGGGTGTGCGTAGGTAACAATACATGCGCACATTCTTAGGTACATTTTTTGCGCGCGTGCACACACACATATCATATATATATATATATATATATATATATATATATATATATATATATATATATATATATATATATATATATATGATATATTATGTGTGGGTGTGTGTGGGTGTGGGGAGGGGAGGGGGTCAGTAAAGATAAATAATATCATATATA
Source organism: Scilla litardierei (assembly GCA_030789695.1). NCBI lineage: Eukaryota > Viridiplantae > Streptophyta > Magnoliopsida > Asparagales > Asparagaceae > Scilla > Scilla litardierei. The sequence goes on from CM061142.1 coordinate 448,025,809, forward strand.
TATATACTAGTCATAACCCGTGCCCGCGGGCACGGTTCATTTAATATTTCCCCCCGCGAAATCTTTGTTCCCTAAAAAATTATTTTCACAGCCAAAATTTAAAAGATCAATAAATTAGCATAAACATATTTATCGGCATGGGCGTCTTCGACGTCGAACAACAAATTAGCGTAGAACAACAAATTCGGGGTGGTGCCTTCGGCACGGAACAACAAATCTGCGTAAAATCGGGCACCTTCGGCGCGGGTGCCTTTGGCACAGAACAACAAATTCAGGGCAAGCGCCGTCGATACAGAACAACAAATTCGGCGTGGAACAAAAAATTAGCGTAGAATAACAAATTCGGTGCGGGCGCCTTTAGCGCGTAACAACAAATTAACGTAAAAGCGGGCGCCTTTGGGGCACGGTACACTCAAAACATAACCCCCTCAAAAGCGTAGATTCCCTAATTTTAACCGAACAACAATAAGTAAAGCGTAATTATTGGTATAAGTTCATCTAAAAATTATACGTCCCCTCAAAATTTAGTTCACACCAGAGAATTTAGTTCCTCCAAAAATCCCCCCCCAAACAAAATTTAGTTTCCTTAAGATTTAACTCATGTTATCAGAGCATGATTCATTTAAAATATTGTCCCCCTCAAAATCTTGGATCCCCTAATGTTAAACGAACAACAATAGTTAAAACACCATAATTGTTATATAGTTCCCCCAAAAATTTTACTCCTCTCAAAATTTTGTTCAACAGTTCACTTAAAATATCCCCCTCAAAATCTTACATCCCCTAATTTTAAACGAACATCAATAATTAAAGCGTGATAATGGTTATTTAGTTCATCTCAAAAAATTTAGTTTCTCCTAAACTTTAATTCCCTTCAGATTCAGTTAACCTAAAATTTAGTTTCCCCAGATAATTTAGTTCAAGTTTAAAGTTTTAGTTCCACTAAAATTTAGTTCCATCTAGATATAGTTCCATCCAAAAAAATTTGGGCCTCCCCCCATATAAACCCATACAGAGTGATCTACATAAGAATCAGACACAAAAATAATACCCAATCTAAACTTCCATGGCCATAAAGTCTTGGCAAAAGGAACACCACTAATCCAAGCAAGAAAATATCATTAATCAAGCATCATAATATTCTCAAGCATGTGAACTCTCAATGATGATACATATATCTCTTGTGTCCAATGAATATCCCATATAAATATATCATTAGTATTAGCATACTATTAGCCATCACACAAATATAGCATTCAATTCTCACACTCAGTGATTTGATGCTTTGCCAATCCACCTAAAGGCTGCTCATATCTGGAATTTGGTTAATAACATGAAGATTAGTTTTAATAGAATATCAAATACTCTGCACAAAAAGACACTGAATAAAAAGATGATCATGACTCTTAGCTTAAGCTTTGCATAAAACACAACAATTAGCACACGCATTCAGTTCTTTTGCATTCAAATGTGAGATTGATCTCAATTTAATTCTTAAAACATGTCTGGCAGTGATATAATTTAATCCACATTTTTCAAAAATCACTCATTACACATTCCCATGTACAACAAATGCTCCTAATGCTAGTTCTCTGTACATTCAAGCAACCAAATTCCCTATTGCTGATGCTCCTTCATTAAGCAACTTGACATGCAATTTGAGACTGAAAGGGCCAAATTTGAACTTGATATCCCATACCTTTCTGAATTTCAAAATCTACCACTTCATCATCCCTCTCCTTACTCGTATCATATGATAGGAGCTTCCCTGTCACCATGAAGTAAACCAACTCTAACTCTAGATGGAAAGCCAAGAACCTCCCTGAATCCAGTTTTATCATACACAAAAACTACTTTTGCTTTCCTATCCTCAGGCAGCTTTAAGTGCCTAACTTCCTGAATCCAGTTTTAGCAACGATATTGTCATGGCCTAAAGCCTCCTTGCTGTTGGATAGCTTCTTACATAGTTCAGCCTCGAATTTCTCAGTCTCCTGCAACATGGAGTAATTATATAATTATACAATCGATCTCTTAATATAGATGTAAAATTGAGTCCCAATTCTAAACATCTATATAGAAATTAGATAACAAAAATATGATTCATACTCTACTATAGACAATTTGGAACATATGGCCATGTGAATTGTCTAAGACAACCCTAATGAGTTGCCAATATTGATGCAAGTGCAATATAAATATATGTAGTGCAATATAAATGATGCAAGTTGTTCGAAATGTGAATGCAGACTGCAAATCGTTTAATCCACACAATACTACTCAATGGAGAATGAAACGACAATGTGATCAGCGATTGTCTCAAGTTAATCCAACTGTTTCACAACGGCAACGACCAAGTGCAGATTTACATGTTACAATACCAAAACACACACATCATACCAAATAAGCATCAGCATAACACCATTTCTTGATGCAAAGAAAGAACTGTACTGGAAATTTCATAAATAAATATGAAACCTGCATAGTCACTATAACCTAGTCACCATGATAGCATACACATATACCATGGAAGCAAAACTTGCAAAGGAAAAAAAGTTTCAGAAAGAGTGAGAATGACAAATAAACAGTAAATGATGTAAGATATTTATATGCATAACAAACACAATTCCTGTCCAAAAATGAGCTCCGAACCAAAAAGGAGATTAATCCGACAGATATTGGGGAAATGGAGGAGCTATGGGGGCACTCAAATTTGTAGAAGTAGAGGGTGAAAGGCAGCAGCTTGTAATGACAGATCACTCCTTAAAACTCCTTGAAGAAATTAATTAGTTCTTCTCTTGTCATTGGGCACTTCAGTGGCAACACATTTCATCTATGTCTATGCATATGTTTCTCTAGTTAATACCATAAAGGTTATGTTTATCTATACATGAAAGAATCTGAAAGATAAAAGTTGTATTATCAGTAAGAACTTTCTGGAAGAAGTTTCATTGGTATACATACACATTGTTACCATGTAATTGGTAAAGCTTTCAAGTGAATGCAATCCATGTTCCCTTCTATGGAAATTTGGACGGATACTACTTGTTGCATGGGTTAAGCTTCAGGCTGGAAGCATGTACATAGAATGCTACCTAAAATGAACACGACAATAACAAAAGCCCATGAAAACTACAAAACATTGCCCCAAACACATCACTGTGTGTGATTTGTGCATCTATGCATTTGCCTATGTGTAATAATACTCATGAAACATGAACACTTCCATGTAAATCCCATGAAGTTGATGATGCTGCTGTTATTGCATGTTTAGAAGAAATATTGGATAATGAGAATTTAGCTGCAAATAATCAAAATCTGATTCTCCATGACAGAAGTTGTAAATAACTGAGAAAAATAAAATAAGCACTTTATCACTTTAATATAGTAGCCAAATAAAAATTTGATCAAACAAATAACCAGGAAATGTTGAATTCGCATCTACATCCTAACTGCAACTGATTTGATCGAACCTGCAACAATAGAAAAAGATAAAAATTTGCACATTCGCATTAAATAGTAACAAAATTTAGGAACATGTGAAGCAATGAGATGGGGCAAAGTCTTGTACAAACAGGGCCTAAAAAACATGAAGCTATTACATAGTTGAACCTGCTACAAACATGGGTAAAGGCTATTACATGTAGAAGTATTACATAGCTTTACTGAAGCATATTTCCAAAACATTGCTGTCAGGGAATAGTTAATTTTGAACATGCTACATTTTCTTTACTGCAGGGATAAAGGCTTGTACAAACAGGGCCTAAAAGACATGAAGCTGTTACAAACCAAATATGTTTACTAAAAGCAATGTTATCAAAAACCCTCTATATTCTTGCCCTTCAAAGTGGTACAATTTTAGAGTAATGAATAAACATAGAAAAGTTCCAAGCCTCCAATTACTCCATATCCATGGATGCCCACAACCAATACATCCCAGTGGTATTTTTCAGACATCTCACTGAGCACATTCTTTGGGTCCCCTCCCACTACATCATAAATAACATAAGTCACCTGCAAACACACACAAAATGACAGCTTTGTACATAGAGAAGTTCACTACTCTACCAAACACTTTACATGATCTTGTGTCAAATTTTAGAAGAAAACATGCAATGAATGCAAGAGTGGTAATTTCTGTATATGATAACATAAATGGCCAAGTATTATAGATTATCATTGAAATTTGATAGGATAACACCATTATTCAACTCACCCGCATAAGCACCCATTGTCTCAGCCATATGTACCTCCTCGGCAAGTGCAAGCAACTCTTCCGACAATTATCTACTCGCTTCTCCCAAAACCATCTGCACCTACAAAATTTCCCCGAAATTAATTTTTAAAAGGACTAAAAATGACATTTTTCAATAGTGAGCCTTTCTTCATATTTTCTTTTAGACAATAGTGAGCTCTTTGCAAGTTTGAACTATGAGAGAATAGATATGGTTTGTAGCACCTTTGCCCAAATTCTGCAAGCATTATCGATACTTTGTTTCAAAGCAGTATGAAGATCATTAACCAAAAGAACATTCAACACATAAATTAAAGTAGATTGTATGTAACATATACAACGAAAAGGTCAACTTCAGTGTAAGCCTTCATTAATATCTAGTTTCAATCGGACTCTGTCAAATGGCTACATAATTTGTTGCATATGCTTCATCTTGGCATAACTTCTTTGTTCAATGCCATCTTTCTATCTCCACTAAACCAATTCCAAGCAGGATTACCTATTGAAGTAAATTATATCACTTACTACCCAAAATCAAAGATAATGAAGTAAATGCATAATTGGTGGGTTAGGCTCTGAAAATAGCATCCAATGAAGTCGATGATGATAATAGAAGAGGTTAGATACAAAAGTCGATTTACTGACACTGGTGGCCAAAGCTGGAATACTCTATAGTGATACACAGAATTTCTTTGTTTGACTCTCTAGAGTGATTCAATCATTGTCCATTTCGCAAACAACATAATAACAACTAAACTTGTGAGCCTCAAAAGAGATAAACCAAAAAAGGGACCCCAAAAAACCCCCTACCCAAAAGACATACAGACTCTCTGACACCATGCCCAAAAACAACAATAAAAAATAGAACTCTAAAAAATACAAAAGGGTTGTATGAATTTCTAATTCGGAACACTAAATAGCTATAGGTTTGGGAGCGAGTGAATGAGTATGTGATGTTCTAACCTTCTCCTTGTACCGTGTTTCCATTAGTTGAAACCACTGCCTCAGCTCTTCAACCTACTTTTCTAGAAGATTAGCATGCTGATGCTTTGCCTCCACCTCTCCAAGAGTAGAAGCACATCTTTCAAGTTCGATTTTAGAGTCAATTCTTCCTGATAAATGGAAAAAGAGTCCAATTCAGCATATAGAAAAGTAAAAAATGTAGGTGCATTTGTAAAGTATGATTAAGCTGCAATTGTGGTAATAGTCGGAACACTTAAATAAAAGTTGACATGTCTTTTAATAGAATACCAAACATTATTATAACAGCCTAGCATTTTTAAAATAAAATCCCCATAACATTTAATATTTTCTATCAAATCTGGTCAGGTGACTATGATCAGAATAAACATCAAACTTGGTCTTCAATAAACACATCAACCGTGAATTCCAGATTATATCACCAATTGAGGATTCATGAAAGGAAATACAAATGAAAAGAGTTAAAGGTCGAAACAGTAACTTTAGTTGTCACCATGACTTCTACCCCCTCACATCATATTGCTGACCTTATATTGCATGATTTTTGTTTAATTATACATATGGCCGCAGTCACTTAAAAAGATAAAATATGAAAGTTACTATCATAATCTTATGCGTGGAAGCTTATTTGATCCAAGTTGCATGTACCATTTGTCAAATGGTTACAAATGAGATTCCATTTTTATTAACCACTGAAGTGCACCAAATGTGAGGCATGACACAACTAAAAGACAGAATACCAATAGATGAAGGTTGACCTGCTCTGCTATGATGCCATGATGCTATGTGCAAGACTGAGGTCCAAAATTTTCTTCACAATAAAGATGACAAAATTTGCATAATACATGAAAAGATAACACAAAAACATCAACAAAAGATAACACCAAAACATCAACAGTAATGCTCAACTTTAGCATACAACTTCAAGGATACATGAAAAGATAGCATACAGAAAAATAAACATAAAAACATTCACATTAATGCTCAATTTCACATGATATTTAGAAATCAATAGGAATGACATCCAGTATCAGCAATCTGTTGTTTCTTCCAATGAACTGTTCTTGAGACTGACCGATTTAAGATTGGTCATGCATAAATTTCTGTAAAGGGTAAAGAAGTTAGATACATGTGAAAAAAATCAATTTCCACATTAAGGCAATTTTCAGTATGATTCTTCTTTTTCGGTTACTATGCAGATCGTTTTTGATAGGATGCAATTGTACAAATTCCTAAAGATCACTAAAAAAGTTCTTTGTGATACTCCATAAATTTTAAAGGAATAGACTTCTACAGATATTTGCATATTCGTATATTTTCGATTTCGTAGGAATATATCTTGCATAGTACTTGTGAGGCAGTTAGAGGAATACTCTATCCAGTTCATAAATGTCTTATCTCACTTTGTACAAATAATAATCAGTTGAGATGGTTAGAAGTTCTTGGATTGCTCTTGTTGTGGTTCTTTGTGTTTAAACCCAAAAAAATGATGGGCTATATTGAATAGACACACAGATATGTCAACACGGACATGACACACAAATAGTCAGCAAATTCTTAAAAATACATAGGATACAAATTTCTAACACACGGATCCACACATGCCTAACACAACACATTCACAATTGAAGTGTCAACGCTACATGGTTAAGCAGGTATGGTGCTTGGATCCGTGGTGTAGTAGCCATCTATGTACATACTTGGGGCAAACAACAATGTTCAAATTAAACAATGAAAGATACTAAAATGAAACAATGAACTTGCACTGGTGATATAGCTTGCACTGATGATGTAGTTTTCTCTTATTTTTTATTCTCTTATTCTTCAATCAACTTTCTAAACCTAATGCAATCCTAGCAAAATAGCTTGCATTGGTGATATATGCAGCAAATAGTTTCAGACTTCATGGCCTATCATTTCTTTTGTGTTATTGAACAATGACCTCTCTCACGCTGAGTTAGAATTAAATGCAAAATTTGGTATGCAAATGGAAATACATACTGCAAGCTTACATGCAATCGTAGGATATCGGATATATTATTTTCTCTGATATCTGACAGCTTCCAATTCTAAATTTTCTGATATTTTTATATACTGCAAGCTTACATGCAATAATGGGATAATAAGTATGGCTGAGAAAATAATGCTAGCTTACATGCAATCTTACACGAATCTGCAATATCAGAGAAGTATGGAATAGCAAGCTTGCATTATATTCCAACCTGCAAGCTTACATGCAATCCTAGAATATTCGGCAAGCTCTATACACATTGGATATGCATACAGGAAAAGCTCTATTCGAACCCATTGGATATGCATACAGGAACACCTCTATACACAATGGCACATAGGAACACATCTATACAAATTTCTAATGAACAATAAATAGCAAGGAAGTCTATTTTTCCCAAAACCTGGAGAAATATAAGTTGCAATCGTATGATAAAATCTTATACTTGCAACTTTTAATGAACAATAAATAGGAACTGCTAACTACCGTATGCTTAAAAGTAGCAATACAAAAAATATAGGGGAGGAAAATTAAAAACTCATTTGATTTCTAAGATCATGAAGCAATATCAAAAATTTTGAGGGCGCCAAAAAATCATGCTTTGATGATCTGAAATGAAACAATGAACTTGGTTTCTGAGTCGCGGGCTGAGGGAGGGTATAGAGAGATGGCTGATGTCTTGAAGGAGCTTTCCCTCAAGCTCCATCGTGTAAGCATATTCACACAAACAACAAAAGGGATGGGGAAATAAAATGAATTCTCAGTAGCTCTCAAAACAAAAAGAAAGCATAATTAATAATTAAATATACTTACTTTCTTCAGGACAATATACCTGATCGTTTCCCTATCATGTGCATCCATGTGAAACTGCAACTGCACCTACTTCCTTTGCAACATCAACCATTGCCTATTATTCACATTAAACATATTGAGACTTTTAGTTCTCACTTTCAGGATGGGGGTAAGATATTGGGCAGAGACATTAAATTGAGATGTTCTCACTTTTAGTTCTCACATTAAACATATTGAGACTTTTATTTTCCCCTCAGTTGAGATGTTCGACATCGTGGGTTTTTTTCCTAAAAAATGCCCAGATAAAGACATAGAAAATGAGATTTGGTCTTAATTTTTTGCTAGATAAGATGACTTAATCTTGGTTTGCGTTCTTTTGCTAGAAAATGTGATCTTTGCCAGATAAAGATTTGCCAAAAAATGTGATCTTTCTAGCAAAAGAACTCAAATTTTTGCCAGATAAAGACATAGAAAATGTGATCTTTGCTAGATAAGATGACTTAATCCATGTGATAAAATGCCCAAATAAAGACACACAAATCCCGTGTTACTATAAGGAAAACCTCACACAATTAAAATTAGTGCCTATTTCTAAAGATTTAATTGACCCATAACGAAATCATAAAGAAAATTACATGGGGTAAAAATGAAAAAATTTACCTTAGACTGACCTGGTTCTAATTTGGCGAGGGGATCAATCTAGAATTGAGATCGAAGAAAATAGGGTTCTGGCAGCTTTCAGCAGAGAAAAAGGTGACATGATTTTATTCTTCCACTGTCGCTCCTCGTGTAGCTCTGCGTCCAGCTGCATCTCTCTCAGCCTGGCTTCTCTCTCCTCTGCTGTCATCCTTGGAACACCCTTGCGACGGTTGTAGGCTGGCCCCTGTTGGTTCTGCTCGAGTCTCCCTCTTTGGTTTTGCTCGAGTCTCCCTCTTTGGTTTGCGTCCAGATAAATCAAGGGTTGCTTTTTTGTTATTTTGTTATGACAAAGCTCAGGCTTTGTATTGTGGGTTCAAATTTAAATTAATGATGGGACTTATGTTTTCCCTCCTTTGGTTTTCCCCTTTTGGGTTTCCCCCCCAAAGTTCAAACATTTCCCCCCTAAATTTTACCATATCCTAGTCATCCTAGTCATCAAAAACTTGTCCTAGTTATATCCTAGTCAGCTTGTCCAACTGGGACAAAATTCAAAATCTTCATCATTTATAGTATAGATATATCTTAATTAATCCAAACACGTCAAAGTGTGGATATAATTAAGTTGTAGAATGGTATCATACTTGAAGTACATGGATAGATAAACTAAGTCATACTCAAAGAGGGGCTATCCTTCGGTTGTAGCACTATTGTTTTATGTAGTGCAGTGCTGATCCAACAAAGTAATCAACAAATCTAGAATAAAACAAAAAACTACATCAAAATTAGATAGTCGTGCATGTATTAAGTAAGATATATTGGTTAAAAACTGCACTGTGATACAAATCAGAACTGGGCTTGTTAGGTATGATATTAGTCAAGACAGTTGTACGAAGCATAAAGCTACGACAACAACTACTGATACCAAGCACAACCCCCTAATGCCTGGTTAATACGACTACTACTCTCAGCCTCTATTACCTCACCTCAACCATACTAATCACCATCTTGACTTGGCAATGCCAATCACTCACCTCTCCCTCATTGCGGCCGCCACTGAGGTGGTGATCGGCGAAGTACTAGAGGAGCAAAGGTAAACAATGAAGATGAGCTCTCTCACCAACCCCAGCATGGACAGTGATGATTCCAATGGGGGTGTTGAAATTCGGTCCACTGACATAAGCAAGAAAAGGGTTGGGTGGTAATAAGAACTTTGCGGAGATATTGCGAGGATGGGTTGGATATGAAGGAAACAATGTGGAGTACGGTTGCGGTTGTAGGTGTAGTAGCAATAACTTTGGGGGCGAAAACACCTAGTAGGTAGAGGATGTGGGCAGTGAGTGACATGGTAGTAGTGAAGTGGTTGTTGAAGTACTAAAGGGTCCTCAACCTGACGATGTGAGGATGAAGGTGGAGCCTTAGGGTTAAGGATACAGTAATCTATGGATACTATGCCGACAAAAGAATGAGTGCGTTAAGGATACAGTAAATTGAAGGAGGAAGGCCTTCAATTTTTGCGTAACATACTGCACCTACTAATGGCTGCATATGCCTCCTCAGCAAGGAAACCCATATCTACCATCGTCGACACAGTTTCGTCCTTCTCGGCTGCAGCATCAGCGATACTGGTATGTTAATCAAGATAGTTCCATGACGTCGATCTGTAGGATGGCCAAGGATGCAAGTGTTGATGTGTTGATGGGCTAGAACCTTAGTCACGGTACCTGATGCGATGATGCGAGACCCGAGATGACATACTTACTGCCTGGTTCTTCCTCGGCTACATCTTCCATGAAAATCCATAACCCACTCATTCATTTACCGGCGTAGTATCCAAGGATTACTCTAACCTTAACCCTAAGGCTCCCCTTGCATCACACCATCGTCTGGTGGAGGAACCATTAGTAGTTCAGCAACCACAATACTACTACCATACCACTCCCCGTCTATCTCGTCCAACTACTAGCTGTTTTCGACCCCAAAGTTATTGCTACTGCACCTACAACCTCAATCCTACTACACACTGTTTCCTTCTGATCCAACCCATCGTCGCAATATCTCTGCAAAGTTCTTATTACTATCCAACCTTTTTCTTGCTTATGACAGGGGACCGAATTTCAACACCCACCTCGGAATCATCATTGTAACGGCCTGTTTCTGTACGTACGTATTTCCATTAGTAGATTTGTTTGAACAGTTGTTTTATGATTTTATTAATTCTCATAGCTTGAACTCGTGATCAGATTCCTTAATCGCGATCCTCGTGACTTCACGATCACATTTGTGTCTTCTTATTAACTTGTGGTTGGCATTGACTACAGGGACAAGATCATAATAACTCGATCATCCCAACAAGTAATTCTCCTAATCTAGTCTTAGCTACATCAATTTTATAAATTAGATCATGATCGTAATAAATCCTAATTCTTAGTGGATTGTCCAAATCAAATCAAATCTTGACTATCCGTTCTTATTTTATTAAATCTTTATAAATCTAATTTTCCTAACCAAATCTAAATCGAGGAATCGAAATATCCCAACCGAAGTCCCAGATTATCTAAACAAATCCTAACCAAATCCCATATCAACCAAATCATAACTTGGTATCTTAAAAAAATTTTATATCTTAAATAAACCTATTTTTCACTAATTATGAAACTGAATTCAAATTATTCCATAACAGATCTCCCCACTTCTATTCTCTTTGTCCACGTAATCATGCATCACGTTCTTCTCGCATCAAGCCACGCACACGTCACCTCCCCATCATTTCGCAACGAGTCCTCACGTTCCCCCCATTATCCCTCCACGTTCTTAGCCACGTATCCACTAACCCTACTCTATATAAAGCACAAGAGGAAAGAAACCAACTTCATCAGTTTTCCTTCTCCTCTCTCCTCCAAACAAACCCAACCCACTGTCACCCCCAAACTCTCCGGCGCCCCTCAAGTTTCCGCCACCTGCCTCCACCATCCTATTCCAATCGGCAGCCATGTCCTCCTCCAAGGACACAGCTCTGACGTCACCTGCTGTCGACCCCGATCTCTTCCCCTCTCAAACTTCCCGACGCCCCTCAAACACTAAACGCCACCCCCTCTGAACAGAAACACCGCACTCTATACCACGCGACCCAAAGCTCCGATGAACTCACTCCAGTTTGACAACCCATCCTGCCTCCGACCAAAACCCAATCCGACGAGCCCACCTTCACCTACTCCGCTCCGGTGACCTCGTTCGCCCCAGAACCCGTCGACGGACACACACCATGTCCCTCACCGTGATAGCCTGGACACTCATAATCACGTCGCGTCAGGCAAGTATTATCACCTATGAATTTTAAGATGTCATATATTCTGTTATTTAAAAAAAACGTATATAAAAAGTTATGATTACTTGTCAGAACTACTATTTGTGTTTTGAATTGTCCACTTTAATTAATTGTGATATTGGGCCCTCGGACATGCTTTGAACTATACGGACACTACCGGATTGCACCCTACTGACTGATAAATTCGACTGTCGCCTGGATGGGGTCGGTGCGTACAGATACTGATTGATAAATTCAACCGTCGCCCGGATGGGGTCGGTGAGTACAGATATTGATTGATAAATTCGACCGTCGCCCGGATGGGGTGGGTGAGTACATATACTGATTGATAAATTCGACCGTCGCCCGGATGGGGTTGGTGAGTACAGATATTGATTGATAAATTCGACAGTCGCCCGGATGGGGTCGGTAAGTACAGAGCCACGGGTAGATCCCGTTGGTTTGAGCATGATTGTAGTCTCTTCCGCCCTCGTGCAAGGGCTTGTCACTAGAGTGGGAAGTTGAATGTTGCACTATATTGCCTCTGCCGGTACTATTGTGAATTGTGTAAACTGCTAGCTTCTCTTACCGTGCACATATACAACTGCCATTGCCTTACATACTACACCTTGCCTGCTTATTGCTTTGCACACTATACCCTGCTTACTACGCACGCCACACTAGCCATGTTCATTACTCTGTACACTAAGCTTGCCATTACCACTGCTTAGCACACCACACTCTACCTGCTCACTACTTTGTACACCACATGTTGCTATGCTCTCATGTTCTTTTATGCTGCTCATGCTTCACCTTATTGAAATCATATTGTGCCACTCATCTTAAAAGTTTTACAAACTATATTATTATCTTGCCGAGGGTACGTTTTCTAACATTTTAACTTGCCGAGCGACCCTCGCTGACGTATATTTCCCTCTTGTTTATCTTGTGAAATATACGTCAGGTTCTGGGACAGTTTTTACAGTGGATCATACCAGATGCTGAGCTAGTTGACCAGGAGAATCCCAGGACGCTGAGATCCACTGTTGAGGGATGACGTGTTTTTGTAGCGCTGCAGTAAATCTAATATTGTTGTTGTATTTCATTCAAGGTATTTCTTTTGTATAACTGTTGTAATGGCCAAGCTAGGCTTTATTTGTGTACTTGTAAGCTGGACTTGCAGTTGTAATAATAATATTTGTGTTGTTCTGAAATTCGCAAGCAATAATCTGCCAGGCTTTTACACAGACGCTTATTGTGCTTAAGTTAAAGAAGAAGGAAAAAAGTACTTCTTTTTTTCTTTAAGCACATGCGGACCCGCTCGCATTCTAGCTCACAAGTATAATGGGAAGCAGGGCGTGACAGGTTTTAGTGGTGGCCCATGCAGGTCCGCATTCTGCAAAATACTCAGAACAATATGAATGACATTATTAGCTGGACTGTCTAGATTAATCTGGTACACAAATGTTTACCTTGTTGATCTTGCAGCATGGCAGGTGGACCCCACACTCGGAACGGAAACGGAGCCAATAGGAGAGGCGATCCCGACATCCGTGAACACTTGTGTGTCATAAGAGGGATGTTGGAAATTCAAAAACAGCTTATTCAGCAGGACAACAAGCTGTGCAACCTGCACCTCCTCCTCCTCGAGCTGAACCTGGAGCCAAGCAATTTCGGGAGCTGAATCCAAAAACTTCTCTGGAATAGAAGGACCACTGGAAGCTGAAGAATGGGCTCGAAGCACGGAAGACGATCTGAGTCTTTCCGCATCGACCAGGCATGCTAGGTAGAAGTTGCCAAGAAACAGCTGACTGGTAATGCCCGAAACTGGTGGCATACTGAGGAAGCACGTCTGGTAAGCCTATTAACTGGGCCATCTTCCGAGAGCGCTTCGATATCCAGCATTTTCCCAGATCAGCCAAGAGAGAGATCCAGCGACGTTTCGTCAACCTAGAGCAAGGCAATCAGACCGTTGACGAATACGAAGCAGAGTTTTCTATGCTTAGTCAATCGCCCCTAATTTGGTGAAAGACCTCGAAGACTGTGCTTATCAGTTCCTCCAGGGTCTGGACCTGGATTTTCAGGTTTCGATGTCATTGGTTAATCTGGTTACACACTAGGATGCATTTGATGCTGCTAGGAAGCATGAGCTCATTATGAAGCAGAAGACGACAGTTCGGACTGAAGGAAGCAAGTGCCCGATGGAACCAACCAGGGTTGATATTCAACCAACTCAGATCACCAACTTCAAGAGGTCTGCAACCGCGGTCAAGTCCAGAGCTACAATGGTGTGTCACTACTGTAATCGATCGGGGCATGTCAAGAAGGATTGTCATGTACTGTTGAACCATTGTCTAGTATGCGGGACACCTGACCATATTATAAGGAACTGTCTTTGCCGCACTAATGGTCCAGCGGCTCAGACTTTGGCAGCATCATGATCACGCCAACATGGACCACCTCTGGCTCCTCATCGTCAAGTTCTCCAACAGGCCAAGCCCTAACACAGTCGGCACCAAACTTACTTCATGGTCGCCGAGGAAGTTAGGGACGATGAGCCCGTGATGAACGATGACGCCTGAACCCTGTTCTAACATCACATTTAATGATTCATATCATAAATGTGCTTATCTTTACTTTGTCGCATCTTAGATGTATCTTTTGCTTTTACTATTGGTATTTGATCTATCAGGCATTTCCTTGATCACTACCTAGCTTAAAGAAATTCCGAGGACGGAATTCTTATAAGGTGGGTAGGATGTAATGGCATGTTTCTGTACGTACGTATTTTGTACGTATTTACATTAGTAGATTTATTTGAACAATTGGCTTATGATTTTATTATTTCTCATAGCTTGAACTCGTGATCGGATTCCTTAATCGCGATCCTCGTTACTTCACGATCACATTTGTATCTTCTTATTAACTTGTGGTTGGCATTGATTACATGGGCGAGATCGTAATAACTCGATCATCCCAACAAGTAATTCTCCTAATATAGTCTTAGTTACATCAATTTTCTAAATTAGATCATGATCGTAATAAATCCTAATATCTTAGTGGATTGTCCAAATCAAATCTAATCTTGACTATCCGATCTTATTTTATTAAATCTTTATAAATCTAATTTTCCTAACCAAATCTAAATCGAGGAATCGAAATTTCCCAACCAATGTCCCAGATTATCTTAACAAATCCTAACCAAATCCCATATCAACCAAATCATAACTTGGTATCTTAAAAAAATTTTATATCTTAAATAAACCTATTTTTCACTAATTATGAAACTGAATTCAAATTATTCCACAACAGATCTCCCCACTTCTATTCTCTTTGTCCACGTAATCATGCATCACGTTCTTCTCGCATCAAGCCACCCACACGTCACCTCCCCATCATTCCGCAACGAGTCCCCACATTACCCCCATTATCCCTCCACGTTCTTAGCCACGTATCCACTAACCCTACTCTATATAAAGCACAAGAGGAAAGATACCAACTTCAGCAGTTTTCCTTCTCCTCTCTCCTCCAAACAAACCCAACCCACCGTCACCTCCAAACTCTCCGGTGCCCCTCAAGCTTCTGCCACCTACCTCCACCATCCTATTCCAATCGGCAGCCATGTCCTCCTCCAAGGACGCACCTCCAGTGTCACTCGCTGTCGACCACGATCTCTCCCCTCACAAACTTCCTGACAGCCCCTCAAACACCAAACGCCACCCCCTCCGATTAGAAACTCCGCCCTCTAAACCACGCGACCCAAAGCTTCGGTGACCTCACCTCCAGTTCGACGACCCATCTCGCCTCCGTCCAAAACCCAATCTGACAAGCCAACCTTTGCCTACTCTGCTCCGGTGACCTCCTTCGCCCCAGAACCCGTCGGTGGACACACACCACGTCCCTCACCGTGATATCATGGACACTCATAATCGCGTCACTTCAGCCAAGTATTATCACCTACGAATTTTAAGATGTCATATATTCTGTTATTTCAAAAAGACGTACATAAAAAGTTATGATTGCTTGTGGGAACTACTATTTGTGTTTTGAATTGTCCACTATAATTAACTGTGATATTGGGCCCTTAGGCATGCTTTGAACTATACGGACACCACTGGATTGCACCCTACTGATTGATAAATTTGTCTGTCGCCCGGATGGGGTCGGTGAATACAGATACTGATTGATAAATTCGCCTGTCACCCGGATGGGGTCGGTGAGTATAGATACTGATTGATAAATTCGACCGTCGCCCGGATGGGGTCGGTGAGTACAGATATTGATTGATAAATTCGATAGTCGCCCGGATGGGGTCGGTGAGTACAGAGCCATGGGTAGCTCCCGTTGGTTTGAGTGTCATTGTAGTCTCTTCCGCTCTCGGGCATGGGCTTGTCACTAGAGTGGGAAGTTGACTGTTGCATTATATTGCCTCTACTGGTACTATTGTGAATTGGGTAAACTGCTAGCTTCTCCTACCATGCACATATACAGCTGCCATTACCTTGCACACTACACATTGCCTGTTTATTGCTTTGCACACTACACTCTACCTGCTCACTACTTTGTACACTACATGTTGCTATGCTCTCATGTTCTTGTATGCTGCTCATGCTTCACCTTATTGAAATCATATTGTGCCACTCATCTTAAAAGTTTTACAAACTATATTATTATCTTGCCGAGGGTCCATTTTCTAACATTTTAACTTGTCGAGCGACCCTTGCTGACGTATATTTCCCTGTTGTTTATCTTGTAAAATATACGTCAGGTTCTGGGACAGTTTTTGCAACAGAGCATACATGATGCTGAGTTAGTTGACCAGGAAAATACTATGACGCTGAGACCCACTGCTGAGGGACGACGTGTTTTCGCAGCGCTGCAATAAATCTAATATTGTTGTAGTAGTTCATTCAGGGTATTTCTTTTGTATAACTGTTGTAATGCCAAGCTAGGCTTTATTTGTGTACTTGTAAGCTGGACTTGCAATTGTAATAATAATATTTGTATTGTTTTGATATTCGCAAGCAAGAATCTGCCAGGCTTTTACATAGACGCTTATTGTGCTTAAGTCAAAGAAGAAGGAAAAAAAGCACTTCTTCTCTGCTTTAAGCATATGCGGACCCGCTTGCGTTCTCGCTCCCAAGTATAATGGAAAGCGGGGCGTGGCAATCATTGTCCATACTGGGGTTGGTGAGAGAGCTCGTCTTCACTCTTTGCCTCTGCTCCTCTAGTATTTCCCCGATCACCACCTCAGTGGCAGCCGCAATGAGGGAGAGGTGAGTGACTGGCATTGTCAAGTTGCGATGGTGATTAGTATGGTTGAGGTGAAGTAATAGAGGCTGAGAGTAATAGTTGTATTACCTGGCATTAGGGGGTTGGGCTTGGTATCGGTAGTTGTTTCCATAGCTTTATGCTTCGTACAACTGTCTTGACTAATATCATACCCAACATGCCCAGTTCTGATTTGTATCCTAATGTAGTTTTAACCAATTTATCTTACTTAATGCATGCAAGTCTATCTAATTTTGATCTATTTTTTTGTTGTATTGTAGATTTGTATATTACTTTGTTGGATCATCACTGCACATAGAACAACAGTGCTGTGACCTAAGGATCCGCTCTTTGAGTATGAATTCGTTTATCTCCCAATGGACTTCATATGCGATACTAGTCTACAACTTAATTATATCCAAAGTTTGATGTGTTTGGAATATTAAGATTAAGATATATATGGCATTATCTATCTTTACTTAACCCCTCCCCCCACACATATCATCTATATGATATATACATAAATATATCTCGCATATAACCATAAACCATATAGTCTAAACTCTGCATATATTTTAATTTAATCTAAAACCACAATTGCATTGCTCTCTTGAGAACTTATATGGGGAGGTAAACGAATTCATATTCAGCGATTTATAATCTAAATCCCAATATAACTTATAACCCTAAAACTTGTTAGGAATGTTCTTTACCATGCTTGTGTTATGAATCATAAACCTAATGACTAAGACGGATGCAAACACATCATCACATAGCACATATAATAAAAGGAATTGTTAGAGGAAATTATTACATGCACCGCTCTCATGCACCTGATAACCTAGAACTCTGCTAGATTAAGACCCACCCAAGACCAAAAATATGCACTCTCCTCCTTCAGATTCCTCATATCCTCCACCACCTGTGTCAAGGTCGCCTGAACCTGAGCCATTCCCTACAACTCGGTGGACTGGGGAGGCTGTGTGACACTCTCATGCTGTGAATAAGAACCGGCCGAGTCCTCGGCATAGTCGCGCTTCTCCGTGCCACGCATCTGATACCGGTTCTTCCTCCTCCCTCCCAGTGTATCCGCAATGATCAAGTCCTCATCAACCCTAGTGAGAGGCCCCGTGGAACTCCAGCCTGCCTGGGACTGTGCCCTCACCACTACGGCAGCATTGTGGACGGCCTCCTGAATAAAAGAGAAAAAGATTTATATACTCCATGCAATAAAACTACGTAATAATGAAAATGTAATCTTTTACTAACCGCCTGTGCACGATTTTTTTGCCAACTTCTCGGGATCATTGTACTTTGGGTGGGCCTTAGTAAGTGTATGCTCCAGCAAAGACTCGATGCCTGGGCGGCCCTAAAATCAATAAGAAAAAATTTAGACACTCTTTCAGGAAAAAATATTTGTTACAAAAATTAATTACAACATTTTTACCTGACATGCCAACTCGTACCCAATCTGGCTGAAGCTCTTCGAGCCGCCATAATGCTCATAGCCTCGAGGCGCACTACAGTTAGCGGCCGTTTCTGAAATTTTCTATATATTTTTACTATGTCAGAAAAAACATATATATAATATGTGTTTAAAAAATATGAACTATACCTACCCAGCAACAGACTCCAATAGGAAACCATAGCCAAAGAACTGCACCGGGTCAGCACGATTGTCCAGGCGCCAGTACCGCTCCCAGTCCTCAGGGAACCGTTTCCAGTACTTCTTTTCAATTCCTTCTGACACTGGACAAGTCCGTGCTGAATCTTATCCATGCAGTAGCCCCAGGCATCAGGGTTGCGGTCCACGACGTAATGCCGCTCTGACAGATAACAAACACATTATAACAGTAATTACCTATTAAGAACTTTAACTTAAAAGGTAGCTAACTTATGTTGATCTCCCGCCAACAGGTGACCAAGGACTCGTGTCGTTGATCCTTCCACGTCAGGCAAAGGTTGAATAAGTCCGACCGTTTAGACTGGGAAACAAGGAAATAATTAAATTTTACCGATCACGGGCCAATGGGAGCTTGGTGGCTCCACTGTATAACGACCCGCTTCTCGTTTCCAGGTATTAAGGTCGAAATTTTCGTCCTGCCACGTCCTTCCTTTGGCGGAGGGTTTGTGCCTGCGAAAAACCAAACATAATGAATGTATAAGATTACAATAAATATGATTACATTATACGTACCCTGTCTTCTAAAGCACTCAACTTTGGCCTCCAACATCCACGGTGCAGCTCTGTCTGCCAACTGCATGATCACAAGCCGCTGTGTGTTTACCACATCCGGCTACCACCTATTTGCCTCTTCGTGCCTACAGGCCGTCGGTAAGGCAGCATGCTCTATCTCCAGGTCATATGGAATGAACACCACCGGCTTTGGTTCGACATGTGGAGGGGCAGTCTGAGAAGTGGAGGCGGCATGTGACCCGACAGTGTCCGGAGTCTCAATATGCATATCCTCTAGCCCACCGGCATCCATACACAATAAGACAATTGCAAATTCAATTAGTTTAACAAACTGGACTGAACATTTAAAATAAAAATATACGTACATTTACGTGTCGGCAGTGGGGTATGTGGGGAAGAGGGTATATGTCCTGCAGTGCCTGAAAATATATATAGAATGTTATGCAATTAGTTATACAAAAACTTAAAAGGTCCACATTTAGACACATACTAAAACTACAATAAGCGTACTTGTCCCAGATGGCGGGGGTATGTGCCACCAATGAGCCATGTCCTGCATCACCTGAAAATGTATGAAGCATTTTACTAATTATTTTTACAAAAATTTAAATTGTGCACGTTATACAACAGTGCTACCATTTTATGCGTACCAGACCCAGAGGGCGGGCTGGTATGTGCCGAAGGGGAGCCATGACCTGCACTGCCTGAAAATGTATGAAGCATTTTACCATTTAGTTTTTCAACCAATTAAATTGTGCACGTTATACAACCGTACTTAAACCACAAAATATGCGTACCTGACCCAGATGACCGGGAGGTCTGGGATGTCCCTGTGCCAGGTGTAAAAATCATGTTCCAAACTCTCTTCATCTGCACTTCATAATATTTATTAATAAAAAAAATTGATGCTTACGTGCTGTAAATATTTGCGTAATTTATATGAAATAAATGGGATATAAAACATGGAGTAATTCACATTCTTTATTGATTCCAAGCAAAATCATCGTAATGAACATATTAATACATTTACATATTTTTTAGCTTATTATTGAAAAAAGTTCAACAATTTGATGTTGATGTTGACGCCCTTTGTAACCTAGTCCAAACGTAGATGAACTGACTATGTTTATTGTGTTTCTTCTTCTTGTGCACTCCGCTGCTACAATACCCGTGCCTGTGATCACCAAATCGGGTATATCAACACGCAACAGTATGATGTCATCAGTCGTTTCATTATTTGTCTCGATTGAAAAATCGTCCACGACATCATCTGCTACGATTACAACATCTTCGTCATCTTCACTGTCATCTTCAGCACCTGTTTCATCCGGTGCATATGCTCGAGGCGGATTTCTAAGAACCACCCAATCAGTGTCTACCAATATATCTTTAACATAAAAACATTGTTTTGCTTGCGAGGCAAACATGAACTTCTCATTCAGATAGATTTCCTTCCTCAGATTAATGACCATGAAGCCCAATTCGTCCTTCTTCTTTCCTTGCTCACACCACCGCACCTTAAACATAACATGGCTCACTTCCTTTCGAAAGCCATAAAATAACTCAACCACATCTACAACCTGGCCATACTAGAATATTTGACTTCTTTTAGTAGTTGAGAACTGCGTAAAGGATGAGAAGATTCCACTATTTTGGGTGCATCGGTCCTTCTCAACTTCAATGGTATTAAATCTGTAACCATTGAAGAATAACCTCCATATCGATGTACTGTGCTGTCAGGACCTCTGGCGTATTTTGGGATATCCTCGGATAGCCGTGCACCGCGAACACATTGCTCTACCACCTTTAAGATAAATAAGAATCGAACTCATATACGTAAGTTATCGAAATTGATTTTGTGATAGATGTGTAACTATCGTGAGAAATCGATGTGCGTACCGTCAGTTTCAGCCATGACGTAAATTCTTTAGAGTGTGCATCTGCAACCTTTTGGTTAAGAGTTTTTGCGCGCAATTTTTTGGCTTGGAGTATTTCTATATGAAGACAGAGGGACAAGTAAAGAAAACTATTAAAACATGGGAATTACACCACTTACAAAAGCGAATAACTCAGCTTTATTACCTCCGATAGGAGTCAAATATGTGTAGATTATTTAGAACATATGAATGTGCTTGTTCAAGCTCAATTTTACTAAAGCGTGTGTCCTCTCCATAATCATTATAGAATACTCCATCAGTAACTCTTGCCGGACGATTTACCCTTGTGTCTACACCATGCAAATAACGAGATATGAACATCAATGCCTCGTTTGACGTATAATTCTTGTATATTGACCCTTCTGGCCGTGCACGATTATGCACAAGTTGCTTCATGAACCCTAGATACATGCGGTTCAAAAATCATAAAAATATCCAAATTCATGTTTAATTTTGTTCCTAGCAAAATAGAATAATATATGTCACGGCATCCACCTTTCAACAGGGTACATCCACCGATATTGTACTTTCCCTGCAATGCGGGCCTCCTGTGCCAGGTGCACAGCAAGATGAACCATGATTGTAAAGAATGAAGGGGGAAAGTTTTTCCATATTACACAGTGCAAGGATAACCCGTGCCTCTAAATCTTCAAACTCACCAATGTCTATCACCTTCGAGCACACCTGCCAGAAGAACCCACAGAACTGTATCAGGACTTTTGCAAGCTTCTTATCGACATGACGTAAAGCAACCAGAAGCAACTGAAGTAGCAATATATGATAATCATGTGTCTTCAATCCAAATATCTTCGATATATTACATCTTGATATATTCGAAGCATATCGATCTGGTGTCTTCAATGACTTGAGAAACACACACAAATTATGAATTTCATCTCTTGACAGGGTGACCCAAGAAGCTGGTTGGTCATGCTTGTAATTTTCCTTTTGTACAGCCTGCAATTCAGGACGTATATTCAATTCTTTTAAGTCAAGCCGAGCCTTTACTCCGTCTTTTAACTTATTGGTGTCTTGCATCAAGGTATGCAACAGATTTTCACATATGTTCTTTTCGATGTGCGTGACGTCCAGGTTGTGTCGTATTTTCAAATTCCTCCAATATGGCAATTGGAAGAAAATACTAAACTTTGACCAACCACTTGGTAGTATTCGAACATCTGCTGTGTTAGAATCTGTGTGCGACACTGAGGTGTTCTTATTTTAGTTTTGCCATTGCCCTTGTCCTTGCTATTTTCTTTTCCTTTTGCAATCCGCCTTCTAACACCAAGCGGGTGCTTTTTTCTATATCTGTTCTTTCCAAACTTCACTCTCTGCAAAGGGTGAAGTGCTTCAAATATGTCCTCTCCGGTTAGTTGCTCTGGGGCTTCTCGGCATACGGTTTTGCCGTCGAACAACTGGCCCTTTTTGCCTATAACTATGACCCGCATGCAACTATCTTCTGTTCTGCCAAAAGCAAAACTTACGGTTATATTTCAGGAACGTGCCCTCATAACCTCTCATGCAAACCGGGCAAGCCATCCTACCTTTTGTCAACCAACTAGATAGATTAGCATACGTCAGGAAGTCGTTTATCGTCCATAAAATAATAGCACGCCTGCAGAAACTTTGCTTTGTCACGGCGTTGAAAGTGCCCACACCTTGTTCCTAAAAAGCTTCAGATCATCAATTAAGGGCTACATGAAAACATCGATATCATTTCCAGCCGAGTATTTCCCAGGAATCAATAGTAAAAGTATCAAGTATGGTTGCTTCATACACATATAAGGCAGGAGGTTACACGGGGTCAGCAACACGGGCTAAGTGGACCAACAGAGCTCATCACTTAAAACGGATTAAACTCATCGCTTGCGAGACCAAGCCTAAGATTTCTCGTATCCCTTTGCAAAGTCGGGATAAATACGTTC
The DNA here is from genome assembly GCA_030789695.1 of Scilla litardierei. NCBI lineage: Eukaryota > Viridiplantae > Streptophyta > Magnoliopsida > Asparagales > Asparagaceae > Scilla > Scilla litardierei. The sequence goes on from CM061142.1 coordinate 448,049,097, forward strand.
GATATGCTTCATTGCTTCCCCATCGGTAGGATGCCTCAATTTTCCGTCCTCTATGCAGTCGATGGCATGCCATCACATTTTTCCTGCCAATTCAGCAGACATGAAAAACTTCTGCAGTCTTAGTGTAATTGGGAACTATCGGAGAACCTTGCCGAAGCCTGCTTCTTCTTTTGGAGTGTAGGACCATCCCTCGTCACACCTGTTCTTTGTTCAACTTGCCACTGAGGAACATGACAAATTGGACATTCATGTAGGTCCTTGTTGTCTTTGTAGTATAGAATGCAATCGTTGGGGCATGCATCAATTTTCTTATAATCGAGCACTAACGTATTAACGATTTTGCTCACTTCATAATGAGTAGCTGGAATGCTGTCCTTCCCACCGGTAACTACCCTTCGCAACAAATCCAACAACATCTCAAAATGTGAATCACCATTCCGCTTAGTGTTTGGATATGTAGCAGCCTAATTATGACTGATAGCCTCGTGAACTCCGTGCATCCTTCGTAAAAATCAGACTCATTATCCTCCACTAATTTCATCAATCGATCATAGTCAACGGTGTGAAGATCATCATCTGACCTGTTTCCGCTAGGAGCACCAATATCTTCTAGCATTGTATCTATGTCATCTTTCCTTTGATCTCCATGCACAATACACTCTTCTGCCCTAAGTATCTCCTCTGTTACGACACCTTCTCCGTGGTAACTCCAAAATTTATAATTGGGGTCGAACCATTGAGATACCAAATGGACACGTACAATGTACTTCTGAAGGATCTCATTGTTCTGGCACCTCTTGCAAGGGCAACTGATTTTTCGACTGGACATGCTTAGAGGGTTGGCATCAGCGTACGCTAAGAACGCATCTATCCCCTCTAAGTATATTTGGTTTCCAATCATGTTTAGATTCGATATTTCCATAAACGACTTGTCAGGAACTTCCGGCATCTGTAATTGAGGATGAAATTTACATGTAAGTGTGTATCTACCATTTATATATATTTCTAAATTAACTATTTTGAGAACCTTTAAATGATAGTCGACTCTTTCATAAAAGTATGCGACTATCATTGTGATACCAATAGTGTATGTTTTAACATGGCTATGTTATCATTAATCTAAAATGAAAATAAATTCTATTTTTTCCTTGATATCGACAATATAACTAAAATAAATTTTATACCAAGACTGTATGTTTTAATATGGCTAGGTTCTCATTAATCTAAAATTAATATACATTCTATTTTTCCCTTGATATCGACAATATAACTAAAATAAATTTTATACCAAGACTGTATGTTTTAACATGGCTAGGTTCTCATTAATCTAAAATTAAAATAAATTCTATTTTTCCTTGATATCGACAGTATAACTAAAATAAATTTTATGACACAGTCGTCTACCGAGTATACCAAGAGTGTAGTGTCAGAGTTGATTTGACTTAGTCCAAGCCACGGTCCTCTTACGAGTATACTTTTTTTTGCAATTCAGATTTTACCAAATTAATTCCATATAGTGTTGGACATTGAAATTGCATCGTGATGCAAGTCACATGGTACACCCTCACCCTGACCCTGACCCTCACCCCTACCCCTACCGCTCCCCCAACCATAGCACCAACCCATACCCTAGAACATACCCAAACCCAACCCAAACCCACCATAACCATTCCCTAACCATAACCCTAACTCTAACCCTAACCACAACCCAAAACCTTCCACCGACCCCAATCTAACACCTAACCCTTTACCCTACTCTCAACCCTAATTCTAGCCCTGACTCCAACCCTAACACTACCCGAACCCTAAACCAAAAACCATATTTTAAACCCTACCCTAACCCCAACACCTAAACTGAACCCCTAACTTAAACCCTTACCCTAAACCAAACCCATTCCATACCCTAACCATAGCCCCAACCCCTTCCTTAAACTCAACCCAACCCTAACACAACCCAAACCCAAACCCAAACCCAAACCCAAACCCCATCCCCAACCCCAAACCCAACCCCAAACCCTAACCCAAGCCCTAACGCAAACCGTAACCCTAACGCAAACTGTAACCCTAACCCTAACCCTAACCCTAACCTTAAACCTAACAATTAACACGTTTCTCGAGCAGGGAGGGCGTCGGTGAGGGATGGGTTGGTGGGAGGTCGGGGTCCGGGATTGGGGGAGTAGGAGAGAGAGGGGTCGGAGGGGGCGTCGGCAACCACTGTCGCGTCATCTACCGCTCTCCTCCTTCAGTTCAGAAGGATGCGAGGGGAGCTGGGGCAACGGCGGGGCCAACGCCCCCTCCGACGCCCCCCCCCCCTCCGACGCCCCCTCCGCCCATTCTAGCGAATAATAGAAAAATTAGCGCAAATTTTAGCGTACCTTGCACGGCGGCTGTTTTCGTCGGCGTCGACGTCGGCTGTCTCTTTCATCGTCATCGTCCTCCCTCACACACACACACACTCTCTCTCTCTATCTCTCTCTCTCTATCACGGATGAAAAGTGAAATCTTACCCAAATTGGGGGGCGCGGGCTCCCCTAATTTGGGTAAAACATTTTACTGGCAACGGACCTTTAGCCACGGACATATCCGTGGCCGTTCAATTATTGGCCATGGAAATATCCCTGGCTAAAACATAACAGCCATAACAAATTTCTTCACCATTTTTCTATGGATGATAGTTATCGGCCACAGACAATTCCATGGCTGAATGTCCACTAACGCCCACCGAAAAGTCCGTGGGCAATATTCCGTGAGCCAACATTTTATTCAGCCACGGATATTTAGCCACTGAAAAATCCGTGTCTGATATCCTTACTATCAGACACAGAATTGTCCCTGGCCTAATATCCGTGGCTGTAGACCCTTTTTCCACCAGTGAAGGATTCCCACTTGGTTGAGAGTGTGTGAGAGCTTGGTGAGAGATCTAGGGTTAGGTCTTGTTGCTTGGAGCTATTCTCTCATTGTGGTAGACGAGGATGAAGATGATGGGGGTCGGTGTATACCTTGCTTGATCATTAGTGGAACTGGGCGCATTGGATGCTGGATGCAGGTTATTCGCAACCGAACCAGGGTAAATCTCCGTCTCTTTTGTGTTGCTCTTACTTTCGTATTATATTTGTGTGCTTATATTATCTATCGCAAGATTGTTGAGAGGGTTGGCTGTTGGTGACAACTCTCTCTTGTGTCCGTGAGGTGTTTGGTTTTATGTGTAGGTGACGCCTCAATTTATTCGCCGTTATGTACCTAACCTAGGTGTTGGGGAGGTGCATGGGGAACCAAAAAGTGGTATCAGAGCTTCCAGTTTGCGAAGGAGTGTAGTGCCACGATGACATCTTACTCATGTGAGGAGACGGTCGGGTGTTCATACGAAGTAGAGAGGCTTAGTGGCCAGGACAACTATGGTCCATGGAGATAAAAGATGGTGGCTTTGTTGAAGCACCATGGAGTTTACGGTGCTGTATATGATATGGAAATGCCATGGAAGGAAACGGTGTCTGATAAGCGAATAATGAAGCTTAAAGCCCTTGGTGAGATGATGCAATCCTTGGAGGATGGGATCCTTTGGTAATTTGTCGATGTGGAGTTCGTGAGCGACCTATGGAGGATGCCTGATGCTTGGTATTCGACCAAGACACCCATTGGACGAAGATTGCAATTATGGCAATGCTTCTATACTCACAGAATGAAAAGGGGAACCTCGTTGTGGAACCACGTTGGCAAGATGGACCGTATAGTAATGGACCTATGAGAATTGGAGGGTGTGATAGAGGACGAGCAACATGCAATATCACTACTTTGTTCTCTTACTCCGGTGTATTCCAAGTTTGTAGCCTCGATGATAAATAGCCAAGACTTACTCACGATGGATGAGGGGAAGTTTACATTGCATACAGATGATTTCTAGAGTTTGGTGTTAGGTGACACCGATGGTTGTGACGTACCCAGTGTCATCCGGGGTCGCCAAGAGGGCGGACAACTCCAAGATCGAAGACGAGCTGTTCCAAGAGTTGCAATTGGCAGCAGTGGCGGTGGTCCAAGTCAAGAGGCCGCAATGACAACAAATGCTTCCTATGTAAGGAAAGAGGGCATTAAAAGAGGGATTGCCCGAGGTTGAAAGCGATGACATTGATTGGTATTGTGGAAGAGATTGCTCAGAGTTCGACTCATGTTGGAGCATGAGATGGGATGTTTTCTGACGAGGATGATTGATCGGTGTTTGCAGCATACTCTGTGGGAAAAGGCAATGTTCGTGGCTATTGGACTCGGGGTGCTCATTCCAAATGACTCCAGATCGAAGTGTGTTCGACTCATACATTCCATGCATTGGAGAGCAGATTCTCATGGGGAATGGTATAGAGTGCGAGCAGGTTGGGAGTGGCACGATCAGAGTCAAGATTCATGCTGGCATCGTCTGTGTGTTTGATGGCGTCAGACATGTTCCTGATCTTCGCAGCGGCCTGATATTGATAGGAGCTTTGACCGGGATGGGCTACAGGGCAGTGATCGAGGGGGATCAACTGCGTAATTTCTGAGGATACCTGGTTGTCATGAGAGGGAAGAAGCGTGACAACTTGTGTGCGCTCGATGGGCACATAGTAGTGGGCAAGACTAGCAGATCACATGAGTTCAAGAGTGGAGATCCAGCGAGACTGTGGAATCTCAGATTGGGGCATGCTGATGAGCATAGCCTTGACATTCTTCAGAGGAGGAGTGTGTTCGAAGGTGATTGTGTGCTTGATTCTTGCAGTGACTGTGGTGTAGAGTGGCCGAGGAAAGTGCAGTTTGGTATAGTTGTCAGACATAGTAGGGAGCCCCTATAGTACGTCTACGTCGGCATATGTGGTCCATGTCCAGTTCTTTCTCTGGAAGGCGTGAGGTACTTCGTGGCCTTCATAGATGACTTCTTGAGGAGAGTTATGGTTACTCTCATGGGATCTTGGTAGGAGATCCATGAGATGGTACAGCTACAGAGAATCATAGTCGAGAGGCAGATGGGTAGACCTGTAGGAGAGATCTGTATCAACGACGTTGAGATATAGGATTTGCAAGTCAGAGGGGATCACGTGCCGATACACCATTCCTGATGGAGACCCTCATGGTGGCGTAGCAGACAGAATGATCAGGATGTTGGTAGAGAAGACACGGGGGTTATTGAGACCGTCCAACCTTCTTAGGGAATTATGGGCGGAGACCCTTGCTACTGAGGCATACCTCATCAACCGAACACCGTCACTAGCTGCATGTAGTTCTATTCCCGAGGAGTTATGGATGGGCAGAGTTGTTGACTTCTCATAATTGCATACGTTTGGATGTCCTGTGCGACCGCACAAGAGGGACAATGTCGAGGTAGTAGTGTCATACTCGGGTATGCTGTTGGAGGTGCAAGAGGGTACATGTTATGGTGTCTTATTACTTGTGTGGTGATTGTTAGAAGACACGTCATGTCTGACGAGTCTGCAGTGCTTAAGGCGGAGCAGACTCATGACGGTGAGCAGAGAACAGAAGACATCCCGGTCCATAGAGAGGATGAGGTGGTGCAGATTCAGATTCAGGCAGGTGATCAAACACGTGTGTAGACAGAAATGATGCAGAGTTCATTTGATTTGGTTAGTGTCAATGATCAGCCGGCATCTTATGATGTAGCTTCATGTTTAGTTCAGTTGGAGGTGCAGAAGACAACTGTCTATGAGGAGGCATTGTAGTCAGTCGTTGCATCGATGCAGTCAATTGCAGTATGTGAGGAGACAGAGGTCTCTCACAATTCTAGCATGCACGTTGTGTGTTCTCTTGAGGAGATCCATCATGCTGAGGTGTGCAGCTTTAGCTTCGAGGTAGATCCGTCGGTCTATGGAGAAGTAGGGCAGTTGGCTTTCGCGTCGATGCCGGAGGTTATAGTAGGTGAGGATACGGAGGTCTCTTACATTTCCAGCACACATGAGTTGGTTGCTTTTGAGGAGGACCAGCATGTTGAGGTGTGCAGCTTCAGCTTCAGGGTAGAGAGGTCTTCTGAGGATATTGACATCAGGGTAGAGCATTCGCTGTGTATGGTAGAGCAGTCTTCACGGCATGTGCACATGCGATATGACTATCGTTTGGCTAGGGGTAATTTATCAGGCGCATCTTCTGATACTTCGGAGGTCAGACCGGTGGAGACGCAGAGGAGCAGGGAATCTGATAGCTTGGTGGAGCGTGTAGACTCCCACGGCAGTATGGAGACTGCGATAGTAGTCCCACGTGGAGTTGTCATTAGGGACATGGAGCTGAGAGTTAGGAGGCCACGTATTGAGTGCGTTCTCGCTCAATATATGGAGGAGGCATAGCCGAGTGGTGCTTCTTCAGTGTGCGCTCATTTCTCACCTTCAGCGAGTTCATCACAGGGCATGGCAGGTGAGGACGATCTCCAAAGGCTAGATGTTGGTGCAGCGGACAATTTGGCGCTTGTGTGCGCGCATTCGTGTCTTGAGTCGTCGGCACAGTCAGTTGAGGCGCGGAGCCGGTGGACGGCTAATCTTGATGATACACATCAGCAGACAGAGTAGATACAAACGGCATATCGATGTGACCCATCTGGGGGCAGTCTGCATAGCAGCGGGGAAGACGACGTGTTTCTCATAGATGATGGCCATGGCAAGCATGAGTTGCTCGTGGACCCGTGGGGTAATGATAGGCAGATGGCTTATTGGACGATGGCATGGTGTCATTTGGTTCGTTCATGAAGTCCGAGCTCGTAGGTTTATCCTCAGAGACAGATGACTTCATCGCAGACATGTCGGTGGACGAGGCAGAGATGCGTGAGGTTAGGCTCAGACGTCTTCTGAGCTTGACATGTCTCTCGGAGGATTGAGGTACTAGAGGGCGCTATTTTCGATGCACATGATGGAGGTTCACATGTCTGATGGTCAAGGCAATGTGAGTTCATATACGATGGAGTGCTGGAGCTGGAGCTGTGCTGAAGAGACTGTGGATTTATCAGTAGGGTAGAGTGTTGTTTTTAAAGCTGAAAAATCCATGCATGTGCACTCCATAGTCTCCATGGGCCCCTCCTCTGTATTGTTGTTGGGGGGATTGAAGGTTGGGGCCTTCCCTTTAGGCAACCGACAACATGTGAGGCTAGTTTTTCCTGCAAAAAGAGCTGAGAGCGAAACATAGAGCCTTCTCTCATTTTTGCTTGGAGTCTTGGATCAGAGAAGAAAAGGAGAGTAAAGCTAAGGTTTTGGAAAGCCAAAGGGCTTTGCTTGTGAGATCCAATGTGAGTGTCTTCATTTCTTCTTCCGTGTTTGAGATCTAGAGTCACTTGGGTAGCTTTCTAGTTTGGAGCTATAGTACCAAGGAGTGATCTCCATTGGTGTATGATTGCTCCCTTGAGGAGCTCTACATGTTGTAGGGGCTTTGTTATTAAGGATTCCCACTTGGTTAAGCGTGTGTGAGAGCTTGGTGAGAGATCTAGGGTTAGGTCTTGTTGCTTGGAGCTATTCTCTCATTGTGGTAGATGAAGATGAAGATGATGGGGTCGGTGTATGCCTTACTTGATCATTAATGTGACCGGCTGCATTGGATGTTGGATGTAGGTTGTTCGCAACCCAACCAGGGTAAATCTTCGTCTCTTTTGTGCTGCTCTTACTTTCGTATTATATTTGTGTGCTTATATTGTCTATCGCAAGATTGTTGAGAGGGTTGGTTATTGGTGACAACTCTCTCTTGTTTCCGTAAGGTGTTTGGTTTTATGCGTAGGTGACGCCTCCTTGGGATTATTTGTGCTCCGTTGTGTACCTAGACTAGGTGTTGAGGAAGTGCACGGGGAACTAACAGCTATCACATCATACCTAGTTTTCCTATTATTATTGTCATTGTCTATTATTATTGGTGTTCTGTTGACAAAAGCCTCAATTTTGAGTTTAAAGATGAATCAACTGATCTTTTAATTGATTGCGTAGAAAAAATAAGGGAAAGAAGAGGTCGGCATACTACAATTCTTCCAAGAGGTATATTGTTTCACAGAACTCAGACGCGGCAATATGATCCTTTTTTTTTTTTCATTACACCAAAAAAGAAAAGAGGGGAGATCCGTTTCCAAATTTATCTCCATATAAAATGAAACCATTTGGAATAAGAAATCATCCCTTCTGACAGGAAGCAAAATGGCAAACAAAATTGGACGATTAAGAATACAAAATGGAGTGCTTACAAACCCTAAAGACCCATTACCATCAACCTCTTAAAAGGAGCTGCCCATCTTTCATGCGTCGGACTTGTCATCGTGTACACCGGCGGATCGCGCCTTCGCCTCATGCTCCTCCTCCTCCGCATCCTCGTCTATTGTTTCTAAATTGATCGACCAGCGAACTCTCGTCATTCTATCCAAAGCGGCCTCCATGTTGTCATCCACCATGGGAGCCCTAACGGCGATAATGGCCATGGCATCAGTCGTAGGAGGAATTGTTTGAGACTTGCTATGGAAGGAATTAGTCCCATTACTACAACCCTTCTCCGGATCATAGTTGTGGTGGTGGTAACACCTGAGAAATCTTGGCCAGCAGCAGAGGTAGTAGAGCACTTCGACCGGGATGCCAATAAAAAGGACAGACAGAAAATAGAAAAATGCCATGGCCGGGAGAACACTGGACAGCTTAGCAGGAGAGAGAAATTATACGGTAGAACTGAGAGCTCAGAATACTGAAGGGTGGTAATTCTAAGTTGTTGTCAACTGAAGCGTGTGCATGATCCAAGGGTGCAACTGATCCATATCTTTTCACTCTTGATCCTTGTCAAGATCGCAGAAGAATCCATATATCAGTTATTTCATTTGTTAGGCTAACAGTTATATCTGGCTGTATCTTATTTCATATTTACCAACAATTTTTTTATAGGTTATAATAAGAACCTAAATTTCGATAAATAATACCATCTCGAGTGTGAGATCGCCCTTCCAATCAATAGAAAGATCCTATTTGATCTCATAATTATTGCTTGATTTGCAAAACAACCACGTACCAATTCTGCCCGAAAATTTTGCAACGCTTACTGCTATAGGAACGTACTCAATAGCTCGGTTGATTTCACCTCGGATACTCCTTATAAAAGCCCAATCTGTGTCACATATTAGGTGAGCGACTCCGTGAATATATATACCTGCGAGAAATTTGTCTAGGCTGCGATGAATTTGTTAGGGTAAGGGTTAGGGTTAGGTCTTCGTGTGAAAAGATCCAGCGTGGAAATAGCAAACACTACAACTAATTATGAAGTGGGGCTCACAAAAACAGATTAATACAATAACAAACAACCTTTGCCCTAACCGGATCTTGCGGGAGCAGATTGAGCAAACGAGTGCATACACTCAATAAAAGCAAGAAAGTAAATGAGGCCAAGACGTTACTCCGGTTTAGTCGAAGACTCGACCTACTCTAGCATTCCGCGACGATTCACTACTACAAAAGGGACCTTTAACAGGGCTTAAATAAGGTCTTTAACTGCGCTTAAGTGTACTGTCTATCTCGCCGCTGCTAAAAGGGGCTAGTTTTAATAGCGCTTTACAAGCGGTGTTAGTGCAAGCGCTATTAAAGGGGGGTCATAGACAGCGCTTGTTAGTGCAAGTGCTATTAAAGGGGAGGGCCTTTAACAGCGCTTGTTAGTGCAAGCGCTGTTAAAGGTCACCCTTTAACAGCGCTTGCACTAACAAGCGCTGTTAAAGGCCCTCCCCTTTAATAGCACTTGCACTAACAAGTGTTGTCTATTGGGACCTTTAACAGTGCTTGCACTAAAGAAGCGCTGTTAAAGGTGGACCTTTCACATCGCTTGTACTAAACAAGCATTGTCTATTGGGACCTTAGACAACGCTTCTTTAGTACAAGCGCTGTTAAAGGTCCACCTTAGACAGCGCTTGTACTAAACAAGCGATGTTAAAGGTCCCAGATAGACAGCGCTTGTTTCAATTCATTTTATTGTTTCTCCCTACGTTTTATATTTAAATATATCCATTTAATGTGCAAAATGCTTAAATAAACCACCAATAACATTACATTACAAGAAACAATCATTACAAGAAACAATCAAATTAAATTGCTTTTATTCAACAATCACATAAATTAGACGATGTGCACTGATATTGGAAGATGACCCGTAATACAAATAAGAAACATTATCGCATATAAAACTTATCAGTCATTATCCATTAAATCACTCCTTGAACAATACCTTTCCCGACAAATTGCAACTACTGATTCTGAAACAACTCAATAATGCATTTTTTTTCAACCCAACATAGAGGTAGAGCTAAAGGAAGATATCCATGAAACCGAAAGTGTTTGCGACTGCAGCGACGATGAAGCCATTTTGTCCCTTTTCCATCCTGCTGCTTCGGCTATTTTTTCCCTTATCTTCCAATTTCCCTTTTCCATCCTGCAGCGACGACGATGCACTTGTTAGAAAAATAGAAATTGTTGAGATGAAGATAAAGAGAGATGGACAGAAAAAGACATGAAAAGAATTAATAAATAGAGCCATTGTACATCTGCTTGACAGAAGCGAGCTTCAATTCGTTTCGCATGAAACAATAAGTTATCTGTGCATCTGCTTATGCCCAACTCTCATTGCCAACAATAAATAGAACCACTGTACATCACCGCACACCCACTAAATGGATGCAAACGGCAATCAAACCCATAACCTGCAGTCCTTACAAGGCACACCAGCGAAGCAACGACAGATGCAAGCTGATAACTGCTTCGCTTCGGTCCATCAAAATAAATATTGAGAACACTAAAATTTCAATCGAGACATTTCTTTGGTCAAGAAAAAATTTGATTCCCAAATAATTGCTTGCTACAAAACAGAATCTGTAAGAATTCAAATCATTTTCCTAGTATTGAATCATTTTCCTTGGAAGAGTAACATCAGTCCAACGGCGAACCTACAAAAATTTCAAGTTCAGATTAGATTGTATGAGAAGCATTGGATGAGAAGCAGACTACCTTGTATGTTTACCTGGAACATGGACTTGCCATATACCTGCGAGAAATTTGTCTAGGCTGCGATGAATTTGTTAGGGGTAGGATTATGGCTAGGTCTCCGTGCGAAAAGGTCCAGCATGGAAATAGCAAACCCTACAACTAACTATGAAGTGGGGCTCACAGAAACAGATTAATACAATAACAAACAACAATTGACCTAACCGGATCTTGCGGGAGCAGATTTAGTAAACGAATGCATACACTCAACAAAAGCAAGAAAGTAAATGAGGCCATGAAGTTACTCTGGTTTAGTTAAAGACTCGACCTATTCTAGCATTCCGAGACGATTCAACTATTTTGATCAAGAGCTACACGCTTAACACCACTTTCTGCAAACCCTCATGTAAGAAATAACTTGAATAAATACACCAAGCCCATACTTTCTAACTCAAGAAGAAAAGTGAAAGAGATAACACAAGAAGAACCAAGAACCCAAAAATCGCAAAAGCCCTAGTTTTCTCTTATATGGTTCTTAGCTCTTGTAATCTCTCTTGAATGCTCTCTTGAATGCTCAACAACTCTCATTCATCAAAGCATAACCTAACATCTCTCAAGCGTCCCCTTTAATACCCCTTGAAAGATGTCTAGGGAATGCTTTCCAGGCGTCTGGACTCTACCTGACATCTGGATGATGTGCTCCAGGCGTCTGGTACCCAACCAGATGCCTGAGCCAGTATACGCCCAGATACCAAAGAGTTGTGAGAAACTACAAATTATGCCCTAGGCGTCTGATGCTGCCCAATTAGGCACCAGACTGCCCCATGGTCTGATGCACCAGATACGTCAGATTCTTGTACTGCTCATCCAGACGTCTGGAGCCATTGTTCCAAATATCTGACAAAAGGTCAAGTGTTTGATCCTAGACAGGCAATCCAAAACTTAGAATTTGTAGTACAAATTTCAACAATCTACCCTGCTACAAAATCCACATACATCACCAACACAACATCTGCAAGTTCTACCCTTATCAGAACACCTCGATCACCCCACGAGCCTCCTAGCTGTCCTCAAACCCGTTCCCTCCAGTGCCACACTCAAACCATCAAACAGATCAAGCTCAATCAAGGCTTGAGCTTGATGGCAGAAACTGACTTAGTAAACATATCTGTAAGATTCTTTTCTGTTGAAACCTTCTACAGTTCAATCAGTTGCCTTTCCTCTTCCAGAAAGAAATCACACACCTCGATGTGCTTGATTATCGAATTGTATGCCGATCCTTGGCAAGATGTATGTCGCTCTGACTATCACTGGACACCGTTGACAATCTCTACAGCATGCCTAAATTCTTTAGCAGATTCCCAAGGAACTTTGCGTCTTTATAGTTTTCACTATGGTAATCAGCTTGGCTTCTGTGGTTGACGACACAACCACTGCCTATAGGATAAATCTCCACGACATTGTTGCGGTGCCCAATGTGAACACATACCTTCTGGTAGATATCCACTTGTCCCTATTAGCACCAATAAAATAGAGACAAGCGATTTTCACTCGTTAGGATTTCCAACGACCTAGTCTCAACCAGGATTTTCGACTGGCAACACCTAGACTTGTCTAGTGTTCCAACAACCAACACAATGAAATTTTATCCAATACACCACAATAAATTGACGGAGATTGGTTTTTACACCCGATTCTATAGCCAATCAATAATAGACAAAATTGTGTAGTGGCTTGATAGAATAAATGTCTAGATCACACAAAGATACAAGATAAATTCTTTGTGATCTAGATCTATAGCTTTTTCAAAGAATCCTTTAAATAAAATAAAGAGAATAGTAATAAGGATTTTGAAAAACGTTTTAGCCAATAAAAACAAGAATATGATCTTAAAAGAAGTTGATTAATAAAATATTGCAAGATCACAAATAAAATCAAATTGGCTAGAAAGAATGAGAGCTTTGAATCGAAGAGAGTTTGCACAAGAGATTTGATTTTCAATAATTGTTGTTGTGTTTCTCAAATGAAATTATCTTTTATTTATAGGGAAAATTCTGGGATTTGAAATTCAAATTTTCTTTGACTTTTGTCCCAAAAATCACGGAGTAAATTGCTCAACGAATTTCAAAATTCAAATTCAAAAATGTCAGAATTTTTACAGCTGGTAGTCGACTCCCTCAAGTAGGTAGTCGACTCCCAGAGAGTTTCAGGAATTCTTGATCTCTGTCTGGTAGTCGACTCCCTACTTTTGGTAGTAGACTCCCAGAGGAGTTTTTCCTGCAACACTTCTAGTCAGACAGGTAGTGAACACTCACTAAAGACTTATTATGAGTAAAGATTGGCTGAAGCTAAGTTCATGAAGCTAAGGATGACCGCTGTTCTTCTTCAGTTCCTTGATCTCTTCAAGGATCATAACAAGCGTTTCCTCAGTCATCTTGTTGCTTTTCACGACGATCTCCTTGAGGTCGTCCACCTTTTGATTGAGAAATTCAATTCCTTTCTCTTGTGAGATCTTCAATTTTCCAATCTTCTTTAGAAGCATTTCTTGAAGTTCAAGAATATATGCCGGTGCTTCTTCTTCTTCTTCTTCTTCGCTTCCTTTTTCTTCTTCTCTTTCTTCTTCTTCTTCAGAATCTGAAACCACAATTTTCTTACCTTTCCTAGAGGATGAGGATCCTCCTTCAGCTGCAAGTTTTTCTTCAGGGATGTTCTCATCAAGGTCATGGTGAAGATTCATTCTCCCAAGTGCATGAACATCAAAAACTCGAGCCGGTTCTAGAATAGAGGTTTCATGATCCAAAGGCACATTATAGCTAATAAACAATATAGTGAGATAGTGCCCATGAGCTAAAGTGGAAGAGGGTTTATTTGAAGAAGCTGAAGCAAGTATAGAATCCATGATAACTTTGGCCCAATTGATGCGAATGTTACCTAGTATAGCATAGATGCATTTGGCTTGTTTTTCTGATAAGATAGAATGACTTTCAGATTTTTGAGTGATATTATAGGATAATATATTTGCCAAAATTCTTGCCGGATAGTGAAGATCACTACATGGCAGTTTAGTTTGAAAATGTCGTCCTGGAAAATACATTCTCTCTAAAATATTTCCTTCAGTCATTTCAATTTTATCAAGAAGCATGCCGGAATATGGGATTCCTAGGGCTTCTCCTAGAGATTTGACAGTAATGGCAAGCTTGGTGTCAAGGAATTTGGTTATGAAACGTCTTTTAGCAAGATCGTAGTCCATGTTGGCATAGAACAAGTGCACAAGCCTAGGGTAGCAAAGATAAGTATTTTCAGATGAGAATAGGTTGGCCAAGTTCTGGAAATCAAGCAAGCTATCAATGCCATAATTTATAACATCATTAAGCTTAACAAAACGTTCATGCAAGATGGGTTTCTTAGTGACCTTAACAATTGTTCATAAGTAGTGGTTTTGAAGGGATAGGGTAGAATGGTTTTTTTTTTCAGAATCAATTTCAGAGGATGTTTTTCTCTTCTTGGTGAAAATTCCTTTGATAGGCATCTAGAAAGAGTAAAAACAGTATTTTTACAATGCTAGATAGGCAAGAAAAAAGAAGTAATGAAATAAAGAGCATGGAGTAAAAAAAAATTTACCTTGGGTGAAGAGATGAAGTTTGAAGGAGTTTCAAATGAACCAAGCACCAAGAGAGTTCTCAAGGGAGGGGGAACAAATGGGGTAGTCGGCTACCTAGGGTTTTCTCTTGGGGGTTTTAATCTTTGGATGAAAGATGGAGAGGAATGAGGGCCTTAGGATCAAGAGATGAAGGGTTATGATGAAGTTTTAGTTTATTGGGTATAAGTTACCTTGAGGATATGAACCCAATTACTCAATAGAACCCATTAGGAGATACTCAAAAATGAACCCAGATTTTCGCATATACTCTGGTAGTCGACTCCCTTATGGAGGTAGTCGACTCCCTACTGGGTTGAGTCGTTTTCTCATCCCGAGGGGATTTTTGATCCAGGTCGAGTGCGATTTCTGAACACAAAATGTTTTTAGGAGTATACCACAAATACATAAGATCAAAGTAAGATTAAAAAATATTTATTCAATCAATTTTAATCATATATATAAAAAATATTGAGTAGCGCAAGAAAATTATTGATGTTGATTCTTTTACAAAGCGTTTGACCTTGTTTTCTTCCTTTCATTTCTTTGGAGTACCTGAAAAAAAATAGAACATTTATGGTACTCTTTTTTAGTCCGAGAGGTTAGTCTTTAGGAAGCCAAACCCAGTATGGTTTAGTTCCCTCATGAACAATATATTTGTAATTTTTGTTTAAATGAACTTGCTGAACAAAGTCAATAGCGTACCTTTTCCTTCGTTGATCAGATAGTTTCTTTGGTATCCAGATGCTCAAAACATTATTGTTAGAATGATGCATCCTAGTATGCTTAACCCGTTTCTTGGTATGACGTGAATCATAACCGAGTCCGGTTTTGCTAGATGAGGCTTTTTGATTATTTATTAGACTATCTAGCTTCCCTTTTCCTTTGTTGAAATTCTCAATAATTTTCATCATAGCTTCGTATTTGTTTTTGACAGATACGAGAAGATTATTCAGATTCTCAACCTTTTCATTTACTAAAGAAATATCTTTTTGCAAAAGATCATTCTTTTCTTTAAGAAGACTATTTTCTTTAATGATTTCTTCTTTTTCTTTAGTATCCTTTTTAATATTTCTAAGTGTTCTTCTATGTTCTTTTATGAGCTTTTCATGCATTTTGCATAGCTCCTTATATGCTCCCCTATAATCCATGTCTTCATCATCACTTGATGACGAATCATTGTCGCTAGATGAATCATGATGCGTGCTTACCTTGGAGGATGTGGATGCCATGAAGCACATGTGTGTTGTTTCTCTTCTTTCATCACTATCTTCCTCTGAGGATTCATCGGATGAGGAATCGTCGCTCTGATCGAATGCTACATAAGCTTCCTTCTTTGGTCGTCGGAATTTGTTTCTTCCGTTGTTTCTCTTTTCATTATTGTCTTTGTTCTTTCCACGATCTCTGGAATCACGATTGTTTCTCTCCAATGGACAGTCTCTCTTGACATGCCCTGGTTTGTTGCAACCAAAACAAATAATACCGTTAGTGGGTCTAAAAGATCGTTTTCCATACTTACTTGTGATGAACTCTTTAAAGTTTTTTGAGATGAACGCGACATGATCTTCTTTGTCCGTGTAATCGGAATCTTCCTCTTGGGCTTTGAACGCGAGATTCTTCTTCTTTGGTTTTTCTTCGATCTTCTTGTCTTCTTCAAGCTCAATCTCATATGCCATGAGATTTCCCATTAGTTCTTCAATGGTGAGGTCTTTCACATTATGAGCTTCTCGGATGGCGTTTGTCTTTCCCTTCCATTCGGGCCGGAGGGATCTTAGTATCTTCATTACCTGCTCATATTTGGAAAGTTTCTTTCCTAATCATGCGAGCTCATTTGTAATATTAGTAAAACGAGTATTCACATCGGTGATACTCTCTCCTTCTTCCATTTTAAAGGATTCGAATTTAGAATGTAAAACATTTAAGCGGGATTCTTTTACCTTTTCAGTTCCTTCATGACTTACCTGAAGAGTATGCCATATTTGGTGTGCTGTCTCACATTGGGAGACTCGATTGAACTCATTTCCTGTAACGACGCAAAATAGTGCATTCATTGCTTTTGCATTGAGATTAGCTCTCTTCTTGTCGTCGACAGACCATTTTCCAAACTCAACGTCGGTAGGTACGATGTACGGGACTTTAGTAATGGTCCAAGCTTCAATGTCTAATGACTCTAGGTGAGTCTTCATTCGGATCTTCCAGCTAGCGTAGTTGGTTCCATTGAACAGTGGTGGTCGCATGGTATTCAGTCCTTCAGAGTGAAAGGATGTTGACGCCATCACCTTTGTAGCCTCGCTCTGATACCAAGTGTTAGATCCTATGGATGGCAAACAACACTAGAAGGGGGAGGGTTGAATAGTGTTGTGCAAATAATATACTTTTTCGATTGTTAAGATTAACACAAATAAAATCCTTCTAATGTTGCCTAAGAAGCCAAGTAGAGTGATCTACGCTTGGTTCTTAATCAACAAAGTAATCTTACAAATATGATAGAGAAAAGATTACAATCAGATATAAATCTTTTACAGAGAGATCTTTTCACAACGGAATTAAATAAACAATCTTTGCAATAATAAATAAACAAGGAATTACAAAGATATAAGATTAGCAAATGAAAAATGCTTGTACAAGAAATATAAACAATCACAGAAAAACAAACGCAGAGACAAGCGATTTTATCCTGGTTCCCCGCAACCCGGGTACGTCCAGTCCCCGACCAATCCGGTACGAGATTTTTCACTATCTGCCTTGGCAAATACAATTACCTAACTTCACTCGTTAGGATTTCCAACGACCTAGTCTCAACCAGGATTTCCGACTGGCAACACCTAGACTTGTCTAGTGTTCCAACAACCAACACAATGAAATTTTATCCAATACACCACAATAAATTGATGGAGATTGGTTTTTACACCCGATTCTATAGCCAATCAATAATAGACAAAATTGTGTAGTGGCTTGATAGAATAAAAGTCTAGATCACACTAAGATACAAGATAAATTCTTTGTGATCTAGATCTAAAGCTTTTTCAAAGAATCCTTTAAATAAAATAAAGAGAATAGTAATAAGGATTTTGAAAAATGTTTTAGCCAATAAAAACAAGAATATGATCTTAAAAGAAGTTGAGTAATAAAATATTGCAAGATCACAAATAAAATCAAATTGGCTAGAAAGAATGAGAGCTTTGAATCGAAGAGCGTTTGCACAAGAGATTTGATTTTCAATAATTGTTGTTGTGTTTCTCAAATGAAATTAGCTCTTATTTATAGGGAAAATTCTGGGATTTGAAATTCAAATTTTCTTTGACTTTTGTCTCAAAAATCACGGAGTAAATTGCTCAACGAATTTCAAAATTCAAATTCAAAAATGTCAGAATTTTTACAGCTGGTAGTCGACTCCCTCAAGTAGGTAGTCGACTCCCAGAGAGTTTCAGGAATTCTTGATCTCTGTCTGGTAGTCGACTCCCTACTTTTGGTAGTCGACTTCCAGAGGAGTTTTTCCTGCAACACTTCTAGTCAGACAGGTAGTGAACTCCAGGGTGTGTGGAGTTTCACTACGGAAGTTATAGGATGACTAGAGAAAGCTCTTAAAATATTTTTGAAGATATAAAAAGATTTTCAAGAAAGCTTTTTCAAATTGTTTGTGTGCGTGTGTTTTGTCTATATGATATGGCTTTAACAAATACCCTAAAGAGACACGACACACTCACTAAAGACTTAGGACATGTCTTCGGAAGCTTGATCAATTTGATGAAGTGGAAGTGAGCTTCTTTTGAGCTTCTTGTACTGTTTGAGCTTGAATTTCATCATATGACTTAGCCACGTTTGTCCTTGTCTTTTGAGCGTAGATTTGTGCTCCTTTGAGTATGAGTAAAGCTTGGCATATTCTGCACATCTTAAGTGTAGTGTAGTTAGTATACTTAAGCTTTCATTTGGTGTGTTCATCATCAAAATCACTTGGGGGTGGAATTCAATTTCCATCACCTATCACCTGCATAATTCAAGTCACAGAACTCGGTCAGTACTACGTTGTCTCTGCTAAAATGCAGGCTGACACCAATTGTACCACACATATATCACATAATCCACTTGACATCCTGGCAATGCTCCTTGTTGGGGTTTGACATGTATCTGCTAACAATTGCGACAACCTTAGTAAGATCTAGATGCGTGCAAATTATCCCATACAGAAGACTCCCACTACACTAGCAAAATGCACTTGAGACATCAGATTCTTCTCATCATCGGTACTAGGCGACTGCAATGCCAAAAGTTGAAAATGAGCTCTAAGGGGTGTAGAAATCAGATTTGCACTCTCCATCCATAACATATGAGAACCTTCTGAATAAATCCTTTTCGACACAAACTCAACCAACCATTATTCCTATACCAGGTAATCTCCATACCTAGGATCTTCTTCACTGGGCTCAAGTCCTTCATGTCAAATTCTTTACCCAGCTCCATCTTCAACTTCTTGACCTCAGACATATTGTAGGAAGCAATCAACATGTCGTCAACACTTAGCAAAAAATAGATGTAGGAACCATCACCCAATGCGTGCACATAAACATATTGATCCTTCACGCTCTGCTCATATCCAATGCCCATCATAAAGCTATCAAATCTATTCTACAACTACCTCGGGACTGCTTTAGTCCGTATAGAGATTTCATCAATTTGTAGACAACCCTCTCCTAGCACTCTAACACGAATCCATTCGGTTCGTGCATGTAAATTTCTTCATCTAACTCGCATGTAGAAATGCAGTCTTGACATCGAGTTGCTTGATTCGTAGTGAAAAGTGTATATTTATACCCCCTAACTACACGCATCTTGTGCATATAACTCATTGGATCATGCTAACTTAACTATATTTGCATTAATTCATCATAATTTGAGCATATGATCTTTTTTCAGCACAAATTCACTCTCTAAAGCTTTATAAACATGAATTGTATTTTCACATATTTTTCTGGATTTTTCAGGAGTCCCGAAGGGGACAAAATCAAGTAATTGGACAAGTGAACATGGGGCCAGGACAGTCGATTGTCCTTACAACGACAGTCGTCTGTTATCTCGACAGTCACCTGAAGCAAGCCAACGTGCAACACAGTCGCCTGTAGAAGGATTGACAGTCAGCTGTACCACTGTGCAGTCGACTGCTAGTTCTTCAGCAGGCGACTGTTTCATCTCCTCCCAAAGGGCAAAGGAAATCCAACTCTCTGTCGATTTGAAGTTTCTGCAGCAGGCGACTGAAGCACAAAAGACAGTCACCTGTGTTAATCACAGTCGACTGTGATTTTCAAGACAGTCGTCGGCCCCTCCTTTGGAAGCTATGCTGCCTGACCAATGACAGGCGACTGACGTTTGTTCGACAGTCGCCTGTTGCAGGTTTTCCTGGCGGATCTGTGTTACGAGAAACAAGTTTTTCTTAACCCGATTTCTCCGCAGTCACTGTGGGCGGCTTCTTTGGAGGGTTAGGATGCAATGCCCTAAGGGTTTAAAACCCCTAAACTCTGATGTAATAGGGGGATTCAGCCAAGGGACGTTTTATTGTTCCATTGGGGGTTTTAGACCCCCATCTTCTTCCTCAAGAGCTAGGGCTAGGGTTGGAGCCATTGGAGGCTAGGAGAGCTTGGAGGAGCTTCAAGGAAGGGTAGAGCCTGCAATTCTAGGGCTTCTATTGGTGATCTCTTCCCTCTCTTATAAAATGTGGCCTCTTTTGTTTTGTAAGGAATATTATTGAATGATTGTTGAATGAGAGTGAGACCCATTTGATAGTTGTTTGATTTCTGGCTTGTAATGAATGTTTATTTGCTTTTCTTAATTGATTATCAAGTTTCTTTCATGATGAAGGCCTAGAGCCAGGTGTGTGTGGATTGGGATTAACTAGGGTTGTGTGGTTGATTAGTAATTGCTCATCTATTGCATTTAATAGACATTGCATGCCATGTGCCTTGAAATGGATGCTAGTAGTGTTGACTGATGGGTTGTGCCCTAGGTTTAATTGAGTCGTGCACCACTCTTGGCGGGGCCGTAGAACGGTGGTGTACCTTAAGGGTCACACATATGTGCACCATCCTTGCATTCTATTGACACAGATGCAAGGATTGACTAACGAGCTTAAGTTAGGGATTCCAATCCACTAATCAACACACGAATGAATCGTGCACTACTCTTGGTGGGGCCGAAGAACGGAGGTGTGCCTTAAGGGCATTACATATGTGCACAACCCCGTATACCTTGAAATGGATGCGTGGGTTGATTCATTTGGAGTGAACCTATTGCTAATCAACTCACAACCCTAATAACATCCCATTTCACACACTTCTCCTCGCTTGACTAGCTTCCTACTTTGGTCTCCACCCTACCCACCTTGGGTTTGGCTCGACCGTCTTACTACCACACTCCCTCACACGATACTTGTTAGTTTAGTTGGTTGTATCAACACCTCTAGCATTCTATAACCAATTGAGATTGTGAAAGTGAAACGAATTGTCTCTGTGGATTCGACCCCGTACTCACTGGGATTATATTGCATTGACACTCCTACTCTTGGGAGGTGAGCGTGTGCATCCTACTTGGATTGTGCACGTCTCGCGGTCAATCATTTTGGCGCCGTTGCCGGGGACAAAGGTTTTCACACTCACATTTTTGGTTGGTTTTGGACACTTTAGGTGTAGTACTTCCAGCTTAGTGTTGAGTCTTTTTGGTTGTTTGTTTTATACTTTTTGAGTCGTTTTTCTTTCTTTCTTTCTTTTATTTCAAAAATCTTTTGTGATTAATTTTTTTATGGATTCATTTTCAAACTTTAGTGATGCTTATGTGGAGGATTTCCAACTACCACCGTTCTTTCACGGTATGGGGTTGGAAAATCCTAATTCATTTCAAAAGTTTGAAAAATGGTGTAGAAAAGTGTTTTAGGATTTGTTTGATGAGACAACTTGTGCAGATTTTATTTATTTTAAAGTGTTCCCATATACATTGAGAGATGATGCTAAAACTTGGTTTGATGCTTATCCTCAAGATTCTTTTTTTACATGGCTTTCTTTTCAGACTGATTTCCTTCGAGCTTTCTTTCCTACTTATTACTGGAATCGGGTACACATGCGCCAGGCATTTGAGGAACACATGTAGAGCTTTGTCCAGTTTGAGGGTGAGACTTACTGTCAGGTTTTGGAGAGGTTCGATGATTTAGTGCTTGGGTGTCCATGCCATGCTTTCAGCGTAAAGGATCTTCTTCGGGGTTTCTACACAGGGTTGCATCCATTGACACGGGACTTTGTGCAGATGAGCAGTAGCGGAGATTTCCTTGCATACACTACAGAGGATGCATGGTGCCTGAGGGACCTTGCAGAGTGGGAGTAGACTGCACCATCTGGAGAGCTGTCACTTGGATATGAGGATGATGGCCAGTCCTAGCTTCTACTTCAGGATGCAGAGCAGCAAGTTCAATACCAGTCTGAGCAGCCACTTTTGGGCTCTTTCTCTTGTGACCCCACGGGATATCTAGCAGATCACAAGGATGGGCTGCATGAGAGCCAGGTAGAGGACATTGAGAGATTACATATTGAGGATCAGGAGGAGATGGATGATGGAGTATGTATCACCCACGATGAAGACACGATGCAGTTTCGTTGGATTGGTGGTGACAATGAGATGGAGATGTGTCTAGGCGAGAGTGAGATAGATGACATCGGAGTGCCTGAGTCACATTGCCGCTCTGATCCATTACCACAGCTGGAGGTGTGCGAGCATCTTGGATGGACTGCTGAGATGGTTTACTACGGTGATATTGAGGAGGATGAGTGCTGAGATACAGCCTACAGACTACTTTGGAGCCGGAGCCCACCCTCCCTTCAGATTCAGTTCAGCAGCCATCACTTCAGCCATCTCAGGACACACATCAGTCTGTCATCCAGGACTAGGATATTCAGGGTGGACCACAGAGTCCAGGGATGACTGTAGATGCCATTACCTTCGATGACGAGGATTCGGCAAGCGACAGTGACTGCGAGATGATCTACATTGAGCCTGTGCTACCTTCTCCTCCACACTTGCCACTGCATCCATTTCACCCTCCTCCTGAGGAGTCGCATCAGCCATGTGATAGCATCGCCATTCAGGGAAGTTCTCATCACACTTTTCCCTTCATTTCTGAATCTCATGCTTCATTTCCATATACCTTAGATTCAGACAATCGTCATACATATTCATATTCTCATTTTCATTATGAAGACCCTTTTTGGACTTCCTTCATAGGAAGTCAAATTGCTTTTCCTTGGATTGACATAGCTTGTCTCCCGCAGGATACAGTACCACATTCTAAGGAGATACTGGGAGCTGTGTTGCTAGGATCCAAGGAAAGTGGAGGAGCAGCATTTCCAAAGCAGCTGGCTGAGAAACACAAGGATATGATTGAGCAGCTGCCTCCACCATTGCACATTCGGGATCCGCCTTTTGCTAAGGTGTATTCCTTCCTTTCTTTAGTGTAAATAAAGAAAAAAAATAAACTTTTTAGTTTAGTTTGCTTTAGTATATGTGTTTTCCCTCTAGCATCATTGAATAATATCTAGTTTCATTTCAACCATTGAGGACAATGCTCATTTCTAGTTGGGGGGAGTGAACTATGAAGTTGGATGCAAGTTTTGGGTAGTTTTAAAAATTTTGATGTTAATAAAATTTTTTCTCATTCATCATCATCATTCATTCATTTTGAGAATACCATTTTGATGCCTTCATCCTTGCTTCCATCACATTTCTTTTGCTTAGTCCCTACATGCTTAATGTTATGCAATTTTTTCGGATTATTATTTTAGTATCAAATTTATAGATGTTTGATTGGCGTATTTTAATTTCTTTTCCATTTTGGAGTCAAATGCGAATATGCCATGTATGATACGATTTTCTATGTTTTGATGCTCTCTTTGAAATAATTCGGGAATAGTTTGGTGTAAGTAATTGCATGAATTGGGATGAATGGCTTAGCTTTTGATTGGATTGAATGTGACCATTGGTGTATGTTTTGTTTTCCTCTTAAGGAGTGGGTGGATGAGTTGATAATTCATGTTAGAATGAGAAATAAAATTAACATAAGTGAATGGTTTTTCTAATCAAATTGAGTAGCCGGTGTCCCATGAGACATTGGGGAGGAAGCCAAAAATGAGATTTAGGGGAGCATTCCATCCATTTGCCTATATAGCGTCATCGCGTGTATGCAAATGTGGCCGTGTTTGCATTTCATAGCATTATTGCATGAATGCAAAACATAAACATACTAAAACAAAAAAAACACAAAAAAGAGAGATAATGAAAAGAAAAAGAAAAAATTGAATGAATAAATGAAAGAATAAGATTCATGAATGATGCAATTTCATCTCCCACAACTTAGAAGGAATTTCTTTTGGTTTTGGCCATTTCCATGAAAATTGAAAATTTTGCCATGTGCGCAGCTTCCCAAAGAATGTGATACGTGCTTATTTCCTTGCTTTTCTTGGAATTGGATTGAGGAGAATATCATTTATTGTTTACTTTCATACATTGTGTATATTAGCTTTGGAATCAATTGGAAATAACATATGAAGGATACCATGATAATATCTTAAATTTGGTGCATGTTTTCATTTTAATCCAAATTTATCGCTTGTTTTGCTAGGGGCTAGCAAATTGCAAGTTGGGGGGTGTGATTCGTAGTGAAAAGTGTATATTTATACTCCCTATCTACACCCTTCTTGTGCATATAACTCATTGGATCATGCTCACTTAACTATATTTGCATTAATTCATCATCATTTGAGCATAAGATCTTATTTCATCACAAATTCACTCTCTAAAGCTTTATAAACATGAATTGTATTTTCACATATTTTTCTGGATTTTTCAGGAGTCCCGAAGGGGACAAAATCAAGTAATTGGAGAAGTTAACATGGGGCCAGGACAGTCGACTGTCCTTACAATGATAGTCGCCTGTTATCTCGACAGTCGCCTGGAGCAAGCCAACGTGCAACACAGTCGCCTGCAGAAGGATTGACAGTCGGCTGTACCACTGTGCAGTCGACTGCTAGTTCTTCAGCAGGCGACTGTTTCATCTCATCCCAAAGGGCGAAGGAAATCCAACTCTCTGTCGATTTGAAGTTTCTGCAGCAGGCGACTGAAGCACAAAAGACAGTCGCCTGTGTTATTCACAGTCGACTGTGATTTTCAAGACAGTCGCCGGCCCCTCCTTTGGAAGCTACGATGCCTAATCAATGACAGGCTACTGACATTTGTTCGGCAGTCGCCTGTTGCGGGTTTTTCCTGGCGGATCTGGGTTACGAGAAACGGGTTTTTCTTAACCCGATTTCTTCCCAGTCAATGTGGGCCGTTGGATGCTTCTTTGGAGGGTTAGGATGCAATGCCCTAAGGGTTTAAAACCCCTAAACTCTGATGTAATAGGGGGATTCAGCCAAGGGACGTTTTACTGTTCCATTGGGGGTTTTAGACCCCCATCTTCTTCCCCAAGAGCTAGGGCTATGGTTGGAGCCATTGGAGGCTTGGAGGAGCTTCAAGGAAGGGTAGAGCCTGGATTTCTAGGGCTTCTATTGGTGATCTCTTCCCTCTCTTGTAACATTTGGCCTCTATTGTTTCGTAATGAATATTATTGAATGATTGTTGAATGAGAGTGATACACATTTGATAGTTGTTTGATTTATGGCTTGTAGTGAATGTTTATTTGCTTTTCTTAATTGATTATCAAATTTCTTTCATTATGAAGGCCTAAAGCCATGTGTGTGTGGATTGGGATTAACTAGGGTTGTGTGGTTGATTAGTAATTGCTCATCTCTTGCATTTAATAGACCTAGCATGCCTTGAAATGGATGCTAGTAGTGTTGACTGATGGGTTGTGCCCTAGGTTTAATTGAGTCAAGCACCACTCTTGGCGGGGCCGTAGAACGGTGTTGTACCTTAAGGGTCACACCTACGTGCACCCTCCTTGCATTCTATTGACACGGATGCAAGGATTGACTCACGAGCTTAAGTTAGGGATTCCAACCCACTAATCAACACACGAATGAATCGTGCACTACTCTTGGTGGGGCCATAGAACGGTGGTGTGCCTTAAGGGCATTACCTATGTGCACACCCCCGCATACCTTGAAATGGATGCGTGGGTTGAATGATTTGGAGTGAACCTATTTCTAATCAACTCATAACCCTAATGACATCCCATTCCACACACTTCTCGTCGCTTGATTAGCTTCCTACTATGGTATCCACCCCACCCACCTTGGGTTTGGCTCGACCGTCTTACCACCACACTTCCTCACACGATACTTGTTAGTTTAGTTGGTTGTACCAACACCTCTAGCTTTCCATAACCAATTGAGATTGTGAAAGTGAAACGAATTGTCTCTGTGGATTCGACCCCGTACTCACCGGGATTATATTGCATTGACACTCCTACTCTTGGGAGGTGAGCGTGTGCATCCTACTTGGATTGTGCACGTCTCGCGGTCAATCATTGCTCCAACTCCATATACATTGATGCGACTAGTGCTAACAAAACTCTAAGGGAAGTGTGTCTTACCCCTGGAGAAATATCTCATTGTAGTCCTCTCCCTTCTGTTGTGCAAAACCCTTAGCCACTAGCCGGGATTTAAACCGTACATCACTACCATCTTTAGTAGAGCTCTCATTGACCTTGTAGAACCATCTTTAACCAATGGCATGCTTGTCTTCTGGTAGACAAACCAAATCCCATGTGTCATTGTGGTGATGCAAATTCATTTCTTCTTCCATGGCACCGTGCCAATTGACAACCTCATTCGAGCTTATGGCTCCACCACAGGTCAACGACTCCTTGTGCTCATTATTCAATGCATATGATGACATGTCGTCAAGGAAGAATGCCATATAGTCCTAACACCTAATCTCTTAAGTGCCTTCTATTGAGATATGTATGCCCTCGGGGCCAATTATCTGTAATGAAATATCTTATTCAAATAATAGTATGCTATTTAGTACCATTTATCTAAGCATATTTTATAAATGTTTGTCTACATTAATACTTAGATAAATTCCGGAGAATTAATACGTGGACTAACATATATCAAGATGTAGATCACGACCACGGGAAATGTTTTGACCGTCTAAAACATGTGTCTAAAACTTTAGTAGTTGTAGATGCATCGAGATAAGACATCAATGCATCAGTTAGACTATTGTGTTTCTGTCTTCACCAAGTGTTGATGGTGATGATATCATGATAGTTCCAATTGGAGAAATCAGATACGAGACAGAGGTGCTCATTAGGGAATGAGTTGACTAAACAGCCCAATAAGAGCTGACGCATGGATGCACATATCGAACTATCAATGGTGGCTCTCAGTGATGATAAGAAAGATGATACTTTGACTTGAGATCATTGTACGAGCCTGTGCATGAACGGTGTCACTTTGATCTCTGACTTAGCTTCGAGGCGAGGCATGTCGAAAGGTCTTTGCTTGGGTGGCACTTGAAGTGTATGGGGAGAGTAGTGGATGAGATAGGATTCATCTCTCCCTTTGTTGGGAGTTAGTATCTCTGCGTCAGTATGATCCTTAGCAAAAAACCTTGGTCGAGGTATATTAGACATGATCCAACAAAGAAAATTTAAAACCAAATGATACTTTTCTGATCGCGAAGCTATTAGGGGTTGACAGCCAACCATGCCCTAGGCTTCACAGTAGCATAGTTATGACGAATTGATTAAAACTGTGATATTCATCACTCGCATAGCCATGATAGTCTCGAAAATGCTCATGTCAAGGTGCAGACCACATAACGATGATATTAAACCAGGGATGTCAACAACTGTTAATGGTCACTCTCGTAAGGGGCTATGAGTCTCACATGTAGTTAGGTTAGGCTGTTAGGTCTCACAAAGGCTGAGATCCTCGTCCAGTTATTAAGAGATAAAAGGTACATGCATATGATGCATGTGTACTAAAACGATCGCAAATAGGTTGCAAAGGGATTTTTGGTCACATAGGATGTGATGCGAACGAATAACGGGCCCTTCTAAAGAGCATAGAAAAACCCTAACCAATGTCCGGGGCATGTCCGAACCCAGCTGCTTTAGCCCGAGCATAGATTTGACCTAGCCTAAGCATATCACTCGAGCTAAGCCCAAGCTTTTGGCTCAAGTGCAACAGTATGAGCTTGTGCTCGGGCTCCAAGTGGCTCAGGCGTGCCTAAGCTACTACGGTTCGGGTGTGCCCGAGAAATCAGCTCGTGCGTGCCTGAGCTTGCAGTCGGGCTGTAGGTAGCCCATGCAACAATCCATGCTATTGCAGTCCGAGCATGACTCAGGTTGGGGCCAAGCGTGGCTCGCGTTCAACTCGAGCATGCGTTTGGGTGCTACCCTAGTTGAGCTAAGCCAATTTTTGGGGCATAGTATTTGGGTGAATGTGACGAATTTGAGGGGTCAAATGATCTCAAAATATGTGATAGTTTCTATGTGATCTCTATATGGAGCTCTTCAAAATGATATCTCATTTGACTTCTAAAGTTTACTCGAGAGGAAGAAACAATTACTCATAGTTAAGCCCTGAAAGGGAAAAAAACCTTAAGTCAAAAGGGGTTCTCTTTTTAGTACCGCATCGGATGTGTTACTGTGATGACAAATCTACTCACCCTATAAATATGGATTCACCCCTTTCTCCGAACTTATACCAAGCCTTGATCAAGTGAGCTCTTCATAATTGAGTGAGCCACCCTCGATCTAAAGACGACCACATTTTAGTTCCTCCTTTTTTGTCTTTATTTCCTTTTCAGGTTCTAGTAATACTTGAAGAGAGTTTGGATCTGATTTGGAGCTTGGCACTAGGATTCCAGCTAAGGTGAAATCTTCTAGGGTAAGTGGTCGCTTCGAGACAAGGCGTTGGATCGATTCAGGACGTCACCATAAGGAAATTTGTTTTGCAACTATAAAAACAAAGAAGTGTTCTCTAGCATTTTATCTGATACCAGTTTTATTTTAGATCTATCTTTGTGAGGTTGATTCGCATACCTCCTAAATAATATAGATCATGCAAAGGTTTTATTTTTCAGTATGGTTATCATAAAAACTCGATTTTCATGGTTTTTATTCTTCTGTTGTTTTTCATGTTTGTTATGTTGGGACATTGAGACCTACCCCAGTAGATTTTTGATGATGTTCACTAATGATATATGTACTAATGATTTTATTAAAGTGTTTGTAGGATGAAAACAATGTGGTGAACGATATATTAAAAGTCATGAAGAAATTAAGATGTGGTGTACCTCGAAAACGAAAACATAGAAGCTATGATTATGGAGCTACTTCTAGAGTCAAGTCATGGAGCTAATATTGAAGATCAAATGAAGACACTATGACCCAAGACAAGCAAACGAGACCCAAGAGCTCAAAGTGTGTAAATTATGTAAGTAAGAGTCTTAGTTTGTTAAAGCCATTATCTTGGAGCCACACACACACACACAAATCTTAGACAAATGTTTTTAAAATGTATTAAAATATTTTAAATTATTATATAATTAATTTCAAATGATTTCGAAGTAATTTTATATGGAAAAACTCATGTATTACAGAATGGCCGACCATCCACACACTGATAGTCGACTATCTAAATGCAGATTTTGAACTAAAACTTTCTTGACTATAGTAGAAGATTGTCCCTATCATATCAGCCTATAAGCAAAAATATAACCGATATCTCCTGGAGATAGCCAACTATCTAGGTCAAACAGCTAGTTTTAAGAAAAACACGATTTACGGATTATGGCCGTTTGTAGCCGTTTGAGGAGGGAAATTTGGACTCGTTTTGAATTGTTTTTCACCTCTATAAATACCAGGGAGTTCAGAGCTTTTAGATATCAATTTTATAGCTATTTATTATTATTTTTCAAGTGGATTTCAAAGCTCACTCATTTTCAAAAAGCTCTCATTTTAACCGTTTGCTCTTAATTCTTTTGTGCTAATATTTTCAATCTTTTTCTATGATATTTTGATTGGCCTAAGCTTGTGTTAATCTTTGCTTATAAAGCTTATATTTTCAAGAGATAAAATTCAAGTTTATTTTTGATCTATTTGTGCCTTATTTACATTTCTTTTAAGATCAAATACTTTGATTTTTATAGCCACACTCAAAACGCAAAAGCTCCAATTATTTTGGCTATAGGATCAAAAGGGTGTAAATGATCATTCAGCACAAGATCTGTAAGCCTTTCCAGAAGGTGTTGGTAAGGTGTTGTATTTCCTTGTGGAAGTGATTCTTTTGTATTGGTTGAAATTCCTAGTTGTGTTGTAACTAGGTGATTAGGAAATCCTAGCAAGTGGAGATAGGTACATGTATTGCAGTTTTTGCAATAGTGGATTAAATCCTGAGGGAGGTCGGGGACTGGACATACCCAGGTTGTGGGAAACCAGGATAAAATCTTGGTGTTTGTACTATGACTCTCCTTTTGTCTCTCTATTATTCATATTTCTTGTAATCTAATTCTGTTCTGCCTATTACTTTCATCTTTATTACAAGCTTTATATTTGTGTTAATTAAGTATTAAGAGAGGTAACTCTTCTTGGAGACCTAGGCAACTTTGTTAGAAGGGTTTAATTATCGCAAAGTTTTTATTTTATACACAACACTATTCACCAACCTTCTAGTGTTGTCTGCCATCCACATGATCCCACATGTTAAGCGTTAGGTTAGACAATGGGAAAAAGCCCTATGGAAGCCTCCTCAAAACCCTTGAGTGGTGTAAGAGCCGGGTTTACATTGATATAATCTTTCTACTATTATTGTACAAGCGACGATGAACCATGTACGATGCATTTCCTTACCTCAAATGCTTTACTCCACATGAAGCACTCTATGTGATTCAAGAAATTCACGAAGGAGATTGCGAAAATCATTGTGGGGAAAGGCTATATCCCTAAAAGCCTAGAGGCAATGCTACTTCTGGCCAACCATGTTCAGGGCGTCGATCGAGTATGTGCAGAGATGCCCTACTTGCCAGAAGTTTGCAAAGAATAGCTCGAATCGTTCGATATGTTGGATCTGGATCTAAGCCTAGAGGGGGGTGAATAGGCTAATAAAAATTCTCTGCAACCCATAAGCAATCACATGCAGTTATATCAGATGCAGAGTAAATATAGTCAATCACAGAGTGCGCAGCAGATTTACCCTGGTTCGGTGGTACCCATGACCTATGTCCGGCCCCGAAAGAAAATACTAGATTAATAATGTTCATGGTACAACATGTAGCTAGAGCGCCTCTTTACACTCACCTGGTTCTCCGTACCGCACTCCACCGGTGCTCCTGGTACAACCGGTAGCTAGATAACCCACTCTACACTCCCCTGGCTCTCAGTACCTGCACTCCACCGGTGCTAAACAAAACTAATCCTAGTATAAGCTCTCACTTGACTAGTCCCAACTAGTCAAGTCCCTCTTGTCTAGTACCACACTAGACAAGACCCCAAAAGTCACAAATATGGTAAAGTTTCCCTTACAGAAGATAAATAAATATGAGTTTAGAATAGGTCAGTGATGGTGTAGTCATCTCTGTCAATCAGCTCATGCCAGATCTAAATCTGATAATTAGTTGTCGTCTCGAACTTTAGAGGAACCCAAGTTGTGGATTTGGCCCCTCTCCTTAAGATGTTGCGGCAATGCTCTTGATGTGGGCTGCCCCAAGGGTTGGCAAGAAGCAGTGCGTGGGCTACAAGCAGTAGTGCATGGGTCGACAAGCAGCAGTGCATGGGCTGCTACAGTAGTGCATGGGTCGGCAGCAGCAGTGCATGGATTAGCAGCAGCAGTGCATGTCCAGTGCTGAAGAACCCCCAAAAGTCGCAACCTTGGAGATATTTAATGAGTGGAGCTCTTTCTTAGAGATACTTGCAACTTGCGCAAGGCAAGATGCTTGAAGCTTGGAGGCAAGTTAATGTGTTCCCCTCTTCTTCAAGTTGCGACAATGGAGATGGAGATGTTGCTTACAATGTTACACAATGTTGATGGTGAACCCCCTTGGATGTTGTACAATGTTGATGGTGAGCCCTCTTGGATGTTGCGTAATGAGCTCTTTCTTGCCCTTATGAACTTGCAGCCACGGTGGGTGACTCTCCTCTTCAAGTGGCTTGCTAAGGGATGTTGAAAGCTTGATGTTGCGCACTTGAAAGTACCCTTGGAGAGAACCTGCGCAATGCAGCTTTTGGAGATGACTTGCACAATGAATCTTTGGCAAGGTGATGCTTGGTTGTGGCCTTGAAGAAGATTGGAACTAGGATGTTGCGGCCATGGAGTTTTGGGCAATGAAGCTTTGGCTTTGTGGGAGGAAGGAGCATTGGCTTTGGAGCTTTGGTAAGGAGCTGTGGTCTTGGTTGCTTGGAGCTTGCACAAGGAGGAGAGGCAATGGGGCTTGCGCAATATAAGAGGGTAAAGCACTATGGGAAGTTGCGCAACCTATTCAAGTAGGGCCGAATTTTCTTGCTTTGTCTTCTCTCTGAAAATATCTCTCTTTGAATATGGGTTTATATAGGAGAGGATGTGATCACTTAGAATGAAATAGAATCCCATAATTGATGGAGATTGGAAGGAATCCTAACTTGAATAGGATTTGAATGAATCACCATGGATATGGAGTTTGAATTTGGATGGCTATAGGATTTGAATTTGAATGGCTATAGGATTAAAATTGGATCTCATTTAATCACAATTGATTTGCATGAGATTCTCCACACCTCTCTATCTTTGACCAAGTCTTCAATTTGTAAGGCTTTAGGATTTGATTCATGCACTAATTGATTTGAATCAATTCAAATATGGATTTGAATTGATTTCCTCCTTATCTCTTCATCTTTGACTTAGTCCAATATATGCATCCATTATCTCCATCTTTGACCAAGTCCACTTTGCTAATGAATGACAAATTCTCCATCACGTTGACTTAGTCATCCTTTGAGTATTTGCGTGAGTGCCACTCCTGAAAAACACTTAGCATACACATCAAATCGTTCACACACCTTTGTTATCATCAAACACGAAGTCATCGATCGTTGTATCCAACTACACATTGTATCCAACAATCTCCCCTTTTGATGATGACAAACCAATATAATATTTGAGCAATAACGATTCATAAAGTATCATCGTGGCATGTGTGTGAAGTGTGATGATGGAGGATGTATGCAACAAGTGTGAAAACGATGTTCAAGCATACAAGCATGAACAATGATGTTCAAACATATATAAGCATGCTTCCCCTATATTCATGCTCCCCTTTAAACATATATACGAACATTCATTATTCATTAATGCTCCCCCTTAAACCAATATTCAATATATGCACATACAAGCATTAATGCACAATATCACAGATCTCAACATCACACATCTTTCCCAAATATTATCCCCCTTTTGTTATCATCAAAACTGTATATACGAAGTCAAACTCATACCACATGCAAAATAATGAGCATTATAAATTGCGACATACCCTTGCATGCAGATATTCGCATAATAAACAAGTCAAATCCAATGAAAATTCTAACATAGACTTCTACACCAACGTGTAAGTGTGATGATTAAATATTGAAGCACATGAGGAGAAGTTTTAAGAAATTAAACTAAAACCAATCCACATTTTCCATTAAACATGATATCATCTAGGATTGATTTTTCCCATCTCATTAAAAATGAGTTCAAGGTACGACACTTAAAAACAGAGCCTATAAGGACTCTTAGATGTGGGGGTGTCATTGCTTGACGAGTATAACACCAATACTAAAGATTACCCATAAAGTATATGTTGGATACTCGTGGGTAGTATACTTGCCAAGGATTGTATCCATTTTTCATACAGAGCTATTTTCATTTTTTATTTTCAAATTCAATTATTTTGTGCTCAATTTTTATCCATGGCAAGATACATCATATCCCTTAGATTTTCGGTTATTTTTCATCCTACATTCACTTTCCAATATTTCAAAAACGGTCTCCAAATGTATAACAATATTTAATATACGTGGAAGTGAAAGTGTAGGTGTAGAAATCATATTATTCTAATCATTGAACATATCATGGCTATTTAAAAGAGTCTAACATGCGCATGTAGCCATAAAAATAATACATCAATTTCTACAAGGATATGAGTATCATTCATTAATATCACTTAAATGATTCAAAAGACAGATGTACATTGAGCTCCATTTTTTTTTGCTTTTTGTGTTTTTCATTTTTTTATTTTTGTTTATAAAGAGCTAAGCTAGCAAGAAAACAAACTAGCACACAAATAAAAAAAACAAATCAAGCACACACAAAATGCTATAAAGGTATGCATTAAATGCAAAGTAGAAGCCAAACATTCGCGTTGTCGTTTGGCTAAGAAACTAAAAGATGCGACCTCCAATTCATAGTTCATCGCCACTCCATCTTTCATACACGGAAGATGTTATGTGTGACCTTGGAATCCAACAAGGTGCACTCATGTTAGTCACCAAATTTTAGGAACTCACACTCGCTTAAACTTTATGTTTGTGTTCCTAAATTTGCAATAATTAGAAGTATGACCAACACTAGCACATGTAAAGCACTTTGCATACACATTTTTCACTTTGGTTGGCACATTGTGAAATCTCCTATACTTAGTCTTTTCAACATGTTTCAAACCATATCCAAGTCCACGTTTATTATTGCCATATAGTTGATTTTCAAGAATAGTATCCAAATATTGTTTTCCAATAGAAAATTTCTAAATGGACAAATCTAGGTGCGTGACTTTGGATTTCAAGGATTCATTTTCATTCACAAGCAAAGTACATTTACTAATGAAAGCTTTCTTGTTTTCCCCTTCTTTCTTTTCAAAATCAATCATTTTCCTTTTAACTTCATTATTTAGCATGTACAACTTATCAATAAGCCCTTTATTTTCGGTTTCAAGCTTAATCAATTTTCCTTTATACATGCTAATATCATTCAACAAAGTAGGACAAGAAAGACCTTCAATATTTTCATGGAAGTCAGATTTTTCTTTCTTCAACAAATCAATGGTAGAATTACATGCGACAAGTTTTTCTTTTAGATTTTTAATTTCTTTAGACATGTCACAAGTTTCTTGTTGTATTTCAAAGTTATCATTTCTATTGGCATCTAAGGTGGATGCAAGCTCATCAATTTCATCTTGCATTCCCTTACAAATATTCAAAAGTTCAATTTTATTGCAAGAGTTTACCTCATCATATTTTTCCATCAAGCAGAGGGAAGTGTGAGCAGTCTCCTCATTCTCATCTTTGCTATCGTCATCCCACATTAACGTTGGAGCTTTTTCTTTCTTTTCAGTGACGTTATTCTTTGCTTGTGGGCAGTTCTTCATATAGTCCATTCTTCTTGCAATTAAAACAAAGCCTACTCTTAGTAGTTTTCTTACTAATATTCTTATGCACATAAGCATCATTTTTATTTAAAGGATCTTTTCTTTCCTTTTGTAGACTCTTTTCATCTCTAGAGATGTGATTATTGGAGGATTGCTTGCTTCTATAGGTTGTCTTCAAAGTCCTCCATATATCCTACACAGAAGAGTAATTTGAGATAAGATCAAATGTTTTTCTATCTATTCCACACAATAATATATTCATTGCTCTAGCATTTATAGCACAAATTTCTAGTATCCAAATTACTTTTAGGCTTAGGGATTATAGTATGTCCATTTTCAATAATGTACCAAGTGTCAACATCAACGGATAGTAAATAAGATTTCATCGTAGCCTTCCAGTATATATAATCATGGCTACTAAATAGAGGATGACGATTAATAGGCATGCCATGAGCAAAAACTAAGTTTAGGGTATTCATGATTTCCAGACTAGATCCTCTAACATGCTTTGATACCACTTGTTGGATCTGGATCTAAGCCTAGAGGAGGGGGAATAGGCTAATAAAAGTTTTTGTGCAACCCACGAGCAATCACATGCAATTATATCAGATGAAGAGTAAATATAGTCAATCACAGAGTACGCAGCAGATTTACCCTGGTTCAGTCATCCCCACGACCTACATCCAGCCCCGAAAGCAAATACTAAATTAATAATGTTCCTGGTATAACATGTAGCTAGAGCACCTCTCTACACTCACCTGGTTCTCCGTATCGCACTCCACCAGTGCTCCTGATACAACCTGTAGCTAGAGAATACACTCTACACTCCCTGGCTCTCAGTTCCAACACTCCACCGGTGCTAAACAAAACTAATCCTAGTATAAGCTCTCACTTGATAAGTCCCAACTAGTCAAGTCCCTCTTGTCTAGTATTACAGTAGACAAGACCTTAAAAGTCACTAATATGGTAAAGTTTTTCCTACAGAGATCAATACACCAATACATAAAGATAAATAAATATGAGTTTAGAATAGCTCAGTGACGACGTAGTCGTCCCTGTCAATCAGCTCAGGCCAGATGTGAATCTGACAAGTAGTAGTTGTCTCGAACTTTGAAGCAACTCAAATTGTGGCTTTGGCCCCTCTCCTTAAGATGTTGTGGCAATGCTCTTGATGTGGGTTGCTCCACGGGTCGGCAAGCAGTAGTGCGTGAGTCGGTAAGCAGTAGTGAATGTGTTGGCAGCAGCAGTGCGTGGATCGGCAGCAGCAGTGCGTGGCCAGAAGAACCCCCAACAGTTGCGGCCCTGGAGATCTTTGGTGCAATGGAGCTCTTGCTTGGAGATATTTGCAACTTGCGCAAGGGAAGATGCTTGAAGCTTGGAGGCAAGTTGATGTGTTCCCCTCTTCTTCAAGTTGCGGCAATTGAGATGGGGATGTTGCTTGTAATGTTGCGCAATGTTAATGGTGAACCCACTTGGATGTTGCACAATGTTGATGGTGAGCCCTCTCGGATGTTGCGCAATGAGATCCCTCTTGCCCTTATGAACTTGCAGCCAAGGTGGGTGAATCTCCTCTTCAATTTACTTGCAAGGGGATGTTGAAAGCTTGAGGTTGCACACTTGAAAGCACCATTAGAGAGAACTTGTGCAATGTAGCTCTTGGAGATGACTTGCGCAATGAAGCTTTGGCAAGGAGATGCTTGGTTGCGGCCTTGAAGAAGATTGGAACTAGGATGTTGCGACCATGTAGTTTTGGGCAATGAAGCTTTGGCTTTGTGGGAGGAAGGAGCTTTGGCAATGGAGCTTTGTTAAGGAGCTTTGGCCTTGGTTGCTTGGAGCTTGCGCAAGGAAGAGAGGCAATGGGGCTTGTGCAATATAGGAGGGTAAAGCACTATGAGATGTTATGCAACCTATTCATGTAGCGCCGAATTTTCTTGCTTTGTCTTCTCTCTCAAAATATCTCTCTTTGAATATGGGTTTATATAGGAGAGGATGTGATCACGTAGAATCAAATAGAATCCCATAATTGATGGAGATTGGAAGGAATCCTAACTTGAATATGATTTGAATGAATCACCATGGATATGGAGTTTGAATTTGGATGGCTATAGGATATGAATTTGAATGGCTATAGGATTAGAATTGGATCTCATTTAATCATAATTGATTTGCATGAGATTCTCCACACCTCTCTATGTTTGACCAAGTCTTCAATTTGTATGGCTTTAGGTTTTGATTCATGCAACAATTGATTTGAATCAATTCAAATAGGGATTTGAATTGATTTCCTCCTTATCTCCATATCTTTGACTTAGTCCAATATGTGTTTCCATTATCTCCATCTTTGACCAAGTCCACTTTGCTAATGAATGACAAATTCTCCATCACTTTGACTTATTCTTCCTTTGAGTATTTGCGAGAGTGCCACTCCTGAAACACACTTAGCACACACATCAAATCGTTTACACACATTTGTTATCACCAAACACTAAGTCATCGATCGTTGTATCCAACTACACGTTGTCTCCAACACGACAGACCTAATCCCCATCATCAGTCCCATTACTTTTGCAAAATGGGGATTAGATATCCTTGGCCCATTTGCGCCATCGAATGGGCATCAAAAATTCTTGATTGTAGTGATCGACTACTTCACCAAGTGGATCAAAGCAGAGCCTCTGGCCTGCATCACTTGGAAGGAAGTCAGGAGCTTCGCATGGAAATCGATCGTATGTCAATTTGGCATCCCTCTTTCCATCTTAACGGACAATTGGATGAAATTCGACAATGCCGATTGCAAGAAATTCTGTTCCGAGTTAAATATCAAGTTGCACTTTACCTCTGTGGACCATCCCTAATCCAACAGCCTAGCAGAGGTAGCGAACAAGTGCATCCTCGAGCCCTGACAGAAAAGGGTAGGTGAGGCCAAAGGATCATGGCCAGAGGAGCTCCCCGTCAAATTATGGTCGTACAGAACAACTCACAAAGTCTCGACAGGAGAGATCCCTTTTATGCTTGCTTATGGTTGTGAAGCGGACATTCCAATCGAGGTAAACGAGCAACCTCTCCGTCTCCGGTACTTCGATGAAGAAAGAAACTCAGAAGGACTCGAGCTCAACCTACAATTACTTGACGAGGTTCATGAACAAGATCTAACCACCCTTGTCCAACAGACGGGACGTTTGGCTTATTACTTCAACTCCAATGTTCGAGAGCGTAGCTTCTGCATAGGCGATCTTGTGTTGAGAAAAGCTATCTTCTCCCCCAAGTTCGTTAAATAAGGAAAGCTCGCCACAAACTGGGAGGGAACCTACAAAGTGATTGACGTCATCGGCCCAGCTACCTATCGACTCCCCACAATTGAGGATATGGAGCTTCCTCATTTTTAGAATGTCGAGCATTTGCGGAAGTACTATCAATGATCATAACCGCAAAAGATAGCAAATTGTTTTGGTCATTATTTGTGTAACGACCGGTTTTCTTCGTTACATTATCCGTATATTTTCTCTCGTGTACTTTTTCGTATCCGTAGTTAGGCGTATTTGTCCCCGTGCGCGTACCAACTTTTTCATGTTAACTATTACTATCATTATTTTATGACACTTAGTTAAATTTTTAGCTTTAATATATTTATTATTATTATTATTATTAAGTATCTCTTATTATATTAACTTAAGCTTTCCAAATTTAAACGTGCCAATTTCTTTTTCCCATACACATTTGTATTACTAATAATCCTGAAATAGTTATTTTCAAATCTCTATATAATTAGTTAAACTTTTTTCAAAATTCAAATTTCAAAACTTAAAATTTCAAAATTCAAAATACTAGTTTCAAAATCTTTTTAGACTGTTTCGAATGAAACTTTCCCTATTTAAAGATTCGTTTAAACCCCCCTTAATTAGCTAATATTTCCTTAAATATACCTATTAACTAGAATCCCATTAATGATATTCAAATCCCAATTATATTTCAAATAAATTCCTCCTTAGCCTACCTATTAAACCCTAGCTATTTTGGAAACTCTAGGCCGAACCCAATTGACAGTCACGCACGCAACATAGTAAAAAGAAAAAAAAGTGAACCTAATGCTTAAGACCCTAAACAAATGCTCACGAGCTGTTGCCCTCTGTCCAACCCACATCACACAAATGAGAACCTAGGCTATTTCTTTGCTTATAATTGAACCCTATCTCTTTCACGAGATGTCCCCGCCCTACACTCATATGCATTACAAACTTATATTTAAAAACCCTTTAAACCTTGGGCCTTCACGTGCTGTGCTTCCCCTAGGCTACTACTTACTATTTTAGTAACCCTTGATTCTGTTTCTCCCATCACAACCTACTACATTCTATTATTTAAAAACCCTGGGGGCCTTTTAATCAGCACCCTACCTCTATTGTTTACAAAACTCAACCCTTCACGTGGGCTCCCTCAACCCTACATATAAAGAAGGAAACCTGAGTTTTTACTCAACCCGATGAACCTACATGAAACATAGCCTCTTATTAAAACCCAACCCAAGACCAAAACAATCACAGGGCTACCCTACATCAAGCTACCCTATTACAACCAAGCCTACAAATATTAAAACTTACCCTATATACAACCCAGAAGAACCCTAGGGGTTTCTTTCTTCACCCTACACAAGCCAGCGCCGCCCCCATTCTCATTGGTTTCTTCCGCCCTGAACGCCACAACCCGCAGCCAACTGCTCCTTCTCTTCTTCGTCTCCTTCTTCTTCTTCTTCTATCAACCCGCAACCGGCCGGCCTTCTCCAGACATCCCCACATGCCGCAGCCTCCTCTCCCCATAGAGCCGCAAGAACCCACATCCCCACAGCCCACGGCAACTGCCTGAACAACCCGCCGGCCTCCTCCCCCTCTCTCAACCTCCCCTCGACCACCTTCGACATTCTGAGGCCAACCCGCCACCTGCCTCAACCCCCACACGCGCCTCGCCGTCCTTCAAGCCGCACAACCCCCACGACCTCAGGCCGAGATCTAATCCTCTGTCCCGAGATCTATTCCTCTGTTCCTTCTCCCTCCCCTGCTTCCCCTGTTTCCACCTCCCTCCGGCAACTTTGAGCCCGTACGCCATTCCCCCTCGACCACTGCCCAGCCCCTTCCCCCTGGTTGCCGAGAGTTCGCCCCTCGACAGCTCTCCGCCAGTCGACCTTGCCTCGCCCCTCCTTCAACCTCCGAGCCCAGGCTTCCCCACTCGAAGCCGCCATGCCGACCCCCGAACCCATCGAGCCCACACCAACGTCTCCGACCTAGTTCCGGCGACCCACAATCACCAAGCCCAGCTCGCCTCCGCCCAGCACTCCCTCAGACCACGCCGCTCCGACCCACTACGACACCCTTCCATAACCCGCCGGTGAGCTCGTCATCCCTTCTCCGCCGCCGTGCACGATCGCCTCCTCCCTCCGCCTGGACCCCTGAAGCCAGGCCGCCGTTCTTCCCCCCTTCGAACGTGCCGCCCGCCTGCAAGAGCTCCGTCGCGTTGACTGCCCTCGTTCCTCCTCTCTTCGAGCCTAGGTCATCAACCTGCAGGAAAGGCAACGAAATGAGTTATCTCACATGAACTGTGAGTGCTTACATCTTTCACCCTATGCTTTATATTTTGTGTTTAATAAGTTCCTCTCTCATCACCGTACCCTGTGGCCTATTAGCTATGAAACTAGCCCATTAAAGTTTTGAATTGAATGCAATTGGACTGGCCTTCATACGAACAGTACTCTACTATAGG
The DNA here is from genome assembly GCA_030789695.1 of Scilla litardierei. Lineage (NCBI taxonomy): Eukaryota > Viridiplantae > Streptophyta > Magnoliopsida > Asparagales > Asparagaceae > Scilla > Scilla litardierei. The sequence goes on from CM061142.1 coordinate 448,089,789, forward strand.
GTGTACAGTACTTTTTATAATAAACATTCGTGTTATATTAAATGTTAGTTAATGTTAGTCAGTAGGCCAAATCTATAATTTTGTCATGTTAGTTGTTAATATTTAGTTGTTATAAGGTTAGTCATATGTGACGCCATTATCAGAATGTTGATATATAAGTTAGTAATCCGTGTACTAATAAACAATGTATTAATAAGCTGTGTAGTCAGATTTAGTATTACTTCATCAGCTAACTACTCTTATAAAAGGCAACCCGTTTACATTTATTAGTTAGGATGTTACATATGAGTTAGTCTGGTTATAGCCCTGAGTTACAATACTTGAATTAGGACCAGAGTATTATTCTTGAGCAAGAGTTAATTGGTTGTGATCCTATTTTTATATCCGATGTCGCAGATTAAACCGCCCCTTCCATTACAATCATCTGGACACCCAAATCGCGTCGCTCCAGGCAAGTGCACTTTTTACATGTCTTACTTTTAATTGATTTGACTTGTGACTTTCTGATATGCAAGTGTGCATTCTTTTACGTGTTTTAAAGTGTTGCTACTTTTTTGTCAAACCGAGAACCACTAATGTTGTGTCATGCCATAATGCCTGTCACGTCGATAACTTAACATGCTTGTATACACTTAATTGAATGGTTATTGATGGAACACATTGAAGGAATGAAATACTTGAAAACGTGAGATTGTAAATTCGTGCGCCCAAGCGGCAAAAATCGTGAAATCGTGATGTCGTGAGAGTCGACTAGGCCGGCTCGTGTTCCGGAAAACTTTTGGGTGGGGTTAGGGTTGAGCGGCCACTGGGCGTATGAAAGGTACTCTCCTCAAGAGCACCACCCGACGCGGTGGGTTAGTGTCAATCACGGTAATCCCCCGTGAGAGGAACGACCTTCTCATCACGACCTAAAGGCGAGAACCCTAGGAGTGAATAGAAACCACGGACGTGAAATTGCAAATTGCCAAGTCTTACTTTATTCCAGCCTGCTTAGAACTGCCATCTTATTTGTTGTATGCACTACAGTTGTCACTTTATCTGCTGTACACAAGACACATGTCACATTATCTGCTGTACACAAGACACTTGTCACATTATCTGCTGCACACATTACACTTGCCACATTATCTGCTGCACACACTACATGCCACCGCTTTTGCACTATGCTTGATGTACTCATGCTTTAACTATTTGTCACTTACATTGTCATGAAATCGATTTTGAAAACCTTGCCGAGGGTCAATTATCATAATTTTCTAAATCTTGCCGAGCGACCCTCGCTAACGTATATTTCTTGTCTTGTGAAATATACGTCAGGTATTAGACAGGTTCACAGAGGAGTTTGCTTAGAGACTAAACAGGTTGATCGGGAGTGCCCTGCTGCTGAGTGTTCCGTCTCTGAGAAGCTTTGTGTCTTCGTATCATTTGTACTTTGTTAATTCTTTCACAACTTGTATGGGCTCTATGACCCTCCTTTATTTCATTCATTGTTGTAACCTATTTCTGAGACTTGAGATTGTAATTAAATAAATTATCTGTGTTGTTTGAGCTGCATGCAAGACCCTGCAGGATGTTATCACACAGACGCATAATGTGCTTAAACCAAGGAGGAAGGAAAAGAAAAAGTATCTCCTTCTTGTTTTAAGCACATGCGGACCTTCGTCGCGTCCTCGCCCCAAGCACAATGGGAAGCGGGGCGTGACAGGTTTTAGTGGTGGCCCATGCAGGTCATGCTATGCAAAACACTCCAAACAACATAGATAGGATTACAATCTTGACTCTCAAGAACACCTCTTTTCGAATTCTCTATCACATCCTTGTTCCCTAAGAAATCCTAGTCTTAAGATTTCTAAACGATAGTTGGCCCAATAAGTCTCCCTTCTCTCACGGTGCCTCTCCTCCCTCGCCCACGCAACACAACCCTCGCCGCCCAACGCTCCTCCTCCGGGCTTCGTCCGACACACCTCCGGAACCGTCCACCACAATATTAGTTCGTCGCATCCTTCAACTCCGAATCCTACACTTGCTTAGTTGTCACTTTAGGACTGATCATTGTTTAGTGAGATCTTTAGCTTGATTGTGGTGTTGTGGTAGTGAAAGTAAATGATAATGGGTGTAAGTATGGTTATGTGTACAGATTCATTATGTGATCTATATGTTAGTATGTATGGCGTGCGCTCGTTTGTATATATGTATGTGATTAGTTATAGGTGTATATATGTATATTGTGTGAATGAGTGTGTTTTACGTATAGTAGGATTATAATATCGTATTGCCCCTATGGGATGATGTATGAGTATGTATATACCAGGAAGTATGCCTAGTCGTATGTTTGTGACTACGTATATATGAATGAATAGTATGCTAGCCCATGTGTGTAAATTACCATGATTGTGTTCCGGTATGTGTATGTACAGGTCCTATATAGAAACAGATAGGCGTGTAGTAGTTAGTATATATAAGTATGTAAAATGAACGTATGTATAAGTGTTTGAAATGTGTGATATATGAGTAGGTATAAGAATATGGATGTATATGGTTTCATTATAATGTATGTATGACTTGGGAAGAATGACATTAGTATCTGAGCCCGCTCAACCATATGTCGGCCTATTTAAGGAAGTCTGAGTACGGACTTGATCCTAAGGTGGGTAGATTTCGATGACCCTAGTACCATGAGTAAGGCGTGTATAAATCTGTGTTAGGTGTAAGGTAATACGTGCATGTATATATGAGTAGTGATATTTATTATAATGTGTATGTGGTAATATGCGGTATGTAAAAGTGACTGTACGATTAAAGTGTTAATTGACTAAGAATGATTGTATTTTTATTAATAGTATGTGACATGTGGTACTATATCAGTGTAGAGTGTGAGTGTATAAGAAGTATGGTATTGTTTTGTGTATTGGTAATATGTGAGTGTGCAGGATGATGGCACACTTACAGCTAGTAAATTGATGTGGTGGTGCTGTATAGTGTCACTATTCACCCGAGTATAATATTGGTTGGATTATAAATGTAGAGTGATACTATATTAAACAAGTTAGGTTAATAAGTAATTAGTTTTGTGTGTATGTGTATAGTTACCACTAATAGCATGAACGTTGATTGGTGTTCCCAGTAGTAATACTATTGGTGTTGATATTGGTATTAGAATACCATTCGGATATGGCATGATGGTTGTTTATGGTGTATGCGTTAGGAGAAGAGAGACGAGCGTTACCCTTACTTTTCCCGGTGTCTTAGCCGATAAGATTCCAAGGACGGAATCATTCTTAAGGTGTGTATGATGTAACGACCGGTTTTCTTCGTTACATTATCCGTATATTTTCTCTCGTGTACTTTTTCGTATCCGTAGTTAGGCGTATTTGTCCCCGTGCGCGTACCAACTTTTTCATGTTAACTATTACTATCATTATTTTATGACACTTAGTTAAATTTTTAGCTTTAATATATTTATTATTATTATTATTATTTTTAAGTATCTCTTATTATATTAACTTAAGCTTTCCAAATTTAAACGTGCCAATTTCTTTTTCCCATACTCATTTGTATTACTAATAATCCTGAAATAGTTATTTTCAAATCTCTATATAATTAGTTAAACTTTTTTCAAAATTCAAATTTCAAAACTTAAAATTTCAAAATTCAAAATACTAGTTTCAAAATCTTTTTAGACTGTTTCGAATGAAACTTTCCCTATTTAAAGATTCATTTAAACCCCCCTTAATTAGCTAATATTTCCTTAAATATACCTATTAACTAGAATCCCATTAATGATATTCAAATCCCAATTATATTTCAAATAAATTCCTCCTTAGCCTACCTATTAAACCCTAGCTATTTTGGAAACTCTAGGCCGAACCCAATTGACAGTCACGCACGCAACATAGTAAAAAGAAAAAAAAAGTGAACCTAATGCTTAAGACCCTAAACAAATGCTCACGAGCTGCTGCCCTCTGTCCAACCCACATCACACAAATGAGAACCTAGGCTATTTCTTTGCTTATAATTGAACCCTATCTCTTTCACGAGATGTCCCCGCCCTACACTCATATGCATTACAAACTTATATTTAAAAACCCTTTAAACCTTGGGCCTTCACGTGCTGTGCTTCCCCTAGGCTACTACTTACTATTTTAGTAACCCTTGATTCTGTTTCTCCCATCACAACCTACTACATTCTATTATTTAAAAACCCTGGGGGCCTTTTAATCAGCACCCTACCTCTATTGTTTACAAAACTCAACCCTTCACGTGGGCTCCCTCAACCCTACATATAAAGAAGGAAACCTGAGTTTTTACTCAACCCGATGAACCTACATGAAACATAGCCTCTTATTAAAACCCAACCCAAGACCAAAACAATCACAGGGCTACCCTACATCAAGCTACCCTATTACAACCAAGCCTACAAATATTAAAACCTACCCTATATACAACCCAGAAGAACCCTAGGGGTTTCTTTCTTCACCCTACACAAGCCAGCGCCGCCCCCATTCTCATTGGTTTCTTCCGCCCTGAACGCCACAACCCGCAGCCAACTGCTCCTTCTCTTCTTCGTCTCCTTCTTCTTCTTCTTCTATCAACCCGCAACCGGCCGGCCTTCTCCAAACATCCCCACAGGCCGCAGCCTCCTCTCCCCATAGAGCCGCAAGAACCCACATCCCCACAGCCCACGGCAACTGCCTGAACAACCCGCCGGCCTCCTCCCCCTCTCTCAACCTCCCCTCGACCACCTTCGACATTCTGAGGCCAACCCGCCACCTGCCTCAACCCCCACACGCGCCTCGCCGTCCTTCAAGCCGCACAACCCCCACGACCTCAGGCCGAGATCTAATCCTCTGTCCCGAGATCTATTCCTCTGTTCCTTCTCCCTCCCCTGCTTCCCCTGTTTCCACCTCCCTCCGGCAACTTTGAGCCCGTACGCCATTCCCCCTCGACCACCGCCCAGCCCCTTCCCCCTGGTTGCCGAGAGTTCGCCCCTCGACAGCTCTCCGCCAGTCGACCTTGCCTCGCCCCTCCTTCAACCTCCGAGCCCAGGCTTCCCCACTCGAAGCCGCCATGCCGACCCCCGAACCCATCGAGCCCACACCAACGTCTCCGACCTAGTTCCGGCGACCCACAATCACCAAGCCCAGCTCGCCTCCGCCCAGCACTCCCTCAGACCACGCCGCTCCGACCCACTGCGACACCCTTCCACAACCCACCGGTGAGCTCGTCATCCCTTCTCCGCCGCCGTGCACGATCGCCTCCTCCCTCCGCCTGGACCCCCGAAGCCAGGCCGCCGTTCTTCCCCCCTTCGAACGTGCCGCCCGCCTGCAAGAGCTCCGCCGCGTCGACTGCCCTCGTTCCTCCTCTCTTCGAGCCTAGGTCATCAACCTGCAGGAAAGGCAACGAAATGAGTTATCTCACATGAACTGTGAGTGCTTACATCTTTCACCCTATGCTTTATATTTTGTGTTTAATAAGTTCCTCTCTCATCACCGTACCCTGTGGCCTATTAGCTATGAAACTAGCCCAGTAAAGTTTTGAATTGAATGCAATTGGACTGGCCTTCATATGAACAGTACTCTACTATAGGGTGTACAGTACTTTTTATAATAAACATTCGTGTTATATTAAATGTTAGTTAATGTTAGTCAGTAGGCCAAATCTATAATTTTGTCATGTTAGTTGTTAATATTTAGTTGTTATAAGGTTAGTCATATGTGACGCCATTATCAGAATGTTGATATATAAGTTAGTAATCCGTGTACTAATAAACAATGTATTAATAAGCTGTGTAGTCAGATTTAGTATTACTTCATCAGCTAACTACTCTTATAAAAGGCAACCCGTTTACATTTATTAGTTAGTATGTTACATATGAGTTAGTCTGGTTATAGCCCTGAGTTACAATACTTGAATTAGGAACAGAGTATTATTCTTGAGCAAGAGTTAATAGGTTGTGATCCTATTTTTATATCCGATGTCGCAGATTAAACCGCCCCTTCCATTACAATCATCTGGACACCCAAATCGCGTCGCTCCAGGCAAGTGCACTTTTTACATGTCTTACTTTTAATTGATTTGACCTGTGACTTTCTGATATGCAAGTGTGCATTCTTTTACGTGTTTTAAAGTGTTGCTATATTTTTGTCAAACCGAGAACCACTAATGTTGTGTCATGCCATAATGCCTGTCACGTCGATAACTTAACATGCTTGTATACACTTAATTGAATGGTTATTGATGGAACACATTGAAGGAATGAAATACTTGAAAACGTGAGATTGTAAATTCGTGCGCCCAAGCGGCAAAAATCGTGAAATCGTGATGTCGTGAGAGTCGACTAGGCCGGCTCGTGTTCCGGAAAATTTTTGGGTGGGGTTAGGGTTGAGCGGCCACTGGGCGTATGAAAGGTACTCTCCTCAAGAGCACCACCCGACGCGGTGGGTTAGTGTCAATCACGGTAATCCCCCGTGAGAGGAACGACCTTCTCATCACGACCTAAAGGCGAGAACCCTAGGAGTGAATAGAAACCACGGACGTGAAATTGCAAATTGCCAAGTCTTACTTTATTCCAGCCTGCTTAGAACTGCCATCTTATTTGTTGTATGCACTACAGTTGTCACTTTATCTGCTGTACACAAGACACATGTCACATTATCTGCTGTACACAAGACACTTGTCACATTATCTGCTGCACACATTACACTTGCCACATTATCTGCTGCACACACTACATGCCACCGCTTTTGCACTATGCTTGATGTACTCATGCTTTAACTATTTGTCACTTACATTGTCATGAAATCGATTTTGAAAACCTTGCCGAGGGTCAATTATCATAATTTTCTAAATCTTGCCGAGCGACCCTCGCTGACGTATATTTCTTGTCTTGTGAACTATACGTCAGGTATTAGACAGGTTCACAGAGGAGTTTGCTTAGAGACTAAACAGGTTGATCGGGAGTGCCCTGCTGCTGAGTGTTCCGTCTCTGAGAAGCTTTGTGTCTTCGTATCATTTGTACTTTGTTAATTCTTTCACAACTTGTATGGGCTCTATGACCCTCCTTTATTTCATTCATTGTTGTAACCTATTTCTGAGACTTGAGATTGTAATTAAATAAATTATCTGTGTTGTTTGAGCTGCATGCAAGACCCTGCAGGATGTTATCACACAGACGCGTAATGTGCTTAAACCAAGGAGGAAGGAAAAGAAAAAGTATCTCCTTCTTGTTTTAAGCACATGCGGACCTTCGTCGCGTCCTCGCCCCAAGCACAATGGGAAGCGGGGCGTGACAATTTGACTTTGTATTTTCTGAGCTAATGAATGCGTCACAAATACGAGTTTGGCTATATTTTGTCTGAACAGATCCATTATCGGCATCAAGCCAAGGGGCCGACCCCTTACCATTGAACGACCAGCGATTGTCGTCAGCCGTAAGCCGTGGACTATTAGCCACGGATGAATCTGTGGTTGACAGTTAACTATCGATCACGGATCATCTGTAGTAGAGGAGATCTTTGTTGACCAAGTTGGCCAACTAACTAGGTCACACTTTTAATTTTGATGATGACAAACAAGTCATGTGGAACTAACGTATTCATTAAGTGATTTTAGAGCAAATTATTCAAAAGAAATTGTTTATGCAAAAAGAATTATGTGTGGATAATTAATTGTGCAAATAATTTTCAAAAGACTCCTACATCATCCACGCTTTACCAAGATCCAATGTCTCATGAAGATTGAAAATTTGATTGGTCAAATATTGGATTTAAAAGGAGCTTTATCTAATGAGGATTCCATTTTCAATAGGATTTGACCTAGTCAAAGATTAAAGATTTGATTGGATTCAAAAAAAAGTTTGAGTTCTCCAAGGAGATTGGGACGACCACTTAAGTCCTAGTGCAAAAGAAATTCAAAGGAGTTCTACTTTAATAATTATCCATGAAACGTGAAGATTTGATTGAAGATTTGATTGAAGATTTGGTTGAAGATTTGAAAACCAAGTGTTCTAATTGAAGAGAAAATCACATCTCTATAAAAGGAGAAGACCCCTCACTTAGAGAAGGATCACATTGCATCCCATTGAGCCAAAATATTCAGAGATTAGCCATCCTCCTCCCAAGGCTAAATTTCTCTCTTCCAAGTTTTATAGAGATCATTAAATTCGCAGGAGGAAGAAGAAGAAGCTCAACGGACGACACAGAAAAGTGAAAACTTTTGATCCAGAACTTCGATTGACGAACCGTTTGTGCCAAGACGACCACAACTTCATGATCTATGTAACGGTGATATTTATCTTCTGATCAGCCAGTAAGCACTGATCCAGATTTGGTAGTTTGTACAGTCCCTGCAGATTTCACATTTGCGCAACGAACTTTAGAGGAGCATAACTTTTGATCTAAATGTCGGATTGGCGAACCGTTTACTCCCATATGACCATGATCTCACACACTACATTACGGTATATTCTAGTTTTTATTTCATTATTAAATCAGTTTGATTTTATTTTTGTGCAGTTGTATTGAGAGAATAGATTCACCCAGAAACTATCGTTGAGCGTTATATTCTTGGACGCTATTTTGTATGATTCGATCACCACCCGCAAGAGTGATCAAGTTGGTTACCTTTTTCTTATAAAAGGGGTGAAATCCTCATAGGTTTTGGGGTCAGAGTATAATCAGGGAGCCTATACGAGGAGCCACTCCATTAAACATATTTGTGCTTACATCTCTGATCTGTGATTGTGTGGTTTGCATTATTCTGATGTGGTTAAATTTTAATTTGTGCCATACACCCTATTCACCTCCCCTTCTAGGGTGTTTTTCATTCTTGCCACTGTAAAATTACTTTGTGTTTTTAATTGTCGGCCACAGAATAGTCTGTGGCTGATAACCATAATTGGACATATATTTGGCTGTGGCCGATATTAAAAATTAAGGATTAATTTGCATCGACTTTTCATGGTGAGAAAAGATCAGCCACAGACGAATCTATGGCTGATAGTTGCCTATCGGCCTTGGATATGTCTGTGGCTAATAATCCATGGCATATATTTTTTTCGACCGGGTACTCCCTGCCACGGCCATTTCTGTGGCCGATAAGCAACTATCGGCCATGGATTCGTCCGTGGCCGAAGAACACTTTTCTACTAGTGTCAATTGATTCATAAAGAATAATATTACTCAAATGAACAGATTAAGAATTGTTACGCGCTTTAGTAGGGGGAGTTCAAATTTGTAAGTATGTTATAATTCTATCTCAACACGTGGTATTTCAATACATGGTATTTTCAAGATGCATATAAAAATGATATATAACACGTGGTATATTGATTAAATTTATTTCATGTTTTGATAAGAACAGTAGGATATTTGCTTCATTGATATCATTTATGATTTGCTAACACGTGATATTATTTATGTTTTACTATAATTTGTAGCGTCACATTTTTGTACTTCATTATGGATGTTTAATATATCCTAAAGGGGAATGAGCATTAAGACTCATATAAAAGAAAAACAATGTTGGATATTATATCAAACCTCTTAGAGATTATTCCGTTACTTAATAAATGTCTGGTTTTTGTGGTAGCTATGCTTACTTAAGTTGATGGATATATATATTGTTTAATGGTTGGTAGAAACTTGAGTTATATATAAGTTAAGTTTTTAGTATTTGAGATGATTAGTCCACTTGAATCTCTTATGTATATATTTCTTTTCATGTGGCACCAATGCTTATGCTTGAATTATTTTTATGCTCATACACATTATTTAATATTCATATTAGATGTTGTGTCATTGTAATTAATGATAGAATCATTCTATGTTTCTATGTATAACACAATATGTTCACACTTCACCTTGCTTGAATTTTTGATTATGCAACTTATTTAGTGAAGTACATTATTATTGATAACATATGTATTGATCCATGTTTATTTACTTGACATTTGTCTCCCATGTTCCAACACACAACATAACACTTGTGTCATACATTTCATTCTTGTTGGGTTGATTTTCTGTTGCTATATGTTGGCATTAGTGGCACTAGATCTGGAGTGTTTTGGTTGAGGAATCTGACCCTGTTCTATACATGCATAAGTCATGTTGTAAGTCATGTCATAACATTGTTCACAACATGTGGTATTTGGAATTCAGTTGCAGAATTTTTGGCTTTAGGTATTTAGATCTGATTTTGCGACTTTGTTCAGATCTATTTTATTCTCCCAGAATCCTGTTGTAATCTTGATGGTTTTTATATTTTTGTGGAAATATCCACTCGAGATTTGTTTAAACTATTTACCCGAAATGGATAAATGGTTCCTTGATTTTTGGGATTACTTGCCCGAAGTGGTTCCTGAATATATGGCGAAAAATCTGCATCAGATTTTATTGAACTATTTACCCAAAACAGTTGCTGAATTGATGGAGGCTGGTTTAAAAGGCACTCATGCGGATGTTACTAGGGTTTATCTCTTTCGTGAAGATTGTTGATCTACATTCGGGGATGAAGGCCGATGGCTACATATGTAGGGATCGAAGGGAGTTTGATGTAGTCGGTTTATGCAAGGGGATCTTGTGGTTTCTACATCCTGGAAAGGAGGCTGACAGCTATGGGAGTAGGGATCAAAGGAAGTTTGATCTAGTCAGTTGTTGCAAGGGGATCTTACAGAGATTTCTCCATTGGGTTGATTAGGATCACCCATTATGGGTTGTATTAAGGGGGAGCTTGTTCCTCCTAATGAGATTACAATATTAGTGATTGTAATCGTTTTGATCTAGTGGAGTAATCTGATTTTTCTGGGCATGGCCGAGCAGATGTTTCTGTGCGCATCGAACTGCGTTACCAAGTTTTGTGTGCTCTTGTGTTTTTCGTATATGTTTTCATATTTATATGATTGAATCATAGGTACTGACATTTCAATTGGTAACAATGCGGGTCACCCGTGTTGCTTTATAGTCAAAGAAGGAGTGATCTTGGGTTATCAGTATGTCAATCATGAATACTAGAGAAGGTGCTTGTGTTATTCGTCCTCCTTTGCTTGAAGGAACCAACTAAACATATTGGAAATCAAGGAAGCTTGCTATTATTAAATTCCTTGATGAAAAAGCTTGGACTGCTGTTGTTGAAGGATGGTATCCTGCTGTTGAAGTTGACAAAGACGGTAATGAAATTCTCAAGGCGGCAAAGGACTAAAGTCAGATTGAAGAACGCATGGCTCTTGGAAATTCTAAATCTGTTAATACTCTCTTTACAGCTGTTAATAAAGAACAATTCAAGCTTATTTCTACGTGTGAATCGGCTAAAGAAGCATGGTACATTCTTCAAACTGTTCATGAAGGAACCAATTCGGTAAGAGTTTCTAAACTTCAAGTTCTTGCCTCACAATTTAAAGAATTGAGAATGGATGATGATGATACCATTGTTGTATTTAATGGAAAACTGAGAGATATTGCCAATTTAGCTTATCAACTTGGAAAAATATATTTAGAGGTAAAGTTGGTTCGTAAAACTCTTAGATCTCTTCATGAACGGTTCTATGCTAAGGTAGCAGCTATTGAGGAATCTAGATATATCTCTATTATGACTCTTGATGAGCTAATGGGATCTCTTCAGACCTATGAGCTAAATCGGAAGCTGAATAAAAGAGACAAAGGAATTGCCTTTAAGATTGATGCTAGAAATGTTTATAAAGATGATGATGAATCTGGTTTAGATGAGGATATAGTTCAGCTAACCAAAAATTTCAGCAGGATGCTCAAGAAAATTGGAAGTAAAGGGCAGAATTTCACGACTTAAAACACTATGCTTCGGCCTGGTGATAATTCTACTGGAAACCTTCAACCGAAATCCAAAGTATGATCAGAAGAAGAGCGAAAAAAGGATTCAGTTTAGAGAGTGTGAAGGGTATGTGCATATTCAGGCTGAATGTGCAAACACTCTGAAGAAACAAAAAGGGAAGTCTTTGACGAGTACCTGGAGTGAAGTTGAGTCAGAGGGTAGTGCTGAAGATGAGGAAATCACTAGTAATTGTGGTACCTTTGCGGCCTCTCTGAAGAATCAATCTGATTACAACACTATCAGTTATGTCAGATCTGATGTTGTAACTTCAGTCATGGCATCTGTTAACAAATCAAACAATGTCAGATCCAGTGTTACAAACATTGTTAATGACATCTACAACTGAATCAAAATTTGAAGTTGACAGCGATGAGGAATTAAGGGAGGATGATATCCGGGTCGCATACTAGATGATGTTTGAAAAATGGATGTAGATCTGTAGCATTAATAAAGTGTTGAAAGAAGTAAATGAAAGATTGATGAAAGAAAAGGGGAAGTCAAGAGCAAATGTATGAAAGAAGAGGAAAACCTTAAAGAGATAGAAAGCAACTTCAGTAATATCCTCCGCATGACAGAGAAAGCGAAAACAACGTTAAACAAGTGGAACTTGGGTAAATCAAAACTGGATGACATTCTGGACATGGGTAAAACCGCATGAGATCGTACTGGAGTGAGCTATCATAGAGGATTTAATTTTAACATTTCTACCACAAAAAGGGTACAAATCATGAAGAAAATTTAGAAAATTAGCCAGCACAAGGGTAATGATGGCAAGGAGAAGTTAATTAAAACTGTCAAAGGTGGAAGTCCAGTGTGTGAATACTGCAGAATTATTGGTCATTCTGTGAAGAATTTCTTTAGTCGTATGTGACACTTCATGGAGGCAAGACAGTAAGCTCTCTCAGCAGGAGAGGGAAAAGGCAATGGGTCAAGAAGACTGAGTTATATAGCATGGTGGCTCATACATCCTTAAAAGCATCTTCAAACAATATGTGATATCATGACAGTGGATGCTCATGGCACATGACAGGTAATAATGAGTTTCTTGATGACTACAAAGTCAATACATGGGGTGCTGTGATATTTGGTAATGGTCAAAGGAGCAATGTTCTTGGTAAAGGTAATCTGAATGTAATTGGACTTCATAAGCTTAAGAATGTGTTGCATGTGGAAGATCTCAAAGCCAATTGATGTGTCCATATTTTACATGTTTTACTCGCATCATTTAATGTCATATTCGCCTACAAACATCATATTTTCATATATTATCGCGCTTCTAACGCTATATTCGAGTTTTGTATAGCTTTTTGGATTTTTAGGAGTTTTGGAGCGAATCAGAGCTATTTTGGGACATGGACACGTCTGGCACGTCCGAGACGTCACTGGAAAATCTCTATGGGAGTTCGCCAAGGAATAGAAGAAGATTGGAGGAGAGGAGGAGAAGAGAACGAGAGATAGCAAAGATTCAGCTCAGTTTCCTGGTGACTCGACCCAGTAGCATCAGCTACTCGGCCGAGCTGGCACGCCGAAATCGCACAGGAAACGGCCCAGACCTACTCGAGCACGCAGACATCCGACTCGACCCGAATCGCACCAAACAGAGGAAGATTTTGAGCTTTTCTCCCAGGCACCCTTGCTCGACCAAGCAGCAAAGTAACTCGACCGAGCAGCTCACCTACTCGACCCGAGTCGTCAAGAAACATAGCAGCATTTTGGAGGGAGTTTTGATCTACTGTAGCTCGACCGAGTAGGGGGATACTCGATCGAGTAGCCTGTACTAGCCAGACGTAGAAGCAGCAGCGGAGCCTGTAACTGACTCGACCAAGCAGGCTCCGCTACTCGGTCGAGTAGCGCAACACGACCAGCCTAGTTGGTTGGCCCAAGTGCCCAGATTTTCTGGGATTTTTTGGGATTGCTACCCTATGTATTTAAGCACGTTTTTAGCTTTATTTTCAGAGAGCAACTTTAGAGAAACACTTACTTTAGTTTTGATTAGGTTTTTTGAGAGTTTGTGCCGTCGCCATTTCTTCTTAAGCAAAGCTTGGATTTTTATTGCTATTTCACACAATGAATCTTATTTTGTTAATTCTCTTTTGGATTGCTATTGCTCCACGATGCGTTGGTAACAATTCTCTACACTTTCTATTGTTTTTGATGTTTTCTATTGCTATGATGAATTCCATTGCATCTTGTAACGGCCTGTTTCTATACGTACGTATTTCGTACATGTTCCTATCAGTAAAATTTATTAGAATTAATGTCTTATGATTTTATTATTAATTTCCATAGCTAGATAGTGTGATCGGACCCCATATTCGTGATCCTCAAGAATTAGCGATCAAATTGGTGTCTTCTTCATAACTTTTGTTTGACGTTGATTGCAAGGGCGAGACCGTATAATCCGATTATCCTAATCAATAATCCTCCAAATCACAAATCTTAGCTACATCGATTTTCTAAATCGGATCGTGATCGTAATAAATCCTTTGTATTAACCAAATCGATCCCTCTTAATCAAATTCCCGATTTGTTCGATCCTCCGAATCGAAACTTAACTCGAAATCTTAACTAAATTTCTTAACCAGATCTAAATTGATAAACCAAAATATCATGACCAAATCACTTAGTATCTTATCTTAAATCCTAATCAAAATATCTTAATCAAATTGTTTTCCAATCAGTTGTAATCAGACATTTCTATAGTCAAATTTAATCTTAACCAAAATCGGCCTTTCTAATTGAAATATCTTAACCGTGGTGATCTCGTAATTAAATCTAACTTAAACCCAAGATCCAGTAGTATCCTAACAGAATATCTCAATGGATTGCACAAATCATATCTAAAACATAAATTAAGATTTAGTATCTTGATTAAAATCATTTTTACTAATTAATTATCTTAAATACATTAATATCCTAACTAATATCATAATATTCTAATGAGTTTCCCTAATCAAGATTTTTAAGTTGATAAGATTTTAAAAGATTAAAACCTGTTATCAATCATATCCTCACGTGCACACGTCCCAGATCTCACGCGGATATCTCTCACTCTCCCTATGATTTACCGCAACACACCCATCTCATCTCCCTATCACCTAGCAACAACAACCCACGTTCACAACATCAACCCTCTCTATCTCGTTTTCTCTCTTCTCTATAAAGTTATGCAATGGTATCATTTTAATAAACCCAAAACCCATCACAGGCCTCCACGAGCAAGCTCTCTCCACTGCCAGCGCCCGTATCCTCCTCCCGCCTCCCTCGTCCCCTCGTCCGACAACTGCCCTTCGCCTCCCCGCAAGCAAACCCCGTGAAAACAACCTCGCAGCGAACCCTCTCGTTATCTCTCTGCCCCTCATACTACAGAACCCACCGGCGACCTCAAATGGCCCCGCCGCCGTCGAAACTAACTCAGCCCTTAGATTGCCCCTCCCCTCACATTTTCAAAACAACTGAAGCCCGATCTTTCCCTCACCTCCCCGTCAGCATCGACCCAAACTCCGTCGACCTTTGCCGTCCGTTTTCCCTTCCTCTGCCCATGTCAACTCCGACCACCACCTTCATGCTCCTCTTCCCTTGCTTCCTCCCTCCGACCTAGTCCTTCGGAAACCCCGCCATCGCCAAAGCTTGCAGCCACCCCTGCCACGCAAACGACACCAGCAAACCCAAGGAAATCACCCAGTTCCCTCCTCCGTTCAAAACAGATCCCTTTGACCTCTGAATGCCCCACGGCAACCTCCCCTCTCCCACATCTCACCGTCGACCACCTGCTTCGAAGCCCAGTGCCTTCTTATCCTTTGTCTGCACCAGCTCCTCCAACTTTGAACGCAGCCGCCACCTTCGACCGTCGGTGCCTCCTCCCCTCTCTACCGTCAGTCCAACCTCCCAGTGCCATCGCCTCTCCCTCCATCTCACGAACAGTCGTCGCCATCCGGAGCTCGTCGCATCACCCTCGAAGCTGAACGCTGCCAACGCTTCGCATTCTCGCCTCGTCGTCGCCGTTCGTCGTTGCGTCGCGTGCACGCATCAAGTGCTCGAAAAGGTAAGTGACTGCTCGTTATATAGATTATTATTATTATTATATAAAGGTAATAGTATATAACATTATGTTATTATATTAAATAAGTGAAGATAAGTTAGTAGTGGTTGTTTTTATGTTACAGCAGTAAGTAACATACGTGATTAGACTGTTTGCTTTTTATGTTACATTAGGCATACAACAAAGGTTATATATGTTAGTAGTAAGATAAGTTGTGTATATAAGTATCTATTATACATTTGACAGTGTTTTTTGAATCCTACAGTTGACTAGGACAATATAAAAGACGGTTGAGATTTGATCATGAAAAATCAACGGTTGAGATGCGTTGATGCAAAAAAATTTTGGGGGGGGGGGGGACAAACTTTGAGTTTTGAGAGAAAAAAATGAGGTGTGGTCAGCTGTAAAGAGAAAGGGTCATTTTTTGGGCTTTCTTTCGATTGGGTATTAGTTTGAACATGGCAAGAATCATTTCTCTTCCCAAAATTGCCATCACCTCAACCCACCAACGCACGACACCCAATGCGACCTCCACACACAGCACGCATGTAGGAAGAACTCCTCGGTTTTTCCACATGTTGCCTCGCCTTCTACATACGCAAAAACCCCAAATCTTCCATCCTTAAGTGTAGATGGGTTCCGCTTCCTCAAGAGCTAGGTCTTTGACAGCATCCGCCATCCTCAAGCGTAAATGGGCATCTTGGATCTGCCATCCTCAAGAGCTAGGGCATTGACAGAATCCGCCATCCTAAAAAACCCCAAGAACTAGGGCAGCCTGGAGAATATTACTGTGTATCTTCCAATAAGGTAAACCTTTTAGCTGCTTATTTTTCATTCTTTCTTTTTCACTTTTCGTTTGATTCCATATTTGTGAAACGTTCTGATGAGATGAAAAGTTGGGTTTTTTGTTTCACATTCCCTTTTTCCTGGCTACGATTCCTATTCATTTATGTTACTTTTTATCATTTTTATAATCTATTTTATTGATCACTTGATGATATTTCACATTGTTGATGTGGTGTGATTCATTGCTTAGAGCTTTGGATGTAATAATATATGAATTGTTTGAAGATGGGGCACACCCGTGAAGAAGAAGTGCAACATTCTTTGAGGTATGTTATAAAAACAGATTTTTAGTTTCCAACTTATTTTTAGAAAATGCATGGAGAAGAAGAAACTCTTGGAGAAGTAGAAGCACCTTAACAAAAGAAAGTGGTATCTGGAAATTTGATCTTGAAAAAAGAAAATTTTGATCTTTATTTTTTAATTGTAAGAAGAAACACATGTATCAAAAAATGTATGTCTTGAAGTTTTGTTCTTAAGTTTTTATCTTAATTTTTCAGTTTATTCTTACGCTGAAAGGATTATCTTATACAAAAAATGTATCAAAAAGTGTTTTTTCTATCTATGATCTTAGTTCTTATCCACATCAAGTGTTTGTTGTAATGGTTCACATAAATCTACATTTGCTAATGTTGGATATAAAGAATTGTTGTACCATGACCCGCAATTAAATTGGCTAATGTTGTAATGCCAGGACCCAGAATTTTTCAGCTTATTGGTGTTAAAAATAGAATTTTTGTATGTAATTATGTTAAACAATGAATCTTTGTTCTGATTTCCTACGAATAAAAATTATGAATCTCACATATTGATTATTCCTACTATCGCAAAGGGTGTAAAAGAGTAGGATGAACTCTGTAACATTAGGATTGGTTTATGCAGATGTTCGATGCATTAAGAAGATTGGAATTTGTATTAAAAATAGAATTCGTTGTATGATTTTTTGTTAAAAATTGAATATTTGTTCTGATTTTCGGTGGCAGCTCGAATGAACGAGATAGAAGGCAAGGAAATCTTCATCACTGTCTAACTTGCAGTATACGAAAGTGAAGGTACAGAAATTGGCTCGAATTAGGATTTTCATTTACTGAGTATTAATTTTTCTTACTTGGATGATGTTGGGGATATGATCATAAACATGGAAACACATTAGCTAATAATTAATTTTCATTAGTTTAGCAGTTTGTGTGTGTGATACGTGTGTGTCATTATTTTAACATGTAAACATGGAAATACAGGCTTTAACAAATAATACATGCTTTTACCTGCTATATACGATTTGTTTATATCCTGCCATATATACTCTCTGTCATATACAGCTGTCATATACAAATCTTGCCATATATATGATTTGTGTGTGTCATTATTTGTTTATATCCTACCATATACACTCTCTGCCATATACAATTTGTTTATCTTCTGCCATATACACTCTCTGTCATATACAATATGTTTATATCCTGCCATATACACTCCCACCATATACACTCTCTGCCATATACAAATCATGCCAAATATATGAAGGTGTAATTATTGTATTAAAAGTAGTTTTTTTCTTTTTTTATCGTAATAAACTTGGAAAGATTCTGATTGTATACGCATATCATTGATCCATATATAGTTCTTTGTTATCATTACAACATTAATCTAAGCCACTCTCTGGGCTGGGGAGAAAGTGAGTCTTTTAATCATATCTTGATGCGGGTTTTTCATATTTGATTGTTCAGAACAAGATGCACTTTCAATTGTAGCTGTTAGATCTTTTAATTTGCAATTATAAGGCAATGCTTAACTTCGACCTTATTAAAACAATCATAAATTGCTTAATGATGTTTAGCATTGATGTAGAGCATTGATTTTCATTTGCTTAGTATTTATTTTTCTTAGCTAGATGATGTTGAGGATATGATCATAAACATAGAAATACATAAGCTGAGCCTTAATTTTCATTAATTTAACAATTTTTGTGTGTGTGAAGAGATTTGTGTGTGCCATTATTGTAACATGAAATATAGGCTTTAACAAATAATACAGGCTTTTAACTGCCATATACAATTTGTTTATATCCTGCCATATATACTCAGTCATATACAAATATTGCCATATATATGATTTGTGTGTATCATTATTTGTTTGTATCAGACCATATACACTCTCTGCCATATAAAACTTGTATATATACTGCCATATACACACTCTGCCATATATAATATGTTTATATCCTGCCATATACACTCCTACCATATACACTCTCTGCCATATACAAATCATGCCATATATATGAAGGTGTAATTATTGTATTTAAAGTAGTTTTTTTATCGTAATAAACATGAAAAGATTCTGAATTGAATCCACATACCATTGATCCCTATGTGGTTATTTGCTATCATTACAATATTTATCCAGGTCACTCTCTGTGCTAGGGAAAAAGTAAGTCTTTTGATCATATTTTTTTGCGGGTTCTTCGTATTTGATTGTTCAAAATAAGATGCACTTTCAATTGTAGCTGTTAGATCTTTTAATTTTCAATTATATGGTAATGCTTAACTTCGACCTTATTTAAACAACCATAAATTGGATAATGATGTTGAGCATTGATGCAGAGCAGTGATTTTCATTTCCTGAGTATTAATTTTTCTTTGCTGTATGATGTTTGGGATATGATCATAAACATGGAAACACGTTAGCTGAGCATTAATTTTCATTAATTTAATAATTTGTGTGTGTATGTTATTTGTGTGTGTTATTTTTTTAACATGGAAACATGGAAATACATGCTTTAACAAATAATACAGGCTTTTACCTGCCATATACAATTTGTTAATATCCTGCCATATACACTCTCTGCCATATACAAATCTTGTCATATATATGATTTGTGTGTGTCATTATTTGTTTATATCCTATCATATACACTCTCTGCCATATACAATTTGTTTATATCCTGCCACATACACTCTCTGCCATATACAATATGTTTATATCCTGCAATATACACTCCTACCGTATATACTCTCTGCCATATACAAATCATGTCAAATTTTGTTCAGTTTACTCAATTTGGCATGTTCACTATATATATGCAAGCTGGAATCTCTATAATTCTTCTTACATATAGACATTCTCTCTTCTGTTTATAACATCAGCAAGACCCTGTTAAACTGCACTATGCAATAAGGCATTGAGAATGTTGATATAATGTGATCATGTGAATGACAAAATGTCAATGGTTTATCGAGGGGATTTGTTTTCTTATAAGGTCTAGCTTATTGGCTAATGTTGTAATGCCAGGACCCACAAATTTGATCATGTGAAGTTTATCCATTTTATTACCCAGCACGCTTTTTATTGGGTGTTTTTCTTCTATCCGTATGTGTTGTGTTTTCTTAGGAACAGTTTATCATTCGTGTTGTTTGTTCTTGCCAATAACAAACATTTTCTGCACACCAATTTCACAGTATTTACATCAATGAATTCCTATTGTTTGCTGCACACCAATTCTAATTTGTGAAAAACAATAGGAATTTTTTATTCTAATTTTCCAATTTGTGAATTCATTTGCTGCACACCAATTTCACAGTATTTACATCAATCTTTACAAAAACTGCACACCAATTTGTTGCACACCATTTGGTATATTTGGATTGCAATTTTCCAATTTCACAGTATTTATGTATCAACATATGTTCATGATTAATTCATATATGTTTACTGCTAAAATCCATATATGTTCACTGTTAACACATTTCTGTTGCCGTTTTTGTTTTGCATGGGAGATTAATACATACTGACTACAAACACTTTGAGTCATCAATTGGAGAGAACAAAGTCCATTGAAAAGAAAAACCCACGCATCTATATTGGAGGTTAGTAGTTTTTTTGGTTCAAGTAAAAATATTGTCCTTGATGCTGCTCTTAGACTTTGCATTGAGCCAACTGCTTTTGATCTTGCTATTTTTATATTGACAGTGAACATATGTATATGTTGTTCTTGCAAAAATATAGAATTTGTTGTTCTTGCATCATTTGGGTTTTTGGGATTTGTTGTTCTCGCAACTTAAATTCTTTTTATGTGGGAAATTAAGTGTTTTTAGATGTACCAAAAATCCACATATGTAACAGTTCACTATATGTTCATATGTACCAAAAATTCATAAATGTTCATGGTTAAAATCCATATATGTTCACTGCAAAAATTTGTTGTTGACAGTGAACATATGTATTTGTTGTTCTTGCAAAATTTAGAATTTTTTGTTCTTGCATCATTTGGGTTTTTGGAATTTGTTGTTCTAGCAACTTAAATTCTTTTTCTGTGGGAAATTAAGTGTTTGCAGATGTACCAAAAATCCACATATGTAATAGTTCACTATTTGTACATTTGTACCAAAAATTTATTAATGTTCACTGTTAAAATCCATGTATGTTCATTGTTAACACATATGCCTATATATGTTCATAGGAACTGTTACAATCCATTTACTTAGTGAACTGTTAATATATGTTCGCTGTCAATATATGTTCATTTGTACCTTTTGTTCAGTGAACTTTTTTTACACATGTGTCAATGAAATTTATAAAAAGTTTTATGTTGTCAATTTCCCCAAGAGAGCAGCATTTCCACTACGATTTTATGTTGTGTCATTAAGAAATTAAAAAGAGAGAAAGAGATTAAAGAGAATGAGAATGTTTGTTCACTTAAATTATCTCTTTCACATAATTACTCTTTGCTTTGCAGGGGAGATTAAAAAGGACCAAACACTTTCGGCTTTATGCAAAAATTCGGGGTCAACTTTATTTAATTTATTAATTGGAGAGAACAAAGTCCATTGAAGCAAATTGAATGAGGTTAGCAGTTTTTTTTTGGTTCAAGTAAAAATATTGTCCCCTTGATTCTGCTCTCAGACTTTGCATTGAGCCAACTACTTTTGATCTATGTCCAATCATTTACATATTTAATTAATGAGATTAAATTCTTTCAAATCATCTAAAGAACTTAAGCGAGCAAAAGAAGGTGCGAGCAAAATAAACCCTTTTTCTGATATTTGGATTGATGATGTAATGTGTATTGATGGAAGCTAAAAAGGAAGGCCCCCCAGGTTGCTGTAAGGTAAAAAGGGGAGTTTCCTTGATTTTTTTCTGTTTGCTGCTATATTTTGCTCTAGAATTTCTTTTTGGTAGCAATCAAATCTAGCATGTCATCAGGTATATCAACTAAAAGAAGATTGAAGCAAAGGCAGATGACAAACATTGTAGTGATCAAATGTCTCCTCAAGAACAAATTGAGTGATAAATTAGCATCACTTGACTTTGCAACTGACATTATTTCATTGTTATCTCATTTTACAGACACAAATGTTTCCATGGCTTTGGGTGGGGTCTATACATGAGAATTCTTGACATTTTAGACTTGCTATTCTTCTTTCACAATGTATCACTTTGATCTCTACGGTGGATACTGAAACTTTAATAAAATGCCAACTGCATATACACATTTTGAAGATCGTGTGCATTTATTTCATGACCGCAATTTCTAATGTAACATTTATTTTGTTCCTTTTCCTTTATAGGCACAAGCAGAAGGCCTGATGAATGTGATTCATGTCAAAGAGAGAGAACTTGCAAGATTAAATGGGTCTAGGAGAATCGATGATGGAGATCCGACATAATCGCTGATCTAAGCACAGATTACTCCTTGGAGGCATCCTCTCGACGACTTGGGACTTACGCTAGAGGCAGAAACGAGGGCCAACAGAGGCTCATGCTTCTGAGATCTGCATTTTTTCTTTATGTTTTCATAATTCATATAATCGTTTTAATCAAAATCTCATTCTGATTTTTATTCCACAATGGTTTTGTATATGGGTGGAAGCAGCTGCATCACAAACACATATTAAGGCAACATAGCCAAAGTTGTAAATTGCTTTTTCTGTTTCCTACATTTTGCTCCAGATTTCTTTCCAAATAGCAAACGTTTCAATTTTTGGTAGCAATCGAAGACGGGAAAGTGCAAAAGAATCAAAGACCGGAAGGAAAAACTCATTTTGTTAATGCTCTTTCTGTTGAAAAACTAATTTATGAAAAACTAATTTATGAAAAACTAATCAGCATGAGCACAGATCATTTGGTTTAAGTGCTCCTTTAGTTTTATTAATATTATTTGGTTTAAGTGCTCTGTTGTTGATGATATCTCTGTTGCTGCAACATTTTGGTTTAAATGCTCTCTGTTGATGCTCTATTTGAAATTAGATTGCATCGTTATTTTTATTTAAGTTCTTATACTCGAGTTTTGTTCTGCTTTTTGGTTGAAATTGTGTAAGTGGATTACTAAACAAAAATTGTATGTGTTTAAATGTTAATTTTTTCTTTAAAGTATATGAAATTGTAATGTGTTGGAGATATGTTGAGTTGAGGCTAAGTTTGGTTTGGTTTTGTAATGCTTCATATTGCGTAGCTGTGAGTTGTATATTTTATATATTTTTTTCCGAAATTTGTGATATGGACAGCAAATGATGCTTTATTTACTGGTATGCCTTTTAAAGAAATTAAATCTACTTAAGAAAAGAAGAAATTGGCCCATCTCTTTCCTGCAAAGGGCCTAAAACATATCATAATATTGGAGCTGACTTTTATTACGTAGGAGCATCGTGCATTTTTTGAATGTCTTATTTCTACTTCAATATGTTACCATGCGTTTACTAAGGCATGTCTTGAGTGAATTATAGTCTGATCTAGCGAAGTTTGAACATGCATATTGTATAAAAGTTTCAATGTACCTCAGACAACACATTGAACATTAATTGGAAATATCACAGAACCATGGATTGTGTAAGGGTAAAGTTGCAAATCATTCTTCTTTGAAAACCCATTAACAAGTTATAGAGCAATGTGAATATTCGATCGCCTTTTGTTTTTTAATTATTATCTTCATCATAGAAAAATTTTTCTAAACAATCGAGGGGGAAGAGGAACTAAATTTGCTAAAATTTTTGGAAGAACTAAATATTGGGGTGCTAAAATTTTTGTGTGAAACTAAATAAACAATAAGGGCAACAAAATTCTCTGGGGAAAACTAGATTTTGAGGGGAACTAAATTCTCTGAGGAGAACTAAATTTTGTGGAGATTAAGACTTTGAGGGGGACCTAATAATTATTGCATTTTAATTATTGTTGTTCGTTTAAAATTAGGGGGACCAAGATTTTGGGGGGAGAAATTTTAAATGCACCGTGCCCTTGGGGCACGGGTTATGACTAGTTATTATATATATGTGATATATTAATTTAGTAGTTTTTATATTATCTATTGAGTTGAGCACTTTGAGTCTGATACGGGAAATTTGTTAATACAGATGTAACTGTGTCTCATGTTACGATCGCCCAGGCACCCAAAATCGCATCGCTTCAGGCAAGTACTTATCACCTACCAATTTTAAAGTATAAAATGTTCTGTCATCTTTAAAAATGTACATAGAATACTTTTGCTGCTTGTGGTACTATTATATGTGTTACCTCATCTCTAAATTGTTCTCCTAATGAATTGTGATATTGGGCCTTCGGGCATATACGGACTATTGGGCCTTCGGGCATACATTGAACTGAACAGACACACATGGACACTTTGGAGTGGGGTAGTCCATTGTAGCAGAGTGCGGAATTTGGGATTTCACCCCACCGATAAATTCGACCGTCGCCCGGATGGGGTCGGTGAGTACAGAGCCACAGGTAGCTCCCTTGGTTTGGGTGTAATTGTTGTTTCTTCCGCCCTCAGACAATGGGGTTTTCACTAGATAGGAACTTGAATGATGCACTCTTTTTACCCCTGCTATTGAGAATTGTGTAATCTGCTAGCTTTTCTTACCATACTCATATACAACTGCCATGCTTGTTACTCTGTACACTACGCTTTGCCTGTTAACTACTTTGCACATCATACTTGCCATGCTTACCACTTGTATACCACACTTTGCCATGTTTACTATATGCACTACACCATTGTCATGTTCGCTACTTTGCGCACTACACTTGCCGGTTCACTACCTTGCACACTACATATTGCATGCTCACTACTTTGTGCACCACACCTTGCTATACTTGCACATTTTCTTACGTTACTCATGCCTTACCCTATTGCAATTATATTGTTCTACTCATTTCAAAGCTTTGTAAACCATATTATTATCTTGCAGAGGGTTCATTTTTCTAACGTTAAATCTTGCCGAGCGACCCTCGCTGACGTATATTTTCCTGTTGTTTATCTTATGAAATATACGTCATGTTCTGAGACAGATTTTGCAAAGGAGCATACCCCGAGGCTGAGCTAGCTGACCAGGTGTACCAAGACACTGAGTTCTGCCTGGGAAACGACGTGCCTTCGCAACACCACTAAAGTTTAATATCTGTGTTAATTGTATTCAGGTGTAATTCTGTTCGTATGATTGTTGTAATGGCCATGCTAGGCCTTAACTCATTTGTGCACATATGATATGGACTTGAAGATGTAATAATGATATTTGTGTTGTTCTGATTTTCACAAGCAAGAATCTACTGAGCTTAACACACAGATGCTTATTGTGCTTAAGTCAAGTAGGAAAGGAAAAAGGTACTTCTTCTTTGCTTTAAGTACATGCGGACCCGCTCGCATCCTCGCTCCAAAAGTACAATT
The DNA here is from genome assembly GCA_030789695.1 of Scilla litardierei. Taxonomy (NCBI): domain Eukaryota; kingdom Viridiplantae; phylum Streptophyta; class Magnoliopsida; order Asparagales; family Asparagaceae; genus Scilla; species Scilla litardierei. The sequence goes on from CM061142.1 coordinate 448,115,174, forward strand.
GGAAGCGGGGTATGACAGGTTTTAGTGGTGGTCCATGCAGGTCTGCATTCTACGAAATACTCGAAACAATATGAATGTCATTATTAGCTAGATTGTCTGGATAAATCTTGTATACAAATGTTTACTTTGTTTTCTCTTGCAGCATGGTAGGGGGACCCTACACTCGGAACGGAAAGGGAACCAATGGAAGTAGCGGTCCCGACATCCGTGAACTCATGGGTGTCATGAGTGGGATGTTGGAAATTCAACAGCAGCTGATTCATTAAGGACAACAGCCTGCATCACCTACACCGCCTCCTCTTCGAGCTGAACCTGGGACCAAGCAGTTTCAGGAATTGAACCCGAAGAGTTTCTCTAGAACGGAAGGCCCACTGGAAGCATAAGAATGGGCACGAAGCACGAAAGACGACTTGAGCCTTTCCCGCATCGACTAGTTAGGCTGGGTAGAAGTTGCCAAGAAATAGCTGGCTGGTAATGCCCGGAATTGGTGGGATACTGAGGAAGCACGTCTAGATAAACATATTAACTGAACCATCTTCTGAGAGCGCTTCGATGCTCAATACTTCCCCAGATCGACAAAGAGAGAGCTCCAGCAACGTTTCGTCAGCCTGGAGCAAGGTAATCGGTTCGCTCCACATCTGGTCGAAGACCCCGAAGATTGTCTGTATCAGTTTCTCTAGGATCTGGACCTGGATTTTCATGCTTCGATGTCTTCGATGAATCTGACTACACACGAAATGTATTGGATACTGTTAGGAAGCATGAGCTCATTATGAAGCAGAAGAAGGTACTACAGACTGAAGGAAGCAAGCGCCCGATGGAACCAACCAGGAATGATCTCCGACCGACTCAGACCACCAATTTCAAGAGTGCAACAACCTCGGTCAACTCCCGATCTACAATGATGTGTCACCACTGTAACCGAATGGGACATGTCATGAAGGATTACCGTGTGCTGTTGAACCAGTATTTAGTGTGCGGGGCACCTAACCATATCGTAAGGAACTGCCCTCGTCGCACTAACAATCTAGCAACCCAGACTATGGTAGCGTCAGGACCAACCTAACAGGGACCACCTCAGGCTTCTCAGCGTCAAATTCCCCAGCAGGGCATGCCCAAACCCAGCCGGCGTCAAACTTACTCCATGGTCGTCGAGGAATTTAGGGACGACGAGCCAGTGACAAACGATGATGTCTGAATCATGTTCTATCATCACATTTAAATGATTCATAATCATAAATATGCTTATCCTTATTTTGTCACATCTTAGATGTATCTTTTGTTTTTTATTGTTGCTATTTCGTCTATCCGGAGGTTTCTCCATCACTACCTAACTTAAGAAATTCCGAGGACAGAATTTTTATAAGGTGGGTAGGATGTAACAGCCTGTTTCTATACGTACGTTTTTTGTACGTGTTCCTATTAGTAAAATTTATTTGAATTAATGTCTTATGATTTTATTATAAATTTCCATAGCTAGATCATGTGATCGAACCACGTATTCGTGATCCTCACGAATTAGGGATCAAATTGGTAGCTTCTTCATAACTTTTGTTTGACGTTGATTGCAGAGGCGAGACCGTATAATCTGATTATCCTAATCAGTAATCCTCCAAATCGCAAATCTTAGCTACATCGATCTTCTAAATCGGATCGTGATCGTAATAAATTCTATGTATTAACCAAATCGATCCCTTCTAATCAAATTCCCGATTTGGTCCATCCTCCGAATCGAAACTTAACTCGAAATCTTAACTAATTTTTTTAACCAGATCTAAATTGATAAACCAAAATATCATGACCAAACCACTTAGTATCTTATCTTAAATCCTAATCAAAATATCTTAATCAAATTGATTTCCAATCAGTTGTAATCAGACATTTCTATAGTCAAATTTAATCTTAACCAAAATCGGCCTTTCTAATTGAAATATCTTAACCGTGGTGATCTCGTAATCAAATCTAACTTAAACCTCAGATCCAGTATTATCCTAACAGAATATCTTAATGGATTGCACAAATCATATCTAAAACATAAATTAAGATTTAGTATCTTGATTAAAATCATTTTTACTAATTAATTATCTTAAATACATTTAATATCCTAACTAATATCGTAATATTCTAATGATTTTCCCTAATCAAGATTTTTAAGTTAATAAGATTTTAAAAGATTTAAAACCTGTTATTAATCCTATCCTCACGTGCACACGTCCCCGATCTCACGCGGATATCTCTCACTCTCCCTATGATTTACCGCAACACACCCATCTCATCTCCCTATCACCTAGCAACAACAACCCACGTTCACAACATCAACCCTCTCTATCTCGTTTTCTCTCTTCTCTATAAAGCCATGCAATGGCATCATTTTAATAAACCCAAAACCCATCACAGGCTGCCACGAGCAAGATCTCTCCACCGCCAGCGCCCATATCCTCCTCCCGCCTCCCTCGTCCCCTCACCCGACGACCGCCCTTCGTCTCCCTGCTAGCGAACCCCATGCAAACAACCCCGCTAGCGAACCCCGTGCAAACAACCCCGCATCGAACCCTCTCGTTATCTATCTACCAATCACACTACAAAACCCACCGGCGACCTCAACGGGCCCCACCACTGTCGAAACTAACTCTGCCCCTATACCACCGAGACGCCCCTCACATTTTCAAAACAACTGAAGCCCGACCTTTCCCTCACCTCTCCGTCAGCATCGACCCACACTCCGGTGAGCTTTCCCCTCTGTTTCCCTTCCTCCGTCTACGTCAACTCCGAACACCACCTTCACGCACCTCTTCCCTCACTTCCTCCCTCCGACCTAGTCCTCTGGCAACCCCTCCATCACCAAAGCTCACAGCCACCCTCTCACCCAAACGACGCCAGCGAATTCCAAGGAAATCACCCAGTTCCCTCCTCCGTTCAAAACAGATCCCTCCGACCTCCAAACGCCCCACGACAACCTCCCCTCTCCCACATCTCACCTCAACCACCTGCTTCGAAGCCCAGTGCCTTTCTATCCTTCGTCCGCCCCAGCTCCTCCGACTTCGAACACAGCCGCCACCTTCAACCGTCGGTGCATCCTCCCCTCTCTACCGTCAGTCCAACCTCCCAGTGCCATTGCCTCTCCCTCCGTCTCATGAACAGTCGTAGCCGTTCGGAGCTCGCCGCACCACCCTCGAAGCCGAACGTCGCCAACGCTTCATGTCCCCACCTCGCTGTCACCGTTCATTGTTGCGTCGTGTGCATGCGTCGTGTGCTCGAAAAGGTAAGTGACTGCTCGCTATATACGTTATTATTATTATATAAATGTAACAGTATATAACATTATGTTATTATATTAAATAAGTGAAGATAAGTTAGTAGTGGTTGTTTTTATGTTACAGTAGTAAGTAATATACGTGATGAGACTGTTTGCTTGTTATGTTACATTAGGCATACAACAAAGGTTATATATGTTAGTAGTAAGATAAGTTGTGTATATAAGTATTATTATATATATGTGATATATTAATTTAGTTAGTTTTTATATTATCTATTGAGTTAAGCACTTTGAGCCTGATACGGGAAATCTGTTAACAAATATGTAATCGTGTATCACGTTACGATCGCGTAGGCACCCAAAATCGCATCCCTTCGGGCAAGTACTTATCACCTACCAATTTTAAAGTATAAAATGTTCTGTCATCTTTAAAAATGTACATAGAATACTTTTGCTGCTTGTGGTACTATTATATGTGTTACCTCATCTCTGAATTGTTCTCCTAATGAATTGTGATATTGGGCATTCGAGCATATACGGACTATTGAGCCTTCGGGCATACATTGAACTGAACAGACACACATTGACACTTTGGGGTGGGGTAGTCCATTGTAGTAGAGTGTGGAATTCTGGATTTCACTCCACCGGTAAATTCGACCGTCGCCCGGATGGGGTCGGTGAGTACAGAGCCACGTGTAGCTCCCGGTGGTTTGGGTGTAATTGTTGTTTCTTCCGCCCTCAATTAATGGGCTTGTCACTAAATAGGAACTTGAATGATGCACTCTTTTTAACCCTACTATTGAGAATTGTGTAATCTGCTGGCTTTTCTTACCATGCTCATATACAATTGCCATGATCGTTACTTTGTACACTACACTATGCCTACTAATTACTTTGCACATCATACTTGCCATGCTCACCACTTGTATACCATACTTTGTCATGTTTACTGTACGCACTACACCATTGTCATGTTGGCTAATTTTCGCACTACACTTGCCTGCTCACTACCTTGCACACTACACTTTGCATGCTCACTACTTTTTATACCACACCTTGCAATACTCGCACGTTTTCTTACGTTACTCATGCCTTACCCTATTGCAATTACATTGTGCTACTCATTTCAAAGCTTTGTAAATCATATTATTATCTTGCCGAGGGTCTATTTTTCTAACGTTTTATCTTGCCAAGTGACCTTCGCTGACGTATATTTCAATGTAGTTTATCTTGTGAAATATACGTTAGGTTCTGAGACAGATTTTGTAGAGGAGCATACCACAGGGCTGAGCTATCTGACCAGGTGTACTAAGATTGTCACGCTCCGCTTCCCAAAATGGACGGAAGCGAAACGTGACGAGGCCCGCTTAGGCCAGAGCTTTAGAAACTCGGACCCAATAAGCGTCTGTAGATGTACCATTTAAAAAGATTTTCAGGTTCTTGCATTAATATAGTTTGAAACAACAGAAAGTACGGAAAGGAAGATGCATTCATTAAATTAGAGATATAATATCCAACAAGTACAAAGTCTAAAAAGAAGCCTAAGCGTGGCAACAAACTATCTAAGAGAAAACTGAAAGTAGTAACCTCTGAAAGTGGCGACTAAAAGACCTCAAGGTCTGATCCTCGTCAGGCACGAACTCTGGATCAACGTCCTCGAATCCTCGTACTCCAGTGAGTCTGCCTCATCCACAAACTCTGGCTGAGCACCTGGCGTACAGCACCCAAGAGAAAAGGAACTGTACGTCAGGTAAAGTCTACAAGAAGGGTTAAACTTTACTGCAAGTGTACCAAACTTTAAACAACGGTCTACTGGTTGATTAGCATGCTGAGGTTCTATTACACAACAGTTTACTGGTTGATTAGCATGCTGAGGTTATAACTGAGTAACAAACAGAAGTGACGTAGCAGGAAAGTAAAGCGCAACAAGTAGTAGTCGTAGCGTGTGCCACCAACTACGGGACTAACCTACAGGTGTCAAGACAAGTCGGGACGTGACGGAAACAAGGCAAGACAAGACAAGTGAGACACGAAAGGGTTCACGCCTTACGGTTCGAGGGGGATCAGACCCTCTTACCGTGCGCACGCTCAACCCAACCCCAAACCCCAAGACATGACAGGACATGACAAGACACCAGTACAAGGGATCACTCGCTCTAGCTTGGCGAGTGCCCTATTGCCCGCAGGCTGAGAATCAGTACTAGGGATCACTCTCTCTAGCTTGGAGAGTGCCCTATTGCCCTCGGGCTGTGTATCACTACAAGGGATCACTCTCTCTAACTTAGAGAGTGCCCTATTGCCCGCAGGCTGTGAATCAGTACAAGGGATCACTCGGAGAGTGCCCTATTGCCCAGCGGGCTGTGCAAGACGGGACGGGACGTGACAAGACAGGAAGTGTTATTCTAGGGTGTCCACACACACGCACACACATGATAGCCCTACAGCATCAAAGTTGTTGTTGTCAGGCTCAGACTTCGTCGTCAAGTCTGAGCCGTCAGGAGTCGTCCCGGACGCTATCATTTCATGTCCGGTTCTTTACATTCACAGTCTAACAGTTCTAGCAATCTAAGACCAAAGCACGGTCAAAAACGCAAGTGGGTACACTTGCCTGCGATAGCGAGTGTGTCGTCCTCTCGAAGCGTCTCGTCCAAGCGTCTCGTCCAGGCGTCTCGTCTGCGGTAGTCCGTCTGAAACATCGCCACGGCGACGGTGTCAGGTCTCAAATTCATCACATCCTATTAGGGTTCATTTCTAGGTTGTCGGGACTACCCTAATCGTCAAAGTCACAATTTTGATGTTCATCCCTATTCGACGATTCTATCCTATGTGCACAGTCAAAAAGTTCGTTCGTCGATATTCTAGATTTGCACAACGTTTTAAAAGAGCGAAAAGTAAATTTAATTCCAATTTGTCGGTTTTTAGTTTAGGGTTCGATTCGCTACGGTGGTGGTTTCTACGAGTTAGGGGAAAAACCAACCTGAATGATGATTTACCGTGAATCGGGCGTCGGGTCTGAAACAGTGGCGGTGCTCGTGTCCCCGACAGCGGGTAGCGCAGTGAAGGTCGTCTTGAGCTCGCCTCAGGATCGTAACGGCTGCGGGTACGGTGTCGAGATTGCGTCGGTTACGGGTAGCGCAACGAAACGTCTCAGGCAACGGTAACGGTAACGGATCACGATGCCGGAAGATCGTGAGCACTGCGGCGTGAACGGCTATGGTTGACGTTGTAAGTTACGTCCCGGCAGCGAACGGAAAGTGTGGGCAGCGAGCTAGGCACTGAACTGCTATTATGACATGATTAATCTGCATCATGGATTTGCTAAAACATCAAGCGAAGGAAAAGACTAATCCTTCTAACCCTAACTTATAACATATGTGCTATAACCTCTAATAGCTTCAAACGCAATAATAAATTAACATGCTTACAAGTTGTAATGTTATGGAATGATAATCATAAATATAATACACTTATTATACTAGTTTACTAATGCCATATATTAGCTAACAAGTTACTAACCATTTATTTAATGTATATATTAGCAAAATTGTTAATTTAACAATAACCAGTATTATTAACCTAGCAGGTATAATACTAATAGCCTTAAGTTGTAAAAATAACTAACAAACATTATATCTGCTTATATGATATAAGCTAGTACATGAAGGTACAACCGTAATATATACATATACCAGCTAGCCATATTAGTTATATAAAGTTATATGCTGGTAAATTAACATACTGAGACAAGAGCTCAAGCACTAAAGTATTGACATTATAAGCTATCTTCTATACAAACCCATTATCATATAATAACTTTCGTTCTGACACTTACGTGTGTGTTGCTGCTCTCGCCACTTGCAACTGGAGATCAGACGGCGAGCGGACGGGGACGGCGAGGGAGGTACCGAGGCGTCGCCAAAGGGGAGATCCGCTCCGGTCGGCAGCGGGGTGGTTGAGGGGCTGCAGCGCACGTGTAGAGAAAGCGATGGCGATGACTCGTCAGTCTTGGGGCTGCCGGCTGCGTGGTTGGAGGGTGGTCTGTGTGGCCTAGGAGGTGGCCGGATCTGTTGTAGGGCTGTCTGTTGATGTGGCCGGAGCAAGAGGTAAAGAGGAAGGGAAATATAGGCCGGACAGTGGCCTACTGGGCGGTGCAGCGACGCAGGAGTGGCTGGAGGCGGCCGCGGGAAGGAGGCCAGGCGTGCGCGGGAGGCTGATGGCAGCAGCTGAGCGCACACGTGAGGGTCGCAGGAGGCTGTCGCTGTGTGTGGGGAGGCCGTGTTGGGTGAGAGGCTGCAAGAGGAGGCTTACTGACGGCGGGATGAGGCGAATGGAGGCCGCGCGAGGAGGGGTGCTGGGTCGCGAAGGAAGAAGAGGAGGAAGGGTAGAGGCGGCTGTAGGGAAGAGGGTAGGGTTAGATGCAAAATCCTAGGACTCTCTCTAGGTTTAATATATAAAGGAAATAGGGGCCCTATAGAGGCTCGTGAGGGTGAAAAATTGTGCAGCAACGGCTGATAGTTTTAGGTCTTATTATTATTATTATTATTATTATTATTATTATTATTATTATTATTATATATAAAGCAAGGTTCAAATGTTGGGTGGAGTGTTGAAAAAGTCTAAAGAAACTTTCGGTTAACCTGAGAGATATCAGGTCTCTACCCATGTAAATTAACCTAAGGCTTTTAGAGTGATTAAGAATTACCATTATGTTTTCAAAGCCCATTACGCAGCATCATTGCACTTGGCATAACACTATTTTATAACTAAGAAATTTGTAATTCGAAAATTCTAACAAGTATTTTTAATAATAATAATAATAATAATGTTATTACGGATTGGCCCCTCGACATCCCAAAAATTGAAAGAAGACACCGGGGCGATCGCGCCTCCGAGAGGATTGTGAATACGGTGTTTGGTCGCACGCTAGGACTACCGAGATCAAAAATATAAATAAGGTACGAAAAATACTCGTATAACTCAAAATACGTGCAAAATCCGAACGGTCGGAAAACGGCCGTTACAAAGATGCTGAGATCCGCCGCTGGGAAACGACGTGCCTTCGCAACGTCGCTAAAGTTTAATATCTATGTTAATTGTATTCAGGTGTAATTCTGTTCGTATGATTGATGTAATGGCCATGCTAGGCCTTAACTGAAGATGTAATAATGATATTTGTGTTGATCTGATTTTCGCAAGCAATAATCTGACGAGCTTAACACACAGACGCTTATTGTGCTTAAGTCAAGAAAGAAAGAAAAAAAGTACTTCTTCTTTGCTTTAAGCACATGTGGACCCGCTTGTTTCCTCGCTCCTAAGTTCAATGGGAAGCGGGGCGTGACACATCTATTGAATCTTTTGTTGTTATTTCTATGATGCGTGAGTAGTTCTATCTAGGTCTAATGGATTAGCCCATGGATTTTAGGATTTAGATGCAAAATTAGGATTTATAGGTTGTGTTGGCATAAAAGGGACGTATTTTGGTTGATCTTGCAAAGTTTGTAGGAGAACTCGTACTGAGATCGTGCCCTTGGTCGGTGAAATTGATTGGCTTAAGGAGTATCCTATAGGCTTAATTCGGGAGTTAGTGGATTCAATTGGGACTCGTGACCATGCCCGGCTCGTGTCTTGATGGGATCCACCGACGAACTATATTACTAATTGACGGCTACTGCCATTGCGTCAATGAGAGCCACCAAAATACATCGAAGCTCTAACCCACGAGAGTGGCATGAGCTGAGATCATTCCGTCCACGAGAGTGGCGTGAATATTGTCGATTCTTAATGCACGTGTCGTATGCGCCTGTCGCAAGAGCGGTGTTAATGCGATACGTTAGATTCATGGTGCTTAGAGCCATGAATTCCACATCTTGGATGCGACAATCCCTATAAAGCCAATGCAAAGTAAGAGTCTTAACCAAGTATCGGCATCCGATGATCCTAGTGGTGAGTCCTAAAGCCCTAGTCTTTATTAATTGTTCACAATCCTAAACAAACAATATCTTGAAACCGACTACTACTTAAAATCTGAGATTTAAAAATGGCCCAAGACAATAACATCTCTACCTTCCCTGTGCTATCGATATCTTTTATACTATTACTTGACACTGTATGCTTGCGTAAAATGCGGGGAATTCGCATTTGAGATACATCTAGCACTTGGCATTCGTGCCATTGCTAGGTGGCTTCTAGGTGTTAAGTCACAGAGCATTAAGTTTTTGGCGCTGTTGTTGGGGAAGGTAACAGTGTTACTTGGATTATTTTTCTATTAACGAATTTGTTAGCAGATCTTATCATCTCTTATCCTTCCATACTTTTTATTCTTTTATTACTTTGCTACTAACTGTATTTTTTTCTGAGTTCTTGTTGTGCATGAACACTTGCCTTGGGGGTTTTGACAAAGAATTATTATTTGACCTCGAGATCGAAAAGACTGCAAGAAGGCTTAGAGCAGAGAAAAGGAGTCAGACTACTATAGATCCAATGGCAGAGGGAAATGCTTTTCCACCACGTAAAGGGTCCATTCTGGACTATGTAAAGCCACACTTTACTGGAGCTTCTTCTGTCTTGAGGCCGCAACTGGCGGCAGTAAGTTTTGAGCTAAAGACTGGATTGATAAATCTGATACTACATGACCCCTTTCACGGGCATCATCACGAAAATCCAACCCACCTCATAGACACATTCGTGGCGAAGTGCGACACGTTTCATGCTAATGACGTGAGTGAAGATGCCATCAAGCTCAGACTATTCCCATTCACTCTGAGAGACAAGGCATCCTATTGGTTACGAGCGTACCCTTCCAATAAATTCACGACTGGGAGCAGTTGGCTACCGCCTTTGTGAACAAGTTTTATCAACCGTCCAAAATGGCGAGGATTCGAGGAGCGATCTCAAATTTTAAGCAACTTCCTCAGGAGTCATTGTAGGAGGCTTGTGATAGATTTAAAGAAGTGCAACATCAATGCCCGCACTCTGGAGTCATGGAGTGGGATCTTGTTCAGAGCTCCTATAATGGGCTCCAACCAAGCACAAAGATGATTATCGACTCCTCTGCTCAAGGAGATATCTTGTATAAGCCATCTGATGAAGCGTTATCTTTGCTAGAGCAAATGGCTGCAAATACTCAGCAGTGGGGCGACAAACGCTCATCTACTAATGGCACCAAGATAAAAATCGTTATCCATCTTGATGATCACATTGAAACTCTTTGCAAACAGGTAGCGAGTATTGAACAAAGATTGGACGCTATTCCAACCACTTCTAGAGCTTCGGCTTATCCCACACATGAAGGCTATGCGAAGCAAGGCTATGCTCCTAATGAAGGACCATACGATGGAGTAGACATGCAAGCTGAGCAGGTACACTTTGTAGCAGGAGAGGGAAGGAATCAATGGCAACATCCAGCGGCGAGAAATCATTCTGTATTTTCTTATGGCAACCCGAATGGAGGATTGTAACCTCCTCGGGACCATAGACCTCCACCACCTCCTCAGTAATAAGGATGCCTCCGTAACAGTACAGGTTTAGGCCATCTGGGTATTACAGACCACATGGGTACAATTACCGTTAACAACAACAATATGCACCAGCGGATCCAAAACCCAATCTCGAGGCAACATTGGACACCTTCTTGAGTGGGCAATCCAAGATAAATGCAAAGAATTCCGCTCATTTCAAGTCTATCAATGATTCCATCGATGAGCGCAAAGGCCAAATGTCCCAATTTATGAAGATGCAAGGGAGATTGCCTTCTCAGCCGGAGCCCAATCCTAAGGCCCAATCAAATGACGTGGTTGCAGTTACCACGAGACGAGGAAAGACTACCGATACCTCCATGGTGCCGGTTTCTAGCAATGTGAGCCGAAAGCCGTCTACTCATGCTCAAGATGAAGATGCTACTACCACTTAAAAGGACAAGGAAAAGGCTACAGAAGAGCCCCATGCTATTGATGAAGGGGAGGCTTCGCCTTCTACTTTGCCTACCACCACTACGGCACCATCGGATGCTAATACTACTTCCAACAATTCTATTCCAAAGGATATTGCTATAGACAAGGCAAATTGACCTCCACCTCCATATCCTCAAAGGTTGGCACTAGCGAAGATGGAGAAGAAATATGCCGAGTTCTCCGAGCTCCTAAAAGGTATCCAACTGAACATCCCCTTTATGGATGCTATCACTGAAATCCCCACATACGCTAAGTTCTTAAAGGATCTCAGTACAAGGAAGATAAGCAAGAAGATGTGAAGCTCTTGGATAATTGCACCTCAGTTATTAAGACCCATCAATCGAAGAAGTTGTCGGATCCTTTCACAGTGCCGTGCTCCGTCGGTGGGACCCATATTAGTAGAGCATTGATCGACTTGGGAGCGAGCATTAGTTTGATGCTGCTCTCTATTTTTAAGAGGCTAAATACCAGGACGGAACTTGAGCCTACTAATACGAGCATTCAATTGGTGGATCACTCTATCACTTATCTGATAGGCATCGCACGTGACATCATCTTGCAGATAGCGCCTGGGCTATGCGTGCCGGTAGATTTTGTTATTATGGACATGCCGGAGAAAGGTAGCTTGCAGATCATATTGGGTCGTAAGTTCATGGTGACAGCTGGAGTCTTGGTTGACATCAAAGAGGGGACGTTATCTCTGAACGTGAGAAATATTGATGTCCAATTCTGCTAGCAAAAACCTATAGGGAACATCCATCGCCGGAAGACGCTAATTACCTTGATCTCTTGGAGGACAAAGCTACTCATGAACATACCATGGAGGAGATTTCCAAATATCCAATAAAGATGAGCTTGGACGATGACGGTGACATCGTATACAACAAAGCGGTGGCCGCCTATCTACGAGTCCTCGACAAGGAGTCCCTGGACATACACTTGCGCCATCAAGAAATGGAGGCTACTATCTCCTTGGCCGCTGAGGGCCGACACGAAGATGATCACCAAATACCACAGCACGAGATTATTGGAAAGTATGACGAGCGTATTTCGTATGCGCCCAACATCAATCATTGAAAACCCTGAGGAAGTCGAGCTTACGACTTAAAACAAGCGCTTATCGGGAGGCAACCCGATATTCTTTCACTTAGTTTTTGTTTTTCCTTTTTGTTTTTCTTTTCTTATTCAAAAACAAAATGAATACATTTATAAATTCTAAGAAAATACAAAGACACAAAAATTTGATGAGTTCTTCCTTCTACAGGTTGAACAATGAGGAGAGCACGCGTAACGATGAAATGAAGGAGAAGGAACCAATGGAAGAGCACCTTAAAGAAATACAAGCTTGGGAGAAGAGTTACAGGTGACTCGACCGACTAGCTACCCTGCTCGTTCGAGCTGCAGAGAATTGGAGAAAGAAGGCAAAACACGCTCTAGAAACCAAACTTGACTCGACCGAGTAGCACCCTACTCGGTCGGGCTACAGTCAGAGCTGCAGAAAGCTGGAGCAACAGGTAAAAAGTGGCTCTAGAAATTAATTGCGACTTGACGAGTAGCACACTACTTGGTCGAGCTACAGGCAGAGCCAAAAAACGTCGAAAAAGAGCACTCTGTTTCTAATTCTCAACTCGACCGAGTAGCTACCCTACTCGGTCGAGCTGTAGGGAGAGTCCCAAAAGTGCTAAAAGGGTGCTCTGGAAACCTTAATAGACTCGGTCGAGTTGCTACCCTACTCGGTCGAGTTGCAGGAAGAGCAAAAGAGAGCTGAAAACAACACTATGTTTCAATTCCGCTCGACCGAACTGAGTAAGCAGCTCTGTCGAGCACAAGGGCACAAATTTTGATCTTAAATTCTTATATTTTAAACCCATTCTGCTCGACCGAGCAGTGACTTGCCCAGCTGGGGCCCATATTTAATACAAAATCGACTCGGTTTATATTAATTCGAATTTGACTCGGGCCAATCCTATTCCTAATCTAAATCAGCCCCCCCCCCCCAAAAAAAAACGCCCGAGCTCTCCCCTAACCCTCGACCTAACCCTACTCGATTGGACCACCGTGCTCCGCTCGAGCGCCACCCACCGCCACCGCTCGATCTGCCCACCTCTCTCTCTATCTCTCTATTCGCCTCTCTTTATCTCTCATTTTTTGCCAGCCGCCGCCCGAGCTTTGTAACTAGCCGGAGCAGCACGGGAGACGCTTCCCCTCCCCCCTTTCTCTCTACCCCCCTCTCTCTTTCCCCCAATTCCCCCCAGGCCCCTTGCTCCATCGACTCGTCGGAGCTATGCGCACATCGTCCGAGCAACCGCCCGAGCACATACTATACTCGGGCCAAGCAGCCCCCTTCTCCCCTTCTCTCATCCCTCCTTCATCCTCAATTCCGAATCCCCAATCCTAATTTTTCCTATTTTTGAACCCCAAACCAGATTAATTTTCGACATTGCCTAATACTATTTTCATATCTTATTGCAGGTACACTTGGAGCTTCTTCGAGGATCCGAGGAGCTTGGTTTGGATCAGCTTGGGGGGATCTCTTCGATTCGATGCTTCAAACGTAGCATTCACTTTCGCTTTTCCATCTACGATCGGTGTTTGTACACTCTTCCCACACTTTATTTTTATTGCCATATCATCGTAGTTTGCCACTCTCGCACGATGCCTCCTCGCCTTAGGCTGAGGAAGCCTCAGTCGACGAAGAGGAAGGCCACCAATGGTCCCTCCTCTTCTAGGCCTGCATGATGCCCATGGCGTTCACCTTCACCCACACCCGAGTCATACTTGGACGATTTGTCATCCACGTCTGACTCGTCACAATCCACATCACATGCCACTAGCCATAGAGGCCCCACACACCACCCACACTACAGCTCCTCCCATCACCACCACTACTCCTCCACCCCGTCCAGTTCCTCCTCCACCCACCCTGAGGACGTACAATATCACCTTCAGGGACGACGCTCATCGCGAGTGTTTCGTAGCCATGTCCCACCGCATGATCATCCCCACCCGCTTTACTCACATCCCCACCCTCCAGCACCTTGGCCTCCTATAAGGTGTCCACAGGCTTTACCAGGTCATTGGTTTTGATCGCCTCCTCACCATCCACACCCACACCTATACATGCCTCACACTTGAGGCGTTGAGCTCTATTGTCATCACCCTGGCGGGTGATGGCATTAGCTTTCGGCTACTTGACCATGACGAAGTGGTCATACACGCCATGGTCCGCACTCACTTCCACTTTCCTGCCATCCCCAACCTCACCCTCGCCTTCTCCCCAGACTTCGAGCCCACCTCGTTCGATACTGAGCAGTTTTGGCATCGCATCACTGGTCTACGAGGATATCGTCCTAGTAGGGCAAAATCCTCTTGTATCATCCACCCATATCTCCATTATGCCCAATGCCACCTTGCCACCACACTCTTTTCCACGCCAGAGGTCGGGACACTCTCCCTACCTGAGCTTTCCCATCTTATGGGGATGACTCTATTTCTATGCTTATACCCCGACAGTGCCCTCCACCCCTTCCTATTCTCCAACGCAGCACACTGGCTGTGTCACCGCCTTCTTCAGACCGCCCATACTGCCATCAATATCTGCTGCGGTGGATTTTTCACCATTTTTGCCCAGATGCTCGGCCTTGCCCTTCCTGTACGTTTGGGTACTCCCACCGGGCCTACACGCCTGACGATGGATGTGCTTACCTGCATGTCCATCATCAGGCCGCATGTTGACCGTCACTGGATTTACCTTCTAGGCGCCCAGCACGAGCAGTACCTCTACCTGGCCCTGCCCTGACCTCACCCATGTCGCCCCAGTCATGCTTGACTAGCTCACTCCCCGCATTTTTCTTATCCCCCCATCCACGTCCTTGAGCCACCTGGAGCACCAGTCGTCGTCGACATCGATGACTGGGTGCTCAGTTTTGACGAGGATGAGCCTAACATTGCTGCCTTCATGGCAGTCCAGCTAGCCTAGCCTGCACATCCACCCCCTCCTAGGAGCACTTTTGTTCCTACTTCTTTTAGTGCTCCCACCACCACCCCCCACCACCACCGTAGAGACCCCAGGGACTGTCCACACCTCTACCCTAGAGGTCACTACCTCTGTCTCTGTCGTGCCTGGACCTGAGGGCACGGTTGTTTATACCGCTCCAGATCTTACTTTTTCCACCCCTTTGGAGCCAGCCAGTGCTTTCGCTCCTGAGCCTACTGATTCACCTATTTCAGAGACTGTCGCTGCTAGCACACTTTTCGCACATGTGGACCTCCTTACTTCCCTTCCTACCACTCTAGGGTCCACGGTTTCTCTACCTGGAACCACTTCTGTATCAGCATCAGCAATTTTCTCTGAGAGCGTCGTGGTGTCTGTCACCACTTTTGTTGCCACGACGTCTCCCATTTCTGATGCTGCTGCTGCTTCTGTCTCTGCACCGGATCTCGGCACCATTCCACACACATCTTCTTCAGCCGAGATCCCCACTAGACCACCCTCCTCTGAATTTCAATTCAGACCCCGGGTATCACCTGCCCGTAGGCACTCTTCTCTAGCAGTTCACGCCCACCCCTTAGCTCCTACACCACGGACGCATGTCTTTATGCAATGGAGACCGAGGTTGTCACCCTGAGGCATGCCTTTGACACCCTCGTGGCCTCGCTCTCCACTTTTCAGCAATCCGTGGAGCGGGACCTCACATCCATTCTTGACATTCTTAGGCATCAGCATGCACCCACCGTTATATTTGCACCAGCCCTCCTCCCAGGCCAGACCCTGTCCCTTCTACCCCTACCGAACCACTTACTGTTCCACATTCTCAGGCTTCTGTAAGGCTTGTCACTTCTTCAGTTGAGTCGGTCGCACCGCAATTGGAGACTTCTCTTGTTGACACACACATTCTTACACCTGTCGACACTCCAGCCGTTACACTATCTTCTAAGCCTATTGTTTCTTCCGTTGCCTCACAGGCCGACACGCCAGTTGAGCCTACACATTCTATGCATGTTGTTCCTATCTCTGGTCCCCAGCAGTCGGACCCATCATCATGCACTCAGGGTGATACTGCTGCTTGATCTTCACACTATTTTTCCTCCTGTCACTCAGTATTTATTTTTGTGCCTATCTGTCTCTTTGGGGCCCTGACCTTGCATAGCTTGGGGGATGACCTTTTTGCACCACCTGTATATATTCCATCATTTTGCATTTGCATATATTCCACCTGCATCATGTCATCATTTGCATCATATGCATGCATGTTCATATTTTTGCATCTTAGGCATTAGGTCATGCACTTTTTCTTTTATTGTTTGCATAGTTTCGCTTTTATTATTTTCCTTTTATTCACCACCTACCCAACCTAGCCTCATTTTCCCTTCTTGTCGAAGTGTTCTCAGTAGTGAGGACACTGCTGTGTTTAGCTTGGGGATGAGCGCCATCGCTTTTATTTTCATTTTTTTTCATTTTCTTCCATTTTACACCTTTTTATTTTGATTTTCCACCACTTTTCACAGTTTCATTTTTAGCATCATATTTTCCATGTTTGGTATGCTTGTATGTTTGCTTTTGTGTTATTTTCTCCGCCTTTCTTTTCACCTTTCGCTAGGTATATTCCGAATGATGCTATCTCTCTGAGCTTTAATAGCTATCACAATGCTTATTACTTTTTCCATGCTATTTATAGTATTGCAGTGTCTTACTATTTATATGCTTGCATATATATTCTGTTGACAATCTCGCTATATGAATGCATGAAATAAATTGAAACTAAATATATGCAGTAGTATTTAGTATGCCTATATTGGATATGCACCAAGATTCATGCATCGTTAGAATACTTGAAGCATCTACCTTGTTATCTTTTTCACTTCTTATTGCATATCTGCTATTATTGTGTGCCTTACCGCGTGACTTCATTATTCGTTGAAATGAATGAAAATATCTGTGCTTGCTTATGTTAGTTGGAGTATTATCTTATTGAACCATTATGCACATCTTATGAGAGAACCGAGTGATTATATTATTTCCTTCTTCACATATCTTCTTATTCTTTACATGTCACTTGGTTTCACCGCCTTTGCAGCTACATATACATCATCTATACCCAAAAATCCCAAAAGAAATAGTTAGCTTCAAAAAGCCCTAAAAAGCAAAAAAGGAGCCAAAATATATGTATATCCTATTGCTCCAACAAAAAAAGAAAGAAAAAAAAAGAAAAAATAGTTCAAAAAGAAGAAAAAGAAAAAATATTTCCTATATCTTGTTATTTGGAGCTACACAAATACTTGGAAAAAAGCCACAAAATTCCTTTATTATTCATTAGATGCGATGCCTCAAGCTAAGCTTGGGGGGTGAATCCATTTGATTATACAAGTGAGTTCGCCATTAGAGTTGAGTTGTGCACATTTGAGGATATTTGATAATGCTCAGACTTTGCAAAATATATTAGCTATGGAGATTTTTCATGATTTGAGATGAATATATGAATGCCATGCTCCTTAATCTATTCTCTGTTCCATGCTTGGTATGACTCTTTATGCTTCATTTATCTCTATTGATTGAAAAGTGCATCGCCAACGTGTTTATACTAAACTCTATGTATTGCATGATGTGGATATGAATTGATTGCATGAATTTAAAGGATCACTTCCTTTGTTCTTAAATGCTTGTAAGTAATATCTTTAGCTAAGATATGAAATCCTTATTAGCATGTGATCCACTTTCAAAGTATTGTGATATGTCGCTATGGCTTGAGATCTGACCGAATACTCTAGCACTCCCCTCCATCTTCCATTCATTTTCTATTTTTTTAATTTTATCGCCCGGTAAGCCTCGTATTCGTCTTCCTCGAGGACGAGTAAGAGGTAAGCTTGGGGGATTTTAATGTGTCCATATTTTACAAGTTTTATTTGCATCATTTCATGTCATATTCGACTCCAAACTCCATATTTTCATATATTATCACGCTTCTAATGCCATATTCGAGTTTTGTATAGCTTTTTGGATTTTAGGAGTTTTGGAATGAATCAGAGCTATTTTAGGACATGGACACATCTGGCATGTCCGAGACGTCATTGGCAAGGCTCCATGGGAGTTCGTCGAGAAATGGAAGAATATTGGAGGAGAGGATGAGAAGAGAATGAGAGATGACAAAGATTCAGCTAGTTTCCCAGGTGACTCGACCGAGTAGCATCAGCTACTCGGACGAGTTGACACGCTGAAATCACACAAGAAACGACCTAGACCAACTCGACCCGAGTCGCACCAAGCGGAAGATTTTGAGCTTTTCTCCAAGGCACCCTAGCTCGATCGAGCAGCAAAGCAACTTGACCGAGCAGCTCACCTACTCGACCCAAGTAGTCAAGAAACAGAGCAGTGTTTTGGAGGAAGTTTTGATTTACTGTAGCTCGACTGAGTAGGGGGCTACTCGAACAATTAGCCCGTATCTGCCAGACACAGAAGCAGCAGCAAGCGGAGCCTATAGCTGACTCGACCAAGCATGCTCCGCTCCTCGGTCGAGTAGAACGACGCGACCAGCCTAGTTGGTGGTTGCAAGTGCCTAGATTTTCTGAGATTTGTTGGGATTGCTACCCTATCTATTTAAGCACGTTTTTTAGCTTTATTTTCAGAGAGAAACTTTAGAGAAACTCTTAGTTTAGTTTTGATTAGGTTTTGAGAGTTTGTGATGTCGCTATTTCTTGTGAAGCAAAGCTTGGATTTTTATTGCTATTTAGAGCAAGGAATCTTATTTGCTTAATTCTCTTTGGAGTGCTATTGCTCCACGACGCATTGGTAACAATTCTCTACACTTTCTATTGTTTTTGATGTTTTCTATTGCTTTGATGAATTCCATTGCATCTATTGAATCTTTTGTTGTTATTTCTATGATGCGTGAGTAGTTCTATCTAGAGCTAATGGATTAGCGCATGGATTTTAGGATTTAGATGCAAAGTTAGGATTTTTAGATTGTGTTTACATAAAAGGGACGTATTTGGTTGATCTTTCACAGTTTGTAGGAGAACTCGTATTGAGATCGTGCCCACGGTCGGTGGAATCGATTGGCTTAAGGAGTCTCCTATAGGCTTAATTAGGGAGTTAGTGGATTCAATTGGGACTCGTGACCATGCCTGGCTCGTGTCTTGATGGGATCCACCAACGAACTATATTACTAATTGACGGCTACCGCCATTACGTCAATGAGAGCCACCAAAATACTTCGAAGCTCTAACCCACGAGAGTGGCATGAGCTGAGATCATTCTGTCTACGAGAGTGGCGTGAATATTGTCGATTCTTAATGCACGTGTTGTGTGCGCCTATCGTAAGAGCAGGGTTAATGCGATACGTTAGATTCATGGTGCTTAGAGCCATGAAGTCCACATCGTGGATGCGACAATTCCTATAAAGACAATGCAACGTAAGAGTATTAACCAAGCATCAACATCTAACGATCCTAGTGGTGAGTCCTAAAGCCCTAGTCTTTATTAATTGTTCACAATCATAAACAAACAATCTCTTGAAACCGACTGCAACTTAAATTCTGAGATTTAAAAATAGCCCAAGACAATAACATCTCTACTTTCCTTGTGGGATCGATATCTTTTATACCTTTACTTGACATCGTACGCTTGCGTAAAGTGCTGGGAATTCTCATTTAGGTTACATCTAGCACTTGGCATTCGTGCCATTACTAGGTGGCTTCTAGGTGTTAAGTCACGAAGCATCACCAATCTTATTGGCATCAGTCAATTGTGTGATCAAGGCTTGTCTGTGAGATTTACTAAGGAGAAATGCTTGTGCTTAAAGCTGATGAAGAGTGTATTCTGATGGGGAATAGGTCTGCTGACAACAGCTATCTGCTACAAGACTTTAGTGATGTGTCCATATTTTCCATCTTTTCATGGCATCATTCCATTGCATTTCATATCATATTCGCATCCAAATCCCATTTTTTTTCCTACAATATTGCAATTCTAACATCATATTCGAGTTTCGTAGAGTTTTGTGAATTTTCAGGGATTTTGGAGCGATTCGGGACCACTTTTGGATATGGACACATCTGGCATACCCATGAGCCCGTTGGTGAAGCTCTACAGGAGTTCATCGAGTTTTGAAAGCTTACGGGAGGAGCCGAGGAGATTTACTGGAGTAGAGGAGGAGCTGGAAGCTTCAGCAGAAGTTTTCATAGGCGACTCGACCGAGCAGAGTATGCTGCTCGGTCGATCTGATGCACGAGAGGAGCCAACATGTATCTGAATCGACCGAGCAGTGTGGTGCTCGGTCAAGCAACTGCTATTCCTTTTTGAATGTCCACCATCCACTTCCAGCTCGATCGAGCAGGACTTGCTCGACCGAGTCAGATAGCGACTTGACCGAGCAAGGCCTACTCAGGCCGAGTAAACAGAGCGAAGTTTTTTGGAGAAATTCGAGCCACTGACAGACTCGACCGAGCAAGAGGGTTGCTCGACCGAGCAGCCCGACCGAGCAAAAGGGCTGCTCGACCGAGCAGCCCGACCGAGTAAGCGTCTGCTCGACCGAGTCACTGACTCGGTCGGCGACAGTGAATGCTAAATTTGGAATTGTTTTGGTGGGCCCCAGTGATGCGCGTAGGAGGGAAGTGTGGATCGGAGTGACGCGATCAGGGGAGAGCTCATTTTTTGATGGTTTTGAATTAGCTTTGGAGAGGGAGAGGAGATTAGAGAGGATTGTAGATCTAAACCTAGTTTTGCTTGATTTTGATTTAATTCTTAGGAGAAATTTTTTACGTGCTATTGCTCTTGCGTTCTGGAGTTTATTTGGACTATTATTGGTTTCATTCTTCCTCATCTTCGGCAAGTAAGTTATTCATTTCTCATTTTGATTCAATTGCTATGACGTCTTCTTTGATAAAAATCGTATTTTTATTCGTTAAAATCACCATGTGTGAGTAGTCTCCTCTCGGGTTGACGGGCTAGCTCTAAGACTTTAGGAAGGAGATGTGGAACTGGATCTCTAGGTTGAATTGGGAATAGAGGGGCGTATTTCGGTTTATCCTTCCGAATCCCTAGGATAATTCGTACTAAGATCATGCCCACGGTCTGTGGAATTGATGAGCTTAAGAAGTATCCTTGGGATTTAAATAGGGAAATTAGTTGACCCAACCAAGGCTCGTGACCATGCCCGGCTTGTGCCTTGAGGGGATCCACTGACGAACTATACCACTATATTGACGGCTACCGCCATTGCATCAATGAGAGCCACGAAATACCTCGAAATTCTAACCCATGAGAGTGGTATGAATTGAGAGACTAATCCCCTAAACCTAATGCATCGTTTGGATCCTATTCCAACATCGATCTTCGATGGTCTTAGCGATGATCCTTAAGACCTTAGTTTTCTGTATTACCAAGCCAACAACAACACCACAACCAATCTTTCTAACCCGACAGCTATCTCACTTCGAGATATAAAAATAATCTGAGACCTCAAATACATTGTCACCGTCCTGTGGGATCCGACATCTTTTATGCTAGACACCGTCCACTTGCGGATATAGCCCGGAATTGACACCTATGGGGCCTTACTACGCCTAGCGACCGTGACACCGCTAGGTGGAATTTAGGTGTAGGTTTCGGGTGCGTCAAGTTTATGGCGCCGTTGCCAGGGAGGCGTTCCACCATATTATCTATTTACCACAATTAGGTTGATTAGATTGCGTTAAAAAATAAAAAAAACTAAAAAACCCAAAAAATATATATTTAAAAACCGAGAGAAATTTTTTTTTCCCACCACATGCTATTATTATTATCTCTATCTCTCTTTGTTCCACTGACGTCATTTCCAGGTTGTCTACTTTGCTTGATCATGTACAATTGATGCAGCGATGGTACTTCCAAGGATGTGACCGGGTTCTATACGATCCTATATATACCTCGCTACATTCTATCAGGCTGATGGAGAGTCCTTCAGAGAAGCATTGTGCAAGTTCGAAAGAACGTTAGGGATGTTCCATACGGAGTCAGACCATGAGTGGGATGGTTCCAGGCTACTTGATATCTTTGCTGGAAGACTAAAGGGACCCTCACGTTAGTTTATGAAGAGGATGCAAGTGGGAAAGTTCAGTGATCTACAGTTGGCTGCAACCTTAGAGCAAATGATAGATGATGCTCGATCTACCGGTTCGCTAACCTTATGGTAGGTAAACCATCTGACCAAGTATTCATCGATTTTGTTATGGCTAATGTCTCTAATGCAGGTACTATCATAGATAGAGTGTATGCTTCACTTGAAGGTGATCATATCCACATTTACACCATCAACACTCCACAAATAGAGACATCTGAGTTGCAGGATGAGGACACATATATGGACCTATTTAGAAACATTGTCAACGTAGTTCGAGAAACCGGTCCGTTAACAAAAACGGCAGGTGACCCTTTTGAGCTTGGATTTCAAAACTTTATTACTCATCGTATCTTTTCCACATGCACAATTGATGATGGAGTCTACGCTCTAGTTGAGGGGCACAAGACCCACTTTTATACCGTGACCGAGATACAGGAGCCCATAGAGTCACCTGCACCCACTATGGAGAGGGCCAAGCCACACCATCCAGTGCCTAGAGTTCCATGACGGAAACGAAGACATTGGCGTAAAAAGGAGAAGATGAAATTCACTTTGCCTACTATACCAGAGGAACCCGAGGAGGAGGCCGAAGCAGTGCATCGCGAGGAGGCCGAGCAATATTTATTTTACATATTACACGCAGAGCCAGAGACTTTCGCCGAGGAGGTCGTGCGTCGGGATAAGGACACAGCCATTCATGAGGATCCCGAGCATCACCCTCCTCCTTCAGAGCTTTTGCATCCATCTCATCCTTCCACTGACTCTGAG
Source organism: Scilla litardierei (assembly GCA_030789695.1). Lineage (NCBI taxonomy): Eukaryota > Viridiplantae > Streptophyta > Magnoliopsida > Asparagales > Asparagaceae > Scilla > Scilla litardierei. The sequence goes on from CM061142.1 coordinate 448,138,243, forward strand.
GACCACCCACCAAAGCTTAATGCTCCCCTTCAGGGAGATCTCTTCACCCCCTCATCTCTTACATTTGATTCCCCTCCCGTGTATGATGTTTTTTATGATTCAGATTTTGACGACTCATCGTGCCTTTTGCAGGATACACATACATATGAACAAAAGGTACAATGGGACGTATACGAGGAGGAGAGAGAGGAATTTGCAGCCGTCATTAGGGAGACTTTTTTAAATATACTTTTGAGAGCTTAGATCTTTTTTAGAATTTTGGGGGAGACGATCTTTTGGGAGCTATGCTATGCCCTGGGCCTCTTCCTTGTATCAAGATAACTATTTTACTTTTCTTTAACTCTATCTAAGTTCTTCTCATTGATTGATTATTGAATATCTCGTTGATGCATGCTATGATGAATTCTCTTGCTATTATTGAATCTTCTATTGTTTTTCCTATGATGCATGTGTAGTTCTATCTAGGGCTAATGGATTTGCCCTAGGATTTAGATGTAAAGTTGGGATTTTTGTGGTGTGTTGGTGTAAAGGGGTTGTATTTTGGTTGATCTAGCAAGATCCCTAGGAGAACTCGTACTGAGATCATGCCCACGGTCGGTGGAATCGATTAGCTTAAGGAGTATCCTACGGATTTAATTAGGGAGTTATTGGTTTCAACTAGGCACGTGACCACGTCCAGCTCGTGCCTTGATGGGATCCACCGACGAACTATATCACTAATTGACGGCTACTGCCATTGCATCAATAAGAGCCACCAAAATACCTTGAAGCTCTAACCCACGAGAGTGGTACGAGTTGAGAGCGTTCGAACCGCGAGAGTGGTGAGAACTTTGTAGATCCTTAATGCACGTATCTTATGCGCCTATCGCGAGATCCGAGTTAATGCAATACGTTAGATTCACGATGCATAGACACACGAATTCACTTTCTAGATGCTACAATCCCCCAATAAAACCAACGTAACGTAAGAGTCCTAGTCTAGCGTCGACATCCGATGGTCCTAGTGGTGAGGCTTAAGGCCTTAGTCTTTTGTTATATTTATTCTTTTATTTTGTGTGGAATCCCTTGTTTGCGATATCGAGTGACACGACCTTCGTATCCATCGTCATTACAACATTCCATATTCCACATCCACCAATAAACCAACAAGTCTAACTCAACCTAGGAGTAGTTTGATAGTATAGCACCGCTTCCCCATGTTCGATACCCGCTTGCCACTATACCATGCGCTTGCGATAAACGACATCGTTTCGAAGTTAGTTTTGGACGCATCAAGTTTATGGCGCCGTTGCCGGGGATTTATCTCCGTGTAATTCGTGCCATAACTAGGTCGCTCTAGGGTTACATTTCAGACGCATCAAGTTTATGGCACCGTTGTCGGGGACGGCAATAGTGTATCTCAGTTTATTTTTTTTATTTTAAAGAAGTTTGCTAGCAAATCTCACCATTCCTTATCTTTCCACCCTTTTTATTCTCTTTTTATTGTACTTCGCTACTAACATCTCCCTCCAGCTAGTGATCATACTTAAGAAATTAGACGTGATGGAAATGGTGAAGCAAGTACAATGGACCATTGTGTATGAAAGCGACTCAGATGAGTTTAGCTTTTCTCCGTATCATCTACATGGTCTTCAGAATTCGTGCATGGACAAATCCATGATCGAATGTGCAGCTAGAGAACTGATTGATGCAGTTCGGTTTATCGGATCAGGAACCTATGTTGTAGGTAACGTAAATCAGCAATTGGTCATGGATCATATAATGAGCAAGGTTTTTGATGCAGGTTCCTTTGAGGGCGACATTCACATAAGCTTCGAAGGGGAAGTGATGTTCATCAAGACTATTGAAGCCCTACCTATTGACGCAAGCTGGAGAGAGACTCGTCAATTGGAGCAATTGAACGATTCCTAGCTATTGGATATAATGGAAAGTGTGGTAGCTGATGTGTGGGCCCATGGTCTAGTGGGGTTCCCTACAAACGACCCGGTTACACAAGAACTCTCAGTCTTTATCGCGAACGCCTTCCACATTGCAGATACCTTAGATGGTCTCTCCATCGCTGACGGAGTCTATGTGGGATACTAAGGAGACACCCTATGCTTTTACAACGATAGCATCCCATAGACTGCAACATATGAAGAACACTTCTGCAAGGGATACATGGATTCCGAACCAGTACAAAACGACATTGACCAGGGAAGTTCTCCCAACTCTATGCTCGATAGTAAATGCGTACCTGAATACTTTACCTCTGTTGACAGGTATGCAAAGGAAACAGAATCTGCAGACGTCTGCCACGATGTATCATCATCTCCCTGCTCATCCTATAAATCTGCCGATGAGGAGTTTTCAGCTTCTACACCGACAATTGAGGATGCATCCTTTTCACAGGTGAGCGATGATGGGGGTACAACGCCCCCTCATGTAGAACTAAAACCTCTTCCTGCTACTTTGAAATATGCTTTTTTGGGTGAGAATTCCACATACCCCGTCATCGTCAATGCAGCCCTCACCGATCCCCAATTAGAAAGCCTCTTAAAAATCAGTAGATCCCACAGAAAAGTAATAGGGTATAGCATTGCTGACCTAAAGGGCATCAGCGGAACCATATGCACCCATAGGATTCACCTTGAGGACAAGGACGCCACCTCTATTGAGCATCAAAGGCGACTAAATCCCAACATGAAGGAGGTGGTGAAGAAGGATGTTTTGAAGTTATTAGAAGCCGACATTATCTATACCATTTTCGACAGTAAATGGGTTAGCCCCGTACCGGTTGTTCCCAAGAAAAGGGGCATGACAGTCGTTAGAAACGATAAAGATGAGCTAATATCTACTAGAACTGTCACGGGTTGGCATATGTGTGTCGACTATAGGAAACTCAATAAAGCCACCAGAAAAGACCATTATCATCTACCCTTCATTGACCAAATGCTCGATCGTTTAGCCAAACACAAATATTTTTGTTAACTAGATGGATACTCCGGGTTCTTCCAAATCCCATTGCATCGTGAAGACTAAGAAAAGACAATGTTCACATGCCCATATGGCACATTCGCCTACCGAAGAATGCCATTTGGGCTATGTAATGCACCTGCCACGTTTCAAAGGTGTATGACGTCTATTTTCTCAGATTTTATCGAAAACATTATGGAAGTCTTCATGGACGATTTCTCTGTTTATGGCACCGAGTTCGATGACTGTCTAACCAATTTTTCCAAAGTTTTAGAACGGTGTCATGACAGTAACCTAACCCTAACTTGGGAAAAGTGTCATTTCATGGTGATAGAGGGGGTTGTGCTTGGACATGTCATCACCTCTAAGGGAATCGAGGTTGATAAAGCCAAGGTCGAGGTTATCAAGAGTTTGTCGCCTCCCACTTAAGGGTATCCATGGTTTCCTAGGGCACGCGGTTTTTTACCGCCGCTTTATAAAGGATTTCTCTAACATTGATCTCCCTCTCATGGAGCTTGTCGCCAAGGGCGCTCCTTTTGTGTTTACTAACGCCTGTAACAGGTTAAAGGATGCTCTCACCTCAGGCCCAATTATACAACCGCTAGATTGGAATCTACCGTTTGAGCTGATGTGCGACGTTAGTAACCAAGCAGTGGGGGTCGTCCTTGGCCAGAGAAAAGAAGGAAAGCTTCATGCAATATATTATGCTAGTAAGACTCTGGATGATGCTCAAAAGAACTACACCACTACGGAGAAGGAGCTGCTCGCCGTGGTTTATTCTATCAAGAAGTTCAGATCGTACCTCTCACGATCTAAAGCGATTATCCACACAGACCACGTAGCACTGAAATACCTATTGAGCAAGAAGGATGCAAAACTGCGCTTAATATGGTGGATCCTCCTCCTCCAAGAATTTGATATTGAAATCAAAGACAAGAAAGGAGCGGAGAATGTAGTGGCGGATCACCTGTCGCGGTTAATTCAAAAGCATGGGGATGACAGTTTTCCAATTGGTGATTCTTTCACCGGCAAACAGTTATTAGCAACGAACTCATCTGAAGCCCCTTGGTATGCAGATATAGTGAATTACCTGGTAAGCGGCATAGTCCCGCAAGGGTTGGGACTTACTCGAGGATGAAGTTCCTACATGACGCCAAGAGCTACTTTTAGGATGACCCGTATCTGTTCAGAACGTGCGCCGATGGGATCATCAGACGATATATCCCAAAGGAGGAGGCGACCTCCATCATATCGCATTACCACGATCAACCACGTGGGGGACACGCAGCGGTCACCAAAACCACATCAAAAATCCTCCAAAGTGGTTTCTATTGGCCCACCATATTTAGAGATGCAAATGAATACATCAGAAAATGCGATAGATGCCAAAGGACGGGAAACATCCAAAGAAGAATGAAACACCCCTTCAGGGCATCTTGGAGATAGAACTATTTGACTGTTGGGGCGTTGACTTCATGTGGCCCTTTCCATCGAGTAATGGCAATAAGTATATCTTGGTCGCCGTTGATTACGTCTCGAAGTGGGTGGAGGCTATGGCCACTCCAACAAACGACGCGAGGGTAGTAGCCAAATTCTTCAAGAATACCATCTTCCCTCGTTTTTGAGTCCCCAGGACAATCATAAGTGATGGAGGGAGCCATTTCATTGAGAAGAAGTTCGAGATGATGCTAAAAAATATGGAGTTCATCACAAGGTTGCTCTTGCTTATCACCCTCAAACTAGTGGTCAAGTGGAGGTATCCAACAAGAAAATCAAAGTCATCCTGGAGAAGATGGTTAGCGCCTCAAGGAAGGATTGGTTACACAAGTTGAGCGACGCCCTTTGGGCATATCGCACAGCTTTCAAAACTCCCATCGGAACAACCCCCTACAGATTAGTGTATGGAAAAGCTTGCCACCTTTCGGTAGAATTAGAACACAAAGCATATTGGGCAGTAAAAAATGAACTTTGACTACCAGAGTGCCGCCACGAGAAGAGCCTTGCACAACAACGAGCTTGACGAAATTTGGCGACCCGCCTATGAGAATGCAAAGATATATAATGAGAGGACCAAGGCCTATCATGACATGAACATCACGGTGGTTTGCCATGATGTCGGTGACCTGGTACTCCTTTACAATTCAAGATTATGCATCTTCCCCGAAAAAATAAAGTCAAGGTGGCCCGGCCCTTAGAAGATAGTAAGTTTATCTTCGGGGGTGCCGTAGAGCTCGAAGGGAAAAACGGAAATTTCAAAGTAAACGGCCAGAGAATTAAACCATACAGAGCGGGAGAACCAATTGGGCGAGAGGAGACATGCCTCCTCGAGGAATGCACCACTATTTATTGAAGAACTTGAGGGAGTCGAGCTCATGACTCAAAACGAGCACTTATCGGGAGGCAACCCGACTTTTTACATTCCTCTCTTTTTTTTGTTTTATCTGATCCGGGAAACCAAACAAAAGCGCTTTCCCTTTCTGTAGGTTGATAGGTAAGTGGGGCACACAAATTGATGTTCTGAATGGAAGAGAGAGCTGGAAGGAGAAGATCTGTGTCACGACCCGCTTCCCTAAAATGGAGGCGAGACGTGGAAAGGTCCGCACGGGAGTGGAGCGGTGAAGCCCCAAACCCGATAAGCGTCAATTTAGTATAAGCAGGTCCCTGTAATTGCAATCGAAACAACAACAATAATAATATGAGACGGATAAGAAACACCAATCCCAAAGTTTGTCCACAAAATATTCAACATCACAGAAAAGCCACCAGGCTAAAGGAAAGAGTCTAAGGGCCCAGAACAAGGCCAAACAAAAGCAACGACATAAAGAAGTATAGGTGCCATGCACCGATGACAAAACAACTGTCTAACAAAATAAAACACAACGGAGACACTAAGACTGGTCCCAAGTGTCCACGTACTCCCCGTCCAACACGGGCTCAAGCTCGGCGTCCGCAAACACCTCACCCTCAGCTGGCAACTCAGGCTCAAGGTCTAACATGCGTCACCCAAAAGAGAGAGGGGCACATGTCAGCAAGTCTAAAAAGACTTGGGCAAGGAAACTGAAAGTGACTAACAACCTAGCATTTAATTGTTAAACAATGGCATGACAGTTGAATATGATGCAACAGTTTGAAAGAGTGACAAGCATGCACGGTGTAGCAAAGCTACCAATTCACTAATCACTAATCACTAATCACTTATCACTTATCACTTATCACTTATCACTTATCACTTAGCACTTAACACTTAACACTTAACACTTAACACTTAGTGCATAGAGAGTCCACTTACTGGCCAGCTCGTTTATCTCTATCACTATCAACACTGAAACACTAGAGATTTCACCTGCTGGCCGGAGTGGCTGATCAAGCCACTCGGACTCAGTCCGCTTATCTCTTACCCCACCCACATGTGACGAGCGTTGGGGTTTCCAACTCATTATGCTCGCTTCTGGTCACGAGCCAGGAAAATAAGTGTGTGTTGACATTCGAGCGTTGGGGTTTCCAACTACAGGGCTCGCTTCTGGAACACGAGCCAGGAAACATGGGATTGTAGCGTGTGCTACGCAATCATGATAAATAATCACTATGCAATGCCATGAACAGATAATTGCGTACCGTTAATGGAATTTAAACGTGACATATGAGCATGATGAGGGTGACGGACCAAGCTTCGTTGTCAAGCTAGGTCAATGGCGTCTAAACGGCTATCCTTTCACCGTTTAGTCTCTTTTACGCTAAAGCAAGGGAAATGGCCTAAGACATGGCCTAAATCAAGAGATGCAAGTTTCACTTGCCTATCACCGGGGATGACGGTTACGAAAGTTCGTTCCGCGGACGCTAGCCTACGGGGAATCGCTGTTATGGGGAACAATCATCAAAACACAAGTATTTTATTAGGGTTTCATAAAAATTACAATAGGATAAGAAAACAACGGTAGATCGATTTCTTACCGAGAGGAGGCGGAAGAAACACTCCGGGGAACCCTAGGACCAGATCTGGAAAGGATTGGGGAAGTTTGGAGAAACTAGGGTTTTGGGGGATTTTGGGGATTTGATGGATTTTGGTGAGATTTTGGGGAAGATGAGTGGTAGATAGAGTGAATGGATGGATTGGATGATGGATTTAGGGCTTGAAATGAAGGATTGAAGCTTGGAGGAAGATGGGGGCTCAAGGGGGAAGATTTTAGGGTTTTGGTTCGTGTTGAGGGAGAAGAAAACGTTTGGGTTGGGTATTTATAGGCTAGGCTGGCGGCTGCCCAGAAATTAGGGTTTCAACACAGACTAGTCGGTCAAAGAACAACCAATGACCGACTAGTTTGGCAACTAGTCGGTCGGTCGACCAACGCAGACCGACTAAGTGTAAACAGTAACTCCTGAATGAAAATAGGATTTAGAGTTAGTCGGTCCATGAACAAGTACTGACCGACTAGTTTAGCAACTAGTCTGTCGATGAACGTTCTTAGACCGACTAAGAGTAAACAGTAACTCAACTAAAATTTAGATGATGTGTTAGTCGGTTCAAGAAGCATTGCCGACCGACTAGTTTACAACCTAGTCGGTCAACAACTCTTCTTAGACCGACTAACGATAAACAGTAACTCCTGAGAAAATTTAGAAAGCTCACTAGTCGGTCGAAGAAGGATTGCCGACCGACTGGATCGTCATCTAGTCGGTCGGTGCCCCTTCTTACACCGGCTAATGAGCACCAAAAGTTCCGATACGGAGCGCAGAGCCCCGGGATCGAATCCTAAGACTCCTAGGCTTGATCTAATAGTTAGATATGACCGTTATGAAGCCCGTCACAAACGACGTACTTTGAAATCGACGATCCTAAGGAAGAAACGAGAAAATACGACGAATCGATCGAAAATGAAAGTTACGGAGACGCAAACCACACAAGAGGAGAAAATCCACCAAAACATATATTATATTATAATAAATTCAGATACAAGAAAACCAGTCATTACAATCTGAGAGGGGCAAAACAGCTGAATAGAAGAGTCACATGTGACTCGACCGAGCAGCCGTCTGCTCGGTCAAGTAGCGCATGTGACTCAACCGAGTAGCCATCTGCTCGGTCGAGTAGCACAGGCGCAAGAAAAGAGCACAAAAATGACACTCTGTCTACACGGCCGAAGCAGCTTTGCTCGGTCAGAGTAGAAGCTGACTCGACCCAGCAACCATATGCTCGGTCGAGTAGCGCAGGCATGTGAATACAAGGATGAAATGGCATTCTGTCTACATGGCCCGAGCAGCATATGCTCAGTCGAGTAAAATTTTACTCGACCGAGTAGACCAACTGCTCGGTCGAGCTGAGAAATGCGCATGGAAATACTTCAAAAACAACGTTCTGCTCACATGGCCCGAGCTACATCAGCTCGGTCCGAGCGGTCGCCTGCTCGACCGAGTAACCGTTTGCTCAACCGAGCAGGCCTAGGGAGTATTCATCTTGTACCTTGATTGATTTGAGCAGCTAGCTCAATCGAGCAATCAGATTACTCGGACTGAGTCGCAAGCTGGCTGATTCTGGGTCCCTTTCTAAGCCAGGTTTACGCTATTTTCTCACCCTAAAACCATCCTTTAACCCTTACCCTAAGCGATCCTACCCTAATCACCTCCCGAGCTACACCTCCTACTCGATCCGGTCGGCAGCCCACTCCCAACCGCCGCCGCCGCCTCCAACCCCGCTTTCCCCAAAGCCGGTTAACCTCTCCCCCTTCACTCAAATCTCTCTCTCTCTCTCTCTCTCTCTCTCTCTCTCTCTCTCTCTCTCTCTTATCATCCTCCAGCCCTCCCATACCCCCTAGTACTCAACCGAGTGAGATTAACACTCGGCCAACTTTTGCACATTAAATCTCCCCCTGACACTGCTTTCTACTATTTCAGGTATGTTGCGTCTACACAGAAGGGCGATTCAAGGAGCAGCTTGGGGGATACTCCTGATCAGTACCAGTCACGTGACCAATCGCATCACCACCCCATTCTTGTCGGTACATTCTTTTCCCTATATACTTTACGTACTACCACACGCTTTTATACTGCTTGCAAGATGCTGCCACACCGTGCAAGAGCCACAAACGTCGACATCGGCACACCAAACCCTAGGCCTGCTCGACGCACGTGTTGTACACGCTCACCCACACAAGACCACATTATTGGCGAATAATCCACCACTTCACCCCTGCCAAACAATGCCCCAACCCCTCCTGAGCGTCTACATTATTAGGCACTGGCAAGCCGACCGACCTGTTGAGCCACAGCCACCCCCCCAAACTTTTTCTAGTCCACAACAGCGGGACACATCACCAGCTCCAGAGGGTGGTGCCCCTGATTGATTCTATCCCTACCCACTTTTTGCTTCACTCACATTATATTGTGCCCATCTGTCTTTTTGGGGCCATGGTCTTACATAGCTTGGGGGAAGACCCACCATGCATCATTTCTTGCATACACATCATCTTTTCAGCATTGCATCATATCACGTCTTATTTTATTCTACATAGTTTTATTTCTCATTCATTTTCTATCCCCTCACCTACCCACCCTTTCTAGCATCATCTCCCGCATACTAGCGATTTCTTAGCAGTGAGGACACTGCTGGGTTTAGCTTGGGGGATGAGCGCTATCGCTTTACTTTACATTTTTCTTTTATATTTTTCTTCCTTTTTCAGCTTTTTAGTTTACTTTTCCACCTTTTTATCTTTTTTCTCATTCAGCATCATGTTTTTCATTTTTTCCATTCATGCATGTCTGTTCTCATTCTCGTATTTTCTCCACCCTTTTTCTTTTTGCTGAGGTTGTTCTGCATGATGATACTTTTCGTTTCCCTCAGTAGTTACTCACGGTGCTTATTATTTGATGACATGGTATTTAGGGTAGTTTTAGTTCTATTTTCTATATGCGTGCATATTCTGTTGCTGATCTATTTAATTTAATGCATGATAATGAATTGAAATCAAATGCATGAAATAGTATCTAGTATGTGCTTTGTTGGGTAATGCACCTAGGTTCACGCATCACTAGAACACTTGGAGCACCTGCTTGCTATCTCATTCACTTCTGTTTGCATGCTTGATATCATCGTGCTTATTACTGCATGCTTTTCAGTATTCATCATGATGAATGAAAATATCCATGCTAGTTATGAGTTTAGTTAGAGTATTATCTTGTTGAATCGTTGTGCACATCTGATGAGTGAACTGAGTGATTTATTATTATTTTTTTTGGAGAGTGATTTATTATTTTCCTTCTCCACATATCTTTATGATTCTCTACATATCATTTGGTTTCATCCCCAACAGCTACCTTCACCGCATTTACTTCCCAAAAAGATCCCAAAAAGAAAAGGTTAGCTTCTAAATAAAATGAAACGAAAAAAAATGTGAAAAAGAGAAAAAGAAAAGAAAAAGAGAAAATAAAGAAATAAAATTGTTTTCTATATCCTTTTATTAGAAGCTGCTACAGATACATGGGAAGAGACAAAATTTTCATATCATATTCCTAGATGCGACGCCTCGAGCTAACCTTGAAGGGTGAACCATTTGATCATATGAGTGAGTATAACATTAGATTGGAAACGGTGCACAACGAGAGATTAGATAATGCTTGAACTTTACGAAATATTTTAGTTTTGGAGATTTTTCATGATTCGAAGTGGATATTTGAATAGCATGATTCATTTCCATTCTTTATTGCATGATGGTGTGATTTCTATATGCTCCATTTGTATCTATTGATTGAAAAGTTCATTGCCAACTCTTTTTATACTAGACTCTATAGATTACATGAGATCGATATGAGTTGATGGCATTATTTTAGAAGATCCCTATTTTATGTCTTTATTGCATGCTAGCCATATGATTGGTAAAACTTGAAAATACCATTAGCATGTGTTTTTACATTCGTAGCATTGGGATATTTGCTGAGCCTTGAGATCCGATTGAATGCTTCAGCACCCTCCTTCCATCTCTATTCTCTTTTATTTTTATTCCTTTTTTTTATCGTCCGACATACCTAGTATTCGTCTTCCTTGAGGACTAGTAAGAGGTAAGCTTGAGGGATTTTGATGTGTCCATATTTTTCATCTTTTCATGGCATCATTCTATTGCATTTCATATTATATTCGCATCCAAATCCCGTATTTTCCTACGATTTTGCAATTCTAACGTCAAATTCGAGTTTCGTAGAGTTTTGTGAATTTTCAGGGATTTTGGAGCGATTCGGGACCACTTTTGGATATGGAGACATACAGCATACCCATGAGCCCATTGGCGAAGCTCTACAGGAGTTCGTCGAGTTTTGGAAGCCTACGTGAGGAGCCAAGGAGATGTACTGGAGTAGAGGAGGAGCTGGATGCTTTAGCAGAAGTTTTCCCAGGTGACTCGACCAAGCAGAGTATGCTGCTCGGTCGAGCTGATGCACGAGAGGAGCCGACATGTAACCGACTCGACCGAGCAATGTGATGCTTGGTCGAGCAACTGATATTCCTTTTTGAAGGTCCACCATCCACTTCCAGCTCGACCGAGTAGGACTTGCTCGACCGAGTCAGATAGCGACCGAGCAAGGCCTACTCGGGCCGAGTAAATAGGGCGACATTTTTTGGAGAAATTCGAGCCACTGACAGACCCGACCGAACAAGAGGGCTGCTCGACTGAGCAGCCTGACCGAGAAAGTGTCTGCTCGACCGAGTCACTGACTCGGTCGGCAACAGTGAAGGCTAATTTGGAATTGTTTTGGTGGGCCCCAGTGAAGCGCGCAGGAGTGAAGTGTGGATCTGAGGGACACGATCAGGGGAGAGCTCATTTTTTTGATGTTTTTGAATTAGCTTTGGAGAGGGAGAGGAGATTAGAAAGGAATGTAGATCTAAACCTAGTTTTTCTTGATTTTGAATTAATTCTTGGGAGAAATTTTTACGTGCTATTGCTCTTGTGTTCTGGAGTTTATTTGGACTATTATTGGTTTCATTCTTCCTCATCTTCGACAAGTAAGTTATTCATTTCTCATTTTGATTCAATTGCTATGACATCTTCTAGGATAAAAATCGTATTTTTATTCGTTAAAATCACCATGTGTGAGTAGTCTCCTCTAGGGTTGATGGGTTAGCCCTAAGACTTTAGGAGGGAGATGTGGATCTGGATCTCTAGGTTGAATTAGGAATAAAGGGGCGTATTTCGGTTGATCCTTCCAAATCCCTTGGATAACTCGTACTGAGATCAAGCCCACTGTCTATGGATTTGATAAGCTTAAGGAGTATCCTTGGTATTTAAATAGGGAAATTAGTGGATCCAACCAAGGCTCATGACCATGTCCGGCTCGTGCCTTGAGGGGATCCACCGACGAACTATACCGCTACATTGACGGCTACCGCCATTGCGTCAATGAGAGCCACTGAAATACCTCGAAATTCTAACCCACGTGAGTGATATGAATTGAGAGACTAATCCCCTAAACCTAATGCAACGTGAGGATCCTATTCCAACATTGATCTCCGACGGTCTTAGCGGTGATCCCTAAGACACTAGTTTTCTTTATTATCAAGCCAACAACAACACCACAACCAATCTTTCCAACCAGACAGCTATCTCACTTCGAGATATAAAAATAATTTGAGACCTCAAATACACTGTCACCGTCTCTGTGGGATCCGACATCTTTTATACTATAATTTGACATCGTCCGCTTGCGGATAGAGCCCGGAATTGACACCTAGGAGCCTTACTACGCCTAGCAACCATGACACCGCTAGGTGGAATTTAGGTGTAGGTTCTGGGTGTGTCATCTAGTACTTGTATGAATGAAGAACTGAACACTGCAGCTTCAGACAAAACACCTCATGTTGTGACTGAGGTTGTAACATTGGATTTGAAACAGAACGATGTTGCTGCAGATGTTATGACACCAAAATCGACATCTCCTCTTAACAATCAATGTGAGCAACCGGCTGCAAATTGTTTTGAATTTTCCTCCAGAATTACTAGATAATTACCTCTTCGCTCTTCTTGCTACTCATCCTCCGCCAACGCCATCGGATCTTTGCTTGTATTCTCTCCAGCACAGTGATCTGCAGCCGATCTGGCTGTTACGATCTCTTCACCCATTTCGGCTGACTTCCCCAAATTTTTCCCACTTCTACGCCGATTCCACCGCATACATGTCTCCAAATTTTGACATCCAGACCACCGAAGCTTCTCTGTCAGCACTATCAATGTCTTCAACTAACCAGCTACTATTTTTGGCCTCTCAGATCTCGACTACTGCACTGGATATCGTTCTATTTTTGATGTCTACTATCAGATGTGAGGTATACTTTTCTTCATCTAATTCTGTTGTGCCTGAGGATTTATTTGCAATATTTTGTCCTATGAGAGAGACAATGGAACCTCTTAATGTGTCTTAGGGTGATTGTTCTCGATTGATCATTGGAGATGTATACTTGGATTATATTGGAGAGCAGCTGGAAATTATTAGATTTATTGATGAGGACATACTTTTACTGTCGACCACCGAGTCTGGTTCCCCATCTTCCTCTGTGGTACTGACTGCGATTATTATCTTGATGACTCAGATTCTTCCAAGCATGTATCCGATGGTGTCCATGCATATAAGAAAGTTGATGCAGATTTCTCAAATCAACATGATGCAAATAGTCAAGCTATTTGTGTTTGGTGTGTTAGAAAATATTGTTGATGAAGGAGTTGCCCCTACTGACCGTTATGTTACAGACGATGTCATGACACAGGAGCCGACACCTCAAGATGGCTCAAATGATTTTCTTGCTGCTCATATTATGGAACATGTTGTAACACTTGACACAACATCTGCTTCTCCTCCCCATGCCAATGCTCCAGCTATTTCTTTTTCTAAGCATCCTCTACCTGATTCAATGCATCCATCTGCTTCACACTTTCGAGCTGACATTGCCATTTATGAAGCAGCATCCAGAGACATTGCTCGTTAGATTACAGTTTTACAAGTTCAGAAGGCTATATTTGACAGAAGAGCTCAAGCTTTAAGGGGTATTTTGGCGTCTATTCGTCCGTAGGCACCTCTGGTACTGCTTTGGCTCCAGCTATGACTTCTTGAGGTATTCTTTGGATTATTGTTGCTCAAAGGAGGAGTAATTATTGTTGTGCACTCTTTTGCATGTGCTTGGGTTGTGCCACATAATGTCAAAGGGGGAGATTGTTGGGTTGATTTTCTGTTGTTATATGTTGACATTAGTGGCACTAGATCTGGAGTATTTTTGTTGAGGAATCTGGACATGTTCTGTACATGCATGAGTCATGTTGTAACTCATGTCATAACATTGTTCACAACATGCGGTATCTGGAATTCAGTTGCATAATTTCTGGCTTCAGGTATTTAGATCTGAATTTGCTGCTTAGTTAGATCAATTTTATTCTCCCAGAATCCCGTAGTAATCTTGATGGTTGCTATATTTATTGGGGAAATATCTGCTCGAGATTTTTTAAACTATTTACCTAAAATGGCTAAATGGTTCCTTGATTTTTGGGATTACTTGCCCGAAGTGGTTCTTAGATATATGACAGAAAATCTGCATGAGATTTTATTAAATTTTTTACCCCCAAAAAGTTGTCGAATTGATGGAGGCTGGTTTATAAGACACTCAAGCGGATTCTACTAGGGTTTATCTCTTTCAAGATGATTGTTAATCGACATCTGGGTACGAAGGCTGACAGCTACACAGGTAGGTATCGAAGGGAGTTTGATCTAGTTGGTTTATGCAATGGGATCTTGCGGTTTCTACATCCTGGGAAGGAGGCTGACGGCTACGGGAGTAGGGATCAAGGGAGTTTGATCTAGTCAGTTGTTGAAAGGGGATCTTGCGTGCAAGGGTATCTTGCGGAGATTACTCCATGCGGTTGATTGAGATTACCTATTGTGGTTTGTATTAAGGGGGAGTGTGTTCCTCCTAATGAGATTGCAATATTAGTGATTATAATCGTTTTGATATAGTGGAGTAATCTGATTTTTCTGGACGTGGCCCTACAGATGTAGGTGTGCGCACTAAATTGCATTACCAAGTTTTGTGTGTTACTGTGTTTTTCGTATATGTGTTCATATTTATATGATTGAATCATAGGTACTGACATTTCAATTCTCATAAGGGCAAAAATTCATATTTTGTCTCAAAAAAAAAGATTTGGCATATTGAGTCTCCCTTATTATATAATACTCCATTTTTCATGAATATCAAAGGAATTATGTTATACTTTGTTGATACATTGTTGGATATGTATCATGCTAGAAAGTAATTGTTTTTGAATCATTCATGTATGGATCATATGAATTACTCATGATATACAATGTTTCATGTTTTATGATATTGAATATATTTGTTTCTTGGACTTATTGAACATATTATGATTATGTGAATAAATTTTATATGTTGAGCAATATTTATGCTTTATGTTGATTATTTGACTCCTTTGAATATTGTTATGAGAATTATGATGAAAATTCTAAATACGTGGATTATAGCATATAATTGAGCTTATTGTGAATATTGTGCAATATTTCATACGATATGATAATTTTGACAATGTTGGTTATATTGATTCTTTTGAGACATTGCATTGGTTATGAATTTATCAGCTATGCAATATTGGTTTTATGAAATATGTTATCATTATCGAGTTTGAGCCTATTTTCATTCTATGAATATCACATGTTTATAATCCTAGTGATTATCTCTTTGATATCCTCCTTATGCTCACAACGTATGCTTATGACACTCACTTCACGTTTGACTTAAAGTATTTGAAAATTTGGATTTTTCGATTTAGAAATTATAGTGCAAATGATGAGCTTTTGATCCTTGAAATTTTTATTTCTAAATATATTATATTCCACATACTCCTAGGGATTATTCTTTGATATCTTCTTTTTAGCTCATTCTTCATGTTATGAAATGATTATTCAAAATATTCCCTTCATTGAAAATAAACTTCTCACATGGATTGCTTGATATAGAGTCACTCTCAATTTCATTTCTCTACTTCCTTTTTGATGAGGCAAAGTAGGAGAAATATGTTGAAGTTGATGCTTAGAAAATATCTATGAGATCATGTTTCTTATGAGTGGACTTTATGCGTATCGTATGTATTATATTGAACTTCATGCATGTGTTCATTTGTGATGAAACAAAAGAAATTTCATGGATATTTATGATTGACATTGGAATGTGCTTCATGGTTATACTCCTTTGTTGGAGTTTTGTCTTATGTTGAACTCCATGTTTTTGAGCAAAATGAAACCATGCTAGACATTCATAGATGCTTCATATATGATATGTGATATCGATTGGATATGCTTGGAGAGTAATTTTTAAGTTTAAGTTGTTAAAAATATTAAAATGACTTGATTTTATTTGCATGATTCATATTATGTTTTTGTCACACTTTATCTTGACCATTATATATGACACAATCTTATGACATAAACATTTCATATACATAAATTTCAGTATTACACATTTTATTGATAGTGACACACCTTGTTGAATTATTATTGCTCACCCTCTTTGTGGCCTTTTTGATTAAGTCAATAGGGGGAGAATGATGTTAGTGTGACATATATGTGATATATGTCATTAAATGTTGTTAACGGGACTAATTTGGCCGGGCCCGGAAGAGCCAAGTCAACTACGACTGGTCAACCCGACTACTACGACCTTGGGGCCTTGGCCCAAGGATCTCACGGGCGGGCCGCGCTTCTCCACCCATGACGAAGGCCCACTTTCTCAGTGGAGGAAATCGGGGCCCAAGTCAAGGAAACATTCACCAAATATGGCAACCGCCAAGTGCCATCACTCTCACCGATAATGGCCCGACTTAAATGGCCTTCACTCTAATGGCCCGACTTAAATGGCCATCTAGCCATCAAGGCTCGACTTCATGGCCAGACTTAATGGCCATCACTCCCCCGCCATCATGGACCGCCAATTATGGCAATCACTCATGGCCATAACTCCACCTTCATGGCGTCATCAAGTGGGCACAATTAGAGGGGGCCAACACTTCCCCATTTGCACGACCCCATGAATGGCGGCCATGATGTCACGTCATGGCACATTATGAGGAGGATTCGTCTATATGAGGGAAGGGTGGTCATCATCCACCAGAGGCCGGATCTTCGCCACCTACAACGGAGGTACCTCATTCTCCCATCTTACACCTTCTTCCACCTTGAATATTTCTCCTCCAAAGCTCGGCCCGAGGACTCGAGTATCGGTCTCTCCGCGAGCCATACTCGATCCCACCGAGCACTTATCAGGCCAAGATCTGACTTTGGCATCGGAGGGGCTTCGGTCGGAACCAAGGTCCGACCCCCCTGACGAGCTCTCTCGTCTATTCAGGTCCAGGAGTTCCAGCGACGCCGAGGCTACCCCTCGGCGTCCTTCCAGCCGGAGCCAAGCGCCCTCGTCCCCAACCTCGTTCGTCTCCTCCGTCACGAGGACGTCGCTCTGCCGAGGCTACCCCTCGCCGAGCCGACGCGAGGATCCGCGCGCCCCACTGCGAGCGACTCTGCCTTCAACCGATCCCGGAGGCTGTCATCTCGCCGAGGCTACCCCTCGGCCCGCCAAAGAACGGAGCCGCGCCTTTCCGCTCGGGCGAACGCGCCGACGGTCGACCCCACCGGTCATCTCCGTCTCGAGCAACAACCACGATAACTCGGGGGTCCCGCGTGTCCCCTCTTTGACCGCGTTGACCACGCACCCTCCATACTATTAATGTGTTCTGCGAAAAATAGCTGAAACATTTGGCGCCGTCTGTGGGAACGAGTCGACATCTACGTCGTCAACCACACGGACTATGACTCGTCCCGTTAATTAAGATCTCCATATATATACGAAGATCGAATCTCTATTATCGCGTGGACCAAGAGTGATACAGAAGGATGATGCCAAGCTGATGCACAGAAAGATCGTCCACTGACTCGAGCCCGGCGCAGTCCCTAGACGTCGACCCACTGGCAGAGCCCAACCTGGAGCTAGCCCGGTTCATGGCATGATGCTTCTGGGTGGAGCTGACATTCCGACGGGTGGGCGAGGTAGCAAACCCGACATGCCTACCCGCTCGTCTGCAACGGCAACACCAGCCATGCCGAAGTGTCAGAATCTGCTCAAATCTGCCCTCTGCCCTTTCCTGGGACCATCACGATCCTACCCATCTGGATCGATGGGGTTGTGGGATGACTGGATCAGATCCATGGCGATCCCACACAGCCCCGCGGACGTTGTGATCCATTGCTGCATCATGATTGAGACTCACCCCAATCGACTCCCGGCGGGTTCTTCACTATCCAAAAGAAAGAGATCTGTCTCCTCTCGTTCAAATTCTATATATCTCACCCATCAACGTTGCCGTCGCCCCCTGCAACCGAAGAAGAACGACTTCCCCGGGATCGAGTACAGGGTCCTCGTCGCCACCTTGATCTCAGCTACTCCGACGTTTGGGCCCAAAAAATTCGAGATCGAGGTTGATCCCCTAAGAGGTCCTCGTCAATGTCCCGGCTCCGATCAAACGACGACGGGATCTCGTCGAGGTCCCAGCTCCGATCGAACAACGGTGGGTCCTCGTTATTGTCCCAGCGTCGATCGAACAACGGGGGTCCTCGTCGGTCGTTAGGTCGGGATCGAGGTTGATCGAACAACAGAGGGTCATCGCCACTGCATGGGCCTTAGCTGCTCCAACCTTTGGATCTCTCTACACCAACACTCAAACTAGCTTGACTGGAGTTCCATCTGCCCAAATTCTGCATCGGAACAATAGCGGGGCCAAATTCCAAAGATCAAGCATGTACAGTATCACCGAGCTCTGAAGGCTTGTGTAACATTCTCCAAGAGGGCTCTGTTTACACAACTGTCTCCGAGCTCACCCCATATCCAAGTGCTTGGGATATAATGAGCGATCTTATTCAGAGCCTTACTGGCTTTCGTCGGCAGCGGCTTGTATCCTCACTGATCTAAGATGTCAGCCCAACCATCGCCAAAAGGAGGCTGACCAGTCCAGGCCGAGGCCGAGGCTGACCAGTTCAGGCCGAGGCCGAGGCCGACCCCTGAGGAGGCCGACCAGTTCAGGCCGAGGCCGACCCCAGAGGAGGCCGGCCAGTCCAGGCCGAGGCCGACCCCTGAGGAGGCCGACCAGTCCAGGACCAGGCCGAGGCCGACCCCAGACGAGGCCGACCAGTTCAGGCCGAGGCCGAGGCTGACCAGTCCAGGCCGAGGCCGAGGCCGACCCCAGAGGAAGCCGACCCAGCAAAAAGGTCAAACTGTCCTCTTCCCCCTTTGCTAATTAATTGTGTGCTTTCAGACAACTACAAGAGCTTCCCTAACAATTCTCCTCTCTTAAACTTCTTGCGAGATGGTGATAAAAAGCCACATCCTCCGGTTTCAACAAATGTCTCACAAAAAGCTTGTAGATAAGGCTGCCAGGGTCGCGACAACGCCGGAGCACACGGCGACCGGCATTGCGGCCTCGGCCAACTCGAGGGAGAGGCGCAAGGAGTGCGTCTAGATCCGAGGACGGGCCAGGAAGACGCAGGGCTACGAGTGGCCTGGCAAGGTCGCCAAGGAGAATGAGATCTCGATCGAGTTCAGACAAGAGACAACACCGACGACCCTCGCAGACGTCGGGCTTAGCCCCGACTCGGCCTTCATCGATGGCCCTACCAGCATCTCTGGCCATTGTCTCGACGTCCGCCATACCAACACCGTGCTGCCATCGCCAAACATATGGGCTGAGCTCCCATCACTGTGCCGCCCTTGCCGAGCTGCCTTGGTCGTACCGCCAAATAGACAAAAGCGGGAGCCGGAGCGAGAGCAGGAGCTGGAGCAGGAGCAAGGATCCAGACAAAAGCTGGAGCCGAAGCGGGAGATGCGGTCCAGACAAAAGCTATAGCTGGAGCTGGAACTGGAGCAGAAGCTAGGATCCAGACAAAGCTGGAGCCGGAGCGGGAGATGCGGTCCAGACAAAAGCTATAGCTGGAGCTGGAGCTGGAGCTGAATTTGGAAATAGAACTAAAGCTGTGTCTAGACGAGGCCGACCCATCCAAGAGGAGGCCGACCACACCAGTTTAAACAACCCAGGAGAAGGCCGACCAGACGAGTCCGACCACCTCGCCAAGTATCGGAGTCTCAACGCCAAGACACCTTGTCGAGCTTACAAAGTTATCCCCACTGCGACGGAGCTGATTGAACCAGCCGAGCATCCAGACCGCTCCTCCGACCGTGGCCAAGCCGATCTGGCCGAAGCACCCCCGTCCAAGTTCAATCACCCAGATTGCTCCTCCGACCGTGCTGCTGGGTCCCCGCTTGCCGAACAACTCCTGCATCCACCGAGCTGGACGAAGCAGTGGCAGAGCGCCACCCTGGAATCTTCGAAAGGCTTCACAAGGACTTCACCCTTTTCGTCGGCCATAAGTCGAGGGGCAACTCCCTTCGCAACCGAACGAACAGATCGGTCAAAGGGCTGGGGGCAACCCCCCAGCAGGCCGAGCACTCCTTCGTCAGCCGTAAGCCGAGGGGCAACTCCCCTCGCCACCGAACGGATCTCCTTCGTCGGCTGTAAGCCGAGGGTCAGCCCCCCTCGCCACCGAACGGATCTCCTTCGTCGGCCGTAAGCCGAGGGACAACTCCCCTCGCCACCGAACGGATCTCCTTCGTCGGCCGTAAGCCGAGGGGCAACTCCCCTCGCCACCGAACGGATCTCCTTCGTTGGCCGTAAGCCGTGGGGCAACTCCCCTTGCCACCGAACGGATCTCCTTCGTCGGCCGTAAGCCGAGGGGCAACCCCCTCGCCACCGAACGGATCTCCTTCGTCGGCCGTAAGCCGAGGGGCAACTCCCCTCGCCACCGAACGGATCTCCTTCGTCGGCCGTAAGTCGAGGGGCAACTCCCCTCGCCACCGAACAAATCTCATTCGTCGGTCGTAAGTCGATGGGCGACTCCCCCCGCAACCGAACGAGTCCCAGGCTGACGATCTATCGTCCCTAGCCAAACTCCGCGAGACGGACCAAAGTTTTGCAGAGAGTACAACTTCTTCCCCATTATACTACATCTCCCGACCTCCACCTCAACAATGGTAGAGCTCAGAAGATGGGGGCATGTTAACGGGACTAATTTGGCCGGGCCCGGAAGAGCCAAGTCAACTACGACTGGTCAACCCGACTACTACGACCTTGGGGCCTCGGCCCAAGGATCTCACGGGCGGGCCGCGCTTCTCCACCCATGACGAAGGCCCACTTTCTCAGTGGAGGAAATCGGGGCCCAAGTCAAGGAAACATTCACCAAATATGGCAACCGCCAAGTGCCATCACTCTCACCGATAATGGCCCGACTTAAATGGCCTTCACTCTAATGGCCCGACTTAAATGGCCATCTAGCCATCAAGGCTCGACTTCATGGCCAGACTTAATGGCCATCACTCCCCCGCCATCATGGACCGCCAATTATGGCAATCACTCATGGCCATGACTCCACCTTCATGGCGTCATCAAGTGGGCGCAATTAGAGGGGGCCAACACTTCCCCATTTGCACGACCCCATGAATGGCGGCCATGATGTCACGTCATGGCACATTATGAGGAGGATTCGTCTATATGAGGGAAGGGTGGTCATCATCCACCAGAGGCCGGATCTTCGCCACCTACAACGGAGGTACCTTATTCTCCCATCTTACACCTTCTTCCACCTTGAATATTTCTCCTCCAAAGCTCGGCCCGAGGACTCGAGTATCGGTCTCTCCGCGAGCCATACTCGATCCCACCGAGCACTTATCAGGCCAAGATCTGACTTTGGCATCGGAGGGGCTTCGGTCAGAACCAAGGTCCGACCCCCCTGACGAGCTCTCTCGTCTATTCAGGTCCAGGAGTTCCAGCGACGCCGAGGCTACCCCTCGGCGTCCTTCCAGCCGGAGCCAAGCGCCCTCGTCCCCAACCTCGTTCGTCTCCTCCGTCACGAGGACGTCGCTCTGCCGAGGCTACCCCTCACCGAGCCGACGCGAGGATCCGCGCGCCCCGCTGCGAGCGACTCTGCCTTCAACCGATCCCGGAGGCTGTCATCTCGCCGAGGCGACCCCTCGGCCCGCCAAAGAACGGAGCCGCGCCTTTCCGCTCGGGGCGAACGCGCCGACGGTCGACCCCACCGGTCATCTCCGTCTCGAGCAACAACCACGATAACTCGGGGGTCCCGCGTGTCCCCTCTTTGACCGCGTTGACCACGCACCCTCCATACTATTAATGTGTTCTGCGAAAAATAGCTGAAACAAATGTCAAAAGGGGAAATGAGATTTGTTTTTTTATGAGACATTGTTGCACACTCGCATTGTGCCACTTGGATAAAAATTATGATACATATGCTTTATAGTTGCTTATATCTAACTAGCACTAATGTAGGAGGAGTAACTTCTCTATAGCAATGATACATTTGTGTAAGGGGAGTAAGGATCAAAACTTTAGTAATTTCATAATGTTATCAAATTGTTTTCCATCATCAAAAAGGAAGAGAATATTGGTTATTGCAACACACCCAGTTGGTTTTGATGATTAAGCAAACAATTAGTGTTACTAATTATGTTTTGTAAGTTGTTTTGTGAGTGTAGGAATTAAAGTCAACAATGGTCAATTCAACTTAAAGATAATGAAGACATGAAATTAAAGCTTGGTGATGATGAGTCAATGGACTTGGAGCTCATATTCAGGATCAAAAGCTCAAGTCAAAGCCTTACAGAGTGCAAGACTTCAAGACACGAGGATTAAGCTTATTGATGACACCAAGACTCTAAAGATTGTGTGAGTTGTGTCTTTTTATATTACTTGTCTTAGAATGTCAAAGTCTATAGTTAAACCTTGCACACACTTTTGAATTATGTTTTCAATGATTTTAAACTTCATAAATTATTTGGAAAATATTTTAAAATGATTTGAAATTATTAGGAAAAGATTGAAATTATTTTTGAAGTGATTTGAGCTATTTTCCCTTGTTTCAGTATAATAGTCGACTACCCATACCACAACGGTGAACTATCTTTTATTGGAAAAAGAGAGAGCTCTCTGTAGATCAAAGTAGCTGACTACCGTTATATGTGGAGTCGACTACCGTTATATGTGGAGTCTACTACCGGTAACATAACGGTCGACTACCAGCATTATTCATATCCCAAAAAACACAGTTTCGTGATTTTCGCAAGTTTATTGAAAGAGCCGTTTGGGGGTACTTTGGATAGCAATTTTCAATGGGTTTGAGCTCTATTTAAGGGAAGATTGCAGAGATTTTTTGCCAACTAAATGATCAAATTTTAAGCAAAATACTCAAGCTTTCATCTTTTTCAAGCTCTCCAAAATTTCCAAGGCTTTGGTTTTTATACTCTTTAAAGCTTTTAAGCATTCAAGTCTTGAGCAATTAAAATCGCTGCAAGTTTTAATCTTGATATTTATAAGATTTCAATTGTGTTTTCTCTTTGATCTTTTTGGTTTTAATCTTCTTCTTACTTGAGATCAAAAGATTTCTCCATAGCCACTTCACTACACCAAGAAGCTTCAACATATTGGCTATAGGAATTTGTAAGAGCTTCATCCTACAATAGAGGTTTGTAAACCCACTCAAGGAGTGGTGGTAAGTTGTTATTTGTGTTGATTGGGTGGTTGAGAAAAATCCTCAAGTGTAGATGTCCTCGCTTGGTGAGGTGAAATTTGTTGTATTGGAATTTCCTAGTTTTAGGAACTTGGTGGTTGTTGTGCTGGGAAATACCTAGCATGGGAGCTAGGTGCGTATAGCTGGAAGCGCTCTAATTTGAATCATTTTCTCTCTTTGGTGAGAAATTACATAGTGGAAAATCCCAACAAGGAGGTTGGAGACTAGAGTAGCCCATGGTGGGAGAACCAAGGTAAAAATCCTGTATGTTTGTGTTTGTTGATTTGTCTCCATTTCTTACTTGCAATTATTTTGTGTATTAGCTTCCGTTGTATAAATCTAACTCATTAATTGCAAGTATTTTGTATTGATTAAGTACTTAGAGGATAACTCTTCTTATAGACTTAAGCTTAGCCTAAATAGTATAATTTTTATGTGTGCATTGTTTTTAAGAAACAATATCACCCCCGCTAGTGTTTAGCTTGCTATCTTCAAGATTCCCAATACACTGTAGTAGTGCGATCCGATTCGGATTCTGATCCGAATCTGAACCCAATAAGGATTCCAAACCTGTAAGTATATTTATGTTGTTTTGGATAGGATTTTGATACAATTCCCGAGCGGCTTTTCATGCTGTTTTTCTGTAAAGTTTGCGGTTACATGTAGAGAAATAGAGGACAAAGTTGGGGCCTAGGGATAGGTTGTTTGAGAGCTTTTCTTCATAGTTTACGTCTCAATAGCCGGTTTGGTTTTTTTTCCTTCAACCAAACGCTATAACGTGTAATCCAAGGATATTAAAGTATTACTAATCTCTCCTACTTGATCTACACCAAAGTTTGGGGTGGAACCAGTATAAATCTTGGTGTCAGGTGTTTGATTTTCTTTTATTTTGTGTTATCTTTCATATATATTGTATGTTGCGGGTTTTGTAGAGAACATCATTTGCTCTGTTCGTTTATTCCAATGATCTTGAAATTTCGCAAGACGATTGTCATATTGATAAGCTAATTAAGAGGGCATTGGAGCCCAACAAATGGTATCAGAGACCATATCAACATGGGACAATATCAACTCCTCTTCAGATGAAGAAGAAAACAAGAGGAAAAGCATGTGCTTTATAGTACAAAAAGAAGAGATATGTGATCATGTAGATAATGATGAATTGTTAAATGCATTAATGATGTATATTATAGATTTAAAAAGTTGAATGCTAAGCATATATCATCAAAATAAGAAAATGATAACTTACTAATCAACCATGATGATCTTATTTTTAAATCTACAAATACAAATGGATTGATTTTTAAGTATGGAAAATTGGTATTAGAGAATAAATCATTAAGGAATGAAAATATATTGCTTAAAAAAGAATGCAATGATTAATGTTCAAATTTGTGAATTTGAAAAGAATGTTTCATTTATAAAATTAAAATATGATCAAAATTTTCAAGATGTCTTAAAATTCAATAACAGCAAAGAAAATTTGAATAAACTATTATCTTGTCAACATACATCAAATAATAAATATGGTTTAGAATATTAAAAGAAAAATGATTCTAAGTCTCATCATAAGAATATGCATGTAAAATAATCTTAAAAAAAATCATTCATTCTTCTATAACAACTTGCCTAATCAATCTAAGAATAAATATTCTATTGAAAAAAATTTAAATAAAAAAATAATGGAAACGTTGCTGCTTGTGATATCAGCACATTCCATTTTTCATGTGTGTGTACATGTACATACACATACACACGTGTATATTACTAAGCCTACCCTTATGCCTAAGCCTAAGGGCTAATGTTAAGCCTAATACACACACATGCATGAGCATACATACATAGACACACATATAATGTATGTTACTAAGCCCAACCATATGCATATGCCTAACTATCCTCAGCCTAAGGCTAATCATGACTAAGTGTACGTCTAAACATAATTAGCCTAATTTCGACCCATTAGGTTTAACTTGCATGTGCAAGTACGTTCCTGAATTTTTGGTTTAGGATGCTCGTATGAGTACATGTGTGTGCCTGTTAGTCTTATTGAGCCTGTGCACGACCAAGTGTGCGCGTTAGGTTTAGCGTGCTGGTGCGAGTCAAAGAGCGTGTGTTAGGTTTAGTGTGTTGGTGAGCATGCATGTTGAGAAGTGTTTAACTTTCGATGCAAGTGTACTCATAACATAGAAATGGACCTGATAGATGATTGTTGTTTCAGATTTAGGCAAATATTCATATCCTTAACATTAAGATTGACAACACTCAAAAAAACCCCAACTTTTAACCTGGCCTGATTGACCATTGGGTCTGCCCAATATCCAAATACTTTCCCAACTGATTTCTCAAGCTCTGTATTGGGCATACACAGAAATGCTTGAGATTTTTTAAGGTAATCTCTCCATCTGCTCTAGTAATTTCTTAGTTCAAATTAGTTGCCCCGGAAATTTCTCCCGCATCTTTGTCTCGCATTTGAACAGTAACCGCTCGTGGTACATGTCGTTGGTTTTCGGTTTGTTTGAGTGTTTGATGAATAATAGTGCGAGAGCTGTTTTAAATATTGATCTTGATCCCAAAATGCCCATTTAATGTTCCATTTCATGAATAATAGTGCGAGAGCTGTTTCATTGTTTCTGATTCGAACAAGCTCTAACGGTGAAGCTTAATGTGTTATCTTTTTTACGAGTAATAATATCTGGTAGTTTAATCTAACCAGAGGAAATGCACGGCTCATTGTTCTATTTGTTGCTTGCTATTTAGTTTAAAGGGCATTCATCCGTATGTTGTTATCATGAATTCAAATGGGATAAAGCTTTGGTTCCATATATCTTATCCATTCATGTTTATGAACTGTGAATGGAGCTTCTAGTTTGCAGATTCCGTTTGCCTTGAGCCTTATGTTCCTTCTTTTAGATATTTTGTTATTTACATTCTTCCTTTTTCCCTATATATTATACTATTTGTTAGTTAAATAGAATACTATTCAAATCCTTTATATTAATTTTTTGTGTGGCTACGAGCTCCTTTATGTCTTTATTTTATTGTGGTGGATATCAGTATCTTTTGTCTGCGTGGTAATAGCTGTTAATGCATTCTTTTTTAAACATCACCTTTCAGTTGTGATCGTGGCACGAACTCCTTCCAGTAGCTCGATAACTCCATCAATGTCAACAAATCCATTCATTGAAGATACATCCGAGATGTCTCGAGCTTCAGATGATGAAATAGAGGATGTCGAAGTAATGACAATCCAGAGTAAAAAAGATCTGAATCGTGGAATTAGTTTGCAATTAAAAGACAACCTGATGACACATCCAAAGCATTTGCAAGTATTGTAAGCAGTGACGGATTCAGGAATTAAATTCAAGGGGTGCACGACACAATTTCTTTTTTAAATGTAAAATTGTAGTAAAAATGAAAAATTATATTGACTCAAGCGCATCCTTAGACAACATGGTCTTAACGACTTACAGATTACAAACTTTATCCAGACGCATGAAAGAGACCATATTCATCACTGTAGCTTGAACTATACTAATAGTTTCATCATTAAGAGTCTGGAAATTTTATTTTGTGGCATGCATAAGGTTTCTAGACAATGGCAACAATTTAACATACCGATGAAATTAAAACCAATAAATCTGTGAGTTGTAGCAATGAAAACAAAACCACGCCCACACTTAACACAATTAAAAGAGAAATTGATGAATTTGAATCAAACAAAACCTAACCCTACCAAGATTAATCGAAATACATCCCAAAAAGAACCCATAACACACCAATTTTAAGACGTCCGTCCGCTGGCTCTCTATCTCACCCTATTTATCGGGCGATACCCTGCACAAAATCACAAGGAAAGAAGAATAAGAATCAAAAATTCATATCACCAAATTCCCCGAAATCAAAGAATCAAAACATAGATTCATTCACAAAATTCCCCCAAATCAGATTAAAACCCTCGAGAAGAAAAAAAATAAGAATCGGGTAAAACCCCCAACCCTACAGTCCATAACTCACCTCGGACTTCAAACCAGTGGATCACGAAATTCCCCTACATCATATAAAAAAATCTCAGGAAGAAAAAAATAAGAATCTGGCAAAACCCTAACCTAGGGCTCGAAATTTGTGTGGGAATAAAAAAGCAAAAGGGGAAAGGAGAATACAAAAGTAAAAGAGTCGTTATTTAATGACGCGGAAAGAATCGGAACGCGGCAAGAATTATTTTTTTAAAAAACATCTATTCCAGGAATTATTTTTTTAAAAAACATCTATTTTGTTTCAATTTTGTTAGCTGCAAGAATTATTTTTTAAACAAAATATTGTTTTTGTAAGCAGCAGGAATCGAACCAGCCATGCCAACTAAAGGAAACATTCACCTACCAATGTGCTACTTTTATCTTTGGCTTAAGCGGAAACAAAAATTATATAACGTTAGCAAATTTCTAAGTTTTCAAGGGGGCACATGCCCCCCGGCCCCCATGTAGCTCCGTGCCTGATTGTAAGCATATACTTCCATACTCTAATATATCAGGAACAACTCATTTAAATCGACATCTTAAGTTCTTTTGCAGAAAGAAACCTCATAAAGATATGAAACAAATGTGGCTAAGAAAACTCCAAAATGTGATGACATGAAGATTTTAAAGTTTGATCAAGAAGTAAGCAGAAAATGCTTGGCAAAACTCCTGCTTTGTGCAGAACTTCCATTTAAAATAGTAGAACATCTGTTATTCATCACTTTTTGTGAGGAGCTTGCAGTCGTTGTTGTTAGGGTTTCTGTTAAGGCCAAAATTGGCGATAACGGTATTTGGGCTGACGTGGACTATTTTGTCGAGGTGGAGCCTCGTTAGCTAATGGAATGGGACACTTGGTTAGTAGAACTAGAGTCTCTGATGATTGGAACTGCGAGGTGATGCGGAAGCTCGCTCGACCCGTAGGCTAAATATGAAGGTCGTTCGACCTTTTGGTGGGATCGACCCTGGTACAAAAGTCACCCGGAGCTATCGATCGACCTCTTACTGAGTCACACCACTATCCTCCTACACCACAAAAGAACGTCAGGGGGGTCGAATCTGGGTCCCGACCCAATTCTCCTCTGATTCTTAAGTTAGAACGGGTACTCAAGAATAAGGTTGGAGCTATCGAGATCGACCCATGGAGGTTCGTCTCGAGTCAATCGTCGCAAGATATTTGGAGGAATAAATATCAAGTGGAATGCAGAATATAAGAGTACTAGATCTCGTTCCTTGGGATCCCCCTTATTCTGTTCATCTTCTATGTATTTATATACCTCAGGGTTCTCTTCATTGACGTATGGAGGATAACGCTCACCGATTATGGCGCTACGATCCCCTTTAATCGGGGTAACCATCGCCCATGCCTCAGCTATTTATGAGCCCATTATCGATCGCACATTCGGGGCGATGGAAGTCCAACGGGAAAATGACACGTGGGCTTCGACTGGGTCAGATTCTAGCTTATTACGGGGGCTTTGTGGGCTTTTGTCGCCATTCGAGCGAATGCCTCTAGCGCCGGCCCAAGGGTGTAATAATGGCCACCGTCACTCGACCTTAGACAGTTCATCTATTGGGGTCAAGTGACTTTACATCTTATCAATGGGGCTCGGCAGTCGAGGAAATGGTACTCGAGTTTAAGTGCCAAAAATGCCTGCCTTTTTTGATTTGGACGATGCATCGGTTCGAAATTCAAAATACTAGGATGCTTGGATCACCAACACGTGTCCCAATATGATGAGATCACCTCGCCTAAACAAGATGGTTTTAGAGGGAGATCGAAATCATTGTCTTTGGCATCCTTGACCCAGGTTTCTATCTCTGCTGATGGCTTCTTCATTTGCTCATGTCGTTGGTAGGGCATCAGCCTCCACCGCTCAAAAAGATAAGAGGAGGCCGACGTGCCCAGTCTGATCACCAATCAAATTTCTCAAGTGGGAGCAGATCAAATTCCTGGTCTCCAAGAGAAATATGTCTGATGCGACCATCAGATCCGATTGCCCTAGAGGGATGAAAGGGTTCATCGCCCTGGAGATCGAGAAGTTGGGGTTTACGTCAAGGCTTTTCATCGGGGACTTCGATTCCCCATGCACCCGTTCATGTTCGTCTTGCTGAGGTCACTGTGTCTTTCCCTTTGTTAGGTGATGCCGAACGACATTGGTGTCTTGTCAGCTTCATCGCATTGCGCGTGATGAACGAGATTGAACCAACCATTGAGTTGTTCAATTACTTTTTCATAATTCCTCCCCTCATGACCCGAGGCTGGTATATGATAACCGCTCGTCGAGGTAGGAAATTATTTGGTGATCTTCCTTCCTCGAATCCGAAATGGAAAGAAAAATTCGTATTTGTGGTATTTCCCGGCGAGGGGAGTTTCTGCACTCGGTGGGGGATGCCTGATTTGGGCATGATTGAGGACAAGACCCTTTCCGATGAGGAGGATAAAATTGCTCGTTCGTTAATAAAGTTACCAAAGGAGACTAGGTCAACAGAAGTGGCTATTGACTGACATAGTGCTGCTTAGTACGATATGGACGAAGGGTTGATTCGACCTTGCCCATTATCGATTTGTTATTTGTTTTTTTTGAATTTTATCTAATCCTTACAGACATGGTCGGCCTAGATTACCAGGTGGACCCGGAGTTGAGGGAAGCGATCGGAGCTTCCATTAGATATGCTGATGAAAATATGTCTTCTCCTTAAGTGTATCCTCTGGAAATAAGAACGATCGAGACCCCTAAGGCTCTACCCATTGTCATTCATGAAGCCTCACAACCAGGTCATCTTCAGCAAAAGAAAAAGAAGAAGCTTTCCATCGACTTTGAGGTGGTTGCAATTAAGAGAGTGAAGAGATCGAGGCGATAAATTCACATTAGCGACTTAGATTTGTCTGGGTCGGACGACGTCGTTGACTCGTCTGCTTCTCTGGACGTGAATCAATCGTGTGATGAGGCCCAAGCCTTCGAACAAGAACAGGGTCCTCTTTTAGAGAGGGATTCAGGGGAAACCCCTTCTCCTCATGAGCCTATTTTGCATCAGGATTCTGGGCCTTGGGGAGGTTTATTTCCTCTGGTGTCTCTGTCCGAGGATATTCCTTAGGAATTTAGATCACTTTTACGGGAAAATCGATTGCCTCAGGCCCCGTTTAATTGTCCTGAGCAGGAGATCCTTCAGCCAGATGTTCCAATTAGGAAGGATGAGTCTGCTCTTTTGGATTGTGGGATCACCACACGAATTGCTGAGAATTCGACTCTTCCAAGGGACATGGTCGTTCTGGAGAGGGTTGATCACGAGAGCTTGTCTTCAATCTCCATTCACGCAAATGTTCTGGTGAGTATCATACTTGTCTTCATTATGAATGAAACATGCGCTGAGATTGGCAATTTTCGCTTGTTTACAGGCTCTCGTGGCTAACACTGCGTTGCATCACCGCTCAGTGGTGGTGGATAATCATGAAGCAACATTAGCTGAGACCAGAATGGTCGTTGAGAAGGCCGAGGAAAAGCTAGGTAGATGACATCTTCTGAATAAATTTATCTAGTCCCAGGTGCTTCGACTCAAACATGAGTTAGGTGAGTCTTGTAAGAGGGAGGCTGGTCCAATTACTTTGAGGAAACAAGCGAAAAAGACGCTGTTGGAGGAATGTGCCAAGTGGGAGGCCATAGACAATGAACTCCAAACCCGACTCCTTGATAGCTCTCAGGAAGTCGATGCGAGAGCAATCGCGGAGAAAGCAACCTAAGAATGTGTGGACAATTTTTCCAACTTCGATGAGTTGTAGACACAAAGGTACGAGCAGTGTCGATTAGAAGTGAAGGATCGAATCCCCAATTTGCGGCTGAGATCGACCAAATCCCTGTGATTTTCCCTATCGATGATGGCGATGATCAGATCCAGACCATGGATGGGGCTATTCCCATTGAAGAGGACTATCGCCGAGACGGGTGAGGCTACAAATGTTGGTGCTCCAAGGGATCAAGATAATATTGCTTCGATCGAAGAAGACCAAGGGCATGCTGATTTGACTGAGGGATCTTAAGAGTTTCTTACACCTCCAAGTTTTTAGATGTATGGGGGTGCCTATTATAGGAATATGACAATTTTGTAATACAAGATATTGCCAAAAGTTGACATATACCTCATTATTTGTCATAAATTGACAATTATTTTAAGGAGCATGTAAATGCGGCTGTGTTGCGATTTGGCCCCTTTCAACGAGTTAAGTAGCTACCCAGGGTGGTAGGTGTTGAATAGTTGAATCATACCCTTTTTAGCCCTCGTGGTAAGGTGTAGTCCTTGAAGTTGTGTGAGTGATGACCTTTTAGTTGGTGTTCGACGACCAAGTTGCATCGTTCAGTAGAAAGGGGTGTGGCCCCTTCATCTGATGGTCGACGACGTAGTAGGGTCATTCAGTTGCAAGGGGGTGGCCCCTTCGGCTTATGTCTTATGACTAAGTATGGCCATTTGGTAGGAAGGGACGATGCCCCTTCATCTTAAAGCCGACGATGTAGTAGTGTCATTCAATTGCAAAGTGATGGCCCCTTCAGCTTATGGCTGACGACCGAGTACAGTTGTTCGGCAGTGAGGGGGTGGGCCCCTTCATCTTATGACCGATGACAAAGTAGGGTCGTTCAGTTGTGAGGGGGTAGCCCCTTCAGCTTACGGCCGATGACCGAGTAAGATCGGTCGGTAGCGAAGAGGGTTGACCCTTCGTATTATGGCCGACGACATAGTATGGTCTTTTAGTTGCAAGGGGCTGACCTTTTGGCTTACGGCTGACAACCGAGTAGTATCGTTCGGTAGCGTAGGGGTGACCCCATCGTCTTACGATCGATGATGCATTAGGATTGTTCAGTTACTAGGGGGTGGCCCCTTCGACTTATGGCTGACGACCGAGTAAGATCGTTCGATAACGAGGTGTGTGGCCCCTTCGTCTTACAACCGACGATGCAGTAGGATCGTTCAGTTGCAAAGGGATAACCCTTTTGGCGTATGGATGATGACTGAGTAAGATCGTTCGGTAGCAAGGGGCGTGGCCCCTTAGTCTTATGGCCAACGACATAGTAGGGTCATTCAGTTGCGAGGGGGTGGCCCCTTCGGCTTATGGATGACGACCAAGAAGGGTCGTTCGGTAGCAAGGGGCATGACCCCTTTCTCTTACGATCGATAACATAGTAGGGTCATTAAGTTGCGATGGAGTGGCCCCTTCGGTGTATGGTTGACGACCGAGTAAGGTCGTTCAATAGCAAGGGGATGTACTGATCACTCCTTATTTTACACTTTTTTCCCGCATGTTTGCATGCCATTTGGATCGCCCAAATCATGTTTTTCACGATATATCGACGATATTGCGATGCTTTTCACGATTTGTTGTTTTCGTCGCATTTCAGGTGATTTGGAGCGATTTGGAGTGATCTCGATATACGTCTACTCCAGAGTGTCACCGACGACCTCCCCAAGGGGTATTTTGCTGTTGGAGAGGATCGGAAGAAGAACGAACGTCGCAGGAGCGACGAGGAGGCCAAAACAAGCTGTTTGGGCATTTTTAGTGTCCCACTCGGCCGAGTGAAGGAGTCACTCGGCTGACCAGCGAGACACCGCTCGGCCGACCAGATCGGATACGATTCATATGTGCACTCGGCCGAGCGACGGAGACCACATCGGCCGAGTGACGAGATCCCGTCTGCCCGAGTGGCGCCCAGACGAAGCCATTCAAAAATCGCCAACTTAGTGTTTTTCGGCTGCCTGAGCTTCAGAAGACCCACTCGGTCGAGTGGATAATCCCGACCGCCCGAGTACCAAGAAGCCATCGGCCGAGTGACGACAACTCACTCGGCCGAGCCGCCCCCGAAGTGAAGACCCCTGAAGATCAAGACTTACTGGAAAATTACAGGGTTTCTCACTCGGCCGAGCGACTTTTGTCACTCGGCCGAGTGCGACACGCTGCCTGTAGCGAAAATTGCGGATTTCAGGCTGCGCAGGGGTATTTTGGTCACAGTTTTTGGACGATTTTGGGGGGTATTTAACCCCTATTTTTACCCTAGTTTTAAAGAGCTTTTCTCTTAGATTTTTTGCAGCTTTTTAGGTTTACTTTTTAGCTTTATTCTTGTGATTGGAGAGGGGACAAAAGTTGATTTTTGTTGGATTATTTGAAGAACTCAATTGGTTTGTCTCTCTCTTCTCTAAAAATTCTATTTTTATTGCTTATCTCAATATTGTGATGAATTCTATTGCTTATTTCATTGATTATTCTTGTGTTTGTGCTATGAATTGTGAGTAGTCTCCACGTCTTGGGGCGTGGGGATGAACCCTACAAGCCCAATTTCATATTTGTGATGAATTGGTAGAAATTTTGCTAGAATCGTTGTTAGGGATTAGTTTGGGATCGATTTACTACGGATAGCTAGGAGTTCATACCGATTGGGATTTGCAAGAGATTGGATCCTAATTCGATAGGAAACCCTAGAAATCCGAATTGGGTTGGAATCGAATTTCCGTAGTATCGGTTGCAAGAGATTGGACCGATACTAGGGTTCCCGGTTGCAATTCCGTGCCGATACCCGTTTGCAAGAGATTGGACGGGTAGGAACTATCCCAACCTAGGTCGTGGGCCGAGTTTGCAAGAGATTGGGCTCGGTGCGCGATTGAACGATGATGTTGATCCTAATGCTAGCTTCCCTAGGCTAGGGTTTGCAAGAGATTGGACCCGAACCTAGGATAGCTATAGACCGACAACAGCGCGAGAGCGTGAGCTTGGTTCTACATTCAGTTGCAACTAGTTCATCCAAAATCTTATTATAGCAATTTTGATACCGATGAACCACATTTACGAAATACGGTGAGTAGCAGTAATTCCCCATTCACTAGACGTTCTTTATTTGATTTGATATTTCCGTACTTTGTCTGACGATTGTGACAGGATCGCCAAAGACAAATTTCTCTCTTCTTAAATAGCCAGGTTGATTGGAACAAGCACGGTCATTCGTCCTCCCTGTGTTCGATAACCCGCTAGCCGCTATACCGTGCGCTTGCGGTAAAACTACAACCGTTCTTTGGGGTTACATCCCGGAGCGATCATGTACCCTTCGTCTTAAGGCCAACGACGTAGTAAGGTCGTTCATTTGCAAAGAGGTGGCCTCTTTATCTTATGGATGATGAATGAGTAAGATCGTTTGGTAGAGAGGGGCATGTCCCCTTCGTTTTATGACCGGCAATGCAGTATGGTTGTTCAGTTACGAGGGGGTGGCTCCTTCGGCTTATGGATGACGAGTGAGTAAGATCGTTCGTTAGCAAGGGGCATGGCCCCTTCCTTTTACAGCCGACAATGCAGTAGGGTCGTCTAGTTGCTAGGGGTGGCCACTTCGGCTTACAGCTGACGATCAAGTAAGATCTTTCGATAGCGAGGGGTATGGCCCCTTCGTGTTACGGTCTAAGCCTAGAGGGGGTGAATAGGCTTATAAAAATTCTCATGCATCCCGCGAGAAATCACACGCAGTTATAATCACACGCAGGGTAAACAATAGGCAATCACAGACGCAAAGCAGATTTACCATGGTTCGGTCGCACCCACAACCTACGTCCAGCCCCGAAAGCAAATACTATATTAATAATGTTACCTAGTACAACGTGTAGCTAGAGCACCCACTCTACATTCACCTGGCTCTCAGTACCTGCACTCACCAAAGTGCTCAACAAAACTAATACTAGTATATGCTTTCACTTAACTAGTCCCAACTAGCCAACTCCCTCTTGTCTAGCACCCACCAGACAAGACCCCAAAAGTATCACAAATAGGATAAAGTGTCCCCTATAGAGATCGTTACTACTACACACAAATAATAGTAAAAGAGTTTAGAGAATCTCAGTTTGTAGGTGTAGTCGTCTCTATCAATCAGTAAGGGCCAGCTCTCGTCTGGCAAGATGTAGATGTCTCGTCATGTCTACAACTCAAGATGCGGCTCTTGGCTTTATCTGAAGATTGCAGCAATAGATCTGATGAAGGTGCAAACTTGCGGTAATGAGAGGGCATGGACAAACTTGCGGCAATATAACGTTGCAGCATCAATTAAGTTAGGCACATGTGATTCCCACGGTCAGCACACCAAAGTGTGGGCTAGCAGCTTGCAGGCTTGTCCCCTAAGAATTTCTTGGACCCTGCAAAGAGAAAAAAATGAAAATTGCGGCATGCATGGGGCTTCAATCTTGCGACAAGTGATTTGATTGTTCCCTTAGAGAATTAAAGAGTTAAGTCCCCCTTTTGTGAAGATCCCAGATTATATTTTTTCCCCTTTGCACTAAGGTTGCGTGCGGTTCACGTGGGGCAGGATGTAGTCTTTTGCTTGGAGATTTTGAGGCCTTGTTGATGAGATCTTGCGGCAGGCTTTGGTCTTCAAATAATTCGACAGCTTGTAGGTAGCAAAGATTGCGGCTCCTCCCAGAACTCCTTGCTTGGTCAAATTTTTCGGCTCCTTGAAGGGATGACGAGGCTTGGTAATCAAAGAAGCTTAAAGTCAAACATTAAGGCTTCTTCTCCTTGAAACTTGAGGCTAGCTTGATGACTTATTGGAGAAGAGCTATCGGCCTAATAGTCAAAGATTGTGGCTTGCTTTTGATTGGAATGTAGTCCTTGGTAGGTTGCTTGGATGCGGCTAGGATAACATAAGTTTGAAGTTTGCGGCAATAAGGTATGAGCAATGAGATAAAGATGCGTGCGGCTCTAAGGAGGTATACTAGGGTTCTTTTTATTTTTTCCCTTGAAAGCTTGTCGCACGGGGATATACAGTTAGGCTTTTTTGCTCAAGGTCCTTTGCTCTTCTTTTTGGCTTTGGCCGCATCTTTTCCTCACTTTGAGATGGATGTTTAAATAGGAGATATTATGGTTTTAAGGAGGGGTGCGGCAAAGAGGAATGACTATAGGGTTGCGGCAAAGGCACGTGATAGGGTAGAATCAGTTAGGATCCCTTAGAAGATGGAGTTTGAGTTTGTATAGGATTTGATCTCACCCCAATATGGAATTCAACTAGGAATATGAATGTGAATAGGGATTTGGTGAGGATTTGTTTGCAACCAAAATGGATTAGGAAATTCAAATTGAATACTAATTGATATGAACCAATCTAAGAGAATATCTCATTATCATCTCACCAAAGTTGACCAAGTCCAAATTGGATTTGTGTAGCCATTAATCTCCATCAAGTTGACTTAGTCATCTCTTCAAAGATTTACCGCTTCGCCATTGCTGAAACATACTTAGCACACACGTTACATAGTTCATACGTGTTTTTTCGTCATCAAACTAGAGGTCCTAGATCATTGCATCCAAAAATCTCACCCTTTTGATGATGTCAAACCAATATAAGATTTGAGCACTTACGATACAGATAATACATCTTGATGTGTGTGTGTGAAGTATGATGAAGGATATACCACTTGATGTTCAAGCATACAAGCATGCAACAAAATAATAATGATATGATACATATAAGCATGTCATGCTCCCCCTGTTTTCATGCTCCCCAAATAACAATGATGTTATACATATAAGCATGACATGCTCCCCCTGTTTTCATGCTCCCACTTGAACATATATTCAGTATTCATGTATTCAATTATTCATTAATGCACCAAAGCTTCATTATTTTCTCCCCCTTTTGTAATCATCAAAAGCGTATACACGAAGTCTTGTTCATGTCACATGCAAAAATAAAGTATTATAAATCACAACTAACACTTGCATGTCATTTTTCTTAGAGTACGCACTTCAATTTTAATGAAAAGAGTAACGTACACTTCTACACCATCATGTAAGTGTGGTGATTAAATAATTGAAGCACAAAGGGAGAAAAATTTCAGAAAACTCAACCAAAACCAATCCACATTTTCTAATAAGCATGATATCACTAGGATTGATTTTTCCCACCTCATTAAAAATGAGTTCAAGATACCACACACCAAAAACATAGCCTATAAGGACTCTTAGATGTGGGGGTGGCATTGCTTGACGAGTAAAAGACATCAACGCTAAATATTACCCATATAGCATATGTTGGATACTCGTGGGTAGTATACTTGCCATGAATTAAATCCATTTTACATACAGAGCAATATTCCTTCTTTTTCATTTTTTTGTTTCATATTCAATTCTTTTGTGCTCAATTTTTATCCATGGCAAATACACATCATATCTCTTAGATTTTTCAGTTATTTGCAACCTACATTCACATTCGAACATTTCATAAAAGATTATCCAATTGTGCAACAAAATTCAATATTCGTGGAAGTGAAGGTGTAGGTGTAGAAATCAAGTTATTCAATTCATTAAACATGTCATGGCTACTTAGGAATTCTAACATGCGTATGTAGCTATAACAATAATACACTGATTTCTACATGGATATGAATGACATTCAATAATACTACTTGAATGATACAAAGAGAAAAGATATTCATTAAGCACCCAATTTTTTTGTCTTTTTCATTTTTTTTAATTTTTATAAATAATGACTCAAGCAAACTAGACTCAAGTGAACTAGCACACAAATATAAAATTGTTCAAGCATGCAAAATCTATGAAGGTATGCATTACTTTCAAAGAAAAAGATATACCTTCGCGTCGTCGTTTGGCTAAGAAGCTTAAATAATAAAACTGATCAATTCAAAGCTCAACGCCAAATCTCCATACCTACACGGTAGATGTCATGTATGACCTTGGAATCAAACAGGTCTACTCATGTTAGCCATCAAATTTTTAGGAACACACACTTGTTTAAACTTTATGTTCGTGTTCCTATACTAACAATAATACGATGTGTGACCAACACTATCGCATGCAAAGCACTTTGCAAAAACATTTTTAACAATTGTAGGCACATTGTGGATTTTCTCAAACTTAGGCTTTTCAACATTTTTCAAATCAAATCCAAGTCCACGTCTATTATTGCCATATAATTGATTTTCAAGTATAGTATCCAACGAATGTTTACCATTTGAAAATTTCTTTAATAACAATTTAGACTAGAGACTTTGGATTTTAATAGCGCATTCTCATCCACAAGAAAAGTACATTTACTTATAAAAGCCTTCTTATTGTCCTCTTCATTCTTTTTCATGATTTTAAGCTCATTGTTTAGCATGCTCATCTTTTCATTAAGCTTTCTAATCATGTACTCACTTTCAGTTTCAAACTTAATAAAATCTTGTTTTAACATGTTATTTTCCTTTAACAATGTAGGACAAATAAGACATTCAGCTTTTTCATGCAACCTAGAGTTGTCTCTTTCCAACAAAGCAATGGTAGAATTACAAGCAACAAGTTTTTCTTTCCATTCATTTGTTTCATGAAACATGTCGCAATTTTCTTGTTGTAGTTCACCGTTAGAATTTTTAAAAACTTCTAATGTGGATTCATGTTTTTCTAGAGTAGATTATAGGTTGTCAATTTCATCTTGCATATATTAATAGTACATCTTTGCCTATCAAGTTCAGCTTACATTTATTTACACAAATTTCGAAGATCAACTCTTTTAGTGCAAGATGTTACCTCATCTAATTCTACCATCAAGTAGAGGGAGGTGTGAGAAATCTCCTCGATCTCATTTTCCCTATTCGTCCCACGTTAACACTCGAGATTTCTTCTTTTCCTTTTTGACAACGATATCCTTTACTTATGGGCATTGGCTCCTAAAATTTCATTAATTCCTGCATTTAAAACACACAATTTTATCATTAGTAATGTCACAATTATTATTAGACATAGGAGCATCATGTTTATTTAATAGAGCATTTCTTCCCTTTTGCTTCTTCCCTTTTTGTGCTCTCTTTTCATTGCTAGAGATGTGAATGCTGAAGGATTGCTTGCTTTCATAAGTTGTCTCCAAAGTCCTCCATATATCCTGTGCAAAAGAGCAACGTGAGATAAGATCAAATATTTTTCTATCTATTCCACTTAATAAAATATTCATTGCTCTAGCATTTATAGCACACACATTTCTAGCATCCAAATTACTTTCAGGCTTAGGGATTATAGTATGTCCGTTTTCAATAATGTAGCAAGTGTCAATATCAACATATAATAAATAAGTTGTCATCCTAGCCTTCCAGTATATATAATCATGGCCGCTAAATAAAGGGGGTAAGTCTATAGGCATGCCGTAAGCGTTAACTAATCCCGGGGTATTCATGATTTCTAGACGAGATCCTCTAACTTGCTCTGATACCACTTATTGGATCTTGATTTAAGCCGAGAGGGGGATGAATAGGCTTATAAAAATTCTCGTGCAACCCATAAAAAATCACACACAGTTATAATCACAAGCAGGGTAAACAATAGGCAATCACAGATGCACATCAGATTTACCCTGGTTCAATCACACATATGACCTACGTCTACCCCGAAAGCAAATATTACATTAATAATGTTGCCTAGTACAGCCTGTAGCTAGATCACCCACTCTACACTCACCTGCCTCTCAGTACATGCACTCACCAAAGTGCTCAACAAAACTAATAATAGTATGTGCTTTCACTAGACTAGTCCCAACTAGCCAAGTCCCTCTTGTCTAGCACCCACCAGATAAAACCCTAAAAGTATCATAATATGGTAAAGTTTCCCCTATAGAGATCGTTACTACTACACACAAATAATAGTAAAAGAGTTTAGAGAATCTCAGTGTGTAGGCGTAGTCGTCTCTGTCAATCGACACGGGCCAGCTCTCGTCTGGCAAGATGTAGATGTCTCGTCATGTCTGCAACTCAAGATGCAGCTCTTGGCTTTCTCTGAAGGTTGCGACAATAGATCTGATGAAGGTGCAAACTTACGACAATGAGAGGGCATGGAAAAACTTGCGGCAATTGAAGGTTGCAGCATCAATCAAGTTAGGCACATGGGATTCCCACGATCAGCACACCAAAGTACATGCTAGCTGCTTATAGGCTTGTCCCTTGAGAATTGCTTGGACCCTGCAAAGGGAGAATAAACAAAAATTGCGGCATGCATGGGGCTTCAATCTTGTTGCAAGTGATTTGATTGTTCCCTTAGAGAATTAGAGAATTAAGTCCCCCTTTTGTGAAGATCCCAGATTATATTTAGTCCCCCTTTGCACTAAGGTTGCGTGCGGCTCATGTGGGGTAGGATGTAGTCTTTTGCTTGGAGATTGTGAGGCCTTGTTGATGAGTTCTTGCGTCAGGCTTTGGTCTCCAAATAATTTGGCAGCTTGTAGGTAGCAAAGATTGCGGCTGCTCCCAGAACTCCTTGCTTAGTCAAAATTTTCGGCTCCTTGAAGGGATGATGAGGCTTGGTAACCAAAGAAGCTTGAAGTCAAACATTAAGGCTTCTTCTGCTTGAAACTTGAGGCTAGCTTGATGACTTATAGGAGAAGAGCTATTGGCCTGATAGTCAGATATTGCGGCTTGCTTTTGATTGGAATGTAGTCCTTGGTAGCTTGCTTGGTTGCGGCTATGATGACAGAAGTTTGAAGTATGCGGCAGTAAGGTATGAGCAATGAGATGAAGGTGCTTGCTACTCTAAGGAGGTATACTGGGGTTCTTTTTATTGTTGCCTTGAAAGCTTGCCACAAGGGGATATACAGTTAGGATTTTTGACTCAAGATCCTTTGCTCTTCTTTTTGGCTTTGGCCACATCTTTTCCTTGCTTTGAGATGGATGTTTAAATAAGAGATATTAGGGTTTTAAGAAGGGGTGCGGCAAAAAGGGATGGCTGTAGGGTTACGACAAAGGCACGTGGTAGGGTAGAATCAGTTAGGATCCCTTAGAAGATGGATTTTGAGTTTGTATAGGATTTGATCTCATCCCAATAAGGAATTCAAATAGGAATATGAATGTGAATAGGGCTTTGGTGAGGATTTGTTTGCAACCAAAATGAATTAGGAAATTCAAATTGAATCCTAATTGATATGAACCAATCTAAGAGAATATCTCATTAGCATCTCACCAAAGTTGACCAATTCCAAATTGGATTTTTGTAGCCATTAATCTCCTTCAAGTGACTTAGTCATCTCTTCAATGATTTACAGCTTTGCCATTTCTGAAACACATTTAGCACACACGTCAAATAGTTCATACGTATTTGTCGTCATCAAACTAGAGGTCCTATATCGTTGCATCCAACACTAGGGTCATTCAGTTGCGAGGGGATGGCCCCTTCAGCTTAAGGCTGACAACTGAATAGGATCGTTTGGTAGCAAGGGGCGTGGCTCCTTTGTCTTACGGCCAACGACGTGATAGTGTCATTTAGTTATGAGGGGGTGTCCCCTTCGGCTTATGGATGAAGATCGAATAGGATTATTCAGTAGCGAGGGGCAAGGCCCCTTCGTCTTACGGCCAAGGACGTCGTATGGTCGTTTAGTTGCGAGGGGGTGCCCCCTTCGGCTTACGGTTGATGACTGAGTAGTCTCCAAGTCTGTTTTCATCAAGAATATATGAATTGAAATGAGCATGGTCCATCTAAATTTCTCCTAGGATTGGATCCTTGTGAGTAGTATGCTTGTCAAAGATTAACTAAGCATTAGATGGAGTGATTCCCATATAATTCATGAGTGCTATGTTGAAAAAATATGTTTTGAAGGAAAAACAGACTTTATTAATTCGAAAAAGGCGTTGACATAGAAGAAAAAGTGTACATGCGTTTCGATCTTGCTCGGGGCTGTTTTTTCCTGGCCTTTATTTCATTCTTGCCTAGAAGCTTGCTAATCGACCACCTTGGTGACAGGTGACCCAGTCATTAGCCTTATGCATTTCTGCTTCGAGGTCCCCACTTTGTTTGGCTGGTTGTCACCTAGCTTCTTGGGATGACCATGTTTAACTAGCGCGTTAATCTCGAGGTTCTGGTGTAGAGTTCCCTCGGTATCGTGCGTCTCGTTTTGTTTCCTCGTAACGCTTAAGAGTGTAGCTCTTTGTAGCGGTGAGTGCATCCTCCGAGATCATGAATCGATCCGTCGTACTGAACAGCTCTACGAGAGTGCTCGACAGGAATTCATGCAAGGATCTTAGCTGATGTTTGCTCCTGACTGCTTGGGTAAAGGCTCCGATGATAGTAGAGTCCAGAACGTCCTCGACCTCCAGTCTCTCTTCATTGAAGCATTTGACATAATCCCGAATTGATTCTCTCTCACCTTGTTTAAGAGTGAAGTGGTGAGATGATTTTCGCTTCAGGTGTCTCCCAGCAACAAACTGTCTGCAAAAAAGGTCAGTCAATTCGTCCAATGTCCCGATGATATTATCAGGTAGCCCGTGGTACCAGC
Organism: Scilla litardierei; assembly: GCA_030789695.1. Lineage (NCBI taxonomy): Eukaryota > Viridiplantae > Streptophyta > Magnoliopsida > Asparagales > Asparagaceae > Scilla > Scilla litardierei. The sequence continues at coordinate 448,181,120 of CM061142.1, forward strand.
CGTCCGCTACTATTGTAAGCGTGGTTTGGAAGGCTCGGTAGAGGTATGGCTCATCAACCCTGTGGAGCTCCATCACGTTATGGATCTTCGAATGTGTCCCCATGGGTCTCCAGTACCGTCATATATCTGCAAGGCTGGGATCTTGAACTTGGAGAGCAGCGGGGTAGGCATGATGCTTTCCTTTAGCGGAGTCCGCTGATTGGCAGGAAGAGTGATTGGTGTACAATCCTCCTGTCGCTGGTGAGTGGCACTCGAAGAGTGGTTGGGGCTCTCTTCGCTCTCCTTCCTCTTCGTGCCATTCGCAGGGTTGGGTATACTACGACCTTGGATGAGATTATCTCTCACCTGGTCTAAGTTGTTGCAAGTGGGTCGTCAATTGTTGGAGGGTCCAGGTCATCCATTCTGCCCAGTGGTGAGGTGGTTATTCCCCATCTCTCCATTCTGTTAAGATGAAGGAATAGTATTCGGCTTCAAGTTCCATTGTTTCTCGAGTCCTTGCTCGTTAGGCCCTTGATTTCTTTGAGTTGCTCACCCTCCTCATGGTTGTGGACGCTCTATGTCTCCTTAAATAGCGACGGCTAGCACCGCTAGGCTACTTTTGATCGTTTCAGCGAACTTGTTGAATTGTTCCTGAGTGACCAATTGAGCATTGGATGGGGCTCCTCGGTCTTCAGGATTTGTGTTCGGAACACCCTTACCCAATGTTTCTTGGACTAGAGCATAGAGTGATCCGTTATATACGGGCCCAGTTGACATTAGGCTTTGATTGCTTTGGGATGTTGAGTTGTGTGTTTACAACAAATGTCGCCTACTGCTAAGGCCAAAATTGGCGATAACAGTATTTAGGTTGACGTGGAGTACTCTGTCAAGGTGGAGCCTCGTCAGCTAATGGAATAGGACCCTCTATCAGTAGAACCAGCGTCTCTGATGATTGGAACTGTGGGGTGATGCGGAAGCTTGCTCAACCCGTTGGCTAAATATGAAGGTCGCTCGACCTTCTGGTGGGATCAGCCCTGGTACGACAGTCACCCGTGATGGAAATTGAATTCCACCCCTAAGTAATTTTGATGATGAGCACACCAAATGAATGCTTAGTTTACTAACTACACTACACTTTAAGTATACAGATTTCGTGAAGCTCTACTAATACTCCAAGAAGCACGCATCAACGCTCCACGACAAAGACGAACATGGCTAAACTCAAGTGATGAAGCTCAAGCTCAAACAAAGCAAGAAGCTCAAAGAGAAGCTCATCTTCACTTCATCAAGTTGACTAAACTGCCGAAGACATGTTCAGAGTCTAGTGTGAGTGTGTCGTGTCTTTTAGGATATTTGTCAAAGCCATATCAAATAGACAACACACACACAAATGATTTCAAAACAAATGTTTTAACTATCTTCAAAAATAGTTTTTAAAGAGCTTTTCTAGTCACTTCATAATTCTCGTAGTGAAACTCCACGCACCCTGGAGTTAACTACACTTTTGACTAGAACAACAGGAAAAACTCCTCTGGGAGTCGACTACCAAAAGTAGGGAGTCGACTACTTCTCAGAGATGAAAATTTCCTAGACTCCTCTGGGAGTCGACTACCTATAGAGGGAGTCGACTACCTGCTGGAAATTTTCAGACGTTTTGAATTTGAATTTTAAAATCTTTTGAGCAATTTACTCCGAAATTTTTGGGACAAAAGTCAAATCAAATTTGAAATTCAAATCTCAGTTTTTCCCTATAAATAGAGCTTAATTCTTTTGTGAAAAATACAAGATTGAAAAATCAAAATTCGTAAAAGCTCTTCGTGAATCAAAGCTCTCTAATTTCTTCTCTCTAGCCAATTTTAATTTCAGTTTTTGATCTTGCAATATTTTTTCCAATTCTTTTGAAGATCATATTATTATTTTATTGGCTAAGTTGTTTTTCAAAATCCTCTCTATTATTTCTCTTTAATTCTATTTGAAGGATTTTTGAAAAAGCTCTAGATCACAAAGAACTTATCTCGTATCTTTGTGTGATCTAGACTATCATTCTATTAAGCCACTACACAATTGTCTATCTTTTGATTGGCTATAGAATCGGGTGTATTTTCAATCTCTATCATTTATTGTAGAGTATTGAACAAATCTCTTATTGTGTTAATTGTTGGAACACTAGACAAGTCTAGTTGTTGCCAGTTGGAAAGTCCTCGGTTTGTGAGGCAAGGGTGAACCCTAGACAAGTCTAGGCGTTGTGTTCGGAAATCCTGGTCAAGGCTAGGTCGTTGGAAATCCTAACGAGTGAAGTTAGGTGCTTGTATTTGCCAAGGCAGATAGTGGAAATCTCGTACCGGATTGGTCGGGGACTGGACGTACCCGGGTTGCGGGGAACCAGGATAAAAATCCTTGTCTTTGCGCTTGCATTCTCTGTGTTTGATTATCTTTGCATTTATTCTATCTACAGCAAATATCAATCCTATTTCTATACGCTGAGATTTACATCTATAATCTTATTTGTTCTAACATATACTCTGGGAGTCGACTACTGCTCATAAGGAGTCGACTACCTGCTGTGAATATTCGCTGTGCACTTTAAATTATATTGTTGATTAAGAACCAAGCGTAGATCGCTCTACTTGGTTTCTTAGGCAACATTAGAAGGATTTGTTTTTGTGTTGATTGATTAAAGAACGAAAAAGTTTTTATCTTTATACAACACTATTCAACCCCCCCTTCTAGTGTTGTTTGCCATCCACAGGATCCAACACTTGGTATCAGAGCGAGGCTACAAATAGTGATGGCGTCAACTTCTTTTCACTCCGAAGGACTGAACACTATGCGACCACCTCTATTCAACGGAACCAACTACGCCAGCTGGAAAATCCGAATGAAGACTCATCTAGAGTCATTGGACATTGAAGCATGGACTATCACCAAAGTCCCGTATATCGCACCCACCGACGTTGAGTTTGGAAAATGGTCCATCGATGATAAGAAGAGAGCTAATCTCAATGCAAAAGCAATGAATGCCTTGTTTTGCGCTGTTACAGGAAATGAGTTCAATCGAGTCTCCCAATGTGAGACAGCACATCAAATTTGGCATACTCTTCAGGTAAGTCACGAAGGTACAGAAAAGGTAAAAGAATCTCGTATAAATGTATTACATTCAAAATTCAAAACTTTTAAAATGGAAGAAGGAGAGAGTATCACCGATGTGAATACTCGTTTTACTAACATTACAAATGAGCTTGCAGGACTAGGAAAGAAACTTTCCGAGTATGAACAGGTAATGAAGATACTAAGATCACTCCGACCCGAATGGAAGGGAAAGACCACGGCCATTCGAGAAGCTCACAATGTGAAGGATCTCACCATCGAAGAACTGATGGGAAATCTCATGGCATATGAGATCGAGCTTGAAGAAGACAAGAAGATCGAAGAAAAACCAAAGAAGAAAAATCTTGCATTCAAAGCTCAAGAAGAAGATTCCGATTACACGGACAAAGAAGATCACATCGCGTTCATCTCAAAGAACTTTAAAGAGTTCATCACAAGTAAGTATGGAAAACGATCTTTTAGACCTACTAACGGTATTATCTGTTTTGGTTGCAATAAACCAGGACATGTCAAGAGAGATTGTCCATTGGAAAGAAACAACCGTGATTCCAGAGATCGTGAGAAGAACAAAGAGAATAATGAAAGACGAACCAATACAAGAAGCAAGTTTAGACGACCAAAGAAAGAAGCCTATGCAGCCTTCGATCAGAGCGACGATTCTTCATCCGACGAATCCTCAGACGAAGATAATGATGAAAGAAGAGAGACAGCACACATGTGTTTCATGGCATCTACATCCTCCAAGGTAAGCTCGCATCATGATTCATCTAGCGACAATGAGTCATCGTCAAGCGATGATGAAGACTTGGACTATAGGGGAGCATATAAAGAGCTATGCAAAATGCATGAAAAGCTCATTAAAGAACATAGAAAAACACTTAGAATTGCTAAAAGAGAGACTAAAGAAAAAGAAGAAGTTATTAAAGAAAATAGTCTTCTTAAAGAGAAAAATGATCTTTTACAAAAGGATATTTTGCTAGTAAATGAAAAGGTTGAAAGTCTGAATAATCTTCTCGTAACCGTCAAAAATAAATACGACGCTACGATGAAAATTATTGAGAATTTCAATAAAGGAAAAGGGAAGCTAGATAATATAATAGATAATCAAAAATTGTCATCTAGCAAAACCGGACTTGGCTATGATTCTCATCATACCAAGAAACGGGTTAAGCACACTAGGATGCATCATACTAATGATAATGTTTTAAGCATCTGGGTACCAAAAAGATTATCTGATCAGCAAAAAGAAAGGTACGCTACTAACTTTGTTCAACAGATTCATTTTAATAAAAATTATAAGTATATTGTTCATGAAGGAACTAAACCGTATTGGGTTTGGTTTCCTAAAGACTAACTCCTCGGATTCAAAACCAAAGAGTACCATAAAACGCTTATTTTTCAGGTGCTCTAAAAAGGGAGAAAAACAATGAAGAAAATTCAGGCAGTCAAAACGGCTGAATCAGAACAAATGCTTTCATTTATTTTTTAATTATTTTTAATGGGTTAAAACAGTTAATTTGTGTGTATGATTATGTTTTATTGCCAAAAAAATTTTTTCGTTAAAAAGAGCTCAACCTGGACCAAACTTTTTCCGGGATGAGAAAACGACTCTACCCAGTAGGGAGTCGACTACCTACAGGAGGGAGTCGACTACCAGTGCGTAAAATCTGGGTTGCTCTTTTTTTTAACTAACTCCTATTGGGTACTATTTGAGTGGTTGGGTCAAGATCCGTTAAGACAACTTACCCACTAAGTCTAAAACCCATCCTAGCCACCCAAATCTAGATCTAATGGCTCCTATTTCTCCTCATCTCTTCACCTCTTCAAACAAAACCCCAAGAAAACCCTAGAGGTAGCCGACTACCTCCTTTTCCCCTCTCCTCTCTTGGGTTTTCATCTTGAGGCTTGGACTTTTTGGAGCAATTTCTTTTTCATCTTCCTTCAAATTTACCCAAGGTAAAAATTGTTTTACTTTCATGAACTTTATTATTTCATTTCTCTTGGTTATCTAGTAGTGTAAAAATATTTTTTTGTTGTTTTACTCTATCTAGATGCCTTTCAAAGGAGCTTTCCCTAAGAAGAGAAAAATTGCTACTGCTAATGTTGATTCTGAGAAAGAAATCATTCTACCCTATCTCTTCAAATCAACTACCTATGAACATTTTGTTAAAGTGTCTAAGAAACCAATCTTGCATGAAAGATTTGTCAAACTCAATGATGTTATCAATTACGGTATTGACAGTCTGCTAGATTTCCAAAACTTAGCAAATTTGTTCTCCTCAGAAAATGTGTATATGTGTTATCCTAGGCTTGTTCATCTCTTTTATGCAAACATGGATTATGATCTCGTAAAAAGTCGTTTCATTACTAAGGTTCTGGATACCAAACTTGCAATAACTGTAAAATCCCTAGGTGAAGCCCTAGGAATCCCATACTCCGGTATGATCCTCGATAAAATTGAGATGACTGACGAGAATATCCTAGAGAGAATGTATCTGCCTGGTAAACACTTTCAGACCAAACTTCCTTGTAGCCATCTTCGCTATCCGGCGAGAATCTTAGCTAATATTCTGTCGTATAACATTACTCAAAAATCTGGAAGTCATGCTATCCTTTCTGAAAAACAAGCTAAATGCATCTATGCCATTCTTGGTAACATTCGTGTGAATTGGGCTAAAGTCATCATGGATTCCATCCTACTTTCAGCTTCATCTGACAGACCTTCCTCCACTCTTTCTCATGGGCACTATCTGACCATTCTATTCATTAGCTTTAACGTGCCTTTGGATCATGAAACAACCATTCTAGAACCTGCTCGTGTCTTTGATGTTCATGCTCTTGGGAGAATGAATCTCCATCATGACCTTGATGAGAACGTCCCTGAAGAGCAAATCGCTACCGAAGGAGGATCATCATCCTCAAGGCGAGGTAAGAAGGTTGTAATTTCAGATTCTGATGAAGAAAGTGAAGAAGAAGAAAAAGGAAGCGGCGAGGAAGAAGAAGAAGTTCCTGCTTACATCCTTGAACTTCAGGAGATGCTCCTGAAAAAGATTGGAAAATTGAAGATCTCACAGGAGAAAGGATTTGAAGATCTCAATCAAAAGGTGGATGACCTCAAGGAAATCGTAGTGCAAAGCAAGAAGATGACTGATGAGACGCTTGTTATGATCCTTGAAGAGATCAAGGAACTGAAAAAGAACAGCGGTCACCCTTAGCTTCATGCACTTCTATTTCAAAACAATGGTTCTCTTTTTCAAAAACAATGTTCTCTTAAACTATGGTTTGTAATAACTCTTATTGTGTGATGCTAGCTTCTATGAAGTTATCTGCTATGCCAAACTTAGTTGTTCTATGAACTAACATCTCCATTGCAGGCATATGGAATTGAATTCCTCTTATTTTTAATGAACCGTAGAAATTACTGTTTTACTTTTTGTTGATGACAAGGGGGAGAAAAATTTATATAATGCAAAAATGTGAATTGTATTTCTAATAGCTTCGATGCAGGGGGAGAACCGCATCAAAGCAGGGGGAGTAAGTATACTTGAACATATTATTCATATTCATGGTATACTTGAAAATATTATTCATATTCATGTATTTCTTCAAATTTTGCATTTGGGTGTCATCATCAAAAAGGGGGAGAGTGATGGAAATTGAATTCCACCCCTAAGTAATTTTGATGATGAGCACACCAAATGAATGCTTAGTGTACTAACTACACTACACTTTAAGTATACAGATTTCGTGAAGCTCTACTAATACTCCAAGAAGCACGCATCAACGCTCCACGACAAAGACGAACATGGCTAAACTCAAGTGATGAAGCTCAAGCTCAAACAAAGCAAGAAGCTCAAAGAGAAGCTCATCTTCACTTCATCAAGTTGACTAAACTGCCGAAGACATGTTCAGAGTCTAGTGTGAGTGTGTCGTGTCTTTTAGGATATTTGTCAAAGCCATATCAAATAGACAACACACACACAAATGATTTCAAAACAAATGTTTTAACTATCTTCAAAAATAGTTTTTAAAGAGCTTTTCTAGTCACTTCATAATTCTCGTAGTGAAACTCCACGCACCCTGGAGTTAACTACACTTTTGACTAGAACAACAGGAAAAACTCCTCTGGGAGTCGACTACCAAAAGTAGGGAGTCGACTACTTCTCAGAGATGAAAATTTCCTAGACTCCTCTGGGAGTCGACTACCTATAGAGGGAGTCGACTACCTGCTGGAAATTTTCAGACGTTTTGAATTTGAATTTTAAAATCTTTTGAGCAATTTACTCCGAAATTTTTGGGACAAAAGTCAAACCAAATTTGAAATTCAAATCTCAGTTTTTCCCTATAAATAGAGCTTAATTCTTTTGTGAAAAATACAAGATTGAAAAATCAAAATTCGTAAAAGCTCTTCGTGAATCAAAGCTCTCTAATTTCTTCTCTCTAGCCAATTTTAATTTCAGTTTTTGATCTTGCAATATTTTTTCCAATTCTTTTGAAGATCATATTATTATTTTATTGGCTAAGTTGTTTTTCAAAATCCTCTCTATTATTTCTCTTTAATTCTATTTGAAGGATTTTTGAAAAAGCTCTAGATCACAAAGAACTTATCTCGTATCTTTGTGTGATCTAGACTATCATTCTATTAAGCCACTACACAATTGTCTATCTTTTGATTGGCTATAGAATCGGGTGTATTTTCAATCTCTATCATTTATTGTAGAGTATTGAACAAATCTCTTATTGTGTTAATTGTTGGAACACTAGACAAGTCTAGTTGTTGCCAGTTGGAAAGTCCTCGGTTTGTGAGGCAAGGGTGAACCCTAGACAAGTCTAGGCGTTGTGTTCGGAAATCCTGGTCAAGGCTAGGTCGTTGGAAATCCTAACGAGTGAAGTTAGGTGCTTGTATTTGCCAAGGCAGATAGTGGAAATCTCGTACCGGATTGGTCGGGGACTGGACGTACCCGGGTTGCGGGGAACCAGGATAAAAATCCTTGTCTTTGTGCTTGCATTCTCTGTGTTTGATTATCTTTGCATTTATTCTATCTACAGCAAATATCAATCCTATTTCTATACGCTGAGATTTACATCTATAATCTTATTTGTTCTAACATATACTCTGGGAGTCGACTACTGCTCATAAGGAGTCGACTACCTGCTGTGAATATTCGCTGTGCACTTTAAATTATATTGTTGATTAAGAACCAAGCGTAGATCGCTCTACTTGGTTTCTTAGGCAACATTAGAAGGATTTGTTTTTGTGTTGATTGATTAAAGAACGAAATTTTTTTTATCTTTATACAACACTATTCAACCCCCCCCCCTTCTAGTGTTGTTTGCCATCCACATGATCCAACAACCCGGAGCTGTCGATCGACCTCCTGTTGAGTCACACCACTATCCTCCTACACCATAAGAGAACGTCAGGGGGATCAGATTTGGGTCCCAACCCAAATCCCCTACAATGCTTAAGTTAGAACGTGAACTTAAGAATAAGCTTGGAGTTGTCGAGATCGACCCACGAAGGTTCGTCTCGAGTTAGTTGTCAGAAGCTATTTGGAGGAAGAAATATCAAGTGGAATGAAGAATATAAGAGTACTAGGTCTTGTACCTTGGGATCCCCTTATTCTGTTCATCTTTTATGTATTTATAGATCTCGGGGGTCTCTTCAGTGACGTTGGAAGGATAACGGTCACCAATTATGGTGCCATGATCCTCCCTTATTAGGGGTAATCGGCGCCCACACCTCAGTTATTTATGAGGCCATTATCGATCGCACGTTCAGGGCGATGGAAGTCCAACGGGCAAATGACACATTGGCTTTAACTAGGTCAGCTTCGGGCTTCTTTTATAGGCTTTGTGGGCATTTGTTGCCATTCAAGCGAATCCCTCCAGCGCCAGCCCAAGGGTATAACAGTTTCTATCATGCATACTAGGTTTATATGCAACGGAAAAAAAATTAGAAACATACCAAGATCCATGTGTTTCAAATTTATTTGATCGAATTACTAACCTTTGTTGATGATTCGAGTGTATTAGACTGCAGGTGCTCTCTACAAATGACCACCCTCTAACAATATCCACACGTGAACGTCATGAACAGGAATTACGAGGGTGCTATCTCCTTCTTCGCAACTAGGGGTTCTCTCTCGCTCTTCACTTTTCTCAAAAACGGGAGAGATAGATTGAATGTGTAACAAATTGAAAATCTTCTCTATATCATATATAGAGTCCCACGATAACCCTTTAATGTATTTCAGTTACGCTGAGATATCTCTTATGAATAATATCTTGTCAGTTAACTCTTTAACGTGTTTCAGTTACGTTGAAATATCTTAGCGATAATAGCTTATCAAGGTACAATATATGGCAGTTAAGATATATCATTATTACCAATTTCAAATCAGATTCGAAATCTCTTTTAAAAACCTATCATATCCATTACGCTCTTTGTGTGCAACCCAATAGGCTCAAATCAAATTGGCAGTGTGCCTAATCCCATTAAAAGCCCACAAGTCATAATTGGTCTCTAGCAAGAAATTATGATTAATATGAATATCGTTAGTCTGATATTAACTTAACCAATAGAACATATCATAATCCTTTTGTCACACGATATCTGATTTGAACATAAGTCATAGACAGTGTCATATTTATATTGTTCAAATATTCAATTTTTCGATTACTAAGTAGACTGATAAAATCAAATGACATTCATTTGAGCACGGCGAAGCACTTCTTAGTCCTACATATCGAGGGGGTACATTAGATATCTCTATCATAAGAGAGGGACAAATTCAATCTTGTTCATTCACTTTCCTCTGCATAATTCATATAATGTTCAATCATAGCCTTCATGATTATCTGATTGAAGATAACGTTTGGTTATGTCAAAACATGATGTTCCTTTTGTAGGAAACTGTGATGATCTCATGTCTAAGGATTCAATGACATAACTATTATGAGATCATTTACAACACTGATCCATACAATGATATTATAGTGAGTCTATCCAGTACTGTATTCACCAAAAAGTACCTACAAGTTTGATTTGTATCACCATATATATAATTATCTCATAAGTATCAACCAAACTCATACTAGTCTTAATTCATAATTATACCTTTAGTGATGAATGACTAGTGTTAAAGCCAAATTGGCTTCAACAGTATTTGGCCTGACGTGGACTCTCTTGATGAAGTGGATCCTTGTCAGATGGTAAAGTGAGATCCTTAGCTGGTCATACCAGGGTTGATGATGGTGGAAGTTAGAATGCTGCACAAAAGCTCGCTCAACCCAGTGGCTGGATGCAACGATCGTTCGATCCTTAGGCGAGGTTGATCTTCGAACAATCGTCGTTGGGATCTGTCGTTTGACCCTCCTATTGGGTCATGCCATGAACTTCATGCACTACAAAGGAACATCAGGGGTTCAGATCTGGGTTCTAACCCAACTCCCCTCTGATGCTTAAGTTAGAATGGGAACTTAAGGAAAGGCTCGAGGCTGTCGAGATTGACCCACAGAGGTTCGTCTCGAGTCAGCCACCTCAAACTATTTGGAGGATGAAATATAAAAGTGGTAGAATAATTCAAAGTATTAGGTCTTTCATACCTTGGGAGTCTGAACTCTTCTTACGTTATCTTTTCATCTATATATAGTCGGGGGTGTCTGTCAATAGTACACAACGGCTCTTCTTTGATTGTGGCGAGATCTTCTCCAGGATTGTTGATAACGACTGCCTATTTACTCGGTCTTCCTTAACCACTCCCGTGTAACCAACAAGGCTTGAACGGTCCAATGAGCTGTCTCATTGACTGAGTGATAACTCTCCTTCACTAGTGGGCTCTTAAGTTATTGGGCTGAGGTTTAAGTCTTTAATTGGGCTCACACCTTACCCTCGCTTCGTGGACAGTACCAATGTATTAACAATGGCCCCCATCATTCCTGCTCAGGAAACAACATTGATTGAGACAGAGTGATGTGAAGTCACATTAAATGGGCACGACAGTCGAATCGGACATATTTGATTTATGCCGTCAAACCCATTCGCCTTCAATTTTGATCCTTGTCGGCTCCTTAGATTAGACTTTGACACGTGTTGCTCATCGAACGATTGCCTTGGGTTCTCCAGTGTAAAAGGGGAAGAATGGAGACAAGAAACCTTCCTGCTTCGTCTCCAGATTTTCGAAAGCTCGACTTTCCTCTGTTTTCTCCGGTGTTTGTCTGATTTTGATAAGGTAGCTTCCTTTACTCATCTAGGCTCTTCTTTAGGTCTTATGGCTATTTGGCGGCCTGTGAGGATTCAAGAGCCTTCATGTGAGGAGACCATATAGCACCTTCGATCTTCTCAATATGTCGTGGTTCCTGGTAAAGGGAAAGGACTCTACAAGGAGCCTAGACTTTCCATTTTTTGGCATGATCTGAATTCAACAGCTCCTCGAGAGATTTTGGAAAAGGTGCAACCGCTAAGATCTGGTCAGATTGTCTCTTTCACCCTTATAGGGTTAGGTTTTTGGATTTCAATGAAAGAATTTGTTTCCCTCAGAGAAATGAGATCGGAGTGTTTCTAAAATCTTTCCTCTTGGCCTTCGTTTTCCTCTCCATCCCTTTATAATGGAGATTTTAAATTTTATGGAACTTTCCCTCTGTCAGCTTGCACCTCAAGCCATTTCCCATATCGTTTTCTTTACCATGCTTTGCGAGATTTGTGTGGCTCGACAATCCATTCAGTTGTTTAGACATTTCTTCCGAGTGATGGTCGACCTTTGTAAGGTGTGGTACCACATTGTGACACGCACTGAAAGGAAGCTTATCTACGATCTCCCTATATCCGATCCTAATTGGGAGGAAAATTTTGTATGCATTTTCCTCCCATACATGGGGTCAATGCTCAATGGTTGGTGTATCCCTAACCTTGATATTTTCAAAGAATTTGGGCTATTACCTGGTGAGACCGAAGCATCCAACTTCTTTTGAGCCGACCGTGGAAAGAGAGTTCAACTTCATATTTGTTGGACAACCATCGGATGAATACTATTTTGTGGATTCAGGATAATACACACTGCTTCTGTGCTCTCATTACAACCACTTACAGAAATTATATTCTTTATTTACAGATATGGCTGGAGGAGCCCACAGAAGTTTGGACCCTGATCTGAGCCGGATTTGGAGGGAGAAGCGAAAGAAGAAGAAGAATGTTGTGGGCTCAAGTGAGTAGCCCCCTTCCCCTCAGTCAAAGCTCCTCTACCGAGGGAGGCGAAGTCAATGGGACCTCTGGGTCATCCTCTAGAGCTTCGTCAAGGGAGATTTTGAGTCGCCCCTGGCTCTGATTACTGCCTCTGTCGCTTTTATAGAAGGAGTTGGTGAACCTGTCACGAAGCCGGGGACTACCGAGCCCATAATCAAGAAGAGGAGTCTTCCCTCCCATGAAAGGGAAGCCTCGAGAATAAGATGAGGGTCCTAAAGCCGACTCCACCCCTCTCGCCTATGGAAAAAGGTAGTGGCTTTCTGTCCCAATCTCTCGTGGATCAGATGGTGGCTCCCCTTAACCATCAGGGAACAGTCAAGCCACCCACAAGCCATCCCCAGGACAAATGGCATAGGGTAGTATCGACCTTCTGACTCCCTTGGTTGGTCATATCCCTTCGGAGTTCTATCGAGTTCTGATGTTGAATCTGGGAAGATGCTCGAGGAGACCCTCATCAGCCTCAATTTATAATCGGGAAGGAGGAGTCAGCCCTCTTGAACTTTGGAACGACCACTCAATTGGTGGAGAATTCCATTCTCCTCCGTGAACACGAGTTCCTTCGGGGGTTAGACGTCGAGAGGATGGCTAACTTATTTGTGGGTTGTGATGTGTCCATATTTTACATGTTTTTACCGCATCATTTCTTGTCATTTCCGCCACCAAACTCCATATTTTCATATATTATCGTGCTTCAAATGCCATATTCGAGTTTTGTATAGATTTTTGAAATTTTAGGAGTTTTGGAACAAATTGGAGCTATTTTGGGACATGGACACATCCAGCACGTCAGAGACGTCATTGGCAAGGTTCCATGAGAGTTCGCCGAAGAATGGAAGAAGATCGGAGGAGAGGATGAGGAGAGAACGAGAAATGGCAAGATTCATATCAGTTTCCCAGGTGACTCGACAGAGTCACATCAACTACTCGGCTGAGCTGACACGCTGAAATCACACAGGAAATAGCTCTGACCTACTCGACCGAGCAGACATCCGACTCGACCCGAGTCACACCAAATGGATGAAGATTTCGAGCTTCCCTCCAAGACATCCCAGCTCGACCGAGCAGTAAAGCAACTCGGCCGAGCAACTCACCTGCTCGACCCAAGTCAAAAAGAAATAGAGCGACATTTAGGAGGAATTTCGAATCTACTGTAGCTCGACCGAGTAGGGGGCTACTCGACTGAGTAGCCCGTATCTGCCAGATGCAGAAGCAGCAGCAAGGGGAGACAGTATCTGACTCGACCGAGCAGGCTCCTCTACTCGGTCGAGTAGCCGACATGATCAGCCTAGTTTGTGGGCCCAAGTGCCTAGATTTTCTGAGCATTTTTGGGATCTTCACCCTATGTATTGAAGGACGTTTTTAGATTTATTTTTAGAGAGGACCTTTAGAGAAACTCTTAGTTTAGTTTTAATTAGGTTTTTGAGAATTTGTGTCGTCGCTATTTTGTATGAAGCAAAGCTTGAGTTTTTACTATTGTTTTGCACAAGGAATCTTGTCTTCTTAATTCTCTTTGGATTATTATTTCTTCTCGATGCGTTGGTAACAATTCTCTCCATTTTCTATTGCTTTTTGATGTTTTCCATTACCGTGATGAATTCTGTTGCATTTATTGAATATTTTGTTGTTATTTCTATGATGCGTGAATAGTTCCATCTAGGGCTAATGGATTAGCTTATGGATTCTAGGATTGAGATGCAAAGTTAGGATTTTTAGTTTGTGTTGGAATAAAAGGAAAGTATTTTGGTTGATCTTGCAAAGTTTGTAGGAGAACTCGTGCTGAGATCGTGCCCACATTCGGTGGAATCGATTGGCTTAAGGAGTATCATATAGGCTTAATTAGGGAGTTAGGGAATTAAATTGGAACTCGTGACCATGTCTGGCTTGTGTCTTGATGTGATCCACTGACGAACTATATTACTAATTGACGGTTATTGCCATTGCGTCAATAAGAGCCACCAAAATATATCGAAGCTCTAACCCATGAGAGTGTCGTGAGCTGAGATCATTCCTTCCACGAGAGTGGCATGAATATTTTCGATTCTTAATGCACGTGTCTTGTGCGCCTACGGGTTAATGCGATACATTAGATTCCTAGTGCTTAGAACCATGAATTCCACATCTTGGATGCGACAATCCCTATAAAACCAATGCAGCGTAAGAGTCCTAATCAATCATCGACGTCCGACGATCCTAGTGGTGAGTCCTAAAGCCCTAGTCTTTATTAATCGTTTACAATCCTAAACAACTAATCTTTCGAAATCGACTGCTACATATATTCTGAGATTTAAAAATAACCTAAGACAATAACATTCATACCTTCCCTGTGGGATCGATATCTTTTATACTATTACTTGTCACCGTACGCTTGCATAAAGTGCCGGGGATTCGCATTTGGGATACATTTAGCACTTGGCGTTCGTGCCATTGCTAGGTGAGTTCTAGGTGTAAGTTTCGGGTCCATCAAGTTTTTGGCGCCGTTGCTGGGGAAGGTAACAGTGTTACTTGGATTATTTTTCTATTGAAGAATTTGTTAGCAAATCTTATCATCTCTTATATTTCCATACTTTTTATTCTTTTTATTCTTTTGTTACTAACGCTTCTCTCCAGCTAATATTCTTCATAAGAAATCAGGTATAATGGAGATGCAAGTGTACTAGAGCAGTGATTCTGATAGTGACTCAGAGGGGTTTAGTTTCTCTCCATACCAAGTATATGGGATTCAAGACTTGCGCATAGATTGTAGAATGTGTAGCGCGAGAGCTACTGGATGCAGTCCGATTCATCGGAGTAGGAACCTATACGGCAGGTAATGAGAACCAACAGATGGTTATGAACCATATACTGAACAATGTCTCTGATGCAGGTTCCATTGAGGATGACATCCATACTACCTTTGAAGGAGACGTAATGCATCTCTGCACTATTGAAACTCTACCAGTTGATGCACATTTGGAGTGACTCATCAAACTGAACCACTGGACGAGCCGCAGCTCTTAAGTATAATGGAGAGCGTAATAAATGATGTGTGGACCAATGAACCGGTAGAATTCCCTACAGAGGACCCAATTGTTCAAGTACTTTTGGTCTTCATTACGAGCAACCTCCTGGATGCAGAGTCCTTTGACGGCGTCCCCATCTCTGACGGAGTCTACGTACAGTACGAGGGAGACACTTTACGCTTTTATGGTGACAACGTCGTCCAGACTGAGACCTACGAAGATCATGACCATGGTGAACACGTTGACCCCGAGCCGCCCAAGGTGATATCGATTAGGGAAGACCACTTGACTCTACACCTCACGATGTGTGTGCATCTGAATACTCTATTCCTATTGACAGGTGCACTACGGAACCCGATCCCATGGAGACTTTGTAGGCGTCTACCACGATGCACCATCCTCACCTTGCTCATCTTATGAATCTACCAACGAATAATTCCCAGCATCCGAACCAGCAGTTGAGGACACATCCTTTTCACAGGCGAACGATGATGGGGGTATAGTACCCCCTCAGGTAGAACTAAAACCCCTTCCCGTGAATTTAAAATATGCCTTCCTGGGGGAGAACTCCACTTACCCTATTATCATTAGTGCCTCCCTGATCGAGCCACAATTAGAAAGCCTTCTCAACACTCTCAGAGCGCATAGGAAGGTGATAGGGGACAGCATTGCCGACCTAAAAGGCATTAGCGACACCATATGCACCCATAGAATCCACCTCGAGGATAAAGATGCTACTTCCATTGAGCCTCAAAGGTGACTCAACCCTAACATGAAAGTGAAGGGTTTTGGCGGACCCTCAGGGCTAAAATCCGTGCACGTCCTAAGTCGGACGGAACACGGAAGCAAAAATATGCAGCGGAAAATAAAATTATGTTAATCTAATTAACATGCAGCTCTAAAGAACCAGACCCTCTTAGCCAGGATCTCTGCCAACTCGGGGTGGATCTGACCACCCCAAGAAGGATCTAAACTACTGCGAATAATTAAAACGAAAGCTTATAAAACACATACCTGAAATCACAACCCTGGGACGGGCAAGATGTTCCGCACCGTCTTCTGATCCGCTCCTTGTCCCATACTGAGCCGCTTCTCTAACCGATCTGCATCCCGAGGCGAGCAATCCTCGTGTCGTCGAGCCAACCACGCGGCGAAGAAATTTTCACGCGGGTGAAAGCCTTCGCCAAGATTTCGGAGCCCTCAGGAGTAAGGCAGAAATATAGGAAGAAGAAGAATTAATTTAAGCCTAGATCCGAGCGTGCTCCAATATTTACGGGAGCCCCTCAGATCTGGAACTTAGTACGAGTTTGGAGGAAGGGAGGAGGACCCTATTTATATAGGCGGCTGACTCTCCCCTTTTTCGCACAATCGATGAGGGACAATTAAATGGAGTTAATAAATTCAATTTAGTTTGTTTTTCAAAAAGGCCAAACTTCTGTGAATTTTAACTCACTCACCATTGAGCTTCATGATTGATACAACCTAGCAATTCGAAGGGCGTTCAACGGTGAACGCATAGGAAAAAACAGCGAGTCAATCGGAGTCTGTTTGACCCTCCAATTGATCACCCAAAGTTCAGCCCATAGCTTGATTTTTGTCCAAAAGTAGCCGTCACAAAACTGCTCTCTGCCCTAGGTTTCTGCACCAAGTTGTGGGCCTAGCATATGGGCCCCACAGCCCAAAGCGGGCTGACTGGGCCCCTGGACCAGACATGGGCACAGGCGCTAGGCGGGTGCCTGGCACCAGGCGCCCAGGCGCCTGGCAGGCGCTTGGGCAAAGCCCAGGTGCCTGGGCTCTGGCGGGCCCAAAGCGCCCGCCATGGTTGCCTGGGTAGGTGCGAGCCCAGGCCCAGGCCACCTGGTGCCCTAGGTGTCCAGGCTCAGGGCTGGCCTTAGGCTGGCTAGGTGCCCAGGCCAGACCCAATCTGGTCTGGATCAACCTGGTTTGATCCATTGAGATGTTTTGTGCATAAGTAGATCATTTGGCGTCCGATTTGGATGTCGTTCGAACCTGGGCGTAGACCGAGACATTCCCGTCTTACCCGTGAACTTTTCCTTGCGTTTATTATATTAAATATGGTCTTAAACAATTTAAGACACATTTAACCCTTTGCATCATATGCAAATTAGTCCCCTATCTTAGCTTAAATTGTCATTTGCATAAAAATGCAATTTGATCTTCATTTGCATCAAATACAAATTATTCTCCCTAATATTTCTACCTATTACTACACGAAGGTCGCACTCTGTGTCAGACCCTACAGCCTGATCCTTACAACAGGTTGAGCTCGAAGCCCTATACGATAGTGACCACAAGCAGTGGTTGTCGTCCCTGCTTCAGAATCATAATTATATGGTTGACTCATTGACATGAGTATTGTCAGGACCACTCTGACTGTGTCCGTGATGAATTCTGCAGTTTTAGTCTCTTCGTCTGAATTATGTCGTGTAGATCAAGTCTAGGATACGGTCAAACTGTCAACCCCAATAACTTGACTCCGGTTAGTTTCCATCGATCTTTAGTCAACTAATGTTGGACTTCTTCCAACATACTCTGATCAAAGATTTTACTAAAGACCGAACTAAATCTACGACACTAACTCCCATTGACCGGGAGAGACGAATCCTCTCTTGGTCATTACTCTCCTCGTACGCTTCAAGTGACACACAATTAAAGACCTTTCGACAGGTCTAGCCTCGAAGCTAGGTCAGTGATCTAAGTGGCACCGTTCCCGCACAGGTTCGTAAAATGACCTTAAGTCAAAAGACTAACTTGCCTATCATCACTAATAGTTATCATTGACAGATTGGTCAATATAACCATATGATA
The DNA here is from genome assembly GCA_030789695.1 of Scilla litardierei. Lineage (NCBI taxonomy): Eukaryota > Viridiplantae > Streptophyta > Magnoliopsida > Asparagales > Asparagaceae > Scilla > Scilla litardierei. Next base: position 448,199,279 of record CM061142.1, read on the forward strand.
TCTCATGTGGATCGTTTAGTGAACTCATTCTCTAATGTGCACATGTGTCTCGTCTTCGACTTCGCCAAGTCAAATGATCATGAGATCATCACCACCGCTAAACGGTGAAGACTAAGTCACAATGGTCTATCCAATGTTTCGATATCCTTGTCTCGAAACATCTACGACCACGAGCCCTTTTAGACTTATGCTACAGACGGTCAAACATTTCTCCATGATCGAGATACTCATCTCGATACCTGTATGACCTTGCATAAAGTCTCAGGACTTTACCTAAGTTAATATCTAATGTTAACTACATTATAATATAAATTAGATAAATTATTACCGAACAGCTTACTGTTATTTCGAACAAGATGTTTGTGCTATTCACACAGAGATAAATAGCCTCGAGAGCATCATCTCTCTACATCTCTCACTTGCACTCAGGCCCATTTATCCCGGTATCTTATATTGTTTTTACACATACATCTTTCTAGACTTTACGTGGTAGAGCCTTCGTGAGTGGATCTGCTAAACCGTCTACTCTTAGACTTAAGGGGTTTCTATGTTCATGTTGGACCAACCATTTGAATCTTATTCAAATAATTCATTTGGTCTTTCGGAGTCCATAATATTTTATTTCCTTGGATCTTATCCAGCTCATCGTACCTTACGATAATCATTTAAATTTGTTATTATCATTTCAAATGGCTCATATCTATTTCTGATAAAGTATCAAACTCTTTGATTACTTTGTCAAAATATATGTTCCATCCCTTTGATACCTCGCATGTAATTTATACGCTCCCACTAACCTTGAAAACTTTCTGGTTAATTCATATAAGCTGGTTCTTCTAAATCATATTTAGAAAAAAAACGAATTTATAAGTGAATGCTCCAGTTTTCATGGTCAACATGAGCGGTTACATCGAGTTTGGTCCGAGTAGATATGTACACATCTGCTGGTGAAAACGGTTTCATCATAATCCGTTTTATAGGAATTAGGATTAAAACCGTTCTCGACCAACATGATTGTACTTCAATATTTACTTTCTGCACCAATCTTTTAACTTAAAGATTTACTTGCAGAAAATGAGGAAACATTTTTATTGGGCACCTAAACTAAATTCCAAAATTTATTTACGCACACGGACCTATTCTAATTGCATCAAATTATAAATCGGAGTTACTACTCTGAATTTCATCCCGAAAGTTGACTAAGTCATCATCAATTATGATGTCTAACTCGACTCTTCGTCTCACGAGATTCGAGTAATTATACAACTTCCTTACGATAGATTTAATGAATATCTTATTGATAATGTCCTCATAGAACATTATTAAAACCTTGGCATTACTATCTGGGTCTTAACCCTTAGGGAGGACTTAATTCAGAGTGACTTGCTATGGATCGCACCAAGCCTAACTAAGTTATTTAACACACCGATCTGTTAACAAGCCTGACCTGAGAGAAAATCATATTTTCTTTCAATTACGCAAGATTTTTTATAGCTAAGTATTTGACCATTCAATCTAATCGAATCAGTTTAAATACTATTGTCATTTCGTTCTTTATTTTATCAGACTTGTGTTTCATCAAGAACACGTGTCTTAATAAAATATAAGAATAACTTATTTTGGTTAATGTAGACTCGGGTACATCAGTATGTACGAGACTGAGTTCGACAACTCATTCTCCCACTGTCTTACAGATGGGTTTTGGCCATTATATCTAAGAGGATAAGATTCACAAGTGTCTGTAGACTTCATAATACGAGAGTTTAGACCCCTCTTTATGTGACTTGTGAAGCTTAGTCTCTCGATACGGCCTAGTCTATTTTGCCATATAAGTTTGCTACTATCTTGTGTATTTATATATTAACATTTAATATATATATTATCGTTATACATATTACTCATTGCTTCAAAAGCAATGTGACGACATTTGTCAAAATGGGTTAACCTTTTGTATAACAACAGTTATGAAATCGTGACATCAAAATATGTCACATTTTCATTCCCTCCTACTTATGCCTTTACTAATGATAAATTAAACTATTTAACTCGATTGACTATCCGGAGTGCCTTCTTCCTTTTCTAAATCACATTTAGATATTAAATAGCCCAACATAAATGAATAGCTATGCAAGCATCTCATGTATCCAAACGACTGAGCTTTGCAACCTTGAGTGTAGCTCAACAAGTTGCTTGTCTTAAGATCCGGTTGGGATACATAGCCTTGCACTGTTCATGCACTCGTATTCGACTCAAACAGTTTGATCGAATTCTCGAACTTTGCGGATCAAAATTGTTTTTTTCCATACACTTGAGTGTAGCTCAACAAGTTGTAGGGAGAAACATACTTCGAATATCCTATATGTTCAAGATGCCCCATATAGAGACGAGTGACATGTAGTGTGAATTTATTTGTTGGACCAGAACTTAATGAAATCATATTTCTTAAGTCTGTTCTTTAGAAGGTCATTTTAATGTCAACGAGAATATAGTTTAATTATATCAATTAGAATTTAACTTGATATTCAAATAATCAACCTATTTGACCAGTTAACTTATTCCATTAAAGTATTATATTTTGATTCCTTCTGTAAACATAGTCTTGCCCTAGTTTAGCATATGTTCAATATTAAACATAGGTAGAATGGCTTTTATCTATCTATATCCTCCCACTATTTTCACGATCATTCTTAAGCCTTAATAATGAACGATTTAATCAAATTAAATAAATGAGTAAGAGATCCAATTACCTTGAGCCTAACAACCTCGGTGTATTCACGAAAAAATTGCTTGACTCTGTAATCGGAAGATGACTCTTCATCAATCATATCAGATATGACTCTCTTATCGGTTTTTACCCCTAGCCATTTGCGATCATGAGTGTGCTCATCCAAATCGCAATGTCCAGTCTAGTCGGATCCTTGTTTTCGTGTCTAGCCTGACTTGCCCCGGCACTCGGTGTATACATGACCCGTCGGTGTGGGTCAGGTCTTAGACTACATCTAGCCAGACTACATCATTGACTTAATTTACGCCAGTGCTCGGTGTATTCACGACACGACGGTTTGGGTCAAGTCAAGGTTTCATCTGACGTATAGAGAAGTTGGTTTCTACAAGGTTGCCATGTTACACTTTCAGTGTAGCTCAACAACTGGAACACTGGTCTTATAGTTGCCAATCCCTAAAACAAGGAGGGCTACAACTAATCTTGAAGAAGATTATTAACGTATTTGACTAAGATATAGTCCAGGGTGTCTTCCAATCATGATCCGTATCATTGCTGTCCAGCGGAACAAAGCCAGGGAATTGACTAAGTCAGGATCACTTATCTCTTAGACTAGCTAGGGTGATCCAACAAACTTAGCCAAGCACATTGACTGGATCATGGTCCATTGAATGAAGCTTGTCATTTTTGTATGTGTGTCATAAACTAAAAGGCTTTTATTAACAACTAATTAATCCTATCAACTAGTTGAATCCTTAAATTCAAAATTTTAGGATTTGTTTAATAAATTTTATTAAATCCTTATCAACTATAAGGTTCACGTGCTATCCTAATCGTTATTAGGATTTTAATAAATTTATTAACAACGCTAAAAGCGAAGTCCTTTAATGAGAATTAATTTCATAACAATTAGAATTAAAATTCTCATTAAAGGGACTACCCTAATCAGGAATTAGGTCTTAAAGTGTTGTTAATGTTTCATTAAAACATAGCATGTCATTAGAATTTATCTCATAAATTTTAATGGTTTCTTAATGGCTAACCTAAGAGGTAAGAGGTATGTCTTGTGTTATCAAATAAGTGACAACATTTGCATAGCCATTAACATAGAGTTACACTAATTTTATCGCATAAAAGAAAAGTGTACAACTATTTAACAATTAAATAGTATAATGTTTATCAAATAAACAAGCTTAGCATGCATACTTAAATTTAACAGTTAAATTTAAAAATACGCTTTTTAAAACATTTTATTTTATGTCATAAAAATAAAAAATTGTTTTAAAAGATCACAAAATTTGCATGCTACTTAAAATATTTTAAAATTATGTGGTTGAAATATTTCATGTCAATGAGTCAACCACATAATTATCACATAAATTTAAAACATCATTTTAAAATTTTCATCTTAAAAATTTATCATATAAAATTTTTAAACATCTAAAATCATTTTAAACTTATCGCATAAATTTTTTAAAGTTTTAAAATAGGTTTTAAAATCATCACATAAATTTAAAACGTCATTTAAAATTTTCATACTTAAAAAATTTATCATATAAAATTTTTAAACATCTAAAATCATTTTAAACTTATCGCATAAATTTAAAGAAAACATTTTTCTGTATTTAAAAGCGTTCAATTATTTAATCGCAGTCCTAGATCAGCATACAGACATGGCTTTATACCACTGAAGGGTTTTGGCAGACCCTTAAGGCTAAAATCTGTGCCCGTCCTAAGTGGGACGGAACACTGGAGCAAAAATATGCAGCAAAAAATAAAATTATGTTAATCTAATTAACATGCAGCCCTAAGGAACAAGACCCTCTTAGCTAGGATCTCTGCCAACTCGGGGTGGATCTGACCAACCCAAGAAGGATCTAAACTACTGTGAATAATTAAAACGAAAGCTTATAAAACCATACCCAGAATCTCAACCCTGGGACAGGCAAGATGTTTCGCACCGTCTTCTGAGCTGCTCCCCATCCCATGCCGAGCCACTCCTCGAACCGCTCCTCGAACCGCTCCGCATCCCGAGGCGAGCAATCCTCGTGTCGCCGAGCCAACCAGGCGCCGCAGAAAGTTTCATGCGAGTGAAAGCCTTTGCCAACTTTTCGGATCCGAATCCGAACTCTTTCGTGGCTTTGCTAGAGCCCTCAGGAGTAAGGCAGAAATATAGTGAGAAGAAGAATTAATTTAAGCCTAGATTCGAGCGTGCTCCAACATTTACGGGAGCCGCTCAGATCTGGAGCTTGGTACGAGTTTGGAGGAAGGGAGGAGGTCCCTATTTATATAGGCGGCTGACTCTCCCCTTTTCTGCACAACCGATGTACAACCGATGTGGGACTATAAATGGAGTTAATAAATTCAATTTAGTTTGCCTTTCAAAAGGTCAAACTTCCGTGAATTTTAACTCCCTCATCGTTGAGCTTCATGATTGATACAACCTATTAATTCGAAGGGCGTTCAACGATGAACGCATAAGAAAAAATGACGAGTCAATTGGAGTCCGTTTGACCCTCCAATTGATCGCCCAAAGTTCAGCCCACGACTTGATTTTCGTCCAAAATCAGCCGTCACAAAACTGCTCTCTGCCCTAGGTTTCTGCACCAAGTTATGGGGCCCAACAAATGGGCCCCATTGCCCAAAGAGGGTTGACTGGGCGCCTGCCCCAGGCCTGGGCACAGGCGCCCAGGCGCCTAGGCGCCAGGCAGGCGCCTGGACGGGCGTCGCGCCTGGGCCCTGGCGGGCCCAGGGTGCCTGTCCTGGGTGCCTGGGTAGGCACCCAGGCGCCAGGGCCTGGGTGCGGGCCCAGGCCTAGGCCTCCTGGTGTCCTGGGTGCCCAGGCCCAGGGCTGGCCTTAGGCTGGCCAGATGCCCAGGCCAGACCCAGTCTGGTCTGGATCAACCTGGTCTGATCCATTGAGCTATTTTGTGCATAAGTGAGCATTTGGCGTCCGATTTGGACGCCGTTCGAACCTGGGCGTAGACCGGGACATTTTCGTCTTACCCGTGAACTTTTTCGTGCATTTATTATATTAAATATGGTCTTAAACAATTTAAGACATATTTAACCCTTTGCATCATATGCAAATTAGTCCCCTATCTTAGCATAAATTGTCATTTGCATCAAAATGCAATTTCCTCTTCCTTTGCATCAAATGCAAATTATTCTCCCTAATGTTTCTACCTATTACTAGACAAAGGTCGCACTCTGTGTGAGACCCTACAGCCTGATCCTTACAACAGGTTGGGCTCAAAGCCCTATGCGGCAGTGACCACGAGCAGTGGTTGCCATCCCTACTTCAGAATCATAATTATGTGGTTGACTCATTGACATGAGTATTTCAAGACCACCCTGACTGTGTCCGTGATGAATTCTACAGTTTTAGTCTCTTCATCTGAACTATGTCATGTAGATCAAGTTTAGGATACGGTCAAACTGTCTACCCTAATTACTTGACTCTAGTTAGTTTCCATCGATCTTTAGTCAACTAATGTTGGACTTCTTCCAACATACTCTAATAAGAGATTTTACTAAAGACTGAACTAACTCTACGATACTAACTCCCATTGACCGGGAGAGACGAATCCTCTCTTGGTCATTACTCTCCTCGTACACTTCAAGTGACACCCAATCAAAGACCTTTCGATAGGCCTAGTCTCGAAGCTAGGCCAGTGATCTAAGTGGCATCGTTCATGCATAGGTTCATAAAATGACCTTCAGTCAATAGACCAACTTGCTTATCACCACTAAGAGTTATCATTGACAGATTGGTCAATATAACCATATGATATCTCTTGTGGATCGTTAGTGAACTCATTCTCTAATGAGCACCTGTGTCTCGTCTTCGACTTCGCCAAGTCAAATGATCATGAGATCATCGCCAACGCTAAACGGTGAAGACTAAGACACAATGGTTTATCCGATGTTTCGATATTCTGTCTCGAAACATCTACGACCACGAACCCTTTTAGACTTATGTTACAGACGGTCAAACATTTCTCCATGATCGAGATACTCATCTCGATACCTGTATGACCTTGCATAAAGTCTCAGGACTTTACCTAAGTTAATATCTAATGTTAACTACATTATGATATAACTTAGATAAATTATTACCAAATAGCTTACTTTTATTTCGAACAAGATGTTTGTGCTATTCACACACAGATAAATAGCCTCGAAGGCATCATCTCTCTACAGAAAGAAGTAGTAAAAAGGAGGTGATAAAATTACTAGAAGCCGATATTATCTACCCCATTTCCGACAGTAGATGGGTTAGCCATGTTCAAGTTGTGCCCAAGAAAGTGGGCATGACCGTTGTGAGGAACAATAAAAATGAATTGATATCCACTAGGACTATCACTGGTTGGCACATGTGTATTGATTATAGAAAACTCAATAAAGCCACAAGAAAAGACCACTTTCCGTTCCCATTCATTGACCAAATGCTTGAACGACGTGCCAAGAATAAATATTTTTGTTACCTTGATGGCTATTCTAGATTCTTCCAAATCCTATTGCATCGTGAAGACCAAGAAAAAACGATGTTTACATGTCCCAACGGCACCTTCGCTTACCAAAGAATACCGTTTGGATTATGTAATGTGTAGGGATCGTCTAACCCTTGCAATACTAACAACACACACTAGAGGGGGTGAATAGTGTAATGGCAATAAAATTGTCCAAATAAAAGTTAACTTGCAAATGCGGAATTATAAATGCAAGATGAATTAAATGGCAAAATCTATCCAAATGCAAACACAAAGATTTACCCTGGTTCTCCAAACTTGGGTACATCCAGCCACACCAATATTCACTAAAATCCCACAAAGAGTAGTGAATACAAATCCCACAAAGGGATACACTCCCACAAAGAGAGAGACCTCACCAAGAGGATTTTGCCCTACACAAGGACCCAACCAACCCTACACAAGGGTCAAGACTCTCACCAAGAGAATCACTAACTCCCTCTCAGAGAATTAGGGTTAGCCCTACACTAGGACACCAAACTCCCACAAAGAGAGTATCCTAAGTCCCACAAAGAGACAACCTCCCACACAGAGAGAATCCTAATCCCACAAAGAGAAATAGGAAAAACAATTTACACCTTGTAAAGTAAATACTCTTACCTATGCCTTGAGATGCTTACTCATGAATGAATGCAAGGCATGGAAGATGATCTCCAAGTGTTGGAATATGCTTGAGAGCACTTGGATGATTTTCCTTGAGCTGGACTTCAATGCATGAAGAAAGATGAATGCTCAATAGAGGGAAATGAGGGAGCTTGAGAGTAGCTTATTGATCTCTTGAGATTTTCTATAGAGTCAAGAGTTTATCAAATGTTATCAAGAGTTCTCAAGAAAGGCATCACACTCATATATATAGGAAACCTATATCAAGCCCAAAAACCCAAAGAAACAGTCAAAAAATTAAATCTGCAACGGCTAGAAACTGGGTGAAAATGACAGGAACAGTTGACTGATGATCATAAGACAGTTGACTGATCAACGGCTAGAAAATATCCAACGGCTATAATCTGAGCCAGGACAGTCGACTGACGAAGTTAATACAGTCGACTGATAAACAGGACAGGCGCCTGTTAATCCTTCAGCAGACGACTGCTGCAGGGGATGGATCGAAATAGAGAGCTGCACTCTTTCTCCAATTCTTTGCACAGGCGACTGGTGTTAATACTACAGTCGACTGTCAAATAGTTAGGCGACTGTATATTCTTCATCAGTCGACTACTGTAAAGTATGTAGAGAAGACAGAGAGATGCAGAGATTGCACTTACGCTAGACATGCGACTGTTGGCCAATATCCAAGTGACTGTAAATATACATGCGACTGGAAACCGATCGACAGACGACTGTGCGTAAAGCTCAAGTTTGAGTCAATAGAAATGATGACTTGAGCAGTGCATATCAGGCGACTGTAGAAGGATCTACAGGCGACTGGAAATCACCCAGTCGACTGTGTTTCCCTCAATAGGCGACTGACAGAAAGAGTGAATCTATTGGGTTGGATTCTATGATAATCCTAAGGTTCACTAAGATGGTTGAATGCATGAGCATGAATGAGTAAACCATCTAGCAAGGCATTACATCAACCCTAGACTCAAAAGAGAGAGAAAGCAATAAAGTAAATTACATGGATTACAATGCTTTCAAAAGAATCTAAGTCTACAATCTTGATGCCTTGATTTCTCTCCATCATCTCCAAGCTTTGGCACTCCTTGAGTCCAAACTTTGGCCCTTCTTCACATGATGTCCATCCTTACACCAAGTGATTAGTCTCCAGGAAAGATATCCTTGAAATAAACTGAGAGACTAAAACATGAGATTCATTAGCAACAACATAATGTTGTGATCATCATCAAAATAAGATTGGTATGAAACACCAATACTCAACATAATTCACCAGCGACATTCCAAAGGTGCATGACGTCCATTTTATCGGATTTCATCGAAAAAATAATGTAAGTTTTTATGGATGATTTTTCTGTTTATGGCACTGACTTCGATGCTTGTTTAGCCAATTTGTCGTCTTAGAATGATGCCAAGATAATAATTTGACTTTAAATTGGGGAAAGTGCCATTTCATGGTAACAGAGGGAGTAGTTCTTGGCCATGCCATCTCCTCTAAGTGGATCGAGGTTGATAAGGCCAAAGTCGAGGTCATCAAAGACTTGCCGCCCCTACTAATCTTAAGAGTATCCGTGGTTTTCTAGGCCATGCAGGATTTTACCGTCACTTTATAAAGGATTTCTCTAGCATTGCTCGCCACCTTACAGTGCTCCTCGTGAAGGATGCTCCATTTGTGTTTTCTAACGCTAGCTAGCTAGCTTTTAACCGGTTGAAAGAAGCTCTCATTTCTGCACCTATCATACAACCGCCAGACTGGAACCTACCTTTTGAGTTGAAGTATGATGCTAGTGATCAACCGGTGGGAGTTGTTCTAGGACAAAGGAAAGAGGAAAAACTTTACGCAGTATACCATGCTAGTAAGACCTTGGATGATGCTCAGAAGAACTACACTACCACATAGAAGGAATTACTAACAGTGGTGTACTCCATTGAAAAGCTCAGATCTTACCATCTGGGATCCAAGGTAATAATCCATATGGATCATGCAACGCTGAAATACTTGTAAGCAAGAAGGATGCAAAGCCGTTCTTAATACGATGGATTCTTCTCCTTCAAGAGTTTGACATAGAGATTAAGGATAAGAAAGGGGTCGAAAATGTAGTGGCAGACCATCTATCACGGCTAATTCATAGGCATGGAGACAATAGCATGCCGATTGATGACTCTTTCACCGGTGAACAATTATTCGCGACATCCTCCTCTGAATTACCTTGGTACTTGCTTATCCCAAAAATGTGCTTCTCTCAAGCGAAAGAGTCCGTGCAAGTAATATAGATCAGGGAGTCCAGATGTCGAATCCTGGGGAGAAAATCTGTTGCAACCACAAAGCTTAAATCAAATAGAAATTCAACATAAACAGACCAACCACTTTTAATGACGATGGTTTGAATGGGTTTTGATTGTGGTTCTTTTAATACGAGCAAAGAATGTTTCGTTTATGAAAATATCAATGAGAAGTATGCACATGATATGGGTTCGTTAGGGTCCATGATTTGTATTAACTTGGTTGATTAACGATAACTCAATGAAACCTCTTTTTGAGAGAAATTCATCGGAAAATACCCTTGTGGGGATTAAAGCACAACAATGAATACGATTGTTGCTAAAGTTATGATCTTTTGAATATAAGATATGAAACTCCCTTTGGGGAGATCAAAACTCACCCTTGTGGGGTTACCATCAACTCAATCCCGTTCTTTTGGAAGAAGAAGAGGAGATTTTAAACTAAAGACTACAACTTTTATCTACGTTAACAATTTTAGCGTGAAAATTCAACCAAATAAATACGCATCATGTCCCCTAACTACACCATACCATGCACAATAATAATTTAGCCACACATACTGAAAATAATCAAGGATTTCATCACAATAAACATGGTTCTAATCAATAGAAGCAACTAGAATTGAAAATATGCAATAAAGTTCAAAAAAATATCACCAAATACACCCTCTTTTAGCCTAAGAAAGCCCTTCTTCTTCCTCTAAAAACTCTCTGAAAAATACCCCAGGTTGCTCTCTGGAATCTCAGGAAATTTCTGCAAAAATCGGCTCTAAAATCGTCCAAATACGCCAAGAATACCGCCAAAAACCCCTAGAACACCATATATATTAACATTGCGGGTTTAATAGCCTTAATGGGTTGAAACCTGCTTCAATTCTTCGCCCAAACCCAACGTTAAAGCCGGCGCAAATAGGAGCCGTCGGATCGAAGCGGGATTGGATTTGGTGTCGACACGTGGCTTCAAAATTCGTGCGCACATCTCTTCTTCGGATCCACTTCGGAATCGCTCGTAGCCATTGAATCGCGCATCGACGCTTCAGAAGAAGCCACGTCGCTAAGCGGAGCCACCCGCTTCTCGTTCGTCTGGGAATCAGGTCGTCCGTTCGATCACCGTCCAGCGGTGATAAATTCCCCACATCTCCCACTTTTGAGTCTGTTTGATCAGGCGGAAGGCCGTTCGATCGACGCCGCGTGGCTCTCCAAAATTCGCGCTCAGCGTATTTTCTCCGCTCGTCTTGGCCGTTGGATGGCAATCCAATGGCACTTGGCGAGCCGCGTGCATCTCAGCTAGCGCCCGTTGGATGCAAAATGGGCAGCCACGATTGAGCCACGTGGCCCGCCCAATGGGTATTGCGTACGGCGTCGGTCGTATTTTGTATTTTAAGTGTATTTCTGACGTATTTCTCCCTTTAAATGGTATTTTGCATTCAACAATTCATAAAAATTAGCACAGATCTCAGATAAATACAAATAAATATTCGTTGGAATCGTGAGATCGAGACCAAGCCATGAAAAATATAAAAAGACAGAAATACTCAATAAAATTTATACTTTGTGTACAAATAAAGTGATATCTCTAATAAATGTTGGAATACAATATACAAACGTATTAGAGACCAATTAAACATCATTTACACACAAAATATTGATAGATGAGGGGTTAAATATGCAATATTCAACCCGAATCACACCCCCAACTAGCGTTTTGCTAGTCTCTAGCAAAAAGAGCGATGAATACGGATGATTAATAAAACAATAAATTCTATCAATCGCTTATGGCATGGCTCAATATTACGCTTTCCAACATGATCTAGACTATCAATATACACAATCCATGCAAAAGATCAATCACAAATTTAGTTTGAATAAATAACATGCAAGCATCATTTTGCGCAAGAAAACGTATTACACGTCGTTATATTCTAGTTCTCTTGTTTCCAAAGAATTGGCATCTCAAAACAATCGTTCAAATCATGGGTACTGACGTTGCTTAGTATATTCACCATTCTCTTTCTTTTCTTTTCTTTTATTAGTTCCGCGTAACGCGCATAAAGCAACATTTGCGAAAAAATGTATAACTTGGATCGCCTCCATCAAATGAGTGAGTTTCCTGTCAATGGCTCCCAAATCAGACGATAATAGGGCATTAGGCCAAAAAAGGACCCATCGGACTGTACTACTCGAGCCAACCAAGTTATTTATTTAGTGACACACTTATTCATTTCATTTTTTTATCTCTCTTTTTTTTCGTAAGCAACTCAACACCCATAATCGAACATAAACAGTAATAACCACGGCCAAATTCATCTTCAATTTGAAGACTTTTCAAATAAATCATGTATACTTAAGCTTTTTCATCACATTAGCTTGAATGAAATAAATTCAAACTATTTCAAGATATTAATCATGGCAATTGAAAATTTTCATGAATAGCATATTAACGAGTGATTCCATGAAGGAATAAAAATTAACTCAAGCCATAAAAAAATTTTAGAACTCAATCAATGCATAATCATCCGTAGTTGGAGTGTGAATGACTTTTAAATGATGAGATTGGTGATATAATCTTTTCTTTGCCTTGTTTTTAAAAAAATCCAAAAACAAAAAAAAATCCTAAGGTCTCATACACATCCCCCAACTAAAGATGGACATTGTCCTCAATGTCGAAAGGAGTACGAGTTTATTCAAGCAAGCATCCTAGAAAGCATATAAAAATCTACACTAATGGAAAGAACACACCGTGGTCAAATGGCGGATCACGTATCTTTAATGGTGGAGGAAGTTGTTCAATTTGCTCCTTTCGCTCCTCGACGAGTATTCTTCCTCCAACGACTAAATTGGATCCCAGCAACGTAACTCCCAGCATCTCTATAAGATGTTCACCTATATCCTGCAAGAGAATAGTCACGTCAATCCATTTTAGTTTAAGATTCTTCTCAATAAAAATATTCCAAACGTAGTCATCAAAATAGGTGAAATAAATTAAAGCATATTGATGACTACTCCCTGAAAGATATGCACTACTCTCGGTATGGTGCTCAGTCATTGGGGAGAAGGGTAAATGATTTTGGAAAAAAAAACTGGGGGATGGAATGGTTCAGGCTCCATAGCGAAAATCTCTGAACATATTTCCCTCGCTATTTCCTCCTCCGGTTCATCCAAAATTGCAAGCTCGTCATCTCTTTTGCACACGCTTCCAGCCATGTTAATGTTCTGATTTGTACCTTCATCGTGACATGGCTCGCTCGATGTACCTGTAATAGAAGATGAACTCATATCAGATTCTTGAAGTTGAATTTCAAAATAATTATTTTCTTCTAAGCAGGTGGCAATCAAATTAAGATTTTCAATGGATTTCTGAATCTGCCGACTCCGAGCAAGGAAGTTCTCTTGGAATTGATGGGATGTGGCCTCATGTGTCTGAATGAGTAAATAAACTTCCTCTTTCAAGGATTGCAAAGGTACATCTACGCTTTGCTCCTCTTGATCAAGGCATGAAGGCTCCGTTGAATCACACTCTGAAGTCTCTTTCATGATTTCTTCATTCTCTTGTAAAGACTCCATGTATTTCCATGCCTCTGTCGGCGTCATGACTCCCAAAAATTCCTGCAGCTGTGGTCGTAGTCCATCTAGGAAGGACTCCATAAGCTCTTCCTTTGTGTACCCATGTTGAGATAGCTCGATATTATGTCTGTGAACCTCCTCCAGGACTGAAAGAAAGTTTCACAATTAGTCTGATTAAAACTAAAGATCTTGAGCTTCTCCATCCTATGTTTGTGTGCATCATTATAGTCTGCATCATACCAATCGTTTGTGCAATAGAAATTCATATACTCCATTTTTTAGATAATAATAATAAACAAAAATTTATGTTCAAATTTTTTTAATAATAAACAAAAATTTATGTACAGTAAAGTGGAAAGATCTCACCGAAGGTCCTCTGAATGAAATAAACTGTGGTAATAAACCGTTCTCCCCGGCAACGACGCCAAAAACTTGCTTAGCCCAAAAATGTGCTTCTCTCAAGCGAAAGAGTCCGTGCAAGTAACAAAGATCTGGTAGTCCAGATGTCGAATCCTCGGAAGAAAACCTGTTGCAACCACAAAGCTTAAATCAAATAGAAATTCAACGTAAAGAGACCAACCACTTTTAATGACGATGGTTTGAATGGGTTTTGATTGTGGTTCTTTAAATACGAGCAAAAGAATGTTTCGTTTATGAAAATATCAATGAGAAGTATGCACATGATATGGGTTCGTTAGGGTCCATGATTTGTATTAAATCGGTTGATTAACGATAACTCAATGAAACCTCTTTTTGAGAGAAATTCGTCGGAAAATACCCTTGTGGGGATTAAAGCACAATATTGAATGCGATCGTTGCTAAAGTTATAACCTTTCGAATATAAGATATGAAACTCCCTTTTGGGGAGACCAAAACTCACCATTGTGGGGTGATCATCAACTCAATCACGTTCTTTTGAAAGATGAAGAGGAGATTTTAAACTAAAGACTACAACTTTATCAACGTTAACAATTTTAGTGAGACAATTCAACCAAATAAATACGCATCATGTCCCCTAACTACACCATACCATGCACAATAATAATTTAACCACACACACTGAAAATAATCAAGGATTTCATTGCAATAAACATGGTTCTAATCAATAGAAGCAATAGAATTGAAAATACGCAATAAAGTTCAAAAGATATCACCCAAAACACCCTCTTTTAGCCTAAGAAAGCCCTTCTTCTTCCTCTAAAAACTCTCTGAAAAATACCCCAGGTTGCTCTCTGGAATCTCAGGAAATTTCTGCAAAAATCGGCTCCAAAATCGCCCAAATACGCGAAGAATACCACCAAAAAACCCCTAGAATACCTTATATATTAACATTGCGGGTTTAATAGCCTTAATGGGTTGAAACCCGCTTCAATTCTTCGCCAAACCCAACGTTACAGCCGACGCAAAAAGGAGCTGTCGGATTGAAGCGGGATTGGATTTGGTGTCGACACGTGGCTTCAAAATTCGTGCGCGCATCTCTTCTTCGGATCCAGTTCGGAATCGCTCGTAGCCATTGGATCGCGCATCGACGCTTCAGAAGAAGCCATGTCGCTAAGCGGAGCCGCCCGCTTCTCATTCGTCTGGGAATCAGGTCGTCCGTTCGATCGCCATCCAGCGGTGATAAATCCCCACTCTCCTGTTTTTGAGTCCGTTTGATCAGGCGGAAGGCCGTTCGATCGACGCCACGTGGCTCTCCAAAATTCACGCTCAGCGTATTTTCTCCGCTCGTCTTGGCCGTTGGATGGCAATCCAACAGCGCTTGGCGAGCTGCGTACATCTCAGCTGGCGCCTGTTGGATGCAAAATGGGTGGCCATGATTGAGCCACGTGGCCCGCCCGATGGGTATTGAGTACAGCATCGGCTGTATTTTGTATTTTAAGCGTATTTCTGACGTATTTCTCCCTTTAAATGGTATTCTACATTCAACAATTCATAGAAATTAGCACTGATCTCAGAAAAATACAAATAAATATTCGTTGGAATCGTGAGATCGAGACCAAGCCATGAAAAATATAAAAAGACAGAATTACTCAATAAAATTTATACTTTGTGTACAAATAAAGTGATATCTCTAATAAATGATGGAATACAATATACAAACGTATTAGAGACCAGTTAAACATCATTTACACACAAAATATTGCTAGATGAAGGGTTAAATATACAATATTCAACCCGAATCAGTACGCCGATATAGTCAACTATTTAGTGAGCGGCATAATCCCTCATGGGATAACAACCCATTAGAGGAGGAAGTTTTTACACGATGCTAGAAACTACTTTTGGGATGATTTGTACTTATTTAAAACATGCACCGATGAGATCATCAGACGATGCATTCCGAAATAGGAGGCCACTTTCATATTGTTGCATTGCCATGACCAACCTTGCAGGAACATGCAACAGTCACTAAAACCATTGCAAAAATTCTCCAAAGTGGCTTCTATTGGCCCACCATCTTCAGTAACGCAAATGAATACATCAGAGCATGTGACATGTGCCAAAGAACGGGAAACATCACGAAAAAAATGAAATGCCTCTAAATGGCATTTTCGAGATAGAATTGTTCGACTGTTGGGGTGTCGACTTTATGGGACCCTTCCCAACAAGTAACGACAACAAGTACATCCTTATCGCGGTTGATTACATCTAAAAGTGGGTGGAAGCCATAGCCACCCAAACGAATGACGCAAGGGTAGTGGCCAAGTTCTTCAAGCAAATGATTTTTCACCGCTTTGGAGTCTCGAGAACGGTTATAAGCGACTAGGCGAGACACTTCATCGAAAAGAAGTTTGAGACAATGCTTAAGAAATACGGAGTGCACCACAAGGTGGGTCTTGCATAACATCCACAAACGAGTGGCCAATTCGAAGTTTCCAATAGAGAGATCAAGAACATCCTAGAGAAGACGGTAAGCGCATCGAGGAAGGATTGGTCCCAAAAGTTGGATGATGCTCTTTGGGCATACCGCACCGCTTTCAAGACCCCTATCAGAACAACCCCTTACAGGTTAGTATACAGGAAAGAATGCCACCTACCGGTGGAATTGGAGCATAGAGCATATTGGGCGATAAAGAAGTTGAACTTTGATTACAAGAGCATCGCCATGTGACTTGAAAAATCCCAACGGCTATAATCTGACCCAGGACAGTCGACTGTTGAAGACTACATAGGCGACTGAATAACAGACAGTCGACTGTATATCCTTCATCAGGTGACTGATGCAAGGATGGACATAAAACAGATAGAGATGCAACTTTTGCACTTACGCCTTTCAAACGACTGATGACCATTTCACATGCGACTGTAAAAACTTCATCAGTTGACTGTCTTGCAAATTGGGATGAAGCCCAGAAAATGTAAGATGCGCACAGTCAACTGTCGACCAATTCACAGGCAACTGTAGAAACATATGCGACTGTAAATTGAACATCAGTCGACTGACACAAAAAGCTCAAGAAGAGTCAATAAAAATATTGACTTGAGCTGTGCACTACAGTCGACTGTAGAAGGCTCGACAGGCACTTGGAATCACCCAGTCGACTGTAAAACCTTCATCAGGTGACTGTTGGAGAGCCAGAGACTACAATTGAGTCTTTGGGCAAGATGAACATATTGGGTTGGATTCTATGATAATCCTAAGGCTCACTAAGATGGTTAAATGCATATGCATGAGAGTATGACCATCTATCAAGGCATTACAATAATCCTAGACTCAAAAAGAGAAATGCAAGTAATATAAATTACATGGATTACTTATTGCATCTCCTAGAGTCTAAGTCTTCAAGCACAAGATACATTGATGCTCCCCAACATCTCCAAGCTTTAGCACCCCTTGATGAGCTTCCCTTCATCAAGCTCCAAGCTGTGTCATTTCTCCTCTAGATGTCCATCCATCATCTTTCTCCAAGCTTTGGCTTCATTAAATGATCTTCATGACTTCATCCAAGCTTAAGCATTACATCGCTTTTGGAGGTCTTTTACGATATCCCTTGTAATATCCTCCAAGCATTATGCTTTGTCTCATCAACATATAATCATTAAGATAAACTGGGACTAAAACATAAGATTGATTAGCACACTGACATAATGTATTGATCATCATCAAAACAACATTAGTCTTGAACCCAAGAACTAACACGTGGATCCGAGGAGCTCAGTTTGGATCAGCTTGGAGTATATCTTGGATTCAAGACTACGCACGTGCATGCTAACTTGCTCTCGCAGTGACTACGGTTTCGGTACATTTGCTTCACTTCCCTTTTTTTAACTGTCGCTAGTCGTTTGCCATTTTCATACGATGTCTCCTCGTCGACTTAAGCCGAGGAAGGCCGACACCAGTCCCCCCTCTTCTCGACCGTCTCCTCATCCCCGTCATGCACGTTCCCCATGCCTCCAACGACAGAGGTACTGCCTACGCCACACACTACCACTTCTCCTCTCCCCACCCCCACTCCTCCATCCAGTCTAGTCCTTCCATTACATGCCCTGGGACTTATGGTGTCATCCGTAGAGACGATGATCAGGGTGACCATTTCGTTGCCATGCTTCTCCTACTAGGATAGGGGAGCGGGACCTCTCAGGATTCAGGAAAGCGATACCTCCCAGCCATTCTCGATGTCCTTAGGCATCAGCATGCACCTACTGTCATACTTGCACCAGCCCCTCCTTCCAGGCCAGACCTTGTCCCTTCTGCACCTCCTGCACTGCTCAATGTGTCTCACTCTCAGGCTTCTACAGGGCCTGTCACTTCTACCCTTGAGCCGGTTACACCTCAGTTGGAGACTTCCGTCGTCGACACACACATTCTCACACCTGTCGACACTCCAGCTGCTGTACCTTTGTCTGAGCCTATTGTCTCTTCTGCCGCTTCACCGGTCGACACACCAGTCGAGCCTTCACCTTCTGTGCCTGATGTTTCTATTTCTGGTCCCCAGCAGTTGGACCCATTATCACCTCCAGAGGGTGATGTCGCTGCTTGATATTTTCACTATTTTTGCTCCTGTCACCACTATCATTTTTGTGCCCATCTGTCTCTTCGGGGCCCTGACCTTGCATAGCTTGGGGGATGAAATTTTTGCACCACCACATACATTCCATCATTTTGCATTTACACATGCATCATGACATTATTTGCATCATCTACTTGCATGTTCATACTTTTGCATCTTAGGCATTCAGACATGCACTTTTTCTTTTATTGTTCGCATAATTTCGTTTTTATATATTCTTTTATTTACCACCCCCCCACCCTAATCTCATTTTCCCCTAATTGCCAGCGTGACACTGCTGTGTTTAGCTTGGGGGAAGAGCATTATCGCTTTTATTTACATTTTTTCATATTCTTTCATTTTACACCCTTTTTATCTTTATTTTCCACCACTTTTCCACTGTTTCAATTTTTTAGCATCATATTTTTCATGTTTGGTATACTTGCATGCATGCTTTTATTTTATTTTCTCCACCTATCTTTTCCCCTTTTCCTAGATATATTCTATATGATGATATCTCTCTTAGCTTTAGCAGTTATCGCGATGCTTATTACTTTTGCCATGCTACTTAGAGTATTTCAGTGTCTTACTATTCATATGCTTGCATATATATTCTGTTGACGATCTCTCTATATGAATGCAGAAAAATGAATTGAAACTGTATGTATGCAATAGTATTTAGTATGCCTATGTTGGATAAGCACCGAGATTCACACATCTCTAGAATATTTGAAGCATCCGCCTTGTTATCTTTTTCACCTTCTGTTGCATGCCGGCTATTATTGTGTGCCTTACCGCATGACTTCATTATTCGTTGAAATGAATGAAAATATATGTGCTTGCTTATGAGTTTAGTTGGAGTATTATCTTATTGAACCATTGTGCACATCTTATGAGTGAACCGAGTGATTATATTATTTCATTCTTCACATTTCTTATTATTCTCTACATGTCACTTGGGATCACCCCCTTTGCAGCCATATATACCGTATCATATTCCCAAAAATCCCAAAAGAAAAGGTTAGCTTCACAACAGCCCCAAAAAGCAAAAAAAGGGAGCCAAAAATATATGTATATCCTATTGCTCCTAAAAAGGGAAATACTTCTTATATCCTATTACTCGAAGCTACACAAATACTTGAGAAAAGGCTACAAAATTCCTTCACTATTACTTAGATGTGATGCCTTAAGCTAAGCTTGGGGGGTGAATCCATTTGAGTATACGAGTGAGTACGCCATTAGATTCGAGTTGTGCACATTTGTAGATATTTGATAATGCTCAGACTTTGCAAAATATATTAGCTATAGAGATTTTTCATGATTTGAGATGAATATACGCATGCCATGATCCTTCTTCTATTCTCTGTTGCATGCTTGATGTGACTCTTATATGCTTAATTTATCTCTATTGATTGAAAAGTGCGTCGCCAACATGTTTATACTAAACTCTATGAATTGCATGATGTGGATATGAATAGATTGCTTGAATTTAGAGAATCCATTCCTTTGTTCTTAAATTCTTGCAAGCAATATATTTAGCTGATATATGAAATTCTTATTAGCATGTGATCTATTTTCGAAGCATTGTAATATGTCGCTATGGATTGAGATCTGATCGAATACTCTAGCACTCCCCTCCATCATCCATTCTTTTTCTATTTTTTATTTTTATCGCCCGGTGAGCCTCGTATTCGTCTTCCTCGAGGACGAGTAAGAGGTAAGCTTATGGGATTTTGATGTGTCCATATTTTACATGTTTTATTCGCATTATTTCATGTCATATTCGCCTCCATACTCCATATTTTCATATATTATCGCGCTGCTAACGCCATATTCGAGTCTCGGATAGCTTTTTGGATTTTTAGGAGTTTTGGAGCGAATTGGAGCTATTTTGGGACATGGACACATCCGACACGTCTGCGACATCATTGGCAAGGCTCCATGAGAGTTCGCCGAGGAATGGAAGAAGATCGGAGAAGAGGAGGAGAAGAAAATGAGAGATGGCAAAGTTGAGATCAGTTTCCCAGGTGACTCAACCGAGTAGCATCAGCTACTCGGCCGAGCTGACATACAGAATTTGCACAGTAAACGGCTAAGACCTACTCGACCGAGCAGACATCCTACTCGACCCGAGTCGCACCAAACAGATGAAGATTTTCAGCTTCTATCCAAGGCATCCCAGCTCGACCGAGCAGCATAGCAACTCAACCGAGCAGCTCACCTGCTCGATCCGAGTTGTAAAGAAACAGAGCGGAATTTTGGACGAAGTTTTGATCTACTGTAGCTCGATCGAGTAGCTTGTATCCGCCAGACACAGAAACAACAGCAAGGAGAGCATGTAGCTGACTCGACCAAGCAGGCTCCTCTACTCGGTCGAGTAGCCGACGCGACCAGCCTAGTTTGTGGGACCAAGTGCCCAGATTTTCTTAGATTTTTTGGGATCTTCCCCATATGTATTTAAGGACGTTTTAGCTTTATTTTCAGAGGAGGAACTTTAGAGAAACTCTTAGTTTAGTTTTAATTAGGTTTTTCAGAATTTGTGTCGTCGCTATTTTGTATGAAGCAAAACTTGGATTTTTATTATTGTTTCGCGCAAGGAATCTTGTCTTCTTAATTCTCTTTGAATTGCTATTGCTTCTCGATGTGTTGGTAACAATTCTG
The DNA here is from genome assembly GCA_030789695.1 of Scilla litardierei. NCBI lineage: Eukaryota > Viridiplantae > Streptophyta > Magnoliopsida > Asparagales > Asparagaceae > Scilla > Scilla litardierei. Next base: position 448,220,650 of record CM061142.1, read on the forward strand.
TACACTTTCTATTGCTTTTTGATGTTTTCCATTGCCATGATAAATTCTATTGCATCTATTGAATATTTTGTTGTTATTGCTATGATGCATGAGTAGTTCTATCAAGGGCTAATGGATTAGCCCATGGATTTTAGGATTGAGATGAAAGGTTAGGATTTTTAGGTTGTGTTGGAATAAAAGGAAAGTATTTTGGTTGATCTTGCAAAGTTTGTAGAAGAACTCGTACTGAGATCGTGCCCATGGTCGGTGGAATCGATTGGCTAAGGAGTATCATATAGTCTTATTAGGGAGTTAGTGGATTCAATTGGGACTCGTAACCATGCCCGGCTCGTGTCTTGATGGGATCCACCGACGAACTATATTACTAATTGACGGCTACTGCCATTGCGCAATAAGAGCCACCAAAATACATCAAAGCTATAACCCGCAAGAGTGGCATGAGCTGAGATCATTCCGTTCACGAGAGTGGCGTGAATATTGTCGATCCTTAATGCACATGTCGTATGCGCCTTTGGGTTAATGCGATATGTTAGACTCATGGTGTTTAGAACCATGAATTCCACATCTTAGATGCGACAATCCCTATAAAACCAAAGTAATGTAAGAGTCTTAACCAAGCATCGACGTCCGACGATCCTAGTGGTGAGTCCTAAAGCCCTCGTCTTTATTAATTGGTCAAAATCCAAACAAACATTCTTTCGAAACCGACTGCTACATATATTCTGAGATTTAAAAATAACCCAAGAAAATAACATTCCTAGCTTCCCTGTGGGATCGATATCTTTTATACTATTACTTGACACCGCACGCTTGCGTAAAGTACCCGTGATTCGCATTTGAGATACATTTAGTACTTGGTGTTCATGCCATTGCTAGGTGAGTTCAAGGTGTTAGTTCACGGGTGATCAAGGGTACATCCACAGTTATAAAGTCATCAGCAACATTACAAGTAGTAGACTCGACATAGGGGAGTGATTCTAGCTTCAGGAATTGTGTTCTTAGACATAATTATTTGCATCAACTGTCACTGAACGGGTATAATTTGAAGAGGTATATGTGTTACCTGGGATCATAGTAGGCCGTACAAGCTCCTTATTGTAAGGACCCTGGCGATGGAGAAAACACTAGAAGGGGGGTTGAATAGTGTTTAAGCAATTTAAAAAGATAGTTACACCAATTTAAATTCCTAACCAACAAAATAGTGCGGAATAGAAATAAACCCAAACTGAAACAAAAGCAAACGCAAGGACGTTTCAAGGGTTCGGATTACCCAAGTCACTTCCCGACTTGTTCCCGGTAATCCTACGTCCCTTCCACCCGGTTAACAACTGGATACTCAAGTTAGAACCCTAACTTGAGGTTTCCTTAAAACCCACTTGTAGCAACCCTACAAGTGAAATCGAAATACAATCGATTGACCTTGACTCCCACAACTTGGGAGCAAGTAAACCACTCTCACAACCCGAGAGTAAATTCAAATAACGAAAGTAATGAATATGAAAGCAACACTTACAATCACCTATGTCTTGAAGTAGAACTTGAAGGAGAAGTGTGTTGAGTGTTGAAAGACTCTCTTGGAAGAGAGGAAAGCCCTTTCTCTTGACTGCACCAAATGCCTAGAAGATATCTCTTTGGTTCTAGGTTGGAGAGTAAGAGATTGAAGATTGGAATTCTTCGGGCTTTAGGGGTTTTGAGAGCTTTGATCTTGAGAGATTTAGCAAAATGAAACTTGAAAGAATGAGTAACCTCTCAATGGAAAAGTAGATGCTCCTTATATAGGTTTCTCAAAACCCTACAAATGACTTCAGCAAAACCGCATTGAAATCCGTGAGAAAAACCTCAACGGATAGAATCTAAACCCGCGATAGTCGACTGTTGAGGAAATCACAGTCGACTGATGCACAGTTAGATAGGGTAGGTGAGAATTCATAACGGTAACTTACCACGTGGACAGTCGACTGATGAGGCATATACATTCGACTGTTGAACCAACAGGAGACTGTAAATTCTCCTACATGAGACTGTAAATTCTCCCACAGGAGACTGGCCGTAAGTTGAGTAAGTTGATGAATTCTGGAAAACATCTGGGATAACAGGACAGACGACTGATGAAGAGATGACAGTCGACAATTAATCAGAACAGGCGACTGTAATTCCTTCTACAGACGACTGTCAAAACCTTGAGATTTTCCAAAGAGTTGAGTCAACAAATTGGCTCACAGACAGACGACTGATGCAGCATTGACAGTCGACTGTTCCATTGGACAGTCGACTGTAAATCCAACATAAGTCGACTGGCCAGAGTAATCATAGAAATAGACTTTAGGCTAAAGATAGACAGGCGACTGATGTATAAAACACAGTCGATTGTCACTTGGACATGCGCCTATGAATTGTTCATGAGTCGCCTGTGGGAATTAAAAGCAAAGAAGCCCAAAACTAGACTGTATAGTTTGTGCATAACAGGCGACTGTAGAACAAAACACAGTCGACTGTTTTTGAAACAGGCGACTGTAAAACGTTCACCAGTCGACTGTTATAAACAATACATGCACAATCAATATAGAAATGAATTGGAGTCAAAGGACGATTGATCTAATGATGTCCTAAGACTGAAATGAAGATGTGTGTGCGCTCCAACAATGTTCTACTTCTAAGCTACATACTAGAAGAGATATAAGAAAGTTACATTTGACGAACTCTCTCTTCTATCCAACGTATGAGCTTGAAGTCTTCTAGGAGCTTCAATCACCATCTATGATCATCCAATCCATTTCATTTGCCTTCAATGATCTTTGAGTGTCATCCATTGCAAGTATATCTTCATAATAAGCTTAGGCAATGGATTAACTGCAAAATAGGGGATTAGTACTTTAAAAATAAAGAGGAGTATAATTCCTAATTATCGTGCAACCAACTACCAAATCAATTTGCGGAAGCTTAAATTGATAACAACAACAAAATTAACAATGCTAACAAATGATATTACTGGGTTCGGATCCACCCAAGTCTCTCCGACTTGTTCCCGGTGATCCTACGTCCCAACCACCCGGATCCCCTCCAGATACTTAGGTTAGAAACCCTAACCCAAGATTTCCACTATGAATATCTTGTGAAAAATTCACCAGATCAAATCATACATGCAATGGCAAAAGTGAATCCCACAACCCGGGATCACAACCTTCTCTCACAACCGAGAGAATCAACAAGCAATAAATGAGTTTATATGAAATAAACAATCTTACCACAAATTCATATACCTTGAGTTTTCTTACCAAATAGGTGCAAGGAGGGATTTGAGGAAGAGGAAGTCACCAAGACCTAGCACCACTGAAATGAGCAGCAATGGGTGCCTAGGAGTGATTTGGAGACTTGAATCAAGCTAGAGCTTGAATGGCTCACCATGAACAAACTTCTCTCAAGATGGATTCTAGATCTAGAAAGTGAGAGAATGGATTTCTTGTGAGGGAGAGAGCTTTGGAAATGAGTGAGAATCTCTAACTCTTTCAATCTCAATAAATCTCTTAATGGCAGCTCTAACCTAGAGAGAAATGACCAAGCTTCGTATTTATAGGGTCCCATAAAAACGAGTTAGGTCAAATCCCAACGTATAGAAATCTGAAGCAGTTAGTCGGTCAAAGAACAACCACTGACCGACTAGTTCATCAACTAGTCGGTCGGTCAAACAACATGGACCGACTAAGTGATGAACAGTGAAGAGATTGAATTTTAGACCTAGAAATCTAGTCGGTCCAAAAAAAACTGTCTGACCGACTAGTTTCACAACTAGTCGGTCGGTCAGTGAACTTAGACCGACTAAGAGTCAAAAACTATTAGTCTGAATACAAATTGATTTAGTCGGTCCAAGAACAATGTTGACCGACTAGATCATCAACTAGTCGGTCGCCAAATGTTCTTAGACCGACTAACGATAAACAGTAGCTTAGGAGAAAAATTGGCATTTACAGTAAAGCTCAACTAGTCGGTCAAAGAAGCATCACTGACCGACTAGTTCACAAACTAGTCGGTCGGTGAGTCAACGTAGACCGACGAATTGTAAACAGTACTGAGCAAGAAAATACTAACTGAAACTAGTCGGTCCAAGAAGCTTTGCCGACCGACTAGATCACCATCTAGTCGGTCAGTTCTTCTTCTTGAACCAACTAACATGCACAATAAAGTCCGAATCGAAGCGCGATGCTTCAAGGAAGTTAGAATGGACTTCTACTAAGATCCTAGAGCTAATATATGAGCGTTATGAAGATATAAATGTAAGGTATACTCAAGGCTTAACATTCTATAGATCGAAACTAAAAGACTATAAATAAAACCTTAAGGAACGGTCTTCGAGAGCTTCGATCAAATCTTCATGACTTCCAAAATGGTCCAAAAGCTTCAACGAAGCTTTAGGCATTGAATACGAGCTTTGAGAAGTCTTGAGATGTCGCTTTGAGTGTTCTCGTGAATTTGGCGACGATCTCCATTACTGCGCTCACAAATTGTTAGTTCATGAATTATTTATGTTTGCTCATCATCCAAAACCAAATCCGGGGAGTCTAATACTCAACATTCTCCCCCTTTTTGGTGATGACAAATCAACATAAATAATAATCAAAAATAATGATTCAAATGTAAAATACTTACTCCCCCTGCATTGATGACACGTTAATTCCAAATTGAATATATATTAATTGCATCAATCAGACAAGTAAGATATATAATGAGAATCGAATTTTGAAATATCGGATTTGAAAATCCTTATATATATTTGAACTCCCCCTGAATCTAACATATCAAATTAGATTCTTGGAAAATTGAGTTAAATTTTCATTTGCCCTAATCATTATCATTATCTCTCCCCCTTTGGCATTATCCCAAAAATGGGGGGCATACAACGAAAACAACAAGGATAAAGAAAATCCAACATCGGGAGTCGTAGAATATGACGATGGACCAAATTGACACCAAGGAAAATAGTCGAAAACGAATCAAAGTGTGCCAAATTTTCCATTTTCGAAAAAAACGAAAATTAAAATCATCAAAATACCAAATATAAATTCACTTATTGAATAAAGAAACGTACTCTTCAATACTCAATATTCTTGGTTAAATTTGTGCATGGAAAACAATTCTATGAAATCATAGAAATAATTCTATTTAACCAAGTTAATAATCATCGAGCGACGAAATCAAATATCATAGACATTGAATGAATATTAAATGTGCACAATGAAGTAAAAGTGAACATCGATGTATATATATATAAATACCATGAGTACAAGCAAAAATACATCGACTACAACAAACAGAGTGCAACATCTATATCACCAACAAAAAGATACACCAACATCATCGACATATCATCATCAACATCCAAAATACATCAAATACACCGACATCCATAAAATCAAAATACATCAACACACCACCGACATCCTATCCTAACCCAAAATACTCTCAGAAAGATGTATCATCCAATGATCACCGGAGAGTCCTCGAAACTGACGATCACGAGGAAGTGGCAGGATCAGCAGTCTCCGTGGGTCCAGTCGAGGGAGTGGACTCAGGCTCTGCTGCAAGAAGTGGTGTGTGAACTGAAGGGATCGTCGGGGCAGGAGTGGAGACATCGACGACTGGCTCTGGAGTATCTGCAGGAACAACTGGATCAGGGATGTCAGCAGGAGCGGCAGCAGCATCAGAAGTCTGATCCACTGGTGCAGAAGTCTCTGGAGCACCGGAAGAGGTGGCAGCTCCAGGAGCAGATGTGGTAGCAGCAGCAGGCGTGGCCTCAGCGCCACGAGCAGGAGAATCAAGGAGGTCATCGATATCCTTATCGTCCATCTCCTCATCCTCAGAAACAGGAGGAGGGACCTCAACACCAATGACACGAGCAATACGACACAGAATCTCCTTGGAACGAGCGTACCGAGACTCGAGACGACGAACGTCACGAGCGAGACTCTCAAGAGTGGTGGGAGGTGTGGAAGCAGCAGCTGCAGAAGAAGTGCCCTGAGAAGCTGAAGGAGTCGTCTACTGCACGTGACGGAGTGCCGCAAGAGATTTCTTTATGGTCGTCGCGTTCAGTGGAGGACCAAGAGGACACTCATCGTCAGGAGGCAAAGGCACGCGAAAATGACGGAACACCAAAGTCAACAGACAAGGATAAGGGATATGCGCAGATTTAGTGGTCTTGCAAATACACTCGAAAGAGTCCATCTTAACGAGTATAACGCGAGCCCAATTAATCTCGCAACCCAAGAATAGAGCGTAAATCAACTTTAGGAACGGCTGGGATGGCAGAGAAGATGAGCCGTACTTGGGAAGCAAGCACGACTTCAGAATGAGATTGAGGACCCATGAATTTGGCTTAAATGACTTAGATGGAACACCAATGAAAGCTGGAGGGATCACATGGAAGATATCAGCGAGAACAGACTGATCCAAAGAGGAGATATCATCAACTGAAATGTCTGACGGGAGGAGACCAGATGACAAACAACCAAGAACTCCCCCAAGATTTCTGCCGTGAGGACTATAGGAGTCCCCAAGACAGAAGTCTCGATGGAGTGGCTCTCATCGTAGTCGCCCCGGACACGATTTGCATAGAACAGTTTGACCAGGCGAGGATAGGGTCGAGGGTTCGCCTTAGGGTCGAAGCGAAGGTAGTCTAGGAGCCCACTATAGGATAGGAGATTAGCTAAGCCAAGGAAGTCGAAAAACTGAACATAGTACTCCAATAGCATCGGGCAGTGCTCAATACGGTTGTAGGCCGCTAGACACATAGGGTCGTCGCGACACAACGATATGTCAACACCACCAGCTGTCATTGGGGCCTTTCCCTTAGGCTGTCGAGTCCTAGAACGAGGTGGAGGAGTGGGTTCCCTATGGCCAGACTCATCCTCGGGTCTAAACTCAGTGTCGGAATCAGGAAGAGTAGAGGGGGTATGGAGTATAGGCTTTCTAGACTTAGAATGTTTACCGGGTTTGACGATCGCCGTCCTCTGCTTCTTCAGAGGAGGCGAAGACGGAGAAGCTTGGGTTGATTTAGCTCGGCGTTTGGGTTTAGAAGGATTCCTAGGGTTAGATGGCCCTATGGTCATGGGGGATGCCCCAGAGGAAGTGATAGGAATCCTCGTCTTTGCCATGATCGTGGCACAACGAGATCAATCAAACGACGTTTGAAAAAGATCAAACAAACCTAAGCTTACAAACCCTAGATCCGAAATCAACAAGCCCTAGGATTTAATTCGAAACCCTAGAAGTCGAAATCAAGCCCTAGAATTAGAAAACGACCTAGGAGGAGACCCTAGAGGAGAGGGAGTATACCTAGGAGGAAGACGACGACGATCGGCGGCGGAGATGGTCGGAAGAACGCCGGAGATCGACGGGGAAGACGAAGGGTCACGAGCTGGGTTGGGGGTTTTCGAGCTGGAGGAGATGAAAACAATCGACTAAAAGAGAAATTAGTCGGATGAAATGAACTTAAGTCGGTCGAAACACGAAAAGACGTGACTGCCACTGATCATTTAGTCGGTCACAGTTCAATGGCTGACCGACTAGATGACGATCTAGTCGGTCGGTTAACGAGCTTGAACCGACTAAATGTGAAACAAGGACCAGTCGAAGATTTCTGAATGAGAGTTAGTCAGTCTACGTTCAAATACTGACCGACTAAAACTCAATCTAGTCGGTCGATAAGTGAACTTGAACCGACTAAGGAGTTAAGCTGGAGAGGAAATCCTAATAGCTTGAGTTAGTCGGTCTGAGTTCGTTTACTAACCGACTAGATACGCATCTAGTCGGTTGGTGATTGAACTGATACCGACTAAAGGAGTCCAAAAGTTTAGAGATAGAGCTAGTCGGTCTGAGTTCATTAGCTGACCGACTAGATGCATATCTAGTCGGTTGGTTGATGAACTGAGACCGACTAGATGAGTCCAAAAATTGACAAATAAGTTCTCTCCTCAATACACTTGGACGAAACATCGTAAACCTCTCAAAAATCATCTAAACTACCCCATTAAACATTGAAATCTCAAATACGACATGCAAATATGAATTCGAGCAAAAATTCAAAAATATCACATAAAATCCCGAAAAATCCAATAAGTCTAGCATGAACGAAATATTACGAAATATAATAGCATGCAAGATTATTGAATGAAACATGAATCCTATATCTCGGATTCACCCATAATCCCCAATTCTCGACGCAACCGCACAAAGGAGTCCTCCTTTATGGGTTTCATGAAAATATCAGCGATTTGCTTTTGGGTTTCAACGTACACTAAAATGATGTCCTTTTTAGCAACATGATCATCTAAAAAGTGGTGTCGGACATCTATGTGTTTAGATCAGGAATGGTGTACCGGGTTCTTGGAAAGACATATTGCACTTTGGTTGTCAACCATGATAGGGCAAGTATCACAGTTTATACCAAAGTCTTTAAGTGTGTGTCTCATCCAAAGAACTTGAGCACACGCGGCACCGGCGGCAATATATTCTGCCTCGGTGGTTGAAAGTGATACCGAATTTTGCTTCTTGGAAAATCAAGAGACAAGGGAATTTCCTATAAAATGGCAAGTGCCACTAGTACTCTTCCTGTCGGATTTGCATCCCGCATAATCAGCGTCACTATATGAGACTAACTCATATGTGCTAGATTTCGGATAAAGTAATCCAAAATCTAAAGTGTAACTTAGATAGCGAAAAATACGTTTTACCGCTACTAAGTGAGAATCCTTAGGTTGAGACTGATAACGAGCACAAATACAAACGACAAACATGATATCGGGCCTACTAGCGGTAAGATAAAGTAAACTATTTATCATACCTCGATATAGACGAATGTCTACATCTTTTCCGCCCATATCTTTATCAAGATATGTTGTAGTGCTCATATGAGTCTTTTTCCCGGAGGCACTCTCCATTCCAAATCGCTTTAGCAACTCCACCGTATACTTCATTTAGTGGATGAAGATTGCATCGTCCATTTGGCAAATTTGGAGACCTAAGAAATATTTGAGTTCGCCCATGTGGCTCATCTCAAATTGTTTCTTCATAACATTAGAAAACTCTTCGCAAAGAGCAAAGTTAGTAGCACCGAAAATGATATCATCAACATATATTTGAACTAAAATTATATCATTATTCGAATGCTTTACAAAAAGTGTAGAATCGGCTTCTCCCATTTTAAAATTCAAATCCAAAAGAAAATTCTTTAGGCGATCATACCAAGCTCGAGGAGCTTGTCTCAAACCGTAAAGTGCTTTCTTTAGTTTAAAAACATGATTTGGAAATTTTTCATTAATAAAGCCCGGAGGTTGAGAAACATAGACTTCCTCAATGACATCTCCGTTTAAAAATGCACTTTTAACATCCATTTGAAATAATTTAAAATCCTTATGGCATGCAAAAGACAATAATAATCTAATTGATTCTAATCTAGCTACCGGAGCGAAGGATTCTTCGAAATCAATACCGTCCTCTTGACGGTAGCCTTGAGCAACTAACCGAGCTTTGTTCCGGACGACGACTTGGTTTTCGTCGGTTTTGTTCTTGAAGATCCACTTTGTCCCTATGACAGTGTGGTTCTTCGATGGCAATGGAACAAGCTCCCATACCTTATTCCTCTTGAATTGAATGAGTTCCTCCTCCATGGCTAAGATCCAAGCGCTATCTTCGCATGCTTCATTAACATTCTTTGGCTCTATCGAGGAGGCAAAGGCACAATTAGCGAAGTAGTTCACTTGCGATCTCGTCTTGACACTATCATGGATATTGCCAATGACTTGCTCATGAGGATGGTCACGAACGGTATGAAGCCGTTTGGGAATACCTTGATCACTAGGAACATTCTCAACAACTTCATTAGACGGGTTAGTCTCAATAGAATCAATAGAATCATTAGAGTTAGAATTACCAATTGAATCACATAAGACAGCCATAGAGTCATCATCATTAGTAATTCTAGTTGAAACAAATCCTTCATTAAATGACACATGAAGCGACTCCTCGATCGTTGAGGTTCGTTTGTTGAATATCCGGTAGGCTTTGCTACGCGAAGAATATCCAACAAAAATCCCCTCATCGGATCTTGGATCGAATTTGTCCAAACTACCATACGTGTTCTTAATAAAACATTTCGAACCAAAAACACGAAAATGTATAACTTGAGGCAACCTACCAAACAACAATTCATAACAAGTTTGTTTAGTGCCGGGCCTCAAAAGTATTCTATTAAACACATAGCAAGCGGTATGTACCGCTTCCGCCCAAAATTGATGGCCAAGTTGGCTATCATCAAGCATAGTGCGAGCACACTCCACTAGCGTCATATTCTTTCTCTCAACTACACCATTTTGAGGAGGTGCACGAGGGAAAGAGAAGGTGTGAGTAATACCAACTTCATCACAAAATGTCTCAAAAGACTCATTCTCAAATTCCCCTCCATGATCACTACGAATAGTGACAATGGTGGTTCCAATGAGATTTTGTACTTTCTTAACAAAAATTGTGAAGTTTTCAAAAGCTTCATTTTTATTACACAATGAAAATACCCAAGTAAACCTAGAAAAGTCATCAACAATGACAAGTCCATATCTAGCATTACCTAATGAAGCAACTCTAGTTGGCCCAAATAAATCTAGATGTAATAGCTCTAGAGGCCGCTTAGAAGAAATGCTTTTCTTAGTTTTAAATGAAGATTTTGGAAGCTTGCCTCGTTGACACGAGTCACAAAAGCTTTTCTTTTGAAAGACAAGCTTAGGGAAGCCTCTAATAGAATTTAACTTGGAAAGCTTAAAAAGTGTTCCAAAGTTCACATGACCAAAACGTCGATGCCATAAGTGTTATTCACTTGTGTTGGCAATAAGACATTGTTCATGTGATCTTGGAAGATCTAGGATATATATATCCTTATGGCGTGGGCCGGAAAACAATAATTCATTAGTATCTTTTCTTAAAATATGGCACATTCCTTTCGCAAAGTTAACCTTGTAACCTTTGTCACAAAGTTGACTTATTGAAATAAGATTGTGGTTTAATCCTTTAACAAGGTAAACATCACATATAATGGGTTTAGAAGGATTACCCACTTTACCAACACCTATGATGGTTCCGCTCTCGTTGCCTCCAAATACGACGCGGTTTCCATTTGCAATGGGAACCACTCTGGAGAGCAATTGAGCGTCACCCGTCATGTGTTTTGAACACCCGCTATCGAGTATCCAATTTCTCTTGGAGCTAAATTTAAATTTGTTGCTCCGTTCCTTTTTCTTGAGTACCTATAGATATGAAATGTCGTATCATGGTACCCAAGGTCATTGGGTCCAAAAGATTAGACCTTTGGAAGCCAAGTCCAATTGGACTTAGACTTCCCCACATAATTATTACTATGCACAACATTCGAAAAATAAGCATTCATATAAACTTGTTTTTCATCCATGCTTGTGTCCTTTGGGCTCCAAATAGTGAAAATCTTGGGAGCCCTCATCCTATTGGGTGCATGCATGCGTTGTTGGTTTCTACGTGATGCATGTCGTGGATAGGCATAAGGAACATGATGGAATGGTGCATATGGATAATTATTCATATGATGGTGTGGGTGAACATATGCATGTGAGGGAACACGTGCGTGAGGGTGTCTCACATGGTGTGCACGTGCCCGTGAATGTGTTGCATAAAAATCATCATATGTGTGAGCCGGTGGAGTAGGACGTGTGTTCCTACGTGACATGGTATTTGTGTACATGTAGGCATGACCCTTCTTTGGAGGTCCACCCAAAGTGGGTTTCTTTCCAAAAGAGGGTGTGTGCGAAGTGGAAGCACCATTGGTAGATGAACTACCAATAGAGTGTTTGCTCCCACTCGGTGAGGCATCGGAAGTAGGCCTAACAAAAGTAGTGGCCGATTTGGATGAACTCCCTATCTTATACCCCAAGCCAATATGGTGATTGCCCGGAAGTAAATCATTTAGGATGTTATCCAAATGGTCTTTACCCTTATTGAATTTATTAATTCGGCCTATCGTGCACTCATATTTCTCGGTGAGAGAATGCATCGAAGCACCCAAAGTGGATATTTGCGATGTGAGCACATAAACACGAGACTTGAGATTTTCATTCTCAATACTCAAAGTTGAGTTTTGAGAAGTCAAATCCGCTATCCTATGTTCTTCCGAATCCTCAACACTAACATGTTCAAGTTTAGATTTGAGATTAACAATCTCATTTCTTAACTCTTCAACAACGGTGTCGTTGTTGGTGATGATAGTCTTAGGCGAGGTTTGAATGCTAGCTAGGTCATCTTTTACCTTAGTATATCTATTTACTAATTTGGTATACTTAGACCATAATTGAGAATTAGCATTCCTAAGGTCATCCATAGTTACCTCATCGCCTTCGTTGTCGCTATCATCGGAAGAGGAGGATCCTTGATCATGCTCCTCTCTCGCCATGAAGCACATGTGCGCTTGCTCCACTTTCTCATCGTCCGACTCTCTGCTTGAGGAATCCTCGGAGTTGGTGAATGTTGCTCCGACAAGTCCCTTTTTGTACCCCTTTTTGTACTTCTTGGACTTATCAAATTTCGGCGCCTTCCACTTCTCCTTTTGCTTATTTAGAGGACACTCCGCTTTCATGTGTCCTGGCTTATTGCACTTGAAACACAAAGGAGACGAGGAGGCGTTAGAAGAACCAAATTTAGCTTTGTTCTTATAGTTACCTTTTCGGAAGAAACGGTTGAACTTCTTGGCCATGAGTGACATGGACTCCAAGTCCAACTCGTTTTCCGAGTCTTCATCATCGGTTGATGTGGATGTGGATGGAGCGGCCTTGAAAGCAATAGCCTTCTTCTTTGGCTCGTCTTGCTTTAGGTAGGACTTCATCTTTTCCTGCAACTTAACCTTGCTATCCTTGCGTACCTCGTATGACATTAAAGTACCCATTAGTTGAACTACGGTGTACTTATTCATATCATTACCTTCCTCGATGGCGAAGGTACGCTTTTCCCAACTAGAAGGAAGTCCTTCGATAAGTTTCGAACACTTCTCCTTTTGGGTGTAGGTTTTGCCGAGAGCTTCCAACTCGTTTATGATGTCGACGAAGCGAGCATAATACTCCTTCATCTTCTCACCATGTTGCATATGAAACATCTCGTAATCTTTGTTAACAACAACGAGTTTAGAGTCTCTTACCCTACTCGTCCCTTCATGTAGTATGAGGAGGGAGTTCCAAATTTGATATGCACTCTTACATGTGCATATCTTATTGAAGTCCTCGGGCTCCAATGCGCATTGCAAGGCGTTCATTGCCTTGGCATTGCTTACCTCCGCGGCGACCCCCGCAGGAGTCCACTTCTCAAAGTCTTCTTCAGCGGGCTCGACGTATTCCTTCATCGTGGTCCTCCATAGAGATGCACTCCGGAGGAAAGTTTCCATCCGGCATTTCCAGTACCCGTAGTTGGTACCGTTGAAGAATGGAGGCCTCGTTGAGGAATGTCCTTCCATCACCGAAGATGCTCCTTCACGGTTCCTGAAGGTGCCATAGTCGAAAGGTGGACGCACGGTCTTGTTGTCATTGGCAGACATAGCGTAGACTTGGCTCTGATACCAAATGTAATGCCCTACAAGCTACTGCACAAGTACTAAGGGGGGGTGAATAGTACTTTAAAAATAACGAGGAGTATAATTCCTAATTATCGTGCAACCAACTACCAAATCAATTTGCGGACGCTTAAATTGATGACAACAACAAAATTAACAATGCTAACAAATGATATTACTGGGTTCGGATCCACCCAAGTCTCCCCGACTTGTTCCCGGTGATCCTACGTCCCAACCACCCGGATCCCCTCCAGATACTTAGGTTAGAAACCCTAACCCAAGATTTCCACTATGAATATCTTGTGAAAAACCTTCACCAGATCAAATCATACATGCAATGGCAAAAGTGAATCCCACAACCCGGGATCACAACCTTCTCTCACAACCAAGAGAATCAACAAGCAATAAATGAGTTTATATGAAATAAACAATCTTACCACAAATTCATATACCTTGAGTTTTCTTACCAAATAGGTGCAAGGAGGGATTTGAGGAAGAGGAAGTCACCAAGACCTAGCACCACTGAAATGAGCAGCAATGGGTGCCTAGGAGTGATTTGGAGACTTGAATCAAGCTAGAGCTTGAATGGCTCACCAAGAACAAACTTCTCTCAAGATGGATTCTAGATCTAGAAAGTGAGAGAATGGATTTCTTGTGAGGGAGAGAGCTTTGGAAATGAGTGAGAATCTCTAACTCTTTTAATCTCAATAAATCTCTTAATGGCAGCTCTAACCTAGAGAGAAATGACCAAACTTCGTATTTATAGGGTCTCATAAAAACGAGTTAGGTCAAATCCCAACGGATAGAAATCTGAAGCAGTTAGTCGGTCAAAGAACAACCACTGACCGACTAGTTCATCAACTAGTCGGTCGGTCAAACAACATGGACCGACTAAGTGATGAACAGTGAAGAGATTGAATTTCAGACCTAGAAATCTAGTCGGTCCAAAAAGACTGTCTGACCGACTAGTTTCACAACTAGTCGGTCGGTCAGTGAACTTAGACCGACTAAGAGTCAAAAACTATTAGTCTGAATACAAATTGATTTAGTCGGTCCAAGAACAATGTTGACCGACTAGATCATCAACTAGTCGGTCGCCAAACGTTCTTAGACCGACTAACGATAAACAGTAGCTTAGGAGAAAAATTGGCATGTACAGTAAAGCTCAACTAGTCGGTCAAAGAAGCATCACTGACCGACTAGTTCACAAACTAGTCGGTCGGTGAGTCAACGTAGACCGACTAATTGTAAACAGTACTGAGCAAGAAAATACTAACTGAAACTAGTCGGTCCAAGAAGCTTTGCCGACCGACTAGATCACCATCTAGTCGGTCAGTTCTTCTTCTTGAACCAACTAACATGCACAATAAAGTCCGAATCGAAGCGCGATGCTTCGAGGAAGTTAGAATGGACTTCTACTAAGATCCTAGAGCTAAGATATGAGCGTTATGAAGATATAAATGTAAGGTATACTCAAGGCTTAACATTCTATAGATCGAAACTAAAAGACTATAAATAAAACCTTAAGGAACAGTCTTCGAGAGCTTCGATCAAATCTTCATGACTTCCAAAATGGTCCAAAAGCTTCAACGAAGCTTTAGGCATTGAATACGAGCTTTGAGAAGTCTTGAGATGTCGCTTTGAGTGTTCTCGTGAATTTGGCGACGATCTCCATTACTGCGCTCACAAATTGTTAGTTCATGAATTATTTATGTTTGCTCATCATCCAAAACCAAATCCGGGGAGTCCAATACTCAACAATATCTATATTATAAAAGAGGGATGTTATCAAGAGAAATTGGATAAGAGATATTAGAAAAGAGAAATTGGATAAGAGATATCTATATTATAAGAGAGGGATGTTAGCAAGAGAAATTGGATAAGAGATATTGGACATGAGAAATTGGATAAGAGATATCTATATTATAAAAGAGGGATGTTATCAAGAGAAATTGGATAAGAGATATTGGAAAAGAGAAATTGGATAAGAGATATCTATATTATAAAAGAGGGATGTTATCAAGAGAAATTGGATAAGAGATATTGGAAAAGAGAAATTGGATAAGAGATATTGGACAAGAGAAATTGGATAAGAGATATCTATATTATAAGAGAGGGATGTTATCAAGAGAAATTGGATAAGAGATATCTATATTATAAAAGAGGGATGTTATCAAGAGAAATTGGATAAGAGATATTGGAAAAGAGAAATTGGATAAGAGATATCTATATTATAAAAGAGGGATGTTATCAAGAGAAATTGGATAAGAGATATTGGACATGAGAAATTGGATAAAAGATATCTATATTATAAATGAGGGATGTTATCAAGAGAAATTGGATTAGAGATATTGGACAAGATAAATTGGATAAGAGATATCTATATTATAAAAGAGGGATGTCATCAAGAGAAATTGAATAAGAGATATTGGACAATAGAAATTGGATAAGAGTGATGTTATCAAGAGAAATTGGATAAGAGATATCTATATTACAAACGAGAGATGTTATCAAGAGAAATTGGATAAGAGATATTGGACAAGAGAAATTGGATAAGAGATATCTATTATATAAAAGACGGATGTTATTAAGAGAAATTGATAAGAGAATTTGGACATGAGAAATTGGATAAGAGAATTTGGATATCTATTATATAAAACAGGGAAATTGAATAAGAGAAAATATAAGAGATGAGATTTTGACGGATAAAAGAGGAGGTGGGGAATTTTGCACATACAACCCCGGTTTTTGTATTTTTGCCTATGGACCCTCCCCACACACACACCCACACTTTTTATTCTCACCCCTTCCGGCCATTTTATTTCCAATTCTATGAAAATTTTGAATCTTATCCTACTAGGACAAAGCTTTGTCCTACGTGGCAAGTTTGTCCTAGGTGGTAATGACAATTTTGGGGGGACTTAAATTTTGGGGGAAAACTTAAATTGGGGGGGAACTTGAAATTTTGTGGGAAAACTTGAAATTTGGGGGAACTTGAAATTTGTGGGGGAGAAAAACTCAGCCATTAAATAAACCGTGCCCTATGGGCACGGGTAATGACTAGTATGTATATATATATATATATATATATATATATATATTGAAGCAAATGAGGAAGATATGCATGAATGAAATGAAATCATGAAATCTAGGAGTTAAAATCCCTATTCATTGGTATCTTACTCCCCCTGAATCTAAGGCAACTTCAATCTTAGATTCAAGTGTTATTAGTATAAACTTAGCACATTCATTATGAATCTATATGTTTATTTCTCTCCCCCTATGGCATTAGCCAAAAGGTTGGAGTAAAATAACAACAACAATCGTGCTAAATAAAAACTATCAACAATCAGAAGTTTAAAGATATATAAAACTAAAACTCATAAAACCACACCATAAACTTATATGAATAGAGGAAAGGAAGTCCAATATCAACATTTGAGATACACGAAGGAAACATATTGTCTCACATCACATCACATGAAGAATATAGCATATATGGAGACAATATCTCAAAATTCACACATATATGATAAGCAATTACACAATGTGTGAAACAAACAAATAAACTGAAATATCATATATATATATATATATATATATATATATATATATATATATATATATATATATATATATATATATATATCAAAAACTACATGAGTACAAGGTCATATGAACATCAACATGTCCATCAAATACATCACATATGTGACTCAAAAAGAACAAAATACATCATGATACTCAAACATCATCATATAACTACTACACCCTAACAAAATCAAACAAAAGAGACATAGGTCTCAGGGTGAGTGACCAAAATATCAACTGCAGCATCAGTCAATGTTGATGATAGTGGGGTCCGAGTGACGGCTAGATGAACGTAACATCAGCCTAGCAAAGCGGCGAGTAGGATAAGCAGGAGCCTTCCTCTTGGAAGACGATGCAAGCGTGGCAGACGTTTTCGCATGAGCATGAACGGGGGTCTGGACCACAGAAGGCACCGACACAAAGCCTAGAGGAGGAGGAACATCCATATGGGCAGTATCCTCAGACTTAGAAAATAGGGCCTGAAGCTCGGCAGGTATGGGAAAGCCATGAAGCATGAGAGACTTGTACTGAAGCTCGAGAAGGAGAGTGATCTTCTCATCCATAGAGGCAGCAAGCTTCTGAGAGAAGTGACTCGGTCACACAATCTACCGAGAAGGAAATCCTCTAGGGGTACCAACAAAGGAGTACGGGGAGGATGATCAGTAGGCTGTGAAAAGTTGTAACGCCCCGCTTCCCAAAAGAAACCGGAAGCGAGAGCGTTACGCGGTCCACATGAACTGGAGCGGTGAAGCTCGAGTTCAATGAGCGTATGTGATAAAAACACAGGGCAGGTCCTTGCGTGCTTTTCAGAACAATAAGAATACATTCAAAAAGATAACAGCCACATCCAAAAATATTAAGGTCCATACACGAAATTAAACGACAAGACACTGCAGGGCTAAAGTAGCAACAAAAGAAACGTACACTACACAACAGCAACAACTGAAAGTAAACTAAAGAAAGACAACGACGGTGAAGGTCCCTAGTTCTCTGCAAGGAGAGACTCGGCGTCTACGGTGAACTCTGGCTCTCTAAGTCAGGCGTCTCGAGAGGATCTTCCTAGAACTCAAACTCGGGATCTGACATACATCCAAAAATATGAATGTATGTCAGGAAGGGTCTGCAAGAAGAGGTTAGAAACCCAAGGTAAGATATACAAATGATATGAATTTCAAAATACATTAAATAATTAAACGAGAGGACTGCAATAAGTTTCAACCTGCCAATTATAATGAAATGAAATAAGACATTCCTATCATGCAGTTCTAAGCAGTTTCAAGAAGTAAAGTAAAGATTTTTTTTTGAGTTAGTTAGCATGTCAATTTACTGAGACCATGATTGTGTTGCAAGTTTCATGTCAATGTTTCACATCTATCATAGGGTTCTCGCCTTTAGGTCGTGATGAGTGAGTCGTTCTTCTCACGGGGGTTTACCGTGATTGACGTTACCCCACCGCATGCAGGTGGTGCTCTTGAAGAGAGGACCCTTTCATACGCCTAGTGGCTGCTCAACCTAACCCCACCCCAATTTTGTACTGGAACACGAGCCAGCCTAGTCGACTCACACGACATCACGAAGTCACGAATCCGCATTTGAGGCGCACGATTTTCACGATTTCACAACTTGTTAAACATTCCAAGACATGTAGTTATTCAGTATTATCATTATCACTTTGTCTACATAACATTTTCAATGAGCAGGAGTGGGTTGAACAACATTTACAACAATAATGTTGAACATGAATTTTCATTGAATATGCTACAGAAACCAATTTTCTTCGCTATTGATTAAAATTAGAGTATATTGAATTATATGTCGTTGGGATACAAATTTAGTCCAGAATGTCATGGCATCGTTTTCATGCGTCATTTCACGTATGGTTTTCAAGTTATACAGCATAAAGTAAAAATGACGTATTAAGCACCAAACTTCAAAAATTCATATCTAATTGCACACTTCCCTGTTTTTGGCGTTCTTGGTGTCGTCAGAAACGTCTTGGCAGGTACTACGCTACGGTGATAACGGTTCGCTGGTTTGATAAAAAAACAAATTCAGATTAAGATTTTTTTGATCATACTAACCGGTAGATCTACTAACCAGTAGTGCAGAGAAGGATCGGGACGTCGTGATGGGCAGCGGCGATGTGTACGGCTCCGAAACAGCGACGTTGAGCGTCGGGAGGAGAGCGAAGGGCTGTCAGCGGCTCTCGTGCGTGTGGGGGCTGCGACGTCGAGTTCTTGCAGCTTTCAGCAATGCCTGTGGAGTGTTTCCGACTGTTCTGGGCGTGGCAGCGACGAGGAGGAGACTCCGTGCGGCTGTTCTTGGGTTGCGCAGGCAGCTAGGGGCTTCGGTATTGGTTTGTTGCATGAAGAAAAGGGTAGGAGGTTGCACGCTACTGGGAGAGAAGAACTGAAGGGTGTTGGTACCTCGAGAGGAGAAACTACGGGGTGGGCAGCACTGTGAGGGAGGAGGCCGCGCGAGGTGGCTTCCGACGGTGATGGGGGGTCGCGTGGGGATCAAAGCTGTGACGGGTGGAATGAAAGTAGGAGGCAGCGTTGGTTTTTTATCCATGGAGGGCTGTGGTGTTTGCGTGGGTGATGGCCGAGCAAGGGTGGCGCATTCGACAGGGAGGCGATGGGAAGATGGTGTTGCCACTGAAGTTGGGTGGCTCGGGGGTCAGGGCATCGGGAGAGAGGAGAGGGCGAGAGGAAGGAGGGAGAGCTCGGTATGGGGGTTGTTGAGGGGTTGCGTGCGGCCACGACATGGGGGACGAAGGCCGTGGAGATGGTGGTCGCGAGTTCGAGCATGGGGAGGCGGCCTCGTGCGTGGATGAAAGGGAGCTGCTAAGGTTCACAATAGGGGCAGCTGCTAGAGATAGGGTGAAAAGAGAGGGAAGCCCTAGGGGTTTTAAAGCGGTAGGAGTGCAGTAGATAGCCTCGGGTAGTCACGGGAAAGGCAGCACGTGAAAGCCCAGGGGGTTACTGAAGATGAGTAGCATGTGAATAGCTAGGCTTAGATTTAGCATTAGGGTTTCTAATGTTTTCTTTATCTAAGATGTTGTGTGAACGTGAGTAGTGTAGGGTGAGTTGCAAAACGTGTGGGGCCTCTAATATTTGTTTTGATTCCTTTGTGTAAGGGTTGGGTGCGGCTAGACCTAGGGTTTGTTTTAGGGTTAATAAAATAGGAAAGAGTTAAAAGAGATTTTTAATTGGTTTAATTTGGATAAATTTAGGGCTAATCAATATATGGTTAAATGGGTTGTAATATGGAAAGTTTTTAGGTTTTATTAGGGTTTTAAATGGGAAGTTTTCTTTTGAATTTAAAAGTTTAAAATTTGAAATTTGAATTCAAAAATATAATTAGGAAAGAGTATTAAAGAAATTGGTTTAAAATTAATATTAAAAATATTGTTAAAGTTAATGATAGCTAATATGTATAAAGCTAGCAGCTGATACGGGTACGAGGGTCCGATAGGTCTTAACTACGGATATGAAAAGAATAACACATGAGAGAATACAGATAAAACGTATCGATAAAAACTGGTCGTTACATCCTACCCACCTTAAAACTGATTCCGTCCTTGGAATCTTATCGGCTAAGACACCAGGAAAACGTAAGGGTAACGCTCACATCTCCTCTTCTAATGCATACACACCATAAATAACCATCATGCCATATCCAAATAGTATTTCTAATACTAACATCAACCCCAATAGTATTACCTGATAATACTAATCAACGTCCATGCTAAAAGTAGTAACAATACACATACACACATTACTAATTACGTATTAACATAATATGTTTAATATAATATCATCCTACAAAACAATCCAACCAATATTATACTCGGGTGAATAGTAACACTTTACTACACCACCACATCAATTTACTAGCTGTAAGTGTGCTATCACCTTACACACTCCCATTATTACTAATACACAATGTATTACCATATATCTTATACACTCACAATCTATAATGATATAGTATAACATGTCACTTAAACATACCACTAACACATAAATACAATCATTCTTAGTCAATTAACACTTCAATCGTACAATCACTTTTAAATACCGCATAATACCATATACACATTATAATACATATCACTACACGTAAAAACGTGCACGTAATACCTTACATCATACACAGATTTATATAAGCCTTACCCCTAGCACTAGGGTCATCGTAATCTACCCACCTTAAGATCAAGTCCGTCCTCAGACTTCCTTAAATAGGCCAACATAGGGGTGAGCGGACTTAGACACTAAGGTCATTCTATCCCAGTCATACATACATTATAATAAAACAATATACATCCATATGCCTATACTTACTCATATATCACACACTTTTCAAGTACCCATACATACGTTCATTTTACATACATATACATACTTACACTACTACGCGCCTATCGCGTATCTATATAGAACATATATACACACACCGGTATACACAAGCATGGTAATTTACATAGGGCTAGTATACTATTATATACATTCATATATACGTAGTTACAAACATACGACTATGCATACTTCCTGATATATACATGCTCATACATCATCCCGTAGGGGTAATATTATAATCCTACTATACATAAAACACACTTATTTATACAATATATATATATATATACATACCTATAACTAACAACATTCATATATACGCACGAGCACACGCCATATATACTAACATATAAATCACATAATAAGTCTGCACACACAACTATACGTACACTTATTATCATTACACCTAACATGCACATCACTGTACTAGCATATAATTACAACCATTAACAAGTATGACTAAGTTACATATACTCCTAGTAACTAGCCAATGCTAAATCTAATATGCACAGATATTCCTATAGTGATATAGCTAATCACTCGCCTAATTAGAAATATAACACTTACTACTCTATACTCGACTATATACATACCTATCAAAAATTATCGTACATGCACAAACGCAAGATAGACAATCACACCAGACTAATATATTAAGGGTAAGCATACTCAGACATGGGTGGTATATAGAGATTCGCACACACGGGTCCACACTCACTATCTATTTACATGCACCACAACAACACCACATTCAATGATAAAGGTCCCCCTATACTTATACTAAAGATGACATAAGCAATGATAAGCATTAGTATGATAACTAAGCAATAGTGTACGATTCAGAGTTGAATGATGCAACGAATTAATGTTATGATGGACGGTTCCGGATGTGGCAGGGATAAGGGGTTAGTTTGGTTGGTGACATAAAATATTTATGAATAATTAAATAATTAAGAGGATAAGGATATGTGTAAAAATACTAACATCTTTATAACTTACGTAAAATAGCGAGCATACAGTATAAGTTAAAACGTAAAATATGATAAATCAAATAATATGTGAGGAGTAATATGGGCATAGAGGTGTAGTGCTTGTTTGTTTTGTAAATGGAAATAGGTTTGTAAAAAAAATTTTAATAAAAAAATATGAAGACAATGATTATAAAACTGACGAACAAGATATTGAAGTTCTTTTTAACCTAGGAAAGTATTTTAACAATATGTATGAATGACTGTTTTGAAACATGTTAGTAAGAAAAGGAGATGATATTTTGAACTAGCGAAATAGAAATAAAGTTTTTTTTAATAAAAGAAGTTCATTACTTGAGGAAAATAGAGTAGCTATACGAGGATATGTGAAATAGAAGTGCGGAAGATGTATGTTAGAAAATCGCTATAAGATAGTAACTAAAGATCACTTCAGAAGAGTTTCATAATCAAGATTGGGTTTAAGTCGACTGAAGTGTAGAAAATCTAAGTAAAAGTTTTCGAACGGATTTTAAACTTAGCGAAGAATTCAATAAAAGAAATATCGAAAATACTTTTTAGAAGACCCCACATCTGCAATTGGGAGGTTCAAGGTTAAAGATGGCGGACCAGAAGAGTTTATGTGAATCGAGGACAAGGAATAGGTTTGACGATCGAAACGTAAGGACAACTAAGAAGTAACTCTGTGAATACGCCATGATGGCTTTCTACGATCATTAACATGGAAGTGTAATGATTAGGAAATAGTAAAATCAGGGGGGAAAATCTTTGGGTTGACTAAGGTTTAGCACTAAGGTTCTTCAACGAACTAGACTGCGATAGGGAAGCCGAGGCAAGGGTTCGTTGAGGATCGAGATCGAGATCTTATAGATCTGGAATATCTTATGCTTCGAAGTCTAATCATTGCTGGCGTCTTGGGTTCGACTTGCACGGATGCGATGATCGCTACGTTCGGTTGGGCCCTAGATTCGATGAATCATGCGAACGACTAACGAAACTCAAAAATCTAATATGGTCAGAGCTAGACCAATCGCTAGGGTGACTCCCAAGATGATAATACTACGTCATGGCAAGGGTGTCTAACTAACGAGCACGAACGTCTACCTAACTCTTCCTATTATCCTGGTATAGGGTTTCCTATCGTACTGAGACAAGGTATTCGAGTAATTTCGCGCACGCACTAATTCTGGATGTTTTGGCTAATGATAGTATTTCTATTGTTCTGAAGTTTGCAATTGCACGACCTGCATGGGCCACCACTAAAACCTATAACGCCCCACTTCCCAAAAGACACCGAAAGCGAGAGCGTTACGCGGTCCGCATGAACTGGAGCGGTGAAGCTTGAGTTCAATGAGCGTATGTGATAAAAACACAGGGCAGGTCCTTGCGTGCTTTTCCGAACAATAAGAATACATTCAAAAGGATAAAAGCCACATCCAGAAATATTAAGTCCATACATGAAATTAAACGACAAGCCACTGCAGGGGTAAAGTAGTAACAAAAGAAACATACACTAAACAACAGCAACAACTGAAAGTAAACTAAAGAAAGTCAACGACGGTGAAGGTCCATAGTCCTTCGCAAGGAGAGACTCGGCGTCTATGGCGAACTCTGGCTCTCTAAGTCAGGCGTCTCGAGAGGATCTTCTTAGCACTCAAACTCGGGATCTGACATACATCCAAAAATTTGAATGTATGTCAGCAAGGGTCTGCAAGAAGAGGTTAGGAACCCAAGGCAAGATATACAAATGATATGAATTTTAAAAGACATTAAATAATTAAACGAGAGGACTACAATAAGTTTCAACATGCCAATTATAATGAAATGAAATAAGACATGCTTATCATGCAGTTCTAAGCAGTTTCAAGAAGTAAAGTAAAGTTTTCTTTGAGTTAGTTAGCATGTCAATTTATTGAGACCATGATTGTGTTGCAAGTTTCATGTCAATGTTTCACATCTATCATAGGGTTCTCGCCTTTAGGTCGTGATGAGTGAGTCGTTCTTCTCACGGGGGTTTTCTGTGATTAACGCTACCCCACCGCAGGCGGGTGGTGCTCTTGAAGAGAGGACCCTTTCATATGCCTATTGGATGCTCAACCCTAACCCCACCCCAATTTTGTGCTTGAACACGAGCCAGCCTAGTCGACTCACACGACATCACGAAGTCACGAATCCGCCTTCGAGGCGCACGATTTTCACGATGTCACAACTTGTTAAACATTCCAAGACATGTAGTTATTCAGCATTATCATTATCACTTTGTTTACACAACATTTTCAATGATCAGGAGTGGGTTGAACAACATTTACAACAATAACGCTGAACATGAGTTTTCGTTGAATATGCGACAGAAACCAATTTTCTTCGCTATTGATTAAAATTAGAGTATATTGAATTATATGTCGTCGGGTTACAAATTTAGTCCAGAATGTCATGGCATCGTTTTCATGCGTCATTTCATGTATGGTTTTCAAGTTATACAGCATAAAGTAAAAGTGACGTATTAAGCACCAAACTTCAAAAATTCATATCTAATTGCACACTTGCCTGTTTTTGGCATTCTTGGTGTCGTTAGAATCGTCTTGGAGGGTAATATGCGACGGTGATAACGGTTTGCTGGTTTGATAAAACACAAATTCAGATTAAGCTATTTTTGATCATAACAACGTTACAAAAAGCTCCTACGACGTCTAATCGGTCCATTTTATTAGGTTCTCTATATTACGGTGTGGGTTATTGTGTGTTAAGGGGTAGATATACTAACCGGTAGTGCAGAGAAGGATCGGGTTGCAGTGATGGGCAGCGGCGATGCGTACGGCTCCGAAACAGCGACGTTGAGCCTCGGGTGGAGCGCGAGGGGCTGTCAGCGGCTCTCGTGCGTGTGGGGGTTGCAGCGTCGAGTTCGTGCAGCTGTCAGCAAGGCCTGGGGAGTGTTTCTGACTGTTCTGGGCATGGCAACGGCAAGGAGGAGACTCCGTGCGGCTGTTCTTGGGTTACGCAGGCAGTTAGGGGCTCCGGCGTTGGGTTGTTGCGTGAAGAAAAGGGTAGGAGGTTGCACGCTGCTGGGCGAGGAGAACTGCAGGGTGTTGGGACATCGGGAGGAGAAACTACGGTGTGGGCGGCGCTGTGAGGGAGGAGGCCGCGTGAGGTGGATTCCGACGGTGATGGGGGTCGCGTGGGGATCAAAGCTGCGACGGGGGGAATGAAAGTAGGAGGCGGCGTTGGTTTTTGATGCATGGAGGGCTGCGGTGTTTGCGTGGGTGATGGCCGGAGCAAGGGTGGCGCATTCGACAGGGAGGCGATGGGAATATGGTGTTGCCATCGGAGATGGGTGGCTCGGGGGACAGGGCATCGGGAGAGAGAAAAGGGCGAGAGGAAGGAGGGAGAGCTTGGTATGGGGGTTGTTGAGGGGTTGCGCATGGCCACGGTGTGGGGGATGAAGGCCGTGGAGATGGTGGTCGCGAGTTCGAGCATAGGGAGGCTGCCTTGTGCGTGGATGAAAGGGAGCTGCTAGGGTTCACAATAGGGGCGGCTGCTAGTGATAGAGATAGGGTGAAAAGAGAGGGGAGCCCTAGGGTTTTTAAAAGGGTAGGAGTGCAGTAGATAGCGTAGGGTAGTCATGGGAAAGGCAGCATGTGAAAGCCCAGGGGGTTAGTGAACATGAGTAGCACGTGAATAGCTAGGCTTAGGTTTAGCTTTAGGGTTTATAATGTTTTCTTTATCTAAGATGTTGTGTGAACGTGAGTAGTGTAGGGTTAGTTGCAAAACGTGTGGGGGCCTCTAATATTTGTTTTGATTCCTTTGTGTAAGGGTTGGGTGCGGCTATACCTAGGGTTTGTTTTAGGGTTAATAAAATAGGAAAGAGTTAAAAGATATTTTTAATTGGTTTAATTAGGATAAATTTAGGGCTAATCAATATAGGGTTAAATGGGTTGTAATATGGAAAGTTTTTAGGTTTTATTAGGATTTTAAATGGGAAGTTTTCTTTGAATTTAAAAGTTTAAAATTTGAAATTTGAATTCGAAAATATAATTAAGAAAGAGTATTAAAGAAATTAGTTAAAACTTAATAATAAAAATATTGTTAAAGTTAATAATAGCTAATACGTATAAAGCTAGCAGCTGATACGGGTACGGGGGTCTGATACGTCTTAACTATGGCAACGAAAAGAATAACACACGAGAGAATACAGATAGAACGTATCGATAAAAACTGGTCGTTACAAAAGTGTTCAGCGACATTTGCTGAAGTAAGGGGGTCACCAACAACGACATTCAAGGAATCCCCAGACGATGAGGGGGAAGAGGGTAGCTAATCAGGAGGTGGAGGAGAGGGTTCAGCGAGAAAAATGTTTAATGGTTCTCCTGACGACGAATGACCTGGAGGATCCTTGAGATCGGTCGACAGACGCTAGGTCAAAAGAGCAACTAGAAAGAAACAGGCAAGATACCTCAAAACATTTTGACCTACAAACTGTAGAGATATGATGCCCTCAAGGCTATTTATCTCTGTGTGAATAGCACAAACGTCGTGTTCGAAATAACAGTAAGCTGTTTGGTAATAATTTATCTAAGTTATATTATAATGTAATTAACATTAGATATTAACTTAGGGAAAGTCCTGAGACTTTATGCAAGGTCAAACAGGTATCGAGATGAGTATCTCGATCATGGAGAAATGTTTGACCGTCTGTAGCATAAGTCTAAAAGGGTTTGTGGTCGTAGATGTTTCGAGACAAGGATATCGAAACATCGGATAGACCACTGTGTCTTAGTCTTCACCGTTAAGCGGTGGCGATGATCTCATGATCGTTCGACTTGGCGAAGTCAGAGACGAGACACACTTGCTCATTAGAGAATGAGTTCACTGAACGATCCACAAGAGTTATCATATGGTTACATTGACCAATCTGTCAATGATAACTCTTAGTGATGATAGGCTTGTTGGTCTTTTGACTTGAGGTCATTTTTACGAACCTGTGCATGAACGGTGGCACTTAGATCACTGACCTAACTTCGAGGCTAGGCCTGTCGAAAGGTCTTTGATTGGGTGTCACTTGAAGCGTACGAGGAGAGTAGTGGCCAAAAGAGGATTCGTCTCTCCCGGTCAATGGGAGTTAGTGTCGTAGAGTTAGTTCGGTCTTTAGTTAAATCTCTGCGCAGAGTATGTTGGAAGAAGTCCAACATTAGTTGACTAAAGATCGATAGAAACTAACCGGAGTCAAGTTATTGGGGTTGACAGTTTAACCGCACCCTAGACTTGATCTACACAACATAGTTAAGACGAAGAGACTATAACTGTAGAACTCATCACAGACACGGTCAGGGTGGTCCCGAAAATTCTTATGTTGATGAGCTGACCACATTATGATGATTCCGAAACAGGGACGTCAGCCACTGATCGTGGTCTTTGCCATATAGGGCTTCGAGCCTAACCTGTAGTAGGGTCAGGCCGTAGGGTCACACAAAGAGTGCGACCTTCGTCTAGTATAGGTAGAAATTTGTTAGGGAGAATAATTTGCATTTGATGAAAAAGAAAGAGAAAATTGTATTTGATGCAATATGATAATTTAAGCTTAGATAGGGGACTAAATTGCATATGAAGCAAAAGAGATTAAATGTGTCTTAAATTGTTTGAGACAATATTTAATGATATAAACACAAGGAAAATCTCATGGGTAAGATGGGAATGTCCCGGTCTACGCCCAGGTTCGAACGGCGTCCAAATCGGACACCAAATGCCCAACTTATGTCCAAAACAGCCAAATGGCTCAGTCTGGGTCAAACCAGGTTGACCCAGGCCAGACTAGGGTCTACCCTGGGCACCTGGCCCGCCAGGCTGGGTGCCAGGCCACTGGGCCTGGGCCGCGCCCAGGCCTGGGCGCCCGTGCCCAGGCGCCCAGTCAACTTTTTGAAGCTGTGGGGCCCACTTGCTGGGCCCCACCAATGGGTGCAGAACCCTAGGTTTACTGGATATTTTTTACGGCTGATTTTTGCAAAAAACAAGTCGTAGGCTGAACTTTGGGCGATCAATTGGAGGGTCAAACGAACTCCGATTGACGAACGGTTTTTTCCTATGCGTTCACCATTGAACACCCTTCGAATTGATAGGTTGTATCAATCATGAAGCTCAACGATAAGTGAGTTAAAATTCACGGAAGTTTGCACTTTGTGAAGTGCAAACTAACTTGATTTTAAGTAACTCAAATTAATAGATTCACATCGGTTGTGCAGAAATGGGGAGAGTCCGCCGCCTCTATAAATAGAGGCCTCCCCCTTTCTTCCAAACTCGTCCCAAGCTCTAGATCTGAGCGGCTATCGTAAATGTTGGAGCACGCTCGGATCTAGGCTTAAATTAATATTCTTCTATCTCCCTAAATTTCTGCCTTACTCCTGAGGGCTCTGGCAAAGCCACGACGGAGTTCGGATTCAGATCCAAAATCTAGGCGAAGGTTTCACTCGCGTGAAACTTTCTTCGGCGCGTGGTTGACTCGGCAACACGGGATTGATCGCCTCGGGATGCAGAGCGGTTCGAGGAGCGGTTCGGGGAGCGGTTCGGCGTGAGACGGGGAGCGGCTCGGAAGATGGTGCGGTACATCTCGCCTGCCCCAGGGTTGAGATTCCGGGTATGTATTTTATTAGCATTAGTTTAATTTAATCGCAGTAGGTTAGATCCTTCTTGGGATGGTCAGATCCATCCCAAGTCGGCATAGGTCTTGGCTAAGGGTTTTGTACCTTAGGGCTAAGTTAATTAGATTAACTTTTTCTTCCGTTGCATATTCTTTTTATGTCTATGTTCCGTCCGACTTAAGACGGGAATAGAGTTTTTGGGCCTTAAGGGTCCCAGAAAACCCCTTCAGTGGTATCGGAGCCTGGTATGCGTAACGATATAACCTGTGATTTTATTAAACTTTGAAATGCTTTTTAAAATACTTTTAAAACTGTTTTAAATTTATGAGATACTTTTAAAATATTTTAGATGCCTTTTAAAATATTTAAAATTTATGCGATATTTTTAAAGATGATTTTAAAAGGATTTTAGATGTTTAAATATTTTATATGATAAAATTTTAAATATGGAAATTTTAAAATGGTGTTTTAAATTTATGTGATAATTTTAAAATTAATTTAAAGGCTTTTTTAAATTTATGCGATAAGTTTAAAATGTTTTAGATGTTTAAAAATTGTATAAGATAAATTTTTTAACATGGAAATTTTTTTAAAAATGATGTTTTAAATTTATAAGATATTTTTAAAACTGATTTTAAAAGTCTAAAATTATTTATGCGATAAACTTTAGTCTATTTAATTGTTAAAAATAGTTGTACTCTTTCATTTTATGCGATAAAATTAGTGTAGCTTTATTTTAATGGCTAGTTCTTCTTGTCCCTTATTTGCTAACACAAGACAACCATTTAGGTTAGCCATTAAGAAATGATTAAAATTGATTGATTGAATTTTAATGACATGCTATGTTTTAATAAAACTTTTAACAACCCTTCAAGACCTAATTCCTGATTAGGGTAGTCCTTTTAATGAATCTTAATTCTAATTGTTATTATTAATTTTCATTAAAGGACTTCTCTTTTAGCGTTGGTTAAAAAATTTATTAAAATCCTAATAACGATTAGGATAGCACGTGAACCTTATAGTTGATAAGGACTTAATAAAAGTTATTAAACAAATCCTAAAATTTTGAATTTAAGGATTCAACTAGTTGATAGGATTAATTAGTTGTTAATAAAAGCTGTTTAGTCTATGGCACGCATATAAAAAATGACAAGCTTCATTCAATGGACCATGATCCAGTCAATGTGCTTGGCTAAGTTTGATGGATCACCCTTTAGGGATTGTGATCCTGGTTTAGTCAATTCCCTGGCTGTGTTCCGCTGGACCGCAATGTCGCGAATCATGATTGTATGACACCCTGGACTATATCTAAGTCAAATACGTTAATGATCTTTTTCAAGATTAGCTGTAGCCCTCCTTGTTTTAGGGGCTGGCAACTATAGGACCCGTGTTATAGTTGTTGAGTTACACTCAAGTTGTGACATGGCAACCTTATAGAAACCAACTCCTTAAATACATAAGATGTAGTCTAAGACCTGACCCAAACCGACGTGTCGTGAATACACCGAGCGCCGGGGCAAGTCGGGCTAGACACGAAAACAAGGGTCCGACTTGACTAGAAATTGTGATTTGGATGAGCACACTCATGATCACAAATGGCTAGGGGTAAAAATCGATAAGAGAGTCATATCTGATATGATCGATGAAGAGTCATCTTCCGATCGCAGAGTCAAGCAACTTGTTGAGCTACACTCAAGGTTGTTAGGCTCAAGGTGATTGGGCCTCTTACCCATTAATTTTAATTCGATTAAATCGTTCGTTATTAAGCTTTGAAACGATCAATAAAATAGTGGGAGGATATAGATAGATAAAAGTCATTCTATCGATATTTAATATTGAACATATGCTAAACTAGGGCAAGACTCTTGTTTACCGAAGGAATCAAATATAATATTTTAATGGAATAAGTTAACTGGTCAAATAGGTTGATTAATTGAATATCAAGTTAAATTATAATTGATAGAATTAAACTATATTCCCGTTGACATTATAATGACCTTCTAAAGAACAGACTTAAGAAATATGTTTTCATTAAGTTCTGGGTCCAACAAATAAATTCACGCTACATGTTACTCGTCTCTATATGAGGCAGCTTGAACATATAGGATATTCGAAGTATGTTTCTCTCTACAACTTGTCGAGCTTCACTCAAGGTTGTATGGACAAACAATTTTGATCCGCAAAGTTCGAAAATTCGATCAAACCGTTTAAGTCGAATACGAGTGCATGAGCGGTGCAAGACCATGTATCCCAACCAGATCTTGAGACAAGCAACTTCTTGAGCTACACTCAAGATTGCAACTCTCAGGCGTTTGGATACATGAGAAGCTTGCATGGCTATTTATTTATGTTGGGCTATTTAATATCTAAATATGATTTAGAAAAGGAAGAAGGCACTCCGAAAAGTCAATTGAGAAAGTTAGTTTATTTTATCATTAGTAAAGGCATAAGTAGGAGGAAATGAAAATGTGACATATTCTGATGTCACGATTTCATAATTATTATTATACAAAAGGTTAACACATTTTGACGAATGTCGTCACATTGCTTCTGAAGCAATGAGTAATATGTATAACGATAATATATATATTAAATGTTAATATATAAATACACAAGATAGTAGCAGACTTATATGGCAAAATAGACTAGGCCGTATCGAGAGACTAAGCTTCACAAGTCACATAAAGAGGGGTCTGACCTCTCGTATTATGAAGTCTACGAACACTTGTGAGTCTTACCCTCTTAGATAAAATGGCCGAAACCCATCTGTAAGACAGTGGGAGAATGAGTTGTCGAACTCAGTCTCGTACATACTGATGTACTCAAGTCTAGATTAACCAAAATAAGTTATTCGTATATTTTATTAAGACACGTGTTCTTGATGAAACACAAGTCTGATAAAATAAAGAACGAAATGACAGAAGTATTTAAACTGATTCGATTAGATCGAATGGTCAAATACTTAGCTATATAAAATCTTGCGTGATTAAAAGAAAATATGATTTTCTCTCAAGTCAAGTCTGTTAACACATCGGTGTGTTAAAAGTATGAATCACACTAAGTTAGACCTGGTGTGATCCATTGTAAATGACTCTGAGTTAAGTCCTCTCTCTGGGTTAAGTCCCAGACAGTAATGCCTAGGTTTTGATAATGTTCTATGAGGACATTATCTATAAGATATTCATTAAATCGATCATTAGGAAGTTGTATAATTACTCGAATCTCGTGAGACGAATTGTCGAGTTAGACATCATAACTGATGATGACTTAGTCAACTTCCGGGATGAAATTCGGAGTAGTAACTCTGATTTAAACTTGATGCAATCAGAATAGGTCCGTGTGCGTAAATAAATTTGGGAATTTAGTTTACGTGCCCAAGGAAAATGTTTCCTCACTTTCTGCAAGTAAATCCTTAAGTTGAAAGATTGGTGTAGAAAGAAAATAGTGAAGTGCAATTATGTTGGTCGAGAACGGTTTTCATCTTAATTCCTATACAACTGATTATGTTGAAATCGTCTCGACAGCAGATGTGTACGAATCTACTCGGACCAAGCTCGATGTAAACGCTCATGTTGACCATGAAAATTTGAGCATTCACTTATAAGTTCATTTTTCTAAATATGATTTAGACGAACCAACTTATATGAATTAGCCAGATAGTTTTCAAGGTCAGTGGGAGCGTATAAATTACATGCGAGGCATCAAAGAAATGGAACATATATTTTGACCAAGTAATCAAAAAGTTTGATACTATATCAGAAACAGATATGAGCCATTTGAAATGACCATTAACTAATTTAAGATTATTATCGTAAGGTACGATGAACTGAACAAGATCCAAGTAAATAAAATATTATGGATTCCGAAAGACCAAGTGAATTGTTTGAATGAGATTCAAATGGTTGGTCTAACATGAACATAGAAACCCCTTAAGTCTATAGTGTAGACGGTTTTAGCAGATCCACTCACGAAGGCTCTACCACATGAAGTCAGGAAAACTTATGAGTAAAAACGATATTAGATACCGAGATAAATGGGCATGAGTGCAAGTGGGAGATGTAAAGATATGATGCCCACGAGGATATTTATCTCTGTGTGAATAGCACAAACGTCTTGTTCGAAATAACAGTAAGCTGTTTGGTAATAATTTATCTAAGTTATATTATAATGTAGTTAACATTAGATATTAACTTAGGGAAAGTCCTGAGACTTTATGCAAGGTAAAACAGGTATCGAGATGAGTATCTCGATCATGGAGAAATGTTTGACCGTCTGTAGCATAAGTCTAAAAGGGTTCGTGGTCGTAGATGTTTCGAGACAAGGATATCGAAACATCGGATTTACCACTGTGTCGTAGTCTTCACCGTTAGGTAGTGGCGATGATCTCATGATCGTTCGACTTGGCGAAGTCGGAGACGAGGCACAGGTGCTCATTAGAGAATGAGTTCACTGAACGATCCACAAGAGTTATCATATGGTTACGTTGACCAATCTGTCAATGATAACTCTTAGTAATGATAGGCTAGTTGGTCTTTTGATTTGAGGTCATTTTTATGAACCTGTGCGTGAACGGTGGCACTTAGATCACTGACCTAACTTCGAGGCTAGGCCTGTTGAAAGGTCTTTGATTGGGTGTCACTTGAAGCGTACGAGGAGAGTAGTGGCCAAAAGAGGATTCGTCTCTCCCGGTCAATGGGAGTTAGTGTCATAGAGTTAGTTCGGTCTTTAGTTAAATCTCTGTGCAGAGTATGTTGGAAGAAGTCCAACATTAGTTGACTAAAGATCGATAGAAACTAACCGGAGTCAAGTTATTGGGGTTGACAGTTTAACCGTACCCTAGACTTGATCTGCACGACATAGTTAAGGCGAAGAGACTATAACTGCAGAACTCATCACAGACACGGTCAGGGTGGTCACGACAATTCTCATGTTGATGAGATAACCACATTATGATGATTCCGAAACAGGGACGTCAGCCACTGCTCGTGGTCTTTGCCATATAGGGCTTCGAGCCCAACCTGTAGGAGGGTCAGGCCATAAGGTCACACAAAGAGTGCGACCTTCGTCTAGTAATAGGTGGAAATTAGTTAGGGAGAATAATTTGCATTTGATGCAAAAGAAAGAGAAATTTGCATTTGATGTACTATGATAATTTAAGCTTAGATAGGGGACTAAATTGCATATGATGCAAAAGAGATTAAATGTGTCTTAAATTGTTTAAGACAATATTTAATGATATAAACGCAAGGAAAATCTCATGGGTAAGACGGGAATGTCCCAGTCTACGCCCAGGTTCGAACGGCGTCCAAATCGGACACCAAATGCCCAACTTATGTCCAAAACAGCCAAATGGCTCAGTCTGGGTCAGACCAGGTTGACCCAGGCCAGACTAGGGTCTGCCCTGGGCGCCTGGCCCGCCAGGCTAGGTGCCTGGCCACTGGGCCTGGGCCTGTACCCGGGCCCAGGTGCCTGGGCGCCTGTCTAGGCACCCAGGGCGGGCGCCTGGGAGCCCAGGCGCCAGCCTGGGCTCCTGGCGCCAGGCGCCAGGCTGGCGCCTGGGTGCCCAGTCAGCTTTTTGAAGCTGTGGGGCCCACTTGCTGGGCCCCACCAATGGGTGCAGAACCTAGGTTTACTGGACATTTTTGACGGCTGGTTTTTGCGAAAAACAAGTCATAGGCTGAACTTTGGGCGATCAATTGGAGGGTCAAACAAACTCCGATTGATGAACGGTTTTTTCCTATGCGTTCACCGTTGAACACCCTTAGAATTGATAGGTTGTATCAATCTTGAAGCTCAACGATGAGTGAGTTAAAATTCACGGAAGTTTGCACTTTGTGAAGTGCAAACTAACTTGATTTTAATTAACTCAAATTAATAGTCCCACATCGGTTGTGCTGAAAAGGAGAGAGTCCGCCGCCTCTATAAATAGAGGCCTCCTCCTTTCTTCCATACTCATCCCAAGCTCTAGATCTGAGCGGCTCTCGTAAATATTGGAGCACGCTCGGATCTAGGCTTAAATTAATATTCTTCTATCTCCCTAAATTTCTGCCTTACTCCTGAGGGCTCTGGCAAAGCCACGAAGGAGTTCGGATTCAGATCCGAATTCTAGGTGAAGGTTTCACTCGCGTGAAACTTTCTTCGGCGCGTGGTTGGCTCGATGACACGGGATTGATCGCCTCGGGATGCGGAGCGGTTCGAGGAGCGGTTCAGGGAGCAGATCGAGGAGCGGCTCGGCGTGAGACGGGGAGCGGCTCGGAAGACGGTGCGGTACATCTCGCCTGCCCTAGGGTTGAGATTCCGGGTATGTATTTTATTAGCATTAGTTTAATTTAATCGCAGTAGGTTAGATCCTTCTTGGGATGGTCAGATCCATCCCAAGTCGGCATAGATCTTGGCTAAGGGTTTTGTACCTTAGGGCTAAGTTAATTAGATTAACTTTTTCTTCCGCTACATATTTTTTTATGTCTATGTTCCGTCCGACTTAGGACGGGAATAAAGTTTTTGTGCCCTAAGGGTCCCAGAAAACCCTTCACAAACAAGCTGCACACGAGCAACCAAACGAAAGAGGAAGATCGCGGTTAGGCTCGAAAAAATCAGAGGATAGATCGACTGAGAGTATCGAGCGGGGAAGACGAAGGGTTTCAATCGGAGGAGAGAGAAAACGTTCGATCGAACAAAATTCTCTCGATTATATATCGAAGGGGTAAAAGATTCTGGGTCGTTAGATCAAAGAATCGACGGCCCAGATCAATTGAGCGAACCGCCACAATAGGTGACAGTCGACTTCTGAACAAAGGTCAATCGACTGGATGAAGTGATAAGAAATAAGCTTAGGTTGACAGACATTCGACTGTTGAGTAACACACAGTCGCCTGTCCGTGGGACAGTCGACTGTATTATACCCTTCAGTCGACTGACAGAGAATCAATAAAATTAATGAAAAGATAGAGACTACAGACGAAATTGACAGGCGCCTGATGACTAAAATGCAGTCGCCTGTTGATCCAACAGTCTACTGTAAATTTGTCATCAGTCGCCTAGACAAAAGATACAGTCTGCAGACAGAATGGATAGAGTAAGGCAGTCAAGACTATCGAAGGAAAGACAGTCGTCTGTCCTGGTCCAAAAATGCACAGTGAGGTTAAAATCCAGAGGATATGCACAAATCATCCTAGGACCTATACTCTAATCATAAACTCATCATAAAATCAATATCAAACAATAAATCATTTATAACATAAATCTCTTAACACAATCTGATAAACTATTGTAATCACAGAAATCTCAATTGCCTTTTTTAAAACAAATATATGATATATCAAATGAAGAGAGGCAACATGATGATATGAGCTCAAAAAGTGTTATAACAAGAAAGTTGAGCTCCTAAATTTCAGATTCACCCATAATATCTAATTCTCCACGTAACCTCACAAATGAATCTTCTTTAAGAGGTGTTGTGAAGATGTCGGCGATTTGTGTTTGGGTTTCAATGTATTCTAAGATGATGTCCTTCTTAGCTATATGATCATTGATAAAATGGTGTCTCACATCTATGTGTTTGGTACAGGAGTGATGTATCGGATTCTTGAAAAGACATATAGCACTTTGGTTATCAACCATGATAGGACAAGTATCACAATTGACAGCATAGTCTCTACGAGTATGTCTCATCCAAAGAACTGTTGCACATGCAAGACCCACGGCAATATATTCCGCTTCAGTCGTGGACAATGATACCAAGTTCAGTTTCTTGGAAAACCAAGAGACTAAAGAATTTCTTAGGAAATGGCAAGTGCCACTAGTACTTTTCCTATCGGATTTGCATCCGACAAAGTCGGCATCACTATATGAGATTAACTCATATGTGCTAGATTTAGGGTAAAGTAACCCATAATCTAGAGAATGATTGAGATAACGAAAAATTCGTTTAACCGCAATCAAGTGTGACTCTTTAGGTCTAGCTTGATATCTAGCACACAATCATACGGAAAACATGATATCGGGCCTACTAGCTGTTAAATAAAGCAAGCTACCGATCATACCTCAATATAGACGAAGGTCTACATTTTTTTCGTTCTCATCCTTGTGTAGATGAGTTGTCGTACTCATGGGCGTCCTTTTGCTTGAAGACGATTCCATCCCGAATCGCTTAATAAGCTCCCATGTGTACTTGGTTTGATGTATGAAAGTTCCATCCTTCATTTGTCGAATTTGCAATCCAAGGAAATAGTTCCTCCATGGACTTAGAAAATTCTTGACAAAGATTAAAGTTAGTAGAACCAAATATTATATCGTCTACATAAACTTGAATCAATAGAATGTTATTTTCATAATCTTTAATGAAAAGTGTTGAATCAACTTCTCCCATTTTAAAACCTAAATCCAAAAGAAACGTCTTGAGTCAATCATACCAAGCTCTAAGAGCTTGTCTCAACCCATACAACGCTTTCCTAAGTTTGAAAACATGGTTTGGAAATTTTTCATAAATGAAACCGGGAGGTTGAGAAACATACACTTCTTCATTGACAATCCCATTTAAAAATGCACTTTTAACATCCATTTGAAATAGTTTGAAATTCTTATGAGATGCAAAAGATAAAAGTAATCTAATAGCTTCTAATCTAGCTACGGGGGCAAAGGATTCTTCGAAATCGATACCTTCCTCTTGCCGGTAGCCTTGAGCTACTAACCTTGCTTTGTTCCTTGTGATGACCTCGTTCTCATCGGTCTTGTTCAAGAAGATCCATTTGGTCCAAATAACTTGATGACCACTTGGAAGGGAAACGAGCTCCCAAACTTCATTTCTCTCAAATTTCATGAGTTCCTCTTCCATTGCCACTATCCACGAGCTATCCTCACAAGCTTCTTGGATGTTCTTTGGCTTAATGGTAGAGACAAATGCGCAATGAGAGAATTCTTCAATTCTTGACCTCGTTCGAACACCCACACCAATATCTCGAATAATTTGGTCATGTGGATGGTTACGAACGGTTGGATAAGCTTTGGGTATTCCTCCATCACTTGGAACATCTTCAACAATCTCATTAGTAGTGTTAGTCTCAATAAACGAATCATTAATCTTTACATTACTAAGAGAATCACATATAGCATCTACACTATCATCTACAACATGAGGAAAATCAAAATCTTCATAAAATGATACGTGTAGTGATTCCTCGATCGTTGAAGAAGTTTTGTTGTATATCCGGTAGGCCTTGCTACGTATGAAATATCCAACAAAGATTCCTTCATCGGATCTTGGCTCAAATTTATCTAAATTACCAAAGATGTTCTTGATAAAACATTTTGAACCAAAAACTCGAAAATATTTAACTTGAGGATTTTTGTCATAAAATAATTCAAAACAAGTTTTGTTCGTTCAGGGTCTCACTAGGATCCTATTGAGCACATAACATGCCGTGTGCACTGCCTCTGACCAAAATTGTAGTCCAAAATGACTCTCATGGAGCAAAGTACGAGCACACTCAATAAGAGTCATATTATTTCTCTCTACAACAATATTTTGTGATGGAGCCCGAGGAAAAGAAAAATTGTGAGTTATCACGGTGTCATCACAAAACTTTGTAAAAGACTCATTCTCAAATTATCC
Source organism: Scilla litardierei (assembly GCA_030789695.1). NCBI lineage: Eukaryota > Viridiplantae > Streptophyta > Magnoliopsida > Asparagales > Asparagaceae > Scilla > Scilla litardierei. Next base: position 448,259,427 of record CM061142.1, read on the forward strand.
TCAATGATCACTACAGATAGTGATAATGGTGGATCCTAAGAGATTCTGAATCTTCGTTGCAAATATGGTAAACTCTTCAAATGCTTCATTCTTATTAGTTAAGAATGAAATCCAAGTAAATCTAGAGAAGTCGTCAACGACAACTAATCCATAATGAGCATTGCCTAAAGAAGCAGTTCTAGTTGGCTCAAACAAATCTAGATGAAGTAGTTCTAGGGGCCTCTTAGAAGTAATGCCTTCTTTAAGCTTAAAAGATGATTTACTAAGTTTACCTCTTTGACATGAATCATAAAAAATTTTCTTACTAAAAGCAATTTTTGGAAAACCTTTGACTAGATCATGCTTAGCTAACTTATATAAGTGCTTGAAATGAACATGACCAAAACGGCGATGCCATAATAGTTGTTCATTTGTGTTAGAAACTAAGCAATGTTCTACGGTTTTAGGTAAACTCAAATACGCCTAATACTGGTAAATAAAACATGCGAATTAGAATCAACAATTTCACACATGCCCTCTACAAAGTTAACCTTGTAACCTTTGTCACAAAGTTGACTTATGGAGATAAGGTTGTGACATAAACCACTAACAAGATATACATTAGTAATTAAAGGTTTGGAGGGGTTTTCGACAACCTACTCCAATGATGGTTCCCTTTTGGTTACCTCCAAAAGTGACCGTTGCACCGTTCTTGATGCTAATCACTTCGGAGAGTAATGAAGGATCTCCCGTCATGTGTTTGGAGCAACCACTGTCAAAAATCCATCCTTTCCTTTTAGAGCTAGTTTGATCTTTCTTGCTCTTTTTCTTTCTCTTGGGTACCTACATAATATACCATAAGCTCATGGTACCCAATTTTTATCGGGTCCAAGGGGATTAGCCCTTTGGAAGCCAAGTCCAAGTGGACTTCCGCTTTCCAACATAATTACCATTATTGATAACATCATGAAAATAGGAATCAACATATGCATTCCTATCATTTAAGCTAGTGTTCTTAGGACACCAAATGGTGTATATTTTGGGAGTCCTTTTCGTAGTTGCATGCATAGTTGTTAGATTTCTATGTGGTGCAAGTTTCTTAGGAACATGGTTTCTGGCATAAACATGAGGTGGTGGATATGCATATGACATATGAGGATTATATGTATGCTTGGAAACATGCATGTAATATGAAACATACGGGTTATGCATGACATGTGGAGGATGTGCATACATGTAAGGATGATGTGTATGATCATGTGGGTGTATAGGAGCACGTACATGGGTATTTCTCATGTGTGGATTTGTACGTGTCCGTGGGTGTGGAGCATAGAAAGTGTCATGAGTATCCACTTGTGAAGTAGGAGATTTCCTACGTGGATGAAAGTTGGTGTACATGTAAGCATGGCTTCTCTTTTGGTTTCCACCCTTAGTGGGTTTCTTGTCAAAAAGAGGAGACGGTGAAGTGGTGACTTTCTTGGTAGGTTTGCTACCTATAGTGTCTTTAACACCACTTGTGGATGCACCGGAGGAAGGCCTCACGAAGTCTATAGTGACACCACTATAGGAGATGCGAGCATTAGATGCATTTGCATTCTCAAAAACCAAGACCAACACGATGTGGGGCCGGAAATTGGTTTGCAAGCAAATCGTCCAATTGTCCTTTTTTCTTATTGAATCTCACAATACGGAAGGACATGAGCGCATATTTCTCCTTAAGAGAAGAAATGTTGGTATCCAACATGGATACCCGTGCTTTGAGCTCATGCACTTGGGTTTTAAGAGAATCATTCTCTAAACCCAATTGTGTGTGTCGTGAAACTAGATCACTATTATCCTTAGGATGTGTTTGATCTAGTTGAGATTTGAGGGTATTTACCTCATTTCTCAAAATGACATTTTGAGAATCTAACTTCGCTTTCTCAAGGGTTAAAGTATCAACAATGGTATCATTATTGATAATGCATGGAATGGATGGATTGCTAACATTCAATTTCTTTAAGCTAGTATATCTAAGCATTAAAAATTGATACCTAGCAAATAATTCTTCATTAGCAATACGTAATTCATCCATAGTTACCTCGATTTCATCCATGTCGAAATCACTCTCATCGGAGAGTGAATCTTCTCGTGCCATGAAACACATGTGTGCACTCTCACCCTTCTCATCATCGGAATCGCTTGATGAGTATCCACTTGAGTCATAAAATGTACCGACGAGTCCTTTCTTCTTATCTCTCTTATTCTTGTCGGACTTGTGGTACTTCGGAGCCTTCCACTTCTCTTTATTTCTTAGCATTGGGCAATCCTTCTTGATGTGCCCTAGCTTGTTACACTTAAAGAAAAGAGAGGAAGTATTATTAGTAGACTCAAATCTTTTGTTAGAGGGAAATTTACCTTTGTGAAAGAAGCGTTTAAACTTCTTCGCCGTTTTGGGCCATTAAACTCAAGTCCATCTCATTCTCTGATTCTTCACTATCGGAGGATGAGGAATTGGCGTTGAATGCCAAAGCTTTCTTTTTGGCCTCCGAAGGAATCATCATAGCTCGAATCTTTAATCGGTTCTCTCATCTTACTTCATAAGACATGAGAGTCCCGATAAGATTCACAAATGTGTAAGTCTTCAAGTCATTAACCTCCTTGATGGCAATAGCCCTTTTTGCCATTTGGATGTCATTCCCATGATGATCTTTCTTACCTTTTCTGGTTCGGTGTATGTTTGACCAAGAGCTTCCAGTTCATTTGTGATGTCGGTAAAACGTCTGTACATCAATGCTATGCTTTCATTTTCCTGCATATGAAACATGTCAAAGTTTTGCACGGCAATATAAAGTTTAGAAAGTTTCACCTTGTTCGTTCCTTCATGGGTAACGACGAGATGGTTCCAAATTAGATATGCCCTCTTACATGTGCATATCTTGTTGAACTCATTCGGGTCCAACGCACAATGAAGAGCGTTCATTGCTTTTGCGTTGTTGACTTCGGCGGATTTCTCGGAAGTCGTCCATTTTTCGAAATCCTCTTCTGTGGGCTCGACGTATTCCTTGTGAGGGTTCTCCAAAATGAGGCACTCCTTAGGAACGTCTCCATCCGGCATTTCCAATAGCCAAAATTCGTGCCATTGAAACGCGGAGGACGCACCGTTGATTGACCTTCGAAAAGAGTGGACGCTCTATCACGATCGTGGTTGTTGTACGAAGTCGGTGGAGAAACGTTGTTGTTGTTGGATGCCATAGCTATAACCTTGCACTTTGATACCAATTGTAAGGACACTGGCTATGGAGAAAACACTAGAAGGGATGGTTGAATAGTGTTTAAGCAATTTAAAAAGATAGTTACACCAATTTAAATTCCTAACCAACAAAATAGTGCGGAATAGAAATAAACCCAAACTGAAACAAAAGCAAACGCAAGGATGTTTCAAGGGTTCGGATTACCCAAGTCACTTCTTCACCTGTTCTCGGTAATCCTGCGTCCCTTCCACCCGGTTAACAACCGGATACTCAGTTAGAACCCTAACTTGAGGTTTCCTTAAAACCCACTTGTAGCAACCCTACAAGTGAAATCAAAATACAATCGATTGACTTTGACTCCCACAACTTGGGAGCAAGCAAACCACTCTCACAAACCGAGAGTAAATTCAAATAACGAAAGTTATGAAATATGAAAGCAACACTTACAATCACCTATGCTTTGAAGTAGAACTTGAAGGAGAAGTGTGTTGTGTGTTGAAAGACTCTCTTAGAAGGGAGGAAATCCCTTTCTCTTGCCTGCACCAAATGCCTAGAAGATATCTCTTTGGTTCTAGGCTGGAGAGCAAGAGATTGAAGATTGGAATTTGTAACGACCCGCTCTCAGGGGGGCCCGTTACTTTTTTTGATATTGCGCAGGTCCTGCAGGTTACCAGTGAAAACAAAATAGTCACGATGCAGAGATGTAAAAAAATACTCAAATAGTGTCCAATTATTACAATCCATACTGTACAAGATGTCCCAACAAATATACATGAAAGAAGAAAAGTACATAAGTGAAAATAACTCTGGAAGCTGCGGTCTCATTGTCGAACTCTGGCGCTATTAGCTCAAGAGCATCTACCTCCATATGTACATCGTCTGCGGTGCCACAGAGATGAAACCGTAGGTAAGTGATCACTCCGTTTTTTCACCTTTTTTCCGCATGTTTGCATGCCATTTAGATCGCTCAAATCACGTTTTTCACGATTTATCGACAATATTGCGATACTTTTCACGATTTGTTGTTTTTGTCGTATTTCAGGAGATTTGGAGCGATTTGGAGTGATCCTGAGATACACCTACTCCGGAGTGTCACCGAAGACTTCCCTGAGGGGTATTTTCAGATTGGAGAGGAGCAGAAGAAGAAAGAACGTCGTAGGAGCGACGAGGAGGCAAAAACACTCAGAATGGGCATTTTTAGTGTCTCACTCGGCCGAGTGAAGGAGTCACTCGGCCGACCAGCGAGACCCCGCTCGGCCGGCCAGATCGGACACACTCCAAATGTGCACTCGACCGAGCATCGGAAGCCGCATCGGCCGAGTGACGAAACTCCGTCCGCCCGAGTGGCACTCAGACGACACCCATCAAAAACTCCCAACTTACTGTTTTTCGTCAGTCTGAACATCAGAAGACCCACTCGGCCGAGTGGCAATTGCCGACCGCCCGAGTGAAGAGAAGCCCATCGGCCGAGTGACGACAACTCATTCGGCCGAGTGACCCCTGAGTGAAGACCCCCAAGACCCCAGACTTACTGGAAATTCTCAGGGTCTCTCACTCGGCCGATCGACTTTTGTCACTTGGCCGAGTAACCAGGCGATTGAACGATGACGTTGATCCTAATGCTAGCTTGCTTAGGCTAGGGTTTGCAAGAGATTGGACCCGAGCCTAGGTTAGCTATAGACCGGCAACAGCGCGAGAGCGTGAGCTAGGTTTTACATTCAGTTGCAACTAGTTCATCCGAAATTCTATCCTAGCAATTGTGATACCAATGAATCACATTGACGAGATACGGTGAGTAGCGGGGGTTCCCTATTCCCTAGGCGTCTTTATTTGATTTTATATCTCTATACTTTATTTGACGATTGTGACAACATCGCCGAAAGGCAAATTCCCTCTCTTCTGTCCTTATAGCCAGGTTGTTTGGAGAAGGCACTGTCATACGTCCTCCCTGTGTTCGATACTCGCTCGCCACTACACTGTGCGCTTGTGGTAAAACTACACGGTCGCTCTTTTGGGTGTACGCCCGGAAGCGATCAAGTTTTTGGCGCCGTTGCCGGGGAGGCGATTGTGTTTGATCCTACCACCCTAGCTATTTCTTTCTTTTTGTTTTATTTCTTTATTTTTATCTAACCATTCCATTGTGCTAATCACTTCTTTGAAACTTTGTTCTCCCGTGCATGTACACGAGATCCACAGCGGACCCCATCGATATATTGTTTGATCCTGAGATCGAGCGTACATTGCGGAGGATCAGAGCGGAGAGGAGACCCGATACGGAAGGGAGGTTATGAACGTCCGGGAGACGCCTGAAGAGTTAGCGACAAGAATGACGAGGAGTATTTCCATTCGAGATAGGCTCCGGCCTAAGACTTCCTCCACGACCTCGTCCATAGCCATGCCAGAGTTGGCGGCCGACAAGAATTTTGAGTTGAAGACCGGGCTTGTGGTTCTGATGCAGCAGGATCCATTTCATGGGAACGCCCATGAAAATCCCCACTACCACATCCATCTCTTCCTATCAAAGTGCGCCACCTTCCAGATGCAGGGCGTTACCCTAGATGCCATCAGACTGCGCCTCTTCCCCTTCACATTAAAGGATACAGGTCTTTATTGGTTGAGGATGCAAGCTGAGGGAGTCTTTACCACATGGGATGAGTTGGCAAGCGCGTTCATCGACAAGTTCTATCCGCCTTCCAAGACGGTAAAGATTAGGAGTGCCCTCATGTCCTTCAAGCAAGGACCTCAAGAGACACTCTACGAGGCTTGGGAGCGCTTCAAAGACCTGCAGCATCAGTGCCCCCACCATAGCATTGAAGATTGGGAGCTAGTCCATAGCTTCTACAATGGTCTCCAACCGGGGACCAAGCAGATTATTGATGCCGCGGCAAATGGGGCCATCCTATCGAAGACTCCCGACGAAGCTACGGCCTTAATTGAGGAGATGGCCTCGAACAATCAACAATGGGGCGACGAGCGAGGACACTCTTCGTCCTCCTTGAAGCCATCTAGCATCTATGAGGCAAAGGCCGTAGCGGAGTTGACCAACAAGTTCGATTCTCTCCACAAGGTAGTGGAGAGACTGGAGAAGTATATTACGGAGCCCCAAGGAACCCCTTCCACATCCACACCAACAAATCAAATGTGTGATTGGCAAGACCAATCTCAAGCTATATATTTGGGAGGAGAACAAGGAGAGGGATCTTTGGAGCAAGTTCAATACGTCGCGGGGAACCAAGGATATTGGGCCAATCCGGCCACTAGAAACCATCCCGGTTTCTCCTATGCAAACAATGATGGAGCTTTGAACCCGCCGCAACAACTACCTCAACAAGCTCGACCACCACCACAACAACAACAACATTATCCACCGAGGGGGCCTCCGCAACAAAATTTCCCACCAAAGCAACAAGTTGGACCCTATAGGCCGCCCGGATACAACCAAGGGTGGAGAAATCTAAACCCTCCACAAGCTCAACAACGATCTGAATTTGAAGCTAAGGTGGAGGAGTTTATGGTCGAGCAGAAGAAGATCAATGCTTCCTTGAAAGCGGACCAAGACTCTCTTACAACTGTCGTTGGACAAATTGCGGAGCAACTTGCGTTGCTCAATAGAAACAGTCAACAGTTGCCGGCTCAACCCGAGCAAAATCCACGGGGCAACACCGGCCATATCAACGCCGTGGTTGCAGTTACTACGAGAGGCGGGAAGGATACCACTCCCGTCATGATTCCTACCGAGGAGCCCGTGGTGGAGATTGTAGAGCCAAGCGAGCCGGTCATTGAAGTTGAGAGAGAGAAAGAGCCGCAAAGGGAAGAAAAGTCCAGAGCGGAGCAATTGATTGAAGAGAGGCGTTTTATGCCACCGATCCCATTCCCTCAGAGGCTTGCTAGAGCAAAGATGGAGAAGCGACTAGCCAAGTTTCTCGAGTATTTGAGAGGGGTAAGCCTCAATATCCCCTTCCTCGACGCTATCGTGGAAATCCCGACATACGCCAAGTTCCTAAAAGATTTGATTATGGGAAGAAAGAGGAAGGAGAAAATCATGCTCGCTGAGGAGGGGACTTGGTTCACCAAGAGAGAGAAGGAGCCCGCCAAATTCAAAGACCCGGGGAGTTTCCGAATTCCTTGCACCTTAAGCGACGTCCCTCTACAAAAGGCGTTAGTGGACTTAGGGGCTAGTGTTAGCCTCATGCCTCTCTCTATGTTTCGAAGACTAAACACCGGCACAAAATTGAAACCTACCGACATACGGATACAATTAGCAGATGGTCGGATCACAAGGCCGGTAGGGATTGCAGAGGATATCCTGTTACAAGTCCCGGGGGGCATATGTTTGCCATGTGACTTCGTGATCATGGATGTCAAGGAGGAGGGAGATACGTCGCTAATACTTGGACGCCCGTTCCTCGCCACCGCCGGTGTCATTGTCGACGTACGAGAAGGGACTCTAACATTGAACGTCGGCAACATCGAGGTGGAGCTTCATATACCCAAGGCAATGAAACACATGCCTTATCATGAGGAGCTGGACTATATGGACCTCCTTGACGAGGTTATTGAGGAGGCGATCCCCCATTCCATCGGCGCTCTATTCAAGGATGATTTTGAGGAAGGGCCGGATTTGGGCCAAGAAGAAAAGGTGGAGTATTCCCCCGACCCCTCCATGGAAATTGATGAAGGCGACGCTAATTTCACGAGAATACGAGAGCTCTGCAAGCTCTCAAAGATGAAGACTCCAAAGAAAGCCCCACCGATACGAAAATCGGTGTTACCGGTGAAGCTGAGGCCCAGAGCAAGCACTAGCTTGGGAGAGTCACCCCCCAAAACTACCTGAGGGAAAGGAGCACCGAGGAAGAACACGCCACCACAACATCCAAATTTAAGCGTTCTTCCCAATAAATTCGACGGGTGCATCTCATATGCACCCAATATCCCGCATTAAATTGAAAATCAAAGGGGGTTGAGCTCAAGACCTTAAACGAGCACTTGTCGGGAGGCAACCTGACGGTTATCGCTTTATTTTTACTTTTCCATTTATTTTTGTTTTAGAAATTATTAGTGTTTTGAGTCGTTTGCCTAAAAATTTCGTGATAACGGGTCCTATTTTTCTTTGACAGGAGAGGAGAACGGGGTACCTATCTTTAGGAGGACAAACGAGGCGACGAGGAGCGCTCCAGGAATGCGCTCGATGCTTAGGAGGAAGATTAAATCGACTGGAGGAAGAAAAACAGAGTTTAGAGCCCAAACGAAGCCAAACAGCAGAAAACAGGACTCACTCGGCCGAGTATACTAGTCACTCGGCCGAGCACATAAGTTCGTCCGCCCGAGCGGCTCACGAACGAGGGAAGTCTGATGTACCCAACTCTCTGTTTATTTTCTTGATTTCAACATAATTGCCACTCGGCCGAGTATATAACTTCACTCGGCCGAGTGAAACTGATACACTCCTAGGGCGAATATTGCCGAGTAGCTTGAGCCACTCGGCAGAATGGACTTTTTCCACTCGGCCGAGGGTGACAAGGCCACTCGGCCGAGTCGTAAGCAGGGAGGAATTTCCAAAATATTTTCCGTTGCGTTCACTCGGCCGAGCGACTTAGTCACTCGGTCGAGTCGTAACTTTTTCTATAAAAAGGGGAGCGGGTCGGCGCGTTTTTCGAAACGAGCAAAACCCCAAAACACCCGACTTTTCGTTTCCCTCGACCCCGATCCTCTCCCACTCGCCCGACCACCGCCCCGCCGCCGCGCTCGGCCACCCACCTCCGGCCGACGCCGTCGCACCCTCGCCCGAGCCGCCGCCGGTGATCCCACTGCCGGCCGAGCTCCGGTAATGCTATTTCGCCCTATATTCCCCTGTTTTGCATATTTTTCGATGATCCGTGTGTTTAACGAGCCCCTAAACCAAATTAAATTCGATTTCTATCTATTATACCCCTAACCCCTATACGTTTTGAATATTACTCGCTGATATCTTCTTTTGATGCGTAGGGTATATTGGGGAGCTTAGGGGAGCCTAGGGGAGCTTCCGGGGAGCGTTTTCGGCTTCGTGAAGGCGGCGTCTTCGCACGCATCCACTTCTTTGCTCTCGCGGCGTGTCACGGTATATTCGTTCCACTCATTTGCGCACGCCGCATTTATTACGTATTTGGTGAGCACCCGGGGCCCACATGCCGCCCCGGACACGGCCACGGTCGAGGAGAGCTTCTGCCAAGCAGAAGCTGCCGGATGAGCCCGGCCCCTCCCACAAGGTGAAGGACTCTCCTCCGCCTACACCACCACACCCCGTTCACCCCGCACAGCCTACAGACCACGCACACCCCGCACAGCCTGCAGAGCCCGTTCACCCAGCACATCCACTCCCTGCCGACCCACCACCGCCACCGGCTCCACTTGTCGGGCCGCTAGGGATTACGTTCCGAGACGACGCACACCGCGTCGTTTTTGAACGCATTTCCCAGCACTCGATTGTACCCTCCAGGTTTTCACACCTTGCAGACCTAGGACGCCTGGGGGTACTTGAGGGGATGCTCACGTTGTATGACAACGTGGGTTGGCGAGATTTTTTCCAAGTGTCGGCGGACACCTTTGTCCGCCCGACACTTGAGGTGCTTAGTTCTATTGCCTGGACCGACGAGGGATGCTCGTTTAGGTTTATGGACCGAGAGTGCCAGGTCACTCTCGGTATGATGAGAGCATTCTTTTCGTGGCCCGATGTCCCCGGGGCCGACCGTGGTTACGCCCTCACTCACATCCCCCCACCTTCCTTCGATTCCCACGCTTTCTGGGCCCAGATCACGGCTTTACCAGCTGCCTTCGACCCTAGTAGGGCCAAGGCCTCGGCCACCGTTCACCCCGGCCTCCTCATAGCTCAGCGCCTTATGGCGACTACCTTTTTGGCAAGGCATGAGCCTGGGACGATGTCCACGCCGGAGCTTTATATGCTCTATGCGATGACGCGCCCCAGAGCTCTATCTAGGGAGGGTGACGAGTTGGTCCCCGCCATCGTGATTGATATCGCGAGCTGGTTTTTGGACCGCATCATCGTATCAGTGGGCACTCACTCACCGATATGTTGCGGCGGTCTGATCACCCTGCTCGCCCTGATGACCGGCGAGGACCTTTTGGCTGACCTGCGACGAGCCCCGGGCCCCACTTCACTGTCCATAGACGTCATGGCCCGGATGAAGATGCTACGTCCGCACAGTCAGCGGCACTGGGTTTGGTTGCACGGCCCCTACGGTGCTGATTACATGATCCTTCCGAGCCCAGCTCGGACACAGATAGCACCAGCACAGTTGGACTGGCTTCCGGCGATGGATCTCCTGATCCCAGCCGCCTACGTGCTTGAGGCCAAGGAGGCCGAGCAGGTTGAGCAGGCCCACGCTGCATACGCTGCACCCGCTGACCCCATGGCCCCTCAGCAGCCTGATATTTCGGCTGCTCTCGACACCTCTGTCCACACTTCTGCCGGTGTCGGGAGTACACTCGCTGAGACCACCTCCACTACCTCCACGCCCGCCACCACTCCCACCACAGCTGGCCCTCTGTCCGTTGAGCCCATTTGCTCCGCCCTACCCGAGCGCCCACCGACTATTGTTGAGAGCGGAGGGCCCTCTTTCGCTGCTGTCGTGGAGACCGTGGTTGTCACCTCTGTCTCCACCGCAGCCGTACTTTCTGAGAGTGTCGTGACGTCTGTTCCCACGTCTGTGTCACCGACCTCTCTGGCCGCCTCGTCGCCACTTTTATACTCCACTTCCGCTGCTGCTGCTTCCACCTCATACCAGCCTGCGCCCCAGCCTCGCACTGAGGCTAGGCCCACACTTGTGAGCACAGCACCTTTCCTCCACATGCCTGCTGAGCCCATCCACTACACCACCCGAGTTCGCCAGCCCCGTCCTGCACAGCACAGACAGGTGCGTCCCTCTGCACCACCTCCCCCTGACACTATACTTCAGAGCATTCGTGCTCTCGAGGGGTGATCACTCCTCATTTTACACCTTTTTTCCGCATGTTTGCATGCCATTTAGATCGCCCCAAATCATGTTTTCCACGATATATCGACGATATTGTGATGCTTTTCACGATTTGTTGTTTTTGTCGCATTTCAGGTGATTTGGCGCGATTTGGAGTGATCTTGAGATGCGCTCACTTTAGACGGTCACCAACGACCTCCCCGAGGGGTATTTTGCTGTTGGAGAGGAGCGGAAGAAGAATGGACGTCACAGGAGCGACGAGGAGGCCAAAACAATCAGATTGGGCATTTTTCGTGTCCCACTCGGCCGAGTGGAGGAGCCACTCGGCCGACCAGCGAGACACTGCTCGGCCGACCTGAACAGATACGATTTCTATGTGCACTCGGCCGAGCACCAAAGACCACATCGGCCGAGTGACGATATCGCGTCCGCCCGAGTGGCGCCCAGACGAGGCCCTTCCAAAACATCGAAGTTACTGTTTTTTGGCCGCCTGAACTTCAGAAGACCCACTCGGCCGAGTGGATTATTACGTCCGCCCGAGTGCCTTGAAGCCATCGGCCGAGTGACGACAACTCACTCGCCCGAGCCGCCCCCGAACTGAAGACCCCTGAAGCCCCCGACTTACTGGAAAATGACAGGGTTTTCACTCGGCCGAGCGACTTTTGTCACTCGGCCGAGTGCGATGCGCTGCCTGTAGCGAAAACTGCGGAAAACAGGCTGTGCAGGGGTATTTTGGTCACGATTTTTGGACGATTTTTGGGGCTATTTAAGCCCTGTTTTTACCCTAGTTTAGAGAGCCTCTCTCTTAGATTTTTTGCAGCTTTTTAGATTACTTTTTAGCTTTATTATTGTGATTGGAGAAGAGAGAAAACTTGGGTTTTTGTTGGATTAATTGAAGAATTACATTGGTTTGCATCTCTCTTCCCTAAAAATTCTATTTTTATTGTTTATATCATTGTTGTGATGAATTCTACTGCTTATTTCATTGATTATTTTTGTGCTATTGCTATGATTTGTGAGTAGTCTCCACGTCTTGGGGCGTGGGGATGAACCCTACAAGCCCTATTTCCTATTTGTGATGAATTGGTAGAAATTGAGCTAGAATTGCTATTAGGGATTAGATTGGGATCGATTTACTACGGATAGCTAGGAATTCATATCAATTGGGATTTGCAAGAGATTGGATCCCAAATTGATCGGAAGCCCTAGAAATCCGAATTGGGTTGGAGTCGGATTTTCGAAGTATCGGTTTGCAAGAGATTGGACCGATACTAGGATTTCCGATTGCAATTCCGTGCCAATACCCGTTTGCAAGAGATTGGACGGGTAGGAACTATCCTAATTTAGATTGTGGACCGAGTTTGCAAGAGATTGGGCTCGGTGCGCAATTGGACGATGATGTTGATCCTAATGCTAGCTTCCCTAGGCTAGGGTTTGCAAGAGATTGGACCCAAACCTAGGATAGCTATAGACCGGCAACAGCGCGAGAGCGTGAGCTTGGTTCTACATTCAGTTGCAACTAGTTCATCCGAATTCTCACTCTAGCAATTTTGATACCGACGAACCACATTTATGAAGTACGGTGAGTAGCGGGAATTCCCCATTCCCTAGACGTTCTTTATTTGATTTGATATTTCGCACATTTGTCTGACGATTGTGACAGGATCGCCCAAGGCAATTTTCTCTATTCTTAAATAGCCAGGTTGATAGGGAACAAGCACGGTCATTCGTCCTCCCTGTGTTCGATATCCCGCTCGCCGCTACACCGTGTGCTTGCGGTAAAACTACAACCGTTCTTTGGGTGTATATCCGGAGCGACCAAGTTTTTGGCGCCGTTGCCGGGGAGGCGATTGCGTTTGATTCTTTCTCACCCTAGCTATTTCTTTTTGTTTTATTATTCTCATTATTCTTATTTTTTTTATTTCTTACCTAACCCTTCCACGGTTCTAATCATTTCTTTGAAACTCTGTTTTCTCTGTGCATGAACACGAGATCTACGGCGGACCCTGAAGCTATACTATTTGATCCCGAGATCGAACGTACCGCGCGGAGACTTAGAGCGGAAAGGAGACAAGGTCCGGAAGGGCGGTTCATGACCAACCCGGAAACTCCTGAAGAATTGGCGGCGAGGATGGCGAGAATAATTTCTATTCGCGATAGGCTTAGGCCTAAGACTTCTTCTACTACCTCGTCCATTGCCGTGCCGCAGTTGGCGGCTGACAAGAACTTCGAGCTGAAGACTGGATTGGTGGTTTTGATGCAACAAGACCCATTTCATGGGAACGCACATGAGAACCCCCACTACCACATCCAACTATTCTTGTCAAAGTGCGCCACATTCCAGATGCCGGGGGTCTCCATCGATGCTATCAGACTGCGTCTCTTCCCCTTCACGCTTAAGGACAAGGCACTCTATTGGTTGAGGACGCAGGCGGACGGAGTCTTCACCACTTGGGACGAGTTAGCGGGTGCATTTATTGACAAATTCTATCCGCCATCCAAGACGGTGAAGATCCAGAGCGCTCTCATGTCCTTCAAGCAAGGACCACAGGAGACGCTCTATGAAGCATGGGAGCGTTTTAAGGATTTGCAGCATCAATGCCCGCACCACAGTATAGAGGATTGGGAGCTAGTTCATAGCTTCTACAACGGTCTCCAACCGGGGACCAAACAAATTATTGATGCCGCGGCAAATGGTACAATCTTGTCAAAGACTCCCGAAGAAGCTACGGCCCTAATTGAGGAGATGGCCTCAAATAATCAATAATGGGGCGATGAGCGAGGACACTCCACGTCCTCCTTAAAGCCAACTATCATCTACGAGGCGAAGGCCATAGCGGAGCTCATGAGCAAATTCGATTCTCTCCACAAGGTGGTGGAGAGATTGGAGAAGTTTATCACGGAGCCCCAAGGAAGCCCATCCACCTCCGCACCGACCAACCAAATGTGTGATTGGCAAGACCAATCTCAAGTCATGTACTCGGGAGGAGAGCAAGGAGAAGGATCCTTGGAGCAAGTACAATATGTTGCGGGGAACCAAGGGTATTGGTCCAATCCGGCCGCAAGAAATCATCCGGGATTCTCCTACGCCAACAATGAAGGAGCCTTGAACCCGCCACAACCACCGCCTCAACAAGCTCGACCACCACCACCCCAACAACAAAACTATCCACCGAGGGGGCCTACTCAACAAAACTTTCAACCGAAGCAACAAGTTCCACCATATAGGCCGCCCGGTTACAACCAAGGGTGGAGGAATCAAAATCAAAACCCTCCGCAAGCTCCACAACGATCCGACTTCGAAGCTAGAGTGGAGGCGTTCATGGTCGAGCAAAATAAGGTGAATGCTACTTTGAAGGCGGGGCAAGACTCTCTTAACACCGTAGTGGCTCAAATATCGGAGCAATTAGCGTTGCTCAATCGGAACACTCAACGATTGCCGGCGCAACCGGAGCAAAACCCACGGGGCAACACCGGCCACATCAACGTCGTAGTTGCCGTTACTACTAGAGGCGGGAAGGACACCACCCCCGCTATGATTCCTACCGAGGAGGCCGTGGAGGAAAGCTTGGAGCCGATTGAGCCGATAGTTGAAGTTGAAAAGGAGAAGGAGCCACAAGACAAGGAGAAATCTAGGGCGGAGCAATTAATTGAGGAAAGGCGCTTCATGCCACCGGTCCCATTCCCCCAAAGGCTCGCTAGAGCGAAAATGGAGAAAAGGCTGGCGAAATTTCTCGAGTACCTAAGAGGAGTTAGCCTTAACATCCCCTTCCTTGACGCCATCGTCGAGATCCCCACGTATGCTAAATTTTTGAAGGACTTGATTTCGGGGAGGAAAAGGAAGGAGAAGATCATGCTAGCCGAGGAGGGCTCTTGGTTCACCAAGAGAGAGAAGGAGCCGGCAAAATTCAAAGATCCGGGGAGTTTTCGGATTCCTTGCACCTTGGGCGGAGTTCCCCTTCAAAAGGCGTTGGTTGATCTTGGGGCTAGTGTGAGCCTCATGCCCCTCTCCATGTTCTTAAAGCTAAACACCGGGACAAAGTTGAAACCCACCGACATGCGCATTCAATTAGCCGATGGACGGATAACAAGGCCGGTGGGGATCGCCGAAGACATACCGCTACAAGTCCCGGGTGGAATATGCTTGCCATGTGACTTCGTGATCATGGACGTCAAGGAGGAGGGAGACACTTCATTGATACTTGGACGCCCGTTCCTCGCCACCGCCGGAGTCATCGTCGACGTGCGCGAAGGTACCTTAACCTTAAACGTCGGAAACATCGAGGTGGAGCTCCACATTCCTAAGGCTATGAAGCATATGCCTTATCACGAGGAACTTGACTACATGGACCTCCTTGATGAGGTGATAGAGGAGGCGATTCCTCACTCAATTGGCACTCTCTTTGATGAAGAATTTGAAGAAGGCCCGGATTTAGGCCATGAAGAGAATAAAGATGATTCCCCCGACTTCTCCGCTGAAGAAGATGAAGGTGACGCTGATGTCGCAAGGATTCGAGAGCTCTGCAAGCTCTCGAAACTGAAGTCTCCAAAGAAAGCTACGCCGGCACGGAAATCGGCATCACCGGCAAGGCCGTTGACCGGAGCAAATGCTAGCTTGGGGGAGCCTCCCCCCAACACTATTCGAGATAGGAGACCACCGAGGGAGAACGCGCCGCCGCCACATCCAAATCCAAGCGCGCTCCCCGGAAAGTTTGATGGGTGCATCTCATATGCACCAAACATCCCGCATTGATTGAAAATTATAGGGGGTCGAGCTCACGACCTTAAACGAGCGCTTGTCGGGAGGCAACCCGACGGTTTTTGCTTTATTTTTACTTTTTCTTTATTTTCGTTTTAGAAATTTTTAGTGTTTTGAGTCATTCGACCAAAAATTTTGTGATAACGGGTCCTATTTTTCTTGACAGGAGAGGAGATAGGTAGATCCATCATGAGGAGTAGGAACGAGACGACGAGGAGCGCCCCAAGAAGGCGCTCGACGCTTAGGAGGAAGATGAAATCGATTGGAGGAAGAAAGACAGAGTTTAGAGCCAAAACGAAGACAAACAGCAGAACACAAGGCTCGCTCGGCCGAGTATACTAGTCACTCGGCCGAGTACACAAGTTCGTCCGGCCGAGCCGCTCACGAACGAGGGAAGTCTGCTGTACCCAACTCTCTGTTTATTTTCTTGATTTCGATATAACTGCTACTCGGCCGAGTACATTTGTTCACTCGGCCGAGTGAAACGGATACCCTCCTAGGGCGAGTCATGCCGAGTAGCTTGAGTCACTCGGCCGAATGGACTTACTCCACTCGGCCGAGGCTGGCAAAGCCACTCGGCCGAAGCGATAGCGGGGAGGAAATTTTCATTGGCCTCGCTCGGCCGAGTGACCACGTCACTCGGCCGAGTCGTAACCTTTATTATATAAGGGCGAGGGGGGGGGGGCGCGGATTTCGAAACGCAAAAAACCCCAAATCCCCCGCGCCCCTTCAGCTGCTTCGCCCGAACCCCCTCGCTCTCGCCCTCACTCGCCCGACCAAGCCCGTGCGCGCCGCCGCTCGGCCAGCCACCGCCGGCCGACCATCGCCGCACCCCGCCCGAGTCGCCGCCGGCGGCCTTGTCTCCGGTCACCTCCGGTATAGCTTGTTTTGCCCGTTTTCTCCTCTTTTTGCGTATTTTTCGAGGATCCGTGTATTAATCGAACCCCTAACCCGAATCAATTCCTATATCTATCTGTTATACCCCTAATACTCCATGCATTTTGAATATTACTCGCTGATATCGTCTTTTCTTGCGCAGATTGCTTTTTGGAGCTTAGGGGAGCTCAGGGGAGCTTCTACGGGTTGTTTTGGACTTCGTGGAGGCGCGGACTTCGCACGCTTCCACTGCTTAGCACTCGCGGCGTGTTTGGGTATACTCTTTCCATTCTTTTTGCACACGCCACACTTTTCACGTTTTTCGGCGCGCGCTCGGGGCCGATATGCCGCCCCGGACACGGCCGCGGTCGAAGAGAGCTTCCACCAAGCGGAAGCGGTCGGATGATGCCGGCCCCTCCCACGGGTTGGAGGACTCTCCTCCACCGTCCCCCACACACCCCGCACACCCAGCACAGCCTGCAGGCCCCGCACACCCCGCACAGCCTGCAGTGCACCCACAGCCCGCACAGCCTCTCCCTGCCGACCTTCAGCCACCACCACCGGCTCCACTGGTCGGGCCGCTCGGGATTACGTTCCGAGACGACGCACACCGCGCCGTCTTCGAGCGTATCTCCCAGCGCTCGATCGTACCCTCCAGGTTTGCACACCTCGCTGACCTAGGACGCCTGGGGGTACTTGAGGGGATGCTCACGTTGTACGACAACGTGGGCTGGCGAGATTTTTTCCAGGTGTCGGCGGATACTTTTACCCGCCCGACACTTGAGGTTTTGAGTTCGATCGCCCGGACCGATGAGGGATGCTCATTCAGGTTCATGGATCGAGAGTGCCAGGTCACTCTCGATATGATGAGAGCATTCTTCTCTTGGCCCGCTGTCCCCGGTGCCGATCGCGGTTACGGTCCTACCCATATCCCCCCACCCTCCTTTGACGCCGGTGCCTTCTGGGCCCGGATTACTGGCCACCACGCTGCCTTTGACCCTAGTAGGGCCAAGGCCTCGGCCATTATCCACCCCTGCCTACGCATTGCCCAGCGCCTCATGGCGACCACCTTTTTGGCCAGATATGAGCCGGGCACGATGTCTACGCCAGAGCTCTACATGCTCTATGCGATGACACGTCCCAGAGCTCTATCTAGGGATGGACACGAGCTTGTCCCCGCCGTCGTGATCGACATTGCGGCTTGGTTTTTAGACCACATCATTGTATCGGTGGGCGCTCGCTCACCGATCTGCTGCGGCGGTCTGATCACCCTGCTTACCATGATGACCGGCGAGGACCTACCTGACGACTTGCGACGCGTCCCGGGCCCCACTTCTCTGTCGATAGACGTTATGGCCCGGATGAAGATGCTTCGTCCGCATGGTGAGCGTCACTGGGTCTGGTTGCACGGCCCTTTTGGTGCCGACTACATGATTCTCCCGAGCCCTGCTCGGACCCAGATTGCACCAGCCCACGTCGACTGGCTCCCGGTGATGGATGTTCTCATCCCCGCCGCCTACGTGCTCGAGGCCGAGGAGGCCGAGCAGGCCCACGCTGCCCACGCTGCCCACGCTGCCCCCGCGGACCCTGCTGCACACCCTGCCGAGCCTGTCGCCGACCCTTTTGACCCAGTGGCCCCTCAGCCCGTACCAGATGTTTCCGCTGCTCCTGACACCGCTGTCGGTGTCGAGAGTACTTTTGCTGAGCCCACTCCCACCACTGTCACCACTTCCGAGGCTGTCCCCACCACTCCCGCTGCCACCTCTGGCCCTCTGTCCGTGGAGCCTCTTTGCTCCGCTCTCCCCGAGCGCCCGCCGACCTTTGTTGAGAGTGGAGAGCCCTCGTTTGCCGCGGTCGTGGAGACCATGGCTAGCATGATCTCCGCTGGGGTCGCGCCTTTTGGTCCACACACTTCCGCCCCAGCGATTGTTACCTCTGTCTCCACCCCTGCCGTATTTTCTGAGAGCGTCGTGGCGTCTGTCCACACTTCTGTGCCACTGACCTCTCTAGCCGCCTCGCAGCCACTTTTGTACTCTTCTTTCGCTGCTGCTGCCTCCACTTCTCACCGCCCGCCCCGGCCTCACACTGAGGCCCGGCCCACATTTCCAGGCGCAGCACCTTTTGTTCCCTTCCCTGCTGAGCCCGTTACATACTCCACTCGCGTACGCCAGCCCAGACCTGCCCAGCCTCGCCCGGTGCGTCCCTCTGCACCACCCCCGCCCGACACTGTATTGCAGAGCATACGTGCTCTTGAGTTGGCGGTGAGTGGTCTTAGAGGTGACCTTAGGACCCTGTCCTCCACCGTCTCTGCGATGGCTGGACGCTTCGAGCTGATCCCCCAGATCCACTACTGCCTTACACAGGTCTTGGAGCGTCTCCCACGCGTTCCCCCACCCACCCAGCAGGTTCCCACACACACTTCCACACACACTAGACCTGCTTCCACTTCCACGCCCACCCCCGCTCAGCACCCTACACCACCACCACCACCTCCGCCTCAGGACGGAGACGGCGCAGCACCACCTTCTTAGGCACCCTTGATGCCTTGATCCATTCCTGCCGTTGTGCTGCCCGTTTCTGCTGGGTCCTGATGCACTTTTATCCACCCCCCCCCCCTCCCCTCATTTATTTTGGGATTCTATTTTTGATCATATCTATATATATCCTTTTTGGGAGAGAGGGAGAGTTTTTGGTGCCACTTATATATCTGTATCACTCCTATCCGTGCATGCATCATGTCCGCATCATATTTTCATTTCTTTATTTTTCTTTTTTATTTTTTCACTTGTCCATGCATGCATCCTCACTTGCCCCTCACATCGCTTGTCTCTCGGTGTGCCACACTTAGCACATTGAGGACACTGTGCCATTTAGCTTGGGGGAGTGAGTTCTCACGTTCTTTTTCTTTTTGCCACCTTTATTTTTATTTTTTTTCGCCTTTGCACTTATTTTTCATCATTTTTCTTTTTATTTTTGCCATGCATCACGTTTTTCTTATTTTCCCGTGTGCCGCATTGCATAGTTCTATTTTTCCCGTTATCTTTATTTCTTTTTCATCTCATGCTAGAGATGAATTTTCTGTGATGACGTTGGATTTAGCTTATTCTATATGCATGCTATATTTGTCATGTCTTAGGTTTTATTTCAGATATCAGATGCTATGACTTGCTTTGCATTTAGAATAGTAACCCACACCTTTTTCCGCATGAAAATGGATGAAATTTTATTATTAGCTGAGTCTGAATGTTCATATGTATGCTATCACAGAAAACACACCAAGATTCACGCATTGAATGCCTATGTCTGGAGTACTGATTTCTTTTCCTATATCACTTCTGTATGCATGAATTGTACACTTCACTTCAGGATGATTGAATGATGTTAGCTATGATATATCTGGATTAGTTAGCTTTTTTGTGATCGAAACTGAGTAGATTAGATTACCCTGCTGAAGTTGTCGTGCATGTCTTATAGAGTGAACCGAGAGTTATATTTATTTCTTTCTCCACAAATCTTGAACATCATTTCTCTAATTTTAAAATCATTGGTGAATCTCCCCTTAGTGATTCTATTTTATGGCATTCCCCCGCTATTAATTCCTAGCTCCAAGTTTCTTATTCTAAAAAATATATAATAATAAAAGAGAGAAAAACATTCTTGTATATCATTATCTCTCTTTGAGTTGGGATCATTGTATATATGCTATATCGATTAAAAAAAAAGAGAAAAAAAAAGAAAAAAAAAGGAAAGAGGAAAAATCCTCAACAAAAGATCCCATCTCACTTTCTTCCTTCCTTCTTTCTTTTTATCACTTTTGGAGCTATATGTATATAAAAATGGGGATGTAAATATTTTTTTTATGCCACCACGCTTATAGATAAGCTTGGGGGAGGGGATCCGTTGATGTGTGAGAGAGTGACTACTTGACATTGCACGACAACCTAGGCTAAGTAATATTCTATACTCGGTGAGATTATTTTAGTTTTACGAAGTCCAGAAATCTAAGCCTAGCACTCATTTCATGAAATCCATACTTTTCTATTCTCTCTATTCTATAGTGTGATACTCTTATACTCCAGATAGAAAGCGTTCAATTGAAAAGTGTGTGATCTGTGATATGTATACCGCTTTAAATGATTCAGACGACGTTGATTTTGAAATTATTCCGTTTTTCATGATTATATCGTTGTCCGTGGGTTTTCTATTTCTACTTGCACTATTATACTATGATATCAAAATAAAATCCTTTGACGTGAGTTTTTCATTCGGTGCATGCTATAAGAGTAAGTGAAACCCACGTCCTGAGGAAATGATCTAGCATCCTACCTCTTCGCTTCTTTCTTTCTTACTTTATTCTATTTCGTTTTCATTCTTCTTCGTTTTTCATTTTTCGTTTCTTTTCGCCGTTTTCCGAATCCACCGGTTTCGCCTTTTACTTATCTTCCTCGAGGACGAGTAAGAGGCAAGCTTGGGGATTTTGATCACTCCTCATTTTACACCTTTTTTCCGCATGTTTGCATGCCATTTAGATCGCCCCAAATCATGTTTTCCACGATATATCGACGATATTGCGATGCTTTTCACGATTTGTTGTTTTTGTCGCATTTCAGGTGATTTGGCGCGATTTGGAGTGATCTTGAGATGCGCTCACTTTAGACGGTCACCAACGACCTCCCCGAGGGGTATTTTGCTGTTGGAGAGGAGCGGAAGAAGAATGGACGTCACAGGAGCGACGAGGAGGCCAAAACAATCAGATTGGGCATTTTTCGTGTCCCACTCGGCCGAGTGGAGGAGCCACTCGGCCGACCAGCGAGACACTGCTCGGCCGACCTGAACAGATACGATTTCTATGTGCACTCGGCCGAGCACCAAAGACCACATCGGCCGAGTGACGATATCGCGTCCGCCCGAGTGGCGCCCAGACGAGGCCCTTCCAAAACATCGAAGTTACTGTTTTTTGGCCGCCTGAACTTCAGAAGACCATTCGGCCGAGTGGATTATTACGTCCGCCCGAGTGCCTTGAAGCCATCGGCCGAGTGACGACAACTCACTCGCCCGAGCCGCCCCCGAACTGAAGACCCCTGAAGCCCCCGACTTACTGGAAAATGACAGGGTTTTCACTCGGCCGAGCGACTTTTGTCACTCGGCCGAGTGCGATGCGCTGCCTGTAGCGAAAACTGCGGAAAACAGGCTGTGCAGGGGTATTTTGGTCACGATTTTTGGACGATTTTTGGGGCTATTTAAGCCCTGTTTTTACCCTAGTTTAGAGAGCCTCTCTCTTAGATTTTTTGCAGCTTTTTAGATTACTTTTTAGCTTTATTATTGTGATTGGAGAAGAGAGAAAACTTGGGTTTTTGTTGGATTAATTGAAGAATTACATTGGTTTGCATCTCTCTTCCCTAAAAATTCTATTTTTATTGTTTATATCATTGTTGTGATGAATTCTACTGCTTATTTCATTGATTATTTTTGTGCTATTGCTATGATTTGTGAGTAGTCTCCACGTCTTGGGGCGTGGGGATGAACCCTACAAGCCCTATTTCCTATTTGTGATGAATTGGTAGAAATTGAGCTAGAATTGCTATTAGGGATTAGATTGGGATCGATTTACTACGGATAGCTAGGAATTCATATCAATTGGGATTTGCAAGAGATTGGATCCCAAATTGATCGGAAGCCCTAGAAATCCGAATTGGGTTGGAGTCGGATTTTCGAAGTATCGGTTTGCAAGAGATTGGACCGATACTAGGATTTCCGATTGCAATTCCGTGCCAATACCCGTTTGCAAGAGATTGGACGGGTAGGAACTATCCTAATTTAGATTGTGGACCGAGTTTGCAAGAGATTGGGCTCGGTGCGCAATTGGACGATGATGTTGATCCTAATGCTAGCTTCCCTAGGCTAGGGTTTGCAAGAGATTGGACCCAAACCTAGGATAGCTATAGACCGGCAACAGCGCGAGAGCGTGAGCTTGGTTCTACATTCAGTTGCAACTAGTTCATCCGAATTCTCACTCTAGCAATTTTGATACCGACGAACCACATTTATGAAGTACGGTGAGTAGCGGGAATTCCCCATTCCCTAGACGTTCTTTATTTGATTTGATATTTCGCACATTTGTCTGACGATTGTGACAGGATCGCCCAAGGCAATTTTCTCTATTCTTAAATAGCCAGGTTGATAGGGAACAAGCACGGTCATTCGTCCTCCCTGTGTTCGATATCCCGCTCGCCGCTACACCGTGCGCTTGCGGTAAAACTACAACCGTTCTTTGGGTGTATATCCGGAGCGACCAAGGGGGCGGTGAGTGCCCTAAGAGGTGACCTCAGGACCATGTCTGCCACCGTCACCGCTATGGCCAGCCGCTTCGACCTACTTCCGGGCATTCACTATTGCCTCACTCAGATTCTCGAGCGGCTTCCTCGCGTACCCACACCCACCCAGCAGGTACCCACCCCCACTCCTACACACACCCAGCCTGCTTCCACACCCACACCCACCCAGCAGACTGTCCCCCAGCCACCACAACCACCACCTCCGCCTCAGGACAGAGACGGCGCAGCACCACCCTCTTAGGCACCCTTGATGCCATTGATCTTTTTTGCAGTCATGCTGCCCGTCTCTGCTCGGTCCTGATGATTTTTGCCCCCCTCGCTCCCCTCACTGTTTTTGGGTTCACATTTTGTTAATATCTTTTATATCATTTTTGGGAGAGAGGGAGAGATTTTTGGTGTCACACTCTTATATCTGATTCACTCCTATATCTGCATGCATCATGTCTGCATCATATTTTTCATTTCGTTATTTTTATTTTCTTTTTCCTCATGCATGCATCCTCACCTTCCCCTCACATTACACGTCTCTCGGTGTGCCACACTTCGCACATTGAGGACACTGTGCACTTTAGCTTGGGGGAGTGAGTTCTCACGTTCCTTTCGATTTACCACCTTTATTTTTAGTTTTTTCACGCCATTTTCCGCTCTTGCACTCACTTTCATCACCTTTTCTTTTTTTTACCATGCATCACGTTTTTTCTTATTTTCTTTGTGTGCTGCATTGCAATTAGTTTCATTTTCCCTTTTTATCTTTTACTTCTTTCATCTCATGCTAGAGATGATTTTTCTGTGATGAAGATGACGTGGAGTTAGCTTTCTCTATATGCATGCTATATTTGTCATGTCTTAGATTTTATTTCTGATATCATATGCTGCGATTTGCCTTGCATTTAGAGATAGTAACCCACACTTTTTCCGTGTGACAATGGATGAAATTTTATAATTAGCTGAGTCTGAATATTCATATGTATGCTATCGTAGAAAACACACCAAGATTCACGCATTGAATGCTTATATCTGGAATACTGTTTTCTTTTCCTATATCACTTCTATTTGCATGACTTGTACACTTCACTTCAAGATGATTGAATGATGTTAGCTATGATAAATCTGGATTAGTTTTTGCTTTTTTGTGATCGAAACCGAGTAGATTAGATTACCCTGCTGAAGTTGTCGTGCACGTCTTATAGAGTGAACTAAGAGACATATTTATTTCTTTCTCCACATATCTTGAACATCAATTCTCTATTTCAAAATCATTGGTGAATCTCCCCTTAGCGATTCTAATATATGGCATTTCCCCAGTTATTAAATTCCTAGCTCCAAATTTCCCAAAACTGAAAAGAAAAAAAAAGAAAAATTCTTGTATATCCTTATTTCTCTTTGATTTGGGATCATTGTGTATATATGCTATTGAAAAAAAATGGAGACCCCGCCACCCCGCACAGCCTGCAGAGCCCGTTCACCCAGCACATCCACTCCCTGCCGACCCACCACCGCCACCGGCTCCACTTGTCGGGCCGCTGGGGATTACGTTCCGAGACGACGCACACCTCGTCGTTTTTGAACTCATTTCCCAGCGTTTGATTGTTCCCTCCAGGTTCGCACACCTTGCAGACCTAGGACGCCTAGGGGTACTTGAGGGGATGCTCACGTTGTATGACAACGTGGGTTGGAGAGATTTTTTCCAAGTGTCGGCGGACACCTTTGTCCGCCCGACACTTGAGGTGCTTAGTTCTATTGCCCGGACCGACGAGGGATGCTCGTATAGGTTTATGGACCGAGAGTACCAGGTCACTCTCGGTATGATGAGAGCATTCTTTTCGTGGCCCGATGTCCTCGGGGCCGACCATGGTTACGCCCCCACTCACATCCCCCCACCTTCCTTCGATTCCCACGCTTTCTGGGCCCGGATCACGGGTTACCAGCTGCCTTCGACCCTAGTAGGGCCAAGGCCTCGGCCATCGTTCACCCCTGCCTCCGCATAGCTCAGCGCCTTATGGCGACTACCTTTTTGGCGAGGTATGAGCCTGGGACGATGTCCACGCCGGAGCTTTATATGCTCTATGCGATGACGCGCCCCAGAGCTCTATCTAGGGAGGGTGACGAGTTGGTCCCCGCCGTCGTGATTGATATCGCGAGCTGGTTTTTGGACCGCATCATCGTATCAGTGGGCGCTCGCTCACCGATATGTTGCGGCGGTCTGATCACCCTGCTCACCCTGATGACCGGTGAGGACCTTCCGGCTGACCTGCGACGAGCCCCGGGCCCCACTTCAATGTCCATAGACGTCATGGCCCGGATGAAGATGCTACGTCCGCACGGTCAGCGGCACTGGGTTTGGTTGCACGGCCCCTACGGTGCTGATTACATGATCCTTCCGAGCCCAGCTCGGACACAGATAGCACCAGCACAGTTGGACTGGCTTCCGGCGATGGATCTCCTGATCCCCGCCGCCTACGTGCTTGAGGCTGAGGAGGCCGAGCAGGCTGAGCAGGCCCACGCTGCACACGCTGCACCCGCTGACCCCGTGGCCCCTCAGCAGCCTGATATTTCTGCTGCTCCCGACACCTATATCCACACTTCTGCCGGTGTCGGGAGTACACTCGCTGAGACCACCTCCACTACCTCCACGCCCGCCACCACTCCCACCACAGCTGGCCCTCTGTCCGTTGAGCCCCTTTGCTCCGCCCTACTCGAGCGCCCACCGACTATTGTTGAGAGCGGAGGGCCCTCTTTCGCTGCCGTCGTGGAGACCGTGGTTGTCACCTCTGTCTCCACCGCAGCCGTACTTTCTGAGAGTGTCGTGACGTCTGTTCCCACGTCTGTGTCACCGACCTCTCTGGCCGCCTCGTCGCCACTTTTATACTCCACTTCCGCTGCTGCTGCTTCCACCTCATACCAGCATGCGCCCCAGCCTCGCACTGAGGCTAGGCCCACACTTGTGAGCACAGCACCTTTCCTCCACATGCCTGCTGAGCCCATCCACTACACCACCCGAGTTCGCCAGCCTCGTCCTGCACAGCACAGACAGGTGCGTCCCTCTGCACCACCTCCCCCCGACACTTTTTCGTCGTTTTCGTTTTCTGAATCCACCGGGTTCGCCTTTTACTTATCTTCCTCGAGGACGAGTAAGAGGTAAGCTTGGGGGATTTTGATCACTCCGTATTTTACACCTTTTTTCCGCATGTTTGCATGCCATTTAGATCGCTCAAATCACGTTTTTCACGATTTATCGACAATATTGCGATGCTTTTCACGATTTGTTGTTTTTGTCATATTTCAGGAGATTTGGAGCGATTTGGAGTGATCCCGAGATACACCTACTCCGGAGTGTCACCGAAGACTTCCCTGAGGGGTATTTTCAGATTGGAGAGGAGCGGAAGAAGAAAGAACGTCGTAGGAGCGACGAGGAGGCAAAAACACTCAGAATGGGCATTTTTAGTGTCTCACTCTGCCGAGTGAAGGAGTCACTCGGCCGACCAGCGAGACCCCGCTCGGCCGGCCAGATCGGACACGCTCCAAGTGTGCACTCGGCCGAGCATCGGAAGCCGCATCGGCCGAGTGACGAAACTCTGTCCGCCCGAGTGGCACTCAGACGACGCCCATCAAAAACTCCCAACTTACTGTTTTCGTCAGTCTGAACATCAGAAGACCCACTCGGCCGAGTGGCAATTGCCGACCGCCCGAGTGAAGAGAAGCCCATCGGCCGAGTGACGACAACTCATTCGGCCGAGTGACCCCCGAAGTGAAGACCCCCAAGACCCCAGACTTACTGGAAATTCTCAGGGTCTCTCACTCGGCCGAGCGACTTTTGTCACTCGGCCGAGTAAGCCCCGCGCCTGTAGCGGAAAACGCGATTTTGAAGAGGCGCGGGGGCAGTTTGGTCACGTTTTTTGGGCAGTTTTGGGGGGGTATTTAACCCCTGATTCTAACCTAGGTTAGGGAGCTTTTTCCTTGCTTTTTGGCAGCCTTTTAGATTGGACTTTTTAGCTTTTGATTCTTGTGATTGGAGAGGAGAGAAATAGTTTATTTTGTTGGATTCTTGAAGAACTACGTTGGTTTGTCTCCCTCTTCATTAAAAATCTCATTTTTATTGCTTATTTGAATATTGCTATGAATTCTATTGCTATTTCAATTGATTATTCTTCTATTTGTGAAATGATTTGTGAGTAGTCCTAACGTCTTAGGGCGTGGGGATGAACCCTACGAGCCCAATTTCCGATTTGTGATGATTTGGTAGAACTATCGCTAGAATTGCTATTAGGGTTAGTTTGGGATCGATATATTACGGATAGCTAGGTGTTCATATCGATTGGGATTTGCAAGAGATTGGATCCCAATTCGATAGGAAACCCTAGAAATCCGAATTGGGTTGAAATTGAGTTTCCGTAGTATCGGTTTGTAAGAGATTGGACCGATACTAGGGTTCTCGGTTGCAATTCCATACCGATACCCGTTTGCAAGAGATTGGACGGGTAGGAACTATCCCAACCTAGGTCGTGGCCCGAGTTTGCACGAGAGTGGGCTCGGGACGCGATTGAACGATGACGTTGATCCTAATGCTAGCTTGCTTAGGCTAGGGTTTGCAAGAGATTGGACCCGAGCCTAGGTTAGCTATAGACCGGCAACAGCGCGAGAGCGTGAGCTAGGTTTTACATTCAGTTGCAACTAGTTCATCCGAAATTCTACCCTAGCAATTGTGATACCAATGAATCACATTGACGAGATACGGTGAGTAGCGGGGGTTCCCTATTCCCTAGGCGTCTTTATTTGATTTTATATCTCTATACTTTATTTGACGATTGTGACAACATCGCCGAAAGGCAAATTCCCTCTCTTCTATCCTTATAGCCAGGTTGTTCGGAGAAGGCACTGTCATACGTCCTCCCTGTGTTCGATACCCGCTCGCCACTACACCGTGCGCTTGCGGTAAAACTACACGGTCGCTCTTTTGGGTGTACGCCCGGAAGCGATCAGTAAGTCACAACAATTCTAAATATAGAAAAGAAGCAGTGCACAAGTATCACAAAAAGTAACTATGTACGAGCAAACCAGAGTGAAAAGTAAAGTACTGAGCAACAACTGTACACAACTGAGTAGTAAAAGTAAACTGAACTGGAAAGGAGAACAACTGTACTATGGTAGAACAAGTGTAAAGCAGGCTAAGCAAGAAACATGCTACTGCTGTAGCTAAGTATGACAGGTAAAGTACTGGTGACTGTACAAGTGTAGTAAGTAACGTTCGTGGAACGTGTAAAGTAAAGGTGACTGTAATGTGTAAAGTAAAAGTGACTGTGCAAAAGTAACTACACTACGTGACTCAAGTCGGAGAGTTCAATATGTGACATCGAGTTCATCTCTTGCCTGGGCGCGACCCAGACGAATGCCGAAACACAGGCACTGTACATGTATTTTACCGAAACACAGGCAGCGGGACGGTATGCCGAAACACAGGCAGCGGGACGGGAAGATTGAACTCCAGTCACTCCCGCACTCTCTCAAACTATGAGTTACCCCAAAAACCCCAGTGATGTGTCAAGTGTTCTATGTACATGTTTTATACGGGATATTCCACAAGATGTTCCACCAGATATTCAACAAGATGTTCCACAAGATAATCCATACGATGTATCACACGATGCTAGTCAACCCAAGTCCACTGGTTGACTTTGAAACCAGAAAGTGGGAAATTCTTTTCAAAGCAGACTGTGCCAAAGCGAACTGAGGATAAAGACAAGTCCAACAACTTTAATACTGATTCCATGCTTCAAGTATGTAGTAGTATTGTTTAGCACACAATTTACCCAAGTTGATGATTGTGTGCTTCAACCACCAAAGTTGAAAGTTGGCAAAGTAATCTGTAGTTGATTACTTTCCTATTAGATCAGGTTTCTAGTTCGGTTCAAGTCAAGTAGCCGTTCAGAGGCTATAGTGTTGTCCTAAGTTCATACGAGGGCACTTATCTAATTTTCTAATTTTAGAATTAGTCGTGACTTATTGATTTTGAGATCGACGTAGCAAGCCGGAAGTGGATTTAGGACTTCTACGGGTGTTGATGCACAAGAATTGGTACCTGCAATCACAAGAACACTTGGTTAAAGAACACGACTTTTGTATTTAAAGAATTTTGATCGTTCTGATGAAACAGTGTCGAACAACGTTCTAAATTTTTCTATAAACTCGATATGTTGAAAATAATTTTACTGTAAGAGAAAATATTTTTCTGAGGCTTATAGGTATTTTTCATAATTTTTAAAAGCTCAAAAATAATTTAAAACTATTTTTAATTAAGTAACATATTTATTCAACAATTTATTCCGGATGCAATCTGCATCGGAAAGTTGCGAATGAACTGTCAAAATGGCCGTCTCGAAGAGTAGTATAACATATATTTTTATCGAGTATAAGTTGTACGTGAAAATAATAAGTTACGGATTTTTGAACGAAAATAATATATTTCACTTTTAGGCTTAAAAATTAATTCTGAAAAAACTAAGCATCAGATTGAAGTGAAACTAGCTCCATTGGGTCCAGAATATCATTTCTAATTTACTGGGGCTAGTCTCGTAATTTTCCGGGGCCTATATAATTAATTTTGCATTTAAACCCATTAAACCCCATTCATAATATATTTATACGTATTTTTCGAGTTTATACGTATTCGTATTTAAAATTATACGTTTTTAAACCAACTCACCTGCTCTCTCTCTCTCTCTCTCTCTCTCTCTCTCTCTCTCTCTCTCTCTCTCTCTCTCGTATGCGCATGCAGCGGAGGAGGAAGCGAGCTCGAGCGAGCGGCGGGCGGCGGGCTTCGGGGTACGGCGACTCCGGCGGTCGGCAACGGCGTGGGGCTCTCGGTGAGTTAGAGCTCGATGGTGGTGTTGGGGTGCTTGGAGCGTGGGGCCGCTCGGAGGAGGAGGAGCTTCGGGGCGAAGGCGTTGTCGATCGCTGTAGGCGGAGAATGAAGGCGGGTGGCGGACGTCGGAGCAACGGCAGGTTAGGGCGTGGGTAGCAGCAGCGGAGGACGGTGCTCCGATGACTGGGGGGTCGAGCTGTTGCAGTGAGGCTGAGGGTGTGAAGTGGTGGAGGGGAGCTCGCCGTGGGGCGGTGGTGGCTTCACCGAGGGAGGTGGAAGTGGCGAGTGGCAAGGGCGGACTCCGTAGCTTCGGCGTGGGTTTTCGGGGGTGTGCAGTCGGAGTAGCCAGAGCGAGAGGCTCTGTTGATGCTCGGAGGAGCGGAGGAGGCGGCGAGAGCTTGCTGCTGAGCTTCGTGGGTCTGTCGGCCGACGAAGACGACAGAGCTGGGGGCGTGGGTTGCTGCTGCGAGTGGGGCGACTGCAGCTCCGTCGAGGAGCTTCGTCGAGCTTGATCAGGGCGAAGGCGGTGGTCGACTGCATCGAAGAGGGACGGAGGCAAAGGCTTCGGGGGTTGGCTCCTGTGCGCCATCGAGGAAGAGGATGAGCGTCGAGCGGCGGTGTGGGCAGCTTAGAGACACGACAGACAGCTCCGAGGGGCTTTGACGCATCGGTGGGGGGCCATTGCGAGCTCGGGGCGGAGCTGAAGCGGGGAGATCACCGTTGATGCTCCGGAGGAGGGGCGGAGCAACGCTGAGCGTGGTTGTCGGGGAGCGGGTTTCGAATAGGTATGGGTCTGAGTGAGAGCTAAGGAGAAGAGAGCGAGAGCGCGTGGGCTGCACGGGGGTTTCGCCTGGGAATGGGTTTGGATGGCCAGAAGGATTTGGGGTATTATATAGGATCAGTACGTAATATGTTTATTAATATAATATCAATCAGATATTTTTAAGAGTTAATGAGGGTTGTTGAAGGGTGTTAAAAATGTAGAGGATTAATGATGTTAGGTATTTGTTTCTGACTAAACGTAGAAAAACTTTGAAACGTGTTAATCGTTTTGGGTTAAGGTAATTAGGGGTTAAATGTAATTAGTAAATGGATTAGGTTAAAAGGTAATTAGCGAAGGTAAATAGTAAAATACAAAAATGAAATTACGATTTTTGCCCCTGGGTGTAAACGTGTCCGAAAAATTAGGAAAACATACCCGCGAGATCGTATCATCGCGAGGATTGCGAATACAAAGTCCGTTTCGGGGTTTGAGCTACAGAGATACTAGTTTTAAGCTAAAACGTTTAGAAATTTGTGGGTTCTCTATTGATTTGACTCCAGAAAATTACGAAATTAATGTGGGTAGCCTTAAATCATCATAGAAGGATATTGTAAAAGTTTGAAAATGTTTTGAAGATGTTTGAATAGAAAATAAATTCATTAAGCCAAAACGGTAATAATTGAAAATGAATTTTTATCAGATCATTTAGAGGTATTTGATGAAACCCGAACTTACTAAAATACTTCATAACTAGTCTGATACTTCAAAATACTTTTATAAGAAATTTTTGAAACCGTAAAACTCCTGACAAACCATTATAAAATAGTTTTAAGAAAATTTGAAAATATATGAATAGTTGTATTGAAAAATATGGACCGTTACAGAATTCTTCGGGCTTTAGGGTTTTTGATAGCTTTGATCTTAAGAGATTTAGCAAAATGAAACTTGGAAGAATGAGTAACCTCTCAATGGAACAGTAGATGCTCCTTATATAGGTTTCTCAAAACCCTACAAACGAATTCAGAGCAAAACCACATTGAAATCCATGAGAAAAACCTCAACGGCTAGAATCTGGGCCTGCGACAGTCGACTGTCGAGGAAATCACAGTCGACTGCTGCACAGTCAGATAGGGTAGGTGAGAATTCATAACGGTAACTTACCACGTCGACAATCGATTGATGAGGCATAGACAATCGACTGTTGAACCAATAGGCGACTGTAAATTCTACTACAGGAGACTGACCATAAGTTGGGTAAGTTGATGAATTTTGGAAAACATCTGGGATAACAGGACAGACGATTGATGAAGAGACGACAGTCGACTGTTAATCAGAACAGGTGACTGTAATTCCTTCTACAGATGACTGTCAAAACCCTGAGATTTTTTAGAGAGTTGAGTCAACAAATTGGCTCACAGACAGACGACTGATGCCGCATTGACAGTCGACTGTTCCATTGGACAGTCGACTGTAAATCCAACATAAGTCGACTGGCCAGAGTAATCAGAGAAATAGACTTTGGGCTAAAGATAGACAGGCGACTGATGTACAAAACATAGTCGACTGTCACTTGGACAGGCGCCTGTGAATCGTTCATGAGTCGCCTGTGGGAATTAAAAGCAGAGAAGCCCAAAACTAGATTGTAAAAGTTTGTGCATAACATGCGACTGTAGAACAAAACACAATCGACTGTTTTTGAGACAGGCGACTGTAAAACGTTCACCGATCGACTGTTATAAACAATACATGCACAATCAATATAGAAATGAATTGGAGTCAAATGACGATTGATCTAATGAAGTTTTAAGACTGAAATGAAGATGTGTCTGTGCTCCAATAATGTTCTACTTCTAAGCTACATACTAGAAGAGATATAAGAAAGTTACATTTGAAGAACTCTCTCTTCTATCCAATGCATGAGCTTGAAGTCTTCTAGGAGCTTCAATCATCATCTATGATCATCCAATCCATTTCATTTGCCTTCAACGATCTTTGAGTGTCATCCATTGCAAGTAGATCTTCATAATAAGCTTAAACAATGGATTAACTGCAAAATAGGGGATTAGTTACAAGTATTTATGTTTGCTCATCATTAACACCAAATAGGGAAAGTCCAATAAACAATGCTTATATGTAGGGGGAATTGTTTCGCCTTCCAAATAGGAATTGAATTGTATAACAGCAAGCATACACATGTGCAAAGAAGCTACAATAAGAACATCTAAGAGGTACCCATTCATATCCACTAGCAATTCTATCGGTTCACCACCTTCGATATCTAAGAACACTTTATGAGGCAATGGATGAGCAGCATCGATTTCAACAAAGCATATAGCATAGCTAAGCGTTCAGCCATTGCTGTTGCTCGGTCTATATAAAATGGCTTACTACTTAAGCTTGCTACTTTACTAATGATTCTTTTAGACCAAATATTTAAGTGTAAAGCCAGAAAACATACCCAAACATGGACCGATGAAAGTAGATCACGGTCCAAACCAATATCGGGACTCTATCTTCACAGAATGATAAGACAACCATCAAATAGCGAAGGGCCATCTTGTAGGATTCTAGTACAGTCGTCTGCCATGGAGAACTTAAAGATAAAGAAACCATTTCCATGAGAGAAAACTTCAAAGCTCCCAACCGGCTTCTACAACCGAGAGACACAAGCTTTAAAGTGAGAAAAGAAATGCCTAATCCCCAACACATAGCCAACTAAAGTGTTGTCCCATTGTTGAACATTGGCATTGATTTCTCCTTGGTGACATGGGCATACATGTTGAATATTGGACTCCCCGGATTTGGTTTTGATGATGAGCAAACATAAATAATCCATGAACTAACAATCTGTGAGCGCAGTATTGGAGATCGTCGCCAATTTCACGAGAATATTCAAAGCGACATCTCAACACTTCCAAAAGCTCGTATTCATGCCTAAAGCTTCGTTGAAGCTCTTGCGCCGTTTTGGAAGTTATGAAGATTCAATCGAAGCTCTCGAAGACCGTTTATTAAGGTTTTATTTATAGTCTTTTAGTCTCGATTGATAGAATGTTAAGCCTTGAGTAAATCTTACGTTTCTATCTTCATTACGCTCTTTACGTAGCTCTAGGATCCTTGCACAAGTTCATTCTAACTTCCTCGAAGCGTCGCGCTTCGATTCGGATTTGTTTGTGCATATTAGTTGGTACAAGAACAAGTACTGACCGACTAGATGCTGATCTAGTCGGTCGGCAACTGTTCTTGGACCGACTAGTTTGATTCCTTAATTTCTTGGACTTTACTGTTTACAGTTAGTCGGTCTACGTTGACTCACCGACCGACTAGTTTGTGAACTAGTCGGTCAGTGATGCTTCTTTGACCGACTAGTTGTGACTTACTGTTCACTCTAAATTTCTCCTGAGCTACTGTTTACCGTTAGTCGGTCTAAGAACGTTTGGTGACCGACTAGTTGACAATTTAGTCGATCAACTTTTGTTCTTGGACCGACTAAGTCACTTTGCATTCAGACTAAGTTATTTTGCCTCTTAGTCGGTCTACGTTCACTGACTGACCGACTAGTTGTGAAACTAGTCGGTCAGAAAGTGTTCTTGGACCGACTAGATTTCTAGGTCTGAAATTCTATCTCTTCTCAGATCTACTCTTAGTCGGTCCACGTTGTTTGGCTGACCGACTAGTTGATGAACTAGTCGGTCAGTGATTGATCTTTGACCGACTAATTCTCCCAGATTTCTATCCGTTGGAGAATGACCTAACTTGTGTTTTTGGGTTCCTATAAATACGAACCTAGGTCATTTCTATCTAGGTAAGAGCTTCCATTCAGAGATTCATTAAGATCAAAAGAGATAGCTATTCTCCCTCAAATCTAAAGCTCTCTTCCTCACAAGAAACCCATTCTCTCTCATTTCTAGATCTAGAGAGAAGCTTGTTCTTGGTGAGCTTTTCAAGCTATTGCTTGATCCAAGTCTCCAACTCTTCCCTAGGCACCCATTGCTGCTCATTTCCTTGGTGCTAGGGCTTGGTGACTTCATCTTCCTCAAATCCTTCATTCCACCTATTGGGTAAGAAAAACTCAAGGTATAGGATTTTGTGGTAAGATTATTTATTTCATTTAAACTCTTTTGTTTTGCTTATTGGCTCTCTCGGTTGTGAGAGAAGTTTGTGATCCCGGGTTGTGGGATTCACTTTGCCATTGCATGTATGATTTGATCTTGTGAAGGTTTTTCACAAGATATTCATAGTGGAAATCTTGAGTTAGGGTTTCTAACTCAAGTATCCGGAGGGGATCCGGGTGGTTGGGACGTAGGATCACCGGGAACAAGTCGGGGAGACTTGGGTGGATCCGAACCCATTAACATCGTTTGTTAGCATTGTTAATTTCATTGTTGTCATTCAATTTAAGCTTCCGCAAATTGATTTGGTAGTTGTGTGCAATTTAATTTGGAATTATATGCCTTATTATTTTAAAGTACTATTCACCCCCCTCTAGTACTTGTGCAGTAGCTGGTAGGGCATTACATTTGGTATCAAAGCCAGATACTCAGCTATGTCTGCCAACGACAACAAGACCGTGCGTCTACCTTCCAACTATGACACCTTCAGGAACCGTGAAGGAGCATCTTCGGTGATGGAGGGACATTCCTCTACGAGGCCTCCATTCTTCAACGGTACCAACTACGGGTACTGGAAGTGTCGGATGGAAACCTTCCTCCGAAGTGCATCTTTATGGAGAACTACAATGAAGGAGTATATTGAACCTGAAGAAGAAGATTTTGAGAAATGGACTACCGCGGAGGTCGCCGCGGAGGTAAGCAATGCCAAGGCAATGAACGCCTTGCAATGCGCATTGGAGCCCGAGGATTTCAATAAGATATGCACATGTAAGAGTGCATATCAAATTTGGAACTCCCTCCTCATTCTTCATGAAGGGACGAGTAGGGTAAGAGACTCTAAACTCGTAGTCGTAACCAAAGATTACGAAATGTTTCATATGCAACAGGGCGAGAAGATGAAAGAATATTACGCTCGTTTCGTTGACATAATAAACGAGTTAGAGGCCCTCGGCAAGACCTACACTCAAAAGGAGAAGTGCTTAAAGCTTATTGAAGGACTTCCCTCTTCTTGGGAAAAACGTACCTTCGCCATCGAGGAAGGTAATGACATGAACAAATATACCGTAGTTCAACTAATGGGTACTTTGATGTCATACGAGGTACGCAAAGATAGCAAGGTGAAGCTACAAGAAAAGATGAAGTCATATTTGAACCTAGATGCGCCTAAGAAAAAGGCGATTGCATTCAAGGCGGCTTCATCCACCTCTACCGATGATGAGAACTCGGAAGAAGAAATGGACATGGAATCCATTGCACTCATGGCAAAGAAGTTCAATCGCTTCTTCCGAAAGGGTAACTTCAAACAAAAATCTAAGTTTACTTCTACTAACGCCTCTCCACCTTTGTGCTTTAAATGCAATAAGCCAGGACACATCAAAGCGGATTGTCCTCAAAACAAGCAAAAGGAGAAGTGGAAGGCGCCAAAGTATGACAAGTCCAAGAAGTACACGAAAGGAAACAAGAAGGGACTTGTCGGAGCTACCTTCACCGACTCCGAGGATTCCTCAAGCGGAGAGTCGGATGATGAGCAAGTGGAGCAAGCACACATGTGCTTCATGGCAAGAGAGGAGCACGATCAAGGACCCTCCTCGTCCGATGATAGTGATGAAGAAAGCGATGAGGTAACGATGGATGATCTTAGGAATGCTAACACTCAACTATGGTCAAAATACACTAAGTTAGTAAATAGATATACTAAGGTAAAAGATGACCTAGCTAGCATTCAAACATCGCCTAAGACTATCATCACCAACAACGACACCGTTGTTGAAGAGTTAAGAAATGAGATTGTGAATCTCAAATCTAAACTTGAACATGCTAGCATTGAGGATGCGGAAGAACATGAGATAGCGGATTTAACTTCTCAAAACTCGACTTTGAGTATTGAGAACGAGAATCTTAAATCTCGTGTTTATGTGCTCACATCGCAAATATCCACTTTGGATACTTCTTTGCGTTCTCTCAAAGAGAAATATGAGGACACATTGGGCCGAATCAACAAATTCAACAAGGGTAAGTGCCATTTGGATAATATCCTGAAAGATTTACTTTCGGCCAAACACCACATTGGCTAGGGGTATATGATGGGAAATTCATCCAAGTCGGTCACTACTTTTGTTAGGCCAACTTCCGAAGCCTCAACGAGTGGGAGCAAACACTCTATTGGTAGTTCATCTACCAATGGTGCTTCCACCTCGTCCACACCCTCTTTCGGAAAGAAACCCACTTTGGGTGGACCTCCAAAGAAGGGGCATGCTTACTTGTACACTAATACCATGCCACGTAGGAACACACGTCCTACTCCACCGTCTCACACATATGATGATTTTTATGCAACACATTCTCGGGCACGTGCACACAATGTGAGACACTCTCATGCACGTGTTCCCTCACATGCATATGTACACCCACCTCATCATATGAATAATTCTCATCGTGCACCATTCCATCATGTCCCATATGCCTATCCACAACATGCATCACGTAGAAATCAACGTCGTATGCATGCACCCAATAGGATGATGGCTCCCAAAA
Source organism: Scilla litardierei (assembly GCA_030789695.1). Lineage (NCBI taxonomy): Eukaryota > Viridiplantae > Streptophyta > Magnoliopsida > Asparagales > Asparagaceae > Scilla > Scilla litardierei. Next base: position 448,296,845 of record CM061142.1, read on the forward strand.
TTTTCACTATTTGGAGCCCAAAGGACACAAGCATGGACGAAAAACAAATGTATATGAATGCTTATTTTTTGGATGTTGTGCATAGTAAGAATTATGTGGGGAAGTCTAAGTCCACTTGGACTTGGCTTCCGAAGGTCTAATCCCTTGGACCCAATGACCTTGGGTACCATGATATGAAATTGTCTATCTTTAGGTACTCAAGGAAAAGAAAAAGAAAAGGAGCAACGAATTTAAATTTAGCTCCAAAGGGAATTGGATACTCGATAGCGGGTGCTCCAAACACATGACGGGTGACGCTCGATTGCTCTCCGGAGTGGTTCCCATTGCAAATGGAAACCGCGTAGTATTTGGAGGCAACGAGAGCGGAACCATCATAGGTGTTGGTAAAGTCGGTAACCCTTCTAAACCATTAATTAGTGATGTTTATCTTGTTAGTGGTTTAAATCATAATCTTATTTCAATAAGTCAACTTTGTGACAAAGGTTACAAAGTTAGCTTTGCGAAAGGATTGTGTCATATTTTAAGAAAGGATAATGAAAAATTATTATTTTCCGGAACTCGTCGTAAAGACATTTATATTTTGGATCTTCCTAAGTCATATGAACAATGTCTCGTTGCCAACACAAGTGAACAACACTTATGGCATCGACGCTTTGGACATGTGAACTTTGGAACACTATATAAGCTTTCAAAATTGAATTCTATTAAAGGTTTTCCGAAGCTTGTTTTTGAAAAGAAAAGTTTTGTGATTGTTGTCAACGCGGCAAGCTTCCTAAATCTTCATTTAAACCTAAGAAAAGCATCTCTACTAAACGGCCACTAGAGCTATTACATCTAGATTTATTTGGGCCAACTAGAGTAGCTTCCTTAGGAAATGCAAGGTATGGACTTGTCATCGTAGATGACTATTCAAGATTTACTTGGGTATTTTCATTGTGTAATAAAAATGAAGCTTTTGAAAACTTCACAATTTTTGTTAAGAAAGTACAAAATCTCTTAGGAACCACCATTGTCACTATTCGTAGTGATCATGGAGGTGAATTTGAGAATGAGTCTTTTGAGACATTTTGTGATGAAGTTGGTATTACTCACACCTTCTCTTTCCCTCGTGCACCTCCTCAAAATGGTGTAGTTGAGAGAAAGAATAGGACGCTAGTGGAGTGTGCTCGCACTATGCTTGATGATAGCCAACTTGGCCATCAATTTTGGGCGGAAGCGGTACACACCGCTTGCTATGTGTTTAATAGAATACTTTTGAGGCCCGGCACTAAACAAACTTGTTATGAATTGTTGTTTGGTAGGTTGCCTCAAGTTAAACATTTTCGTGTTTTTGGTTCGAAATGTTTTATTAAGAACACATATGGTAGTTTGGACAAATTCGATCCAAGATCCGATGAGGGGATTTTTGTCGGATATTCTTCGCGTAGCAAAGCCTACCGGATATTCAACAAACGAACCTCAACGATCGAGGAGTCGCTTCATGTCTCATTTAATGAAGGATTTGTTCCAACTCGAATTTCAAATGATAATGATTCTTTGGATGTTTTATGTGATTCATTTGATAATTCTAAGTCTAATGATTCTATTGATTCTATTGAGACTAACCCAATTAATGAAGTTGTTGAGAATGTTCCTAGTGATCAAGGTATTCCCAAACGGCTTCATACCGTTCGTGACCATCCCCATGAGCAAGTCATTGGCAATATTCAAGATAGTGTCAAGACGAGATCACAAGTCCACCACTTCGCAAATTGTGCCTTTGCCTCATCGATAGAGCCAAAGAATATTAATGAAGCATGCGAAGATAGCGCTTGGATCTTAGCCATGGAGGAGGAGCTCATTCAATTCGAGAGGAATGAAGTTTGGGAGCTTGTTCCATTGCCATCGAAGAACCACACCGTCATAGGGACAAAGTGGATCTTCAAGAACAAAACCGACGAAAACCAAGTCGTCGTCCGGAACAAAGCTCGGTTAGTAGCTCAAGGCTATCGTCAAGAGGAAGGTATCGATTTCGAAGAATCTTTCGCTCCGGTAGCTAGATTAGAATCAATTAGATTACTTTTGTCTTTTGCATGCCATAAGAATTTTAAATTATTTCAAATGGATGTTAAAAGTGCATTTTTAAACGGAGATGTCGTTGAGGAAGTTTACGTTTCTCAACCTCCGGGTTTCATAAATGAAAAATTTCCAAATCACGTTTTTAAACTAAAGAAAGCTCTTTATGGTTTGAGACAAGCTCCTCGAGCTTGGTATGATCGCCTAAAGAATTTTCTTTTGGATTTGAATTTTAAAATGGGCGAAGCCGATTCTACACTTTTTATTAAGCATGCGAATAATGATATTTTATTAGTTCAAATTTATGTTGATGATATCATTTTCGGTGCTACTAACTTCGCTCTTTGCGAAGAGTTTTCTAATGTTATGAAGGAACAATTTGAGATGAGCCACATGGGCGAACTCAAATATTTCTTAGGTCTCCAAATTCGCCAATTGAACGATGCAATCTTCATCCACCAAACGAAGTACACGGTGGAGTTGCTAAAGCGATTTGGAATGGAGAATGCCTCCGGGAAAAAGACTCCAATGAGCACGACTACGCATCTTGATAAAGATACGGGAGGAAAAGATGTAGACATTCGTCTATATCGAGGTATGATAGGTAGCTTACTTTATCTTACCGCGAGTAGGCCCGATATTATGTTTGCCGTATGTATATGTGCTCGTTATCAGTCTCAACCTAAGGATTCTCACTTAGTAGCGGTTAAACGTATTTTTCGCTATCTAAGTTACACATTAGATTTTGGATTACTTTATCCGAGATCTAGCACATATGAGTTAGTCTCATATAGTGACGCTGATTATGCGGGATGCAAATCCGACAGGAAAAGTACTAGTGGCACTTGCCATTTTCTAGGAAATTCTCTTGTCTCTTGGTTTTCCAAGAAGCAAAATTCGGTATCACTTTCAACCACCGAGGAGGAATACATTGCCGCCGGTGCCGCTTGTGCCCAGGTTCTTTGGATGAGACACACATTGAAGGATTTTGGTATTCATTGTGATACTAGCCCTATCATGGTGGATAACCAAAGTGCTATTTGTCTTTCAAAGAATCCGGTGCACCATTCCCGATCGAAACACATAGATGTCCGACACCATTTCTTAGATGATCATGTTGCTAAAAAGGACATCATTTTAGTGTACGTTGAAACCCAAAAGCAAATCGCCGATATTTTCACGAAACCCCTAAAGGAGGACTCCTTTGTGCGGTTGCGTCGAGAATTGGGGATTATGGGTGAATCCGAGATATAGGATTCATATTTAAATTCAATCATCTTGCATGCTAATATATTTCGCGATATTTCATTCATGCTAGATTAATTGAATTTTTGGGAATTTTATGTGATTTATTCGAATTTATTGCTCGAATTTGTATTTCACTGTCGTATTTAAGATTTCGACGTTTTATGGGGTAATTTAGATGTCTAATGAGTGAGTTAGGATGTTTCATTCAAGTGGTTTGTGAAGAGAAATCAAATTTCTACTTTTGGACTCTTCTAGTCGGTTTCAGTTCTCTTGTCAACCGACTAGATGCTCATCTAGTCGGTCAGCAAATGAACTCAGACCGACTAGATCAAGCAAATATCCATCTCCTATCATTTTCTTTCGTTAGTCTGTCATAGTACACTTTCCGACCGACTAGATTGAAAACTAGTCGGTCAGTAAGTATACTGCGACCGACTAAATCTAGCCCTAAAAATCACTCTGTGCCTCTGTTTCGACTTAGTCGGTTCAAGCTCATTGACCGACCGACTAGATCGTAATCTAGTCGGTCAGTGCTTGAACTGTGACCGACTAAGTGTGTTAGGGCAGTTACGTCTTTTTGATTCCAAACCGACTTATACTCATTTTTCGTTCGACTAATTTCTTAATTAGTCGGTCTTCTCTCCAGCTCACACTCGAAAACCCCAAACCCCCATCGAGCCCCTTCGCATTCTCGTCGTCTCCGGCCATTTCTCCGGCCATCGCCGCCGTCCGCCGCCGTCGACTCCACCCCCTAGGTATCTTCCTCCCTTTCCTAGGTCGATTTCTTGCCCTAGGGTTCGATTTCTCCTCCTAGGTATTCTAGGGTTTGGTTTATTTTCGAATTTCTTGATTTCTAGGGTTGTTGGCTTGTGATCTCTAGGTTGCTTGTGATTTTCTTCGATTGATTGTGCTCGTAGTACTATGGCTAAGACTCGCATTCCGATCGCCTCTTCCGGGGCCTCTCCTATGACCGTAGGGCCTTCGGACCCTAGGAATCCCCCGAAGCCTAAGCGTCGTGCCAAGTCTACCCAAGCCTCTCCTTCGTCGCCTCCTCTTAAGAAGCCTAGGACTACCATAGTCAAACCCCGTAAATCCAAGACCAAAAAGCCTATTCTTCACACTCCGGCTACTCCTCCCGATTCCGACTCTGAATTTATCCCAGAGGATGAGCCTACTAGGGAACCTACCCCACCTCCGAAGACCCGTAAGGCCAAGGGTAAAGCTCCTATGCCAGTTGGCGGTGTAGACATATCGTTGTGCCGCGATGACCCTCAGTGTCTCGCCGCGTACAACCGTATAGAACACTGTCCACTGTTGTTAGAGCATTACGTTCAGTTCTCTGATTTTCTCGGCCTTGCTGATCTTCTGTCTTATAGTGGTCTTCTAGATTATCTCCGATACGACCCCAAGGCCAATCCCAAACCGTACCCTCGCCTCGTGAAATTGTTCTATGCCAACCGTATTCGAGGCCAGTACGACGCCAGCCACTCCATTGAGACGACTGTCTTGGGAACTCTAATAGTTCTCACGGCAGAAATCTTGGGGGAGATCCTTGGTTGTGCGTCGTGTGGTCTCCTCCCCTCGGACATTTCCGTAGACGACATTTCTTCCTTGGATCAGTCTATTCTTTCAGAGATTTTCCAGGTTATCCCCTCCGCATTCATTGGTGTTCCATCGAAATCTTTTAAGCCGAATGCGTGGGTTCTTAACCTGATTTTGAAGTCGTGTCTCCTCCCTAAGTATGGATCCTCTTCACTCCCCTCTCAGCCGTTTTTGAAGCTCATATACGCTCTTTTCTTGGGGTGCGAGATAAATTGGGCTCGCGTGATACTCGATAAGATGGATTCTTTCGAGTGTATACGCAAGACCAATAAGTCTGCGCACATTCCATACCCCTGCTTGTTGACCCTCGTATTTCGTCATTTTCGAGTTCCTCTCCCACCTGACGATGAGCATCCTTTGGGTACTCCTCTGAACGCGACGGCCGTGAAGAAATCTCTAGCGGCACTTCGTCACGTGCAGAGGTCTACCGCATCTGCTTCCCAGTCTACTCCGTCAGCTGCTGCAGCCTCCTCTTCCCCTGCTACATTGGACGATGTCGTACGCCTACTTCGTCAGCACGACTCCCGTTTGGCTCGTACTGAGGAGGTAGTCTGCCGTATGGCTCGCATGATGGGGATTGAGCTTCCTCCTTCGGTGTCTGAGGCCGAGGAGATGGACGATGAGGAGCTTGACGAGCTTGCTACTTCTTTTGCCCGTGGCGATGAGGCCACTGCTGCTGCTGCTGGTACTTCCACTTCTGCTCCTGGAGTTGGCACCACTTCCGATGTTCCAGAGCCTTCTGCTTCAGCACTTCAGTCGTCTGAGCCTGCTGCTGACCCTGTTGCTGAGCCTGCTGATATTCCAGTTGACACTTCTGCTGTCGAGACCCTTGCTGCTGATGAGCCTGTTGCTGAGATCTCGACTCCTGCCCCGACGATTCCATCTGTTGAGACACCTCTACTCCCTGCAGATCCTGAGTCCACTCCTTCGACTGGACCCACGGACGCTGCAGATCCAGCCTCCTCCTCGTGATCGTTGTTCCGAGGACTCTCCATATACGCTTTGGATGATATATCTTAGTGAGAGTGTTTTGGGTTAGGCTGGGGCTTGAGAGATGTTTTGATGTATTTTTGTGATTTCTGGATGTCGGAGTTGAATATTATGTTATGATGTTGTTTTGATGTATGTTGATATACTTTGATGATGTCGATGATGTTGTTGTATTTCTTTTTGATGATATGTAGCGCTTGATATGATGTATCTCATATATTCGATGTGATATTTTTTTTTGGATGTACTCATATTGTCTCTACATATATATATGTTCATCGTCATTCACTTTGTCATTTATTCGTCGTGCATTTTTTATATATATATTCGTTGAATGCATTTGAATTGTGAATTCGTCGCTCGACGATTAAAAACTTGGTTAAATAGATTATATTTCTATATTCATATAGAATTGTTTTCCATGCACAAATTTAACCAAGAAATATTGAATATTGGAGAGTATGTTTCATTATTCAATAAATGAAAAAAAATATACCAAATATTATTTTTGATGATTTTGATTATCGTTGATTTTAATTGATAATGGAAAATTTGGCACACCTTGTTTTGATTTCCACATTTTTTTTCCCTTGGTGTCAAGTTGGTCCATTGTCCTTGTCTACGACTCCCGATGTTGGATTTTACATTTCCTAATTGTTGTCGTTGTATGCCCCCCATTTTTGGGATAATGCCAAAGGGAGAGAGATAATGATAATAAATAGCGCAAATGAAAATTTAACTCAATTTCCAAGAATCTAGTTTGATATGTTAGATTAAGGGGGAGTTAAGATACATATAAGGATTTTCAAAATCCGATATTTCAAAAATCAATTCACTTTATTTATCTTACTCGTCTGCTTGATGCAATTCATTTATATTCAATTTGGAATTAACGTGTCAGCAATGCAGGGGGAGTAAGTATTTTTCATTTGAATTACTATTTTTGATTATTATTTATGTTGGTTTGTCATCACCAAAAAGGGGGAGAATGTTGAATATTGGACTCCCCGGATTTGGTTTTGATGATGAGCAAACATAAATAATCCATGAACTAACAATCTGTGAGCGCAGTATTGGAGATCGTCGCCAATTTCACGAGAATATTCAAAGCGACATCTCAACACTTCCAAAAGCTCGTATTCATGCCTAAAGCTTCGTTGAAGCTCTTGCGCCGTTTTGGAAGTTATGAAGATTCAATCGAAGCTCTCGAAGACCGTTTATTAAGGTTTTATTTATAGTCTTTTAGTCTCGATTGATAGAATGTTAAGCCTTGAGTAAATCTTACGTTTCTATCTTCATTACGCTCTTTACGTAGCTCTAGGATCCTTGCACAAGTTCATTCTAACTTCCTCGAAGCGTCGCGCTTCGATTCGGATTTGTTTGTGCATATTAGTTGGTACAAGAACAAGTACTGACCGACTAGATGCTGATCTAGTCGGTCGGCAACTGTTCTTGGACCGACTAGTTTGATTCCTTAATTTCTTGGACTTTACTGTTTACAGTTAGTCGGTCTACGTTGACTCACCGACCGACTAGTTTGTGAACTAGTCGGTCAGTGATGCTTCTTTGACCGACTAGTTGTGACTTACTGTTCACTCTAAATTTCTCCTGAGCTACTGTTTACCGTTAGTCGGTCTAAGAACGTTTGGTGACCGACTAGTTGACAATTTAGTCGGTCAACTTTTGTTCTTGGACCGACTAAGTCACTTTGCATTCAGACTAAGTTATTTTGCCTCTTAGTCGGTCTACGTTCACTGACTGACCGACTAGTTGTGAAACTAGTCGGTCAGAAAGTGTTCTTGGACCGACTAGATTTCTAGGTCTGAAATTCTATCTCTTCTCAGATCTACTCTTAGTCGGTCCACGTTGTTTGGCTGACCGACTAGTTGATGAACTAGTCGGTCAGTGATTGATCTTTGACCGACTAATTCTCCCAGATTTCTATCCGTTGGAGAATGACCTAACTTGTGTTTTTGGGTTCCTATAAATACGAACCTAGGTCATTTCTATCTAGGTAAGAGCTTCCATTCAGAGATTCATTAAGATCAAAAGAGATAGCTATTCTCCCTCAAATCTAAAGCTCTCTTCCTCACAAGAAACCCATTCTCTCTCATTTCTAGATCTAGAGAGAAGCTTGTTCTTGGTGAGCTTTTCAAGCTATTGCTTGATCCAAGTCTCCAACTCTTCCCTAGGCACCCATTGCTGCTCATTTCCTTGGTGCTAGGGCTTGGTGACTTCATCTTCCTCAAATCCTTCATTCCACCTATTGGGTAAGAAAAACTCAAGGTATAGGATTTTGTGGTAAGAGTATTTATTTCATTTAAACTCTTTTGTTTTGCTTATTGGCTCTCTCGGTTGTGAGAGAAGTTTGTGATCCCGGGTTGTGGGATTCACTTTGCCATTGCATGTATGATTTGATCTTGTGAAGGTTTTTCACAAGATATTCATAGTGGAAATCTTGAGTTAGGGTTTCTAACTCAAGTATCCGGAGGGGATCCGGGTGGTTGGGACGTAGGATCACCGGGAACAAGTCGGGGAGACTTGGGTGGATCCGAACCCATTAACATCGTTTGTTAGCATTGTTAATTTCATTGTTGTCATTCAATTTAAGCTTCCGCAAATTGATTTGGTAGTTGTGTGCAATTTAATTTGGAATTATACGCCTTATTATTTTAAAGTACTATTCACCCCCCCCCCCCCCCCCCCCCTCTAGTACTTGTGCAGTAGCTGGTAAGGCATTACAATACATGCATTCTTCAAAGTCTTTCTTAGGCTCAATGTAGTCAAGCCTACAATCTGCAACCCTATTTTTTCCCAGTGAACAGTAATCTTTCTAGCTTTAGGGGCCAACCCCTGCCACAAAACTTGTAGTGAAAGGCACACATCGATTTCAATTGGAAGAACTTGGAAGCTTATTGTTTCATGCAGTTATAGGCTTCAACACAACAGATCCTCCAAGAATATCATTCCCAATGATGTTCGCTTGGGCCTTGAGAATTATGATTTTGGTCTTTCTGATGTAATACCAATGTCCATCCATTTTCCAAATTATTAGCTTCCTCTAAGCACCTCCCTGACACTCTTGATCCATGAGCAGAACCCACGGCACTTAGGGGGCCCTTCTTGCTTGGTCAACCCTGGCCAGCAATGGCAACCTCTTTTAGTTCTCCACCAACAACACCTCCAACCGCCAGTGCCCCTACCCCAACCCCCTCGGCCGCCAGATCTTCACCCTTAGCAACACTGACAGCATGATCTCCACCCGACCAACATCAAAGGAAGCATCTTGCTCACGAGCAGAAATGGTACGTACGCCAGATCCATTATCTACAAATCCCCGCTCATGATCTCTAATCGCATACCACCAGATCCCCTAGAACCCTGCTCGAGATCCCCCGATCAACTCCAGCACAGTCAGCTAGATCTTCCCCACAGATTCCTTGATTCTAACAGTCTCATACTACTGCAGAGCAGGCCCCCAGTGCAACCAAGGACCTTGGGAGGGCAGAGAACCTTACCTCATCGCCGGGGTCACGCGGCCGGCCCAAGGCCGTCGGAGAAGAGCAAGCCGAAGGATCACCCAAAGAATTGAAATAGTATTTGGTAACCCTCAATTTTTTTGATTTTATAATATGATCAATCGATATCCCTGCTCGCTGAGATCACCGGAGACCAGACCGGAGCTTCGCTGAGGTCGGCTAAGTGGCTTTGGATCCAACCGCATATGTCCAGCTTTAAGAATTCATGGTCGCGATCCTTTTCTTCCCAAATCCGAGTACACCCTCATCGTCTTCTTTCACTGAGAAGAAACCGAATAAGAAAAACACACACACTAAAAATAACCAGTGCACATAATGCTTGGAGACCAAAGAAAAAACCCACACACAGGATGCGGTGCACGCGCAACCGACAAAAGAGAGAGAAGCGTAGGTGTGTGTGTGGGTATTGTTTGGAGGAGGCAGGACATGTGTGCAACTGAAAAAGAGAGATCAGTGTGGATATGTGTGTGGGTATCGTCGGGGGGAAGGGGTTAAACTGCAAAAAAACTTTGTGGGGGCAAAGTGCATAAATCCCAACCCAAACCAAGGGGGTAAACGGGGAAAAAGAATGCGTTAAGGTGCAAAAAACGCAGGGGCCAAAGTGAAAAAGACAGATGGAAAACACATAAATTAGTGGAAAAGTGAGGTGCATTTAGCTTTTATGAAAAAGGAATGGCAAGCACACAATTAATGGGAAAGAGGGGGGCCATTGTTTGGGTTCTCCATCATCTCTCACCCCAAATCCAAAACCCATCCTCCACCCCCCACCAAGTAGGGTCCACCTTGCCCATGTGGCACAACCATGGCCAATCCTCGGTCCTAATGGGCAGTAGCTAAGCCAGAAAATTTTGTTGAGGGGCAAAAACATAATAATAAAATATTTTGTTTTCATAAAAGAATACAATTGCAAAAAATCAAAGTTTCATCTTTAATATAAAGATTAAACTTACAACACATATCGACATGATTTCATATTTTGAAATCGCTTAATGATTACAACAGTACCAATTGTATCAAATATGTCTTTTTCTATGAATGTGATCAAGTTATCATTCATCCACTGATCTTCCATGCGATTTTGAAGTTGACTTTTGCTGATATTCATTGTTAAAATTGCTTGTGATATGCATCCGCTGGCTTCGTAATGTACAGCCTCCTCTCCAATTAAATATAGAGATTATTACCAATTCGCTACACGTGCACCGCATGTGACCCACCAACTTGAGAAAGCAAAAAAGAAAAGATAAAAATGGGGGGAGGTCGGCTGGCTTCAAGCTGGACTGCCTCCTCTCCCATTAAATACACAGTTTTTTGTTTAGATATTGAGTTGATTAAGCATATTTGAAAAGGATAAAAACTTGGATTCAGGTGGAATGAGGAAAACAAATTACAGATTAGAAGGAAAATTAATTTAAACTTCCACTCAAATGTTCTTTTATGTCATCTGAAGTATAACTATAGACTAAAAAATCAAGATATAACCGATAGCGTAACCAGGATTTTTTCCCCTCGGCGAAAATAAAGATGATATAAATATTATTTAAAAACAACAAAACAAAAAAATTAACGTTAATAAGTAACATGCAACACAAAGTTAAACTTTAAATAATATCCAACATGCAGAAAAATGTTTTCGCTCTTGTTTCCCTCCTCTACTCTCATAACAAATCTAGCATATGTTTATAAAAAATCTTAACAAAAAATTAAATATTAAATAATACCCAACATAAAAAATGATAATAAATAACAAATAATATTGAATTAAAAATGACAGCAATGTGAATCAAACCTAAAAACTCTGTTCCCATACACCAGCGCCCAATCCACTTGGACATAAAAAGACGATAGCTAAACAATATCCAATAAGCAAAACAATAATAACTAGTAACAAATAATTACTAGTAACTTATAATAATGCATAAAGGATGAGGAATTAATGTATCAAAAATGAGGAATTGCTATGCAAACAGTCATTTTTGCTCAGTTGATAGACCACTTAACTTTTATAAAAATAGCAATTATGATCTAAAATGAAGAGATGCATTTAAACACACATTAAGAGTTAGATTAACAAATAATAATGAGTCAAAAACAGTGGCAAGAAATGCGGTTCGAAGCAACGTCCCGCATGTTAGCTTACCAAATAATAACGAGTGAAAAAGCTAGGCAGTGTGTTTAGAACCCACAGTCGTAGGTTTCCAGACATGCGCCTTATCCACTTGGCTTTCAAGAGAAAGTGTTAATGAATGCTAAACTTTTTATTTTAGATTATTTCCCTTTGGCAATTGCCTATAACATAAAGTCTGAAAATGTCAGTGGGGGCAATTGCCCCCTTGGCCTCCACCTGCCTCCGCCTCTGTTAATGGGACAAAGGTGGGGCTCACATTTTGTCCCAGTGGGTTTGCCTACATCCCTCATTTGTAAAATTGATATATCTATTATATAAAAGAGGGATGTTATCAAGAGAAATTGGATAAGAGATATTGGACAAGAGTAATTGGATAAGAGAAATTAGAAATTGTATAAGATTTTGAGATTTTGAGAGGTGGTGGGAATTTTTGCACATACAACCCCGGTTTTTTACATTTTTGCCCCGGGCTCACCCCCCACACCACACACCCACACTTTTTCTTCTTCCCCCCTTTTCCGACCTTTTTTAAGTCCACGTGCACGTGTGCACGGGTTATTTGCTAGTATATATATATATATATATATATATATATATGTATATGTATATATGAGAATTTAAGCCAGTATATTGTATGCAACGTCAATAATGCTAATAAAAAAGGGGTTAATCAAGTTTTGATTGATTGAGAGGAATAAAAATAAGTTTAAAGGTTGTCAAAATCGACTTGCCCCCTTATTTACTCCATCTCCGCCGTTGCCGCATGTCGATTGACCGGGTGGTCTCAGTGTCACAGTTCATGCAACATATTCAGTAACCTTAACCTTGGGTACCATAAAAATATTACGTAAATACTAGACACCTTGCTGGAGCTATACATTGTATCCTGTATTGTAAGTTTGTGACTCCAGCAGCACCGCCGTGATCACCCCCTCCATAGAAATAGGAAAAGAGAACGGACAGTAACAAGGAAGGCATGTTGCACAATATGACCAGTCAACTAAAAGGGCAATGAACAAGAAAAGCCATGCATGATAGGGGATAATATAGGATAAAGCAATCTTCACTTTCTACTTTTTCTTTTTTGTGCACAAATTTACAGGCAAGAGAGCATGCATGATCAAATCAAAGAAGACCCATCCCATTTTTCGAAGCGACCCATCCCCGTCTCCCCCCGCTCTCTGGCTTTCGGGGCTGATGAGAAGACCACACGTCCCCCCAAAATTCTCCCTCATCCCCTTCCACTTGTGTAGCCATGCATCGGCTGCTGGTGTCGGCCGATTGCTTCTGTTGTTAAAAGAAACGAACAGTCGTTGGTATTGGGATTCATACGTCGTAAAGTTGCATGCACATGCAAATGCATTTTGCATCTCTTGGGCCTGCAGACGTCGCCATGGCAGTGTGCTCGTCCAGTCGTCTGTCTCATCGACCGCCCGCAATACGAGGGGAATTTTGTGCCATTGTTGTCCTTATCCTTTCTATACTGATATCATCCGTAAAGTGGCCCTCTAAACAGTGGTAGGATAGGAAATATTCAGTGTATATTGTCCTAGCAATTATTGATCGTAGTAAGAGCTTGTACCATGGTGAACGGTGGAATTTACGCACTATACACTTCACAAAATCAACCGTGTTGATGGAAAAATCATCAATATATTTATATTAATGAGATGAAGATTACATTGATCTTAGGTGATGACGATGACTAAAGGAAGTTTTGTGAAGCTTTCGACCTCGTTGGGAGGATGATGATCCGAGCTTTAGAGGTGCTGCCCGAGATATCTCCTAGATGATGAGCTTTGATCTGAGCTATGGAGTCCGGATCGAGCTTTCCACGATCTGATGATGAGTTCGCCAGTGATTTGGACGACGAGTATGCAGGTAAGCCGAGCTTGAGCCGAGCCCGCGTATTCTCGTCCGAGTTATCCTTTGATGGCGGCGACATATTTACCTGTCTGCAGCATGAACATCTCGTCGAGGGGGGGCGGGGGGGCTCAGGTCCGACCAGTACCCCCTCCGATGATTAAATTAGCCTCTGGGACCAAAATAATATTTTGTTGTTTTTGATGATTCAAATCGAGGGGGCAGCATTTCCCAAGCTGCTCGGTCGAGCAGCTTGTCGCCCGGGTCGACAGAGCGCTGGGATGTTTTTGGAGGAAGAATTCCATGTAGTACTCGATCCGAGTAGCTTTGCTACTCGGCCGAGTTGGTTTTGACTCGGTCCGAGTAGTCTTGATACTCGACCGAGTGTATCTGGCATGGCATCAGCGGATACTGTTGTTTTTCGTTGCTCGACCGAGCAGCGGGCTGACTCAGTCCGAGTTTTGCTGGGCCCGCGCGCGACCATCAACGGCCTTTCTGCGCCGTTTTCGTTTGGATTTGATCTAAACCATTCGATGCTTAGGGTTAATAGGATGCAGCCGTCATTCTTTGTGGAATAGATTGCAGGAGAAAGAGAGCTTGCAACCCCATTGGATTTTGGGAGTGATTTTAGGGTTTGTGTTCTTGAGTTAAATGTGAGATTTTTTCTTCTCCCCTCTTTCATTGGTTTCTTCCTCTTGAGTGGATTCGGGAGGGCTTTCTCCATTTGGCAAGTTATTACTCACGTGTGAGGGAGCGATTTGTAATCCTAATTATTTGGACCTCTCTACTAGTGGAATCGTCTCGGATTGGATTGCTGGATGTAGGTTGTTTACAACTTAACCAGGGTAAATTCTTTTGTGTTTGCTTTTGATTTAATTGTTGCTGTGATTCGTTTGCTACTTTCTATTGCAAGGTCATTTGGGAATTTTGTTGGGACTTTGAGATTAGATTTTTGCTAGCCCGATATTCCTGATCAGTTTATTAGGGTTGGTTTTCCGCATTGATCTCAAGGCATTTTCGGATTTTTTTCCCAACAAGTGGTATCAGAGCTTGTGGTTTCATTGCAAAGGAAGTTAGTGGCGAAAGAAAGATGGTGTCTTTGGCAACTTTGAACATTGAGAAGTTCACCGGTCGGAATGATTTTCGGATTTGGCAGACAAAGGTGAAGAATGTTCTTATGCAGACGGGGTGTTATCAGATCGTATTCGATGTCTCGAATATCGATAATGAGGTGACTGCATCCGCTAGGGCAGAGATGGAGAGGAAGGCGTACAGCGCGATTCAGTTGTCGTTATCAGATAATGTTTTGAGGGAAGTCCTGGATGAGGCGACTGCATCTGATATGTGGAAGAAGCTTGAGGGACTCTATATGAAGAAGTCTTTTACGAGTCGCCTATACTTGCTTCAGCAGCTGTATACTCTCAAGATGAAGTCTGGTTCAGCGGTGAAGGATCACATGGATGAATTGAACAGGATTGTGCTAGAGTTGCGTGGTATGGATGTGAAGATTGAAGATGAGCAACAAGCGGTTATCTTGTTGTGTTCATTGCCTGAAGAGTATAATCAGTTTGTTCGGTCGATGATTTACAACCAGACTACTCTCACCGTGGAAGAGGTGAAGGCGGCGCTTCACACAGAGCAACTATGTGGTAAGTTTCAAGGTAGAGATCATGTGAGTAACCGCGAGGAGGCATTGCATGTGAGAGGTCAACAGGAAAGGAGAGGAGGCTTTAGGAAGAATAATGACCGCTCCAAGTCGAGACATTCGCAAGATAGATTTGTAAACATCACATGCTACAATTGCCACAAGAAGGGTCATTATTCAAATCATTGTCCTATCAAGAATAGGAAGAAAGGAAAGGAAACCTAGAAGGATTCCGGTTCGGCATCTTTGGTGATTGATGGTGAGCAGGTTCATGATGAAGGTAGAGATACCGAGATTTTTACTGCGGGGATTGCAGGTGATGCCAACATGGCATGGCTCATGGACAGTGGATGCTCATATCATATGACTCCTCATAAGAGTTGGTTCGCGACATACCGTTTCAAGCAAGATGGAGGCTCAATCCTCATGGGGAACAACGCAGTGTGTAAAACTGCAGGTATTGGAACCGTTCGGATTAAGATGCATGACGGCATAGTGCATACACTTGCCGATGTGAGGCATGTCCCGGATTTGCGAAAGAGCCTAATCTCCATAGGCGTGTTGGACAATGCCGAATGTAAGTCGGTCTTTGAAAAAGACCAACTTCATGTTTCTAAAGGAGCCATGGTTGTGATGAAGGGAAAGAAGGTTGAAAATCTATATGCCCTTCAAGGTACCACAGTTGAAGGCGAAGTAAACGTAAGCACTTCGAGCGCAGTTTCTGAAGGTTCGACCATGTTGTGGCATTATCGTTTGGGTCATCCATGAGACAAAACGCTTGATGTACTCCGAAGAAGAAAGTTGATTGAAGCCTCGAATGAGAGTGTTGAATTCTGCGAATCCTGTGTGTACGGTAAGAAGACAAAGATGCAGTTTAACACGTGTTTCAAAGTGTTTTCTCACTACAAAGTGTTGACCGTGGATAACCCGGTCAACGTGGTCAAGGGGCCCGTTTGGGTCCCTCGGGCGAGTCGAGTTGGTGCAGTTGAGGCGCGAGTCGGACCAGCAGACGACGTAGAGCGCGTCGACTGGATTGAATCGGGGTCCTCGGCCGTTGGTAGGGCGAGGGGTAGCCTCGGCCCAGGTCGAGACACTCGGCCTCGGTCGGTTGCACTCGGCCTCGGCGGTCGGACGACGAGGGGAAGCCTCAATCGTCCAGCTGGTTGCGTGGTCGGCAAGGGGCGGAGGGGAAGCCTCGGCCCGTGGATCTGATGCCCTCCTGCGTAGACGAGAACGCTCGTCAGGGGGCCGGACCTTGGTTCCGGCCAAATCCCCTCTGATACCTAAGTCAGACAGAGATCTGAAAGAGGAGGCCCGGCGGAGACGGTTCGACTCGTGAGGAGATCGGAACGGCGTCTCACAGCGCGAGCGGGGGAGGAAGGAGATGAAATGGGGGAACTAGGTCGTTGATGGAGTACCTTAGGTTCTAGATACCTGAGAGGCGGTCCTTTCTCCTGTCGTCCTCCTAGCCCCTTTATAGACCTCCGCCGTGATTGTCCCCGACCCACGTCGCTCGTCCGCCCTCAATCGTGCCCCCTCAATCCCCCCCCCCCCCGTCGCCGCTCCCTGCGCCATGCCAGCACCTCCCTATAATTGCCATTAAGTGGTCGCGGGATCGAGGGGGCGGTTATCCCAGGAGTGGGCGAGTGACCGGTGTCTTACCGGGGCCGGGTCGGATCGACATTTGGGGGGGGGGGTCCCCCCTAGGGCCTTATCGAGTGGGCCTGAGTGCACAGATGGGCTTTTGACCGGCGGTCGGGTCTCTGGGCTCGTGTCTTTCGGGCCTCGGGCAAATAGGCGTAACAATTGCCCCCATCGGTCGGGTTGATCGGCTTCGGCCGGTTCGGCTCGGCCGATGTGACTTCCGCTGACTTTGATAGGCTCGTCAGTTGATGCCGACTCATTTATTAGTCGTCATCATGAGTTGGTCCGTTCGATACTTTTAAGGCACGGGCTCCGAAGCGTCGTCGGTTCTCTTATGCTGCCACGTGTAGCTGCGAGCTTATCCCCATTGCTCGCGGGGTCGTCTTAAGTTGAGAAGCCGAGGGGTTCGTGAGCCGCCCTCGGTGGGGTCGATCGGCCTTGGCTTGCTCGGTTCGACCGCTGTGCCTCCTGGGATTCCGAGTGGCGCTTTAATCGAGGCGTGGTCATAAATGCAGGTCATGATGAGGCGGATCGATTGGACTTCCCTTGGCGCCGATTTCGAAACGCCGCCGGTTCTTCGAGTCCTGCCACGCGTTCTTGTCAGGCGCTTCGAATTCGTCCCTGTGTCCGGTATATAAGATCCCCAGCTGCGTTGATCTCCACTTCTTTCTTGCTCTTCCCATTGTTCTAGGTTTTCCACAACTCGGAGTTTCCCGTCGCCCTCGCTTCCTCGTCTCCCCAAACTAGTTAAAAGGTAATTCCTTTCTCGCTCTCGTATTATGGCTGCTCTTAGGATAGGCGGTTCTGGTCGAGGGGCGAGGGATTCTCCAGAGTCCAGGCAGGGCAGGCCTCGGCTAGTGGGATCAGGTTCCTCCTCCGGGAGTCGTCCCCTCCGAGATAAGGGGAAGGGGAAGCTATTCCCAGACTACGCCTGTGATGACGTGGCGTCGGCTGCCGTGCGTCTTAACGTGCCCCCGGTTGTCCTCCGTACGCCGTCGAGGACCGTTCCTTCGGCGGTCACGGAGATCCGGGAAAGGTATCTCTGCTTCCCGTACGATGTCCGAGTTCCATTCGTCGACGAGCGGATTTGCCTTCCGAGGAGCAATGAAGTCGGCGTCTACGTCGAAATGTTTCGCCTGGGTCTTCGTTTCCCGCTCAATCCCTTCCTTATCCAGGTCATGGAATATCTCATGGTGCCGCTTTGCCAGTTCACCCCTTGCTCGATTGCGGTATTGACGGGCTTCGCCACGCTCTGCTGTACCCGCGGTCTGGAGCCGTCTCTCCCCCTTCTCTTCCATTTTTACCAGATCCAGACGGTCGGCCCGGGGTCATGGCTGCAGCTCCGAGCCCGCTCGAGGAGGGAATGCCTGATCGGGCTGCCCCGCTGGTCGGGGGATTGGAGTTCGGATTACGTCTTTGTGGTCTTCCTGGGGGATGCCCAGATTTTGACAAGTTGGGGCGGGTCTGTCCAGCCTCGCCCGCCGCATGCTCTCTCAGACGTCGACCGGGCAGCCGCCGCGCTGCTGTCGACCCTCCCCTTGGAATCGAAGTCCATCTGGTCCTTGTTGGACGACCTACTCCAGAAGGTCGTCTTGTGGTCTCCGGGTAGGTC
Source organism: Scilla litardierei (assembly GCA_030789695.1). Taxonomy (NCBI): domain Eukaryota; kingdom Viridiplantae; phylum Streptophyta; class Magnoliopsida; order Asparagales; family Asparagaceae; genus Scilla; species Scilla litardierei. Next base: position 448,315,171 of record CM061142.1, read on the forward strand.
GCCTTTTCAGTCTTGAATCGCCCTGTGACTCATCCTGATTTTGGTTTCCCTTGCAGGGATGGCTGGCTGCGAGTTCGTCCGTGACGTCGATGAACTGATCCGCCGTGGAGCTGCTCGGAGCCGAGGTAGTACCTCTGGAAGGGCGCCTCGGCGTACCGTTGAGGAGGAAGTGCGCCGAGCCGAGCCTTCCGTGGGTAAGGTGGTGGCCGCGCCTCCTGCCTCTTCTTCTAGCGATCCCCTTCCCGGGGGGTCACAAGGGCCGGACCCGCCCCGTCAGCCCAAGAGGCAGGGGATAATGACGGGTCCGGTGCAGTCCCTCCTGCCCTTGGCGTGCCCCCTCAGGTTCCCGAGGGTGGGGATGGTGCGAGGCAGAAGCGCTCCCCTCCGGTGCCTTCGGAGCCCCACGGAGGAAAGAAGAGGAATGAGGACGCGGATCCCTCCAGTCTGGCGGGTTCCGCGCTTCCTGTGGCGACCACCGGGGATCCTTCGGTAGCCTTGTCGACCACCCCCCTCGCAGCGTCCTCGCCCGTATCACCGGGGATCGGGGCCTTGTTGGCGAGCAATCTGGCTTCCCTTGTCGTCCCTGGGAGTTCGATGTTTGTCGACCGAGCCTTGGCCCAGCAGGTTGCCGAGGTCTCCGTCCCTCCCCGGGACCGCAGCCTCCTCAAGAAGATCCCTGCCGACAAGATGTCGGATTCCTTGGTCTGGATCCTTCAACAGGTTCGGCTATCTTGCTATCCTCTCCTTCCTTTTATCCTCTTCTTAGCACATGCCTCATCTTTCCAGGGTTCAGCGTGTTGGATATGGAAGACGTTTGTACACCCTTGTGGGGGATGTACGAGGGAATACGGACCTCGAACGTCGCGCACACGAAGTCGTGTGCAAAGGGAATCTGTTCCCTTGCGGAGAGGATCTCTGGATGAGTGGGAAAGTCGCATTATATATGCATAAGTGCATGCGACATATGGCTAATAAAGGGGGAATATCTTAAGCTTATGTTGTACCATGCATATGGTACAACTTAAGCTTATAATGTGCCATGTATCATGGTACACCTTAATTAAGTTGTTCCAAAGGAACAACTTACCCTAAAATAACTACCTTGGGGGCTATAAATAAGACCCAAGGGTAAGCCATTTCTTACACCTTTTGCATGAAATTCATGCATGCAACTTCATCATAGCGAAGCTCTGCAGAAATCCTTTCTCTTCCTTTATCCAAGTTCTTAATCTAAAGTAGAGATTTAGATTGTGGATTAGTAGCCTTACTCCGTTCGTGAGAAGACTCGATCCGTCGTGGCGAATCCGAAGGCGAAGTTCGTAGACTACCGTGCCGCATACGCAAGCGTAAGTCTAAACTTCATATTATCGATCCTAACTCTGTTTTGGACAGGATCCAACATTGGTATCAGAGCCATATGGGTTCGCCCCGGTCAAACCACCGCCCCGTCGAAACTATGAACGAGTCGTTGTCTTTTTCACGAATGGGTCTCCTACTATTACGGATATAGTAGGAACGCTTCGTGACGGAGAGAACGCAGCGGTTGTTCTTTTCACGTTAGGGTCTCCTATCATTACGGATATGGTAGGAACTCTCCGTGACGGGAAGAACCGACCGTTCACGTAGTATGTTATTTTTCATTTTTGGCACACGGCCATTAGGAAATAACTAATTTCTCGACGAACGGGTTCTTCATCGACGAACGGGTGCTTCATCGAGGAAGATGATGGTAGTTATTTCCATCGGGTAAGAGGAAATTTGGTGCATGTGCACCATGGCCAAATGGGCTATGAAGGCTATGCACCCCCCTCCACTTGCGGAGGGGGTTGGCTACGGCCAATAACCACCGGCGACCACCCCATCAAGGGGGAGGAGTGTGTGCGGCAACCCCATTCAAAGGGGGTGGCCGGCCATGGCCAAAGGGGCCATGGCCGGCCAATGCCAAATGGCCTTGGCCATGACCGGCCATGGCCAAGCCATGGCCGGCCATGGCCACGCCATGGCCGGCCATGGCCAGGCCGGCAGTGGCCGGCCAAGGCCAGGCCGGCAATGGCCGGCCAAGGCCAGGCCGGCAATGGCCGGCCTTGGCCAAGGCCTGCCGGCCTGGCCGGCCCTGGCAGAGGCCAGGGCCGGCCCTGGCCGGCCAGGCCGGCCCTGGCAGTGGCCAGGGCCGGCGCCCTGGCCACTGCCAGGGCCAGGCGGCCCTGGCAGAGGCCAGGGCCGGCCAGACGGCCCTGGCAAAGGCCAGGGCCGGCGCCCTGGCCTCGGCCAGGGCCTGGCCGGCCCTGGCAGGGGCCAGGGCCGGCCGACCGGCCTGCCTGCCGGCCCTGGCAGAGGCCAGGGCCGGCTGGCCTGCCCTGGCAGAGGCCAGGGCCAATGCCCTGGCCTCGGCCAGGGCCTGGCCGGCCTTGGCCGGCCTCGGCCAGGGCAGAGGCCCTGGCCGAGGGGGCCAAGGCCCCTGGCCGGCCAGGGCAGAGGCCCTGGCCGGCCCTTGGCCAAGCCCCGGCCAGGGCAGAGGCCCTGGCCGGGAAGAAGTTGCAATTCAAAAAAATTGGTCGACCAATTTAGTGTTTTTGGTCGACCAATCCGACAGAAGGTCTGGGTCGATTGCAAACTTGCCAAATGATCCATACGGGGTAACAAAAGGCCTTGGTCAAACTCGAATGTATCGATTAGACCATACGGGGCTAACCACAGTGCCGACTAGTTCATACGGGACTAACGTTTTAATGAAGTTTTTTTTGGGCTCTACTCCTTGAAGACTAGCCATAGTGCTCTACTTCATGCGAGATTAGCCAAGTCATTGTGCTCTACTCTACGGAGATTAGCCAATGTACTTATGACATTGTGCTCTACTCTACGGAGATTAGCCAATGTACTTATGACATTGTGCTCTACTCTACGGAGATTAGCCAATGTATTTTGAATTTTTTGAAAAATACGTTTTTCAAAAACGCTTTTCCGCTTCAAAGTACTATAAGAGTACTAACATTTGATAAAGTGAGGGAGAAATATTGAAAGTTACTCTAGATGGTGATTGGAAACATAGTGACCTTTCCGACTCTAGAGTAACATCTTCAATATTTTTCGAAAGTAACTTATCAAATTATGAATATCATTCCAAGTGGGAGTTGATTTTAGAACTATCCATATGGGATATTCTATTATCATTTCAAGTGGGAATTATATCTGAAAAATACATTTTCAAACTCGTTTTCCGCTGCTAGTACTATAAGAGTACTATTGTTTGATAAGTGATGGGGGAATATTGAAGGTTGTTCTAGATGGTGATTGGAATCATAGAGACCTTTTCGATTCTAGAACAACATCTTCAATATTTTTTGAAAGTAACTTATCAAATATAATATAATTCCAAGTGGGATTTGAATTTTTAGAACTATCCAAATGGGATACTCTATTATCATTTCAAGTGGGAGTTATATTTTAAGAATTTCTATGCAATGTTTTGATCGAACCTTCGGTTTTGTGTCTTTTGCAACATTTTAAAAGAAAAATGTCTTCCGCTTCAAAGAATATCGTCGCTGAGTTAAACAAAGGTGAAAAACTCAACGGCGATAATTACAAACTTTGGTCCATTAAGATACAATACGTTTTAGAGGAGCAAGAAGTGCTCGAAACTCTAAAGAACGTAATGATTGAACCCGAATTGGGCACTACGGCCCAACACAGACGAGACAAGGAAGCTTTTGATGCTTGGTCTCGGAAGAATAAGATAGCGCGCATTACGTTATTAAGCAGTATGGCTGATGACATAATGCGCATCTTCCGAGAACATGACCTAGCCATGGACATATGGTCCAAGCTAGAGGAGAAGTTCGGTGGCACATCGGTGTCCAAACTTCGCGCCTTAACTATAAGGTTCGATACATATAAGAAACGTCCAGATCATTCCATGGGGAAACATCTGCGACATATGGCGAACCTTATCTCGGAGTTAAAGGACGCAGGTCATGTGCTCACTGATGAGCAACAAATCCAAGCAGTCATACGTTCCCTACCAAATGGGTGGGATCAAATGAAGATGCATCTCACTCACAATGAGAGCATCAAGACCTTCAGCGATGTTTCCAAGCACCTCGAATTAGAGGAAGAGCGGCTTGCGGCTGCCAAGCCAAGTGCAGAAGTGCACATGGTTGCTAGTTCCTCACACGGGGGAAAGAAACGTAAAGATCGTTCGAAGTCTTCTAATGAACGTAATAAGCAACCTGAGTCTACCAAGGAACCTAAACATAAGGGTGGGCACAAGAAATGGCACAAGAAGAAAGACTTGAAAAGGATCAAGTGCTTCAAGTACAACAAACTTGGTCACTATGCTCGTTCGTGTACGAGTGGAAGTGACGAGGTAACTTGTAATACTAGTTACATATGTGTTTCTAGTTCACTATTTCTTGTGGAATCTAATCCATTTTGGGATAATTGATTCAGGTGCCACCGACCACATAGCAAAGGACAGACGGTCCTTCATGGAGTATCACCGGATACCCCAAGGAATGAAGTGGATCAATGTAGGAAACAACACACGTGTTGTAGAGAAAGGCGTTGGGAATCGCAAGCTAGACTTGGACAACGACCACACTCTCCTACTTTATGATGTTCTCTTCATTCCATATATTCAAAGGAATATTAACATTGTGGTCAATTTTATGGGTTTTGATTGGTTCCTTCATGATTGTAATATGGACCTATTTTGTAATAATTCCTTTATTGGTATTGGGTTTGTATTTCAAAGGATTTATTGTAATAAGTACAATGTATTTCCTCATGTAATGAAAATTTCCTTGTGACAAATTCTTTGACTAATGAGTCTAATATAATTTGTTGGCACGCAAGGCTTGGTCATATTGGACCAATGCGTATAGATAGACTTGCCAAACGTGGCCTTCTATCTAATGTTTCAAAGGTTGAAATGTCGACCTGCGAACATTGCCTTGTGAGGAAATCTTGTCGCAAGCCGTTTTTGAACCGGCACAAGGGCCGAGGTTCCATTACAGCTTATCCATTCAGACAAATGTGGTCCGATGAATGTCAAGACAAGACGTGGGAAGTCCTATTTCATCACTTTTATTGATGATTTCACCCGATTCGGTCATATCTATTTGATATCCCACAAAAGTGAAAGCACTAAACCTGCTTTATATAAGTTAAGTGGAGAATCAATTAGATCGCAAGATTACGGTCGTGCGAACCGATGGGGGCGGTGAATATCAATCAACAAGTTTAAAGGAACTTTGTGATGAAAAAGGCATAGTACATCATGTAACTATGCCTTATACTCCTCAACAAATTGGTGTTGCAGAAAGGAGGAATGGGACTTTAATGAAAATGGTCCGTTCAATGATGGCGCAATCTAATTTGCCAATCACCTTTTGGAGTGATGCATTATTGACGGCCACTTTCATTTTGAACCGCGTACCCTCGAAATCAGTTAGCTCCACTCCTTATGAGTTGTGGAACCAAAGGTCTCCTGACTTAACATTTTGAAACCTTGGGGTTGTGCATCCTACGCACATATTTCCTCCCATAAGTATGGCAAACTTGGGCCAAGGGGAAGGAAATGTATCTTTATACGATACTCAGAAAACTCCAAAGGTTATGTTTTATGTTAGTCAGGAAGACAATGGTGGGCTAATTGAGTTGAGTCGAGAGATGTCACTTTCTTGGAAAATGAGTTTCCAAGACAGGGCGAGATAAGTCAGGACTTATCTCTATTTGAGATTTATGATCAAGAAGGATTACCTCATTCGAGTGGGAGAATTCTTGGTGAAAACGAAAATACGTTTCAACCATCACCAATGGATTATACGAATGACGATTATCCTATTCCATACGGGAATAATGATCCAAGTGGGAGCAATTCTAACGACATTTCAAGTGGGAGTGATATTAGAATTGATCTAACTTCGAGTCAACAAGGACTTGAAGAATCTCAAATACGACGTAGTAATCATACAAGGTTAGTTGAAATTTCCGCAAACCTTTATGATTTTACTACAAGAAAATGACGAGCCTGCTACTTTCAAACAAGCCGTCATTTTGCCCTGCAAAAGACAAATGGATGGAAGCGATGAAGGAGGAATTGAAATCTATGAAAGTTGACCAAGTCTGGGACTTAGTTAACTTACCCAGAGGACATAGAGCAATTGGGAACAAATGGGTTCTCAAGATCAAGCATAAGGCTGATGGATCTATTGACAGATATAAACCTCGCCTTGTCGCGAAAGGTTTTACGCAACAGGAAGGGATAGACTACGAAGAGACCTTCTCACCTGTTGTGCGTTTTACCTTGATTCGCATGATTCTGGCAATGGTAGCTTGCTTATACCTCGAATTACATCAGATGGATATAAAGACTGCCTTTCTCAATGGAGAATTGGACGAGGAGATCTATATGGAACAACCAACAGGGTTTGTAAAAGAAGGAAACGAACATAAGGTTTGTAAACTTCGTAAATCCATATATGGTCTTAAATAATACTCGAGGCAATGGTATATACGATTTCAAGAAGTTGTCTTATCAAATGGATTTTCCATACTTGATGAAGATAACTACGTATATATCAAGAGGATTAAAAGCAAGCATGTTATTATGTCTCTATATGTAGATGACATTTTAATAGCCGGAAATGACAAGGGCTTTGTGATGAGTATCAAGGCTTGGCTTTCATCAGTATTTGAGATGAAAGGCATAGGAAAAGCCGCATATATCCTTGGAGTTAAGATTTCAAGGAATCGTTCGAAGAAACTTCTTTCTCTTTCACAGGAGACTTATATAAAGAAGGTTCTAGAACGATTTAATATGCAGGACTGCAAGTCCATTGATATTCATATAAGCATATGCGATAATTTATATCTGGAATCGTGTCCAAAGAACCAAAAGGAAAAGGAAATTATGGAAAAAGTTCCATATTCCAGTGCAGTTGATAGTCTTATGTAAGCTATGGTGTGTACGAGACCGGACATCTGTTTTACCGTTGGAAATGGTAAGCTGTTACCAATCCAACCCAGGGCAAGAACACTGGAAAGCGGTTAAGAGGATAATGCAGTATCTTAAAGGAACTGCAGATTTGCAAAAGACTATGATAAAACCAAGAAGGTAGACATAAGGTACATATCTACGCATGAGATGATAGAGGATCAGCTTACGAAAGCAATCCCCAGAAATGTGTTATATAAACACTTATCATCCCAAGGATTGCGTACGAGCTGAGTTGTACCAATATATATTCCCATGTCTAAGAAAGATCAAATTTAATAAAAGGATAAGTTCTTTTTCAAACATTGCATATGAATTTCTTAAAGAAATGTTTGTGTACATTTTTTGAAATCTCAGCTGAATTGTGTGTATGTCGGACAGATAAAGGTTGGCTCTCTCACATGAGCAACCGCCTTATCTTATCAGATGGATAAGATAGAGATGAGACTAGTTTAAAGTCAAAATCATTAGACGAATGATTTAGAGTCATGACTTAAACAAGATAGTCGAATGAAAGATCTGCATCATATGGATGCTTACAAAAGATCTGAGATCTGTATCACAAGGATATTTGAAAGAGATCTCGTAGGATTTTTTATCCTATCTGTCTTATGCAGGATGAGAGTCCGTGAACATTTCACGAGTAGTAAAGGGACTCAAAAAGATAGGCACTGTGGTGTCTGATCTTTTCATCCGTACAACATCATTAAGACATACTCTCCCTGGGAAAGGAGTGATGTTGTAATACGTGTTCATACCACGTATGCATTTTGACCACTGAGTTAGTAGCAATAGTGTTTGCTATTATGTGAGACTCAAAGGCCATACGGGTCTTAACTCTTACCCTCAAAGACTCCAATTGGTTCTTTTAGATTTGACGAGATGATCGCTATCTTAGCGTGTTACTTATGGGCTATGATAATTCGGCTCGGCGGCGCACGTTAGAAAAGCGAATCAAGTCAAGATCAGAAGGTTCGCAAGAAGAGGAAGATTGATTTCATATTCACATTTGGACTTTAATGATTCAAAGCTGGCCAGCCAATTGTGATCCAGATGGGATTCAATTGTTGAATATAAAGTATAAGAAATGTGAAGAAATAATCTAGGGTAAAGCATGCGTTGAACTACTCAACTTTGCACCTTCGAGGTCGTTGTGTATCTCTAACAAGTGCACAACAACAGACTCTACGCGCATGACGGTCGCACGGTCTATTTCTCGGTATGATAGATGAAAGAACTAAGGGAAAGATGTTCTCTTACAATCCCCTCAAGTGTGAGTGGGAGATGTTGGATATGGAAGACGTTTGTACACCCTTGTGGGGGATGTACGAGGGAATACGGACCTCGAACGTCGCGCACACGAAGTCGTGTGCAAAGGGAATCTGTTCCCTTGCGGAGAGGATCTCTGGATGAGTGAGAAAGTCGCATTATATATGCATAAGTGCATGCGACATATGGCTAATAAAGGGGGAATATCTTAAGCTTATGTTGTACCATGCATATGGTACAACTTAAGCTTATAATGTGCCATGTATCATGGTACACCTTAATTAAGTTGTTCCAAAGGAACAACTTACCCTAAAATAACTACCTTGGGGGCTATAAATAAGACCCAAGGGTAAGCCATTTCTTACACCTTTTGCATGAAATTCATGCATGCAACTTCATCATAGCGAAGCTCTGCAGAAATCCTTTCTCTTCCTCTATCCAAGTTCTTAATCTAAAGTAGAGATTTAGATTGTGGATTAGTAGCCTTACTCCGTTCGTGAGAAGACTCGATCCGTCGTGGCGAATCCGAAGGCGAAGTTCGTAGACTACCGTGCCGCATACGCAAGCGTAAGTCTAAACTTCATATTATCGATCCTAACTCTGTTTTGGACAGGATCCAACACAGCGCTCGCTGTGGAGTTGCAGTGTCGAGCCGTCCGCTTGAGGGAGCTGGAGGAGTCCTCCATGAGGGCCCAGGAGCGGGCCGGGGCGGCGGAGGTGGCTATGACGGAGGCCCAGATGGAGTCTCGGCGTCTCAAGCTCCGTGTGGCCGAGTTGGAGGGACGAGTGGGTGACCTCCAGGGAAAGCTGGAGGACGTCCGTCAGTCGGCTGAGGAAGCGGCGGAGTCGTTCCGTCTGGAGAGGGAGGAGCTTCAGAGGGAACTGTCGGATCGGCGCCAGGTGACGCGGCTTGCAGAGGAGGTGGAGAGGGGCGTCGTCGAGACCCTGGGGAAGAGGATCTTCGAGGTTCTCAGGGAGGCCTTCGGTGCGTATGAAGACCTCATCGCCCCCCGGATCGTCGAAGTCGTCCAGTCTTCCTTCCGGGAATGTGCGGAGCGTGTTCGGCAAGCCCCTCCGCCGGTCGATCCCCCTCGCTCCGAGCAGGGTGAAGTGCCCGAGGATGTGTCCTCCCGAGCCCGGGCTCCCTAAGCCATCCCTCCTGGCCTTATCCTCAAATTTTTTAGCATCCGCTTCGCTTTGGGCCATTCTACTTGAAATGGATCCCTGGCCCCGCTATCTCCTTCGGCTTCGCTACCGGCTCCGGGGCCAATAATTGCTGGTTGGATGGCTGCTAGCTTGGGTTAACTACTTTGGGTCTTTTGTCAACCAATTTTGCTCTGTCGGTGTCGACCTAGCTTCTGTAGGTGACGAACTTTGTCATTCGTCGTGAGTGGATTATTTGTAGAGAGGTTTCTTCGCCTCGATTCCCTGTAAATAAGACACATTTTTGTACCCTGGTTAACTGTTATAAACGAAATTGACTTACTCGGACTTCTCGTGTACTTTGCGTTGCTTCCTTGTTCTTGGCCTAGGACTAGATGACGTTCGCGCTGGCTGGGGGAATTGCCCCCAGACTTATGGGCGCAGGAGTCGGTCGGCGAGGGCAAAGCTCCTCGGCTTAGGACCGGTCGGCGTCCGCGCCTGCTGGGGGAACTGCCCCCAGACTTATGAGCGCAGGAGTCGGTCGGCGAGGGCAAAGTCCCTCGACTTAGGACCGGTCGGCGTTCGCGCTGGCCGGGGGAATTCCCCCCAGACCTACGAGTGCAGGAGTCGGTCGACGAGGGCAAAAGCTCCTCGGCTTAGGACCGGTCGGCGTCCGTGCCTGCTGGGGGAACTGCCCCCAGACTTATGAGCGCAGGAGTCGGTCGGCGAGGGCAAAGCTCCTCGGCTTAGGACCGGTCGGCGTCCGTGCCTGCTGGGCGAACTGCCTCCAGACTTATGAGCGCAGGAGTCGGTCGGCGAGGGCAAAGCTCCTCGGCTTAAGACCGGTCGGCGTCTGTGCCTGCTGGGGGAACTTCCCCCAGACTTATGAGCGCAGGATTCGGTCGACGAGGGCAAAGCTCCTCTTCCTCCTCCAGTGAGGCGGCGGTCTTCATTCTTTTGCACTATTAGTGAGATGTCAATTCCGTCGAGGATTTAAGAAAAGACAAAAAGGGAATGCAATTGTACTCTTAAGAGTCCTGTCGGACTGGTACATTTGGAGGAAAGGAAAGCTAGTCAGAGGGATGTAAACCTAGATAATCCCCTCGGACCAGGCTACGACTGGGGGAGAGAGCTCGCCCGCTCACTCTATGATGCGGAGGGGTCCTTGGACGGTGTTGATCTTCTTCCCCTTGTCCGGCTGCATGGAGGTCCCTTCCCCATGGGCCGGCTCGTCGGCTAAGCTCCTGGCGTGCCCCTGACTCATCAGCTTCTCAATGTCCTTCTTCAAGTGCCAGCAGTCTTCAGTATCGTGGCCGTCGTCCTTGTGGTACTTGCAGTATTTCTCCTTATTCTTCCCACCTCTGTTTGCCCTCGGTGGGGGGCGATCGGCGCGTTCTTCCTTCTGCACTTGGGCGAGGACGGCGTCTGGGGTGGCGTCTCTCGTACCTTCTCCGCGCTGCATGTTTCTAGGCCTCTTCTCGGTTCGGTATCCTTCGGGGCTGCCTCGTCCGCTGTCGTCGCGCTTGGTCCCTCGAATGGCTTTTCCTGCATCCACGGCCAAGGCCTCCTCGGTCAACATGAAGCGCTCGGCCCTCGCCATGATCTCGGGGAGGTCCTTCGGGGGATCGTTGTGCAGGGACTTCTTGAGGCCTCTGTGGCGAAGCCCTTTCTTAAGGGCCGTTTGGACCACCAGGTCGGGAGGGCTGTTCACGTTCAGCCTCTCTGCATTGAAGCGGCGCATGAACTGCCGGAGCGGCTCGGCCGGGCCTTGCACTATGTTGAACAGATGTTCAGCATCAGGCTTGATCTGCCTCCCCGCCATGAACTGCTTGCAGAACAACTGGGTGAGTTCCTCAAAGCTGTCGATGGAGCGGCTGGGCAGGCTGCGGTACTAGGTCCTCGCCGCTCCCCTGAGAGTAGAATAGAAGCCTCAGCAGAGCAGGTCATCGTCAGCTCCTTGGAAGGACATGTCCCCCTCGTAGTCCATCACGTGGCTTCCTGGGTCCCCTATCCCGTCGTACTTCCCCAGCGCCGGGATCCTGAATCGAGAGGGGACCCGTGCGTCGGTTATTCTCCGTGACAGGGGGCACCGGTCTCCGTGGATGCCCCCGGGGATTCGACAGTCGCCCGCCTCTGGCTCGTTTGGTGGTGGAGGGTGCACAGGCGCCGGCGGGGCTGGCTCCACGGCCCTCGCCACGCTGGGGGTCGGGCTGACCCGGCGCTCCCGGCTCCTCCGGTGGGAGCTTTTGCTCCGCCGTGATCGGTCTCTCGAGTGGTGTCGTTCGCTTCTCCTGCGGCGGGACGACCGTGACCGACGAGATGATGCAGTCATCAATTCGCCCTCCGTCCCTTCGGTTTCTCTTCGGCTCCTTTCACGATAAGGGGAGGAGGCGCGCGATCTCGCCTGACGGGAGCCGGACAGCGTGAACCAACGATCCGTGTTCGGTTTTTGGGTCCCGTGGTCGTCGACCACAGCGGACCGCAAGAGCGGGGGACCCCCCGCCCATCGATGGCTATCGCCCAACGTGCCTCCGTTGGGTGGCGAAGGGCCGACGAGCTGCTGTACCGTCGCGACCAACGTCTGGAGGCTCGCGTTGGTCTCCTGAGCCAGGGCGCGAAGCTGTCCCTGTGTGGCCAGTCCTGAGCCACCGGTCTCTTCGGTTGAGGGGGCGGGGTGATCGCCGACGGTCGCGTCTTCGGGGTTGCCGTTGGATGCGCCATTCCCCTCCTCCGGGATGGGGGGCATGCGCTTCCTTCCATTGCTGGCTCGTGCCATTGCTGGTGTGGTTTGCTTCTTCGTGGGATGGTTTTCGTTTCCCACAGACGGCGCCAGATGTTTCAGAGTGTTTTCTCACTACAAAGCGATGACCGTGGATAACCCGGTCAACGTGGTCAAGGGGCCCGTTTGGGTCCCTCGGGCGAGTCGAGTTGGTGCAGTTGAGGCGCGAGTCGGACCAGCAGACGACGTAGAGCGCGTCGACTGGATTGAATCGGGGTCCTCGGCCGTTGGTAGGGCGAGGGGTAGCCTCGGCCCAGGTCGAGACACTCGGCCTCGGTCGGTTGCACTCGGCCTCGGCGGTCGGACGACGAGGGGAAGCCTCAATCGTCCAGCTGGTTGCGTGGTCGGCGAGGGGCGGAGGGGAAGCCTCGGCCCGTGGATCTGATGCCCTCCTGCGTAGACGAGAACGCTCGTCAGGGGGCCGGACCTTGGTTCCGGCCAAATCCCCTCCGATGCCTAAGTCAGACAGAGATCTGAAAGAGGAGGCCCGGCGGAGACGGTTTGACTCGTGAGGAGATCAGAACGGCGTCTCACGGCGCGAGCGGGGGAGGAAGGAGATGAAATGGGGGAACTAGGTCGTTGATGGAGTACCTTAGGTTCTAGATACCTGAGAGGCGGTCCTTTCTCCTGTCGTCCTCCTAGCCCCTTTATAGACCTCCGCCGTGATTGTCCCCGACCCACGTCGCTCGTCCGCCCTCAATCGTGCCCCCTCAATCCGCCCCCCCCCCCCCCCCGTCGCCGCTCCCTGCGCCATGCCAGCACCTCCCTATAACTGCCATTAAGTGGTCGCGGGATCGAGGGGCGGTTATCGCAGGAGTGGGCGAGTGACCGGTGTCTTACCGGGGCCGGGTCGGATCGACATTTGGGGGGGTCCCCCCTAGGGCCTTATCGAGTGGGCCTGAGTGCACAGATGGGCTTTTGACCGGCGGTCGGGTCTCTGGGCTCGTGTCTTTCGGGCCTCAGGCAAATAGGCGTAACAACACGGGAAAGCATACTAGCAAAGGATCACTTGACTATGTACACACCGATGTGTGGGGACCGTGCCCGGAGCCGTCAAGAGGGGGAGCTAAGTATTTTGTTTTGTTTATTGATGATTACTCTCGCAAAGTTTGGATGTACCTAATGAAGTCTAAGGATCAAACTTTTGATATGTTTAGAGAGTGGAAGACCATGGTGGAGAAGCAAACCGGAAGGCACGTGAAGGTGCTTAGATCTGACAATGGAGGTGAGTTTACCTCGAGGGAGTTCAGAAATTTCTGCAAACTCCATGGGATCCGCAGACACTTTAGCACACCCGGTGATCCGCAGTTGAATGGTGCGGTGGAGCGGATGAATAGAACATTGTTGGAGAGAGTGCGGTGTTTGAGGTACTCAGCCGGTTTGGCGAAGGAATTCTGGGGAGAGATACTCTCGACTGCTGTGCACATTGTGAACAGAGTTCCTTATGTAGCGATTGGCTACAAGATCCCTGAGGAGATGTGGAGTGGTGAAGCTGGTGATTCTTCGTACTTGCGCATTGTAGGTTGCCTGGCTTATGTACACGAGAGGGGCGACAAGTTGGATCCAAGAGCAAAGAAGTGTGTCTTCCTTGGATATGGCCACTACGTTAAGGGATATCGTTTGTGGGATCCAGAGGGTCAGAAAGCGATAGTGAGCCGACATGTCACTTTTGATGAGGATGCAAGGCTCAGGGCGGAGCATTCTCACTCAAAAGAGGACACGTCCGCGGAGAAGATTTCACCGGAGAGGGTTAGTCTTCCGGTCCAGCCCACTCAGCGACCAGGCAAAAGAGTTGATGGTCGATGCTCCAGTTGAGGGAGATAATGAGGTCCATGCTGAGGACCATGTGCATACACCTAGTACATCTCAGGTACGCGTTGACACTTATATAGGTGATGATGGAATGTGGAGATCGAAGAGGGTGAAGAAAGCGCCAGAAAGATTGGGCACATGGGATTATGCCGGATATTCTTTCGATGATATGGCGTCGTATGCACTCAACCTAGAGCACGAGGAGCCAGCAACATATGGTGGAGCCATAGTATCAGGAGATGTCGCTCAGTGGCAAGGAGCTATGGAGGAGGAGATGGAGTCTCTTCACCGGAACGACACTTGGGATTTGGTGCCGTTACCTAGCGAGAAGCGTGCTATTGGTTGTCGTTGGATATACAAGGTCAAGGAAATTTCAGCTCAAGATGGGAACAACGTCAGGTATAAAGCACGGTTGGTGGCCGAGGGATTTGCACAACGGAAGGGTGAAGACTACACCGAAATATTTTCACCGGTTGTGCGACACACGTCCATTTGTGTGTTATTGGCGCTAGTTGCTAGCATGGACATGGAGTTGGAGCAACTAGATGTGAAAAGAGCTTTTCTGCATGGAGACCTCGATGAGAAAATTTATATGCAGCAGCCTAAGGGGTTCAGAGTTGAAGGGAAACAGACCTTGGTGTGCAGATTGAAGAAATTGTTGTACGGATTGAAGCAGTCACACATGCAGTGGTATAAACGATTCGATAGCTTCATGATGGTAGTAGGCTTCGAGAGGAGCATCAATGATCAATGTGTGTATGTTCGCACACTTGAGAATGGCCAGAGGGTTTATTTGTTGCTCTATGTGGACGACATGCTAATTGCTTCTAATAGGATGCCGGAGATGAAGAAGCTGAAGGAGAAGCTAGGGCAAGAATTCGACATGAAGGATTTGGGGCCCGCTTAGAAGATTCTCGGAATGGAGATTGTTCGAGATCGAAAGAAGCATGAGCTTAGATTGTCACAGAAGGGGTATATTCAGAAGGTACTAGCCCGGTTTGGGATGGATAGTGCGAAGCCTGTGATGACACCTTTGGGAGCTCATTTTCAGTTGTCGACGAGTCAGTCGCCAAGCACCAATGAGGAGAAGACTTACATGTCTCAGGTGCCATATGCGAGTGCAGTATGAAGCTTGATGTATGCGATGGTTTTCACACGTCCAGATATTGCACATGCCATTGGAGTGGTTAGTAGGTATATGGCTAATCCTGGAAAGGAGCATTGGCAGGCCGTCAAGTGGATTCTTAGATATCTGCGAGGCACAACGAGTGTCGGGATCCTCTATGGGAGAGGAGACGGAAAGGTGCTGACAACTTACCGTGATAGCGACTACGCAGGTGATAGAGACAGGCGGCGATCTACCACGGGGTATGTGTTCAGTTTGGGCATTGCCGCGGTATTGTGGAGGTCGGTGCTACAGTCTGTGGTTACGCTATCAACCACAGAGGCCGAGCTGATTGCAGCAGTGGAAGCTGTGAAGGAGGCCAAGTATTTGAGGAGTCTGCTGAGAGATTTGGGGGTGCCGCAGATTTCGTCACATGTGCATTGTAACAGCCAGAGTGCCATTCATCTGGCGAAGCACCAGGCATACAGTTCGAGGACGAATCATATTGAGGTGCGTGATTCCTTCCTTGAGTTGGAGAAGAAGGAGATAGAGCTTCAGAAGATCCCGACTGATTTGAACCCCGCAGACATGTTTACCAAGCCAGTTCCCGCTGTCAAGCTCCAGGTTTGCTTGGAGCTGATTTCTCTTTTGGCTTAGGTGGCGCCAGAGGGCGCGATTTTCGAGACGATGATGATACTAGAGAGATGGTGATGGTGCGCAGCGTGGAGATGCCAGAGTCAGTGGTGATGAGATTTGAATCAAGATAGAGTATTATTTTTTATGATTCAAATCGAGGGGGCAGCATTTTCCAGGCTGCTCGGTCGAGCAGCACGCTGCTCGGTCGAGCAGCTTGTCGTCCCGGTCGACAGAGCGCTGGGATGTTTTTGGAGGAAGAATTCCCTGTAGTTCTCGGTCCGAGTAGCTTTGCTACTCGGCCGAGTTGGTTTTGACTCGGTCCGAGTAGTCTTGATACTCGACCGAGTGTATCTGGCATGGCATCAGCGGATACGGTTGTTTTTCGCTGCTCGACCGAGCAGCGGGCTGACTCGGTCCGAGTTTTGCTGGGCCCGCGCGCCACCATCAACGGCCTTTCTGCGCCATTTTCGTTTGGCTTTGATCTGAACCATTCGATGCTTAGGGTTAATAGGATGCAACCGTCATTCTTTGTGGAATAAATTGCAGGAGAAAGAGAGCTTGCAACCCCTTTGGATTTTGGTAGTGATTTTAGGGTTTGTGTTCTTGAGTTAAAGGTGAGATTTTTTTTCTCCCCTCTTTCATTGGTTTCTTCCTCTTGAGTGGATTCGTGAGGGCTTGTTCTGTTTGGCAAGTTATTATTCATGTGTGAGGGAGCGATTTGTAACCCTAATTATTTGGACCTCTCTACTAGTGGAATCGTCTCGGATTGGATTGCTGGATGTAGGTTGTTTACAATCAAACCAGGGTAAATTCTTTTGTGTCTGCGTTTGATTTAATTGTTGCTGTGATTCGTTTGCTACTTTCTATTGCAAGGTCATTTGGGAATTTTGTTGGGACTTTAAGATTAGATTTTTGCTAGCCCGATATTCCTGATCAGTTTATTAGGGTTGGTTTTCCGTATTGATCTCAAGGCATTTTCGGATTTTTTTTCCCCAACATATTTAGCATAATAAAGTATTGGTTTTTTTGAGTTACCCCCTTCTCTCTTGGAGAGTGTCTTCTTTTATAGGATTTGATGGAGTATAGGATGATTGATGATGTCTCTTCGTCTTCTAAATAGTTGGTCATTATGTAGAATACCAAGGGTTTGGTCATTCATGTAGAAGCTCAAAGGTTTGGTCATTGATGAGAATGCGAAGAGTTGGTTGGATGAATAAAGATGTCCTTTAACATGGTCATTCAAGAGTTTCATTGAATGAAGTAAATTCATCATGGAAGAATGCCAATAGTCTACGAAGAATAATATGAATTTATACACGTAACCAACCAATTTCTTCTTTTTGCGTTTCACAAAAGATCCAACCACGTCACAATCATTTCATGTAAAACTTAGTATTTTGCCCGTTTATTATCGATGAGTGATATCCTTCACATCTGAAGTAATCAAAGCGAATGGTTAAACATGCATGGGACTCGCAAGAGCTAATCACAAGCTGATGCATGAACTTTTGAGCCCATTAGATTAGCACAAAGATACACGCATCATGAAAAAGAGAGGATACGCTGCGTGTGCTGTCATATTAACCATTACTTTCAAAAGCCCAACTCTTTTTCCAAAAGCACCACACGACAAATTCCTAACTTACACTTAGTTTTTTCTTACTTTTTAATTTCTAGATTTGAAATGCCATGAGAAGGGAGAAGAGACCATCTTTTTAGGATTCGAAAGCACCAACTTTTAAGGCCTAAGCAAGAGGATGCTTATCTTTAATCTTGCAATCAACTTTTTACCACCCACTGCTTTTTTCCCAACATGAGAATGTTGGGTGATGAAATCTAAAGCAAGAAAGGGGATTCCTTTTTTTCTCTTTATTCCCTCTCAAAGCTAATAACCGTGCATAAAAAGTAGTGCTCTTTTTATATTTTCTTTGCCTTCAAAAGTGCCTTCTCCTTTGCACCACCATTAAGTTTTGAATCGTGGCTTTAGTCTTTTGTTTGTGCTATTTAGGAACAGTGGTATTCTAAGACATGCATTATGACTATCATACTAAGATGCAATGAATATGTTGTGTTTTTGGTAGCATTTTCATTCTCCAATGGATGAGAGCTAGCCTTCATGTGGCCTCGAAAACCCATGAACTTTGCTCTAGCTAGAATATTTTAGTCATTGTTCATATCATTGGTTATATGATGTCTCTTCTTCTAGGGAACATAAATGGATGTTGCTACAAATTATTTGTGTTTCTCATGCATCATGGCAGTCCCTTGGGAGATCATTTGCACGTGCCCAAGTTAAGAACAGCTACGTCAAGGGCAATTTCTTTTCATCCTTCATCTAATTACAACCTGGATAACTAATAGCATACTAACAAAAAAAATATGATCTTGATGATCTACTTCAAAAGAAATTGATGCTTTAGACTTAATATTAATTATAATTTCTTCATACGGTTGATTCTTTAGTTCTTTTAATTTGGAAATGACATTAACATAAATTTTCCAAGGAGAAAATGTTAGTTTGGAATGCTAAGATGATTTGGGTACCTGGAGGTTTTTGTAGATGGAAGACGATGATAGGAAGTATGTGGAGAACTCTTTGGAAAGAGTGATTTGTTATTGAGATTTGCCTTTGGTTTTTTGTGTGGTGCACAATGGCATGAGAGCTCCTCTATTTATAAAGCTAGAGGAGAGCTTCTACAACATTCTTTCATTCAATACAACATCCACATAATTCTAATAGCTTCCAATTGACTCTTACCAGAATAACTTAGAATATGACACTTTCCAGAATATTACTTACACTATGACACTTTCCAGAATATTACTTAGAATATAACTTAGATATATATGATGCATTATATCAAACTAAGCGAAAGGATTTTAGACAATACTGTCGTATCAAACTACAGGTAAACATAACAGAAGAGAACAACAATATTTGAGAGCCTATCTGGACACGAAAGAAAATATAGTTGGAAGAAATCAATAAATAAATATCAGAGTTATCAACTCTATTTTGCGGAGGCCCAACAGCATGGGCCCAAAGGCGCAGCCTACAACGCGAAATCGTGAGGGGTCCAAGCCCACCCAACGAAGCCCATGAGAGGACCCTGAACATCGATCCGACCCGACCCCGGAAACGCGCGAGTCACTCGCCCACTCCAGCGATAACCGTTCCCCCAGGCCCGTTGCCACTTAATGGCCGTTATGGGGAGGTGCTGGCATGGCGCGGGGAGCGGCGATGGGAAGGCGGATTGAGGGGGCACGATTGGGGGCGGACGAAGGACGTGAGTCATGGGTGGTCGCGGCGAGAGGCCTATAAAAGGACTAGGAGGACGACTGAACAAGGGACGGCATCTCAGGTAACAAAACCTAAGGTACTCCATCAACGACCTAGTTCCCCCACTTCATCTCCTTCCCCCCGCTCGCGTCGGAGGACGTCGTTCCGATCTCCACTCGAGTCGAACCGTCCCCGCCGAGCCTCCTCTTTCAGACTGTCATCTGACTTAGGCATCGGAGGGGATTTGGCCGGAACCAAGGTCCGGTCTCCCTGATGAGTGTTCTCGTCTATTCAGGAAGACGTTAGATCCAAGTGCCGAAGCTTCCCTTCGACACCAGACGAACGCCGTCAAGCATCAGCCAAGGCATCGAGGCCACCCCTCGACGCCAGGAGAGACCGAGGCCGAGCGCATCCATCCGAGCCGAGGCTTCCCCTCAACTCCACGCCGGCCGCGCATCTAGCAAGACGACCGAGGCTACCCCTCGTCATCCGATCGATCGAGGCCGAGCGCACCCATCCGAGCCGAGGCTTCCCCTCAGCTCCGCGTCGTTCGCACGTCAAACCAAGGCGCCGAGGCTTCCCCTCGTCGTCCGGCCGTCCGAGGCCGAGCACCTCACACCGGGCCGAGGCTTCCCCTCAGCCCCCAGAGGCCGAGGATCCAGACCCGGCCCAGCTGACGTGCTCTGCGTCGACTACATCTCCGATTCGCGTCGCGTCTACACGCGCTCGACACACCCAAGGGACCCTAATCGGCCCCTTGACCACGTTGACCGGGTAGTCCACGGTCAACGATACTGTAGTGAGAAAACACTCTGAAACATCTGGCGCCGTCTGTGGGAACGAACTATCCCACGAAAAACAAACCACACTTGCAATGGCACGCGCCTGCAACGGGAAGAGACGCATGCCCCCCATCCCAGAGGAGGGAAATGGCGCACCCAACGGCAACCTTGAGGGCGCACCCAACGGCAATCACCACGCCCCCTCAGCCGAAGAGACTGGCGAGTCAGAGCCGGCCACGCAGGAGAAGCTCCGTGCCCTGGCCCAAGAGACCAACGCGAACATTCAGACGCTGGTCACGACGGTACAACAGCTCATCGACGCCGCGCCAGCCAACGGAGACGCGTTGGGCGATGGCCATCGTTGGGCGGGGGGCCCCCGCTCCTGCGGTCCGCCGTGGTCGCTGACCACGGAAACCGAAGACCGAACACGGAACGTCGGTTCACACTACCCGGCTTCCACCAGGCGAGATCGCGCGCCTCCTCCCCTTATCGCGAAAGGAGCAGAAGGGGTACCGAATACACGGGGGACGAATCGGTGACCGCGTCGTCTCGTCGGCCACGATCACCCCACCGCAGAAGAAGTGATCAGCACCACTCGAGGGACCTATCACGGCTAAGCAGAAGCTCCCGCCGGAGGAGCCGGGAACGCTGGACCAGCCCCACCCCCAGTGTGGCGAGGGCCGTTGAGCCAGCCCAGCTAGCGCCTGTGCCACTCCCACAACCGAACGAGCCTGAGGTAGGCGGGTGTCCGACCCCTGGAGGCATCCACGGAGACCGGTGCCCCCTGTCGCGGAGAATAACCGACGCGCGGGTCCCCTCTCGATTCAAGATCCCGACACTGGGGAAGTACGACGGGATAGGAGATCCAGGGAACCATGTGATGGACTACGAGAGGGACATGTCCTTCCAGTGAGCCGATGATACCCTGCTCTGCAGGGGTTTTTATTCGACCCTCAGGGGAGCAGCGAGAACTTGGTACCGCAGCCTGCCCAGCCGCTCCATTGACAGCTTCGAGGAACTCACCCAGCTGTTCTGTAAACAGTTCATGGCAGGGCGACAGGTAATGCCTGATGCTGAACATTTGTTTAACATAGTGCAGGGCTCAACCGAGCCGCTTCGACAGTTTATGCGTCGCTTCAACGCTGAGCGGCTGAACGTAAACAGCCCCCCCTCCCCCCGACCTTGTTGTCCCAACGGCCCTAATGAAAGGGCTTCGTCATAGAGGCTTGAAGAAATCTCTACACAATGATCCCCCGAAAGATCTCGCTGGGATCATGGCGAGGGCCGAGCGCTTCATGTTGACCGAGGACACCTTGGCCATCGAGGCGGGAAAGACCAGACGAGGGACCAAGCGCGGCGACAGCGAGCACCGCAGCCCCGAAGGATACCGGACAGAGAAGAGGGCGAGAAACAAGCAGCGGAAGGAGGATACGAGGGACGCCACCCCGGACGTCGTCCTCACTCAAGTGCAGAAGGAAGAGCGCGCTGATCGCCCCCGCCGAAGACAAAAAGAGGGGGGTAAAATGGGGAAAAGTATTGCCAGTACCATAAAGACAACGGCCACGACACTGAAGACTACTGGCACCTAAAGAAGGACATCGAGAAGTTGATGAGCCGAGGGCACGCAAGGAACTTTACCGATGACCCGGCCCACGGAGAAGGAACATCCAAGCAGCCGGACAAAGGAAAGAAGGTCAACACTGTCCAAGGACCCCTCCGCATCGTAGAGTGAGCAGGCGAGGCCCCCCGGTCACCGCCTAGTCGGGAGGAGATTATCTAGGTTCACATCTGTCACGACCCGCTTCCCTAAAATGGAGGCGAGACGTAAAAAGGTCCGCACGAGAGTGGAGCTGTGAAGCCCCAAACCCGATAAGCGTCCATATAAATATAAGCAGGTCCCTGTAACCACAACGGAACAACAATAATAATACAAGGAGAGACTGAAATAAAAACTTCACATCTCAAATTTTGTCCAACATGAAAATAAGTTCAACATCCAGAAAAGCCACCAGGCTAAAAGAAAAGAGTCTAAGGGCCCAGAACAAGGCCAACAAAAACATCAACAACAAAGTATAGGTGCTACGCACCGATAACAAAATAACTGTCTAACAAAAGTAAAGCACAACGAAGACACTAGGACTGGTCCCCAGTGTCCACGTACTCCCCGCCAAACACGGGCTCGGGCTCGGCGTCAGCAATTACCTCGTCCTCAACAAGGTACTCAGGCTCAGGATCTAACATGTGTCACCCAAAAGAGTAAAGGGGCACATGTCAGCAAGTCTAAAAGACTTGGGCAAGGAAACTGGAAGTAAGGCATCTAGCAACCTAGCAGTTTAGTATGCATGACATGGCAGTTATAACATGAGTGCACAACGTAAAACAAGGCAAGACAATTTGTACATGAGAGCAATCATCGGGACAAGACAAGATAAGAGTAGCCACGCTACTAACATTCTCAATCAATTCACATTGTTGTAGGTGTTTACGCCCTTCGCTGAATGGCATAGCATTTCAGACCGATCGGCACTAAACACAGTTCACATTTCACGGTTGTTTGTAGATGTTTACGCCCTTCACTGAATGGCATAGCATATCAGACCGATCGACACTAAACACTACCCCACCCCAAATAGTTTACGCCTTACAACTGCAGTTGTTGATCAAACAGACCCCCAGTTGCCTGGCCGCTTAACCCTCACCCCCAATACCTACACTAAATGGAGCCTGGGGTCCCCGCACAATGAGCCCAGCTAGTGAGCCTGGGGTTGCCCCGCACAATGAGCTCGCATTCCTCTTTCACAATTCAATATCGAGCGTTGGGGTTTCCAACTCATTATGCTCGCTTCTGGTCACGAGCCAGGAAACACACAATTCGGGCATTGGCTATCAACCAACACATGGCCCGCTTCTGGAACACGAGCCAGGAACACAAGCATTAGTAGCAAAGCTACGCAATCACAGAAACACTTAAAGAATGCAATGACATGACAATTAATTCGCGTACCGTTAATGGAAAGTAAACATGACATGGTAATTGTGCAACATGATATGTGTTGGAACTAGCTTCGTTGTCAAGCTAGTTCCCCAATTTGCGCCTAGGCGAGTATCATTTCGTCGCCTAGCCTCTTTTACGCCTACAACATGCAAATGGCCTAAAACATGGCCTAAACCCTAAGTGGCAAGTTTCACTTGCCTAGCACCGGGGATGACGACCACTTCGTCACACGGATGCCAATCTACGGGGAAATCGCTGTTATGGGGGACCAATCATCAAACAACATGAAATATTATTAGGGTTTCATAAAATTATAAATAAGTTATAAAAACAACGGTAGATCGATTTCTTACCAAGAGGAGACGGAAGAAACACTCCGGAGAACCCTAGGTTCAGATCTGGAAAAGATTGGAGAAGTTAGGGAAACTAGGGTTTTGGAGGATTTGGGGATTTTGATGGGTTTCGATGGAGATTTGGGGAAGATGAGAGGTAGATAGAGTGAATGGATGGATTGGATGATGGATTTAGGGCTTGGAATGAAGGATTGAAGCTTGGAGGAAGATGGGGGCTGAAGGGGGGAGATTTTAGGGTTTTTGGTCGTGTTGGAGGAAGAAGAAACGTTTGGGAGGGGCATTTATAGGTTGGGCTGGCGGCTGCCCAGAAATTAGGGTTTTAACACTGGTTAGTCGGTCAAAGAACAACCACTGACCGACTAGTTTGGCAACTAGTCGGTCGGTCGACCAACGCAGACCGACTAAGTGTAAACAGTAACTCCTGAACGAAAATAGGATTTAGAGTTAGTCCGTCCATGAACAAGTACTGACCGACTAGTTTAGCATCTAGTCGGTCGATGAACGTTCTTAGACCGACTAAGAGCAAACAGTAACTGATACAAAAATAAGATGATGAGTTAGTCGGTTCAAGAAGCATTGCTGACCGACTAGTTTGCAACCTAGTCGGTCAACCAACGTTCTTAGACCGACTAACGATAAACAGTAACTCCTGAGAAATTTAGAAAGCTAACTAGTCGGTCCAAGAAGGATTGCCGACCGACTGGATCGTCATCTAGTCGGTCGGTGCCCCTTCTTATACCGGCTAATGAGCACCAAAAGTTCTGATACGGAGCGCGAGGCCCCGTGATCGAATCCTAAGACTCCTAGGCATGATCTAATAGTTAGATACGACCGTTATGAAGCCCGTCACAAATGACGTACTTCGAAATCGACGATCCTAAGGAAGAAACGAGAAAATACGACGAATCGATCGAAAATGAAAGCTACGGAGACGAAAACCACACAAGAGGAGAAAATCCACCAAAACATATATTATATTATAATAAATCCAGATACACGAAAAGCAGTCGTTACAACATCCCCCGTCTTGCTTTATTTCCTTTTTCCGCCAAATGTACTAGTCCGATAGGACCTTTAAGAGTACAAATGCACTCCTTTTTCCTTTTCTTCATCTCCGACGGAGTCAACATTTTGCTAAGGCTGCATAAGAGTGAAGACCGCCACCTCACCGGACGGGGGATCAATCAAAACTGGTCCTAAGCCGAGGAGCCTCACCCTCGTTGACTGACTCCGACGCTCGTAAGTCTGGGGGCAATTCCCCCAGCCAGCGCAGACGCCGACCGGTCCTAAGCCGAGGAGCATCACCCTCGCTGACCGACTCTGACGCTCGTAAGTCTGGGGGCAATTCCCCCAGCCAGCGCAGACGTCGACCGGTCCTAAGCCGAGGAGCTTCACCCTCGCTGACCGACTCCATCGCTCGTAAGTCTGGGGGCAATTCCCCCAGCCAGCGCAGACGCCGACCGGTCCTAAGCCGAGGAGCTTCACCCTCGCTGACCGACTCCATCGCTCGTAAGTCTAGGGGCGATTCCCCCAGCCAGCGCAGACGCCGACTGGTCCTAGGCCGAGGAGCTTCATCCTTGCTGACCAACTCCATCGCTCGTAAGTCTGGGGGAAATTCCCCCTGCCAGCACCGACACCGACCGGTCCTAAGCCGAGGAGCTTCACCATCGCTCGTAAGTCTGGGGGCAATTCCCCCAGCCAGCGCAGACGCCAACTGGTCCTAAGCCGAGGGATTTCTCCCTCGCTGACCTACTCCATTGCTCATAAGACTGAGAGCGACCTCCGCAGCCAGCGAAGACGGTTAGGACTGGGGGCAACCCCCCCAGCCAACAAGGACATCAACCGACTTGTCCACTCGAGGGACTAGGGGCGACCTCCCGGAGGAAGGAGGCGAGCGACCACCATCAGCAGAGGAGCCGAAGTCACAGCAACAAAGCAAAATGCACGGAAAATTCAAGTAGGTCAATTTCATTTCCAACAGTTAACCGAGGTACAAAAGTGTGTCTTTTTACAGGAAATCGAAGTGGAGGAACCTCCTTACAAATAATTCACCCTCGGCGAACAACAAAATTCGTCAACCACGAAAACTAGGGTGACGCCGGCAGAGCAAAACTTATCGACCAAGAACGCAAAATTGCTGGCTTAAATGAACATCCTTGCAATCAGCAATTGTTTGCCCTGAAGCAGAGAGCCGGTAAAGATGCCAATGGAGATTGCGAGGTCAGGGATCCATTTCAAGTAGGCTGGGCCAAAGCGAAGCGGATGCTGAAAAATTTGATGACAGGCCGGGAAGGACGACCTAGGGGACCCGGGCTCGGGTAGGGGTGGCAATTCGGGCCGGCCCGGTCTTATCGGGCCGTGCCGGCCCGGCCCGGATTTCTTAAAGGACCGGGCCGGCCCGGTCCGATAAGACTTCGGGCCACTTCGATGCGGCCCGGGCACGGTCCGATAAAAATTCGGGCCGCCCGGCCCGGTCCGATAGGGTTGAAACAGTTATTTTATCCTACATTATTTTACAATTTTTTTAATTGATGAAGTCATATTTGCAGAGATGCACGTTCGAATTTGGGAGGGCCGGCCATGCAATGCTAAAGCAAAGCAATCCACCCGTTGCCTTTATTTATATTTATTTATCATTGCCTAATTTTTTAAAAAAATTTATTTGCCTTGTTGTATAGGCTTTGGAAAAGGATGTCGATGATATGTTTACTGCACTTTCCATAGAAAGAGAGTGCATGCAAGTGTTTACTGCACTGAGCCCCGCTTAATGTGATCATATGTACAATTCCAGCAAAAGGAAAAGTCTTGGTAGGGACTGGGAACGCTGTTGGTTATCTTTAATTTGCTAAGTAATATATTTTTAAAAAACAGCTTTGTTACCAAGAATTGTCAGTCAAACAGACGCAACTTCACAACTGAAGTTACTGAACAAACCAATTACCAAGACTTAACCCTTAAGCAATCATTCATTGCATTATTAATTTAATATTTAATTAATTGTAAGTGGACGCTGGGGAGTGGCGCGAGTGGGCACTGCACAGTGCATAGTCTGCATTGCAATGGGCGGGCGGTCAAATAAAAAATGCGGGGGACCTCGTCAATTGTCAAACAAATTACAGAAACTGTCAAGTGTCAAGTGTTTTTGTTTCGGGCCGGGCCGTCCAATGGGCTGAATAACTCGGCCCGGGTCCGGCACGAAAATGAGTCGTGCCGGGCCGGCCCAGTCCGATAAGGTTTTCGGGCCAAAATTATCGGCCCAGGCACGGTCTTATCGGGCCGGGCCCGTGCCGGGCTATCGGGCCGGGCTGAAAATTGCCACCCCTAGGCTCGGGAGGACGCATCCTCGGGCGCATCGCCCTGCCCGGAGCGAGGGGGATCGGCAGGCGGAAGGGCTTGCAGGACGCGCTCCGCACAATCCTGGAAGGAAGACTGGACGACTTCAACAATCCGGGGGCTGATAAGGTCTTCATACTTACCGAAGGCCTCCCTGAGGACCTTGAAGATCCTCTCCCCCAGAGTCCCGACGACGCCCCTCTCCACCTCATCCGCGAACCGCGCCACCTGACGCCGATCCGACAGTTCCCTCTGGAGCTCCTCCCTCTCCAGGCGGAACGACTCCGCCGCTTCCCCGGCCGACCGCCGAGCGTCCTCCAACTCCCCCTGGAGATCGGCCACTCGTCCCTCTAGCTCGGCCACCCGGAGCTTGAGTTGCCGAGACTCCATCTGGGCCGCCACCGCAGCTACCTCTGCCGCCCCAGCCCGCTCGTGGTCCTTTGCATAGGACTCCTCCAGCTCGACGCTGCGACTCGACAGCGAGTGTTGAACCCTGAAACGACAAGACATGAGACAAGAAGAAAGCGAAGGAAAGAAAGGGACAGCAGGATAGCCAGACCTGCTGAAGGATCCAGACCAAGATGTCCGACATCTTGTCGGCGGGGGCCCTCTCGAGGAGACCACGGTCCCAGGGGAGGACGGAGCCCTCGGCCAACTGCTGAGCCAAGGCTCGGTCGACAAACACCGAGTCCCCGGGGGTGACCTCGAGGGAGGCCGAGCAGCTCGCCAACAGGGCACTGATTCCCGATAATGGAGGCAGGGCCGCTGCGACGGGGGTGGTCGTCAGGGTCACTGGAAGATCCTCGGCGGCCACCGTCGGGGGCGCGAGCGCACCGGACTGGGGGGATCCGCGCCTTCCTTCCTCCTCTTCCCTCCGCGAGGCTCGGCAGGCGCCGAAGGGGAGCACTTCCGCCTCGTGCCACCTCCACCCTCGGAGACAAGAGGGGGCGCGCCAGGCGCAAGAGGAGCTGCACCGGACCCATCATCACCCCCCACCACTTGGGCCGGTGGGACGGATCCGGCTCTTGCGACCTCCCCGGGGAGGGGACTACCAGAAGTAGATACGGGAGGCGCGACCGCCACCTTGCCCACTGTGGGCTCGGCTCGGCGCACCTCCTCCTCGACGGTCCGCCGAGGCGCCCTTCCCGAGGTGCTGCCTCGGCTCCGAGCGGGTCCGCGCCGAATCAGCTCATCGACGTTGCGGGTGAACTCGCGACCAGCCATTCCTGCAAGCGAAACCAAAATCAGGGTAAGCCACGGGGCAATCCAGGACTAAAGAAGTGACCTACCCGGAGACCACAAGACAGCCTTCAGGAGTAGGTCGTCCAGCAAAGGCCAGATAGACTTCGCCTCCAAGGGGAGGGCCGATAGCAGCACGACGGTCGCCTGATCAGCCTCGGAGAGGGTTAGCATTTGGCGAGGCCGACCTGACCCACCCCAACCTGTCAAAATCTGAGCATCCTCAAGGAAGACTACGAAGACATAACCCGAGCTCCAATCCCCCGCCCAGTGGGGTAGCCCGATCAGGCATTCCCTCCCCGCGCGGGCTCGGAGGTGCAGCCATGACCCTAGACCGACCATCTGGATCTGATAATAATAGAAGAGGAGGGAGAAAGATGGCTCCAGACCGCGAGTGCAGCAGAGCATCACAAAGCCTGTCAGAACCGCAACCGAACAGGGGGTAAACTGGCAAAGGGGCACCATGAGGTACTCCATGACTTGGATAAAGAAGGGACTGAGCGGGAAACGAAGACCCAGACGGAACATCTCGACGTAAACGCCGACTTCGTTGTTCCTCGGAAGACAGATCCGCTCGTCGACGAAAGGGACTCGAACATCGTACGGGTGACAGAGGTACCTTCCCCGAATCTCCGCAGCCGCCAGAAAAGGAGTCCTTGACGGCGTCCTGAGGATAACCGGAGGTACATTAAGCCGCGCGACAACCGAGGCCACATCATCGCCAGCATAGTCTGGGAAGAGCTTGCCCTTCCCTTTGTCTCGGAGAGAACGGCTCCCCGAGGAAGAACCGGATCCCACAGATCGAGGCCCACCACGCCATGACTCAGGAGGATCCCTCGTCCCTTGGCCAAAGCCACCTATCCTAAGAGCAGCCATAATATGAGGATGGGAAATGAGTTACCTTTTTGTTTATTTGGAGAAGGCAAGAGAACGAAGGCGGCAAAAGACTCCGAGTTTGTGGAAAGCCCGGAACAGAGAGAAGAGCGAGGAAGAAGTTGGGATCAAAGCAGCCGGTGCGCTTATATACAAGACCCAGGGGCGAATTCAAAACGCCTGACAGGAACGCGTGGCAAGCCTCAAAGAGCCGGCGGCGTTTCGAAATCAGCGCCAAGGGAAGTCCTATCGATCCGCATCATCATGACCTTCATTTATGACTGCGCCTCGACTGACGCGCCAATCGGAACCCCAGGAGTCACATCGGTCGAACCGAACCGGCCAAGGCCGATCGGCCCCACCGATGGGGGCAATTGATACGTCTATTTTGCGGAGGCCCAACAGCATGGGCCCAAAGGCGCAGCCTACAACGTGAAATCGTGAGGGGTCCAAGCCCACCCAACGAAGCCCATGAGAGGACCCCGAACATCGATCCGACCCGACCCCGGAAACGCGCGAGTCACTCGCCCACTCCAGCGATAACTGTTCCCCCAGGCCCGCTGCCACTTAATGGCCGTTATGGGGAGGTGCTGGCATGGCACATGGAGCAGCGATGGGGAGGCGGATTGAGGGGGCACGATAGGGGGCGGACGAAGGACGTGAGTCATGGGTGGTCGCGACGAGAGGCCTATAAAAGGACTAGGAGAATGGCTGAACAAGGGACGACATCTCAGGTAACAAAACTTAAGGTACTCCATCAACGACCTAGTTCCCCCACTTCATCTCCTTCCCCCCGCTCGCGCCGGAGGACGTCGTTCCGATCTCCTCTCGAGTCGAACCGTCCCCGCCGAGCCTCCTCTTTCAGACTGTCATCTGACTTAGGCATCGGAGGGGATTTGGCCGGAACCAAGGTCCGGTCTCCCTGACGAGTGTTCTCGTCTGTTCAGGAAGACGTTAGATCCAAGTGCCGAAGCTTCCCTTCGACACCAGACGAACGCCGTCAAGCATCAGCCAAGGCATCGAGGCCACCCCTCGACGCCAGGAGAGACCGAGGCCGAGCGCATCCATCCGAGCCGAGGCTTCCCCTCAACTCCACGCTGGCCGCGCATCTAGCAAGACGACCGAGGCTACCCCTCGTCGTCCGACCGATCGAGGCCGAGCGCACCCATCCGAGCCGAGGCTTCCCCTCAGCTCCGCGTCGTTTGCACGTCAAACCAAGGCGCCGAGGCTTCTCCTCGTCGTCCGGCCGTCCGAGGCCGAGCACCTCACACCGGGCCGAGGCTTCCCCTCAGCCCCCCAGAGGCCGAGGATCCAGACCCGGCCCAGCTGACGTGCTCTGCATCGACTACATCTCCGATTCGCATCGCGTCTACACACGCTCGACACACCCAAGGAACCCTAATCGGCCCCTTGACCACGTTGACCGGGCAGTCCACGGTCAACGATACTGTAGTGAGAAAACACTCTGAAACAAGAGTAATTACTGCAAGCATATGAATGTATTTATTTTCATCATCTAGAAATAAAAAGAACAAGGTAAATAAATATGGATATACTCACAAACCCATCAAAACATTCCACAAATTAATTTTACCAATTTACAATGTGTACCACATGATCTTACAACATTAGGCCAGTGTCTCATCTCCCGCCCAATTAAGTAGTTTGCAACTAACTAAACGAAAACAAGCTTTAAACTACGATTCATCTGGGCATCTGAAGATGAATGCACAATCTACAGCTTCTAGAATCCCTACATCAGCAGAAGAACAATCATCGTCAGCGTGGAGATTGAGATCAAAACCCCCACACGCTGCTCCCTTCTCTCCTTCATCCTCATTGAACTTGTGCTTAATATGAGACGAGCAAGCTTTCGACCTAGAATCCAAGCTATCACAACTCAGAATGAATATAGCGTCGCCAACAGAAACGTTCTCGCCAGTGGAACCTCGTATCGTTCCTGTCCTAATAGCGTTCAAGAGGCATACGTGAGAGGAACGATCCATGTTCTCTGCATCTTCCAGCAGGAAAACACGATGCGGGTTGTCTTGGATTGCGTCGGCCAACCTCTCGGGATAGACGCGGCCTGCGTCCTTCCTCGACCTCTTGCTTCCAAGATCACTGGACGACGAGAACTCGCCAAGGCCAATCGAGACGAGATTTGCCGGGGAGCCGAAGACAAGGGCGGCGAGGCCCCTCGCAATCTTCTCCTTGCCTTCATCATCGGAGCCTAAGAAGAGCAGCCATGTCTCTTCCTTAAGCCCATCCAATCCCGACTTGTCTTTTCTTCTCATCATGCCAGATCGGCATTGGAGGACAGTGCTGGCGATCTTGGGAATTATTTCGCTGTGGGACGAGACTTTCTCTAATGAATTGCACAAGGTCTTTAGGTTCTCAGCATTGATCTCCTTAAATTTCGGGAGGTACGCCACTTCCACCGTTTCAGTAGAAGAAGTTGACCTAGGGTTAATGGAGGAAGCCTGGCGGGTTTGGTGAGTTTGTTGCGAGCCGAAGGGGGAGGAAGAAGATGGAGAGGCTGAGGAGAAATCTAGGGTTTTCTCAAATGGGTGATGCCGTTGTCTACCGTCTGCATTCAACATTGAACTCCACTTGCACTGATCTTTGACCTAAGAGCGAAGATGGGTCATATATAAATGCACGAATATCATTACTTGATTCTACTAATCTAACAGATATATAAAGGGATATATAAGATTATTAATTACCATATGGCCAACAGTCGCTCTTCTGCTCTCTTCTCTATTCTGCAGGAGCCATGGAGGGAGAGTTGACTCCCTATGGTCACTGTTGGTAACGCTCGGTGGTGAAACAACAGGCGTAAGATCATTTCGTGTTACATCCTCCAGCAACGGCCAGCGACGCCCATCTTCATTGCTTCTCTCGCTTCTGAGCTGGTTACATGAATTACTGCAAGAGAGAGTGCTAATAATGACTAATAGAAGATTTCAGAGAGCAAACCATCACATTGGCATTATCTCACTATCGATCAGCTAAGATGACGATGAAGGCGATGCTGGTGTTCTTTGCGATGAATTGTAGCAAATTATAATAGAGAGAGAAAAACTAAGACTCGGGCAACAAAAGAGTCGTGTTGTGTACCTATCGTAATTGAGTCTCAGATCCAAGCTCACGGCAGGAAGGGCGAGAGGCTGAAGACCCCAAACGGTCTCCAGAGAAGGATTCCCAACCCTACACTGCAGAAAAGTCTGATGAGTCGCAATCGCCATTAACCAGACATCATCATCGCCGGCTCCACTACGCACCAGCTTCCCAATCTCCATCACCGCGCTGTTTATAGCGCAGCACAAGCTTTTCCTACTATCTTCGCAGCTCGCCCAATAGTCAGCTGCCCACTTCAAGTCTCCCAAGTAGAAGACAACACCTCTCCCAGCCCTGCAGCTTCTCACCAGGCACCTGAGCTCATCGAGTTTCTTTTCGACCTCCTCCCTCGACATCTTCTCAAATGACAGCAGCGGAAGTGCGATGAACTGAAGGCTCTTCAAACCCTCATGCGCCTCTCCTCTCTGTGCGACATCCATGAAGCTACTAACGACACCCTTGGATGAGGCCAAGCTCTCTCCCACTATTACAATACTCCTCTTTTGCCTCCCAACCAGCGTCTCCACGACAGTCATCACATCCTCATTCCTTAAGCTGCTGCCGCCCCGAAAGGGCTGGCTAGTGTTGGGGTGAGCTTTGGGAGGGACCGCCATCTCCAAAGGGACAGCCTTCTCCAAGTTGGCCTTCACCTGGGTGCTCGAGAAACCGGCCTCCCTCATGACCCGACTGACGCTTGGGTCGTCCAAGATGGAGATGATGAGCTGCTCAACGTCGATTCTGACCGCGACCGCCGGATGCTGCTGGGCATCGGCAGAAGGCCCGCGGCGCTGATGGGCCTGTGCCCGTTTGAAGGCGGCAACAAGCGCATTGGAGAGGGAAGGGGACTGGTGATGGGCGCGGTAGGGTCCCATTAGGATCTGGGACGACGAGGGCAGGCGGTTGAGGGCGACATTGAAGCAGAGGTCGAGGGCTTTGCAGCGAAGAGGGTGGGATTGGGAGTGGGATTGGAGGCACGCGGAGCGGAGAAGGCCTGTGGGAACTGAAAGCATGGTTGTGGCCACATGAAGAGGCGTGACTTGCGCATGGCCTCGCCTACGGGCAAGGCTCACGGCGCTCTTCACCATAGCCGACGCCTCCGGTGTTAGGGATTGTTGGACGACTGTGCTGCCTCCCGGTCTCATCTCCTAATCTTTGAGGGTTTCCTTGAGGTAAACAGTATGAACTAAAAAAAAAGTGGTCCAAGAGCCAGGAGATTTTGTTTGGATGGAATGAAAGAAAGAATAATAAGAGTTGGGAGGAAAACAGGCAGAAGGGATTGATAGTGATGAGAAAGAAGTGAGATTTTTGTTGGATTTGTGCAGGTAGTTAGTGTGTCCATCTGGCTTTATTCCAGTCTATCTGGATTGCTGAGTGGAACAATCATGTAAGCAGCAGTACATATGTTGATGGAGGAGGCTGCTGCCTTTTCCATTCTTTGTGCTTTAAGTATATCAATGTGCGGTGACGAGATGTGCTTTCCTTGTAAATGAGGGAAAACTCCGCGATATTCTCGATGTGCGCATGGGGTCCAGTTCCCCTTCAATTAATTTTTTTATTAAAAAATTTCTCTTTGCTAGATTTCAAAGTGCTCGTCTATCTTCTGTTGAACAATCATATCCTCAATTAATTCTCTCGTAACAAAACCATCGAAGGTTATCTAGGCATATTGCACCCAGACCCCCAATATTTCAATAGAATATATGTGACTGATAACCCCTGATATATTGCTGATAATCACTGATATATCATATATGAAACTAGCATTGAGACCTCTCTAAATTTACCGACTAATCATAAGGTCAGATATATTTAAATACTTTAAACTAGCATTTTTGAGGTTAAAAGAAGTGTTGGTGGTAATGTCATACATTAGAGTTTCCCCTGAACTTTATTATGTCATCATGAGTCAGTTAGTGTAGGTCAGGCGTCTAATTCTGGCTGCTCCAAGCTTTGTGTCAGAAAACAGACATGACAGGCACCAAACTCCCTAGGACCAGGCGCCAGGCGCCTGACTGGATATCAGATGCCTGACTGGGTTCAGACGGCTGGATGGCATATGACATAATTTCCCACAACTCTTTGAAATTCTGCGTTTGAGCCAACCGACTAGCTCAGGTGTCTGATGGGACTAGGTTAGATGACTGACGATGCAAGAAGCATGTGGAGAGGAATTTGATCAAGGCCGTTGATTTAATAGTTAATCAAATCGAATGGTCACGACTAAATATGGCTTCTATAACCCTAATTATTGTTTCTTAAGCCAACATATGCACAAGACGCACACAGACGTAGACGCACATGACGTTAAAAGAGAGAAGAAGGTGGATACGAGCTTTGGAGTCCTTGTTGTAGGGTTTCTGGTAAGATTTCTCCATTGTTAAGTGTACATGAGACCTTGTAATTACTAGAGTGCTAGATTTACATTGTCAAAAGGGTTTGTTCGTTGTTGGAGGAGATATTATTAGTCGGTGTAAACTCTTGTGAAACATCTCTGATCTAATAGAAACCGTGACAATAGAAGACTGGACGTAGGCGATTCATTGCGTCGAACCAGTATAAATCATGTGTTTCTGTGTGATTGCTTAATCTTGCATGTGGTGGTTATCTTTGTGCTTTCCATTATTTCTTTATGATCTTACTCTGTTTGTTAAAGTTGGTGACAGATTATATTATCAATATTATTCTGTTGCGATCGATCCCAATAAGTGGTATCAGAGCAATGGTGAAAAGAAAGTAGAAGGTTAAGGTGTCGTCATTTACCACATCGTTCAAGCTTGATAATTTCTCTTGGAGGAATGACTTCAGTCTGTGGCGACTTATGATGAAGGCGATCCTGATGAGAGACAGGTACTATCAGATTGTCTTTGAGAAAAACAAGGTCGACAATGACGGCACAAAGGCTCAGATATCAGAGATGGAGAGAAATGCATTGAGTGCGATGCAGTTGTCATTATCTGATGAAGTACACGGTAATGTGTCCAAGGAAGAAACTGCAGATATGCTTCGGAAGAAGCTGGAGACACTATATGCAAAGAAGAATCTGACATGCCGCTTGTACTTGATGCAACATCTGTACTTGCTGAAGATGAGGGAGGGCATGTCAAGGATCATATTGATGCGTTCACGAAGATCGTGACAGACTTGCAGAACATGGGGTGGATATAAAGATGAATAGGTGGCGATGATACTGTTGTATTCTCTAATAGAAGATTTTGATCCATTGGTCTGGTCAATGGTATATAGACGAGACACACTATCCTTGGAGGAAGTTGAATCCGTAGTACCCTCCGAAGTTCTTCGTGTGAAGGTGACTAGTCGGGACGATGGTGATTAAGGAAATGCTCTATTCATCAGGGGACGTCAAGGTTCTAAGAACGGTCGTGGTTCTATGAAGGACAAAGGTCGATCGTGATCAAAGTCATGTATGTGCAAGGATCGATGTCATTTGTGCAAAGAGACGAGACACTAGAGAAGAGACTGTGCCAAGCTAAGAGGAATAGAAAGGGAAAGGAAGATGCTTCTGGTTCCGCTTTTGTGGGAATCCATAGCAATGATAGCGATGATGGAGAGATTCTGATGGCAACTACATCTGGAGATCATGGGATCTTACGGCTCTTGTATTTGAGATGCTCCTTTGATTCTGCATAAAAGCTGGTTTAGTTCATATTGTTCTAAAGAAGGCAGCAACGTGCTAATGATGAACAACATGGCGCGTAAAATGATGGGAATTAGATAGGTGAGAATTAAGATGCATGATAGAGGTATCAGAACGTTGATAGA
Organism: Scilla litardierei; assembly: GCA_030789695.1. Classification (NCBI taxonomy): domain Eukaryota; kingdom Viridiplantae; phylum Streptophyta; class Magnoliopsida; order Asparagales; family Asparagaceae; genus Scilla; species Scilla litardierei. The sequence continues at coordinate 448,350,664 of CM061142.1, forward strand.
TGTTCGTCGTGTGCCTAACTTGAAGAAAAGACTAATTTTTATTGGTGCTCTAGCTGGATTGGGGTGCAGAACAGTAATTGAAGGTGATTTGATGTAAGTGTCAAAAAGGATCTCTGATCGTAATGAAGAGAAGAATGGTACATAATCTATATGCGATGTAGGGGCACACCATGGAGGGTGTAGCTAGTATCTCTTAAGGATCGAGTGGTGAAGAGTCAACCAATTTGTGAAGGGTTTTGAACGGGCTTCAATGGGACTTTTCCCATGGTCTAGCCCTAGGCATAGAAGACATGGGAAGTAGTGGAAGAAGAAAATCATAAAAAATGTTTTTTTATAAAAACCCATACGGAATAAAAACCCTTTGCATGCGCAAGACCATTACTATTGAAGGAGGGAGACGAACCAACCTCAGTCGCAGCATGCTATGAGTGTGGGGATAACGGGTTGCGGGGAGAAAATGGGTCGGGTATGCGGATACCCAATCGGGCTTTTATCCGTGCACTAATAATGGCTCCCATTATTTGTGCCTCAAGAGTCGCGCTGACTGGGACCGAATGATGTGTAGTCTTCTTAAATGCGCACAGATTTCAAAATATTTGATTTGATATGTGCCGCCAAAACCCCTTCGCCTTTGGAGCGATCTCCGCTGTTTCTGGTGGCTGGCTTTGGACACGTGGCGTGCATCGGGGGCTAGGTGGTTGGGTTCCTTACCATATAAGAAATTTCAAAGAGATAGGCTGAAATTTTCCCGCTTTGTCTTCTTCCTTAATTCACCTGTTTGCTTCCGTCACCACATCTCTCGGAGATCGCCTGTTCTTTCCCAAGGTATCTCCCTCCTTTGATCTTGACTCTCTTGTAGGTTGACCAAGCATGTTTGTGTAACGACCCGCTCTCGGGGGCCCGTTACTTATTTGGTTTATTCGCAGGTTCCGCAGTTTACCAGTGAAATCAGCATAGCCACAACTCAGAGATGTATCACAATACTCAAACCAGCGTACAGACGTTATTACAGTCCAAATTAAAGTACAACAACAACCAGCACTCTCTCTCACAAATACATGAAGGAAGTATTGAAAGGAAATGCGGAAAAGGTAATACACTGTACAACACACACACCAACAGAAAAGTAACTAAAACTCTGCCGCCTCTGGGTCAATGTAGGCTCCTCGATCTCTGGGGCAATCTTCTCGATCAGGTCTTTGTCTGCCGGTGCCATAAATGGAACCGAAGGTAAGTCACAACAATTCTAGCGATAGAAAAAGAGGAGTGCACAAATATGAAGCTATGGTAAACAACTGTTGAAAGTAAAGTAGGGACAGACAAGCATGCAAGGGTGACAAGTAAAGGTGACAAGTAAAGTACATCTAGTCAAGCATGCAAGGGTGACAAGTAAAGGTGACCGAGCAAGTATAACTAGTACCGTACAAGAATAACCATGACGATAGCAATGACAATTGCAATAATGAGAGTAATTGTGCCTATTCTAGTTCGTGACTTATAACGGGAAGTACAGTGAGCAACCAAGAGGCCAACTCTTGCCGCGGGTGCTACCCGGGCGAACTATGCTATGAATACTGTGCAATAATCTCTGAGAACTATGCAATAATCTGTGATCTGTGATGGTTGTCACCGGCACTGTTATGGGTTGCTAGAACCCGCACGGTGACAACAAAGTCTGGACTAGTCGCTCCCGCACTTCCGCAATTATAAGTTACCCCAAAACCCAGTGTCTGTGCATGTTACCGTACTTTGCAGTTTTACGAGTCATTTGCCATTCTCACCTTTCCAGTTACAATCTGTGAAGCATGTCATGTAGCAATTGATGCGACTATTTAATTATATCTCTAGTCATCTGTTCAGGTCAATAACTGTTCCGAGTCTAGATGTCAAGTCCTATGTTCATACGAGTACACTATCTATATTTCTAAGGGTAGAATTTACTGTGACTTACACTATTGGGATCGTCGTAGCAAGACGAGGATGGAGTTAGAGCGCGGGGAGTGATACCTGCAAACACAAGAAATTATCAGCTAATGACTACACTAATTATTATCTAATTAATATTTATCATAGATCCACTAAAAATAGTTACATGAAGATATTAACTGTGTTGTTTGAGTAGTAATAACGGGTAATTATTATATAATGAAAATATACCAAACCTCTAGATTAATCCATAAACTGAATAATATTTAAAGTTATGGTTATACCTGAACGTCAAAGCCCCATTGCAATTAACTACTTTGAATTCATTAGCTTAGGGGTAGTGACTACTAATAATCAAATAACCCTACTTATTACGCCTATAATTTATCTTGAACTACATTGCTTAATAGAGTTATATATGTTATCAAATATCAAGCATGGGCAAAATATAAGGTCATTACAAATTTCTGTGCTTTTTTAATGTCCCTGTTAATTCATTGTAGATATATTTAGCAAGTGAACACTTGCATAAATCATTTGCAATGAGTTCACAGACATGCATAGTAAGATACATGTCTTTTTATCAAAATTCACAGGGGGGAAAAGAACCTGGAGCTTGGGGGGATGGTTCTTGCTTCGATGGACGTGTGTGTCTAAGGAAAGCAAGGTCTTCATCAAGGTAACAAGGGCCACGACGACATCATTTGTGGCTGAGGCATTACGCCGAGCGAGTAGCGTGCGATCTCGAGGCCGTCGCGGATGTGGAGACGGGCTCGTTGGAAATGTGGCAGAAGTCGGGGGTTGTCGAAGGATGCTCGTACGAGGAGCTTGGGGCGTCGGGGGCGGAGATGGCGTATGGGCACGGCGGTGCGGGAGGAGGTGGAACGGCAGCAACGACGACGTCGTTAGAGGTCGCGCTCGGCGAAGGCGGTGGACGGCGTCGTGCGGTGCTATCAGCGGAGCGAGGCGAGGAAGCTCACGACGGCGCTGCTGCAGGGGGCTTCGGGGCTGACGTCGTGGAGGCGGTGCGGGCTTACGGGGGCGGTGGTCGACGAGCTGTCGTCGGAGGACGGCGGGATGGCTCGGAGGCGGCAGTCGGCGAGCGGGGGTGGGTCGGGGCCGTCGGAGCAGCGGCTTCGGTGGACGGCGGGGCGACGTCTCGCGGCGGCTGACGGAGCAGGGCGGCGGTCGGGGCCTCCGGCGATAGTGAGAGAGTGGGAGAGAGAGAAATGAGGGCGGGAGTGAGAGAGCGCGAGAGGGTTGCCTGGTTTTCGAAATTAACAAGGGAGAGAGGGAGAGAGACTGTGAATTTGGTGTTTGAGAGTGAGTCATTTATAGATGCCAGAACCTAATATATTAATATAACATGTCAATAATGAGTTAGGTGGTAAGTTTGATCCAGGGGGGGATGAATGGAAACAGCCCATGTCTCCTCCTGCTGACAGTTAGGTAAGAGGTGGCAAGGGTTAGGTAACATTAGTAAGTTAAATAATAACAATCATAGTAAATAAATATTAATGTTAGCAATAACTTTGGGGGTTGAGACGTTGGATCTCACCCAACCCAAACGGTTGGTTAATGGGGGGTGGGGTTAGCAGATTAATTAGAGGTAGATCTAATTTAAGAGGGGTAAAAGTAACTCAGTTAAACGTGATTAGTAAAGGTGAATAGTCGTTAGTTAATGTAATTAGCAAAGCGGTGAAATACATACACGTTTTCACAAACGACTCCGAAAAATTATGAAAACATACATACTGGATCGTACCGTCGCGTGGATCACGAATACGAGATCCGTTTTGGGATTTGAGCTACGAAAATACTAGTTTTAGGCCAAAACGTTTAGAAAGTGGGTGTGCGGGTTCTAGGCAGAAATGATATCAGAAAATTATGAAATTAATGTGGCAAGCCCTAAATACTCATAGGATGCTACTATAGAAGTTTGAAAACGTTTTGAAAATGTTTGAATAGAAAATAAATTCATCGACCCAAAACGGTAATTTTGGGAGATGAATTTTAACAGAAATGTTTTGGGCATTTGAGGAATTCTGATATTGCTGAAATACAATATAATAAGTCTAATGTTTCAAAATATTTTTATAAGAATTTTTGAAATCAGTTTTGTTATAAAACTCTTGACTAACATTTATAAAGTAAAATTTGTTTTTTTTAAATACGTAAAAATAAGTAAATTGAAGTGTTGAAAAATACATGCCGTTACAGTTTGCTCCGGTGGTGTTCAACGATCCGACCCCTGAGGAACTGGCGGAGCTTCTCCGACCCCCTCCCCCTGTGGAAATTCCTGGAAAGGGAAAAGGAGTTTTGGTTAAGCCCGACCTTCCCATTTGCCGAAGGGATCGGAAGTCGAAAGTTCCCAGAGTTATCCTAGACATGGCCCCTAGGTTCTCCCTTGATCTGACCGCCAAGGTTTGGCGAGGTTGTCTCTGCGAACCCTTTAGGGTTAGGGTGACTGATCCGGACGAGAGAGTGTGTTTCCCATGGAAGAAGGAGGTTGGGGTGTATCTCAAGTCTTTCCGCTTGGGACTTCGATTCCCCCTTCACCCCTTCATTATCGACATTTTGTGTTCTTCGGAACTTTCACTCTGTAGGCTTGCTCCTTGCTCATTTCATCCTGTAACGACCACTTTTCGTTGTACGTTTTTCGTGCACGTGCTTTTGGCCGTGCACGTGTTAATTTTAAACTTTATTTGGTTGTGAACACTTTTGTGTGATATGCCGTTGTGAACGTCCCTAAGAGTATTAAATAGTGGCACTATCTTGGAATGACACTTCTCGAGTCGGTTTTCCACAATTTAATCTTACTCGATGAGACGTGACGATTCTCACTCTTGACGGGAGACGTTTCTATTTTTAGTTTCGTCACCCGACGTCGAATTTGAGATCCGTCTTCTTAGTTAGCTCACATTCGTCATCACGATCACCCTGATATATATTTTATAATTTTTGGAGTTTATTTGACAACTTTTATATTTTTAACAAGTTTTATAATATTTTTAATAATTAATTTTTATATTAAATTCGGCCAAAGAAAATTTATTTGAGTTTTAAACGTTTTAAAGAATTTTTGAGCCAATTTCCAGCTCATTTGGACCAAGTCAAATCCTTGGATAAGTTGGAGAAGTTGAATTTCAAATTTTAAATTATTTTAAACTTCTAATCCTATTAGATTTAGCCCTAGACCAAGTCAACCCATCTACACTATATAAGAAACCCCTAGGAAGACCTATTTTCGCAAGAAATTAGCCCTAGCCTCTTCCAAAACTCAGATTTGACGTTGCGACGATTCGTCGCAACGTTGCGACGTTCAACCCCCGCACGACCGAAGGAAACGGCCCCGTTCCCCGCTCCGACCGAAGCCCCGCCCCGCATCCTAGCCGCTCCGCACGCAGCAGCTCCGCACCGCTCCGTTCCCTCGGTCTGACCGAGGGATTGGCCCGCACCAAGCCGCTCCGCATCGCAGCACAGTGCTCCGCACCGTCGCCCGCTTGTCGCCCCGCTCCGCACCCCGCACGACGGACCCGCTGCTCCGCACCGACCGTTGTTGCAAGCGCTGCAACGTTGCAACATCGCCCCGCCCGCATCCAAGCGCCTGACCGAGCGTTTCTCTCGCACTGACCGACAAGAACCCTCGCACCACAGCCACCCGCAGCCGCTGCACACCCCAAAACGTCGCAGCTCCGCATTTTCAGCGCACGACCGAGAGATCTCCCCGCATTGGCTGTGTACGACCGAGAGCCACTCGTCGCAACCCCGCATCCGTCGCACCACTTGCCTCCGTGGGCCCCCCAAGTTCTCCAGAGTTATTGTGGGTTCCCCAAAGGTCCCTAGGACTACTGTGGGCCCCACCTAGGTGCTTGCTCTTCGAGGATTTGCCGCGTACGACTTCGTCGCACGTCGTAGCCCGTCGTCGCACGTGCTAGCTTTGGAATCTGGAATCTTCGTCCCGGTTGATTGCTCTGAAATTTCCAGCGAGGAATCTAATTGGAATCTGGACTTGGAGCGCGATCTTCTATTCCAACCCCCGGTGTCGCTACCCGACGCCGGTGTAGCTTTCGCGTCGTGTTGAGGTAACGCTTTGCACCCCTAGGACCCCCAACCCAATGCATGCTAATCAAGACTAAAATCAGTATTTTCAAAGTATTTTAAATGTTTTAAATTCACTAATCAAGATTAATAATATGGACTTTAGGCCGGTGGACTTGTGCACGTAGGATAATTGTGATTTTTGGACTCATTGGACGGTGTGCTCAGACGTCGTACTTGCAGGCAAGTGAAACTTGCCAACTCTTGTGTAGGGCCATGTTTTTAGGCCACTTCCTTGTTCCTAGCGTAAAAGAGACTAGTCAGTGAAATGATAGCTGGCTAGACGCCTACTTGATCTAGTTTGACAACGAAACTAGATCCGTCACCTAATTGATCTAGCTTGACAACGAAGCTAGATCCAACCCTTAAACTTGTTGTTCATGCATACTAAACTGTCACGTTTACTTTCCTTATCTGTACGCACTTTTAACTGCCATGCATTGCATTCTACATGTCATCCAAGTTGATTGTTGCATTCGTAGCACACGCTACAATACTTGTACTTGTACTCCTTGTCCGGCTAGGTGCACCCCTATGCCATACTTGTTAAAAACACTTCCTGGCTCGTGATCCAGAAGCGAGCATTCCAAGTTCGGGGGTAAGGCCCTGGCTCGATACACGTGGAGGGGTAGGGATAAACGTTCGCTTGAGCTTAGGAGTGGCCTGATCAGCCCTCTAGCCAAAAGACGGAATCTCTGTGCACGAGGTGCTTACTTTTCTTGTCTTGTACTTGTCTTGTGAATGATTCATGTAATACTTGTTATCCATGCCATGTTTAAATGTCATGCTCGTACTTTACTTTACTCTACCTGTTGCACTCATACTTTAACTGCCATGTCATCGCATTCATGCTAGAACTGCTAGGTTGCTTTACTTGTGCCTACTTTCAGTTTCCTTGCACAAGTCTCTTGTAGACTTGCTGACATGTGCCCCTTGCTCTTTTGGGTGTCACATGTTAGACCCTGAGCCGGAGACCGTTGCAGAGTACGTGATGTGTTGCTGTTGCTGAGCCTGAGTCCAGGTTTGCCCAGGATGAGTTTTGTGGACACCGGAGACCTTTCTTGGTGATTTTGCTGAGCTTTCTTTTGTTTTAGGTTGTTGTTAGTTGTCGGTGCGTAGCACCCTTGTTTTGTATGTTGTACTTTTGTTGGCCATGTTGGGCCTTTAGACTCTCTTTTATTTCAGCCTGGTGGCTTTTCTGCGATGTTGGAATTTATATTTATGGATATTCTGATATTATTCTTTTGTCTCATTTCATTATTATTATCTTGTTTCGCTCGCATTGCAAGGACCTGCAGTTTTAAATTTGATTGACGCTTATCGGACTTGCAGCTTTGTAGCTTCAAGTCCGAGCGGACCTTCTCACGCTTCGCCTCCATATTTTTGGAAAGCGGGGCGTGACAGGTTTTGTTGGTGGCCCATGCAGGTCCAGTCTTGCAATTGTGAATTAACGAAACAACGATAATAACGGAATGTCCATTAAATAAATTGCAACATCCGAGTCATAAGCCCTGAGTCTAGTCGTTTTCTTACGACACTAGGTGGTAAGAAGACTTAGTTAGACGTCTGTGCTTGCTAGTTAGAGGCCCCTGATTGATAGTTAGGCTCCCCGTCAGTAATTGATCGCCGTAGGAGTTACCTTAGTGGTCCTTGCCTAACCCCGACCATATTAGACTTCTAGAATTCCCTTCAGTCGTTCGCTTGGGTTCATCGACTTCGGACCAAGCTGAACGCATTTCATTACCGTCTAGCTCCTTAGAGAGTCTTAGCACTTAGTTCTTAGTCTTTAGTTGGTCGACTGTAGGAGTTTCCCGTAGATTTTCCTGATTCATGATCACCCGACTATTTTCCTTGCCTCGATTCACGAGATCGCCTCATGACGATCGTCGTCAATTTTCGAACCTCTCCATTACAAGTCTTGAATTTTCTGAAAGTATTTTTCGATTTCCTCTTTCCCTAAGTTTAAATTTGTTCAAAATTTTTTATATAAATATACTTAACTTTTTACTCCTCGTTGATTTAATTCTTTCTAAACTTTTGGCGAAATTTTTGAACTCTAGCTTATAATATTTTGCCAGCCTATATTTTTCGTACCTATGAAAATACATATTTCCTTTCATATATTAATATTCATTCTGAACCGTACTTTTGCTTTGCCCAATTCGATTTATAATTTTCCTTCTATTCGTGTTATACGAATGATATGTCGTGTTTACTTTAATATACTTTTCAAGACACATGGAATTTCAGCTTTCAGCAAGTTGGTTTTGCTCGTCGTTTTCTCCACTTCGGATTATTTTGCAAAAATTACTATTTTCAAAACCACATCCTGCTTTAGACCCTCCATGATTTGATTTTAAGGATTTGCTATTCGATCTTGATAATTCTTATACTAAGTCGTTAATATTATTTTTCCGTGCACCATACATACTTTCAATTATTTTTATACCAGTACCAGGCTCGTTGTATTTGTACGCTAAGAGCTTAGTGTAACCAGTTTTATTTTTGACAAATCCTGATTTCTCTAAAAGAAGTTTCAATATTGATTTTCCATAGCCTAAAAGTTTTGAAAGCATTTAACGTGAGTTTAAATTCTTCCGTTACTTGATTTCATTCTCTGACTTTCAAAAACTTTTGACAACTTTATATTAATTTATTGACGTATAAGATTTCTAAAACCTCGTCCTTAATGTTCGTGTAAACGATTTTACTTCTTTCATAATGATTTTTTTGACCAATAGACCATTTTCTCTTATTATGAATATTCGACTCAAATTTATTTTGAACAACTCGTTTTATCGACCTCCAAATATTTCTTTACAGACGAGGATTTTAACTTTTGAGGTACAACAGTTTTCAAACTCCACGTATTTTAGCTTATGCTATTCACCCTGTTATCTCTTCTGTATCCTATTTAAGCATCTCCACATCTCCTTTTCCCTCAACCTAAACATCACCATTGAGCCAATGTTTTCCCTAACCAAGCCGTCTCCTTGTATTCGTCCTATCTGAACTCGTGCTTATCGATCCTTCCCTCGTCACGCTCTCGATCTCTCTTTATTGCTTAGGCCTTAGGGTCCTTCAATGTCTGTGTCAACTCTTAGTTGTTAGTAGACCCTTGGACCCTTGTGAGGTTGTCGTGGTGCACGTACCTAAGTTGCGTACGTGAGCTTGAATGAGTACACCCCCCATAGTATATTAATGCTTGCCTAATGTGTGATATATATATATATATATATATATATATATATATATATACTCGGAGTTATTCGTGATAGTATGAAGTTGTTGTGTGTTAGTAGTTATAGATTGTTGTGTGGATAGCTATAATATACTAGAGATGCCTGTGTATATAAGAGTTAGCGTTGAAATACCTAAGTTGTGTATGTAGTAAGAGATACTTATAATGGTTGAAACAAAATGATTGGTAAAGCTATGCATATGCTAGGTGTGATGATAATAGGTGTGCATATAGATAAGTAAGTATGCCTATTGAGTGACCTATATTTTAGTACGTATGCGTATGTGCTCGTATGTAGGTATGTATTATGCTTAGACGTAAGTAGTTATGTTTTGTTGCCTGAGTATATAGGTGATATGCATATGATAGTAGAATTATAATTTTGATTGGTATTGCTTGCTTTGCGGGATGTTGCATGCGTGCATACCGAGAGGTATACACGACTATGGCACATCTTAATTATTTATGTGTGGATGTGTTAGTATACTAATTATAGGTAGTAGGTTATGGTGTGAACATATACACTACTTATGTGTGACTATACGGTGAATGTTTGTACTAAGGAGTATATTATAATTATACGTGTGCTGATGTCTGTATTATTATTATGGTATATAGAGTGATTGAACTATGTAAGTATTACCTGACTAAATACTAAGTGTGATTGACCTATGGTATGCTTATGGTTGTATTGGTAGATATATATATATATATATACATACATATATATAATGGAGTGGTATTGGTATATGTATGACTGCCGTGTTACGTATATAGAATATTCTGATATATGTATTGAGTCTCACTCAAGCTTGAGTGGGTATACTCTAAGTACATTGAATGTATGTCTGAAGTTTGAATATAGCGACGTTTGATGTATGTATAGTGATAGGAGTGTTGTGCCTGGTTGTGTTACGCACATGATTGTGGGTCGCTACACCAGTATATAGTTATAGGTGTTGGTCTTGTGGTATAGCTAATTACTAAGGACTTGCTCGTGTGAACGTATGTGTACTAGCTAAAACTAGGTGTATAATGGTATGATTGGTGTATGTAAATGAAATGTTAGCGTGTATGGGTGTGCACCATGCACGGGTAAGTATGTGTTTAGTTATAGGTATTGATGACTATGATATATGTGGCGTGGCGTAAATACAATTATAGGACCGTACGTGATGTGAATATATGGTGAACTATTTGCATGTACTTGAATGACTATATATTGTGGAACTATAGTAGTGGTGAATATATATACATATAGTGAAACTTGACTTAATTATGGTATGGTGTGACTACACGTGTTGATGTGTTTGGTGTTGGATGAATACTAGGGATTATTAGAGGGTAGTATACCCTTGATGTTTGTGCATAGGTAGCTACCTATAGGTAGAGCAATGATTGTATTGGCTAAGTGTGAGACTATCCTTATGTGAGTATCTGAACTATTGTTTTGTACTAGGTAAGTAGTAGTTATATAAGGGATGTATGCTTATATATATATGATTGAAATACATGTATGAAGTCGACTGACTATAATAAGTATAAATATATGACGTACGTGAATGTATATATATACGTGTTGGTAGTGTTTATGTTTAACTACCTAGTGCGTACATGAGCACCTGTAATGACTATACCTGGTTGAATTATAATATGACTTGATTGGGGTAGTTACTAGAGTGACTAGTTATATTAGAAAGTCCGAGGACGGACTTTATTCTAAGGTGGGAAGGATGTAACGACCACTTTTCGTTGTACGTTTTTCGTGCACGTGCTTTTGGCCGTGCACGTGTTAATTTTAAACTTTATTTGGTTGTGAACACTTTTGTGTGATATGCCGTTGTGAACGTCCCTGAGAGTATTAAATAGTGGCACTATCTTGGAACGACACTTCTCGAGTCGTTTTTCCACAATTTAATCTTACTCGATGAGACGTGACGATTCTCACTCTTGACGGGAGACGTTTCTATTTTTAGTTTCGTCATCCGACGTCGAATTTGAGATCCGTCTTCTTAGTTAGCTCACATTCGTCATCACGATCACCCTGATATTTATTTTATAATTTTTGGAGTTTATTTGACCACTTTTATATTTTTAACAAGTTTTATAATATTTTTAATAATTAATTTTTATATTAAATTCGGCCAAAGAAAATTTATTTGAGTTTTAAACGTTTTAAAGAATTTTTGAGCCAATTTTCAGCTCATTTGGACCAAGTCAAATCCTTGGATAAGTTGGAGAAGTTGAATTTCAAATTTTAAATTATTTTAAACTTCTAATCCTATTAGATTTAGCCCTAGACCAAGTCAACACATCTACACTATATAAGCAACCCCTAGGAAGACCTATTTTCGCAAGAAATTATCCCTAGCCTCTTCCAAAACTCAGATTTGACGTTGCGACGATTCGTCGCAACGTTGCGACGTTCAGCCCCCGCACGACCGAAGGAAACGGCCCCGTTCCCCGCTCCGACCGAAGCCCGCCCCGCATCCTAGCCGCTCCGCACGCAGCAGCTCCGCACCGCTCCGTTCCCTCGGTCTGACCGAGGGATTGGCCCGCACCAAGCCGCTCCGCATCGCAGCACAGCGCTCCGCACCGTCGCCCGCTTGTCGCCCCGCTCCGCACCCCGCACGACCGACCCGCTGCTCCGCACCGACCGTTGTTGCAAGCGCTGCAACGTTGCAACATCGCCCCGCCCGCATCCAAGCGCCTGACCGAGCGTTTCTCTCGCACTGACCGACAAGAACCCTCGCACCACAGCCACCCGCAGCCGCTGCACACCCCAAAACGTCGCAGCTCCGCATTTTCAGCGCACGACCGAGAGATCTCCCCGCATTGGCTGTGTACGACCGAGAGCCACTCGTCGCAACCCCGCATCCGTCGCACCACTTGCCTCCGTGGGCCCCCCAAGTTCTCCAGAGTTATTGTGGGTTTCCCAAAGGTCCCTAGGACTACTGTGGGCCCCACATAGGTGCTTGCTCTTCGAGGATTTGCCGCGTACGACTTCGTCGCACGTCGTAGCCCGTCGTCGCACGTGCTAGCTTTGGAATCTGGAATCTTCGTCCCGGTTGATTGCTCTGAAATTTCCAGCGAGGAATCTAATTGGAATCTGGACTTGGAGCGCGATCTTCTATTCCAACCCCCGGTGTCGCTACCCGACGCCGGTGTAGCTTTCGCGTCGTGTTGAGGTAACGCTTTGCACCCCTAGGACCCCCAACCCAATGCATGCTAATCAAGACTAAAATCAGTATTTTCAAAGTATTTTAAATGTTTTAAATTCACTAATCAAGATTAATAATATGGACTTTAGGCCGGTGGACTTGTGCACGTAGGATAATTGTGATTTTTGGACTCATTGGACGGTGTGCTCAGACGTCGTACTTGCAGGCAAGTGAAACTTGCCAACTCTTATGTAGGGCCATGTTTTTAGGCCACTTCCTTGTTCCTAGCGTAAAAGAGACTAGTCAGTGAAATGATAGCTGGCTAGACGCCTACTTGATCTAGTTTGACAACGAAACTAGATCCGTCACCTAATTGATCTAGCTTGACAACGAAGCTAGATCCAACCCTTAAACTTGTTGTTCATGCATACTAAACTGTCACGTTTACTTTCCTTATCTGTACGCACTTTTAACTGCCATGCATTGCATTCTACATGTCATCCAAGTTGATTGTTGCATTCGTAGCACACGCTACAATACTTGTACTTGTACTCCTTGTCCGGCTAGGTGCACCCCTATGTCATACTTGTTAAAAACACTTCCTGGCTCGTGATCCAGAAGCGAGCATTCCAAGTTCGGGGGTAAGGCCCTGGCTCGATACACGTGGAGGGGTAGGGATAAACGTTCGCTTGAGCTTAGGAGTGGCCTGATCAGCCCTCTAGCCAAAAGACGGAATCTCTGTGCACGAGGTGCTTACTTTTCTTGTCTTGTACTTGTCTTGTGAATGATTCATGTAATACTTGTTATCCATGCCATGTTTAAATGTCATGCTCGTACTTTACTTTACTCTACCTGTTGCACTCATACTTTAACTGCCATGTCATCGCATTCATGCTAGAACTGCTAGGTTGCTTTACTTGTGCCTACTTTCAGTTTCCTTGCACAAGTCTCTTGTAGACTTGCTGACATGTGCCCCTTGCTCTTTTGGGTGTCACATGTTAGACCCTGAGCCGGAGACCGTTGCAGAGTACGTGATGTGTTGCTGTTGCTGAGCCTGAGTCCAGGTTTGCCCAGGATGAGTTTTGTGGACACCGGAGACCTTTCTTGGTGATTTTGCTGAGCTTTCTTTTGTTTTAGGTTGTTGTTAGTTGTCGGTGCGTAGCACCCTTGTTTTGTACGTTGTACTTTTGTTGGCCATGTTGGGCCTTTAGACTCTCTTTTATTTCAGCCTGGTGGCTTTTCTGCGATGTTGGAATTTATATTTATGGATATTCTGATATTATTCTTTTGTCTCATTTCATTATTATTATCTTGTTTCGCTCGCATTGCAAGGACCTGCAGTTTTAAATTTGATTGACGCTTATCGGACTTGCAGCTTTGTAGCTTCAAGTCCGAGCGGACCTTCTCACGCTTCGCCTCCATATTTTTGGGAAGCGGGGCGTGACACATCCCATGGTAGGCTTCATAGAGTTGTGCGAGCTTTGTGGAGTTCGCCCGACACTCGGGTTGTTTGGGTACTTCTTTAAGATAGTCGCCGAGCGAGGCCGAGGCAGTGACGGCTCTTTAGAATCGATCGAGAGAGGATAGGTCGATTCATTACTTGCTGGACGACCACACGATAAAGATCCTTCTATGGTGCCCGGGTAAGGTATTTCAAACTGATATCTTTATCTTCGCCACTCACGGTAATTATCTTCGTTGTCTACAGATATGACCAACGACAACCGACGCATCGAAGAGTCCAGAGGTCTGGAGAGAGCAGATGAAGAAGAAAAGGACGGCCGAGAGGTCGGGCGCTTGGTCTATCGATCGAGCGCTCGTGTTGAGGGGTCGGATTCTCGGTCCCCCCTTCCCATCCACTCGAGCTCCTCCTCCGAAGGGGGAGAGACCAGGCGGATGCCCAGGGCTCCTCCTTGAGCCTCTTCGAGGGAGGCCTCTAGCCAGGCTCCTACGTGGCCTCCCACTACTCTGGCTTCCATCGTGGTTGGAGCGGTGCCAGTGGTGGTTGACGTCAACTCTGCCGACGTCGTCAAGCCGATTGGGGGAGTCGGTCAGAAGAGGGAGACGTCTTCTTACGAGGAGGGGTCTCTGAAGAGGAGGCATGTGGGCGGAGAGGACCCAATGGGGAAGGGCGAGGGGTCTGCTCCCCTCGAGACTCCAGAGGCGGTGGAGATCCTGTCGATGCCCCCAGGGCCCTGTGACGCCCCTCATGGATACGTGGCCGTTGGGGGACATCGTGTCGCCCACCCAGTTGGTCGGCCCAATTCCTGGGGAGTTTGATCGAGCGCCCATGCTCAATCAGCTCTCGATCAGGCCTTCGAGACCGATCGAAGATGAGCTACACCAGCCTCCCTTCGCCATCGGTAGGGAGGAGTCGGCCCTGACGGACTTCGAGACGATGACCAGGGTGGTGGAGAACTCGATCCTCCCCAAGGATTCGGAGTTCCTGCAGAAGCTGGACCAGGAGCGGATGGCCAACTTCTTCGTTGGGAGCGTGTACCAGGTATGTCGTCCAAGCCTCTGTTTTTTGGTACCCAACTTGGTCATCGTTCTGGACTAACCTTCGTTTATTTGTAAATGTCCTTTCTCGGGGCTGTGTTGCGTCGCCAGGCTGTCAACTTGATCGACGGAGGTCGGCGGGTGGCGGACGCGGAGCGTAGAGCCCTCCTCTCTGAGGCACGGGCGAAGGAGGCAGGAGATGCCCTAAGGAAGATCCTCGCTGACAAAGCGGCAGTCGAGTGGGAGGCGACGACGGCTAAGGACATCCTTTCGTCGCTATCGGACGTTCACAAGTCCGCTGAGCTCCAGTGGCGGACGGAGAGGGCTCGGCTTGAAGAGGAGCTTGATGCCTTCAAAAAAAGGAGGCGGTTGAGCTTCAGACCAAAGTCTTTGACTTTGATAGGTGGGCGGAGGCTAGCAAGGTGGAGAAGGCCAAGCTCCAAACCAGAGTTGCAGGGCTCGAGGAGGCCGCCGCGAAGGAGAAGGCCAACCTGACTGCTAAAGTCACGAAGGCGGTGGAGGCCTTCGCCAAAGTTTTGGTGTCAGGGAGCGCTCCCCCTCCCTCTTAGGTTCTAGGCAGTCCCTTTGTAACTCTTAATTTTGTAGTTTTTTCGATTTGAAATCGATGAAGAAGAAACTTTTTGCAGCTTTATTTCTTTATCCCGGAAAAACAATTTATATCTACTGCGTGTGTATAGCCACTCGACGTCCTAACTTGAAAGAACATAGAAATCCTTAAGCAAGTTATGTCGTGGATAGGTTAGGTGTCTTTACCATAAATCATGCTCCTTTGGTCGTAAGGGGTGTGGCCCTTACAGCCGACGGAGGTCGTCCGGTGGCAAGGGGTGTGGACCCTTCGGCTTACAGCCGACGGAGGTCGTCCGGTGGCGAGGGGCGTGGGCCCTTCGGCTTACGGCTGACTGAGGTCGTCCGGTGGCGAGGGGAGTGGCCCCTTTGGCTTACGGCCAATGAAGGTCGTCCGGTGGCGAAGGGCATGGCCCCTTCGACTTACGGCCGATGAAGGTCGTTCTGTTGCTACTGATGGCATTTACTGAGTCATAATGACGCATGTCATTACGTCTGATGTTGAGGAACGATCCACTTCGCATTCATAACGATCATGCATAGGATACAAAGTGAACGGTTGATCTATCTCTTTAGTTCAGCTACTGATAGTACTTTCGTAGATGTTTCGCGTTCCAATGATGAGGAAGCTCCTCGCTATTCAAAGTGGCGAGCTGGTAGGTGGCAGGATCGAGTACGTCGATCACTGTGTAGGGCCCCTTCCATATTGTAGCGAGCCTTCCCTTTTGGATGACCTTGGGAGTGAAAGCGGCCTTGCGCGGTATCAAGTCTTCCATACGGAAATTGCATTTGCGAACTTTCGAGTTAAAGTAGCATGCCATGCGCCTCTTTTGTTCGGTGAGGGTTGCCAACACCCGTTCACGGACCTTGTCCCCAGTTGTAGGTTGAGCTCGAGGCCCTCTGAGTTTCCTTCTTCGTCGTAGTATCAGAGACGAAGTGGTCGCTCACTGACCTTGATGGAGACGTTGGTCTCGTATCGTAGCCCAGAAATATCCTTGTCTCACGGCCTTCAGAGCTATAGACTTTCCTCTGTGATGGCTCTCACATCCGCCCTCGCGGATCTCCCGGATCTCGTAGCGCGCTTCCTGCGGGGCTAATCATTTAAGATGGGGTAGGATGTCATACCTGGTCCATCATCTTTTGTACAATGAACCATCCAACCGGACGAATTGATAGGGCTTCTACTCAAATTTTCGTGCCTCCACTGGGTCGGTCCTGCATCTCTATCAGGTTGATATCCCGCATTTTCACCATGGCCACTCCCATGTCTGAGCAGTAGATTATCGGATCCATCCATGCGGCTCACTGATCGAGGCTTGGAGGCTCTTGTGGCAGCCCGTTGGGATGGGGTAGGCGTTGTATGTACTCAATTCGACCGGGCCCAGCTGGGGTTGGACGATTCAGCTGCTGACAGTGTGTCAGCCTGGTGATTCTTCCACCTTGGAGCGTAGTGAATCTCGGTGCGTGTGAAGGTGGCGAGCTCAGCTTTTAGCGACCTGTGCATAACTCTGCATTGAGTAGGCGTGGGCCTCGATGGCCCCGTTCAGTTGACAGGCGACGAGGCTGGGGTCGCTGAATAACTGTACTACTATCACCCCAAGGGCTCGGGCCAATCAGAGTTTGTTGATGGCTGCCTCATCTCCTGCACCATTGTTGGTGGCTTGGAAATCGAAGCGGAGGGGGCATTCGAACTGGTCGCCCCAGAGGTTTGGATGATTATCCTGGCCCCGCTCCCAGATTGTGTGGATGAACCGTCAGTTTGTATGATCCAGGTTCCATCCTGCCCTTCCGACCCCCTCTGGGGTCTTGGAATTTTATCATCTGGTGGAAGGTCGAGACCACCGCTTCTATGGCGTTCAATAGCGGCTTTCCGATGATCCCGTTATATGCCGAGTCGATCTTTTTCACCATAAAGTTAGTTAGGCAAATAATTTGCCGAGGATACGTACCGAGGGTCACCGGTGAGGTGATGATGCCTACTATCGGGACGGTGTGCCTGGTGAACCCCACCAAGGGTCCTGTACAAGGCGTCAATTCTTCGGACGATGTTTTAATCCTCCCCAGCATGGTGAAGAAAGGTATGTTGCATGAGCTTCCGGTGTCAACGAGCAACCTTTACACGTCGATCTCTCTGATCGTGGCCGTGATCACCACAACATCATTGTGCGGTAGCTCTACCCCTTCCAGATCTTTATCCGAGAAGAAGATAGGAGGCACTGAGTATCTGGGGCGCTTTTGCCCCCCGGAAACTGTCATCAATCTCCCAGCGTAGAAACTTTGGAGAGAGGTTGATAGCTCCGGGCGCGGGGGACCTCCCGTTATCATGTTGGTGATCCCGACACTGCGAGATCCTTCAGCAACCTCGGAGGATGTGGTTGGGTGAGTCGGCATACTCGAGTGGTTCGTCAAGGGGGATGTCGACTCGTTGCTTCCCACGGACGGCACCAAACTGTTAAGGCCAAAAATGACGGTACAATTGTCAAGCTGACGGGGACTCGCGGCACTGACCTGGAGCCTAGTCAGCCTTTGGAGTGGGACCCTCGGTTGAAGGAACCGGGGTCAGTAGTTGATGGTTGATGATGGTATGACCGTTGATCGACCTAGGTACGACCGTCAGTTTGGCCGTTCGAGATTGATGAGCTCAATATCGACCTTGGGCATTGGATAACGATCGTCGATCTACACCACAGAGAGTCGTTAGGGGGGGTCGGATCTTGGGTTCCGACCCAAATCCCCTCCGATACTTAAGTTAGTAAGGAACTTAATGGAGAGAGGGAGCTTGGTGCAGTAAAGATCGACCCACTGAGGTTCATCCCTAGACTAACAACGCAAGCTTGAATATGGAATGGAGAAGTAAGAAGATAGAGTTATATGTATTAGCACTCGTACCTTGAAGATGGAACCCCTTTACCTTTGTTCGTCGACCTATTAATAGGCAGCTCTTCCTTGGTGAGGCGTAACCGCCCTTCATTGATTAGGGCATGATCTTCTCCGGGATTCGAGCAAACCGATGCCTATTTACTCGGCCCCATTAACTCTTCCTTGAATGTAGACGTCTGTCCAACGGTCGTCTGACCTGTTCGCCAGACCCAGTCGTAGCATGCTTAGAGTGTGGGGGTAGTGGGGGGAGAAAACGGGTCGGGTGTGCAGATACCCAATCGGGCTTTTATCCGTGCACTAACAATCACCTAATTAGGATGAGCAACCTTGATGTAGGCTTGGTGCAAATTTAGGAGGAAGAGGACTACCCTATTTATAGGGTAAGCTGAGCCTTCAGATTAGTAACACAACCAGTATGATACTAAAAATTAGAATTCAAATTAACCCAAGTTTTTCCCTTTGAGGACTAAACTTTGATTAATTGAATCTCCCTCTTTGGAAAGACCAAGAAGCAAAATAACATATCATTTTGAAGCACTTCAACAGAGATTGCATAGTGACGTCACTCAATTTTGAAATCATTTGACCCCCCAAACGAGTCCTCAAAGTCCGCACTAAAATCTACCATGAATCGGGTCTGAAGACCCTTCAGATCCACGGTCAAACCACGGTTAAAACCAAGTCAGGATGTGCCTATAACCAGTGATGGCCCGAACTGGGCTAGCTCCCAGGTTCGGGCATGCACCTAGTTTGGGCGACTGCCCGAGTGTGCAAGTGCCCAAGCAGACAAACACCGGAACGGGCCCATGCCCGAGTAGGCACCCGAGCACACCCAGGCCCAAGCATGGGCATGCATGAGCCCCAAATCAGGCTTAGCCCAAGTTGCAGTCAGGCTTAGCCCGAGCTGCACTTGGGCTAAAGCCAGTTTTGGCGACCGGGTGCACCTAGGCTTATGCTTGGGTGCACTCGAGCCCAAAATGTTTGGGCCAAGCCTGAGCTGCACTCAAGCATAGCCTGAGATCTAAGCTCGGATGCGGACAGCTTGGTCCGAGACATTCACTGAACTCAGTTGAGTATTTTCTATGCTATTTAGAATGGCTTGTCTTTCGCATCAAATCATATGTGACTGAAATCCTCTTCTCAACCAATTGGCGACCATCTTAATTCCTATGCATCATATTCATGTTCCTTTTATTACTTGGACGATGATCTCACCTTGTGTGTGACCCGACCGCCTGAACCTACTACATGTTGGACTCATAGCCCCCGACGACAGTGGCCGCGAGTAGCAGTTGCCGTCCCTAGTTCGATATCATCATTACAGGGTCTGCCACTTGACATAAACATTGTCGGGACTACCGTTGGCTATGTCAATGATGAATTCTGCAATTTCAATCCCTTCGTCAACACTATTCATCTACGAAGCCTAGGGTATGATTGACGGTTAACCCCTAATAGCTTTGCGATCGATCAACATTGTTCGGTCTTAACTTGTCTTTGTTGGATCATATCTAACACACCTTGACCAAGGATTTTCGCTAAGGACCATATTGATTCCACGACACTAACTCCCCACATACTGAAGTGATTAATCCTATCTTGGCCACTACTCCACTCGTACGCTTCAAGATCCATCCGATAGGCCATGCATTGAAGCTTGAGATATAAGTGACACCGTTCATGCATAGGCTCATACAATGACCGCAAGTCAAAGGACAAGCTTTCTTATCATCACTTGAGCGTTACCAATGACAGTTTGGTATGCGCATTCCATGTTGCAGCTCTCGTTGGGTCATTTAATGAACTCATTCTCTAATAGGCGCATATGTCTCGTCTCTAATTTCTCCAAATCGAATGATCATGAGATCATCTCCATCAATACTTGGTTTAAGACAGCACTCATAATAGTCTATCTGATGCATCAATGTCCTTCCTCAATGTATCTACGACTACAAACAGTTTTAGACTTATGGTACAAACGGTTGAAACACTTCTCTTTGATCATGATTCTCATCTAGATACATGTTCGGCCTCGTATTAAGTCTCCGGACTTTATCTAGGTATAAAATAGAGGCAAACATGTATAATCATACTTAGATAAACAGTACCAAATATCATACTATCATTTTGAACAAGATGTCCTAATTACAAATAATTGGCCTCGAGCGCATATAGTTTCCAACATCGCCTGCTTGCACTCAGGCCCAATGAACTTGGTATTATCATACCACTTTTACACGTGAGTCTCTTCAGACGATCACGTTATAGAGCCTTCGTGAATGGATATGTTAAATTTGTCTTCTGTAGGGGTTTTACGTCCTTCATCGATTCTAACATCACATATGAAGTGATATCTATAAAGAATGTCTTTGCAACCTTAGTTCCTTAACCAAATCTCTAGTCTTTCATATGTACTTAAGATTTGTCTTGACCGATTTCTTGTGTCCTTCTCCAGGGTCAGACTGATATCATTTCACTATACCGAGTGCAAAAGCAACATCTGGTCTAGTACATCTCGTGATGGATCCAACTATCGCAACATATGGGATCCATCTCATGATATTTCTCTCCAAGTCAGTCATTGAAGATATCTTCTTAGAAAGAGTTAGACCATGATTAGTGAGTTTAAAATTGCACTTACCAGGCTAAACCGTTTTAACACGATATCAATGTACCTGAACTGAGAGAGACCTAGAATCATTTTAAATCTAACTCTATAGATCTTCACACTGAGTGTGAATAATGCTTCTCACAATTCCTTCATGGAGAATTTGTTTGATAGCCATCATTTTGACAAAGTTCAATATCTCTATGTTGCTCCCTATGAAAAGAATGGCATCCACGTACAGTATGAGTATGACTTAAGAATTTCTACTGATCTTATGCAGTTTAAATGATTTCTCTTTGCTCCCACTAACCTCGAAACCATCTGGCTGTGTCATATAACATTTATATCAATCTACCAGGTTTCATAGTCACACTAAGTAGTGATAGTGAATATCATCCGAGTAGATTTGTGCATGGGTACTGGTGAGAACATTTGCAATCAGCCTAGCCTTGTACGTTTCTTTCTTTCCATCAGTACTAATCTTTTTCTCCTTGAAGGTCCATTTGCTACCAATGAGAACAGTTCCCTTGTGCACATTTTCTAAGGTCCATACCTTATTACGGAGCATGGAATTCATTTCAGATTTTATTACATCAAGCCACTTCTCAGAGTCTCTATTCTGAATGGCGTCCTAGAAGCTAACACAGTTATCATCACCTATGATGCTATTCTCGACCCATCTGTCTATGAGAAAACCGTAGTACCTCTTAGGGACTCAAGAAATCATGTTAGAATTCTTAATGACTGGTTAGGGAATATCATGTTCTGCCTCTCCCACTGGTTCCAACAGCTATTAGAAATTTAGGCAGTAGTTCTAGGACATGGCCTTAGATGGAGGTTGATAATTCCGCGTCACTCACCATGAATCGCACCATGTCTAACAAAGTGCGATTTCTTGTGTAGGGAGGCGTGACCTGAGAGAGAATCACATTCTCTTTTAAATACACAAGAAACTCATGGATTAAGTACTCTCCTCCATGATCAGATCGAAGGATTTTAATACTTTACCAATTTGTTATGATACTCTTAAATCGCTCAAAAGTATTGGGCTATGTTTCATCAAGAACATGTGTACATACTTAGAGTGATTGTTTAATGAACATAACAAAACAACCCTCTTTGGCTAACGTAGATGAGTGTCTACATACATCCGAATGTACGAGACTTAAGAGTTCACCAACTCTTTCTCATTGTCATATAAAAGGAGTTTTGGTCATCTTACCTTCGAGGCAAGACTTGTAAGTGTCGCATGACTCATAATTCAAGAGGCCTAAAACTCATATGTATGTAACTTGCAAGTCTCTTCTCTGTGATATGACCTGGTATACAGTGCAAAATAGGTTTCATCTGTTTCGTTACGTTTTCATTCATTATTATTTAATACATCATTGTCATACGAAGTATATACACCATAATCCTAAATCCAAGCAATTTTACCATCGAAAAATAAGTTTATAACTGTTCGTTGATTGTAAATATATTTCAGTCTCTAGAACAATTGGGGACATAGTATTGCTTCAGAAGCAAGATGGTGATGCTCGCCACGGTGTGTTAGTCATTTCATATGGCCCAGCAACAACGCGTGCTCCATTGCCAACCTTGAGAACAACCTCTTTCTTTTCCAACCTTCTATTTCTTCTCAGCCCCGATAACAATTTACAGGTGTGAAAAAACTACATTGGTATCATATACCCATGCATTAAAAGCCATGGAAAAGACTATACTTTGTATAACATTTATACCTGAAGTTGAGGCATCAATATACCCCTTCTTCTTTTGCTCCAGGAGCATTTTGTAGTCCCTCTTCCAATGCCATTTCTTATGGTAGAAATAACACTCTGCCTTGGCCGACACACCATTTGCCCCCTTTCCCTTTCCCTTCTCAATTGCATTCATTGGTTGAAGGGCTTTCTTCTTCTTTCCTTTGCCCTTGGGCTTGGAGGAAGAAGAAGAGTCCACAACCAGCACAAGAGACTTGTGATTATGTGTGAGTATTGTATATTTTTCCCCTAACCATTCACATTTTATGCATAATTGTGCTCAACATAGTAATCTATAGTTTTAGTCAAACCATTGAATGTTGGAGTATAATCTTTATTTATGCATAAAATGATGTCCCTAAGGCTTAAACATACTCGATGTATTTTTCAGAAATTTTCAGGAGCTAAATAGACACTTCAAGAGAGTGTGGAGCTGAGGAATTCTTGGGATACACGACCGTGTGTTACAATCCGCACGGTCACAAGGAGTGTAACACCTTTAGCCATGAAAGCAAACAACTTACACAGCCGTGTGCATCGTCGCATACAGCCGTGTGAGGAGGATGCCAAAGAAAAGTAGAACACATGGTCATCAACACGACAGTGTAAAATGGGCTGCTCCATCAAGAAGAATTCTCCAGACCTACACGGTCGTATTGACCAGCAATAGGACCGTGCCAGGCCGAGTTCAAAAAATAGTATCTCGGGTTATTTTTTTAGCTACAGATAAACAGTCGTGTCTATTTGGCATGACCATGTCATATTGGGGCGTGACACGACCGTGTCGAGGTCGTGTCACTCTATTCTACCGATCTGCTATGCCATTCTTGGCGAAATAAGACTTGGGGTTTTAACCCATTTGCATCCGAGATTTGAGTAGGGAGCTCGGCTGTAATACCCTGCTTTCATATGTATGGGTATTGTACTATATATTTTTGGTCGTATTTAATACATGTATATTTTTCATATATTTTGAAGATTTTTCCCAATTTTTAAAATTAATTATAATATAAAATCTATTTTTAAATGTTTTAAATCATATTTAGATATCATAATGTGATTGTATTTAATGGGATACATAGTATATGGATATGGCTACTATTATTATTAAGTGTATTTTCATTTTCCAAAATTAGAAAATCCTAATTTCTATATGCATGCCACCTCATCCTTTATGTGTCACTCATTTAGCCTAACAATTACCTAAGTGTGACACCTTATCCCCTACTTGGCATTTTCTTAGCCATGGACATGATGATTAGGATGGGATGAAGGATTAAAGGGGAAATAAAAATAAAAAGGAGAAGAAATATGAAAGAAAAGAGAAAGCAAATTTCTTCATCGCACTCTCTTCCTCTTGCTTGGCCGAACCTCCTCCCTCACCCCCTTGCTCCTACCCTTGCACCACCAAGCCTGAACCACTACACCCTTCTCCTCATCCTCTTGACCCAATTACATTACACTACACCCCCTTCTCTTTGTGCATTGGAGCTTGAAGAAGAAGGAGCTCTTGGAGAAGAAGGAGACTTGGAGGAAGAGAGATAGACTTGGGAGAAGAGAGCTTCACCAGGGTAGGATCTAGCAACTTTAGCTAGGATGTCATTCTTAGAACTTTGTAGGAAAAAGGAAGTCACATTATGTTAATTAGGCCTTGGAAAATCATGCTTCATATTTTGCTAATTAGATCATGGTAACATTGATTCATGTTATGTTAATTATGTCATGGAGATTATGTTCTTGCAAATTAGTAGTATACAAATATGTTAATGCACATGCTAATGTTCTTGTCAATATGATCAAATGTCCATGCCTACATGTTAATGTGTCCATATGCTAACTACTCCATATGTTTCTATGATCTATGTTAGCATGTTAGTTTAATATGTTTTTATGTTAAATTCCTTGGCTATGTTAGTTCATGTTAGTAATCACATTAATGACATAATTATGTCCATTACTAATATGTACGCTAATATGTTCCATATGCTAACAGTATGTCTTTAAGATAATTGTCACATATGTTTCTATGATCCATGTTAGCATGTTAGTTTAATATGTTTCTATGATAAATTTTGGCTATGTTAGTTCATATTAGTAATCACATTTATGTCATAATTATGTCCATATACTAATATGTATGCTAATATGTTCCATATGCTAACATTAATATTTCCATGTGCTAATGTTAATATGTCCATGTGCTAATGCTAATTGTTCCACATGTTTCTATGATCCGTGTTAGGATGCTAGATTAATATATTTCTAGGTTTCCATGTTAAATTCCTTGGCTAGGTTAGTTTCATGTTAATATTAATTTGCTAACTTTAATATGTTTCTATGTTTATTTGTTAAATCACTTCTATGTTTCATGCTAGTTCATGTTAATATTAATAGTCACGTGCCAGTTCATGTTAAGCTTAATTATTAATTCATGTTAATATTAATAGACATGTTATTTCCTTGCTATTAGCCATGTGCTATTGTAACGACCACTTTTCGTCGTACGTTGTTCGTGCACGTGCTTTTGGCCGTGCACGTGTTCGCTTTAGACTTTATTTGTTTGTGAACACTTTTGTGTGATATGCCGTTGCGAACGACTCTGAGAGTATTAAATAGTGGCACTATCTTGAAACGACACTTCTCGAGTCGTTTTTCCACAATTTAAACTTACTCGATGAGACGTGACGATTCTCACTCTTGACGGGAGACGTTTCTATTTTTAGTTCCGTCGTCCGACGTCGAAACTGAGATCCGTCTTCTTAGTTAGCTCACATTCGTCGCCACGATCACCCCGATATTTATTTTATAATTTTTGGAGTTCATTTGACCACTTTTATAATTTTTACAAGTTTTATATTATTTTTAATAATGTATTTTTAAATTAATTTCGGCCAAATAAAATTTATTTAAGCTTTAAACGTTTTAAAGAATTTTTGAGCCAATTTCCAGCTCATTTGGACCAGGTCAAATCCTAGAATGGGTTGGAGAAGTTTAAATTCAAATTTCAAATCTTTTTGAACTTCTAATCCTATTAGATTTAGCCCTAGACCAAGTCATCCCATCTATACTATATAAGCAACCCCTAGCAAGTCCTATTTTCCAAAGAAATTAGCCCTAGCCTCCTCCAAACTCATTTTGGACGTTGCGACGAATCGTCGCAACGTTGCGACGAATCGTCGCAACGTTGCGACGTTCAGCCCCCGCACGACCGAGGAAAATCGCTCCGTTCTCCCGCTCCGACCGATAGGAGACCCCGCATCCATCGCCGTCCGCACACAGCAGCGACCCCCGCCCGTTCCCCCGCTTGACCGAGAGGAGCTCTCGGTCTGACCGAGGCCCCGCTCCGCACCGACGCCCCGCTTGTCGCCCGCTCCGCAGCGTGTCTGACCGACCGCTCCGCCCGCTGTGACCGAGCGCCCGAGCGTTGCAACGTTGCAACGCTGTCCCGCCCGCATCCAAGCGCACGACCGAAGCTCCCCATCGATCTGACCGACGGAAGCTCTCGCACCCAGCCACCCCGCAGCCGCTGCACGCCCCAAATCGTCGCAGCCCGCATTCTCAGCGCACGACCGAGAGTTTCTCCCGCATTGGAGGGGTACGACCGAGGGTCACTTGTCGCAACCCCGCACCCGTCGCACCGCTTGCCTCCGTGGGCCCCCCAAGTTCTCCAGAGTTATTGTGGGTCCCCCAAAGGCCCCTAGGACTACTGTGGGCCCCACCTAGGTGCTTGCTCTTTGAGGATTCGTCGCGTACGACGTCGTCGCACGTGCGAGCTTTGGAATCTGGAATCGTCGCCCGGTCGATGCTCTGAATTTTCCAGCGAGGAATATATATTGGAATCTGGACTTGGAGCGCGATCTTATTATTCCAACCCCCGGCGTCGCTACCCGACGCCGGTGTAGCTTTCGCGTCGTGTTGAGGTAACGTTTTGCACCCCTAGGACCTCAAACCCAATTGCATGCTAATCAAGACTAAAATCAGTATTTTTAAAAGTATTTTAAATGTTTTAGAATTCACTAATCAAGATTAATAAAACGGATGTAGGCCGGTGGACTTGTGCACGTAGGAATCGTGACTTTGGACTCGTTGGACGGTGTTTTCTTGACGTGATAGTTGCAGGCAAGTGAAACTTGCCAACTCTTGTGTAGGGCCATGTTTTTAGGCCACTTCCTTGCTTTTAGCGTAAAAGAGACTAGTCAGTGAAATGATAGCTGGCTAGACGCCTACTTGGTCTAGTTTGACAACGAAACTAGATCCGTCACCTAAATGATCTAGCTTGACAACGAAGCTAGATCCAACCCTTTAAACTTGTCATTCATGCATGCTAAACTGTCACGTTTACTTTCCTTAAACTGTACGTACTTTAACTGCCATGCATTGCATCTTACATGTCATCCAACTTGATTGTTGCATCGTAGCACACGCTACAAAATACTTGTACAAATCCGTGTTTCCGTGTCCCTGGCTAGGTGCACCCCTACGCCATACTTGTTTACACACTTCCTGGCTCGTGGTCCAGAAGCGAGCATTCCAAGTTCGGGGGTAAGGCCCTGGCTCGACACACGTGGAGGGGTAGGGTTGAGCGACCACTCAGCGTAAAAGTGTGCCCGTACAGCCTCTTTAGCTGTAAGGCGTGAACTCTGTGCACGAGGTGCTTACTTTTCTTGTCTTGTACTTGTCTTGTGAATGCCATGCCATGCTCGTACCTTACTTTACTTTACTTTACTTTACTTGTTGCACTCATTACTTTAAACTGCCATGTCATCGCATTCATGCTAGAACTGCTAGGTTGCTTTACTTTTACCACCTTTCAGTTTCACTTGCACAAGTCTTCCAGACTTGCTGATATGTGCCCCTTGCTCTTTTGGGTGCCACATGTTAGACCCTGAGTCAGAGACAGTTGCTGAGGACGAGGTGTTTGCTGACGCTGAGCCCGAGCCTACGTTCGTTGAGGAGTTCGAGGATACCGGAGACCAGTCTTAGAGACTGATTTTACTTGCTTTTGCTTTAGGTTGCTGTTAGATGTCGGTGCTTGCACCTTTTTCCTTGTTTTCGTACTTTGTACTTTGTTGGCCATGCTGGGCCTCTTTTAGACTCTTTTATTTGTAGCCTGGTGGCTTTTCTGCATTGTTGAGATTTATTATTATGGATATTCTGAGATGTTCTTTTTGTCTCTTTCGTTATTATTATCTTTGTTCTGTTTCGCGTTGCAAGGACCTGCAGTTTTAAAGTGATTGACGCTTATCGGACTTGCGGCTTTGTAGCTCCAAGTCTGAGCGGACCTTCTCACGCTTCGCCTCCATGTTTTGGGAAGCGGGGCGTGACAGGTTTTGTTGGTGGCCCATGCAGGTCCAATCTTGCAATTGTGAACTAACGGAACAACGATAATAAACGGAAATATCCATTAAATAAATAGCAACATCCAAGTCATTAAGCTTCGAGTATAATTTGTTTGCTCGTTTTCCATGTCATTAGATGGCTGGACGACGACAGACCCGATCTGGCAATGGGCCCAATCGTGCTGGGGTACCTGATAGAGAGCCCACCAATGCTGAGATCGTGAGGATGATGCATCAGATGATGCAGGTACAGCAGGGCATGCTCCAGAACATTCAGAGTGCTCCTCGCCATGAGCCAGGAGCGAAGCAGAAGAGAGGACTGATTTCTGGAGCTGGGAAGAGGCCTATGGAGCAGTCTAGGCCTGGGGTCAAGCCTACCCAGCCAGTGCAGTTCAAGAGGCCAGGTGGGCCTGTTGTGAAGACTTGCCATTTCTGTGGTAAGACCGGGCATTTCAAGGATCAGTGTAGGAAGATGTTGGGACAGTGCCTGGTTTGCGGAGACCCTACTCATGCTGCGAAGGACTGCCCGATTTCTAAGATACCTTGGAAGGGTCCTGTTGCCGCACAGCCGTTGCAACAGAGAGCACCTGTACCTGCAGGTCGTGGAGCGCCTCTTCCTCCACAGAAGCAGGCGTTTCAGCAGGCTGTTCAGCCGAGGAGGCAGGCTTACTTGATGACTAAGGTGGGGAGCGAGACTGTGGATGAGGTTATCGCAGGTAACTCTCGACCTAGTTGTTTCTTCCCTTAGATAGTTCTGACTTGTTAAATTATGCTTGCATATGATTGTTTGCAAAAATAGGGTTGACTGTTAGACTGGTAATTAGAGTCCTTGCTGGGAATCGATTTGATCGTCATAGGAGTCACTTTAGTGGTCCCTGCCTACCCTTGACCATACCAGACTTCTAGAAATCCTTTAGTCGTTCGCTTGGGTATATCGATTATGTACCGAGCTGAGCGCATTCCATTATCACCTAGCTCCTTTAGGAAGACCAAGCGCTAAGTTCTTAAGCTTCCGTTGGGCGACCGTAGGAGTTTCCCCGTAGATCCTCCTGATTCATATCCTAGGCGTATGTATGTTTGAACATCTGACTGTTTCCCTTGCCCCGATTCCCGAGATCGCCTCATGACTATCGCCATCAATTTTCGAACCTCTCCGCTACAAATCTTGAATTTTCTGAAGGTATTTTCATTTCCTTTTCCCCTAAGTTTTAAATTTGTTCAAATTCTAATATGTATATATATACTTATACTTCAAGCCCCTCGTTGATTTAAATTTTTAAAACTTTTGTCGAAATTTTTTTGAAAATAGTTATAATGCTTTTTCAGCCTACACTTTCGCATCTATGAAAATACATTTTTCTTTCATACACTATTTTTATTCTAAACCGTACTTGCATTCAACTCGTAATTTTCCCTTCTAATTTATGTCATCCATATACCTTCCAATCACATGGGATTTCAGATTTCAGCAAGTCGATTTTATGCTCACCGTTTTCCCTATTTTAGACTTTTGTAAAAAAAAAATTACCATTTCATAACCACTTTCTGATTTAGACCCCACACGAATTGGTTTTAAAGCTTCACTATCAATTTTGATAATTTTACGACCCAGTTATTAATAATTACCTTTCCACTTCCCCTACGAGCTTTTAGGAAAATTTCGAGACTAAAAAGAATTTCAATTATTTTTTTTATAGCTGTACCAGGTTCGTTGTGCTCGTATGCTAAGGACCTTGTGTAAATCAGTTTTTCATTTTTGCAAATCCTGGTTCCCTTGAAAAGCAGCTTCAATACCGGTTATTTTAAAATTTTCCATGACCTAAAAGTTTTGAAGGCATTTAACATGGGTTAAAAATTCTTCCGTTACTTGATTTCCTTCCTTGACTTTCGCAAACATTATATTAAATTACTGCCGTATAATATTTCTAAACTACGCCTTCAATATTCGTGTAAATGATTTTACTTTCTCTTTTATGATTCTTTAAAACCAATAGACCATTTCCTCTTATATGTATATCCGACTCAAACCTATTTTGAAACAACGCGTTTTATCGATCTCCAAATATTTCTTTCCAAACGAGGATTTCAACCTTTGAAGTACGACGGTTTTCAAATTCCGCATATGATGGCCTGAATGAGTGTACTCTCCCATGGTATATTAATGGTTGCTTATTGTGTATTATATGTACTCGGAGTTATTCGTGGTATTATGAAGTTGTTGTGTGTTAGTAGTTATGGATTGTTGTGTGGGTAGTTATATTATACTAGGGATGCCTGTGTATATAAGAGCTAGCATTGAAATATCTAAGTTGTGTATGTAATTAGAGATACTTATAATGGTTGAAATAAAATGATTGGTAAAGCTATGTGTGTGCTATGTGTGATAATAATAAGTGTAGGTATAGGTGTTGGTATACTAATTATAGGTAGTAGGCTATGGTGTGAATATATGTGTTACATATGTATGACTATACGATGAATACGTATGCATGTATTAGGGAGCGTATTATAATTATACGTATGTTGATGTCTATATTATTATTATTATGGTGTATAAATTGATTGAACTACGTGAGTATTGCCTGACTAAATATTAAGTGTGATTGATCTAGGGAATGTATATGGTTGTATTGGTAGACGTATAAATATTGGAATGGTATTGGTATAGGTATGAATGCCGTGCTACATATATAGAATATCCTGATATGTGTATTGAGTCTCACTCAAGCTTGAGTGAGTATACTCTAAGTATATTGAATGTATGATTGAAGCTTGAATATAGAAATGCTTGATGTATGTATAGTGATAGAAGTGTTTGTGCCTGGTTGTGCTACGCACATGATTGTGGGTCGCTACGCCAGTATATAGTTATAGGCGTTGGTCTTGTGATATAGCTAAATACTAAGGACCTGTTATGTGAACATATGTGTACTAGCTAAAACTAGGTATGAATGTGTGCTAGCTATATAATGGTATGATTGGCGTATGAAAATGGAATGTTAGCGTGTACGGGAGTGCACCATGCACGGGTAAGTATGTGTTTAGTTATAGGTATGGATGACTATAGTATATGTGACGTGTCGTAAATATAGTTATAGGACCGTACGTGATGTGAATATTTGGGGAACTATTTGCATGTATTTGAATGACTATATATTGTGAAATTATAGTAGCAGTGAATGTATATTAGATATAGTGAACCTGATTTAATAATGGTATGGTGTGACTATATGTGTTGAGATGCTTGGTATTGGATGAATATTAGAGGGTAGCATACCCTTGATGTTTGTGCATAGGAAGCTACATATAGGTAGAGCGATGATTATATTGGCTAAAGCGTGAAACTATCATTATATAAGTATCTGAACTATTGTTTTGCGAGTAGCAGCTATATAAGGGATGTATGTTTATATACCTGATTGAAATACATGAATGAAATTGACTGACTATAATAGGTATAACGAATGACGTACGTGAGTATATATATAAATGTGGCAGTATAAATGTTTGACTACCTAGTGCATACATGAGCACTTGAAATGACTATACCTGGTTAAATTATTATATGGCTTGATTGGGGTAGTTACTAGAGCGACTAGTTATATTAGAAAGTCCGAGGACGGACTTTATTCTAAGGTGGGGAGGATGTAACGACCACTTTTCGTCGTACGTTGTTCGTGCACGTGCTTTTGGCCGTGCACGTGTTCGCTTTAGACTTTATTTGTTTGTGAACACTTTTGTGTGATATGCCGTTGCGAACGACTCTGAGAGTATTAAATAGTGGCACTATCTTGAAACGACACTTCTCGAGTCGTTTTTCCACAATTTAAACTTACTCGATGAGACGTGACGATTCTCACTCTTGACGGGAGACGTTTCTATTTTTAGTTCCGTCGTCCGACGTCAAAACTGAGATCCGTCTTCTTAGTTAGCTCACATTCGTCGCCACGATCACCCCGATATTTATTTTATAATTTTTGGAGTTCATTTGACCACTTTTATAATTTTTACAAGTTTTATATTATTTTTAATAATGTATTTTTAAATTAATTTCGGCCAAATAAAATTTATTTAAGCTTTAAACGTTTTAAAGAATTTTTGAGCCAATTTCCAGCTCATTTGGACCAGGTCAAATCCTAGAATGGGTTGGAGAAGTTTAAATTCAAATTTCAAATCTTTTTGAACTTCTAATCCTATTAGATTTAGCCCTAGACCAAGTCATCCCATCTATACTATATAAGCAACCCCTAGCAAGTCCTATTTTCCAAAGAAATTAGCCCTAGCCTCCTCCAAACTCATTTTGGACATTGCGACGAATCGTCGCAACGTTGCGACGTTCAGCCCCCGCACGACCGAGGAAAATCGCTCCGTTCTCCCGCTCCGACCGATAGGAGACCCCGCATCCATCGCCGTCCGCACACAGCAGCGACCCCCGCCCGTTCCCCCGCTTGACCGAGAGGAGCTCTCGGTCTGACCGAGGCCCCGCTCCGCACCGACGCCCCGCTTGTCGCCCGCTCCGCAGCGTGTCTGACCGACCGCTCCGCCCGCTGTGACCGAGCGCCCGAGCGTTGCAACGTTGCAACGCTGTCCCGCCCGCATCCAAGCGCACGACCGAAGCTCCCCATCGATCTGACCGACGGAAGCTCTCGCACCCAGCCACCCCGCAGCCGCTGCACGCCCCAAATCGTCGCAGCCCGCATTCTCAGCGCACGACCGAGAGTTTCTCCCGCATTGGAGGGGTACGACCGAGGGTCACTTGTCGCAACCCCGCACCCGTCGCACCGCTTGCCTCCGTGGGCCCCCCAAGTTCTCCAGAGTTATTGTGGGTCCCCCAAAGGCCCCTAGGACTACTGTGGGCCCCACCTAGGTGCTTGCTCTTTGAGGATTCGTCGCGTACGACGTCGTCGCACGTGCGAGCTTTGGAATCTGGAATCGTCGCCCGGTCGATGCTCTGAATTTTCCAGCGAGGAATATATATTGGAATCTGGACTTGGAGCGCGATCTTATTATTCCAACCCCCGGCGTCGCTACCCGACGCCGGTGTAGCTTTCGCGTCGTGTTGAGGTAACGTTTTGCACCCCTAGGACCTCAAACCCAATTGCATGCTAATCAAGACTAAAATCAGTATTTTTAAAAGTATTTTAAATGTTTTAGAATTCACTAATCAAGATTAATAAAACGGATGTAGGCCGGTGGACTTGTGCACGTAGGAATCGTGACTTTGGACTCGTTGGACGGTGTTTTCTTGACGTGATAGTTGCAGGCAAGTGAAACTTGCCAACTCTTGTGTAGGGCCATGTTTTTAGGCCACTTCCTTGCTTTTAGCGTAAAAGAGACTAGTCAGTGAAATGATAGCTGGCTAGACGCCTACTTGGTCTAGTTTGACAACGAAACTAGATCCGTCACCTAAATGATCTAGCTTGACAACGAAGCTAGATCCAACCCTTTAAACTTGTCATTCATGCATGCTAAACTGTCACGTTTACTTTCCTTAAACTGTACGTACTTTAACTGCCATGCATTGCATCTTACATGTCATCCAACTTGATTGTTGCATCGTAGCACACGCTACAAAATACTTGTACAAATCCGTGTTTCCGTGTCCCTGGCTAGGTGCACCCCTACGCCATACTTGTTTACACACTTCCTGGCTCGTGGTCCAGAAGCGAGCATTCCAAGTTCGGGGGTAAGGCCCTGGCTCGACACACGTGGAGGGGTAGGGTTGAGCGACCACTCAGCGTAAAAGTGTGCCCGTACAGCCTCTTTAGCTGTAAGGCGTGAACTCTGTGCACGAGGTGCTTACTTTTCTTGTCTTGTACTTGTCTTGTGAATGCCATGCCATGCTCGTACCTTACTTTACTTTACTTTACTTTACTTGTTGCACTCATTACTTTAAACTGCCATGTCATCGCATTCATGCTAGAACTGCTAGGTTGCTTTACTTTTACCACCTTTCAGTTTCACTTGCACAAGTCTTCCAGACTTGCTGACATGTGCCCCTTGCTCTTTTGGGTGCCACATGTTAGACCCTGAGTCAGAGACAGTTGCTGAGGACGAGGTGTTTGCTGACGCTGAGCCCGAGCCTACGTTCGTTGAGGAGTTCGAGGATACCGGAGACCAGTCTTAGAGACTGATTTTACTTGCTTTTGCTTTAGGTTGCTGTTAGATGTCGGTGCTTGCACCTTTTTCCTTGTTTTCGTACTTTGTACTTTGTTGGCCATGCTGGGCCTCTTTTAGACTCTTTTATTTGTAGCCTGGTGGCTTTTCTGCGTTGTTGAGATTTATTATTATGGATATTCTGAGATGTTCTTTTTGTTTCTTTCGTTATTATTATCTTTGTTCTGTTTCGCGTTGCAAGGACCTGCAGTTTTAAAGTGATTGACGCTTATCGGACTTGCGGCTTTGTAGCTCCAAGTCTGAGCGGACCTTCTCACGCTTCGCCTCCACGTTTTGGGAAGCGGGGCGTGACAGCTATGTTCCATGTAAATGGCCATGTTCTATGCTTCATGTTATGTTAGTTTCATGTTGTTAAATTTGGATGAAATGATGGTAGCCTAATCAGGTCATTGATGTACTAATGGTAGAAATGAAGTACGGTGATGTTCTTCTTTATGAGATTGTAATGTGATGATAGTCGTTAAATCACGAAATTGATGAAATAATGGTGAAAATGAAATGACATGAATTGCGGTAAATGAGACCGCGTAAAAGTTGAAAATGATGGACATTGTCACATGTTAAGAGTGAGGAATTATGAGTGTTATAACAACCTGGATGTCTCGATATATGACCACTCCATATTTTACACCCTTTTTCTGCATGTTTGCATGCCACTTTGATCGCTAATATCGCGTTTTTCACTATTATTCGACAATATTGCGATGCTTTTCACGATTTCTTGTTTTTGTCGTATTTCAGGAGATATGGAGCGATTTGGAGTGATTTTGAGATCAAGAGGATTTGCACCCACTTTGGAGTGTCGCCCACGGCTCATTTGCAGACTTATCGGCGATGGAGTATGAGTGGAAGAAGAAGGAACTTCATAGGAGTGACGAGGAGGAGAAACGGAGAAGATTGGGCATTTACAGCATGCCACTCGGCCGAGTGAAGCACACACTCGGTCGAGCAAGAAAGCCCACTCGGCCGACCAGAACGGATACGTGCACAATGTTTTTCAGCGTATACTCGGCCGAATGACAAAGTCCTACACGGCCGAGTGAGGAAGCTCTCGCCCGAGTACGTCAGGGAAATTTTCCAGAGAAGAGGCCGAATCTACTGCGATTCCCAGAGACCCGTCGATGGCCTACTTGGCCGAGTACACATTACCACTCGGCCGAATGATGAAAGCTACTCGGCCGAGCCACCCCCGGAGACAGACCCTTGAGGACCTCGAAGTTACTGTTTTTCTACAGTGTCTGTCACTCGGCTGAGTAGAGAAGTCCACTCGACCGAGTGAAGAATCCCACTCGGCCGAGTGACGCCGATGACACACACGCCCAGATTTTCAGACAGCCTTCCACTATTTTGAAATCTGCTATCATTCCAGCAATCAAAGTATTTTTCTCATATTTTTTATGGATATTAGACTTCATGACGGTTCCAACGCCGCCAAGAACGCGCCAATCAGAGGTCGGATGAAATCTGGAGAATTTCTGCAAGTTGATGCTGCAGTGCTGGAATTTCCACTCGGCCGAGTCAGATTGCCACTCGGCCCGAGTGGCGACGGGCCCAGATTTTAAGTTGTGGCCAGTGCTGTTTTTGGGCACGAAATTGAGGGGTTTTCTATGTTTTTTTGCTAGGGTTTTTTGGGGGCTATATAAGAGGTTTGTAGCCGTCATTAGAGAGGGGTCCCATGATGTTTTCTTAGACTCTATTTTAGAGGTTAGGCCATACCCTAGGCCCCATCTTGGATCTAAAAGCTTGTATTTGGATTGAAAATCTTCATCAAAGCTAAGTATTTTGTTCTTGTTATTTGAATCTTTGTTTTTCCATCTTTTTGTATGCAAGCAATGATTTTTATTGATTCTCATACCGTTATTGCTATGCTTGAGTAGATTCGTTGTTCTAGGACATGGGGATGAACCCTATGGATCTAATTTCAGATTTGTTATGAATGAATTTCTAAATTGCTAGAATCGCTAGGAGGTTAGGTTGTGATCGATTTATTACGAATAGCTAGGGATTTCCATTGATTGGGATTTGCAAGAAATTGGATTCTAATCGATGGGAAGGCCTACATATTCGATTTAGGTTTATAATCGAGATTCTCTAGACTTGGTTTGCAAGAGATTGGACCAAAGCTAGGATTTTTATTATAAATCTATACCCCTATTCGTTTGCAAGAGATTGGACGAATACGAACTATCACAACCTAGATCGTAACTCGAGTTTGCACGAGAGTGGGCTCGAGGGGCGATTGAACGATGATGTCGATCCTAATGCTAACGACTTAGGCTAGGGTTTGCAAGAGATTGGGCCCTATCCTAGGGTTGCTATAGACCTGCAATAGCTCGAGAGCGTGAGCTTGGTTCTCTATTCAGTTACGACTAGTTCACCTCAACACAAGCCTAGTAATATTGAGATTCACTATTTACAATGATGTATGACGATCCGTAGTGGGGATTCCCTAGCTCTAGACTCTTTTATTGTATTAAATTTGAATCGATACTTTATCCGACTTCTTTATCACCGACACCGACATCCACCACCATTTCCATTACATCATTCCATAACCATCTCCACCAATAAAACATTCGTTGTCAAACCGACCTAGGATAGATTGGAACCAACACCACCTCCTCGTGTTCGATACCCGCTCGCCACTTGACCGTGCGCTTGCGGTAAAACTACAATCGTTCTCCGGGTGTATATCCAGGGCCGATCAAGTTTTTGGCGACGTTGCCGGGGAGGTGTTTCCCGTTGGGTGCCAATTTGTCACAATTAGGTTGATTAGACAACGAAGAAAAAAAGTAACAAAAAGAAATTTTCACCCTTGCCACCATTATTATCATTTCTATATTCTCTTGTGCCACTGATATTTCTCTTCAGGTATTTGTCTTTGTTGATCAGGTTATCTGGAAAGCGCAATGATGAGTACAGACTCTGACATGCAACACGATGAAAATTTTGCATCCATACTGGAGGAACTCGTGCATGAAGTTCAGACCACGGGACCTATTGCCATCAATATGGAGGACCACCTTGAACAACTATTTGCCACCTACATCATTGATCAACTCTCCCCGGAAGGAACAATCAAAGGCAGCATTAGGGTCGATATTAGAAATGATAAGCTGTATATGGAAGCTGACGGAGTCCCTCAGCTGCCATTGAATGAAGTCATCGAAACATGCACCGAAGAGATCAACGCTCGAGAAGAGCTACCTTGGGATATCCACGTTCAGGGAAGTATACTTGATGAATCCTTTTGTGACACCGGTTTATACACTGACTTATCATTTGATGGCAGGTGCGAACAAGAGGAGAGCGGTAGTTCAATTGATTCGGGAGCAGAGTTACCTGAGCAGCTGAGAGAGGATACCACGGAGATAGCTATCATAGCGCAAGAGGATATTGGATTATTTCCCGGGAAGTATCGTCCACCACTATTTATTTCATATATTTCTATAGACGATCCTCTTTGGAATACTTTTATTATGAGTGTGAATTTTTTGCAGCGAACTGATGCATCCTATTCTCTGCAGGGTACAGGTGGAGTCCTTGTGGGAATGCTGGAGGATGCATTGCTGGAGTTCGTTGGAGTCCGTGGACATACAGGCCTGGCGGAGCCACGAAAGGAGCAGTTGGAGCAGTTGCCTGCACCGGCAAAGATACTAGATCCGCCTTTTACTATATGTGATATTAATCCAGTAGTGTAGAAATTTTATGTTTTCAATAAACTCGAATCTTCTCGATAGCGAGAGGACCGTATAGATTTGATTGAATAAATATCACCTCATATGACGGCAACAAAATTTTTTACACCCCAAACCCATTATATATATTAATTGCCCTCTTTATATTTTGATGTGTCACATCCTTTTTGCTCACCACCCATCGAGCATTTCTTTCAAGTGAATACTCACATTCTTATTCGTTTGACTCAATCTCGCTTAGCAAAGCCATGACATTTTTGATCGAGTCATTTGAATAGGATTATTTAGTATAAGCTTGGGGGAAAGCGCTCTCATGCATCATTGCATGTGCATGTAGTTGCATTAGGATTTCATGTCATTCATTTCATCATTTTTCATTCACCTCCCTCATATTTATCGTTGTTCCTCATATTTTTCCTTTTATGATCACATTGAGGACAATGTGAAGTTTAAGCTTGGGGGAGTGCATTTCCATGCCATCTAGTTGCACTTTTACTTTATTTTAGGGGGTTTTAGAATTTTTCAAAATTTTGCATCATCTTTTTGAATTTTCCATCTTATTTTCATTTTATGTGTGTTCATGCATCATGTTGTGTGCTTGTTTTTCTTTTCTTTCCTCTATTTTATTTTTTTATTTCTTTATTTTCCTTTCTCTTCTTCCGCTAGATGAGTTTTGTATGATGATATCTGGTTTTGCTTTACCAACCATCACGATGCTTATTATTCCTTGCCATGCTACTTTGAGTATTCCATAGTCTTGCTATCCATGTGCTTGCTTATATATTCTTTTGATGATTCCTCTATATGAATGCATGATATTAATTGAAGCTGAATGTATTGATTAGTGTTTAGTATGCTTTTGTTGGAAATGCACCAAGATTCACGCATCATTACTATATCTGAAGCATCAGTTTTATTGTCTTTGTTCACCTTCTGTTGCATGCCTGATATTGTTGTAAACTTTACTGCTTGACTTCACTATTTATTGAAATGATTGAGAATATCCATGCTTACATATGAGTTTTAGTTGAAGTATTATTTTATTGAACCATTCGTGCACATCTTAGAGTGAACCGAGTGTTACATTATTTCTTTCTCCACATATATCTTTTTATTCTCTACATGTGACTTGAGTTCACCTCCTAAAGCTACTTATATCGCATCTATTTCCAAAAAATCCTCACAAAAGAAAAAGTTAGCTCCAAAAAGTCCAAAAAGCCAAAAAGGAACCAAAATCCAAAAATGCAAATCATATAGCTCCTACAAAAATCCAAAAAGAAAAATGAGAAACAAAGTCCAAAAGAAAAAAATATATTTCTCTATCTCATTATTGGAGCCACAAAATACTTGGGAAGACCAAGGCAAAAATCACATTTTCCATTATTATATTCCTTTGGATGCGGCACCTCAAGCTAAGCTTGGGGGGGTGAATTCATTTGACCAAATGAGTGAGTATGACCTTAGAGTGGAGACGTGCATGAATGGGAATATTCGATAATGCTTAGACTTTGCAAAATATATTAGATATGGAGATTTTTCATGATTTGAAATAAATATGTGAATTCCATGACTCTTATTCTATTCTCTATTGCATGCTTGGTGTGTATCTTATATGCTTCATTTATAACTTTTGATTGAAAAGTGCATCGCCAATGAATTGTATATTATATTCTATAAAATTCATGATGTGAATATGAGTTGATTGCACGAATTTGGGGAGTCCCTTCCTTTGTTCTTAAAAGCTTGCAAGTACCATGTCTAAGTAAGATATGAAATCCTTATAGCATGTGATTCGTATTTTCCAAGTTATCGTGATGTGTAGCTTATGGCTTGAGATCTGAGAGAATAATCTAGCGACCCCTTCCACCTCGTGTTCTTTCTTTTTTATTTCATTTTCTTTGTTTTCATCTCCCGAGTTCGTCTCTCTACTTATCTTCCTCGAGGACGAGTAAGAGTTAAGCTTGGGAGATTTTGATCCCTCCATATTTTACACCCTTTTTCTGCATGTTTGCATGCCACTTTGATCGCTCATATCGCGTTTTTCACTATTATTCGATAATATTGCGATGCTTTTCACGATTTATTGTTTTTGTCGTATTTCAGGAGATATGGAGCGATTTGGAGTGATTTTGAGATCGAGGATTCGCACCCACTTTGGAGTGTCGCCCACGGCTCATTTGCAGACTTATCGGCGATGGAGGATGAGTGGAAGAAGAAGGAACTTCATAGGAGCGACGAGGAGGAGAAACGGAGAAGATTGGGCATTTACAGCATGCCACTCGGCCAAGTGAAGCACACACTCGGCCGAGCAAGAAAGCCCACTCGGCCGACCAGAACGGATACGTGCACAATGTTTTTCAGCGTATACTCGGCTGAATGACAAAGTCCTACTCGGTCGAGTGATGAAGCTCTCGGCCGAGTACGTCAGTGAAATTTCCAGAGAAGAGGCCGAATCTACTGCAATTCCCAGAGACCCGTCGATGGCCTACTCGGCCGAGTACACATTACCACTCGGCCGAATGATGAAAGCTACTCGGCCGAGCCACCCCCGGAGACAGATCTTTGAGTACCTTGAAGTTACTGTTTTTCTACATGGTCTGTCACTCGGCCGAGTAGAGAAGTCCACTCGACCGAGTGAAGAATCCCACTCGGCCGAGTGACGCCGATGACACACACGCCCAGATTTTCAGACAGCCTTCCACTATTTTGAAATCTGCTATCATTTCAGCAATCAAATTATTTTTCTCATATTTTTTATGGATAGTAGACTTCAATACGGTTCCAACGCCACCAAGAACGTGCCAATCAGAGGTCGGATAAAATCTAGAGAAATTCTGCAAGTTGAGGCTGCAGTGCTGGAATTTCCACTCGATCGAGTCAGATTGCCACTCGGCCCGAGTGGCGGCGGGCCCAGATTTTAAGTTGCGGCCAGGGATATTTTGGGCACGAATTTGAGGGGGTTTCTAGGTTTTTTTGGTAGGGTTTTTTGGGGGCTATATAAGAGGTTTGTAGCCATCATTAGAGAGGGGTCCCATGATGTTTTCTTAGACTCTATTTTAGAGGTTAGGCCATGCCCTAGGCCCCCTCTTGGATCTAAAAGTTTGTATTTGGATTGAAGATCTTCATCAAAGCTAAGTATTTTGTTCTTGTTATTTGAATCTTTGTTTTTCCATCTTTTTGTATGCAAGCAATGATTTTTATTGATTCTCATACCGTTATTGCTATGCTTGAGTAGATTTGTTGTTCTAGGACATGGGGATGAACCCTATGGATCTAATTTCAGATTTGTGATGAATGAATTTCTAAATTTCTAGAATCGCTAGTAGGTTAGGCTGTGATCGATTTATTACGGATAGCTAGGGATTTCCATCGATTGGGGTTTGCAAGAAATTGGATTCTAATCGATGGGAAGGCCTACATATTCGATTTAGGTTTATAATCGAGATTCTCTAGACTTGGTTTGCAAGAGATTGGACCAAAGCTAGGATTTTTATTATAAATCTATACCCCTATTCGTTTGCAAGAGATTGGACGAATACGAACTATCACAACCTAGATCGTAACTCGAGTTTGCACGAGAGTGGGCTCGAGGGGCGATTGAACGATGATGTCGATCCTAATGCTAGCGACTTAGGCTAGGGTTTGCAAGAGATTGGGCCCTATCCTAGGGTTGCTATAGACCGGCAATAGCGCGAGAGCATGAGCTTGGTTCTCTATTCAGTTACGACTAATTCACCTTAACACAAGCCTAGTAATATTGAGATTCACTATTTACAATGATGTATGACGATCCGTAGTGGGGATTCCCTAGCTCTAGACTCTTTTATTGTATTAAATTTGAATCGATACTTTATCCGACTTCTTTATCACCGACACCGACATCCACCACCATTTCCATTACATCATTCCATAACCATCTCCACCAATAAAACATTCGTAGTCAAACCGACCTAGGATAGATTGGAACCAACACCACCTCCTCGTGTTCGATACCCGCTCGCCACTTGACCGTGCGCTTGCGGTAAAACTACAATCGTTCTCCGGGTGTATATTCGGGGCCGATCAATATACCCCGAGGTAGGTGAGGATTCCAGACACGGAGTTTGGGAAAAAGTCGAGTAAATGTATACATAAGGACTGGACTAGACTGGATATGGATCTCACTCGCACTCCCGGCAGCTGGCAAGGGGAGTTGGACAGAGTTAGAGATGCTCATGGTGTACTCGTAATGCACCATGAGGTAATTTATATGTAAGAGATGATATTCTCCCTCCCGAAATGTGAGAGTTACGAGAGGCCCCGTTAAAATTGATCAGTGCTCGTGTTCCACAGGCGGGGTACCACTTTTTCACCCACACTGGGTGAGGTCCAGTGCCTTAGGTCCTACGTTCTACCCGGGGTTTCCAAATCATAGCTATAACTGAAAATCGTGGAAATTGTCGTTCTAGTAATTCCCTGAATTATTATCGGTAGTCGTTCACTTATTTTCTACCTGAATTTCCTTATACACACTACTTCTTTTGTGTTTCATTTTATAACCATGCATGTTGATGTTTCTGTTTAAAATTATGAAATTAGCTCGTTTGCCATTATTAGCATGTGTAGCCTGACCCTTAGCTAGGTAGGACAATTTTGAGATTGGCATATCTACTTAGGGTTGTTAGTTCCTATTGGGCACACGTTGACGTGTCCATCTCCCTTTTTCCCAGGATTAGAGCCTGAGACTGCAGGACAGGACCCTAGTCAGGAGACTTTTCAGAGTTTCGAGCTAGAGGTGGAGCCCTCTGAGGGCGATTTCGTGGAGCTGGCTTCCCAAGGGTAGAATAGGGAGTGAGTTGTACTTGATATGTGGACACCGTTTTATGGGTTTGGGGATATTACCGGTTTATCCCCTCTTGTACCTTGTATAGTTAGCGTATGTAATTTGTATCTTTTAAACTTTAATGTATGTGAATATTTGTGACTCAGTGTTGTATATGTGGATTATCTGTATTGGAGCATTTACAGTTTTCAATTTTATGTACCATTCTAGCATTTGCAGTGGCCTGTGGAAATTATTCTTTAAACCACGATTTATGATGGGTAGTATTAGTGTCAATGGGTCAAAATCTTGGTTTTAAATACTACTGCTACCATGTCG
The DNA here is from genome assembly GCA_030789695.1 of Scilla litardierei. Lineage (NCBI taxonomy): Eukaryota > Viridiplantae > Streptophyta > Magnoliopsida > Asparagales > Asparagaceae > Scilla > Scilla litardierei. Next base: position 448,393,779 of record CM061142.1, read on the forward strand.
CTCCTCGTTCTCTACAAATACACGGAAAAAGTTCGTATTTCTGCATATTTCGGAGAACACGGTGTGACATAGTTTTTGTGGTAGCTCATGTAGGTCTGCTCATACTGTGATATGCGTTCAGATGGTACGGATAATGCTCCAATACTATATCAATTTATTTTGTATTGATCCATGTTGTCTATTCTATCCCTCACAGAATGGACGCTGGGAACCGGACATCTTTTAAGGTGGCTCACCCTAAGCTTTCTCTGTTGGAGAAGATTTTACTGGGAGTTCAAGCAAGTCTGAGTCAACAGACTGAGATGTTGGCCAATGTCTAGGCTTAGAAGACTTCCAGCTTCAAGCAATTCAGGAAGATGAGTCTTAGGTTCTTTGCGGGAAATGAGAGTCCCCTAGAGGTTGATGAGTGGCTGAGGCACACTGAGAATGATTTGCTTGCAGTTGTGTATCTACAAGACGGTTGGGTGGATGCTGCGTGAAGACAACTGACTTATCAGGCTCGAGATTGATGTGACGGAGAGGCGCATCATTTAACCAAGCATGTCTCATTGTAGAAGTTCAAAGAGCGCTTTGAGTTCAAGTTCATCCCAGAGGCAGTGAAGGATGAGTTGAGGCAACATTTCGAGCGTTTGACCCATGGGGCGTCGGATTATTGACGCATATGATGCTGAGTTTTCCGTAATGAGCAAGTTTGCTCCAGAGCTGGTTACATTTGATGCCACTCCAGCTCGCCATTTCTGCATGGGCCTCGATCCTGAGTACAGAGGAGCCATGTCTACACTTGACCTACCCACTCATGAGGCGGTGTTGAAGGTGGCAAGGATGCTTAAGACTTATTTGAAGAGCGTAGGAAAGACTCCAGAGGTTATTGATGGACGTCTAGCAATGCAACAGGAGAACTCCCCTCGGCCCATGCAGACTATCCAGTTTAAGAGGCTAGGAGTTCCTCCACCCCCAGAAATAGTTATCTTGCTACTACTGTGGCAAGCGTGGACACAATAAGAAGGGCTGCAGATACTTACTCGGGCGATGCTTTGCATGTGACGAATCGGGACATATCAACAGGTTTTGTCCACAACAGAGCAGCTCTCTAATAACTGCAGCACCTTTGGCAGCCAGGCCTATACAGTAGATGACTCTTCCACCTGCTCCACAGAGGTTGCCACTTCCAGCGACCAGGACTGAGTCCGCCAGCTCTCAGAGGACCCACTCTACCTACTTAGCAGTGTACCTTCAACAAGGCAGCCCAAGCTCCCCAGAGGCGTCATGCTTTTACTATGACTGATGTATAGACAAAGAACACTGGTCAGATTATCATTGGTATATCTCCAATTTTTCCTTGAAGTATGCATGTCCTTCCCTTATTAGGATTGTTTCTTGTCCCATAAATTCGTAATCGAGTATTCGGTATCAGTAGATTCCCTCACTACCAGCTGGAAAATTTATACGGGGAATCGGGTGCTCCGAAGCTCTTTTCGATTGCCACCGTTGTACTGTGAAGATTTGTGGGTAGGAATTATTGTTGAGACATGGGTATGCCCTCGAGGCAAATTCATCCATGTGTATCTATACAAACATCATGTTCGAAATAACAGTAAGCTGTTTGGTAAGTATTTATCTAAGTTAATAGAAATATTGTAATCATTAGAAACTTAGGTAAAGTCCTGAGGCTTAATGCAAGGTCAAACATGTATCGAGATGAGGATCTCGATCATGGAGAAGTGTTTGACCATTAGTAGCATAAGTCTAAAAAGGTTCGTGGTCGTAGATGTTTCGAGAAAAGGATATCGAAACATCGGATAGACCATTGTGTCTTAGTCTTCACCGTGTAGCTGTGACAATGATCTCATGATCGTTTGACTTGGAGAAGTCAAAGACGAGACACGGGTGCTCATTGAAGAATGAGTTCACTAAACGACCCAACAAGAGTTATCATATGGTTATGATTGACCAATCTGTCAATGATAACCCTTAGTGATGATAGGCAAGTTGGTCTTTTGATTTGAGGTCATTGTACGAACCTGTGCATGAACGGTGTTACTTAGATTACTGATCTAGCCTCGGGTAAGCCCCGTTGAAAGGTCTTTGGTTGGATGACATTTGAAACATACGAGGAGAGTAATGACCAAGATAGGATTCGTCTCTCCCAGTCAGTGGGAGTTAGTGTCGTAGTGTTAGTTCGATCTTTAGTGAAAAATATGGCCAGAGTATGTTGGAAGAAGTCCAACATTATTTGACTAAAAATCGATGAAGACTAACCGGCTTCGAGCTATTGGGGTTGACAATTTGACCGTACAATAGGCTTGAATTAAACGACATAGTTTTGACGAAGAGACTAAAACTGCGGTATTCATCACGGGCCCAGTCAGGATGGTCCCGACAATACTCATATCAATGAGTTAACCACATAAGTATGATACTGAAACAAGGACAGCACCTGCTGCTCGCGGTTACTGCCGTCTATGGCTTCGAGCACCACCTGTAGTAGGGTCAGGCTGCAGAGTCTCACACAGAGTGCGACCTTCGTCAAGAAATACATATAAATTAGGGAGAATATGCATTTGATGCAAGGGGTAGAAACTGCAAAGAGTTTACAGTTAGCTCCTGCATTCAGGATTAAAGATCCTGAGTGCAAGTGGGAGAGGTATCAGATCATTTGTATTTGATGCAAATGATTTTATATAATAGATGTGGAGATTTTTGCATTTGATGCAAAGGGGAAATTTAATGTGTCGTAAATTTTTTACGTGCTTATTTAATTTATTAAACGCGTAGAAATGGTTACATGGACGATGGCAAGATCCCGGTCTAAATCCAGGTTCGAATGACATCCAAAACGGACGCCAAATGCACAAGTTATGGCCAAACCGTCCAGGAGCACAAAAGGGGAGGGTCATCCCAATCTGTTGGGCTGAACCCAACTCTAAGCGGGCCCGCTATAGTGGCACACGCCCGCACACGCAGAACAGGCGCGGGCGCCAGCCCGCGCCCGCTGGGCGCAGGCGCGGGCGCCCGCTGGGAGCGGTCACCAGCCTGCGCCCTCTTGCGCTGCGCGGAGGCACGTGCGCTGCATGAGGCTGACGCGCAGGTGGGCCCCACAGCAGGCTAGGCTTGCGTGCAATTTTGGCAGCTGGCTTTGTGCAAAAAATCAGTTTTGGGCTGATCTTTGGACACACGTTTGAGGGGTCAAACGGACTCAGAATGACTCGCCGTTTTTTCCTACGCGTTCACCGTTCAGCGCTCTTCGATTTGATAGATTGTATCAAATGTGAAGCTCAACGGTGAGTGAGTTAAAATTCATTAAAGTTTGGCATTTCTTTAAAGCAAACTAACTTGAATTTTTTACTCCAAGTTTTTAGTCCTACATCGGAAGTGGAGTAAAGGGGAGGGGTAATCCACCTATATAAATAGGGTCATGCCCCCTCCTCATAAATCGTCTCAAGCTCTAGATCTGAGCAGCTCCCAAAAGTTTGGAGCGCACTCGGATCTAAGCTTAAAATAAATATTTTCCTCTCGTTGTATTTCTCCTTTGCTCCTAAAGGGCTCTAGCAAATCCATGAAGGGGATCAGATTCAATCCGGAGTCTTAACGAAGAATCCACTCAAGGTGAAACTTTCTTCGGCGCGTGGTCGGCTCAGCGATAAGGGGGTTGCTCGACTCGGGACGCGGTGCGGTTCAGGAAGCGTTTCAGGAAGGGACGAGGAGCGGTTCGGAACACTTTGCTGGTGCAAGCAAAGTTCCGGGTGTGTAGTTTAATTAAGCATTTCATTTATTATATTGTTGTAGCTTAGATCTATCTTGGGGTGATCGGACCCACCTCAAGATAGTAGAGATCCTGGCTAGGGTCTTGAAATCCTTAGGTCATGTTCGTTAAATGGTTTAACCTTTTCCGCTGCTTGCTTTTCTTTTTGCCTCTATCGTCCGTCCGACATAGGACGGGCATAGAAATGTGTCCTAAGGGTCTCTCAAAACCCAAAAATTATATGCCGAATTCCTAGTAGTAAAGATACCCTGATGTATTAGTAAAGTGGTTTTTGATTCCTTGTACCGATGCTTTGGTTTGATATATAGAAATATCGTTTGTCCTACTTTGTTTTCAAATTGCGAGGACGAAATTTGTTTTAAGGTGGGTAGGATGTAATACCATGTTTTCATATGTACAGGTATTGTACTAAATATTTTTGGTCGTATTTAATACACGTATATTTTTCATGTATTTTGGAGATTTTCCCCAATTTTTAAAATTTATAATAATATAAAATCTATTTTTAAATGTTTTAAATCATATTTAGATATCATAATGTGATTGTATTTAATGGTATACATAGTATATGGATATGGCTACTATTATTAGTAGGTGTATTTTCATTTTCCAAAATTAGAAAATCCTAATTTCTATATGCATGCCACCTCATCCTTTATGTGTCACTCAGTTAGCCCAACAACAACCTAAATATGACACCTTAGCCCCCACTTGGCATTTTCTTAGCCATTGACATGGTGATTAGGATGTGATGAAGGATTAAAGGGAAAAAGGAAAAGAAATAGGAGAAGAAATAGGAAAAGAAAAGAGAGAACAAATTTCTTCATCTCCCTCTCTTCCTCTTGTTTGGCCGAACCTCCTCTCTCACCCACTTGCTCCTCCCCTTGCACCACCAAGGTCGAACCACTACACCCCTCTCCTCATCCTCTTAACCTAATTACTTTACACTACACCCCCTTCTCTTTGTGCATTGGAGCTTAAAGAAGAAGGAGCTCTTGGAGAAGAAGGAGACTTAAAGGAAGAGAGATAGACTTGGGAGAAGAGAGCTTCACTAATGTATGATCTAGCAATTTAAGCTAGGATGTCATTCTTAGAATTGTGTAGGAAGGAGGAAGTCACATTATGTTAATTAGGCCATGGAAAATCATGCTTCATATTTTTCTAATTAGATCATGGAAACATTGATTCATGTTATTTTAATTATGTCATGGAGAGTAGGTAACGTCCCCTAGATGTGATGCATGCAAAGTGCTATAGGATAGGGGATGCGAGATTTAAATATTTATAACCGCAAGCGCACGGTGTTGTAGTGTGGCTTGGGGGTCGAACACAGGGAGGCGTGGTTGTGCTTGTGTCAGAAGGGACCAAATTCACCCTATGGGTGAGCTAGCCCGAATCTATAGATGGTTTATCACGAATTGTAGATACGAGATTTAAACAATATAAAGGAAAACCTAGGACTTCGGTTTCCACCCTATCATGTGATTCTCGCTAATAAGGCCGACGGATAGGATAACGATCGAAATTAGGGTTTAGTGGTGAGACGTTGCCTCTAAGAGTGATACCAGCGTCCCATGGACCCGATATTCCGGTCGGTGTCCAGGATGATACGCCGGACTACCCGGGTTCGGTCAGTGGGTATTCACATGTCCATTAACACTGACCGACTCCGGGAGCACTAAGCTCACAACGATGACTCCCAACATCTCATCCTGCCGTTCCCACGCGCTAGGATTCGATGTCTATGCTAAGGGCGTGAGCTATGGCTAGGGAGTCAACCGCCAAGTTTATTCCCCCTTGGCCCAACGGTCAAAGGCGGTCTTTTTCCCGCCGATGACAATGAAACACCCTGAGAAACCAATAGATTCCTATTCCCTATCGATTTCCTAGTCCTATGGACGCATTAGGGAGAACCCACGAAGGGGTTTCCACCAAAATCCCAGATTTGGAAACTACTCACACATTTTATCTAAAAAGCAATCTAAACACAAATCGACCGTTAAAAACATAATCGGGCAATTGAAATGAAGTAGTAGTAATGCAATTAAGATAATATCAAAGTTTCGTGAAGATCAGAACACTTACAAATAACTAAAAAATTTCGGCCATCACAATGGAGAAAAAAAGACAGAAAAATACACAGCTCTCGTTTCTGAAAACCTAGGGCTTCTATATATAGAAAACGACGTCACCTGATCGGTTGAAGTATCAACTGATCGGGTGACCTACTTCGTTCTTCGACATCGGTCTTCAGAAACTTCACCCGGTCACGCGACACGGTTGGTTGGCGCAAGCAGCTCGTCGTTTAGATCTTGCGGTCATCGGGTGAACCGATCGGTTGATAAATCAACCGATCGATTGGAAACGTCGCCCAAAAGACAAAAACTTGTGACGTTTTGGCACGGTCTGCTGGCCGTCGGGTGAGCTCTCCGGGTCGTTTCTTGGGGGAATCGGCTACAGATGAACCGATCGGGTGAAGGTCACCTGATCGGTTGGAATTCAGCTTCAGTTTCCCGAGAAGTCTGTTGGGCTGAACTGGTCGTCCAACCGGTCGGTTGATGCTCACATTGCTTCAGCTGCTGTCCAAGTCATGCACGTGTGCATCACCCGATCGGTTTGCTGTATCCAATCGATCGGGTGGGGGGCTGAAAGATAGCAATCTTGGTCGTTTGACCCCCTGGATCGCGCGTGACTCCTCCCGTTGCTCCGGGGACTTATGATATCTTTGTTATGTGTCCCCTACACTGGCAAACTCCTGCAAACACGCAAAAACAAGGAGAAGTGAAAGAAAACTAGAAAATACGAGAAAACGGATACGGGACGGCGGAAAATAACGGAAAAACACAAAATAAGACGTGCGTGAATATATGAAATATAAATGCACGTCAAAATCCTCCAAGCTGAACCATTCCTCGTCCTCGAGGAAGACGAGTGAGAGTAGGAGCTCGGAGGGAGAAAATAGAGAGAAAGAGAGAAAAAAGAGAACTCTAAATCCTAAATCGCCCGTCAGGGCCAACAAAATCAAAAACGCCACACCAAGCAAGCAAATGACAAATCACAACACTAAACCTAGGAATACGAGTCCAGACAAGTGTCGTGGGCCCACAAGGTTAAGCGCGAGTGAGTGTGGTCGTGTGCTAGCAGAAGGTGTCACTATCTACATTGTGATATAAGCTCCATAGACACAAATCCAAGAAAAGACCCAAATATTGATTCAATTTGAAATAAGCAGTGAATATATAGCTCAAGCATGCATGAGAAGAAAGTAAGAATCGAAACGTATCATGTGTCAGGGACTCCACAGCTAGGGACCAGGAAGTCACCATACTATCGCCTAGATAATAGCTAGAAATTCCCTATTCCAAGTGTTTTTGAAAGCGATGGGGGGTTGAGATGATGTGGAGTAGAACACTCGGTGCAAATTCTCGCCTTCCCTTTATTCTCGGTAGGTAGGAAAATATTCACACACATTTTTTTGGGTTTTAGATATATGTATTTTTTTTGGATTTTTGGCTATAAATATATGTATTTTTTTGTTTCTTTTCTCTTTTCTCTTTTTTTGGGTTTTTCTTTTCTCTTTTTTTTGAATTTTTGGATTTTGGGGTATATACACGTGTGTACTCTCCCAAGTGGGAGAACGGTACACGACGAGGGGATTTGCACCAAGTAAAATAAAAAAGAAATCGGATTCTAAACACTTGGGCAAATGAGATTTTTCGCTAATCAGAGCATAGGCCAAATGGGTTATCCTGGTCCTAATTGTGGAATCCCGACACATGCGAAATGAAGCATACGATATATATATATATATATATATATATATATATATATATATATATATATATATATATATATATTCATGCATACAGAAGCAGACAGGAGAAGCAAATACCGCATATTCAAATCGAAGCATTATAATCTAGGGGTCATTCCTGGACAGGTATATAAATCAAAATCACAAAGTAGAAGCACACTATAAGCTAGTCACGACACACGACTCACAAAAAAGCTGAGTGGGCCCACGATGCATGAAATACAAGAGGACTCGGCTTCCTATGGTTAGTGAAAGTGAAAATCGAAGCCATGCTAGGTGTGTGTGTGATTTTTGTGGCAATTCATCATAGGGGTCATCTCTAGGAGAAAGAGATAAAAAGAAGAAAATAAAAAAATAAAAACACGATGAAAACGACTCAAAAAAGAAGAAAGAGACGCAAATGACGCACGAAGTGCGACTCCCCCAAGCTGAAACTTGCATTGCCCTCAATACAATAAGAGTAAATACGGGAGGGCAATGAAAATGGGGGGAATACGCACCGACACAAAAAGAAATGAAGAACAAGAAAAACACACTTACGAAACTAAAAAATAAAGAAAATCACACAATGCGACATATAAATAGAAAATAAAGGATAGAAAATCACACCATACGACATATATAAACAAGCACACAAAGAAAACATCACACGACAACACATAGAAAAATCGACTTCCCCTAAGCTAGACATGACAATGCTAGCAATATGATATGATCATGAAAATGCAGAGATATGCAAGGGGAAGTCAAAAACAAAATAAAATCAAAAAGCAGGAGAGGAATCGTCCTCGTCCTCCTCGGTGGAAGATGTGGGGGATGTGGGGGAGTGGAGAGGAGATGTGACTGGTGAGCGGAGAAGTGGAGAAAGTGGTTGAGGTGATGGATGGATGGGTGCGGAGGAAGTGAGGACGATGGGTGGTATGGAGGTGATGATGGTGAGTGGTAGTGAGATGGCGACCAATGCGGTGGTGGAAGGGGGAGGTACGGGGGGTAGGAGAGGAAGGAGGGGGAAGTGATCGCGAACGCACCTGCAATTTCTTGCGGCGCGTGTATGGGGTGATGGAAGTGGATGGTGAAGGATCTGTAGGGGCGACTGCAGTGGTCGTGAGTGGATGTGAAGTGGAGGGAAAAGAAACGGTGGGTGTAGAGGAAGCGGTGGAAATGGAAGTGGTGGTGGGAGGGGATGAATGTGAAGGTGGAGGTGAAGATCGTCGAGGGGGTGCAGGTGGTGGTGAGGGGTGTGGTGTGGGTGGAGGAGGGCCGTAAACGTGCGTGAGAATGCGGAGGATGGTGGCCACGTTCCTCTCAAGTGCAAGGAAACGTGGGTGAGTGAAGATGGAAGAAGATGGGACCGAGGAGGTGGAGGAAGATGCGCCAGCGCGCAATACAGCTAACTCAGCCTCGAGATGGAGGCGAGTAGAAGCGGCTCGACGAAATGAGGAAGTGGTGGTAGTACGGATCGGAGAGGTAGTGACGGTGGTGGTGGTGGGGACAGAAGCCGGGGTGGCACTACTAGGCCCAGCCCCGGGGTCTCCACGGTGCGCATGAATGTCCTGCTCGCCTAAGTAGGTGGCAGGGGAAGGTGGTCTGTGTGTGCCCGGGATAAAAGGAAGACGCAACCCCCTAGAAAGTCAGGATCGGGTGGGAATGTCCAATCTGCCACAAGCTGGATAGTCATGCGAGCGGGTTGGGTAGAATGGTATAGGGAGCAGGGGGTGTCCGTAATGGAAAGTGAAACGACCATCGAGGCGGGGTTTAATCATGTGTATATGCCGCAGGACATTGAGATCTAGATGTGAGGGTCCTACGGGAGTAGGTAAATCTCGGGGGATGGCAATATTAAACTGGGGAGACGAAGCTATGATAGTGATAAGGCCCCCGCAACAAAGCTTGCCCTTGCCAGCGCAGCTAATCTCAAGAAGCTTGGAAACAAGCCAAGCACCGGCATGGATGGGAATAACTGGGGCCCTAAAAGAAATCAAGTCATCACCGCGAACAAAAGCGAAGGTCATGGCCCACAAAATGAAAAGATCAGGGATGGTCACGGTACCTGACTCATCCCTGGGGAAGAAAGTGCAAGAAATGATTCGGTGGGCCAAACGAAAGATGGGGTGAATGATGGAGGAGGCATTGGCCTTACCTCGGGGAAGTGATCGTGTAGGGTGAGGCGGAACCAAAATTGATCGACGTCGAATTCGGGGGGATACCCGTAAGGACGGATAGTGTCGTCCCCAAGGATGGGGAAACCAAAGATGTTACTAATGGTATTCAGGTGGGTGCGAATGGTTTTGTTACGGACGCGAAAAATGACGATCGACCCCGACTCACATACAATGGAGGATAAAAATTCAAGTGTGAGGGAGGGGTAGGATACCGCGGTGGCGTTTAGGAAAGCTAACCAACCTAAATTGGCGAAGAGAGTCTCGACCTCGGTGAATACCCCGAGATCGATAAGCGTTTGGGTATGGGCAAATTTGGTGGAAAGATGCCCCTGTGCATCGAGTCTGTGATAAAAATCATTTTGCTCTTTATTCCTAAAACGGTAGCCACGCGGGCCCATCATTGGATCCTCAGCTGGAATGATAGGTTGGGGTTGGGGTTGTGCAGGCTGTGCAGGAGGAGGGCGTGAGTGTGGTGGACGTGTGGTCTTACGTCTCTTGCGAGACGACCCCTCCTCTTGCATAATACCCTTACCCTTATCTTTATCTTTGGCCATGTGAGTGTGTGTGTGTGTGTGTATGCAAGATGTGATGAATGCACACTAACACAGGCAATCGAGCAAATAGAAATACAGGGCAAAATATAAAATGGAGCTAATGAGCGAAGTTACCCAGTAGAGATGAAGATCCTTGCTCGTAGATGACCCAACGCAGCGCAATGGTATGGAGTGTGAAGCCGCGGCGTTTCTTTAAAACAAATTTCGAAAATAGGGGAGAGTTGGGCGGAAATTAGGGTTTTTATGGGGGTTAATCGAAGATGGAGAGAGGGAGATCGATGGGGGAAGGAGATATAGAGTGGAGGGATCGATTGAGGGGGATTTGTGGTCAGTTGAGGGAAGAACGAGGCCGGTTGGAGGAAGAGGAAGTCGAAACGGCGAGGGAGAGCGAAATCGGGTGAAGGGGGAATGAACGGGTGAAGTCGGGGTATTTATAGGGTTTAAGTCGAACCGATCGGGTGAAAACTCACCCGATCAGTTGACTATTAGGTCGAAAAAATTTGCTGAAAAGAGACTACAGGTGAACCGATCGGTTGAGAACTCAACCGACCGGTTGGCCGCTTCACAGTTTTTCCCGAGAATTCAGTGTTGCTCACTCGGTCAGTCACACGACCACGCTTCATATCAACTGATCGGTTGATTAAATCCCAAATTTTCCGAGACTTCAGCCGTTCCCAAACGGTCAACCACACGGTCTCACTTTGCTTCACCCGACCGATTCGTAGGAGAGCAGATACCGGCCATTGTCTGATACGTCTCACCCGATCGGTTGAGTGGTCACCCAATCGGGTGAGGGCTTGTTTCCTGCAAAAATTCACAAATGGCCTAAGTCTCTCGACGGAAGTTCCCGCGGTTGGATTTATTTATTAAAATAGGAAAAAATAAAGCTAAAAATAATCCTAAAAACGAAGATGAAAGTTTAGAGCATGGGTTGCCTCCCATGAAGCACTTTTATTTAACGTCATGTGCTCGACGCCCGTAGATGATATTCAAGGTGGACTGGGGTGATGCCCTAAGATTGGCATCGCTTCAGATTCAGAGTTGGTGGCCCTTGGTGTCGTCGGCGGGGACAAGTAGACTTGCTCGATGATCCTCCCTCCGTTGATGGAATCCGGGGCTTCTCCCTTATATTGGCGTCTACCGCCACTCTTTTCAAGATCCGAAACTCATCTCCGGTGAGCCCCATGGGCTCTTTCCCTTTCATCCTCGTCGGAGGAGCTTTTTGAAATCCGGGAGGGACCGTATGTGACGCATCCGCTCCCCCAGCAACATCATCTTTCTTCAGGCCGATGTGTTCTTCTAAGTCCCCCAAGCTGTCGGGAGGATTCCTTGAAAGAATCTCCCAGGCCCCGGCTTCCACAACTCTCTCTTCTTCTATGTCCAGCATATTGCACCCTGGATCATCCGGGGGGTTGGGGTGCTTCATTGATAACCCCAAGTCAAACTCGTCCTTTTTGTTGCCAACGTTAAGGGAAAGCTTCCCTTTCTTCACGTCTATTAGCACGCCGGCGGTGGCCATGAAGGGCCGTCCAAGGATGATAGGTGTATGGGTGTCTTCAGGCATGTCCATCACCACGAAGTCCACCGGCACTTGCACTCCACTGACATCAACAGGTAGGTCGTCTACTATTCCCACCGGGTATTTGACCGATCTATCGGTTAATTGAAGTGTCATACCTGTGGGCTCCAGGTCTCCCATCCCTATTCTCCTGTATAGCGACATGGGCATTAAACTGACGCTCGCTCCTAAATCCACGAGCGCCCGATGGATCTTCACTTCCCCTATTGAACAAGGGATGGAGAAACTTCCCGGGTCTTTTAGCTTGGGCGGATTTGCTCTCTGAATGAGAGCGCTGCATTCCGTCATTAGAACGACCTTTTCCTTCCCATGTCGTTGTAGTATAGTGGTGAGTATTCCCGCCTGTCACGCAGACGACCCGGGTTCGATCCCCGGTAACGGCGCCATAAAGCTCGATGTCCCCTAGATGTGATGCATGCAAAGTGCTATAGGATAGGGGATGCGAGATTTAAATATTTATTGTAACGACTGGTTTTCTTGTATCTGGATTTATTATATTATATATATATATGTTTTGGTGGATTTTCTCCTCATGTGTGGTTTTCATCTCCGTAGCCTTCATTTTCGATCGTTTCGTCGTATTTTCTTAGCTTCTTCCGTTGATCGTCGATTTCGGAGTAAGTCATTCGTGACGGGCTTCATATCAGTCATATCTTATTGTTAGATCAAGCCTAGGAGTCTTAGGAATCGATCCCGGAGCTTCGCGCTCCATTTCGGAACTTTTGGTGCACGTTAGCCGGTGTAAGAAAGGGAACCGACCAACTAGATGACGATTTAGTCGGTCGGCAAACCTTCATGGACCGACTAGTGGGCTTTGTAAATTATTCAGGAGTTACTGTTTATCGTTAGTCAGTCTAAGAACATTGGTCGACCGACTAGGTTGCAAACTAGTCGGTCAGCAATCGTTCTTTAACCGACTAGCTCTATGATCATTTTTGACACCAAGTACTATTCATTCTTAGTCGGTCTAAGAACGTTCATCGACCGACTAGATGACAAACTAGTCGGTCAGTAGTTGTTCTTTGACCGACTAAATCTAAATCCTATTTTTGTACAGTGGTTACTGTTTGGACTTAGTCGGTCTGCGTTGGTCAACCGACCGACTAGTTCCCAAACTAGTCGGTCAGTGGTTGTTCTTTGACCGACTAACTCTTAGTTCAGGTTTTCGTCAGGAGCTACTGTTTACACTTAGTCGGTCTGCGTTGGTCAACCGACCGACTAGTTCTCAAACTAGTCGGTCAACAGTTGTTCTTTGACCGACTAATCAGTGCAGTAAACCCTAATTTTGCCCTAGCCGACATCAAACCCTATAAATACCCCCCAAACGTTTTCTTCTTCTTCTTCTTCAACTCTAAACCTAATTTCTCCCCCATTGAGCTCTCATCTTCCCCCAAAATCCCTCAAAACCCCATTTCTCCAGATTTTCCACATCCATTCCAGATCTGAGCCCTAGGTTCACCGGAGCGTTTCTTCCGTTGCTGTGCTTGCTCGGCATCATTCTTCCTCTCCTATACGGTAATAAATCGATCTCTTAATGTTTTCATAACCCGTTGTGTTTTTGTGAGACCCTAATAAAACTAGGTTGGATGTTGTTCTAATATTGTTTTGCCATGGCAGCGATCTCATCGCCGTAGTTAGCATTTGTGTGACGGCCTCGTTGATCGTCATCCTCGGTGCTAGTCAAGTGAAACTTGCCACTTAGGGTTTTGGGCCATGTCTTAAGCCATTTGCTTGTTGTAGGCGTAAAAGAGACTAGGCGACGAAATGATACTCGCCTAGGCGCAAATTTAGGAACTAGCTTGACAACGAAGCTAGATCCGACATTTATCATGTTGCACAACTACCATGTCATGTTTAATTTCCATTAACGGTACGCAAACTAATTGTCATGTCATTGCATTCTTTAAGTGTTCCCGTGATTGCGTAGCTCCGCTACATCTTGTGAAATGATTGAGGCTAGGTGCACCCCTATACCAAATGAATTACGCTCCTGGTTGTGATCCAGGAAACGAGCTCTTGTGCGGGGCAACCCTGGCTCATTTACTGAGCTCGTGTGCAGGGACCCTGGCTCGTTCACATGTGGGTATTGGGGTAAGAGTTAAGCGGCCAATCAACTGGGAGTCTGCCCGATCAGCAACTGCAGTAGTAAGGCGTAAACTCTGGGTTCTCGGGTAGTGTTAAGCAGCCAATCAGTGTGAATGCCAAACCGTTCAGCTGTAAGGCGTAAACATCTACAAACAACTTGAAACGTGACTCGTGAAAAGATTGAGATTGTTAGTAGCTTGGCTACTCTTGACTTGTCCCGATGATTGTTCTCTTGTACTTATTGTTTCACCATGTCTTGCTTGTGCACTCATACCATAACTGCCATGTCATGCATACTATAACTGCTAGGTTGCTAGTTTCCTTCCTTTTCAGTTTCCTTGCCCAAGTCTTTTAGACTTGCTGACATGTGCCCATTTACTCTTTTGGGTGACTCATGTTAGATCCTGAGCCTGAGTACATTGTTGAGGACGAGGTGTTTGCTGACGCCGAGCCTGAGCTTGTGTTTGGCGAGGAGTACGTGGACACTGGGGACCAGTCCTAGTGTCTTCGTTGAGCTTTCCCTTTTTGTTTAGACTGCTGTTTAGTTGTCGGTGCGTGGCACCTATACTTTGTTACGTTGTTCCTTTTGTTGGGCTTGTTCTGGGCCTTTAGACTCTTTCTTTTAGCCTTGTGGCTTTTCTGGATGTTGAACTTAACTTTCATGTTGGACAAATTATGAGATATGAGATTTTATTTCTGTCTCTCCTTGTGTTATTATTGTTGTTCCGTTTGTGGTTACAGGGACCTGCTTATGTTTTATTGACGCTTATCGGGTTTGGGGCTTCACCGCTCCACTCTCGTGCGGACATTCTCACGTCTCGCCTCCATTTTAGGGAAGCGGGGCGTGACAGGTTTTGTTGGTGGCCCATGCAGGTCCTCCTCTGTAACTGTGATTATCCGAATAACGATAATAATATTAGAATGTCCAATAAACTAAGTTCGACATCCGAGTCATAAGCTATGAGTCTAATCTGCTTCGTTTTCTGTGTCATTAGATGGCAAAAAGGCGATTCACCCGTGGTGGAGGTAGTGGTGCGCCCCCTCATAATGAGGAGCCTGAGCGGGAACCCACCAATGTAGAGATGATGCGGATGATGCTTCAGATGATGCAGGTGCAGCAGGGCGTGCTCCTGCAAGTCCAGAATGCCCCACTTGCTCGAGTTGCCCGGGCACTTCCGGATGCCCCTCGCTCCGAGCCGGGAGCGAAGCAATTTCGGGAGCTGGGTCCCGCATATTTTAATGGATCTGAGGGTCCTCTGGCTGTAACGGCCTGTTTCTATCGTACCTTCTTCGTGTACGTGCTTTTGATCGTGCACGTGTTTATTTTAGACTTTATTTGTTTTTGAACTTTTTTGTGTGATATGTCGTCGTGATCGTCTCTGAAAGTATTAGATTGTGGAACAACTTTGGAACGACATATCTCGAGTCGTTCTTCCGCGATACTAACTTATTTGACGTGACGTCGCGACTTTCTGTTTTGACGCGAGACGTTTCGAATTTTAGTTTCGTCTCTCGACGTCGAAATTTAGATCCGTCTTCTCCACTCTCTTTCCTTAGTCGTCCCGAGCACCCTAAAATTATTTTACAATTTTTGGACTTAATTTGACCTATTTTCTATTTATTTGAAAGTTTTAAATAATTTTAAAACCTATTTTTATAAGAGTTTTAATTACAATAAAATTCCTATATTATAATAACGTATTAAAGAATTTTTAGACAAAAATTTTAGAATTTTTGGCCGCACCCATCTTGTGTGAGGGAGAGAAGAGTAAATTTATTTTAAATTAATTATTTTAATTATTTAATTACGTTTTTATTAAACCCTAACCCTAACCCTAGCTCTAACCTATTTATACTAGCCCTAGGATAGGTTATTTTCGCATCACAAAAACCCTAGCCGTCAAAAACACCTTCCCGACGTTCGTCGCAACGTTGCGACGATCGCCCAGTGCACGACCGGAGCTCACCCCCGCAAATCCTAGTGCACGACCGGAGCCGCTCCCCGCATCACCGCTCGCAGCGCTCCGCTGCAAGCCCCCCCCCCCCCCCCCCCCCGCTGTCGCCCCGCTCCGACCGAGGCCGTCTCTCGGTCTGACCGAGAGACTTTCCCCGCACAGCCGCCCGCTCTGCACCGCTCCGCATCGCCAAGCGCCGACCGACCCGCCCCGTAGGTCTGACCGAAGGCCGCTCCGCACCCGAAGGCCGCTCCGCACTCCGCATCGCTGCAGCTCCGCACTCCGCATCGCTGCAGCCCCGCACCCAAGTGCTCGACCGATGGAATCCCCCGCAGCGGCCCGCCGTGACCGATGCCCCCGCTCCGCAGCGTGCTCCGCAGCATTGCGACCGACGCTGCGGTGAGTTCTCTCGGTCTGACCGAGAGAAATCCCCACAGCGGCTCGGTCTGACCGAGCGGCGTTCGTCGCAACGTAGCTTCTTCCACACCAACTCCTGTGGTGGGCCCCCCAAGTTCTCCAGAGGTGTTGTGGGTCCCCCTTGGACCCCTAGCACTGCTGTGGGCCCCACTTGGACGTGCTACTTCGCGGTTTTGCCGTCTACGACGTTGCGACACGTCGTAGGCCTTCTCGCAAGTTCCAGCTTTTGGAGAATCGTGCAAGGATCAGATCTGAAGCTGAGGAGTTCTCCGATCAGACACGACTTCCTATCTTCGACAAACTCCGGTTCAGGTTGGTTCCCCGAAACTCGTAGAAACCCCCATAATAGCTGACTGAACCCTAAACTAAAAACCGTCAACTTGAACTAAATTTATTTTCCAGCACCTGTAAAACGTTGTACGAACTTAGAAAATCGACGAATGTACTTTGTTGACTGTGCACATAGGATAGATCGTCGATTAGGCTGAAACATTAAAAAAAGTGACTTTTGACGAATAGGATAGTCCCGAAAACCTAGAAACGAAACCTAATAGGATTTGATGAATTTGAGACCTGACATCGTCACCGTGTCGATATTTCAGACGGACTTCTACGGACGAGATGCTTGGACGAGACGCTTCGAGAGGACGACACACTCGCCATCGCAGGCAAGTGTACCCACTTGCGTTTTTGACCGTGCTTTGGTCTTAGATTGCTAGAACTGTTAGACTGTGAATGTATAGAACTGGACGTGAAATGATAGCGTCCGGGACGACTCCTGACGGCTCAGACTTGACGACGAAGTCTGAGCCTGACAACAACAACTTTTTGATATTGTATGGCTATCATGTGTGTGCGTGTGTGTGGACACCCTAGAATAACCTTTCACGTATTGTCACGTCCCGTCCCGTCTTGCACAGCCCGCTGGGCAATAGGGCACTCTCCGAGTGATCCCTTGTACTGATTCACAGCCTGCGGGCAATAGGGCACTCTCCAAGCTAGAGAGAGTGATCCCTTGTACTGATACACAGCCTGCGGGCAATAGGACACTCACCAAGCTAGAGCGAGTGATCCCTTGTACTGGTGTCATGTCTTGTCTTGTCTTGGGGTTTGGGGTTGGGTTGAGCGTGCGCACGGTAAGAGGGTCTGATCCCCCTCGAACCATAAGGCGTGAACCCTTTCGTGTCTCACTTGTCTTGTCCTGCCTTGTTTCCATCACGTCCCGTCTTGTCTTGACACCTGTAGGTTAGTCCCATAGTTGGTAGCACACACTGCGACTACTACTTGTCCCGTTCTACTTTCCTGCTGCGTTACTTCCTGTCGTGTTACTCTGTTATAACCACAGCATGCTAATCAACCAGTAAACTGTTGTGTAAAAGAACCTCAGTATGCTAATCAACCAGTAAACTGTTGTGTAAAAGAATCTCAGCATGCTAATCAACCTGTAAACCGTTGTTTAAAGTTCGGTGCACTTGCAGTAAAGTCTAACCCTTCTTGTAGACTTTACCTGACGTACGGTTCCTTTTTCTTGGGTGCTGTACGTCAGGTGTTCAGCCAGAGATCGTGGACGAGGCAGACTCGCTGGAGTACGTGGAGCCGAGGACGTCGTCATCAGAGTACGTACCTGACAAGGACCAGACCTTGAGGTCTTTTACTCGCCACTTTCAGAGGTTACTACTTTCAGTTTTCTTTTAGATAGTTTGTTGCCACGCTTAGGCTTCTTTTTAGACTTTGTACTTGTTGGATATCATATCTCTAATTTAATGAATGCAACTTTCCTTCTGTACTTTCTGTTGTTTCGAACTATATTAATGCAAGAACCTGAAAATCTTTTAAAATGGTACCTCTACAGACGCTTATTGGGTCCGAGCTGCTAAAGCTCTGGCCTAAGCGGACCTCGCCACGTTTCGCTTCCGTCCATTTTGGGAAGCGGGGCGTGACAGGTTTTAGTGGTGGCCCATGCAGGCCATGCAAAAGTCCGGAACAATAAGAGTACCGCATTCATTTAATATCCATGTACAAGTCTAAATTATGTTTTCCAGTCTTAGATGGTAGGAAGACTTAGATAGATACTCAGGTTTGATAGTCTGATGCCTTGGTTAGGAATTAGTCATCCTCGTCCTAGAATACCTTAGTAGCCACTTGACTCTGACCGTGTTAAATTTTCAGAGTCCTCCTTTTAGTCGTTCTCCCGGGTCCATCAACTTCGGGCCCAGCAGAACGTAACCTTGTTTCTCTTAGGAACTTTCTCTATAGATCCTGGGTATAGTCTAGCTCATAGGAAGCCTTTGAGCTGAGTTATCCTAATCTTTAGACGACCCGATGATTAGAACCCTTGTCCTCTAGCATCCCTCTGATCCTTGCAAATTTTGTGCTATCGATCATAGAGTCCCATCGTAGCTCTTCACGATTCATATCTTACGCGTACTCTTCATGCGATCATTTTTCCTTTCTCTCGATTCTCGTGATCGTTTCCTGACGATTATCATCGATCCTTTGAATCCCTTCCTTGACCAATTCTACCTCCTCTAAAATTATTTTCGACTTTCCTTATTAAGTTTTCGCTCTGGCTTGATTTCTTTGAAAACCACTATATTATATATTTAAAATTTATTGTTTTGGATCGAGTTAAAACTTTTAATTGACTTGGAGCTTTCTTGGACATAAATGTTTTAAGTCAATATCTCGCATTATTTGCCTTGTTTCTAAAATATATATATTACTTTTATAAACTACACAATTTATTTCTACCATCTTGTACTTATTTTCGAATTTTCCCTTTTCCCAAAACCTGCTTCCTTTAAAAGTATTTTCGAAATTCATTATTAAATTCTCCGCCCAATTTGACTTCTTTGAAAACTTTTATTAATTATTTAAAATTTCTTACTTTTGGTTGAGTTAAAATTCTTTCGCAAATTTTGAAACCTTTCGGTCGTAAAAGTTTTAAGTTACGGCCTCATACTTATTTTCGAGTCAGTATCCATCGTATTTTAGTTTTAAAACTTTGTTACCATTTCGGGAATTCAATATATCATTTTTCTAACCTACGAAATTTATTTTTAACCATTTACGTACGTACTTTAGAATATTTTCTAAAACAAAGGAGGATTATAAATTTCTTTACATATAAACATCTCTATGTTCATCGCGCTCATACTTCAAGAACCGTTGTTTAAATTTATTTTCATTTGCAAAACAATCGCTACATTATCCTACTTTTATCCCCTCATCTAATTTTTTTTTCAAAATCGTAATGATTTTACTATCTGCTCCTTTTCCCCACTTATTTTTATAAAAGTATAAAGTATACGATATCATATTTTACCTGTAAATCTCCTTCATCTATCTAGTTATTCTGAGAAATATTTTTTTGTCTCATCCAACC
The DNA here is from genome assembly GCA_030789695.1 of Scilla litardierei. Lineage (NCBI taxonomy): Eukaryota > Viridiplantae > Streptophyta > Magnoliopsida > Asparagales > Asparagaceae > Scilla > Scilla litardierei. Next base: position 448,413,493 of record CM061142.1, read on the forward strand.
AACTATCTCTTTACTCCGTCTTATTTGAGCTCGTTCTTTCCGATCTTATTTCGTTTCGCTTTTGATCTAGTTTTCTTTTCCTTCTATTATTAGACATTAGACCTTGTAGTTATCCATGCTATCTCCAGTTTAGGAGTAGGTCCCTTGGTAAGTGATGTCGTCGTGGTGGTTGAGCATAAGTAGAGTGCATAGACCTGTATGAATGTGTGTTCTTTAGGATTCCGATGATTGCCTTTTGTGTCTTGAATGTGTACTCAGTGTTAACCATGGTATGCTGGGAGTTGTCTGAATGACGGTATTCATACTTATATGAATGGCGTCATCACAGGCAGATCCTTAGACTTAGCTTTAGTTTTAATGAATGGTTTATCTTGGTTATATGTGACTATATCAAAACTTTGTTTTCTTTAAACCAAATCTTTAAAGTTTTCAAACTAGCTCACAAGATCACAAATCACTTAACCTCCCTCATCCATTACCGCAACACCACACGTTTTTTTCCAAATGTTTTAAAATATTTCTTTGGCCTTAAGTCTCTCTTTCTCTTCTCTTCGTTCTCCCTTAAACAAAAGTTTTCGTGTTTATGGTTGTTATATTAGTTGGGACTAGCTATTATCGTTATAGGATTTGTTTGCAGGTAGGCTTGGAGTGAGATGAGTTCCATTATGGCAATGATTAATTGATTTTGGGAACACAAAGATGATGGATTAGAATATCTTTTGGATGAAAAGAATGGACTGTCCAAAGACTTGTTTATAAAACCGAAGTGTGTCGGACTCAATGGAGAATTCTGGTTGAATGAAATTATATGCGAGGAGATGAGAACTTATCGGATTTGAGGCTTAGACGAATGGTAGATAGGGATGGCTACAGAGTATGATAGGAGTTAGGGTGATCATGAGACGGAGTAGAGCTTTTAATAGCATCAAGACTTGATTGTTGAGTTGACGTGGGAAGACATTGGGAGTAACACGACGGGTGGAGATAAATGGATGATTAGGCAGTCGGACTTAATTTTGGTTGGGATTAGTTATAATGAGTAGGATGAGATGTAGTTCTGATAGGTCAAATTATTTGGTGGATGAATTTACGGGGAGATATGACAAGAATGTATTGAGAACACATCGATTGCTGATTTGTGAAGGTATTATAAGACAGACAAAGTTTTCGCCCTGGATTGGTAGTTGACTAGAATCTCATTTTTCTTGGAGATTGATTAACATTGGGAGGAGATTGAGAAATTTAAAAGATATTATTGAGAAGATGATTATTATTATTTTGTGAGGACTTGGAGTTGGAAATTTAAACAGTAGTGATGGGTCTATAGTTAAGTATTAGGAGAAGAGTTTAATCGTGGCTTTGCCCAGTGAAAAGATGGATTATGAGAGATTACTGAGGAACGTTGTTCGAAGTTTCAGAATTAGAAATCTTCATGAGTAGATATGATAGTTGCGGGTATAAGGTTATATGGGTAATATTATTACTAGTGTGAGTGATTCCGAGGGCGGAATCATTTCTAAGGTGGGTAGAATGTAACGGCCTGTTTCTATCGTACCTTCTTCGTGCACGTGCTTTTGATCGTGCACGTGTTTATTTTAGACTTTATTTGTTTTTGAACGTTTTTGTGTGATATGTCGTCGTGATCGTCTCTGAAAGTATTAGATTGTGGAACAACTTTGGAACGACATATCTCGAGTCGTTCTTCCGCGATACTAACTTATTTGACGTGACGTCGCGACTTTCTGTTTTGACGCGAGACGTTTCGAATTTTAGTTTCGTCTCTCGACGTCGAAATTTAGATCCGTCTTCTCCACTCTCTTTCCTTAGTCGTCCCGAGCACCCTAAAATTATTTTACAATTTTTGGACTTAATTTGACCTATTTTCTATTTATTTGAAAGTTTTAAATAATTTTAAAACCTATTTTTATAAGAGTTTTAATTACAATAAAATTCCTATATTATAATAACGTATTAAAGAATTTTTAGACAAAATTATAGAATTTTTGGCCGCACCCATCTCGTGTGAGGGAGAGAAGAGTAAATTTATTTTAAATTAATTATTTTAATTATTTAATTACGTTTTTATTAAACCCTAACCCTAACCCTAGCTCTAACCTATTTATACTAGCCCTAGGATAGGTTATTTTCGCATCACAAAAACCCTAGCCGTCAAAAACACCTTCCCGACGTTCGTCGCAACGTTGCGACGATCGCCCAGTGCACGACCGGAGCTCACCCCCGCACATCCCCTTGCACGACCGGAGCCGCTCCCCGCATCGCCGCTCGCAGCGCTCCGCTGCAAGCCCCCCCCCCCCCCCCCCCCCCCCCCCCGCTGTCGCCCCGCTCCGACCGAGGCCGTCTCTCGGTCTGACCGAGAGACTTTCCCCGCACAGCCGCCCGCTCTGCACCGCTCCGCATCGCCAAGCGCCGACCGACCCGCCCCGTAGGTCTGACCGAAGGCCGCTCCGCACCCGAAGGCCGCTCCGCACTCCGCATCGCTGCAGCCCCGCACCCAAGTGCTCGACCGATGGAATCCCCCGCAGCGGCCCGCCGTGACCGATGCCCCCGCTCAGCAGCGTGCTCCGCAGCATTGCGACCGACGCTGCGGTGAGTTCTCTCGGTCTGACCGAGAGAAATCCCCACAGCGGCTCGGTCTGACCGAGCGACGTTCGTCGCAACGTAGCTTCTTCCACACCAACTCCTGTGGTGGGCCCCCCAAGTTCTCCAGAGGTGTTGTGGGTCCCCCTTGGACCCCTAGCACTGCTGTGGGCCCCACTTGGACGTGCTACTTCGCGGTTTTGCCGTCTACGACGTTGCGACACGTCGTAGGCCTTCGTCGCAAGTTCCAGCTTTTGGAGAATCGTGCAAGGATCAGATCTGAAGCTGAGGAGTTCTCCGATCAGACACGACTTCCTATCTTCGACAAACTCCGGTTCAGGTTGGTTCCCCGAAACTCGTAGAAACCCCAACAATAGCTGACTGAACCCTAAACTAAAAACCGTCAACTTGAACTAAATTTATTTTCCAGCACCTGTAAAACGTTGTACGAACTTAGAAAATCGACGAATGGACTTTGTTGACTGTGCACATAGGATAGATCGTCGATTAGGCTGAAACATTAAAAAAAGTGACTTTTAACGAATAGGATAGTCCCGAAAACCTAGAAACGAAACCTAATAGGATTTGATGAATTTGAGACCTGACATCGTCACCGTGGCGATATTTCAGACGGACTTCTACGGACGAGACGCTTGGACGAGACGCTTCGAGAGGACGACACACTCGCCATCGCAGGCAATTGTACCCACTTGCGTTTTTGACCATGCTTTGGTCTTAGATTGCTAGAACTGTTAGACTGTGAATGTATAGAACTGGACGTGAAATGATAGCGTCCGGGACGACTCCTGACGGCTCAGACTTGACGACGAAGTCTGAGCCTGACAACAACAACTTTTTGATATTATAGGGCTATCATGTGTGTGCGTGTGTGTGGACACCCTAGAATAACCCTTCCCGTCTTGTCACGTCCCGTCCCGTCTTGCACAGCCCGCTGGGCAATAGGGCACTCTCCGAGTGATCCCTTGTACTGATTCACAGCCTGCGGGCAATAGGGCACTCTCCAAGTTAGAGAGAGTGATCCCTTGTACCGATACACAGCCTGCGGGCAATAGGGCACTCGCCAAGCTAGAGCGAGTGATCCCTTGTACTGGTGTCATGTCTTGTCTTGTCTTAGGGTTTGGGGTTGGGTTGAGCGTGCGCACGGCAAGAGGGTCTGATCCCCCTCAAAACGTAAGGCGTGAACCCTTTCGTGTCTCACTTGTCTTGTCCTGCCTTGTTTCCGTCACGTCCCGTCTTGTCTTGACACCTGTAGGTTAGTCCCGTAGTTGGTAGCACACGCTGCGACTACTACTTGTCACGTTCTACTTTCCTGCTGCGTTACTTCCTGTCGTGTTACTCTGTTATAACCACAGCATGCTAATCAACCAGTAAACTGTTGTGTAAAAGAACCTCAGCATGCTAATCAACCAGTAAACTGTTGTGTAAAAGAACCTCAGCATGCTAATCACCAAGTAAACCGTTGTTTAAAGTTCGGTGCACTTGCAGTAAAGTCTAACCCTTCTTGTAGACTTTACCTGACGTACGGTTCCTTTTTCTTGGGTGCTGTACGTCAGGTGTTCAGCCAGAGATCGTGGACGAGGCAGACTTGCTGGAGTACGTGGAGCCGAGGACGTCGTCATCAGAGTACGTACGTGACAAGGACCAGACCTTGAGGTCTTTTACTCGCCACTTTCAGAGGTTACTACTTTCAGTTTTCTTTTAGATAGTTTGTTGCCACGCTTAGGCTTCTTTTTAGACTTTGTACTTGTTGGATATCATATCTCTAATTTAATGAATGCAACTTTCCTTCTGTACTTTCTGTTGTTTCGAACTATATTAATGCAAGAACCTGAAAATCTTTTAAAATGGTACCTCTACAGACGCTTATTGGGTCCGAGCTGCTAAAGCTCTGGCCTAAGCGGGCCTCGCCACGTTTCGCTTCCGTCCATTTTGGGAAGCGGGGCGTGACACTGGCTGCCGATGAGTGGATTCGGAACATTGAGGATAACTTGAAGATGGCCAAGATCACCCCGGCTGGATGGGTTGATTTGGCGAAGATGCAACTCCAGGATAATGCTCGGAACTGGTGGGATGCGGAAGAGAAGATGCTGGTGGAGCCGATAGCTTGGACTACCTTTAAGTCCAGGTTTGATGAGGAGTTCTTTCCGAAGGCTGCTAGGAAGGAGATGATGCAGCGCTTTATTGATCTGAAGCAAGGGAGCTTGACGGTGGACCTGTACCACCAAGAGTTCACTAGGCTGAGTCGATTCGCACCGAAGATGGTGCAGGATGCTGATGAGAGGGCTCAGAGGTTCCTGCATGGACTTGCTTTGGAGCTCCAGAGTTTTGTGTCTTCCTCTGATCTGGACTCTTATCAGAAGGTTCTGGTCGCTGCGAGGAGGCAGGAGCTGAACCTGAGTCAGAGGAGAGGACATGTTTCTAGTGCTGGGAAGAGGCCTATGGAGCAGGCCAGGGCGGTGGTTAGGCCTGGTTTCAAGCCTAATCATCTGGTGCAGTTCAAGAGGCCAGGAGGGCCTGTTCAGAAGACTTGCCATTTCTGTGGCAAGCCCGGCCACATCAAGGATCAGGGTAGGAAGTTTCTGGGCCAGTGTTTGGTTTGTGGTGATGCTTCTCATGTCGCGAAGGATTGTCGGCATGCGAATCAGCTGCGGAGGGCACCTGTTGCAGCACAGCTGTTGCAGCAGCGAGCGTCTGTTCCTGCTGGATGTGGAGCAGCTCTTGTTCCACATAGGCAGGCTTTTCAGCAGGCTTTTCCGCCGAGGAGGCAGGCTTTTCTGATGACTGCTGTGGAGAGCGAGGCTGTGGATGAGGTTATCGCATGTAATCCTCAATCTAACTGTTACTTTCCTAGCTGGTTTTGATTGTTAGATTGTGTTGTTTGCTTGAACATGATTGTTTTCTAGACTAGGGTTTGATTGTGAATTGCTTGTTAGGTGTGGTTTTGGTGTGCACATTTCCTGCACGAGTCCTCTTTGACTCTGGTGCATCGATGTGCATTATTTCTCGGAGCTTCGTGGAGAAGCATTCCTTGTCGACGTCCCCTCTTCCCAAGAGTTGGAATATCGTTACAGGGAATGGCGTGGTCTCGGTGCATCTTGGTTGCAATTCTTGCTCGTTGGTGGTCTGTGGACATGAGCTTTACGCTGATTTCATTGTCCACGACATCATCAACTATGATGCGATCCTTGGGATGGATTGGCTTGCGAGCTTTTATGCGACGATCGACTGTCGGAGGAAGAAGGTGGTGTTCGAGATTCCCAGACATCCAGTATTTGAGTTCAGCCGTGGTAGCAGCTCGCTTGGTCCCGTCATGTTTCGGGCCAGGCCGGTGGAGGTTGTGGCTATGCAGATGGAGTTGGAGAGGCCAGCAGTTGTGCGGGATTTTGATGACGTCTTCCCCGAGGAGATGTCTGGTTTGCCACCTGATCGAGCTTTAGAATTTTCTATTGATCTTGTTCCGAGAGCGCAGCCGATTTCGAAGGCGCCTTATCGTATGGCACCCGCTGAGTTGGAGGAATTGCGGAAGCAGCTGGATGAGCTTTTGCAGAAGGGTTATATCAATCCTAGTGTGTCTCCGTGGGGAGCACCGGTGCTGCTGGTGAAGAAGAAGGATGGTTCGCGTCGCATGTGCGTGGACTATCGGGAGTTGAATGCGGTGACCATCAAGAATAAATACCCGTTACCTCGCATCGATGATATTTTCAATCAACTTGGAGGTTCGAGGGTGTTTTCGAAGTTGGATCTGAGGAGTGGTTACCATCAGTTGAAGGTGAAGAAGGGAGATGTTCCGAAGACAGCGTTCAGGACGAAGTATGGACACTACGAGTTTGTGGTTATGCCTTTCGGTTTAACCAATGCACCCGCAGTTTTCATGAATCTGATGAACCTAATCTTCTATGACTTTTTAGATACGTTTGTCGTTATCTTTATTGACGACATTCTGATCTATTCAAAGTCGGAGGAGGAGCATGCCTCGCACCTGAGGACGGTACTGGAGATTTTGAGGAAGCATCGTTTGTATGCCAAGTTTTCGAAGTGCGAGATTTGGCTGGATAGAGTTGCTTTTCTCGGGCATGTGGTGACTGGAGATGGTATTTCAGTGGATCCCGAGAAGATCAGGGCCATCAGAGAATGGCATGTTCCGCAGTCAGCGTCTGAGATTCGGAGTTTCCTTGGCCTTGCTGGTTACAATCTGCGCTTCATTAAGGACTTTTCCCGTATTACTGAACCGATGACCAGATTGACGCGGAAGGATGTACCTTTTGTTTGGTCGGGTGATTGTGAGAATGCTTTTGGTGTTCTGAGGGAGAGGTTGACGACTGCCCCTATTCTTGTTGTGCCTGATCGCAGCGGTGGATTTGAGATCTTTTGCGATGCTTCTGGCAAGGGTCTCGGTTGTGTGTTGCATCAGCACGGGCATGTTGTGGCGTATGCATCTTATCAGCTCAAGGTTCAGGAGAAGAATTACACGACGCATGATTTGGAGTTGGCTGCTGTTGTGTTTGCTCTTTATGGGAGGAAATATCGATCGCCACTGAGTTGGGATGACGTTGGTGATCGTGAGCTGTTGGGACCTGAGATGATTGTGGAGGCCGTGGATGTTGTCAGGAACATTCGGGAGAGGTTGAGGATTGCTCAGGACCATTTTAAGCATTGGGCGGATGCTAAACGTCATCCTTTGGAGTTTCAGCCGGGCGACCATGTGTTTCTGAGGATTTCCCCGAATCATGGTGTGATTCTCTTTGGGAAGCGAGGGAAGTTGAGCCCGCGATACATTGGACCGTTTGACATTCTGGAGAAAGTTGGCGAGGTAGCCTACCGCTTAGCCTTGCCGCCATCTTTGGAAGGAGTTCACGATGTTTTCCATGTGTCGCAGCTTCGTCGATACATCAGCGATCCATCTCATGCTGTGGATTTCTCAGAGATTACCGTTCGCCCTGATATGACGTATGACCAGCAGGCAGTGCAGATTCTGGACAGGCGTCAGAAGTCACTTCGGAACAAGGTTGTCAATCTTGTGAGGGTGATGTGGCGACACGGCTCGCCTGGAGAGTCTACTTGGGAGAATGAGGATGAGATGCGAGAGCGTTTCCCACTTTTGTTCCCGGACACGTGAGTGTTGGGAAATTCCGAGGACGGAATTTTTCTTAAGTTGGGGAGGATGTAACGACTGGTTTTCTTGTATCTGGATTTATTATATTATATATATATGTTTTGGTGGATTTTCTCCTCATGTGTGGTTTTCGTCTCCGTAGCCTTCATTTTCGATCGTTTCGTCGTATTTTCTTAGCTTCTTCCGTTGATCGTCGATTTCGGAGTAAGTCATTCGTGACGGGCTTCATATCGGTCATATCTTATTGTTAGATAAAGCCTAGGAGTCTTAGGAATCGATCCCAGAGCTTCGCGCTCCATTTCGGAACTTTTGGTGCACGTTAGCCGGTGTAAGAAGGGGAATTGACCGACTAGATGACGATTTAGTCGGTCGGCAAACCTTCATGGACCGACAAGTGGGCTTTGTAAATTATTCAGGAGTTACTGTTTATCGTTAGTCGGTCTAAGGACATTGGTCGACCGACTAGGTTGCAAACTAGTCGGTCAGTAATCGTTCTTTAACCGACTAGCTCTATGATCATTTTTGACACCAAGTACTATTCATTCTTAGTCGGTCTAAGAACGTTCATCGACTGACTAGATGACAAACTAGTCGGTCAGTAGTTGTTCTTTGACCGACTAAATCTAAATCCTATTTTTGTACAGTGGTTACTGTTTGGACTTAGTCGGTCTGCGTTGGTCAACCGACCGACTAGTTCCCAAACTAGTCGGTCAGTGGTTGTTCTTTGACCGACTAACTCTTAGTTCAGGTTTTCGTCAGGAGCTACTGTTTACACTTAGTCGGTCTGCGTTGGTCAACCGACCGACTAGTTCTCAAACTAGTCGGTCAACAGTTGTTCTTTGACTGACTAATCAGTGCAGTAAACCCTAATTTTTCCCTAGCCGACATCAAACCCTATAAATACCCCCCCAAACGTTTCTTCTTCTTCTTCTTCAACTCTAAACCTAATTTCTCCCCCATTGAGCTCTCATCTTCCCCCAAAATCCCTCAAAACCCCATTTCTCCAGATTTTCCACATCCATTCCAGATCTAAACCCTAGGTTCACCGGAGCGTTTCTTCCGTTGTCGTGCTTGCTCGGCATCATTCTTCCTCTCCTATACGGTAATAAATCGATCTCTTAATGTTTTCATAACTCGTTGTGTTTTTGTGAAACCCTAATAAAACTAGGTTGGATGTTGTTCTAATATTGTTTTGCCATGGCAGCGATCTCATCGCCGTAGTTAGCATTTGTGTTACGGCCTCGTTGATCGTCATCCTCGGTGCTAGGCAAGTGAAACTTGCCACTTAGGGTTTTGGGCCATGTCTTAGGCCATTTGCTTGTTGTAGGCGTAAAAGAGACTAGGCGACGAAATGATACTCGCCTAGGCGCAAATTTAGGAACTAGCTTGACAACGAAGCTAGATCTGACATTTATCATGTTGCACAACTACCATGTCATGTTTAATTTCCATTAACGGTACGCAAACTAATTGTCATGTCATTGCATTCTTTAAGTGTTCCCGTGATTGCGTAGCTCCGCTACATCTTGTGAAATGATTGAGGCTAGGTGCACCCCTATGCCAAATGAATTACGCTCCTGGTTGTGATCCAGGAAACGAGCTCTTGTGTGGGGCAACCCTGGCTCATTTACTGAGCTCGTGTGCAGGGACCCTGGCTCGTTCACATGTGGGTATTGGGGTAAGAGTTAAGCGGCCAATCAACTGGGAGTCTGCCCGATCAGCAACTGCAGTGGTAAGGCGTAAACTCTGGGTTTTGGGATAGTGTTAAGAGGCCAATCAGCGTGAATGCCAAACCGTTCAGCTGTAAGGCGTAAACATCTACAAACAACTTGAAACGTGACTAGTGAAAAGATTGAGATTGTTAGTAGCTTGGCTACTCTTGACTTGTCCCGATGATTGTTCTCTTGTACTTATTGTTTCACCATGTCTTGCTTGTGCACTCATACCATAACTGCCATGTCATGCATACTATAACTGCTAGGTTGCTAGTTGCCTTCCTTTTCAGTTTCCTTGCCCAAGTCTTTTAGACTTGCTGACATGTGCCCCTTTACTCTTTTGGGTGACACATGTTAGATCCTGAGCCTGAGTACATTATTGAGGACGAGGTGTATGCTGACGCCGAGCCCGAGCTTGTGTTTGGCGAGGAGTACGTGGACACTGGGGACCAGTCCTAGTGTCTTCGTTGAGCTTTCCCTTTTTGTTTAGACTGCTGTTTAGTTGTCGGTGCGTGGCACCTATACTTTGTTACGTTGTTCCTTTTGTTGGCCTTGTTCTGGGCCTTTAGACTCTTTCTTTTAGCCCGGTGGCTTTTCTGGATGTTGAACTTAACTTTCATGTTGGACAAATTATGATATATGAGATTTTATTTCTGTCTCTCCTTGTGTTATTATTGTTGTTCGGTTTGTGGTTACAGGGACCTGCTTATGTTTTATTGACGCTTATCGGGTTTGGGGCTTCACCGCTCCACTCTCGTGCGGACCTTCTCACGTCTCGCCTCCATTTTAGGGAAGCGGGGCGTGACATTTATAACCGTAAGCGCACGGTGTTGTAGTGTGGCTTGGGGGTCTAACACAGGGAGGCGTGGTTGTGCTTGTGTCAGAAGGGACCAAATTCACCCTATGGGTGAGCTAACCCGAATCTATAGATGGTTTGTCACGAATTGTAGATACGAGATTTAAACAATATAAAGGGAAACCTAAGACTTCAGTTCCCACCCTATCATGTGATTCTCGCTAATACGGCCGACGGATAGGATAACGATCGGAATTAAGGTTTAGTGGTGAGACGTTGCCTCTAAGAGTGATATCAGTGTCCCATGGGCCCGATATTCCGGTCGGTGCCCAGGATGATACGCCGGACTACCCAGGTTCGGTCAGTGGGTATTCCCATGTCCATTAACACTGACCGACTCCGGGAGCACTAAGCTCGCAACGATGACTCCCAACATCTCATCCTACCGTTCCCACGTGCTAGGATTCGATGTCTACGCTAAGGGCGTGAGCTATGGCTAGGGAGTCAACCGCCAAGTTTATTCCCCCTTGGCCTAACGGTCAAAGGCGGTCTTTTTACCGCCGATGACAATGAAATACCCCGCGTAACCAATAGATTCCTATTCCCTATCGATTTCCTAGTCCTATGGACGCATTAGGGAGAACTCACGAAGGGGTTTCCACCAAAATCCCAGATTTGGGAACTACTCATACATTTTATCTAAAAAGCAATCTAAACACAAATCGACCGTTAAAAACATAATCGGGCAATTGAAATGAAGTAGTAGTAATGCAATTAAGATAATATCAAAGTTTCATGAAGATCAAAACACTTACAAATAACTAAAAAATTCTAGCCGTCACAATGCAGAAAAAAGACAGAAAAATACACAGCTCTCGTTTCTGAAAACCTAGGGCTTCTATATATAGAAAACGACGTCACCTGATCGGTTGAAGTATCAACCAATCGGGTGACCTGCTTTGTTCTTCGGCAGCGGTCTTCAAAAACTTCACCCGGTCACGCGACACGGTCGGTTGGCGCAAGCGGCTCGTCGTTTGGATCTTGCGGTCATCGGGTGAACCGATCGGTTGATAAATCAACCGATCAGTTGGAAACGTCGCCCAAAAGACAGAAACTTGCGACGTTTTGGCATGGTCAGCCGGCCGTCGGGTGAGCTCTCCGGGTCGTGTCTTGGGGGAATCGGCTACAGATGAACTGATCAGGTGAAGGTCACCCGATCGGTTGGAATTCAGCTTCAGTTTCCCGAGAAGTCTGTTGGGCTGAACCGGTCATCAAACCGGTCGGTTGATGCTCACATTGCTTCAGCTGCTGTCCGGGTCGTGCACGCGTGCATCACCCGATCGGTTGGCTGTATCCAACCGATCGGGTTGGGGGCTGAAAGATAGCAATCTTGGTCGTTTGACCCCCTGGATCGCGCGTGACTCCTCCCGTTGCTCCAGGGACTTATGATATCTTCGTTATGTGTCCCCTACACTGGCAAACTCCTGCAAACACGCAAAAACAAGGAGAAGTGAAAGAAAACTAGAAAATACGAGAAAACGGATACGGGACGACGGAAAATAACGGAAAAACACAAGAGAATACGTGCGTGAATATATGAAATATAAACGCACGTCAGTAGGTTCTTGCAAATAGTAGTATCATAATATGTTAATACTCATGCTAATGTTCTTGCAAATATGATCTAATGTCCATGCCTTCATGTTAATGTGTACATATGCTAATTGTTCATATGTTTCTATGATTCATGTTAGCATGTTAGTTTAATATGTTTTCTATGTTAATTCCATGACTACGTTAGTTCATGTTAGTAATCACATTAATGCCATAATTATGTCCATGTACTAATATGTATGCTAATATGTTCCATATGCTAACATTAATATGTCCATGTGCTTATGTCAATATGTCCATATGCTAATTGTCACATATGCTTCTATGATCCATGTTAGCATGTTAGTTTAATATGTTTCTATGTTTCAACGATAAATTCATTGGCTATGTTAGTTCATGTTAGTAATCACAGTTATGCCACAATTATGTCCATATACTAATATGTATGCTAATTGTTCCACATGCTAACAGTAATATGTCTATGTTCTAATGTTAATATGTCAGTATCCTAATTGTTCCACATGTTTCTATGATCCATGTTAGGATGTTAGTTTAATATGTTTCTAGGTTTCTATGTTAAATTCCTTGGCGAGGTTAGTTCATGTTAATATTAATTTGCTAACATTAATATGTTTCTATGTTTCTATGTTAAATCACTTTTATGTTTCATGTGCGAGTTCATGTTAACCTTAATTATTAGTTTATGTTAATATTGTTGGATCTGGATCTAAGCCTGGGGGTGAATAGGCAATTAAAAATTCTCGTGCAACCCACGAGCAATCGCACGCAGTTATACAGCACAGTTACAGATATGCAGGGTAAATAGAAACAATCACAGAGTACGCAGCAAATTTACCATGGTTCGGTCGCACCCACGACCTACTCCAGCCCCCAAGCAAATACTAGCATTAATATGTTCTTTTTGTACAACTACAATGAGTCCTGAGCTACCTGCCCCCCACCTAGTTCGTATCACACTCCACCGATGCAAAACACTATCAACCTAGTAAATGCTCTATCTTGACTAGCTACAACTCGTCAAGACCCTCTTGTCTAGCTCCCACTAGACAAGTCCCCAAAACATGTATCAATGGTAAAGTTTCCCCTACAGAGATATATACAACTACACAAAATAATAATTAAGAGTTTAGAGAATCTCAGTTTGTGTAGCGGCAGTCGTCTCTGTCAATCAACTCAGGTCAGATCGCATTTGACTGGATGTCGTCGCCAACGTCACGTCCTCGCCTTTGGAACTTGCATCCTAGGTGACTTGGGCTCCTCAAAAGTTGCGGCCCTGATGTAGATGTCCCTTGAAGACTCGCGCAATGTGATGAAGAGCTCCTTGAAGTGTTGCGCAAGATGTGGATGCCTTCCTTTTATGGTTGCGCAAGTTGTTGAAGCTTCTCCTTGTGATGTTGTGCAATGAGGTAGATGGGAAGCCCCTTGTTGTTGCTGCCTTGACTATTGCTCCCTCCTATGCTGCGCAATGTAGATGGCTCTCCCCTTTGAAACTTGCGTAAGATATGTAAGGGTTCTCCTTTGAAGTAGCTTGTGGCACTGGTGATCTTGGAGAGATAGGTTGCGACCTAGTGCTCTTGGAGATGGTGTAAAGTTTTGGCATTGGAGATGCTTGATGCAAGGAGGAAGGAGATGGAGTTTTTGGCCTTGGAGATTACTTGGACAATGGAGCTTTGCAATGGCATGTGAAGGAGGAGGGGTTGCGCAATATATGGATACCCTTTAGAAACTTGCGCAGCCTGAGGGTTTTTAGCATGAAAAACTTGCAGCATCTACCTTGGTTGTGGCCGAATTTCCACCCTTTGTTTGGTTGCCCTCTCTCTCAAAAACTCTCTCTTGGAATATGGGTTTATGTAGGAGAGGATGGGATAGAATAGAATCAATTAGAATCCCATATTTGATGGAGATTAGAAGGAATCCTAATTTGATTAGGATTTAAATAAATCTCTTAGGATATGGAGTTTGAATATGAATTGCTATGAAATTCAATTTGTGTAGCTATAGAATTTGAATTAGATCGCATTTAATCACCTTTGATTTGCATGAGATTCTCCATATCTCTCCATCTTTGACCAAGTCTCCAATTTGCATGGCATTAGGATTTGAATGTTGCACCAATTGATTTGAATCAATTCAAATATAGATTAGAATTGATTTGCTCCTTATCTTTGCACCACTTGATTTGAACCAATCTCTTCATCTTTGACTTAGTCCAATTGTTGTAGCCATATTCTCCATCTTTGACTTAGTCCACTTGAAGTGTGTATAGCAATTCCTCCATCACTTTTGGCTAGTCTCTCTTTGAGTATTCGCGAGAGTGCCATTTCTGAAAACACTTAGCACCCACATTAAATCGTTCACACACGTTTGTTATCATCAAACACGAAGTCATCGATCGTTGTATCCAACAACACGTTGTATCCAACAAATATTAATAGACATGATAGTTCCATGCTAATGGCCATGTGCTATGTTCCATGTAAATGGCCATGTTCTATGCTTCATGTTATGTTAGTTTCATGTTGTTAAATTTGGATGAAATGATAGTAGCCTAATCAGGGCATTGATGTACTAATGATAGAAATGAAGTATTGTGATGTTCTTCTTTATGAGATTGTAATGCGAAGATTGTCGTTAAATCACGAAATTGATGAAATAATGGAGAAAATGAAATGACATGAATTGCGGTAAATGAGACAGCGTAAATGTTCAGAATGATGGACATTATTACGTGTTAAGATTGAGGAATTATAAGTGTTATAACAACCTGGATGACTCGATCTATCCCGAGGTAGGTGAGGATTCCAGACACGAGGTTTGGAGAAAAGTCGGTTAAAACACATAAGGACTGGACTAGACTGGATATGGATCTCACTCGCACTTCCGGTAGCCGGCAGGGGGAGTTTGGGTAGACTTGGAGAGGCTCATGGTGTACTCGTGCTGCACCATGAAGTAATTGATATGTATGACATGATATTCTCACTCTGTTAATGGGGGAGTTACGAGAGGCCCTGTTAAAATTGATCAGTGACGCAAGCAGGCATATACTTATTCGACTCCTCCTACTTAATTCATCCAAAAATAATCATATGTATATAAGTGTAAAGACAATCAAAAAATAGTTCAATCTTTTAAAGGCTAAACATTATCCAATAATTTTCCATAAATTACATGACTATATCAACTCAAAAAAATTCAAATAATTAGGCATTCTAATAATGAACAATCAATCATGCATATTTTGAATATGGGGATTCTTCATTAACATAAAATGTCATCGTCAAAATCATATTTAATGTTTCTAAGATTTCTAACAAATTTCATACCAGCTCATCAAAATTTCAACTGTATCAATGATAAACATTTATGAATATCCAAACGACGATGTCAATGACTCATGTATATGCACATGCAACATATGAAGTGCCCCTTGATGTCATGATCAAATCAAATATGCCATGAAATATAATGAAGATAAAAATATACCATCCCATGTATTATCAATTTCTTCACCTCTATTTTTCCAAATCAAGATATAATGATCCAATGAGAATCTTTTGATCCATCAAATATTTCACCATTTTCGCCAACATGATATATGCTATCACCCGAATCCTCTTGATGCACCTGCAAGAGAAGATGCACCTTTTGGTATTCATTTATTTTTGGTATTCATTTTTTGGATTCGGAAGTGTTAGCAAATGATTTGCTTTGCTTTATATGATTTTTAGGAATCCACATGAAATTTTCAGGATGAATACAAGCAAAGCAATCATGCATCACATGTCCTCTTTTATTACAATACAAGCATGTATCATTTGAGCGCCTATGACAAAGTGGAGACATGTCCACATCATGTATGCTAGATGGAAAGTTTATAGATCTAGAAAATCTCTTTTCCATGGGTTTCTTAGGCTTTTAAGGTGCTTTTTCCTTTTAAAACCTAGGCCATGTTGCTAGAATTGTTATTAAATCCACCTAACATCTCACTAAAACTTATTTGGGTGCTAGTGATTTTTTTATGGTGTTGTTAAGATTAAGATTTTTCTTTTTTAGTTCATTAAGATTATGATTTTTCTTTTTTAGTTTTTTAATCCTAATCTCATAATTTTTCTCTATTTCGTTCATCTCTAATTCACTAGCCATGTTTTTTTCTTTAATTAAATTTGAATTTTCTTGCTCAAAGTGTTCTAATTTTTTTGAATAGCTAGTGACTTTTAAATTTAAAATTTTAATCTCTTAGTTTTTAGAATTCAAAGTAGTAGATTTTACTTTTATCAAATTGGATTTATCTTTTTCTAAATCTTTGATTTAATTTAGAATTTAAGGTGCAAATTTTCTCATTAAGATTTTTAGTTAAATTAGAATTTTCAAGTTCTAACCTAGCTAATTTTTTATTAGCCTCCGTTAATTGTAACGTCTTGGTCTCTAACGCGGTTCATCAATGTTAGTAACTATCTCTTTTAATTCCTTCCATTTAGTAAACATCTCTTCTTTTTCATGACTAGTCATAGCAAGTTAATATTTTAATGAATCACGTAATTTTTTAAGCCCAACAAATTTAGGTGCCAAGTCTTTAAAGAGTTCTACCAGATATTCATAGGCTTCTTTCATGTCAGCAAACATATCTTCACTATAGCTATAACCCTTAATAAAGAAGAGTTTGTTGTAAACTTGGTGGCTACGGAACACGTAGCCTTGTATTTATAGAAGTAGGGTTACATAATGGATGGATACCGAATACACAATTGGGCCTACAAAAGCCCGTTTATAACACTTCCCATTATCCATCCATTGTTGAAAGCCGTGTATGAGCACTTCAGGGTGCATAGAGCTTATCTGACTATGGGGGTATGGAAACTTCTGGATCCTAAGTTAAGAGTTCTTGGCTCGTCAAAACCTTTGCTATGGAAAACCCAGTGGGAAAAACCAGTGGCTAAGGGAAAAGAGTACAAGTCTCTGTAACTTCCCCTGATCGATGGATATCATCAGCGGTAGATACTTCTGGATCCAGAGTTGATGTGGTTGCCTCGTTAAAACCTTTGGCTATGGAAAACCAGCGGGAAAAACCAATAGCCAAGGGAAAAAGAGTACAACTCAACATTAACTCCCCCTGAAGTGTACAAGCTTCAGGCTTGTAGATCTTTCAACTGTCTCATCCCAATTCCTAATACAAGTTTTCTAAAGGTACATCGAGGTAAAGCTTTAGTAAATAGATCTGCCAAGTTGTTGCAAGACTGGATCTGCTAGATGTCGATCTGGTTGTCTACTTGTTGTTTATGCGTCCAGAAGAGCTTAGGGGAAATGTGCTTCGTCCTGTCAACTTTGATGTAGCCACCTCGTAGTTGAGCTATGCAGGCAGCATTGTCTTCGTACATGGTGGTTGGTCCAAGATCTCCCGTCTTCAGGCCGGTAGTCACGAGGATGTGGTGGATGACTGAACGAAGCCAAAAGCATTCTCTGCTAGCTTCGTGGATCGCAATGAGCTCGGAGTGATTGGATGAGGTCGCTGTTGAAGTCTGCTTCACAGATCTCCATGAGATGGCTGTCCCACCGTATGTGAATACGAAACCGGTCTGGGACTTTGCGGTGTGTGGGTCAGACATGTATCCTGCATCTGTATAACCAACTAGGTTGGAGAATACGCCTTTCTTGAAGTATAGTCCTAGGTCCACAGACCCTTGGAGGAAGCGCAGAAGATGCTTCACTCCGTTCCAGTGGCGCTTTGAGGGCGCTGAACTGTATCTGGCTAGTAGGTTAACTGCGAACGCTATATCGTGACGCGTGCAGTTTGCCAGGTATAGGAGTGCTCCAATTGCACTTAGGTAGGGTACTTCGGGACCCAGTGCTTCCTCCCCCTCTTCCAGCGGCCAGAAGAGGTCTGTATTAACATCCAATGATCTGACAACCATTGGTGTACTAAGCGGATGACATTTGTCCATAAGGAAGTTTTTTAGCAACTTCTTTGCGTATGTGGATTAGTGTAACAGGATTCCTCTGCTTAGGTGTTCGATTTGTAAGCCTAGGCAGAACTTCGTTTTGCCAAGGTCTTTCATCTCAAAAGTCTGAGTGAGACTCTTGGATATCTCAGCTATCTCTTCAGGAGATCCGATGATGTTTAGGTCGTCTACGTAGACTGCAATTATTATGAATCATGTTCCCTTTGCTCTTATAAAGATGCAAGGGCAAACTTCATTAGTTGTGAATCCTTGTTGCACTAAGAATTCACTGAGTCTGTTATACCACCCCGACTGTTTTAGACCATACAGTGATCTTTGGAGTTTGACAGAATAGACGTCCTGAGGTCTTTCTGTCATTTTCGTCGGTAGTTTGTATCCGTCTGGAAGTCTCATTTAGATATAATTATCTATATTTCCATAAAGGTATGCAGTCACAACGTCCAGGAGCTGTATATCCAGACCTTCCGTAATAGTTAGGCTAATAATGAAACGAAAAGTGATCGCATCCATGACCTGGGAATATGTATCATCATAGTCTATTCCTGGTCTTTGAGAAAAGCCTTGTGCAACAAGACGCGCTTTATAGCGTATGATCTCATTATTTTCGTTTCTTTTTCTTACGAATACCCATTTATATCCCACAGGATTAACACTCCTATTGCCTCGTTCCACTTTGGCCAATCCTCTCTGCGTTTACATTCTGCTAGAGAGCGTGGATCGGTCTCATCGTCGTATTCATTGACATGATTGGCAATAATGAGCACAAAGTTATCATCGATGATTGTGCTTTTTCTGTCCAGTACCTTCCCAGTACGTACATAGTTTAACGATATTTCTCCTATATTTTCCTCTTCAGGGGTTTTTAGGAGGGGAGAGGTATCTGGGCTGAGCTCAGCATCATGTGGTGGTATCGTTATCATTGCTCCAGGATTTTTCCTCTTTCGATGGTTTTATCTTTGGAGCCTGGGGGTCGTCCTCTCTTTTGTTGAGGTACGGCCGCTTCTGCTGTAGGTGGATTGCATCCATCTTTGCGTATGTCAATCCTAGCTGGCGTGTTTACAGCAGGGACGTGTGATCTGACAATCTTCTAGTTGTCAGTAAATTTGTCTGGTAAAATGTGAGCTTTATTCTATATTTGTATGATCTTTAGGATCTCATCTTAACATTGATTTGTACGCGGATAAAAATGGGATAAAGTTTTGGTGTCCTATGAAATGGTCTTTGAAGCTTCTGGCTTCTCTGTGTTAATGCCTAGTTTGGGAATGGTACTTTCGTCAAACTCACAATCTGCTAGCCTTAAAGGCGTCCCCCGTTAGGGGGCTCCGGGTATCTAATGATCGATGGTGAGTCAAAACCTATGTAGATACCCAGTCGACATTGAGGACCCATCTTGGTACTCTGCGGTGGTGCTATGGGGACATAGACAGCGCATCCGAATACCCTCAGGTGAGAGATATCCGGTGGGTTCCCATATGAGAGTTGCATTGGAGAATAAAATTGACTTCCTGACGGTCGTAATCTTATTAGTGATGCAGCATGCAAGATGGCATGTCCACATGCGTTCACCGGCAACTGGCATTGCATCAACAATGGACGAGCAATCCATTGTAGTCTCTTTATAAGAGATTCGGCTAACCCGTTCTGGGTGTGAACATGAGCTACAGGATGTTCAACTTCTATGCCAGTTGCTTGGTAGTAGTCTAGGAAGACTTGTGATGTAAATTCCCCAACGTTGTCCAAACGCAATTTCTTGATCTGGTTGTCTGGAAAATGTGTCTGCAACTTAATGATTTGTGCCAGTAGCTTTGCAAAGGCTACGTTGCGGGTGACAGGAGGCACACATACGACCATTTGGAAGATGCGTCAATCAGTACCATGTAGTACCGAAATGGGCCACTTGCGGGGTGAATAAGCCTGCAAATGTCTTCATGTATTCTCTCTAAGAAGCTGGGAGACTCTGTCCACTTTAAGTGGAGATGGTCTCGTAATCAATTTCCCTTTGTGACAAGGGGGACAAGGAGATGCACCCTTTCGAAGTAGCTTCAGGCTTTTCGAGTTAATTCAACGTGATTGGGATATGATGCGACACATCATGTTCCTTCCAGGGTGTCCGAGTCTATTTTGCCAGAGTTGGAATTCTGGTCGATTATCGCACTTCTGGTGCTCAAGTGTGTTTGCTTCCATTGCTCTTATCTTTGTATGGTATAGACCCGACGGGAGTCCCTCAAAACGCTCGACGATGGTTTTAGCACCGTTTTTATGAGTCGTTACATACAAGAATTCTATGTTTTGTTTGTTCACCATCTCTAGGTGTTATCCGTTTAAACGAATATCTTTAATACTTAACAGATTTCTATGAGAGCTAGGGGAGAAAAGAGCATCTTCTATTAGTAATTGTGTTTTGTTGGGGAGCAGAAAGTATGCTTCCCCTGATCCTTCAATTATTCCTAACGAACCGGAAATTGTATTCACGGTTCCATCGTATTTATTTATGCTTTGGAAAAAGCAAAATCCTTGAGGATCGTGTGCGTAGAGGCATTGTCCACTAGGCATTTATATTCCATCTAAAATGAGAGAGAAAAATAAACATAGCAGTATAAGGCACAAAAGATAACCAAATATCATTCAACGTCTGAAAAATCATTCAACATGCTAGGAAACAAACAACTAGATAGTAAATTGTTTCAATTACAATGCATAGCAAAAAGTAGATAATGCTTCAGTCGAGCAGGTCATCATTTGAGAAGTCCTCAGCGATGAACCTGATTGGTGCCAGGTCTTCGTGTTCCACCAGGTTTGTCTCGGCTGGTTTCTGGCTAGCTTTGTACAAGTCCTGGAGGTGGCGTGGAGTCTGACAATTCCTGGACCACCTGTGGCATTTATCTTCCCAGTCTTTTCTGGGGGCAGATGTCTGGCCGTTGTCTTTTCTCTTCCACACATTCTTCTTCGTTCCCTCATTGTTGGACTTTGGAGGAGGTCCTCTAGCCTGCTTCTTCATTACCTTGCCCTTCTGGTGTTTGCCTTTGAAGTTGGTCCTCTTCTTCTGGGAGGAGCTGTGGTGCGCTTCAGGTTCAGGAGCAGTGCCAGCAGGGCGCGAGTTATGGGTGGCCAGAAGGAGGTCTTTATTCTGTTCTACCATCAGAAGGTATGAGAGAAGCTCCGAGTATTACGTGAAATTTCGTTCACGATACTGCTGCATAAGTATAACATCCTTCTCGTGGAAGGACATATACGTCTTCTCTAACATGCGCTCTTCCGTCACTTTCTCACCACACAACTTCAGGCGTGAAGTGATATTGAAAAGTGCCGAGTTGTACTCGGTGATGGACTTAAAGTCCTGGAGACGGAGGTTCTCACATTCATATCGCGCTCGAGGAAGGATAACATCTCTTTGATGTTTATATCTATCCTCGAGGGCGGTCCATAACTCATAAGAGTCTTCCACCGTGAGGTACTCGGCCTTCAGGGTCCGATCGATATGGCGTCTGATATAGATAATTGCTTTCGCTTTATCTATGTCAGAAACCTTATCGCCTACAGCGATGGCATGGCTCAGTCCCTGTGAGCGCAGATGGAATTTTATATCTAACGGCCCGCTCAAATAATTTTTGCATGTAGCATCCAATACGTCAAAGTCGACACTCGCAATTTTAGCCATTATCTCTAGCATGTTAAAAATGAGCAATAATTAGATATTTTAAAGTAAAACAAGTAATTATGCATTTCAGACACAGATATTTGTTGTGTGGAACGGCTAATCACCATTTTAAATAAAGTCCATACAGTCACATAAAATTGAAAATACAACTCGGGAACCCACGTGGGGCCCCTATTCTTCTGGAATAGATCTTCATCTTCGTGGGACGTCTGCCGGTCTTGGAATTTATACAATAATATCCTCACTACAATTTCTCTCACAAAATAGAAAAAAATGCGATGGAAATAATGGTGATAGCTAGCCGATCCAAAACCACAACAAATATAAACATACGTCGCAGAAAAATGCAGCAGGCATTTTATTACATTGCAGACAATTAATCATCTCAGGCAATTAATCATCACAGGCATTTTATAATGGAAATGAAAATTTTTCGTTTAATAATTATTGGACCACTGGGCAACGTCATACACCATTAGGTGAGTTAACTAACGGCAGAGTGGTCAGAGGATCTTCCTAATTATTAAACGTATCATAATCAGATAATCCAAAAATGCGATGAATTAAAAAGCATGTAATAATTCAGAATTTAACGAAGAAAAATTTAATTAAATCTGAAAAAGAACTTGTAAAAACGAAGTTTTTGGGGGAAAACCCCTAGTTAGGGTATTTGAGGGCGATCGTTTTTGCGGGCCCGTGCGGGCGGAAAAGTTTTGCGCCGTAGGGACCGCCGCTTCGGGCGGCTAGGGTTTCGCCGCGCGCGTCGCCGCCACAGGACGCTAGGGTTTCCCGTCTCGCACGCGCAGGGAGGGGGGTTTGCCGCTGAGACTTCGGGCGGCGGCTGCTGCCGCCTGAGGCGGCAGCGGCGTCTGTCGCGTCGGGCGGTAGCGCCTGCTGCCGCCGAAGGCGGCAACGGCGTCTACCGCGTCGGGCGATGGCGGCAGGCCGGCGGCAGCGTCGTCTACTGCGTCGGGCAGCAGCGGAGTTTACCGCCGTCGGTAGCGGCAACGACGTCTGCCACCTCGGGCGGCAGCCCTGCCGCCGGAGGCGGCAGCCGCACGCCGCCGCTTCAGGCGGCAGGAAGATCGCAAGGGGGAGGGTTTTCACGTGCGCGGCAGCTGGCCACGCGGCGATGAAAAATATCCCGCTAGGGTTTGAAAAACTTTGGGGAAGAAGATGATAAAAACATGATTTTAATTATAAAAAATCTATTTTTAGTCTTCAAAACGGCGTTTTTCATCGTAAAAAGTTGATTTTTATTGATAAAAACGTCGATTTTTCATTAAAGGGTTGAATTAGCATGCAGATCTGAGATAATAATCTGATCTATACTAATCACAACATCGTCGAAACATTTAGATCTAATCATATGCGCATAAAAATTTAGATCTAGGGAATAAAAATTACCTCTAGATCCTACCCGCCGGATCTAGCGACGTTCGGTGAAGGAAGCCCGTTCGCATCGCGTTCGTCCGTCGGCAGAAGTTCGGCTCAGCTTCGAGCGTGCTGATAACGTGTTATAAACTTGGTGGCTACGGAACCCGCAGCCCTGTATTTATAGAAGTAGGGTTACATAATTGGTGAATACACAATACATAATTGGGCCTACAAAAGCCCGTTTATAACAGAGTTTAGATTTTACTTTTTCGCTTCCTACCATGAAGCATGTCCCGTTGTTTTTGCTCACATCATCGTTTGAAGAGAGCTCATCTGCATCACTATCTCCCCAAGTGGCTGTTTTTCCTTGCTTGAGCATTCTCATGTCTCCATCAACTTCTTTTGCTTTTCTTTTGGGCTTAAGAAGTGGACAATTAACTTTCGTATTGCCTTGTTGTATCTGAAACATCTATGTTCAATGTCCTCTTCTTCAACTTCTTTTCCCCGTACGTTGCCAAACTTCCTTTTATTATTCATCAAAAAAATTCTGAATTTTCGCGTAAGGGAATTGATCTCTTCATGACCTCCTGTTTTTAAAGCATTCACAGTACCTGCAAAAGGAGAAATCAAAATATCAATAAAAAAATCATTGGTACTTGTGAATTATTTGTGATAGTGTGTGATGTGTTTGGACTATGTGACATATCTAGGATCGAGATTCCACTAAACTGTGAGTCTAAAAAGAATCATGCACTGATACCAATTAAAAAACACCCTAGAGGAGGTGAATATGGTGTATGACACAAATTAAAATTTTAAGCACGTAGCAGAATCAATCAGAGTGCACACAGTTACAGATTATAATAGAGTTGGCTCCCCGCCTACTCTTTGACCTCAACACAGAGGATTTACCCCTTTTGATAACCCTCAAAAAGAAACATGATCACACTTACGGGTGGTGATCTTACCGTTACAATCTGATCACACTCCGGGTAGTGACCAAAACGTCCTAAACTGATCACTCTTACGGTTGGTGATCGAACCGTAAAAAATATCCAAATCAAAGAATGTAAGCCCAATGATAACTTCTGGGTGAAGTTATTCGATAATACAATCTCACACAAATATAAATCTAAATGATCTAAAACAGAAGTAATAAATCAGAGAGTTATGACCATAGCATGGTATGCGAGATCATGATCATTTCAGCAGAGCTCTGGATCAAAGTTATGGTGCTTTGAAGTTCAGGGGTTGAAATTGCAATTCTGAAATCTGCAGGGTCAATTCTGCAAAACTGCCAAATCTTAATCTGTGCTTGCTGGCTGAGTAGAAGATAAATATCATCGTTGTATAGAGCATGAAGTTGTGGTCGTCTAGGAGGAAACGATTCGTCGATCTGAGCTCTGTAGAGATAGTTATGCACTTTTTAACGATGTCATGTCTTCTTCTTTTCCTCCTTCCATTGGATCAAGCTTTGACATTTTCGAGAGAAGATGAAATTCGGTCAGCTTGGATGATGGAGAGCCTGGGGGCTTATGGCTCTTTTTCTTTATGATTTTTCCCTCATTGGGGTTGTAGGACTTGCACATGAGGGGTTCAAATAGGAGCAGTTTAAATAGGAGAAGCTCCAAGTCTTAGCACTAGGATTCAAACTCTTTATGTTTAACATGGACAAGAATCCTAGTAGAACTCTAACTTTATGTTGCATATGAGGGGTTTAAATAGAAGAGAACCCAAGTCCTAATAGCAATGAAACTCATCTTTTAAATGGAACTCCCCTTTGGGATGGAACTTCTTTTTGAATCCAAATTTTGACTAATCAAACTTCTAATCTTGATGGTGCATTGAACTTGAATAAATTATTGATGAAGTTGAACTCCTTTGAATTTAATATGCACATAAATCCTAGTAGAACTCAAACTTCATATTGCACAATAACTCTGGTAGCTGACTAGAGTCTTTGGCACATAAGATCTCTTTGAATCCCGTTTCCACTAGGACTCTTGTAGTCACCCCAATATGCAATCCTTCATGAACTCTTCTTCCTTCATAATTTGACTTTCAAGATAAGTTTGACCAGGTCTTGGCTCATATTATCCTCTCCTTTTTTCTTTGACTTTTGTACAAGATGTTTAACCAATGTAGAATTACCAAATTGCACCTCCATCTTCTACTTGATTGTTGGCCATCATTTTGAATCTATAACTCATGGAAAAATTATCGTGATGTGCTTTGGTCATAGATAATGATCTTTGAGTATCTTTGGGACAAATTGAATGATGTGAAAATTACGAATTTGTCATTTGGTCAATGTAGTCATGTTTGTTGGAAGCAACGATCTAGGATCTTGGTTTGATGATGATAAACGTGTTGTTACATCTGACGTGTGTGCTTAGTGTGTTTCAGGATTGACAAAACGTAATATTTGGAGGAGTTGCTATTCATATAGCTATTTGGGTGAGATAGAGTGCTTTGGCTAAAGCAAAGTGGACTTGGTCCAATATGGAGCAGAGTGGACTTAGTCATTATTGAGAGAGATGATTCATTTGGACTCACCCACATCAAGACCAAGTCATTACCCATCTTGGTCTCATCCAAATCCCATGGAAATATTTCTTCTATTCAAATACCAATTAAAGATTGCATCAAATCCAAAAATATCAAAACAACTCCTATCGGGTCACCAAGAGAGGATGCAACCAAAAAACCCTAAGCTCCAATATAAAAGCTCCTCCTCCTATCAATCCTAGCGTGCGGCAATCAAAAAAAGGAGCAAGGCTACTCAAAATTCCTATACCTACCAGAAACCCTAACACACAAAAAATCATATAGCCATTGCCAACAAACTCAAATCTCCATCATAAGCCGTTGCCATCGAACTCTCAACCTCATACCATCA
Source organism: Scilla litardierei (assembly GCA_030789695.1). Lineage (NCBI taxonomy): Eukaryota > Viridiplantae > Streptophyta > Magnoliopsida > Asparagales > Asparagaceae > Scilla > Scilla litardierei. Next base: position 448,439,262 of record CM061142.1, read on the forward strand.
TCTTGGGCAAGCCAAAGCTTTCGCTTTCAGTGACTACATCCTCAACGTCGACCAAGCGCCCACGACATCTCCGCAAGGCCGTGCCATCTCCGAAGCCAAGACATTACCATTATCGCAACGTCACGATCGCCAACACATCATCGTCATTAAGCTGTCGCCGTGGAGAATGCTGCTCGTCGTGGAGAAGTCATCTTTCGAAGCAGCAGCACGGCGAAGTCGAGACCACTGCCATCGCCGTCAAGCACGTGAAGACGAGGCCCTAGCAGCGAATCGAAGCTGCTCACCGGAGATCTGCACATCATCGAGTCCCTTTGGGTTGTCAGAGAACAACTCGCCGCCGTGAGTTGATCGCTGGAGACGATGGAGCTGCCACACGATCACCGAAGAAGACAACGCTAGAAAAAGCTGCAGTCACCGTGAAGAACGCCGCCGCTCGAGTTGAAGACGCCGCTCGAAGCGCTGCGCGACTGCATCCTACCGTGGATCATCAAGTCGATCGTTGCAAAGCCATCGCCGAAGAATACGTTCGAGTCGTTGTCGCCCAGAGGAGCCCATTGTCGAGGACGTAGAAGCCACCGAGGAGCTCATCGCTTAAAGTTCGTCGCCTGCTGTAGTCGAGAGATCATCGGAGATCGCTGCACGATCGAAGAAGACTAGAACCTCGCCACTGCCGAAGCCGCTGTCAAGAAGACGTCGTAGCCCTCTATATCTCGTCACCGCTTTGACTTGATCGCCGCCGTCACCGGTGTGAGAAGTGAAGAAGTCGGAGCCTGCATGCCCTAGAACGAAACGGGGAAGAGGTTTGATGAGCTGACGTGTACAGGGGAATCACGTGAAAACGAAACGAAAACGAATTCGTTTCTCTGGCTGACGTGGCTTAAGATTTAAATGGGAATTGCTGTGCGCACAGGCCTCTTATTTAATTGATTTGAACTGATTTCCCCTGCGCACCAACCTCTTCATTTAAAGGGAGCTGCTCTGCGCACAGACCGAGAATAAAAGGATTTGAACTGGAATTACTTTACGCACAGACCAGTGCACAACTTGACATCCAGGAGTCGGATTGAGACACCGTTTGCGTCAGATTGGAGCTGACGACGTGCTGTTTGCGTCAGATTGAGACACCGTTTAAACCCTTAAACTCTTTTATTTGTGTCTAAGTGTAACGTTCTCTGTAGGGAAAACTTTACCTATTTTCTGTGACTATTTTGGGACTTGTCTGGTTGGGGCTAGACAAGCGGGACCCAGCTAGTTTGGGACTAGCTAGTAGAAAGCATTACTAGAATTGATAGTGAGAGAAAACACTGTGTGTGGGGGTACTGAGAGCCTGTCGAGTGTAGAGACGTAGAGGGTGCTCTGAGCGTGCTCTAACTTGTGGTTTTGTACCTATTGCACTATTCAATACTAGTTTCTGCTTTGGGGGCTGGAGTAGGTCAAAGGGTCGACCGAACCAGGGTAAATCTGCTGTGTACTCTGTGTCTGCTTTTTATTTACCATGTTGCTGCTATAACTGCGTGTGCTTATTCGTGGGTTGCACGAATTATTTTTATAAGCCTATTCCCCCCAGGCTAGGATCCAGATCCAACAATGTTTTGATCTGAAAGTCACTAAACAAGCATATTAGTAGCATGTGACTTGTTTGTCATCATCAAAATTAAAAGTTTAACCTTGTTAGTGGGCTAACTATGCTAATATCTACTACAGGATTTAAGCATGCCACACAGATTGACGACGGTGTTCAATGATAGACATAGCACCATACATCTTACCAAGCATCAGGCTTACAGTTCGAGAACCAAGTACATAGAGATGCAAGATTGCTTTCTAAAAGAGGAAAGACAAGTGATTGAACTTCAAAAAGTTCCGATAGAAAAGAATCTTGCATACATATTCACCAAACCAATTTTCTCCATCAAGCTCAAGACTCCATTGAGCTTGATTCGTTTCATGGCTTGAGTGTGGCACCGGAGGACACAATTTCTGAGGACGACAAGGAGGCCCATGGAGTGTCTGAGGTGTTTTGATCAGGGTAGATCTTGATGATGGTGTGCTGGAGGTGTTTGTGGATTCTGCAGCAGGGTAGAGTGTTACTATTTGTGCTACAAAATCCACAGAATCTAAAACCAAGATCAAGCGTCTGGTGCTCAGGAACCTGGTGCTCAGGAACCTGACGTCACCTGACGTCTGATGGTCTTTGTAAGTTTTCCATAACTCTAGTTTGGAGCTTTTGTCAAACGTCTAAAGAAGGTCTTCCAGACGTTTGTACATGCCAGACTGACGTCTTAACAAGCCCATTAGACGTCTGTCATATCAAACGTATCAGCGCTTCTGCAGTCACACGGCTGGATGGACAGGATTAGACGCCTAAGTGGCATTCAATGTAATTACCCAGAACTCTCTATTTTTGGGGTGATGATTTCTTCAGACATCTGGTTGGGGATCATATGCCTGGAGTTTATCACCCAAACGCCTGGTTTGGATCTAGACGTTTGGAGAGCTTGATGTATTCATCCAAATTATCTCTTCTTTCGTTATCTCATCATGGGTCATCTTTTGTTATCTCTTCTACTTTTCTTTGTGAGGTTGATAGTGATGGATTGGTGTATTCATCCAAATTATTACTCACTTGAGTGTTGAAAAAGAAGTGGTGTAACACGTTAATTCTTGATTAGTTAGTGGACTCGTCTCGAGAAGCTAAAGTAGGTCAAGTCTTTGACCGTATTAGGTAAAGTATGTGCCTCATTTACGTTTTACTTTTGTTGTGTATGTGTATTTTGTTTGCTCACTTTGCTCCTGCCAAGGTCTGGTTAGTGCAAGATTGTTTGCTGCTGTGTTGATCTAGTTTTTGTGAGCCCTGGTTTCTAGCTAGTCGTAGGGTTTGTTATCTCCACGGATGATCTTTTCGCAGCAAGGAACATACGAAATATGCCAGTTTTAATTTCATCCAGAATGAAGAAGTAGAAGTTAAATATATTTGCAGCTTTAAATTAGGTTAGAACTGTAAGATTTGAATATTTCATACGAAAATTGACATTTTCTGTTAAAGATGTATTCCTGCTAGCATCATTACGACACGATGTGTCTGGGTTGGCTCCTACGCATGTTGGACCATGTGATCGTCCAACGCGACGTGGACCGTTCAATCAACCCTTCTTTTGTTCATTGTGGGTCACACCACCCACCTATTTTTGTCTTTTTACCCCTCTAACTAGGTGGTGGGACCCACTATGAACAAAAGAAGGGTTGATCAAACAGTCCACGTCACATTGGACGATCTTATAGTCCAACGCGCGTAGGAGCCAACCCGGTCCCCATTACGATTATATCATCCAACCACTATGGCGATAGGTATCATTCGTATCACTTTATAACCAGAAATATCCTATTATAATTACACTTAATCGTTTTCACCACCGTTATTTCATTCAGGCTCCATAACAGTTCATCCAATGATTCTTGAATTTTCCCAGGACTGTCTTCAATGGTCACCTTTTGGGTGCAAAAACCCTCGACCAACTCCAATCAAAATTCCTGGAGCACACATCATTAGTCTTGTTGGGCAAATCCTGCAAAAGCACTGCATCGGGTTGCGTGAACGTTCACAAGTAAGAATCACCATAACCAACTTCATTGAGTTTTCTAACTGCAAATGTGTTTCTCACTCATTCCCTCTTCCCCTGTGATTTATCCGGTCAAAAGATTAGGTCGGAAATGGTCCAAAAGACAAAAGGATGCTCTAATAATTAGAAAGGCCTCTCACCAAAACTACAAAAGGAGTGCATAAAGGAGAAAAGTATACTCAAGATAATGCAAATATAACCCACATCACTGCTCCTTCTCACAAGTGATCTAAAGAGTTGGCCATACATAAGTAGGGAGAAATCTTACTTAATGGGCATGCCTTTATATTAAGGAACTCCTCACAAAGCAAACATTGAAAAATCATAAAACAACATTAAAAGCAATATGCAGCATTGCATACCCAAAAGGTGCTCTCATTTTGATATGCATTGCCATAAGCTCATATCTTTGCCAGTGTTGATATATAGATGGCCATGTGGACGAAAGCATCATCGTCGGAGACAAGACGGACAGGCTTCAACTAGAAATCACAACTGTTGGTGGTCCAAGGCTGCAATTGAGAAAGGAAATCCAAGTAACAAACATTCCGTTGAATGATGGTGCTGTCAATGAAAAGTGAGTGAGCCGCATACGATATTGCTTCTTTGTGATCTCTCAAAAAATATTGCTTCTTTGTGGCCTTATAAGATTGATTTAATTACTCTCAGCAAACAATGTCACCACCTTTCACTGTACCTGTCTATACATGACCTACTTAGAAATGTTAAAACAAACCGATCACCATTATAGGTAACATATTTCTAATGATTTTATTCTTCATCCTATATAGATATCATATGTAAACTGAAAATTGAATAACAATATTAAAATAGTAAATGTAAATTCATTTTTTCTGATGTTAGCTTTTTATCCTTTCACTCTCTCTCTCACTGTATGTACGTATGTGTGTGTGTGTGCACGAGCGCATGTATTGATATAAAACAGATGGCATATGATCAGAAATGATGAGGTGCGCTCACGTGGTGCATTCCCCTTAACCAAGAAAAAAGCAAAAACATGTACAACACATATGCATACTTGTTCCTCGGTCAATAAAAACACATCGCATCAATGCATCTAAGCATTTTTGATTAGATGCCACATGTTTTTCATTAATCATATATATGTGCATGTGTATTGTGTGTGCATATGTGTATGAATAATAGAAATGTGATGTCATCACAAATTTCTATATTGACAGTCATTTTCATTTTTAACATACCAAAAATCAAGTTAATCATCATATTAGCCTCTTCATCCGAACGTTACAAATTCGACGGTTTCAGAAAAATAGTTTTTTTCGTAACAAGCCCATCAAGAGTTAAATTCCACTGGGATTCATGTACTTTGAGGGTTTTAGGATTTTAGAATCTGTATAACCCCAAAAAAATTGGAAAAATAAAAGCCATAGAACTATTTTGCTCATACAAGAATTTTCATGCATTGATAGCATAGTTCCAATAAACCATGTGTGTGTGTGAAAGAACAATCATATAATATGTGAGAGACATCTCTTATATGAGATGGTGTAATACATTATCCTCTATATAGTACAAATTACCTTGTGTACTTTTTGTCTATATACCTTTTGTGAAGAAAAATGTGTCATGTCATCGTTTATGAGAGATATTTTGTCATATGATACACAATATTCTATGGTTATATAATGGGAGAGATCTTCTATAAGTCATATGATACCTATTATTTATATAAATATAATGGGTATCATATAACATATAAAAAATCTCACTCATATATAATGACAATGCATTTTTCTCCGCATAATATAAGGAATCAACCTATGTACTTTTGTGTCTCACATGTGCTTTGTGGAGGAGAACGTGTCACATCATATATGAGAGAAAACTATCATATATCATATGATACTTATTTTCTTTTTATATATGAAGGAGATGGACATGTGCTGTCACCTTAGGAAAATACCCACGCAGACAGCTAACGACTTATTAAAAAATTTGAAATTTTTTAATGAATGAGATGGATGTGGGCTTTCACCTTAGGAAAATACCCACGCAGACAGCTAACGACTTACTAAAAAATTTGAAATTTTTTAGGATTGTTATACACATTCTAAAACCCCAAAACCTCATATATAGGGTGAACCCTATGGGAATTTTACCCGTGATCCATCCGTTGTAAAAAGTTCAAACTCTTGAATTTGTAAATGATAAATCGAGGATCAAATAGCATTGGATTCACTTAATTTTTAGTGCGATGATCAACCATACTGTGTAGAACCCCAAAAAATTTCAAAAACATTTTTAATACCAAACCATGCTGGCAATATATGAAATTTCATGCAATGTCAATACGTATTATTACTCACTATATATGTCAGGCCATTTAAATTTCTGTGCGAAAATTTCACTCTAGATTTTGGTGTGAAAATTTTTATTTTTTTGAATTTTTTTAAAAAAATTTCTTATGTTTAGTACATACATATATATGTACCCCACGAAAAATAACGTGTCAACACTAAGGCTTTCAGAACAATAGAACTTTAGTATCGATATGATCAAGGGGCAAAAAGGGAGGATTTCTTGAATTTTGGGAAGTATGTGTATTAGCATGTGTAGAACATATTCAGCGGTTTGGATCGTAGAAAAAACCTCACAAAACTCGTTTCTCATGCTTTTTGCACCAAAGGTTTTTTTACATGAAAATTTGCCTATATACATACATACATACATACATACATACAAGAGTTTAGATCATTAGCCTTCTAGTTTAGCTTTTTGACATAAGCAAACGATGCATTCTCATAGTTAAGCAAGATACAAACATAGACAAACACCACGCATACAGTTAATGGTAAGTAACACCTTACTGAACCAACTACAAGTAATGAGTCAATGTTTTATCAAAAATAAGTTATTTCATTGTACGGTAATCCCGTTGCAAAACAAATTGCCATGTATTTCCAATATATTAAATTAAATGCAGTAAGGATTAAGAAGCAACAACCCAGCATAGTAATAACATGAAAGGACAAGATTGACTAATAACATCTTCAACCAACCATTTCCTTCATGAAACAGAAAACACAAGGCACAGAAAGAAAGTTATCTACATCTATAGGCGGATAACATTCAATATTATAAAAAGCAAAAGTGGAGGCGAGGCACCTGGCAAGGGCCTAAGAGATGCCTGGTGTTTTTTTTTCTTTTTTTGGCAATGGTAGTGTTGAGTTAAATATTTACCCCAGGCGTACAGGTAACCATAGCACAAACCGGTCGGTCACAGGGAAATAAGGGACTAAGTACTAGCCAATTTCAGACTACAAGTTAGCTACGCAATTCTAATCAAGCGATGTGATAGTAATTAGAAGAATATCAATAAAAGAAAGTGTTAGGGCTAAAGTATCCACACTATCATGAATTAATTATAAAATTGATCTCAAGTATCATATCATTGAACTAATGCCCTAGGTGATATAATTGTTCATTATATTGCTACCTATTACCTTCTCTCGAAGCGTAAAAGGCCTATCTATCACGAGATGACACTTGCTCTCGTGGTTTCCAAACCATGATAAATGCATTAATAATCAACAATAAATAATTCCCAACCTTTGTTCCCCTTACTCTCATGGGAGAATTCAGATCAATGTCAAGGATCTCTAATTTAAGATTCAACTCTCGTTGATAATCTTAATTGAGTGGAAATTAATTTAATCCTCGATGTACATCAAATCAAAACCCCAACGCTCGTCATGATTTAGGATTTAAAAGCAAATCAAGGAAAAAAATTAATAATAAAAACATCCAAGACAAAACCCTTATCAATTATTTTAATAATTTCATAAGAAAGATATCAATTCATATAATCATACATGATAGGGTTCAACTCAACCCTAGACAAGAGGACTACTTAAATCATAGCGAAAATAAGCAATCAATTCATATGAAATATCATAAATTCAAAAAGGGGAAAGTAAATAGTTACAAATTGATGAAAGCAATTGAATTCCAAGTCTTCAATCCTTGATCACCAAGAAAGTTCAACAAAAGTCTCCAAAACCAAGAGAAGTAGTCGTCAAAATTACAATGAAAATAACGTAGGAAAAATGAGTCTGTCCAAAACGAGTATTTATATGTCCCCAATCCCAAAGTGATTGGGCTTCAATAACAGCCCAAAACTCAAATCTACGTATCGGCACAGCCATGTCATTTCTGCCACGACCATGCACTGTAACTGTACATAAATTTGGGTGTTCTGCCTACTTGGTATGACCGTGCCAAATATGACATGGTCATGCCAAATTTCCAGCTTCGCTGACCTATCTTATAGACGGTGTTTTAAATATCGGATATCGTCGCGTATCGGGCTAGGAAATTTGATAACGGATTGCGTATATCGGGGATATATCGGAGATTTTGACTAAATATCGGAGTGTCATATCGAAATCTTAAAAATGATAACATATGCAAACATACATGCATCTAAAGAGATACAAACTATACTAACTCAAATAAAAGTATGTGTTGGTTATACTTTCTTATTAAACATGAATATCGAGTATATTGACTAAATATCAAAGCTCAATCAACTAAAAACTCCAAAACTGGAAGGAAAAAAATCAAAAAACTGGGAAAAAAATGAAAAAACGGGAACGAATAGTTACCTTGATCGGAAAACCCTTCTTTACAACGATTGAACACCGGACAGTGAACCGCGATCGACTTTCGCGAAAAATTTCGACCGACAAGGTTGAGCGAAGAGGCGTAAGGAGCATAGCGACATGTGGAGCTGAGCGGTGATTAAGGCAAACTCGTGATTTTCTCCCGAAAAAACCAGCTGGTCTCATGTTTTAACTGATGGATTTGGGTCGGGTCGGATCCACTTTTCAATGGACCAACCTGCAACCAAACTTCAAAAAATAATGAATAGCGGCCGATATTTCAAATGGAAATATCGGCCGCAAATCGGCCCAAACCCGATATATCGGAGATATTTCCCTAAATATCGGAAACCGCAATAAAACAGCCTATATCGTATCAGCCCAGTGATAATTCCGATATTGCGACCGATATATCGGAATCGGACCGATATTTAGAACATTGCTTATAGAAAACGTAGAAAATAGTCGAGCTCAAAAAATCTTCAAAAACATCCTTTGGAATCGGGAGAACGCCATCTTCGACTGAAAAATAAAAATTTAGATAAAAAATAGATTAAAAGAATCATATTTTGTACATAAATCGATGATAAGCTCTAATGTTGACTGATATGGAAGAAATGCCTAGATTAGAGTCAAATTAAGCAAATAATATGTGTAAAATACCAATGAATACGGGAGATAAAACATGCAATTATTATTTTATCAAATACCCCTAGCTAGCTTTTTGCTAATCCCTAGCAAAATAAGTGATAAATTTGGATCATCCATATAAAGCAAATCAAATTCTTTCCATTAACTATGTCACAACACATCATAATTTTCTAACACAGACTACACAGAATATGCACAACCATAAACACGCACAACTTCCAAGACATTTTCTCCATCCAGCTTTCAATTAGTAAAATATAAATCCATGTATGCCTGAATCAAGAGTAAATCACAATGTCCTGGCTTGGTTATATGAATCTTTCAAGAAAATGGCACCACAACACGTCCATCGTTCCTTGACTTGTGCTTATCGACTAGCATCATTCATGTTATTTTATTCTCTTTTTTCATTCTCTTTTGAATGAAATCTTAGAATGGTTCACGTAGCGAGCGTTTGGTCAATGGCTCTCAAATCAGATTATTTTAGGGCATTAGACTTAAAGAAACCCATCGGACCTACTAACTCAAACCACCTAAGTTTCATTTATTCTTTTGTGCACTCCTCCATATTCCTTTCGATGCGAATCATTAATGTTTCTTGAGGCACGAGACCCGGCAACTCAACATGAGTTGGAAGAACGATGCACTTATCACTCCTTTTTTCATTTTTTTGCTTTTGCATGAGAGACATTAATTTGGCCAAGAAAGTTGGAGAAAATGACTTTGAATGATCTTAAAACACAAAAATATTGATCATTAATGTTCATGATAAATGCAGCCATTTCAAGCAATTTATATGGCATTAACCCGTTCAAAACTGTTCCCAAAAATGCCCTTACAATGGCTAGAAAAACACACTTCTGTAAAATACGGAACTATGTTTTTTCTTGTCGCCATGCCAAAGTAGTCGACTACAGTTCACCTGGTAGTCGACTCCCAGAACCACAGTACTCGACTACCAGATCAACTGTAGTCGGCTACTTTGAGCAAGAGAAATCTCGCTTTTTCCCAATACAAAGTAGTCGGCTATTTTTTGATACATGGGAAAATAACTCAAAATTGTTCAAGAAATCATTTCAAAAATATTCAAAACTTTTTCAAAATATTTTTGTGAGTTTAAATAATTTTTTGAAAACATTGCTAAGTGTGTGAAGCTCCAATTCTAAGGCCTACATAGAATCTAAGGACTTGAATAAAATTACATCAAAAGTTACCCAATGAATGGCTCCTTGATGCACTTCAATTCTTCCATCTTCATGCCTTAGTTTCTTTTGCTCCTTTGGCCTTGGATGGGCTCTTACACTTCTCCTTGATCATTCACTTGAATGTCTTGATCTTTGAGTAAGCTTCAATGCTTTATTTTTGGTTCTGCATGGCATATTGACTTTTCATTTCTTTAACTTTGATCTTTATTTCTTTGGCTTTAAACTCCATAGTTGATGTGTCATTAAAATACATACACACTTGGTTATTATGATTAGTACCCTATCATTTGCTTGATCATCATCAAAACTCAATTAGGGGTGTCTCAATATCCAACAGTAAGGCCCCAAGTAGAAGTCACGGCAGTAGGCAAGGCCACAAGCAAAAGTTACAACAGGGGGTCAGGACCCAAAGAAACTCTCGGCAGGCCAACACAACCCAAGGAGCAGTCGCAACGATAGCAAGGGGTGGTGGCAAGGGTCATTGCCAAGCCCCAAAAACATCCAAGTCATGCTCAGAAACATCATCGCAAGCAAAACATGAATTTTAACACCAAAGTCATGAATTAAAATGATATACCGAACAAAGTGGAATCTCGCCGAAAAAGGGAAAACCAAATCAGAAACCCAGCCTCAGACCAAAATCCGAACACCAACAGTAAATCGAAAGTATTTGAGAGAGGAAATCGTCGTTTGCAAGTAACATTTAACAATCAACATTAACACATGAAACATTAAATAGATGAGCTTGGGCGGCTGTAGGTGAAATATGGCACGCATGGAAGTTAAAGGATGTGACGGATCTCAGAGACCGATGGTCTCTAGTGGGGCTACTTACCCATATGGCTTGAAAAGATGCGTGGGAGAGAGATTGAGACCTGCGGAAGGTGAAATGACAAGAGAACGGTGCCGAAATGCTCACGAGAGAGGATTTGACAGTGACGACGAGCGACAGGGTGAGATTTCCGTGATTTTGGGTTTTCAAAGTATTTTTGCTCGTGGCCGCTGGCTGAGGTGGCGAGAAAAAGGGTGGTGGGGCAATTAGGGCTCGGTTGAGGCGAGTGATGGGGAGATCGGGTATGGGGCCGGGTTAAAAGAGTGAGTGAGAGAAAACTGTTGGGGGTTTTTATTAAAAGGAAATGTGCCGATTCGGTTGGGCCCGGGTTTGGGCTTTGCAACGGAAAAAGAAAGAAAGTTAAGGAAAATAGAGAAAAGAAGAGAGAAAATAGAAGGAAAATAAATAACTAAATATTTTTATTTTAAAAAAATACGAAAATTACAATTGCATAATGTGGAAATATTCAGGCCACTACATTGATTGTGAGTCCTTCTCATTCTATCCTAAATTTAACAACAATACAGAATCCATATCCACATGAATCCATTTATAATTTGGAATGAGTTTCACATGCATGAAATATATTTATGAAAGTAACGCAGGCGTGATGCGTGAATTGCTATGACAAAATGAGCAGTTGTATCAAAATGGTGTTGCATGTATTATGGGGATATTGAGATTTCTTGAAATCCAAGGGCGATCACCCTCACTTTCCACCTTGACTCAAATTAATGCATGCAGTTAGTTTTATCCTAGAATATGCAATGTAGATCTAGTAAAGTAAATCAAGAAGCAGACATATTAGAGGTTTTACTAATATTAATTCAGTATCATAAAAATAGTCCTATATATTGGTGTATGCTATATGCTAAATTACAGAAAAGGGTTAGAGAAAAGAAGAAATTGGGAGTTATAGAACAATAGTACTGGCGGGCAAAAACTAATAGTTCTAGTGACTGGCTGGACTCCGTTGCCAAACTTAATGTTGTAATAGCTATTTAGATTCAAACTAATGTGTATGTCCCATGAAATTAAGCTTAAAATGAGAATAGATTTGATCAAAAAAATTGAAAAAAATAAAAAGTAGACAGTCACATTCGCATGAGCAGGTCTGCACATGCTAGCAACATGATCCGATCCTGCCATGCTGAGCACACCCAGGAGATCTAAGTCCATGTCGAATGAAATTTAATAAAATCCAAACTTTAGTCATTTCTATATGACTTTTTTGGAATTTTTGGAAGCAGCAATAGTTTCTTTTAACCCATATAGAAACCCTAGTAGGAATATTGAAATTTCATATTTTGAACTTCTAAATCCAATAATTAGACTACACATATGACCATATTAGATTGTCCTTCAATTTCTTTGTATCAAAATTTCAAGTCAGTCGGTAAATGAGACATTGAAAATTATAGAAGAATTTGAGTCAAGCCTATAAGAGACTTGGTATCCCTCACGTGCTTATCATCCCCCCAAAAATTGGAGTATAAAGCATATAACAACTTCACATTAATCATCCTACTTAAGGAATAATAAAAAATTGCAAAATTGTTAACCAACAGAATCAAATAGGACGATAATAATCTGATACAATACCTATTGGACATGATGGTCACTTAGCAAGAAGCCATGCAGTTCGTATCAGAGCCCGGGCGCTACCCTCATGGGAGTGACACCTAATTTGAACCATGGCGAGCTAGGTTCATAGCTTGTGAAACATCCATTAAGAGCAAGGTTATTAATCAGGTTGGAACCAACGAGTCTGATTTATTCACCTAAATGATTCATTCTGCTGACATGCCCATGGATCTTGTGTTCAGTTTGCTCCGGCGATTGTTAAGATACTCATGTCTGAACATGATCCCTTGGAATGGCTTTTACGACTGCCTACCAGATGACTATTTATTATCCTTGCCAAATACCAACACAAAAAGGAAAGCGTGATGGGATTAAACAAAAAGTAAGGATCAAGACCTGCTGGCTTAAGCTTAGCCATAAGTTTTAAGGCATATGTACCCCCCTAATTAGCATATACCATCTCTACACATAAGTATTGTTTACATTCTGTTTACTGCCAAAACACATGTGTTCCTACATAATTTTGTAATATTGTATGTACCGTATTATGACGTGTTTTCATTTAAATTCTAAAATTTATTAAGTCCAACCAGATCTCAATTCATAGAATTGTGCTGTGTTGTTGAATAGCATTTGATTGGATCACATTTGATCCTTTAGAATTTAGGAGCTCTCTAATTCAATCTTACATCAGATCTTCACAGTGATAATTTTCATTCAGACAACAAACACTAGGAAGTAGAAATTGTGGGACAATGGCTTTGTGGCCACTGACATGGACTCAAATATGGTATTCCCCGGATAGAGGTCAATTGTCAAGGAAACTACATAGAATCTCAAGTTACCTTCACCTAATTTCATTTTTCATCTTTTTGTTCTTGCTAGATATTGTCTACTATGTTCCTATGGAAATTAGAATGGCAATATGTTTGTTCTTTTCCATAATCTTGTGTCTATAGTATCCTTTAAATACAACAAGGTTGGCTCAATGTTTTGTTTTCCAATGAGAAATTCAATGCTAAAAATTAATATATAAATGTCCTTATTCTTGCTGTCAACAAACATAATGTTGAACATATCATGAACATATCACGAAAAGGAGAATTAGATTAAAAGTTGAAATGTTCAAAAGTAGTCTCAACCTGCAATGCGTCGTATGAAGGCCATATCACGAACAGCTTAACAGCTCAGGACGAACTGTTAAAAATTCATTTTTAAAAGAAAAATCATTGCACAATGAGACAGTAAACTTACACCACCAAATACATCTCTCAATTTACTGCAGAACATAAAATTAATTTCCTTTTATTAAGAGTAATCCCCATGGAAACCCCATTGTGATCTATTTGCATGTGCATGCGTGTATAAACATGTATGGAGGGATGCATGTATGCATAAGTAAATATGTAGGAGGTACGCATAACTTGAATACACATACTTACCATAAAGGCTTGAAGACACGGGTAGGGATCAAAGACCCACAAACTCTCAAGACTCAAAAACTCGAATTCACCACATACATCGACAACAGTAATAAAAGGACTTTAGAAGCTGAGTGCACCCAACATACATTCAGGAGCTCAATCCCACACAATCCTAAATCACGTAAGTTGTCAAATACTCTAGAATGCTCCAAATCTCAAATGTGTTGGATAGTAGACAATAAAAATGACAGACTCAATGCAACTTTAATTCTCTTCATGTCTCCATTGCTGAGCACATTGAACATGGAGATTGACGCTAGAGCTAAAAGATGTTGGAGGAAATTACCTTCCATACCCCAATCAAGTCCAACATGTGTGATTCATTCTGCGGAAGCACCAACAAACACAGTAGATTTAGGAATAGAAAATGTAGCAAGAACAAAAACCAAGTACCACAGAAGTAATAAATATAAATTCAAGCAAACATAAAGGACACGAGCAATTTACCCTGATTTAGTCTCACCGATGTGATGAGACCTATGTTCAACATTCCGTTATCAACCAGAATCCACCTGATGAGAGATGAATCGTTTGTAAGTTGATTACACCCGACGCCTTTAGACCTCCTTCAACACAAGTGCAACTATCTTGATATTTGAGTCCAGCACTCAAGATCTCAAACTATCCCACGCTCACTCAACGAAAGAATCTGTCGAACCCCTAAAAAATAAGACTATCTTTGTATATAATTGTAGTCGTCGTCCAATCTTCTTGTTACGCCAAAAGCCATGTATTTCCACCAAGGAATCCATCATTAGGTTTATAGAGGCAGTTTTACATCGTGACCGATCGATTTGATCAAGTATTGAATCAACGGCTCAAAGTAAAACTCGTATCAAGTCGAAACCCGTCTGACCCAATCGTGCCAAATATGACGCGATCGTGTCAACTGTGCTGCTCAAAACCTAGAGTCTCCGCCAACATGACACAATCATGACACCCATAAAGTAAATTTGACACGATCGTGTCACTGTGATCAAGATACTCTATCAAGTCTGCACGATCGTGCCAACCATACTCTATGGTTGACATGATCGTGTCATGCCTAGAAATTGTGTTTGAAGCATAAATTTAACAAAAGATGTAGACAAAAGAAGCGGTTGTGTTAGGGAAGGACGTTGCGAACATGCATAGTTATAATGGCCCATCATGTATGCACTCACCACTAGTGTTTGCAAGACATGCACTGCGATGAACGAAGCGCACAGGCTCCAAGGGCTTGAAGACTTCAACAAGCTCCAAGAATGACAAGGGTGAGGACTTACTGTTGATCAAGTCAATGTTGGAAGTAGATAACCATGGATGTCGAAGGCCGTGCAAGTGCTTTCATACAAACTAAGCCAAAAAAAATAGATTTTGTTGGCCAGCTACACTGCATTGATCAATATCTCACTAACTAGATGCAATATCATCTGAAGAATCATACTTGGAATTCAATATCTCATTAGCTAGATGCAAGGTAGAAGCATCGAGCACGCAAGAAGAGGCAGGCCGAACACCCGAGACAAAAAGCCTATGCAATGACCACCCCCATCGAAAATCCATATGAGCATATCCTTGGGAACGTGCAGCTCTAGAAACAACCAGATAAAGTCCGATGCAACAAGAACCGTAGCCTCCACAGATGCTTTTAACACCAACAATGAATGGAGCCATACGAGCAAGCAGCATGACGAGCATAGAGAGACCAAGATGGGATATATGACAGAGGTGAAAGCTTAAAATGCAAGGGAGATGAGTTTGAGACTAAGACAGCATTGCATATAAGGATGAGCTATTGTTTGTCTAAAAGATAATGCACA
Source organism: Scilla litardierei (assembly GCA_030789695.1). NCBI lineage: Eukaryota > Viridiplantae > Streptophyta > Magnoliopsida > Asparagales > Asparagaceae > Scilla > Scilla litardierei. The sequence continues at coordinate 448,455,083 of CM061142.1, forward strand.
TGTAATCAAATCAATGATGACCCGATCGACTATAGAAGAAACAAATTACTGGGGAATGACAAGACAAAAAGAGATGGCCAAGACAGGCACAATGAAAACAACCACCAAGCCATAAACTATGATTTTGCACGAAAGGAGGGAAGGTGACAAGGATGTGGAAGTGGAAAGGGTTAGCGTCTGGGGTTTGTAGTGGGATTTGAAGAACTTACGGTTTCTAAAGTGAAAAAAATAGATTAGGTTTTGAGCATTTCACCTCGAAGTTTGCATTGACCACCGATTTCAATACCTCACACATCAAAGATTCTTTCAGACATCATAGCTCGGCAATTTCTCGCCTATTTTCGCACCTCACATGCATGACTTCAATGGTTTTGAAAACACAATGTTTACAAACTCAATTTTATTATTCAGTCTTCCATAAAATATTTACATTAGAAGGCATAAAGACCTTTCTATAAAAAATAAAATTTGACTCCTAAAACTAGTTCTACTTAAATTTGAATTAAAAACAAAAATAATGTGTCTTTTACAATTAAAGATAGAAAAAGACGCAAATTAAAATCTTAAATTGACTCCAAGTCTAATAAAAGAACCCAAATAAAAAGAAAACTCCTAATAAACCCAAACTTAATAAAAAAATAAACGAATCTTAAAAGAAAACTCAAAATACATAAAAGAGAAATACCACATGAACTAAAATAAAGAAATAAAAAGGACTCAAAAAATAAAATACATAAAACAAATACGACTTATCATGTGATTTGAATTACTTCATGTGTATAACTTGCTTCGATCTTCATAATTGACATGCACGTGCAAGTGTTCATAATTGGTTCCCCTTATTAGAGAAAACTGAAACGAAAAAACTCAAATAACCATGTTGGGAGGAAACAATCAAGTGGTGACAAAGACGAGTATATGAAAAGTTGCATTATGTAGTTATAATAATAAAGTTTATATACTCTACATCAAGTTTAAAGTGGCCCGGATGGTGGCTCAAACATAAATTCTATACAGTGTTCTAAATATAGAACCGATATCTGATATATCGGCCGTAATATTGGTTTTATCATTAGGCCGATACGATATAGGCTTATATATTGCGGTTTCCAATATTTAGGGAAATATCGCGGCAGTAATTGGTTGCAGCCGATATATTTGGGGGAATTTCCGGTAACAATCGATTGAGCTTTCGACGTCCGGCATTCAATATTTGCAAGAGTGTTTTTCGATCAAGGTGAGTAGTCGAGCCCTATTTTTTCAGTTTTTCATATTTTTCGGTTTTTTCCTTATAGTTGTGGGTTTATTTGACATCATTTTTAGCCTCTGATATGATAATCCGATATTTAGTCAATCTCTGATATTCATGTTTAACGCGAGAAGTATTACCAAACCATCCTTTTATTTGAGTTAGTATAGTTTATATCTTCTTAAATACATCTATACTTGCATATGTCATCATTTTAAGCATCTGATATGGCCCTCCGATATTTAGTCAATATCCCCGATATATCCCTGATATCTGCAATCCGATATCAAATTTCCTAGGCCGATACGCAACCGATATCCGATATTTAGAACACTAATTCTATATGAAGCTTTGATTCAAATATTGTCTTGAACTTTATCTCAAACTGGACTTCATCTCGGGCTCGAGCTCGGGCTCATGATCAATGTTTGGGTCAAGCTCAATCATGGACTCAAACTCAGGCTTAAACTCACTTTCAAGCTCAGACTCGAGCTAAGGCGCAGGCTTGGTTCATGGCTCTACTTCTAGTTCTTTCTGGGATTGTATTGCCGGACACACATTCATAAAAGCCTATAGCCTAGCCTGCAAAGTCTACACTCTCATCTTACCTTTTAGACCATGCTCTGTAAATCTGATTTTAGGCTGTTCTATGTAGCTAGCTATGAATTGGTCAATATTTGGAGAGATACAATGTCGAAGGTTGGACTTCATTTGTGACTATTACTCACAACATTCATCGCAATCTTTCCACCAATAGTAGGCCTATTTACTTCGCTAATGTCGAGCATATAAGTACTTGTGTTCATCGGTTAAGTGGCAGCAAGTGAAAAAATATTTAATATATAACTTATATTCTTTATATCTACAATGACCCTCGAATTTGTGAAAATTGAGACATCACAATATTTATCAAACCGATCTCTAGATAGGGATATCTTCCGTATAAGACCATAGCAAGATGGACAAAAAGCACCCAATATACTTCAAAACATTCAAAATTCAAATAGCTTATTTCCCCTAAATTCTAGCTCAAATCTGGCTTCAAACGAAGAAAACCCAAAATTACTACAACAGTTTACAGAAATCACAGTGATAGTTTTCCAGCAATTATAATACTATGGTACTATGGCAGATGTGATAATGTAGCAGCAATACTATAACAATCGTTGTATTAAAGCAACCATGATTGCTATAGCCATTTTTTGATTTTTTTTTCCCTCTTTTTTCTATTTTTAGTGTCTTTTTTAAATTTTTTATTTTTTTCTTGCTATAGAAAACTAAGCCTAAAAGGGAAAATAAAAGAAGATGAAGGTGAAAAAAGATCGAAAATTTAGCTCTGATACGAATTTACGAGTGTGTGAAAGTGAAATGGGCGACATCTAGGGGCTGTGGTTGGAGTTGGGGAAGAATTAAATTATGGTTTCAGAAATAAAAGATAGAGATAAGATTTTCAGCATCTCCCCGAAAAAAACGGATTAACCACCAACTTTAATACTACACATTAAAAATTCCTTCAGACCTCACGGCCAGGAATTTCTTGCATGCTCGCACCTAGCTTGCATAGGGATTTCAATTATTTCACACACACACACACACACACACACACACACAAACTCAATTTTCTTATGTAATCTATTAACTTTGGAATGTATAAAGGCCTTTATATAGAAAATAAAACTTAACTCCTAAGAAAACTAATCCTACTCAAATTAGAATTTCAAAAAAATTGCTTTTATAATTAAGGTTACAAAGAAGACTTAAATTAAAATCTTAATTGACTCCAACTCTAATAGAAAACCAAATAAAATGGAACTCATACTAAACTCAAACTTTGAATAAAATAAAAGATGTTTTTCAAAATGAAACTCAAAAGAACAAAAAAAGAAATACTAAAAGGATTCAAATAAAGCAATACAAAAATACTAAAACTAAAATGTAAAAAATAAATAATACGCATATGATTAGGATTGTGATGTGCTCATCACTTACTCCAGGCGGCGCACCAGAGGAGGAAACGGCTCAACCACGTGATTCAGGGATGTTTCCGCACTTTTATGTCTTATTTTCTATTGTTTTATTAGCTTGAGGGACAAACTTGTAATTAGACAATAAGGGAATTGGGAATAAGGGGAGTTGCAGCCGGCCGGCCCTAGTTTTATGTGAAATTTGATTATTTAGTGATAATTCTATGGAAGAGTGCGTACATCCTCTTAACGACGTCTTGAGAGGGTGGTTGCCCCTTACAATTGTAGCCAAGTTATCATTTTTAGTTGATTCATCAATAAATTTCAGATTTGTTTCAGATCTATCAATTTGGTATCAAAGCATCGATCCATGACAGCGTCGACAAGGGGCCAAAGATCGAATTGATGAAGTGGAGAAGCTTAATGCGTAGATTGATGGCGTGGAGAAAACCCTAACGAAGAACGAAGCAATTGCAAAGTTGACGGCTTCCGTTGATCGGATCGCAGCTTCCAATGAGAGGATCGCGGCTTTCCGCGAGAGGAAGAACGCAAGGTAAGACAAACAAGACAAGGCGATCACGCAAATCATCTTTCAACTTTCAATCCTCACCTAAAAGGGTGGAAACCATAATCCTTCGAAAAAGGTGTCACCTTTGGAGAAAGGAAAGGAAATAAAGGAGAATTTGATGAAGCCTTATTTTCCGATGCCGACGATTACTTCAAAGACGAAAAGGAGGAGCAATATAAGAACGAGGAGTTCGCTGCAGATCAACGGAGGGACGAAGGAAGCCGGCCGAACCCCTAAGGCCAACCTGGGGGGCGGCCCCAGATCTGGACGGGGGTAGCTGCCCCGCCCTAGAGGGGCACCGGCAGGGGCGGCTGAGCCCTACCGGCCTTCGACAGAGTCGGTCGACCCTGTCGGACACACCGGAGAGGCCGTCGGACATCCGACAGCCCCAACAGGGGTCGTCGGGGGCTCGGCCGCCTGCGGCAGTCCCCTGGCAGCTGCCAGGGAGTTTTCCGACCATGGCGAGCCTCGTTCTGCTGTTTTTCGGCCTCCCGTGACGCGTCATGGCTATGAGGAGCACTATCAGCCGTCCAACGGCTGTCCAGGGCAGGTACAAGGTGATGGGTTTTATCATGGTGATGAAGGAGGGGGCGGCTACTATGAAGATGGAGGGGAAGGTGCCTATGGTGCTGGTGGTGACTAGGGTGGCTATGGATGATGAAGAGTAGGTCCACAATGGTGTTATGGAGACCGTGGAAGAGGGCCACATGGAGTACATGAGACACATTATGAGAGGTGGCACCACTGTCATCAGCACAAACACACAGATGGTAAGGCAAAGCATGGGCACTTTGGGGTTGATGGCAGAGTACAGAATTTGAAGATGCGTGTGTTCGAGGGAGAAGATCCACATGCGTGGATTTGTATGGCAGAGAGGTTCTTCACTGTGTCTTGCATGACGGAGGCACAGAAGTTGGAGGCAGCGGCTGTATGTATGGAGGGGAGAGGCTTAGGATGGTATCAGTGGAGGAAGCAGCGACACCCATTTTGCAGCTCGGAGGAGATTAAGGACAGCATCTTAGAGAGATTTCGGGATCCTCACATGGGGAACCTCCACAAGCAGTTGTTTGCACTCAAGCAAGACGGGCCCGTGAGGGAGTACATAGAGAAGTGTGAGACTATGTCGGGGCAACTGCGCAGGGTCACTGACGAGTCACTGGAGAGCACATTCATGAAGGGCATAAAGCTCATTTTTCGCTCCGGGATTCGACCATACAAGCCCCAAGGACTGGTGGAGGTCATGGAGATGACACAAATGGTAGATGACCACCAGACGGAGGAGGGGAGAGCCATGGACGGTTGGGGAGGACCGGTTCAGAGTGGAGCTTTAGCAATTACAGGGGATGAAGGCTACCACAGGGGCGGACCAGGCTATCAGAGAGAAGACTGTGGAGAGGAGCAGTGCACCACCAGCAGGAGGGCAGTTCAGAAGGATGACTGACGCTGAAATGAGAGAGAAGCGTCAGAAGGGACTCTGCTTCAGGTGCGACGAGAGGTTTACCCCAAGCCACATGTGCACAGGGTGCAAGCTGCAGATGCTGTTGCAGGAGGATGAGGATGAGGAAGCTGAGGTTGGGGACGAGGCCATCGAGGATGAGGATACAGAGGACCATCAGCTGGATGTAGCGGAGGTATCCCTAAACTCCGTGATATGGTTCACCCCGAACCATAACATGAAGTTGAGTATGCATATCGGCGATCAGGAGGTGACAATTCTCATTGACAGTGGGGCTACCCACAATTTCATCTGCAGAAGGGTGGTAAAGCAGCAAGGGCTGCAGCTGGTAGACAATGTCAGTTTTAATGTGATGATGGAGACAAGTAAGAAGGAGAGCAGCCGAGGTGTATGCCGAGGACTGGTGCTGACATTGCAGGGAAGACAAGTGTTAGCAGACTTTTTGCCCTTAGACTTGGGGAGTATAGATCTGGGGGAGATGAAGGTGAACTGGAAGCTTCTCAGGATGGAGTTCCAGAATTGAAGGGTAGTGGTTTTGTATGGGGACCCCAGTCTGTGCAGAGCCTTTGTCTCTCTGAAGACCATAGTCCGGACCATCCAGGTAGAAGGAGAAGGCTTTCTGGTGGAGGTATACATGATAGCAGGAGATGGTGGTGCTAAGGCAGGTATGGAGCAGCCGATCCCAGTAGAGGTGCAGACTATGCTGGATCAATTTAGCGAGGTTTTTCCGGAGCCTTGGGGCCTTCCACCACCGAGAGACCATGAGCATGCCATAGTATTGTGCGAGGGCATGTCCCCCATCAGTGTGAGGCCCTATCGCTACCCCAAACACAGAAGGATGAAATAAAGAGGATGGTGGCAGAGATAGTTCAGGTTGGTATAATCCAGCACAGTGTGAGTCTCTTCTCCAGTCCAGTGATGTTAGTTAAGAAGAAGAATGGGAGCTGACGCTTTTGCGGAGATTATGGAGCACTATATAAGGAAACTGTGCTCGACAAGTTTTCCATACCAGTGATTGACGAGCTCCTCGACGAGTTACATGGGTCAGCCATTTTTCGAAGATCGACCTTAAGTCAGGCTACCATCAGATCGGGATGAGAGCGGAGGATGTGCCCAAGATGGCCTTTAGGACACATGAAGGCCACTATGAGTTCTTAGTCATGTATTTTGGTTTGACTAACACGCCCGCTATTTTCTAGGCTCTGATGAACAAGGTATTCTGTCTATACCTGAGGAGATTCGTACTAGTATTTTTAACGATATCTTGGTATACAGCCGCTCCATGGAGAAGCACTTGGATCATCTGCATGTAGTGTTTCAGAAGTTGCAGTACCACCAGTTGTATGTGAATCGAAAGAAGCGCCAAATTTGGACAGCCACGGGTGAAGTACTTGGGGCATGTGGTGTCCTCAAAGGGGGTGGCTGCTAACAGGGCAAAGATAGCGACAATACTGGACTGGCCGCCTCCTCCCCCACTCTTAGGGGGCTGAGGGGGTTCCTAGGCCTTACGGGCTACTACAGGAGGTTTATAGAGGGATATGATACGACCGCCTCCCCATGTTTACCGTATTCTCATTCTTTCTAAAACGTATCGATACATCAGATACATTATAAAGCATCACCGTAACAGGTATAAGCCATGGCCTGCACATTACACCAGCAACCCCTTGTCATGGGCACATCATTTTGGCAGTGATCCAAAAAGTGTACCATGGCGATCTGCAGGTGACAAAGCATCCCTCAAGAGCATAGACAACCCCGGCAATTACTTACATGTTCATGCCAAGACAGTCCTCTATCTAAAACTACACAACTATCACCCATGTTTAAAAATTTTCCTCTCTTTGATCAGAAGAGTTTTATACATGGACCAAACCGCGAATTTCATGCCAGATTTACATGCTTCAAAACTAAACAATGGCATGAAAATTATGAAGGCCAAGGCGCAACTAGACGCAGCGTTATGTTGGCACCCATAATCCCTGTTATGGGAGTGCACATAAGGTCAGTGTCAGAATACACCCATAAGTTACATCAAGTTCAATAGGGAACTCACCTTCTCCAACTTCTGATGGAATATTGTGTGCACTTCACTTCGAATTCCCTCCAGTTGTCTTGCGTGATCTTCAATGCCCTCCAGTTCTCTTGTGTGATCTTCGTGTTCCTCTACTTCCATTAATTTCTCTAGCTGCACCCTCATTCTGTCCAATACTCTATCCAGGCCGCAGAAATCTTTGAAATCTGAGGTACCTGTGTAGGAGAGACGTAGCAGGATTCTGATTGCAATCAAGACCTGCATGAAATAAATTTCAAGTAATGCTTCATGTGCCATGAAAATTGCAATTAGAAAACAATAATGACTTCCATGAATGTGTGTTTACCTCGATTTCTTCCAAATAGTCGACCTTCATAATCATTACCGTGTTCTGATAGGTGGTATGGTTTTTGGAAATTTTTGGTTACGCCTGTTCCCCCTAGGCCGAATCAATCGCAGAATTTGATTCTACCGAATTTTTGAAAAATTTTCGATTTGTAATTTCCCATTTTCGCTTGCCCACAACTACGTTTGTACACAGAAATCTTCCGGTAACCAAACATTAACGAACCTGGGATTCAACATTACATTCTGATTCCCACTTTGATTCTGTCTTCTTCTACTGTTTGCTTCTTTCTATTTCTGTTCCAGGCATTATCTCTTTGCTCTGATCCCTGGGCTATTTTTTTCAATTATTTGATATTTGATAGACATTTAATCATAGACATTTATTTCAATTTGGCCAGATAATCCCCATGTTATTTTTTTCCAACCCCTGCACTTCATTAGCCTTTAAATTCATGTGACTCTTTCCAAATACTTTCCCGTATATATTTGTGTCTATTTTAATTAATCTGCATCATTCGAAATTAATTAAATGACTCACACACGGTCCACGTTCGTTACTGTCATCAAAAGGATGGGTTGCGACAATAGAACATGGGTATTATGACAGCATTTACATCTCCCTTTCCTCATGACATACGTTCGTTTCGTAATCCATAATCCATTAACATTGTTTACCCAGAAATCCTGCTATGAATATCTCTGATATCTGTTATATGTAAGTTTTTAAAAATTTGCTTTAAATCTTTTTGTTTATTTCATTCATAAATAATTTCGAAATCATTTTGTGTCTATCATGCAGGTATACCATTAGCGTACGATATCGAGCTTCATAATGTGGACAAGCATTGCTATTTACGTACATGTAACACAATATTAAATCTATAGCATGTCATTTTATTGATTTGCTGTATCTATAGCATGTTATTTCTTCTAAAATATTGATTTGTATTTTTATACAGATGAATGCTGCTAAGGACCCTTATTTGCAGAAAACTGTAAGGCACTAATAAATCTTTTATCCTATTTACTTGATTGCCTTTATTTATTAATCATTTTTTACATATAGGTTAATTTGCTTCAAAACAATAATATAGATGTCACACTACGTGATTATAAGAGAATTTGGTTTGATAAGGTATGCTTGCCATTACCGAATAAATCATTTTCATATTAAGATTATTTTAATCAGTAGTTATTTATTACTATTATCTTCAGAAAGTTGCAAACATGACGGTAGAAGCAAATACAACATCTAATATGGATGCAAAATTAACATGTTTTTCTAAGGTAACATATACAAAAGAATAATTTTTCGCCAAATACATTGTTTTTTATCATAATAACATTTTTGTTACAGAATTGGAAGATGGTTCTTGCTGAGCTTGATTGGTTACACACACCACGATCATCACCCCTCCAACTGAATACGGTAAATAAAGTCTTAATTTTGAATTATTACTATTAGCAAATATATATCTTCAATTCTCTAACAAATTTTTGTTTGTAAATTTCCCAGGTTATTGCGCATCCACATAACACTCCATTATGGCTTACGATTGATACTTTTTCTCTTCACAATGTTTTCATGAAGAAGTTTTCTACTGCAGCATGAGGGAGTATTTTACAATCCAAATTAAAATCATCGCATATACTCTACCAGCGAGATACCTCATATCTTTTGAGATTTGTATCCTTGGTTCATATCTTCCCAATGTATTCTTCAATATCTTAGACTGTTTTGCCCATAACTATATTGAACAAGCTCTGCTATTTCCGTACTAAATTTCTGCACTAACTTCATATTCCTGTACTAATAGCAATGGCGATTTTTACTATCCCTTTGGGTTTGATTGGAACATCAAAAAAATTTCAAGACCTAATATGATACATTTTGTTATTCTGCTATCATGTAAAATAGTATTATCATACATTTGAATGAGGCTATTTGCAAATAACATTACCCTTTGTCTGCAATGGTGAAGCTTTTGACTAATTTTCCGGTTGATTGCAACTTATAATGATCGACTTTCAAAAAAATTCACTATTTGGAAATATTTACTAGCGGGTAAATGGAAACTTCTGTAATTCGAATTGTGCCTTGTCGTACTTTTAAGTCTTCTTCTCCTTTAGATCTTTCCCCTATTTGTGGATTCTGCAATGTACCATTTGTATGATATACTTCGCTAATTTGCATTTATACGAGTACTAAATTTGAAGGATACTAATTTCAGAGTAAAACTAAATTTGAAGGATACTAAATTTTATAAGGAAGAATTTTATAAGGAATTAGATTTCTTTGTATCGTAAATTAATTTGTATCATAGATGAATTGTCATACGTGGCATCAAATCATGACTAAGACAAATTGTGTGGGAGAGTAGATAGCCCTATGAAGCGTCGGTGAGTGTTTTGGTGTGGAGTTGAGTGTTTTGGTAAAATCCGAACAAAAAAGGCAACCACATTCCCCTTATTCGCAAATTCGCCATTATTTTTTCCTACATCTAAAAGACCATTGCCCCGGGAGACGACTTCCACGTCATTCTCGCGCCCGGTAGATGACTACCCTGTCGCCATTTCACCCGTTAACATATTGTCCTCCTCGGTTTCGCACCCGAGAGACGACCTTCGCCGTGCCCTACGGGCACGGGTTATGACTAGTACTTAACAAACTAAAACATTAATCATATACTATCAAGTACTAAATACTAAATAGATAAACTAAATTTGAGTTCGTAATCATATCAAATATTAAATACCTAAAGTTATACTAAATATTAGATAAATAAATAGATCTTAAAGCTTGCCTTGTGCACCCACTGTTTTACCTTGCGCACATACCACTTATTTACAAGTTTGTCAAAAAAATCACTGGGCGTTGCTTTGCGCACCCACCATTTTGCTTTGCGCACATACCACTTATTTATAGGGTTGCCACAAAATATCTGCTTGATATGTACACCGACTGTTTTACTTTACGCACATACCACTTATTTACAAGTTTGTCTTTTTAAAGAACGTAGCATCTCCTGAAAGGCGGCTCGGGCCTCTCTCTCTCTCTCTTTGTTCGCTCTCAATCTCACGCTAGATGGTCGAGGTGGATTCGGCGAAGCAGGAGGCATGTTTGACAAGGCGACGACGCGATGAAGTGGGTTTAATTGTTTCATCATCTTCCTTTTGTTCTTTTTCTACTTTTTTCAACAATTTTTTCTTGGTTCTGCCTCTTCTTCGTCTAATTCTTCATCATTTTCAAGCCGAACCCCTAGGATTTTCTCCTCTCTTTCAACCGAGCTTCTATGCAACCTATTGATTCACGAAATTTTTTGGGTTTTTTAGAGAATTTTTATTTAATTACACATTCTTCTTCCTCCGTCTTCGACCGGCACTGAACGGTATCGGTCAGTTTCAACCGGTATCGGTCAGTTTCGACGGGTGTCGGCCGAAACTAACCGATACCGTTCAGTATTGGCCGATACTGAAACTAACCCTTGGTTTCGGTACCGTCAACTGCCGATACCGATACGATACGACCGATACCTCAAACCCTAATAGAGACCTTATCTTTTTGATATGGACAACGATTTTCAGTCACTCGAATTCATGCTCGTTTATTCATAAAGGTTTGAAAATCAAGTTAAATCACATACAACTCAAAATGCTCTCAAGAGAAATGCGGAAACAAAAGGCAAAAGCTTATAAACCATAAGTCCTAAGGAGCTCGAACGAGAAGTGATTGAAAACTCAATTGTGTTTGCCTTAGTTGCAAGAGATGTGAGTGAGTCTTGTCAAGAGGAAGTACCTGAAAAAGTAATACCAATCTTAAAGGAATTCTGTAATGTCTTTCCTAAGAACCTCCCAGGTTGTATACCACCTATGCGTAACATACAGCACACTATAGACTAGTTACAGGAGCTACCCTTCCGAATTTTCCTCATTATTGTTTGAATCCTACTGAGCCTGATGAGTTAAATAGACAAGTTAATGAGTTGTCAGATAATGGTTTTATTAAGGAGAGTTTAAGTACATGTATTGACCGGCTCTCATTACACCAAAGAAGAATGGATCATGGAGGATGTGTGGAAGTACATGTACTGTACCGGCTCTCATTACACCAAAGAAGAATGGATCATGGAGGATGTGTGGATAGCCATGCAATTAATAAAATTATGGTTTAAGTACATTTTCCATATTCCTAAGCTGATGACATGCTTAACATGATGACTGGTGCCACTATATTTTCAAAAATTGATCTTAAGAGCGGTTACCATCAGATTCGAGTCTACCCAAAAGATGAGTGAAAATAGTCTCTAAGACAAAAGATGGTTTGTATGAGTGGATGGTGATGCCATTTGGACTGTCCAATGCTTCGAGCACTTTCAAGCTAGTGATGACTCAAGTACTCGGACCGTTCATGAAAAAATTTAGGTCAGGTATTTTGATAACATCCTCATCGATAGGCAATATATGAAGTAACATATAAACCACCTTTAAAAGGTCTGTATTACTCTGAGGAAAGAGAGCATTTACTCAAACATCAAGACATGTTCCTTCATGACAAATCGTGTCATCTTTTTAGGTTTTGTCGTTTCCTTATAGGGAGTTTGTGCGGATCCCCACAAGGTCCAAGTAATCATACATTGGTCAGAACCTTATAATATACACGAAGTTTGAAGTTTTAATGGTTTAGCAATATTCTAACATCGGTTTATAAAAAGATTTAGCATTATTATGTCTTCCAACACTGATTTTAGGAAAAGGAAAGAGTTTCTATTGACTAAGCATGTTGTAAAGGTATTTGTAGATATCAAGATATGAATGACTGAAGCACATGTTATGTCTCTTAGATTTCACTATTGAGGTTACGTGTAATGCTTCAAGTATAGAGATAGGCGAAGTACTGAGCCAAGAAGGGCATCATTTAGCATATTTTTACGAGAAACTTAATGAACCAAACTTAAATACTCCACTTATAACAAGTAGCTTTACGCGGTAGTGTATGCATTACGATATTAGAGGAATTATCTCCTACCGTAAGAATTTCTCTTATTCTCATATCACAAAGCATTAAGGTACCTCAATTTTCAGAAGAAACTAAAATCTAGATATGGTTGTTGATTTTAATTTCTTTAAGAAAGTACATTTGTCATTAATCATAAAGCTATAATTGAGAATAAGGTTGCTAATGCACTCAATCGTATAGTCGCTTTACATCTGCAATGAGTGTTGAGGTTATTGGGTAATGGCCAATATGGTTTTGATGATGATCACCATGTTATGTTATTGATAATAACTCTACATATTTCAGCCTCAGATTAATTACTGCTTATCTTGATGGAGAAAAAGCAATATGTGATGGCATGATGGATTCAAGGCTATGGAGCAAAAGTATTGCACGAGGATAGAAGTTCTTCAAGTGTATTTTCAAACTTCTTCATATATTTTGCTTTTTCTTTCATAGAATACTTGTAAACATTGAATAGATGCACACATACAAGCATCATTTATCATCTTAGGGAACCATAGAATTTTTCTAGAACCCATCCCGATAGGTTCCTTGGACACAACACTCTTACTTATATTATTGAACCACGACCAGACATCTAAAGAAGCATGTCCAGACGTCTAGCGTGTCAGTTCTTCCTTTGGACAGACACAGCTTGCATCAGTCGTCTGAAGTTATTTGGTCAGATGTTTGAAAAGTGTCCTAGTTGTCTGGGTGGTGAACTCCAGACGGTTGGTTGCTGAGAGTTGGACAATCTGTTCTTTCAGTCCAGCCTCTGCATCTGCCGTCTGATGTAGGGTTATCAGACGTCAGAACGGTGTCCCAAACAACTAAGTATTGTACTCCAAACGTCTGGTTGCTATGTGGTGGTCTCTGAGTTTTCTGACCAACCTCTGTGTCAGCCGTCTGATGTTGTGTTTCCAGCCGTCTGATATTGTGTTCCCAGCCATCTGAGAACTGAACTCAAAACGTCTGATGACTAGTAATTTCTGCCCGTTTATAGCAATTAGACTGGTTTTTGCTTGGTTAGGTTTCTTTGTTTTTGAGCTATTTTGAGGGCTTATGTAAGACCCGATTGAGCTGTGATTTTGGCACTTATTCTACCCATATTGAACTTCATTTAGAGAGCCAAAAATCCAATAGTAATCTTTTCTCTCTCTCTCATTCTTTCTTTCCCTAAAAAAGTGTTATGCTTTGATTCTTGGTCAAAGAGAGAAAACTTCCCAGTACATTTCAAGCTCATCTTCAGCACTTTGGTTTTTCACACTTCATGTCTTCTTCACATAGGTAAATCTATTTATTTAAGGCATATGTAAGTGTGTAATTTGTTTACATTTGTTTTAACCTAGCTCTCAGGTTATGAAAACACTTTGGAGGATAACTCCAATTGGAGAGTTACTCCAAACCTAGGAGGATTTACTCCTTTATCTCCGGTTAGGGATTATACTCGTGTTTGAGTTTTGGTGTCCTGGTTAGGATGCATTTAGTGGAAATCCACATTTTAGGTTTACGAAGGAGGGACTAGAGTAGGCATAGCTAAACCAGGATACTACTTGTATTTTCGATTGACATTCTCTCTTTGTTGATTGTGTTGCAATTATTATTTCGCATTTGCTTAATTATTTAGCATTTTTAATTGCCACTACATTATTTATCCATCCGCGTGTGTTGCTTTAGTGTTCAGGGATTCTACAATTGTTATCAGAGCGGGTTGAAAGTATACAAGCAACCACTATGGCCTTTTGAGCTTCATCACTATTCTACAATGAAGGGTTATCCGCCGGTCGACCCATGCTCTTCAATGGCGCAAATTATCCATCTTGGAATGTGAAGATAATGATTTGGTTAGAGCAACGAGAGCTTTAGGACATCACCGAGTCCACATTTGACTAGCCCGAGAAGCCCCAGCGAAAAGGACAAAGGCAAATAAAGACTTGATAAAGTACAACACAAAGGCGATGACGATGCTTCATTGTACTCTTCATGCGAATTGGTGAATAAAATTTGGCATTGGTTACAGGTTACTGATGGGTGGACCTTAAAGGTAAAGAAATCCAAATTAAGTGTTTTTGTATCTAAATTTGAATTGTTTAAGATGCAAGAAGGAGAGAGCATTTCCGAGATGTTTACTAGGTTCACCGAGATCGTGAACGCATTGGAAGCTCTTGAAAAGGATGTATCACAAGAAGATAAGGTGACAAAGATTCTTAGTTCTCTCACACCTCAATGTGAATCCAAGGCCAACGGTATCGAAGAATCCAATGACATGAGTAAATTTACCGTGGAGGAGTGCACTGGAAACTTGATGGCTTATGAGGAGAGGCTACAACACAAGAAGGATTGCCAATCATTAAAGCCCATAGAGAAGAAAAAGGAGATTGCTTGCAAGGCCATTGATGAAAAAAAATCAAGAAGAAGAAAAAGTACAAATGCATCTCGAGTGAGGATGAAAGAGATGATGAAGATAGTGATGATGGTTGCCATGGAGCTTGCCAACAAACACTTGAGAATAATGAACACGTCTCAATGTATTGAAGCTTTAAAATTATTTTCTAATACTAATAAAGATTTTGTCAATTGCTTTAAGTGTGGTAAGACATGTCGCTATGCTAATAAATGCCCAAACAAGGAAAAAGTAAAATTTAAAGGAAAAGGAAAGAAGCATTGGAAAGGAAAGTATAGGAAGAATCTCACACTTGATAGAATCAGGATGATTCTTCTTCCGAGGCGGAGAGTGAAAGTGAAGAAGGTGTGAAGGCCTACAATTTTATGTCCATCAAAGGTGATTCGGATCCTTTTTCGGATTAGCTTAGATCAGCGTGTGGAGATGATAGCCAAAAGGCCACGAAGAACATATGCCTTATGGCCGACATCTTCAAGTGAAAGTGACGATGTGAGTGAAGAAGAAGATGAAAGTGAAGAAGAGAAGGAAGATACCATTGAGGATCTTCGGGAAAATAACAAGTTAATGTTTGCTTCCCTCAAAAAATTAGCTAAAGCTCTTACTTATTTACAAGCTAAATTTGATATTTTGTTAGCTAGTCAAGGGAACACTCACTCTATTGTTATTGATCCACCTATGCATGATACACTCACTTTAAGTGATAGTGAGAAGGAAACACTTCTTTCTCAAATCAAGGAACTTGGAAAAGAAAATGAAGATTTGAAAGCCAAGAACCTTGCGTTAGAATCATGCATTCTACACTTCATTTGAAATGCGACGAGGAATCCCAAAAACTTCAAAAGTTTGTGACATCCAATGACTGCCTCAATGATTTGCTTAAACAACATCTGGCAAAACTTTGTGAGTGTTTGGGTTATTTCTCAAAGAAGGTTCCCAACTCACCACCTCTTCCTTTTGAGCTAAACAACAATCTTATCAAGCATCTAAGAAGATGTAACATGCTTTCTTGTACAACAACACCAACATTAACAAGAAGCATGTAAAATACGATGTTGTGAATACGAATCAACATGATTCATTTTATGACAAGAGGCAAGCCATTCATAATAGACATGCAAGAAATTATTTTCACCATATATGCATGCATATCCCTTTACTTTTCATACCATATCACATACTAAGGTTACTTGTTTCAAATGCCAAGATTTGGGACATTATGCAAATGTTTGTCCTAAAAGGAGGCTGGACAAGAGGACTAGGAACGTCATGAGACGTTAGATTCCTACCAATGTGGGGTTACATGAGAAGGATGTCTACATTCGATCATTAGTTAATGATGTGATTTTCTCTAGTGATTTTGTTAGGAAATCAAACTTATCTTAGGTTTGGTGGCCTAATGTTTAGATCCATGCACACTTTGCTTGGATGTTTGACTATTGCATATTCTTTTACATCCAACCTATGTGTGGTTCCCTTCATTTTGAAAATATTTTTCAAAATGTTTTTTGGGAATGGGATCTAATGGTTTGATATATCATATATGCGTTCTTTATCCATGAAATGACATAGAGGGAGTTTTTATATGCTATGTACTCTTGGAAACTTATTTTGAAACATATATTCTTCCTTTTATGTTTTTAGGATATTTTCCAAACAATGTTGGATATTGTTCTAATTTCATCATTTTAACATTTGGAAAACCTTGTGGCATATAATGGACACTAAACTAAAAAATTTCAACGACCATCATCAACCTAATGGCCAAACTGAAGCAGTGAGCCAAATTTTAGGCAATCTCCTTGGATGTTTAGTTGGTAAGAATCCTAAGAATTGGGATCCAATGTTAACAACTGTCGAGTTTGCGTATAATGGTTCAGTGATAAGTTTATTGTCATGAGTCTATTTGAAGTAGCTCGTGTGTATAAACCTAGGAAGCATATAAACCTCATTCCCATGTCGCATCAGCATAGAGTGTCGGAGTCAACTGAATCATTTGTGCAACACATTCATAACTTGCATAAAGAGAGTGGCATGAGGATTCACTCTAGTAATAAATGATATAAATCTATGACAGATGCACCCAAACATTTTTAAAAATTTAATGCTGTTGATAATGTAATGGTGCGAATTAGACCTAAAAGGTTTCCTCCTTGAAGCTTAAAGAAAATACAAGCTCGTAGTGCTGGCATATTCAAAATCTTAAGGAAAATTGATTCTAATGCATATGTTATAGATGTCCATGCAAATTATAGTGTCACTCAACTTTTAAGATTGAAGATTTAATGGTTTATAAGGGTCCAGCAGCAATATACATAGATCTTTTCTTTAAGCCTTCCCAGGATGAGATGGGTGCGCATGTCATTCCACCACTAGTAAATTTACAACCTGTATCCACAAACAAGGAGCATGTTGTTGGCATCCTAAATTAGCAAGTAATATCAACTACACAGTGTGGCTATCAGCGTTACTTGGTTAGTTGGAAGGAAAGGTCAGATTAAAATAGTACTTGGATTTTCAAAATAGAGCTTCAGAAGATAGATCCAAATTTACTTGAGTTTTAAAACAGCTACCAAGCCTTACACTCGTTAGGATCGAGTTCTTCCCAACCAGAAAGAGTTAATGGGGACATTAAGTAAACACACGAAGACGAAGACGTGAGACTCAACCAATTTCTCTATGGTTGGGTTCGAGCCCAAATAGAGCTACTTGATTATACCTTGTTTTTTTACTTATTTTTAATTTCATTTTTCTTTTCTTTTTATGGAATAAATTTAGTACCACATCGGTTAGGAGGAGAGAAGGGCATATGTTGTAAGCCTATGAATATGCCCCAAAACAAGTTTCATTGAAGATTGAGAAATTAAAACCTTAATACCTAAATACCTGAGAAAGGTCTACGTTGACGAGAAGTCAACTCCTTGACAAGAAGTCTCGAACCCCTAAATTTCTTCGTTCTTCCCCAATATTTTTCATAAATTTCCCCAAATCTTTGTTATTCTATATCAGGATCGTTTACACGCTTAGTCAATGAAAGTATAAATTGGTTCACCAACAAGCTTTCAACATGTATCAACGTTCACTCAATGCTCAAGCGCTCCATCTCCAAGTGTGGACGTTTCTAATAAGATATGCACATTTATTGGTCCAACCCAATGAAACTCAAAACTCTTACAAGATCCCCTTGTTGTCAATCCAATTGGACAAGATTCAAGCTCTCTTTGACCTCTTTCAACCAAAAATGGTTATCTAACAAAAACCATATGTGTTCGGACAGATCTGATGGTGCATGTGCTCTCCCTCGTCAAGAGGTCATTCTTCAATGAGATCCCTTTGGTAATGGTCCGATCTAATGGGGCTCAAACTCTCCCTTATTTTCTCTCATCCAAGAGATTTTTAATCTACTATGAGATTGCTTCGGTTCGGACCAAATCAGATATGGCTCGAGCTTTCCCTTGCCTCGCTTACCCACGAGAGGTAATGCTATGACGAAAACCCTCTGCTAATAAGCCCAATTTTGTAATGCGGAAATATTCAAACTAGTTAAAAAAAGAACTTGTCTTTAAAAACACCAGGTATGAATCCCTTTTTTGCGTGACTGATGATAAATTCTTCAGTCAGCTGTTGTATCAAAATTTAATTCCCAATCTCTGCTACGATGCGCAATAAACTACTCAATTGTGCTCCTTTTGAATTGCACCCGTATGTTCTATTTAAATGCATGAAAGGAGATGTTGCAACATGGAATATCAGAGACAAGTGACGTAAGAAAAAAATTTATGTGTGTGTGAACTGATGTACCTTTACGTAGAAGATGTTGATGTCTTCCTTAGAAGACATCCTCATCATCGGTTACGCTTGTGTCTGCTGCAAAAGAGATAGACACCTTTGATGGTGACTCCATCATTGGTTGAGCACATCCTCTTCAAGAAATCTTTACGTTGATGGCTCTGAACTCTCCTTGGATGTTGTTAGCTCCATCTTTGGCTTCACGCCTCCTCCTTTAGATCAATACACACCACCGATAAAGAAAGGTTAGGAGATGGTTGGGCTGACTCTCAACCTAAACCACATCAATGCTCAAGTCAGGCTATAGTTATCACCAAATAATCAAAGCACTAAATATTTGTGTAACTTCACAACAGCATATTGATGTGATCTTCACCAAGAGATAGAATAAAGGAAGAATTTTTATAGTGGAAAGATGAAAAAGATTAGATTTTTATTTATTGAAATAAGAATACAATGATAAATTTGGCCACGTTCAAGAGGTGGACCACTCTCCTAGCTTTGTTTCAAGGCAAAGCCTAACTCTCTCACTCGTTCTCTCGGATCTAACAAATTCTTCTCCAAACTCAACATAATCCCTCTCTCTCATCTACACCTTTATTTATAATAAAACCCTCACTAATTACCATTCTTATTTAACAATTACCAAATAAAACCCTAACATTATTCTCCTAGTAAAACTATTACCATATAAGAACCCTAAAATTACTCCACTTTAAATGGCATGATTCTCCATTAAATGGCATTATTCTCTCATTACTTCGTTGCCAAATAAATCCATGTCCCCATTCGATGCACCATCCGTATTCGATGCACCGTCCACGTACGCCAAACCCTCGTTTATATTAATACTCCGCCCCGAAAAATCCACCTTGTCCTCAAGGTGGTGCATCCAGCACATTGGCCGTGCTACTCCAAATGAACGTGCTTGTTTCCTCCAAGGTCAAAAGGCCACCTGAGGTCCGTGTCATCTCCCGCGAAGCCCAGATGGATGCCACAGTAATCATCGAACTAAGCATAAGGTCGATCGTGCCCAAAACATTGCATTTGAGACCCAGTAAGACCCCCGGCTGCAAAATGAGGCATGTGGGCCCACTGAAAAGTTGTCTGGTGGGCCTCAAGGCGGCCCGCCTGAAGCTAGACAGCCTTCCTGGGGGGTCATCCGAAGCTGGACGGCCATCATTCGGGTCGTCCGAGGCCGGATGGTCCTCAGGTGGGCCGGTTGTGTGGACGTTGGCCTTCGTTGACGTTGGATCTGCACCGGTCGCATCGTCGTCTTCAGATTTATACAGTCGTTTGCCTCTTCTTCATATATGATCTTTGTAATCTTCAGATCTGGGCTTTTGGTCTCCTTCTCGAATTGTTATTTACCTCTCAGAAGCAGATCTGCCAGCAAGATGACGTTTTTTACGCCATTTTGGATCAAATAAAGTGCCTTTTGCGATGGATCTGGATCAGAGTCGTCGACGAAACCCAAGTCTGAGCTGATGTCTTCGTTCTTCTTCTTATGCTCTTCTTTCTGTACCTCATCCTCAGAGAAGTAACCATGAGACTTCATCATATTGGAGTCCGCAGCTTCATCAAGACCCAATGATCTATAAGCTTGCTCCCTGTAAAAAAGACATAAAAATTTCTCGGATCATAATCCAAAATTTCTGACCTCAAATCTATGCATTTCCAATAAAGTCCAATCATCAGGTAACAACCCATCAAATTGGCTAAACAATGCAAGTGTTAAGCTTTCCCCTTGGCTGCGAAAATGCAATCGTAATAAGATTTAGCAATTTCATGTTGGCCAGCTGCATCATGAAATCTTCCATATCGAAAGAGATTGTTCCCTTCTTGTCGCAGCGCCCGAGCTCTTTATAGCATTTCAGTAAACACCTGGCGAGCTTCCATCATGGCCATAGAATTGTCGTGCTCTAATACCAATTGGTGCGATCTTCACCAAGAAATAGAATAAAGGAAGAATTTTTATAGCGGAAAGAATAGACAGATGAAATTTTTATTTATTGAAGTGAGAATATAATGATAAATTTGGCCACGTTCGAGAGGTGGACCACTCTTCTAGCTTAGATTCAAGACAAAGCCTACCTCTCCCACTCGTTCTCTCGGATCTAACAAATTCTTCTCCAAGCTCAACATAATCCCTCCATCCCATCTACACCTTTATTTATAATAAAACCCTCACTAATTACCCTTCTTATTTAACAATTACCAAAAAAACCCTAACATTATTCTCCTATTAAAACTATTACCATATAAGAACACTAAATTTACTCCACTTTAAATGGCATAATTCTCTATTAAATGGAATTATTCTCTCATTACTTCGTTGCCAAATAAATCAATATCCCCATTCGACGCACCATTCTCATTCGATGCACCGTCCACGTAAGGCAAACCCCATCCGTATCACATATCTGATCCTATAAACACGATAACTTATATAACCAAACCATAATGGTATTCTCATCAATACAAGATAAACCCTAGCCATCTTTTGGTTTCATCTTCTTATTAGAAGTCTTACATTTTAGGATGGTGCCATCCCAATGAACCAAAACATGCTTCAGCTTAATCAAGCTTGAAGTTACCTATCATGGCTCATAACCCCATATACTCAGTATGCATGGGCCTTCGTCCTCTGACTGATCCTAACTTTTCTGTCTATGGCCAAAGCGTATTCAAGCATGCCAATATCTCCTCTACAATGGGTTTCAACCTCTTAAGCATGTTCGGATATTTATAGACAACTACTGCACATCACTTTATGGCTCTCTACGCATGGGTGCCAAAGTGAAAGTGCTCAACATTTCCAGTGTAGCTGATGCGATATCCGCACAAAGTCACAAAATCATATACATAAAAACCATTTCATCACTGCATAAGAATGTTAACATATACACATATGTTCACCTAACCATATCCACCATGGCAAGCCATGCTGGGACAATCACATGCCCTGCATATCGAAAACAGAGACAGGTCCCTTGGAGTAAAACCATAGCGTGCCTAATGTTAAGGTTTCTATCATAGTACAACTAATTTATACGCAGCGGAAAATAGAAACATACCAAGATCCATGTGTTTCTAATTGATTCGAATAGATTACTAACCTTTCTGACGATCTGAATCTGTCGGACTACAGGTGCTGCTCTACGAACGACCACCCTCAAACGGTATCCACACGCGAACGTCACGAACAAGAATTGCAAGGGTGCTAGCTCCTTCTCCGCAACTAGGGTTTCTCTCGCTCTTTGTTTTTTCTCAAAAACGGAGGAGATAGATTGAAAACGTAAAAACTGAAAATCGTGATTCCATATCTTATATAGAATCCTACGTTAACCCCTTAACAACATTCAGCTACGCGACGCTATCTTAGGGATAAGAATCCCATGTTAACTCATTAACGTATTTCAGTTAAGTGGCGATATCTTAGGGATAATATCTTAACGAGATACGATATCTGACTGTTAAGATATTTCACCTTATTACGAATTTCAAATCATATTCGAAATCATGTTTAAACCCTATCCTATCCATTTCGTTCTTTGTGTGCGACCCAATAGGCTCATATTAAATTGGCAGTGGGCCTAATCTTCATTAGAAGCCCACAGGTCATAATTGGTCTCTAACAAGACATTATGACTACCCAATTAATATGAATATCGTTAGTCCGATATTAATCTAACCAATAGAACATGTCATAATCCTTTTGTCACACGATATCTTATTTGAAGATAAGTCATGGACAGTGTCATACTTATATTGTTCAAATATTTAATTTCTCGCTTTCTAAGTAGACTGATAAAATCAAATGACATTCATTTAAGCGCGGCTATGCATTTCTCAGTCCTACTTATCGAGGGGCCCATTAGATATCTCTCTCATATGAGAGGGACAAATTCCATCTTGTTCATTCACTTTCCTCTGCATAATTCACATCATGTTCAATCATAACCTTTATGATTATCTAATTAGAGATAACGTTTGGTTATGTCAAAACATGATGTTTCTTATGTAGGAATCTGTGATGATCTCAGGTCTAAGGATTCTATGACATAACTATTATGAGATCATTTATAACACTAATCCATGTAATGATCTCATAGCGAGTCTATCCAGTACATGTTCTCCAACAAGTACCTATAAGTTTGATTTGTATCACCATACATATAATTATCTCATAATTATCAACCAAACTCATACTAGTCTTAATTCATTATTAAACCTTTAACGATGAATGACTAGGGATGCTTAAAATAACAAAATAGCTATTCAAACATACATGCAAGCAATATAATAATAACAAGAAGAGAAACATTTTATTAATGAAAATGACATAACATAAAGGTCCAAATATTTGGCATAGAGCAAAACTACTAACACCTAAAAGGCACGAAATTAAAGCGTATTCCAAAGGACAGAACCACCACATGCCCCCGTTGCATCGTAGAGTAAAACCAGAGTGCGCCTCTCTAGGTAGAACAACCACGTGCCTCGCAAGAAGAAACCAGAACTCAATCCGAGCCCCTCAAGGAAAAATTAAAACTATGCCCCTAGGGCATAATCAAAACTTGCCTCTTATGGTAAAACCAAAACTAAAATATAAGCCCATTAAGGCAAAATCAAAACTCTTCTCCCCAAGGCATGATCAAAACATATGGTGAAACCAGAGCTCAATACAGACTCTTTAAGCTGAAATCAAAACTAGAAACAAGCCTCTCGTTGTGAAATTGAAACTTTGACCCTTATGGCATAGTTTGAAACTTTCCCATCACGATGAAATTAGAACTTTGCCCCTTATGGAATAACCAATATGTGCTCCGTATGACAGAAACAAAACTTAATATGAGCCTATTAATATGAAATCAATGCTTTACCCCATATGATGTAACCGAAACCTGCCTTGCAGGGTAGAACGAAAACTCAAAATAAGCCCCTCAGGGTGATATCAAAGCTTTGTGCCTTAGGACATAATTAAAGCATGCCCCTCGTGGTGTGATATCAATTCTTGAAACAACCCCCTCAGGGCAAAATCAAAATTTTACCTATCAGGGCATAGTTTGAAACGTGCTCCTATAACGAAATTAAAACTCAAGATGAGCCCCTTGGTGCAAAATCTAAGGTGCCCCTTGAGGCGAAATAAATACTTAAGCATTGCAAGTAATATTTTCATAAAAACGGTTACCTTACTATGTTTGAATTGATATGGACTCTCAAGTGTTATCTACTTTTTTGAGTCAAGATCTCACAATGCGAACCCTAAACAATGTTGTGTTCAAGGCTACTATAACATTCTATCCTCTCTTCGATTCTTCACATGCTCTGGGACCAACATATTTATTTCTGGACGCATCTATTGTGTTTACCGCATTTATGAGGTGTGCTCATGAGATCAGGATCTACTCCAATCCTCATGCTTAGCATGTGATATTCTTCAAGATATGCCCTAATCCTCATGTTTGGAGGACCGTGTGTTGTCTGCTCATCGAATGATTGAACAGTTGTGTGTTTCCAAGACTTCTTGCCACGTGACATAAGACTATTGGCTAGCTACTGACATGCCGTAAATTACACATATGGCTTCGTAAATCATGTTGACATTTGGCCTAACAAGATAAATTCGTGCCCCATTGAATCCAATCTGATCCTCCAATTCCAGACTTTCTTCCGATAAATAGAAGAGGGGAATCCAGCCATTTCCTTCATTTTCACTTTGCTTTCCATGCCTAAAGACATTGATGTCGTGATATTTCATATGCCAACAAATTGGTTGGCATTATCTCAGTTCCTTCATTTTCCCCTTAAGTCGGTTTTTGTTGATCTCTTTATCAATAAGGATATTATCACATAAATTGTTCCTTCAGTGTCTTCTTACGATAGCAACAAGTCTACGTCTGGTGTAAGGGTCTTCTGTCTAGTTGGAAGATTAGACATTATACTGCGTTCATTTTTTAGGGATGTCTGAAAATGCTGAGGAGAGATCAATGTGTTATATTTTTCTCCCTTGCTTCAATAAAGGAGCGATTAATCTCCATTTTACAAGCACATGCTCTCAACTACAAAATAGGGTTGTACTTCTCGTACCTTTGAGGTTGAGGGACAACAAATATCTTACATGCAGCTTAGGGTGACTTCCATATACTTTAGAAGCTCAACAAACTGTCAGCATTGAAACGGGTATCAATTGTCTGGCTAATCCACTTCTGAATTAGAAGATGATGTTGGAATGCATGGTGTTGCCCCTAATTATTGTTGGAACTCTTGCTCTCTTCAGAGCTCAAATGGCTCATCAGTAAGGATCATCCTTCATCGATGAACTCTTTGTACACGTAGATTGGGAAGGGAAGAGGCAGTTCATCACCAGGGTCTCCCGTATCTTCGGAAGAAAAAGCATTTCTTAATACATGTACTTATTGGATTTCATTCCCTTCTTTTGCGCACCTAAGCCTAAGGTTGCATAATTATGTCTTCTTAAAAAGGTATGTTTCGGTTTTTTGCTTAGGCCGAAAGTAAACAGTATATAAAAGCTTTTGATCCTTTATTCTGTGTACTTATTTGATTGTATATAAATGTAAACAGTATATATGCACCACAAGCTAGTTGTGACCAACTATCAAGAGGCGACAAAGATCTAGTTACATCGAAATTTTGACTTACTCTGTCTGAAAATTCGCTCGTTATTCCAAGTAAGGAGCTTGACATCATGATTTTTCTTACACTCAAACTATTAAGCAAGTACCTAAATGTAAAATTAAGGGAAACGGTCTAGAATTGAACTATGATAGCAAACCCCTCCGAGGGGGTGACAAGAGCCCTTCAAGGTGAAACGGGTGGGGGGGGGGGGGGGGGGGGGGGGGGGGACAAGAGCCCTTCAAGGTGAAACAGAATAAGCCACGTGGGGGGAATTATTACTCTCCCTGCAAGGTGAAGTTGAAGCAAATTGAAATAACATCCAAAAAGCACGCATAAGGGCAAAAAATGAAATACTAAAACTTGCTTCGTCGGCCCCTAAAGGCCAAATAAAGGTTAAAACCAAACAGATTAAATCATAACGTCCAACAAGTGCCTGTACGGGCAGAAATGGATAATGCCCATAAGGACAAAGCTATTAAATGCCCTTAGATGTTGTGCAAAAAAACATGCGAAAGCAACAGGTCGTGTCCTCAAAAGGCTACATCACAATGATTACTCAGAGACCAAGATGGTCAACCAAAGCGTACTAAATTCGAGTGATGATTTAAATGATGTCATAGATTTCAGGTAAACAGAACGTGATTATTATCTGAGGGTTGCTTCTATAATTTGTTTGAAGCAATTTGTAATGGATCCTTTTATTACACAGAGTTAGATCTCGGTTTGATGACATCTTTACTGGCATCACAAAGTCAGATATGTAATTTTTCTGTACCATTTAGTTATTAAAATAAACTAATTGCAATATAAACTATCTTAATGCTAATGTTTGAAAAATAACACTACGGAACAAGGTATACCGTATTTTTAAATAATTAAAATTTTAGATATCTAACATTATTTCTAAACATTTCTTAGTACAATAAATGAAATTCATTTAAATCTAACAGTATTTCTAAAAATTTAACATTATCTCTAAATCTTTACAGTGAAATTTTCATGATTTGTAAAATATATATAATGAACATTATAATGAATATTGACCACTAAAAATAAAATTAAAACTAGATGATAACAATCAAATTTGCAATATCAATAGCAATAAAATTAAAATAACCATGAACATAACAAGTATGTATTAAAATTGACATATAATAATAAAATTGATCAATAACAACTAAGAATTATTAAAGAATATTACTCAAGCATATTTGAATAATATAAGTTAATATTATTATGTAAGACCCATGCATAAGTTAATATTACAGTGAGTCTTATTATGTAAGTACAGACCCCTACTAGGTATATGTCAGGGTCTGCACTTATGCAGTACGCGGTATTACTTTGATATACAATGAGTCGTACATAAGTTAATATTACTCAAATTTAAGTGTACATCATCGTTACTGATCAAGTTTCTAATAAAGTCTCTAGCTTTCATTGCGATTAAGGTTTTTTGCTTTATTTAACTAGAGATTTTAAGCTTTATTTTTAATTGTTGAATTCATGTAGTGTTTGTTAGTAAATGCTTCAAACGTGAGTTCTGGGATTGCTGCGTAGAATGTAGCACAGCCATGCCAGATCTGGCACGGCCGTTTAATGTCACCAAAGTCTGCGCAGACTGTGGCACGACCGTGCCAGATCCTGCACGGCCATGTCGAAGTGCAAAAAGCCGTCCAATTCGACCAGAATTCAACTTCTAAGCTGGTTCATTAATTTGTTTTGGGGTTAAATCGGATGGACACGATTTAATACACCATCTTCTACCTTAAGAAGGACTCCTATGATATAAATACCTAGATGATACATTCTTTGACGACACGAAGAGATTTGAAGGGAAATTCCTAGAGATTTCTTGAGAAAAGATTGATCATTTGGCGGCTATGAACGACGAAAGAGCTTTTAAGCGACTACGAGCTTTTGAAGAGGATGTATTCCTTGTTCTAGAGTTTCTAGTAAGATTTATCCAATTGTTTTGTGTGCATGAGACATTATAATTTCTTGAGTGCTAGAATTATATTGTCAAGAGGTCTTACATATTGTTTGGAGAAGATCTTGAGTATTCTATGTATTCTATGTATTATCATCTCTGATCTAGTAGAAACCGTGACAACTGAAGACTGAAAGTAAGCCATAGATTGGGTCAAACCAGTGTAAATCATTGCCTCTCTATATGATTGCTTGGTCTTGATATTGTCATGTTTTGTGCTTTTTATGATTCCGTCAAGATCCTAACTATGCATTAAATTAGTTGGCGACACATTATCTATTTATTTCGATGTGCGGTGTTAATAGGTATTGTGTTACATTCCCAACACTTCTTCTATATGCTCCCTTCCCTTTGTCGACCCTCACAGCCGATAATCGCACATCCCCTCCTTCGATCTTACGATCAAATTTAAGTGTACAGCATCGTTACTGATCAAGACTAAAGAAAGTCCCTAGCTTTCATTACGATCAAGGTTTTGGCTTTATTTAACTAGAGATTTTAAGCTTCTTTTTTAATTGTTGAATTCATGTAGTGTTTGAATTCCGGCATTGAATGTTGAAATCAAATTAAGGTTTGACTAACAAAAAGTTCAAAGCGGTCATCTACTTGCTACCGTTAACAAGACTTTTTATGTAAAGTTTAGTCTTTCTCAAAGTAAAATAACCTTAATTCCGATGAATAAAAAAAGTAAACTAGCCAACAATTATTTTGTATTTTTGTTAAATTTTAATTTCCAACTTTGGTTTTAATATTTTTTTGTTTTTATATAACTTTGAGATTTACTATTTTGTAGAAATTAATTTTACTTATAATTAAAATTTTATTTTCATATTTGGGTCCTTTTGATAGGACAAAGTTGATGATGTCGAAGAGCATCAAAGATTTAAAGTAATAAAAGCTGATGTGAAGAGTTAGTGATATTTCAAATTGAAATTCTGTTTCTTTTTAATAATTATCACATTACACCACCGGTCCAACTTGCACCATCACTCATACCACCAATGTCAAAATCATATACACCAACAGTTGCGCCACTGGTTTGCACCAATGCAAAAGGAGATGGAGTTTCAGACAAGGCTAGACTACCTCGTGACGAGCTATGTTAAACTTTATTTTTTGTTTCATTTGCTTAGTTGGATCTACATTAGCCTTTTTTTGAAAGCCAAGTGGTGAAAGTGCATAGGATTGCACTTGTTTTCCAAACAAGCCATTCCTTCAAATTTCCGGAATTGATCCAAATAGAATCCAATAGCATAACCCTCGAGATTGGATCAATCTAAACATGCCCTTACCGAAAATCTCTTTCTTCTAAGTTCCTATTTTATTGCACTTAGATTATTTTTATTGAAAAGTCGTTTTAAAGAATTAAAAAGAAAAGGCAAGATTGCACAACAAATTACATCCCAACTAGTAAGAGAACCACAAACTGATGACGCAGAGTTCAATTCCCCTTATTCTATTTTTACCTTAACATTTCAAGTCCCCATATTGCATTCTTTCAACGTAGCAGATGATCGCAATGAACTAGAAAAGAATACGTAATGATCAAATTGAAGAACTTCTGATAAAATTAAGCATCAAGATATTGAAATCAATCAAATAATTCTTGTCAAGAATTAACGGATGCGTACTTGGATGAATGTCGCCTCGCGTTGAGCGCTGGGAGAGGGATGGTCCCATCGGATTCTGGAAACCCTAGAAACGATGAAATTAACGAAAATAGGGAGGGGAAGCCCAATTGATTGGCGCCAAAAGATGGACTGTTTCAGTCCAAAATAAAATCGCCGGCGTTAGGCAACGTTGACACTCGCCGTTTAAACTTAAGTCCCCTGTGTTTCAGTTGCCGGAGCCGTACCGTGACTGGGCCTGTTTCGTATGCAGTACCATGGCCTACTTTAGGGCATATGGTTAGGCTTAGAGGGGCACAAGCTAAGCCTTGCATCGAATTTGGGAGCATATTTTTGTGGGCTTAGACTGGTTGAATGGGCTAAGTTTACATTAGGCCTAATTCAGGTTTGGATCCAGTGAGGGGCAGTGTTTCATTTTGTTTTTCATTTTGTTTTTCCTCTGCTCTATAATTTTCTTTCTGTTTCAATGCTTCTTTCCCTTCCTTTTGATTTCTGAGTACCAGTGCTCTCTCTTTATTGTGCACCCATCCTCCTTGGTCCGTCATAATTGACATCCAAGAGTCTGGAGGTATCTCGAATTCTACATACAGTACGTTCTTTCTCCTTGTCTTGTCCCAAGTAATTAGGATTTGTTGTGGGTTGAGGGCGGCTTTTGGCCTCCCTCCTCTCATTATCTCCCTATTACACCACACTACTTAGTAGTGGTGGTCCCTTGGTATTCTTAGTACCACATTGAGGATGAATATATAGAGAGCCATGGCTTAGTGCCATGACTACTCAACCATTTGAGATTGATATCATCTCTTAAGTTTGTAACACGTTATCAGCATGTTTGCTCTCAATCTTCTAGAGCTTCTCCTAAACATCCCCTCAAATCTCCCTTACCGCGCTAAGGAATCTATTGTTGCAGCGATCTGTTGCGGCAATACTATTGCGACATCGATTTCCGGAGCAGGGATTATTTTATATACAGATTACAATTTTTTCTTCCCTAGATCAACGATCTAGAAGTATTATTTCTTATCCTGTAGATACATAATATTCATAAATTCTATACATTTTTGCTCAAAATCTAGAACATACAACAACTTCTCTTAGATTTTGGCGTTTTGTTATTATTATCATAATATAACAAATTTTTTATTAAAAAATTTTTTTAAACTCTTCACCCCCCCCCCCCCCCCCCCCCCGCCGAGGGGGCCTGCCCCTCTGCCCCCCCCCCCCCCCCCCCCCCCCCCGACTGGGGGGCCTCTCTGTCCCCCGGACAGGGGGCCCCTTCCCCCCCGGACGGGGGGATCCTCTGTTGGCCGCTGCCCCTCCTGACGGGGGAATCCTCCATGGCGCCGGCCTCGCTGGCCGTTTTTCGTAGATATGGGAGAGGGGGGGACACGATCTGTAACATGAAGGGTTGAGTGCTTTTACACTCCTTAACAAGAACCCTAAACTTTGTTTTAGGGTTAGTGTACTTTTAAGGTTGTTTTACTCCTTTTGGGCATTTTATTTTTAATTTTAAAACACAATTACAGTCCATGGGCCTGCAACCCAAAACTGAATTATAAATTAATTATTTTGGCTGATTTTGGGCCTAGAGCCCAATCATAATCCAAAATAGACTTAAACATTATTTTTGAACTGATTTTTTAAATCGGTCTTTCTTACTAAAAATTCCTTATTATTAACAGAAATATCCAGAAAGATTCTGGAAAATTATTATTAAAGAATTTTGTTAATTGTTTAGGAAAATTCCTATATATTAATTTTGACAACTTTTAGTTGTTATTAACCATTTGCTACATATTATGTCATATTCCACAAACATGCAAACTTTATAAAATTTGGATTTATTTTTAATTCTTCACGATTTAAAAATTACAAAGACCCCGAGATCGCTCTGTCTTTAGTTACCTAACCTAAAGATGAATGATGTTTCCCCGTGGTACAAGTAATTTTTAAACCGTAATTTTTATTGCCATATATGTTGTAAATGTATCTTTTGCCTGCGTAATTGCGTCAATTGATTTTTATATAGCCTGTAGCATATATAAACTACGTGGATGTTATAAATAATTCAGTCTTTTGGTTTGGGATCGGCCATTTTGATACACCTTTTTACATTTCTCGCTTTCTTTTTCTGTTTTGAGAGGAATTTGTAGTGAGGTTATAATGTAAAATGCTAAAAGACCGGAGCTCAGCCAAATTGAAGACGAAGATGAAATCTGTAATATGCTGGGACCTAATATGGGTTTCCAATTTGTATTTTTCATTTCTTTTGTATTTCATCTTCATGGACTGTATTCGGACACTTTTTGGACATTTTTATTTCTAAGGGTATCTGGCCGATCCCCACATGACTGATTATTTATTTATTTTTGCGTGAATTTATTTTTCACAAATATTAATTCATGTGTATTTAATTGCATAAATAAATGGCAATATTGGCATGCGTTGATTTTGATGTACTGGATGCGGTAGTAAAGAACTATCTGAGCTGTCGGTGGACCTGAAGTTACACCTGCGCTCAATGACTCTTATGAGTACGAATCTGACTCCTACTACTGTGCCTGCGGCCCCAGCAGCGGCCCAGGCTACTTCAACAGCGACCCCTGAAGCGACGCAGTCATCTGTCTCTGATATAGATAATGTGAAGGCCAGTATCTACATTAGGAGATACAAAAATCGGACCTTAAAAGGCGAATATCTGATAGTAGAGGATCTACTTGAGTTGGGGAGGACACTGGAGGCACGTTATAAACATCAGAATGATGTTATACTGCCCCGTGCTAGTTATGAGTAGGAAAACCTCCGGCTTCAAAATTTCAAGTCCGTGTCTGAGTATAACTCAGCACTCCATAATATCACCTCACGCCTGAAACTGTGCGGTGAAGAAGTCTCGGAGCAACACATGTTGGAAAAGACTTTCACGTCTTTCCATGAAAAGGATGCAATCCTCATGCAACAGTACCGTGAAAGACATTTCATTAAATTCTCTGACTTACTCTCCTGCCTCCTAAGGGCAGAGCAGAACAGAGCCTTATTACTAACCACTCACAACCTATGCCCTGCTGGGACTGCTCCTTTCCTTGAAGCCCATCTTGTTTCTTCCTAGAAGACGAAGAATAAGAAGAAGGCCAGAAATTACAAGGGTAAAGCTGTGATGTAACCAGCTAGAGGACCTCCACATAACAATAACTACAACCAGGGGAAGAAAAGAATACGTGGACAAGTAATAACAAAGGCCAACTGTCTATTCCCAAGAAGAACTGGGTGGACAAGTGCCATAGATGTGGTATGACTGGACATTGGTCCAGGAACTGCCGCACCCCACGTAATCTCCAGGATCTTTATCAGGCGAGCCTGCAGCCTCGTCCTGAAACAAATCTGGTTGAATCTCATCCTTCAACCAAGCTGACCGCAAAAGGCTTCGATCACGATGACTTGCTCGACTGAGTCTTATCTTAGTTTGCTTTTATATATTCATTTTAAATACTAGTTTACTTCATCTGTATTTTCTTTTTAAAGAAAAAAGCTTTATGAATGCATATTTAGCTTTATTTTATAAAGTCTAGTCATTCAAATATATAGATGCAGTGTGATATATTGTGGACAGTGCCTCGATGCACTGAATGAAGCATAAAAATTGCTCCCACATACAACGAGACTATAAGATGCAAATTTCTCTCCTTAATCATATATGAATCTCCCAAGTTTCAAGGATATTTCATTTAAAACGAACATACCTTGGAAACTATGGATAATAATAGTGAATATCTTTATATAACTCGTCAAACGGATGGCCAGAAGACCATTTGCGCACGATTCGTTGGACCCCTGTCGGGTCCCTATCATTATAGATATTCATCCTATATAAAGACAGCTTGACTGTGCATCAGGAGTGCCTTTCATTGCCAGAGTTTTCAACTCTGGCACAATAGACTTGGTCATCCTGGATCAGCGATGATAGACGCATCATCAAATGAATCCCTTGGAGAGCCTGAAGATTCTTCAAAAGGTTAAGTTTCATTGTCCCCCTTTGTCAAAAGGGAAAACTTATAGAAAGACCTTCCCTCCAGAAAGTGGGATTAGAGTCTCCTGACTTCATTGAGAGAAAACATGGTGACCTTTGCGGGCCTATTCACCCCACAAGTGGCCCATTTCGGTACGTCATTGTACTGATAGATGCATCTACTAGATGGTCTTATGTATGCCTTTTTGTCCACCTGCAATCTAGCTTTCTCAAAAGCTGATAATGTGGGTAAATTCACTACACATGTCTTTCAAGACTACTGCCAAGCAACTGGCATTGAAATTGAACATCCTGCAGCATGTTCATACTCAAAATGGGTTATCAGAGTCTTTGATAAAGAGACTCCAATGGATTTCACATCCATTGTTAAAACCCAGTTGCCTGTGGATGTTTAAGGATACGTCATACTGCATTCTGCATCGCTTATCACGATATGGTCCTCTCATGGCCATATCTTATAATTCATGCCGCTTGCTTATGGTCAACCACCAAACATATCTCATTTGAGAGTGTTTGGATGTGCTTATATTTGTCCCCATAGCACCACGTCTTGATAACTGTGAATTTGATGGGCAAAGTCTCATTAAAATAGGCACGCAGTCTAAAGAATCCTGAAGCTTCTGAGACCATATCATGGGACACAAAAGTCCTAATCTCGTTATGTTCTGCACACTATTTCTGTGTGAAGACGAGATCCAGAAGATCCTTCAAATTCAGACTAAAGTAAATCAATTGGCGGATAAAGTCACAGACAACCCTAAGATTGTTCGTTCACACGTCCCTGCTGCCAACATGCCAGCTAGGATTGACATCCCCAAAGATGGATGCAATCCACCGGCAGCAGAATTGGTTGTACCTCAATTGAAAAGAGGACGACCGCCAGGTTCAGAATATAAAGTTCCTCGAAAGAGGAAGATTCCTAGATATATTAAAATGATCCCACCACAGGATGTTGAGCTCAGACCAGCGACCTCTCCCCTCCTAATTTCCCATGCAGAGGAAACAATAGGATAAACCTCATTGTATTAAGTACGTACTGGAGAGGTACTGGACGGATATAGCACAGTCATCGTCGTCGATTTTGCTTTCGATATTGCCGTTCACGTCGTTGAATACGACGATGACATTCAACCCACTTTTATATAGCGTAAACGCATAGATTGGCCAAAGTGGAACGAGGCAATAAGAGTAGAGCTGGACTCACTCTTGAAAAGCAAAGTCTTTGGACCAGTAGTCCATACACCTGAATGTGTAAAACCCGTGGAATATAAGTTGGGTTTTCATAAATAAATGAAGGAAATGTGATCATTTTCCTATTTCATACTACGCCTAACGTCTCCGGAAAAGCCAAGAAATACAGCTCATGGACGTTGTGACTGCATATCTATACGACAATATAGATATATAGATCTATATGAAACTTCCAAAAGGGTATACTCTACCCCCCAGAGATGAAAGAGAGACGTAGGAACGTCTTCTCTATAAAGGCTTCAAAGATCAGTATATGATTCTAATAGGTTCTCCTGTAGAGACCATTGAAATATCAGATACCTGGTCAAAACAGGGTATTGTCTCGGCTTACAGATTAAAACACCTTTTGTGGTGGAATCCTTTTATATTGTTCATACACCAGGAGTTTATGAAGAAAGATGCACATTTGCAATATATTAAAAATAGACGCTTATCTATGACCCCTTCCAGTCGCTGGAAGAGGGGGAGGACATCCTAGGTCCTGAAGAGCCTAGTTCTAGTGTACTAGATACACTCCTTTATCTGGCCAACTGCACGTGTCTCTATTAGAACGTCTGCAGTAAAGCTGTTAGTCAGGTACAGTGCTGCCCTGGATAGCACCACTGGACCAAGAATAAGCTGCTCCTGCGCAACTTCCAAGGGTCAAGGAATATATATCGCATATGCAGGTTTACAGATCATCGCGATGACTAAGCACAAATGACCAGCCACCTCCTAAAGATCTACACATCATCCTCCAAAGTCTACATCTTCTGAGAAGCTCATCATCCAAGAAGCAAGTCTAGAATACGCTCAGCCAGATCCAGCAGTACCTTGTAGACACAGTGAAGACTGAGTAAAAGAATACATACGTGGAGTCATCTACCAAATTCGATGAGTGTACCACTCCAGAGCGCCACTGTTTTCCAGTAGCCACCAGATATGAGTGAAACTTGTATATATGAGTAATGATTGTATTTGTTTTCAGAGCATGAGAGATGTATAGACGAATAGGAAATGATTGTATAGATACATAGGAGATCTGCAAGCTTGAAGCTTGTACAGATTAAGTGGAGTTGATATTAGTGTTGTACTCTGTTTCCTTGGTTATGGGTTTTCCCACTGGGTTTTCCATAGCCAAAGGTTTTAATGAGGCGACCTCATTTAACTCTGGACCCTGAAGTGTCTACCCCTAATGTAAGCTAAAAGACCTATAAGTATAAGGCTTGTATAGATCAGGGGGAGTCACCAGTTGGTTGTACTCTTTTTCCTTAAGCTGCTGGTTTTTTTCATTTGGTTTTCCACTGCTAAGGTTTTAACGAGGCAACCACAGTGGCTCTGGATCCAAAAGTATCTATCTCATTAGCATATTGAATCCTGAAGTATTCATATACTTAACCCAAGGTAATAGAGAGATAAGTGGGAGTGTTGTGAGTTGAGGGATGCTTTTGGCCTCCCTCCCCTCATTATCTCCCCATTACACCACACAACTTAGTAGTTGGGGTCCCTTGGTATTCTTAGTACCCCATTGAGGATGAATATATAGAGAGACATGGCTTAGTGCCATAACTACTCAACCATTTGAGATTGATATCATCTCTTGAGTTTGTAACAGGATTTGTATTTTTTCGCATTTTTCTATTTCTTTTTTCCCTTTTTCAAGTATTTCTCTCGTCGTCGTCTTCTTCTTTGTTATGCATCTATTTTTGATCTCAAAAAGTAGTTTATGTTGTGAAGGGATAATACCGAGTTGGTTAGTCGATTGGGATCACGACTTATTTTATAGATAAGACCGTATATATTGTATCTTATCTGTACACGCTCCTCTATATGCTATAAATAAAGGACTGGAGGTTTCTCCCTAGATGATGATTCATAACACGTTAGCAGCACGAGCCTCTAAATAAAAATTCCAAACAAAATCGATCGTTGCGAAAGCGAAGAAGGCGGGAGATCCACGCGTGCGGCGTCAAGCTTCATCAAACGAGCGTCGTCATCCTCGTAGGCTTCGTTCAACTGTCGCTATATCCGGAGGACGGATATAGAGGTAAATCTCGCTAAAAATGTCAGTTTTATCATACGTATGATAGTAGGCTACATAGATCTCACAAGATCGAAGTGGAATTAGGGCTAATCGCCTAAATCGACGATTTTTACCGTCCAAAAATCATGTTTTTAACATGATTAATAAAGAATTGTCTAATAGAATTTTTTCCCAACCCCTCGACATCGTCGGCGGCCTAGTCACCGGCCGCCGTTCTTGCGCCACCCCGTCCCCGCCGACCCCCCCCGAAGGGGGGGCGGTGCTCATGCCCCCACCGGTCCCCCTCGAAGGGGGGAAGCGCTCAGGCCCATGCCGATCCCCCCGAAGGGGGCGGCGCTCATGCCCATGCCGATCCCCCCCGAAGGCAGCCGTCGTCCCCCCTGAAGGGGGGGCTGCGTTTGGGCCGCCGCTGTCCCCCCTCCCCTGGGGGCGCTGCTGTTTCCCCTCCCCATCGCTACGACGAGAGGGGGGCCGCCGATCCCACACCCCCCCCGCTACGGTGGCGGAGGGGGGGTCCCCCCTTGCCGCCCTCGCTACGGCGGGGCGGTCACCCCTCTCTAAGGGGAAATCAACAGGGGGCGGCGGTGGCAAACCCTAACCGCCGCCCCCACCCCCCAATTCTCTTGGGCCTGAAGCCCACAGAAAAAAATTAGCCTTGCGGGCCTGAAGCGCGCAGGCAAGCTGCGGGCTTCAGGCCCGCAGGCCATATCTCCTTCTTAAAAAATTATTAAGACTGCGGGCCTGAAGCCTGCAGCCACACTGCGGGCTTCAGGCCCGCAGGCCAGTTTTTTTCCGAAAGAAGCCCGTAGGCCGGTTTTTTTTCGAAAAAAAGGAGGGGGCAAATTATATTTAAAAGGGGTCTAAAATAAGCTTAAAAGGATTCAAGGGACCTAAAAATTCATGAAAAATCATGATAAAATTGGGGACATTTGAGAACATTTGGGGATAAATTGGGAATAATTTAAAAGGAAAACGTCTTCCTTTTTCCAGAAGAACATGTTATATTTTGGGCTCTTTTTCAATTTTTTTTGAATAAACCCAACTAGCACAACCCTTGCATTATATGATACCTTTGTGGGATCATAACTGTATGCTTCGCATCATTTTTTGGCTTACTCTGTGGATAAATTATGTGTGGTTGTGCAAATATTAAAAATTAATAATTAAGAAGATCCTGCGACCGCGCTGCCATTAGTCAGCTAACCTAACGGTGTATGACGTTGCCCAGTGGTCCAATAATTATTAAGTAATTAAATCATTTATCCTTTCTGTGAATATAAATACATGTGATCTCTGTGATGAAAATGTCTGATGAAAATGTCTAATGAAAATGTTTGATGAGCACAAATTTTTGCATGGATTGCTAATTGCGGTTTTGGATCGGCTGTTTAAGTTCCACATTTTATTTCCTGCACTTTTCTTTTATTTTTGAGAGAAATTGTAGTGAGGAATTTATGTATATGTCTAAGGCCGAAGACCACTTTCCATGGAAATAGAGGCCACAATTGAAGCTAAAGATCTTATATGGGACCCACGGGGTTTACAAAGTTGTAATTTCTTTTTTAAGCTTTCATTTGTGTAATATGGACTGTAATGGACTTTGGACTTTTTATTTATGTGGGACTGGCAGATCCACACAATTAGTTCTTCATATAAAAATTGCCTCCACATGAAAATATTTATTAATTAAATTATTAATTCATATAAATTTGTGCTTTGCTAGATAAAATGGCTAAAATCGCAAGTGTCGATTTCGAAGTGCTGGATGCATCAGGAAGAAACTATCTGAGTTGTCAGCTCGATGTGAAGTTCCATCTGCAGGCTAAATCCCTCATTTCTGATGTGACTAAGAATGAAAATGTAAGCGATATAGAAAAGGCGCAAGCCATTATCTATATTCGCCGCCATATGGACAAGACCCTAAAGGCTGAATACCTTACGGTCGAAGATCTATTTGACCTGTGGACTGCCCTTGAGGACGTGTATAAACATCAGAAAGATGTTATACTACCAAGGGCAAGATACGAGTAGGAGAACCTGAGACTGCAGGACTTTAAGTTCATAACTGAGTACAACTCAGCTCTTTTTAGCATAACCTCACGCCTGAAGTTGTGTGGTGAAAAAGTCTCAGAAGATCGCATGCTGGAAAAGACGTACACGCCTTTCCATGAGAAAGATGCGATACTAATGCATCAATACCGTGAACGAAATTTCCCCAAGTATTCTGAGCTGCTGTCATGTTTATGATGGAAATTGAATTCCACCCCAAGTGATTTTGATGGTGAGCACACCAAATGAAGCTTACTGTACTAACTACACTATAATTAAAGTGTGCAGGATATGCGACAAATGAAAAGCTTTATTCATACTCAAAGAAGCGCAATCTACGCTCAAAGAAAAGGACGAACGTTGCTGAGATCAAATGATGAAACACAAAGCTCAAATAGAACAAGAAGCTCAAGTGAAGCTCACATCTACTCCATCAACTGATCAAGCTTCCGAAGATGTGTCCTAGTCTATAGTGAGTGTGTTGTGTCTTTCTTAGGGAATTGTTAAAGCCAAATCGTATAGACAATCACACACACACACAAATGATTTTAAAAACATTTTGAATATATTTTAAATCATCTTCAAAAAGGATTTTGAGAGCTTTCGCTAGTCGCTTTGTGATTCCGTAGTGAAACTCCACTACACCCTGGAGTTAGCTACTTGTTTGACTAGTTGTGTCGCGGGAAAAACTCCTCTGGGAGTCGACTGCCAAAGGTAGGGAGTCGACTACCAGCTGAGAATCAAGATTTCCTGAAACACACTGGGAGTCGACTACCACTCCTAGGGAGTCGACTACCAGCTGTCGAAGTTTGACGTTTTGACTTGATTTTTGAAATATCTTTGAGTGATTTTCTCCCATTATTTTTGGGACAAAAGTCAAAGAAATTTGAATTTCAAATTCTCAGATTTCTCCTATAAATAGTGGATCATTTTCATTGAGAAAAAGACAACAACTATTGAATTCAAATTCTCTCGTGCAAACGCTCTAAAGTTCTAAGCTCTCATTCTCTCTTTAGCCAATTCTGTTTTATTCTTGATCTTGCAATTTTGTTATTATTTTCTGAAGATCATAATCTCGTTTTATTGGCTAACTGTTTTTCAAATCCGTATTACTTTCTCTTGATTTTCATTTAAAGGATTTTTGAAAAACATTAGATCTAGATTACAAAGACTTCATTCATA
Source organism: Scilla litardierei (assembly GCA_030789695.1). Taxonomy (NCBI): domain Eukaryota; kingdom Viridiplantae; phylum Streptophyta; class Magnoliopsida; order Asparagales; family Asparagaceae; genus Scilla; species Scilla litardierei. The sequence continues at coordinate 448,494,681 of CM061142.1, forward strand.
TCTTTGTGTGATCTAGAATCTTATTCTATCAAGCCACTACACGTAATTTTGTCTATTACTATTTGGCTATAGAATCTGGGTGTAAAACCAATCTCCACCAATTTATTGTGGTGAATTGGATATCGATTTTATTGTGTTGTTGTTGGAACCCTAGACAAGTCTAGGTGTTGCGGTTGGAAATCCTGGTCAAGACTAGGTCGTTGGAAATCCTAACGAGTGGAGTCAGGTATTTGTATTGCTAAGGCAATAGTGGAAATCTCGTACCGGATTGGTCGGGGACTGGACGTACCCAAGGTTGTGGGGAACCAGGATAAAAATCCTTGTCTCTGCGTTTGATTCTCTCTATGATTGTTTATCTTTACTTTGTTTATCTTGATTCATTGAGTATTATATTTGTAACTCATTCATAATATATTGCAAGATTAATTTCTGTATCTGCTTCTCTCTTATACTTCTGTGAAATCTTATATATCTTCATTAAGTATTTATTTAACTGAGCTATGATTAATTTCCCTCTGGGAGTCGACTATTGTTCTTAGGGAGTCGACTACCAGAAGAGTTTTATCTCTGACTTGTTTTGAAGATTAATTAAGTTGATTAAGAACCAAGCATAGATCACTCTACTTGGTTTCTTAGGCAACATTAGAAGGATCTGTTTTGTGTTTATTTGAAAAGAACGAAAAAGTTTTATCTCCACACAACACTATTCAACTCCCCCCTTCTAATGTTGTTTTCCATCCACATGATCCAACACTTGGTATCAGAGTAAGGCTACAAAAGTGATGACGTCAACATCTTTCCATTCTGAAGGATTGAATACCATGCGACCACCACTGTTCAACTGAACCAACTATGCTAGCTGGAAGATCCGAATGAAGACTCACTTGGAGTCACTGGACATTGAAGCTTGGACAGTTACTAAAGTCCCGTACATCGTACCTACCGACATTGAATTTGGGAAATGGTCAGCCGACGACAAGAAGAGAGCTAATCTCAATGCAAAAGCAATGAATGCACTATTTTGCGCCGTAACATGAAATGAGTTCAATCGAGTCTCCCAATGTGAGACAGCACACCAAATGTGGCACACTCTTCAGGTAAGTCACGAAGGAACTGAAAAGGTAAAGGAATCCCACATAAACGTGTTACATTCAAAATTCGAATCTTTTAAAATGGAAGAAGGAGAGAGTACCACCGATGTGAATACTCGTTTTACTAATATTACAAATGAGCTTGCAGGATTAGGAAAGATACTTTCTGAATACGAACAGGTAATGAAGATACTAAGATCCCTCCGACCCGAGTGGACGGGAAAGACAACTGCCATTCGAGAAGCTCATAACGTAAAGGACCTTACCATCGAAGAACTAATGGAAAATCTCATGGCATATGAGATTGAGCTTGAAGAAGATAAGAAGATCGAAGAAAAACCGAAGAAGAAAACTCTCGCGTTTAAAGCCCAAGAAGAAGATTCCAATTACACGGACAAAGAAGACCATATCGCCTTCCTCTCAAAGAACTTTAAAGAGTTCATCACAAGTAAGTATGGTAAACGCTCTTTTAGACCCACTAACGGTATCATCTGTTTTGGTTGCAATAAACCAGGGCACGTCAAAAGAGACTGTCCATTTGAAAGAAACAATCGTGATTCCTGAGATCGTGGGAAGAACAGAGACACTAATGAAAAGAGAAACGATGGAAGAAACAAATTCCGACGACCAAAGAAGGAAGCTTACGCAGCCTTCGACCAGAGCGACGATTCCTCGTCCGATGAATCCTCAGCAGAAGATAACGATGAAAGAAGAGAAACAACACACATGTGCTTCATGGCATCCACATCCTCTAAGGTAAGCTCGCATCATGATTCATCTAGTGACAATGATTCGTCATCAAGTGATGATGAAGACATGGATTATAAGGGAACATATAAGGAGCTATGCAAAATGCATGAAAAGCTCATAAAAGAACATAGAAGAACACTTAGAAATATTAAAAAGGATACTAAGGAAAAAGAAGAAATCATTAAAGAAAATAGTTTCCTTAAAAAAAGAATGATTCTCTGCAAAAAGATATTATATCGGTAAATGAAAAGGTTGAGAATCTGAATAATCTTCTCATATCCGTCAAAGATAAATACGACGCTACGATGAAAATTATTGAGAATTTCAACAAAGGAAAAGGGAAGCTAGATAGTATAATAAATGATCAAAAAGCCTCATCTAGCAAAACCGGACTCGGGTATGATTCACATCATACCAAGAAACGGGTTAAGCATACTAGGATGCATCATTCTAACGATAATTTTTTGAGTATCTGGATACCAAAGAAATTGTCTGATCAACGAAAGAAAAGGTACGCTATAGACTTTGTTCAACAAATTCATTTAAACAAAAATTATAAGTATGTTGTTCATGAAGGAACTAAACCATACTGGGTTTGGCTTCCTAAAGACTAACTCCTCGGACTCAAAAGCCAAAGAGTACCATAAACGTTTATTTTTTTCAGGTACTCTAAAGAAATGAAAGGAAGAAAACTAGATCCAACGCTTTGTAAAGGATTAACATCAAAAGCTTTCTTGTGCGACTTATTTTACAATATATATATGCTTAAATTTATTTAAATAAGTTAATATTTTTTAATTTCTTTATATGACTTTTATATGTTTACATTATACTCTTAAAACATTTCGTGTTCAGAAAACGCACTCAAACTTGGATCAAAAACCCCTCGGGATGAGAACGACTCAACCAAGTAGGGAGTCGACTACCTATATGAGGGAGTCGACTACCAGTGCGAATGCGGATTTCTGGGTTTGGTTTTTTGTTTTTTTAACTAACTCCTATTGGGTTCTATGGAGTTAATGGGTTCATATCCTCAAAGGCAACTTGTACCCAATAAGCTAAACTCCATCCTAACCCTTCACTCCTTGATCCAATGCCCCTTATTCTTCACCATCCTTCACCCTCTTGTTAAAACCCCCAAATAGAAACCCTAGGGTAGCCGACTACCCCATTCCCCTCTCCTCTTGAAAAATTTCTCTTGGTGCTTGAGTTGCTTGGAGCTCTTCCAACTTCATCTCTTTCTCAAGTTTACTCAAGGTAAAAACTTTTCTCATCTTTTTACTTAACGATTTCCTTACTTGTCTAGTATTGTAAAATTCTTGTTTTTACTATCTAGATGCCTCTCAAGGGAATATTTTCCAAGAAAAGAAAAGTTTCCACTGAATCTGCTTCTGAGAAAGAAACTATCCTACCCTATTTGTTTAGGAGCACCACATATGAACACTTTATCAAAATCTCTAAGAAACCCATCCTCCATGAAAGATTTGTCAAACTTGATGATGTAGTAAACTATAAGATTGATAGCATACTAGAATTTCAGAACTTGGCCAATCTATTTTCCTCTGAAAACACTTATCTCTGCTATCCCATGCTTATATGGATTACGATCTTGGTAAAAGCCGTTTTATCACCAAAGTTCTTGATACGAAACTTGCCATTACCGTTAAATCTCTTGGAGAAGTCCTAGGCATTCCATATACTGGCATGTTACTTGATAAAATAGAAATGACTGAAGGAAATATTTTAGAGAGAATGTATTTGCCAGGAAGGCATTTTCAGACTAAACTTCCATGTAGCGATCTTCGCTATCCGGCAAGAATTCTGGCAAATATATTATCCTATAATATTACTCAAAAATCTGGAAGTCATTCTATCCTATCTGAGAAGCAGGCCAAGTGTATCTATACTATGTTAGGGAACATCCGCATCAATTGGGCCAAAGTCATCATGGACTCCATTCTTGCTTCAGCTTCTTCAGATAGACCCTCATCCACCTTAGCTCATGGACATTACCTCACAAACTTGTTTTTTAGCTATAATGTGTCTTTGGATCATGAAACCACAATTCTAGAACCGACACGAATTTTTGATGTTCATGCTCTTGGAAGAATGAACCTACATCACGATCTTGATGAGAACATTCCCGAAGAGAAACTTGCAGCTGAAGGAGGATCATCATCCTCCAGGAGAGGTAAGAAAATTGTTGTTTCAGATTCTGAGGAGGAAGAAGAAGGAGAAGAGGAAAGAGGAAGCGAGGAAGAAAAAGAAGAAGCAACGACATATATCTTTGAACTTCAAGAGATGCTTTTGAAGAAAATTGGGAATCTAAAGATATCACAAGAGAAAGGCTTCGATGACCTCAACAAAAAGGTGGACGGCCTCAAAGAATTCGTGGTCAAAAGCAACAAAATGACAGAGGAAACGCTTATCATAATCCTTGATGAGATCAAGGAATTGAAGAAGAATGGCGGTCATCCTTAGTTTTTTTCTAAACAATGGTTTTCAAACAGTGGTTCTTAAAACCATGACTTTAAAACTTATGGTCTGTAATAACTTTAATATCGTGTGATGCTTGCTACCTCTTCATATCTATGAACGTATCTATTATGCAAAATATTGGTTGATCTTATGCTAACACTTCTTTTGCAGAAATGGTAATTGAATTCCCCTCCTAAGAATTACATTATGATTCATATGTTATAATACTTTGTCATTTATTTTTGTTGATGACAAGGGGGAGAAAAAATATGAAATTCAAAAATGAAAATATCATATTGTTTGGCTAACGGCTTCGATGCAGGGGGAGAACCGCATCAAAGCAGTGTGAGTAAGTGTACTTTCATGTATTTTCATATTTCAACTTACTTCATTTTTCTTTTGGGTGTCATCATCAAAAGGGGGGAGAGTGATGGAAATTGAATTCCACCCCAAGTGATTTTGATGATGAGTACATCAAATGAAGCTTAGTGTACTAACTACACTACAATTAAAGTGTGCAGGATATGCGACAAATGAAAAGCTTTATTCATACTCAAAGAAGCGCAATCTACGCTCAAAGACAAGGACGAACGTTGCTGAGATCAAATGATGAAGCACAAAGCTCAAATAGAACAAGAAGCTCAAGTGAAGCTCACATCTACTCCATCAATTGATCAAGCTTCCGAAGATGTGTCCAGGTCTATAGTGAGTGTGTTGTGTCTTTCTTAGGGTATTGTTAAAGCCAAATCGTATAGACAATCACACACAAACAAATGATTTTAAAAGCGTTTTGAATATCTTTTAAATCATCTTCAAAAAGGATTTTGAGAGCTTTCGCTAGTCGCTTTGTGATTTCGTAGTGAAACTCCACTACACCCTGGAGTTAGCTACTTGTTTGACTAGTTGTGTCGCAGGAAAAACTCCTCTGGGAGTCGACTACCAAAGGTAGGGAGTCGACTACCAGCTGAGAATCAAAATTTCCTGAAACACACTGGGAGTCGACTACCACTCCTAGGGAGTCGACTACCAGCTGTCGAAGTTTGACGTTTTGACTTTATTTTTGAAATATCTTTTAGTGATTTTCTCCCATTATTTTTGGGACAAAAGTCAAAGCAATTTGAATTTCAAATTCTCAGATTTCTCCTATAAATAGTGGATCATTTTCATTGAGAAAAACACAACAACCATTGAATTCAAATTCTCTCGTGCAAACGCTCTAAAGTTCTAAGCTCTCATTCTCTCTTTAGCCAATTCTGTTTTATTCTTGATCTTGCAATTTTGTTATTATTTTCTGAAGATCATAATCTCGTTTTATTGGCTAACTGTTTTTCAAATCCGTATTACTTTCTCTTGAATTTCATTTAAAGGATTTTTATAAAAAATTAGATCTAGATCACAAAGACTTCATTCATATCTTTGTGTGATCTAGAATCTTATTCTATCAAGCCACTACACGTAATTTTGTCTATTACTATTTGGCTATAGAATCTGGGTGTAAAACCAATCTCCACCAATTTATTGTGGTGAATTGGATATCGATTTTATTGTGTTGCTGTTGGAACCCTAGACAAGTCTAGGTGTTGCGGTTGGAAATCCTGGTCAAGACTATGTCATTGGAAATCCTAACGAGTGGAGTTAGGTATTTGTATTGCTAAGGCAATAATGGAAATCTCGTACCGGATTGGTCGGGGACTGGACGTACCTAAGGTTGTGGGGAACCAGGATAAAAATCCTTGTCTTTGCGTTTGATTCTCTCTATGATTGTTTATCTCTACTTTGTTTATCTTGATTCATTGAGTATTATATTTGTAACTCATTCATAATATATTGCAAGATTAATTTCTGCATCTGCTTCTCTCTTATACTTCTGTGAAATCTTATATATCTTCATTAAGTATTTATTTAACTGAGCTGTGCTTAATTTTCCTCTGGGAGTCGACTACTGTTCTTAGGGAGTCGACTACAAGAAGAGTTTTATCTCTGACTTGTTTTGATGATTAATTAAGTTGATTAAGAACCAAGCGTAGATCACTCTACTTGGTTTCTTAGGCAACATTAGAATGATCTGTTTTGTGTTTATTTGAAAAGAACGAAAAAGTTTTATCTCCATACAACACTATTCAACCCCCCTTCTAGTGTTGTTTGCCATCCACAGGATCCAACAGTTTATTCATGGCTGAACAGAACAGATAGCTTCTTCTCACCACTCACAACATGCGCCCCCTGGCATGCCCCCCTCCCAGAAGCTCATAGTGCATCTTCTTCTCGAAAGAAGAGAGACAACAAAAGAAAATAAAGACCACAGAAAGGGGGGCAAAACAAAAGGGCTAGGGGCCAAGTCCAGCAGCGAAGAAATGAAGGAAAGCGCAAGTTCATCTGGCGCAGAAATGACAACAAGAAGAATGATGCACCCCCACCCAAAAGGGATTGGGAAGACCAGTGCCATAGTTATGGCATGAAGGCCACTGGTCCAGAGTGTGCCGAACTCCGCATCATCTCCAGGAGCTGTATAAAGAAAACAAGAAAAAGAAAGCTGAAATAAACCTGGTAACATCTGATGCACCAGTCAAGTTTACAGCTGACGACTTCGAAACTGATGACCTGCTGGATTAGTTTTCTATTTTTATCTTAGCAAATTGTCTAGAACATTTCATGTTATGAGAGCTTTTCTATTATGTAATTTGAATTTGAATGAATAAAGTTTATGTTCTTAAAATGCAAATATTTTATTCATCTTTATAGATTGATCACTCTCATGACTGCTTGGTAGACAGTGCTTCGACACATACGATCCTTCTGTATAAGTGCTATTTTCATAGCATTATACCATACAAAAGCCCTGTAAATACAATTTCAGGGCCATCGAATATAATTGAAAGTTCTGGAATGCAACCTTGTTGCTCCCTAATGGAACAGAAATTAAAATAAAAGATGCACTATTCTCTCCGAACTCCAAACGAAACTTATTAAGTTTCAAGGATATCCATTTAAAAGGATTCCATTTGGAAACAGCAAATGTAAATGAAAAAGAATTATTGTATGTAACGTCTCAAGAAAAAGGAGTAAAATTCATACTTGAACGTTTTGAGAGCCTTTCATCAGGCCTCTACCATACAAAGATTCGAAGAGAGGAAGCTAACTTGACGGAGCACCTGAAGTGCCTGACATCAGCCAAGTTTTTACTTTGGCATGATAGACTTGGCCATCCTAGATCTGTGATGATGCACTGCATCCTATCACAATCCCATGGGCACAACCTGGAGAACCAAAAGATTCTTCAGAAGGGAGAATTCCCTTGCATCCCATGCTTTAAGGGGAAATTAATAACAAGACCATCACCATTAAAAGTGGATATCGAGTCTCCAACCTCCTCGAAAGAATACATGGAGACATATGTGGACCTATCCACCCCCTAGTGGGCCTTTACGGTACTTTATGGTACCGATTGATGCATATTCAAAATATTCATATGTGTGTCTACTATCAAACCGCGACTTAGCTTTTCCAAAGCTACTGGCACAAATTATAAAGTTGCGGGCGCATTTTCCAGATAACCATATAAAGAAAATACGTCTGGATAATGCTGAGGAACTTACCTCCTGGTCATTTCAAGAATACTGCCAGGCAACATGAATAGAAATTGAACATCCTGTGCCGAATGTTCATACCCAGAACGGGTTGGCAGAGTCACTGATAAAAAGACTCCAATGGATTGCATGTCCATTGTTAATGAAATCCCAGTTGTCGGTAGATGCATGGGGACATGCAATTCTGCATGCTGCATCGTTAATAAAAATAAGACCCTCTGGAGGTCAAAGTTTCTCTCCAATGCAACTTGCATATGGAGGGCCACCGAACATTACACATTTGAGAATCTTCGTTTGCACAGTTTACATCCCCATTGCACCACCACAGGGGACGAAAATGGGTCCTCAACGTCGCATAGGTATCGATGTAGGGTTTGATTCACCCTCAATTATAAGATAACTAGAACGCCAAACGGGAGACACATTTAAGGCACGTCTTGAAGACTGTGAATTTGATGAGACAATTTTTCCCAAAATGGGCCCAGATACTGAGAAATCTGGTGCGAAGCACATCATAACGTGGGATACAAAAAGTTTGACCCACTATGATCCGGTAACAAAACAATGTGAAGATGAGATCCTAAAGATCCTCCACATTCAGGACACCGTCCACCGATTACCAGACTCATTCACTGACAACCAGAAGATTGTCAAATCACACATCCCTGCTGCAAATACTCCAGCTAGGATTGACATCCCCGAGAATGGATGCAATCCACCAGCAGCAGAAGTGGCTGCACCTCAACAGAAAAGAGGCAGACCACCAGGCTCCAAGGATAAAATTTCAAGAAAAAAATATTCGAAGACCTTGGGATGATACCCCATAGAGAAATGAGCTCATGTCCATACCCTCACCCCTCCCGAAATCCACTGCAGAGGAACTGTCGAGAGAAACTGAAATATAATTAAATTATGTATGTATAGGGGAGGTGTTGGACAGAAAGAGTACAGTCGTCGATGATGACTTTGTATTTCATATTGCTATTCACGTCGTTGGAAGCAGCAATGATCATGATCCACATTCCGTTGCTGAATTGAAACGAAGAAATGATTGGCCAAAGTGGAATCAGGCAATAGAAGCTGAGATGGACTCGCTTAATAAACGCAAAGTCTTTGGGCAAATAGTCCAGACACCTACTGGTGTCAAACCTGTGGGATACAAATGGGTATTCGTGAGAAAAATAAATGAAAATAATGAGATCACACGCTACAAAGCACGTCTTGTAGCGCAAGGATTTTTCCAAAGATCAGGTATTGACTATGAGGAAACATACTCCCCGGTCATGGATGCGATCACTTTTCGATTCTTGATAAGCTTAACAGCAAAGGAAGGTTTAAATATGCAGCTAATAGATGTTATGACTGCATATCTATACGGTAATCTCGACAAGGAGATATACATGACACTTCCTGATGGCTTTTCAATGCCTGCCGAATTAAAAGATAGACCTCGGGACATTTACTCTATTAAGCTTCAAAGATCACTGTATAGTCTTAAGCAATCAGGACGGATGTGGTATAACAGACTAACTGAATTCCTTGTATAATAAGGATTCAACAATAATGAAGTCTACCATTGCATCTTTATAGGAGCAAAGGAAAAAGGATTTGTAACGACCGGTTTTTATCGTTACTTTTATCGGTATTTCCCTCGTGTATTATTTTTCCCGTATCCGTTATTAGACGTTTTGTTCATGTACCCGTATTCACTTCTATTTTTTCAAACTTATCTTTTTATCATCTCTAATAATTATTTTAATGTCCTTTCTTAAAAACTAGTTTTAAATTCTCACAATTCAAAATTCAAATTCGATTTTAAACTTTTTGTAAATGTTTGAAAAGCTTTCCTTATTAGACCCATTTTAAAACCTATTGAATAGCCCTAATTTCCCTAATTAAACCTATTGATTATTGATTCTATTAATAGAATTTCAAATCCTATTTCTTAATATAACTTTAGTCATTTTCGGACCCTAGGCCGAACCCTACACCTAATACTCACAGCACACACACGTTTTGATTTTTCCTTGGCCGAAATCAACACACGCACACTCTGTTTCAGTCACACCAATTATTTTTTTTAAATAACATATGACCAATATAAACTATAGGCTAGTAACCCTACAACAGACCTAACCAAAAAGAAAAGGAAACTGTTCACGTGAGCTTTACCTTACACAACTTAAATATTTTTATAACCCTGGTTCTCTATCCTACACCCTATCATCTACAGCATACCCTACTCTTATTATGATAAGAACCTAGGCTATTATTAAAAAAAAACCTAAAAGCCATCAACTTGCTCACGTGCTGAGCTATAAAACAACATTGCGCAGTACCCTAAAACACTAGGCTAACTTCATTCGTGAGCAGCTTGTAACCCTACTCCCATATATTATAAAAACCTAACTTCCTATTTCTTTTCACCTAAAAACCAAGCGCCGCCGCCTGTGCCATTCTTCCCCACGCAAACTCACGTCGCGGCCTTCCTCCCCTCAACGCCAGGCGACGGACTTCCTCCCCTCCGGTCTCATCTCCCCACGCAACCAAGAGAGCCCGCGGCCTCTCTTCTTCTCCGACGCCGTCGCCCCTCTCCTCTTCTCCCCATCTCACGGCAACACCCCCGATGACCGCTGACGCCGGAGCAACTCCCCACAGGCCGCCAGCCAGCCATTCCCCGCCACGGCCATCACCCGCAACCGCAGCGACGCCTTCGCCTGCTCCCCTCCAGCGATCTCATTCGCCCAGGACCCTCCAGCGGACACACACGCCCCTCCTCCATTGAGTTCCCTCAGCTCTACTCCGAGCGGTAAATCCCTTCGCTGATTCCCCTTGAGTCCGCTGCTCCACCCCGCACGGTGCCATCTCTGCCCGTACGCCTGTTTTCCTCGCCCTCCGACTCTCCTCCATCTCACATCGACCCCATGCCATCCCCCTCAACAACGACAGCCCCTCCGACTGACCCGCTTCAAAGCCCAAGCCGCAGTGCCCATCCTCCGACGTTCCTCCTCCCTGCAGTCGCCGTTTCACCTCTCTCGACAACCTCCGCCTACCGCCCAGGCCTCTCCGACGGCTAAACCCTCTTCCCGTCAATCTCTCCCCCTCGCCGGAAGACCACACTGCCGGCCTGCACCCCTTCGTTGCCATCTCCGCTGCCCTGTCACCGTTGTCCTCTGCTAGCAACGAACAGAACCCTCAATGGTGAGTCCCGAGTGCTTTCATTGTTGCATAGCTAATGCATTAGTATAAGTTAGTTCACAGTAGGTGAATATTAGGTGTATGTTAATATAGTTTATATATAGCTTGAAATTTGGAACAGTCCCCGCAAGAACATACAGCTATTATAATTAGCTTTATAATCATGCAAGTTATGTAACTCCGCTGCCCTGTCACCGTTGTCCTCTGCTAGCAACGAACAGAACCCTCAATGGTGAGTCCCGAGTGCTTTCATTGTTGCATAGCTAATGCATTAGTATAAGTTAGTTCACAGTAGGTGAATATTAGGTGTATGTTAATATAGTTTATATAGAGCTTGAAATTTGGAACAGTCCCCGCAAGAACATACAGCTATTATAATTAGCTTTATAATCATGCAAGTTATGTAACTCATATGATATGTTAGTATACTGACAGTTGTTAAATAGTAATGTATAACTTGTATTAATATGACTAGTTTATCATGTAACTAAGTTAGTTGATCCACAGAATGCTTTTTATAAATGTTATCTTATATAACTTCTAGTATATAAACAATAACTCTTATATTGTAACAGTTGGTTAGTGTTATATTTAGGTTAGTTATAAATAAAAGTGTGCAGTATATATGATATGAACACCCCAGGGCAGAGAACCTAATAAAACATGTTGATTAGACGTCGTAGGGGCTTTTTGAAATCTGACCTGAACTGAAAAACGCTAATTCTGATTTTATGCTCTGCCAAAACAGCGAACCAAACCCTCCACGGCGTAGTACTCCTCGAGACGATTCCAACGACACCAAGAACGTCAAAATCAGGCAAGTATATAATTTGTTATGATTTTTAGAAGTTTCGGCACGTTTACGCCGCCTTCATGTATTGCGGAATAACCTGAAATTGTGACGTGAAATAACGTAGGAAAGTGACACCATAATGATTAGGACGAAAATTGGGATCCAACGGTATATCATACGATATATCCCCAATTTAAACAACTAGAGAAAGAAATTGTTTCTGTAGCAAATTGAACGAAAAGGACGAAATCGTCATTATTGGAAATTACGGAACCGGTCGTTCGACCCGCTTCCGCTTTGCAGAACTGTCACCATAAAACACTAATTTTGATAACAATGAAATTCAGTGAGTCTTGACATGTTTAACAGTTTGGACATCGTGAAATCGTGCGCCTCGAAGGCGGAATCGTGAATTCGTGATGTCGTGTGAGTCGACTAGGCCGGCTCGTGTTCCGGCAAAACTTTTGGGTGGGGTTAGGGTTGAGCGGCCACTAGGCGTATGAAAGGTACTCTCCTCAAGAGCACCACCCGACGCGGTGGGTTAGTGTCAATCACGGTAAGCCCCCGTGAGAGGAACGACCTTCTCATCGCGACCTAATGGCGAGAACCCTAGATTAGATGTGAATTCTTGACATGGTCATTGTAACGCTAACTTGGTCATCGTGAACATTGAAATGCTAACAAACTCAGAGATTCTAACTTTTAAACTTGCCATCGACTAGAACTGCATGTTAGGATTGTTTCTTTCTGCTCCGAAATTGTTAATCGTTAAATTGCTGCAGTCGTTTCATTTCGAAATATTAAATGCTTCTAAATTTCATATACTGGTTATATACTTCGCCTCGGGATGCTAACTCTTTCTTACAGACCCCTAGCTGACATACATTCATGTTTGTGGATGTATGTCAGGTTCAGAGCTTGAGTACCACCTGACTTGGAGAGCCAGAGTTGTCGAAGACGTCGAGACGTTTTCTGCAGAAGACTAGAGTCTCCTTTCCGTCATTGCTTTGAGTTTTAGTTTAGTTCCTTGTAGTAGGATTAGTGTTTGGTTGTAGTTTCCTTTGGCCATGCTGAGGCCATGTTGTTTTATTTTCTGTACAAACAATTCTGGAAGTGCCCATTTAATTTAATGAAATGTTTTCTGGTTGTTCTGATACGCAAATGCAAGGACCCTTTTCTGTGTTTTTATCATAGACGCTTATTGAACTCGAGCTTCACCGCTCCAGTTCAAGCGGGCCGTGTAACGTTCTCGCTTCCGGTGTCTTTTGGGAAGCGGGGCGTTACAGGTTTTAGTGGTGGCCCATGCAGGTCTTGCAACTGCGAACTTCAGAACAATGAGAACACTTTTCATTAGCCAAAACATTCAGAATTGGTTCGTACGCGGAATTACTCGAATGCCTTGTCTCAGCACGATAGGAACCCAATACTAGGAGAATAGGAATAGTTAGACGCTTGTGCTCGTTAGTTAGACACCCTTGCCACGACTTAGTATTATCATCTTAGGAGTCACACTGTCGATTGATCATCCAGCTCCAACCTTATTAGACTTTCGAGTTTCGTTAATCGTTCGCTTAGGTTTATCGAACCTAGGGCCCAACCGAACGTAGCGATCGTCACCATGCAAGTCGAACCTGAGACTCCTGCATGAGTAGACTTCGAGACGTAAGACATCCCAGACCCATAAGATCCCGACCTTGACCCTCTATGAACCACCACCTCCACTTCCCTATCACAGTCTAGTTCTTTGACGAACCTTAGTGCTAAACCTTAGTCGATCAATGGTTATTTTTTCCCTGATTTTACTTTTCCGATCACTGCACTTCTGTGTTAATGATCGTAGGAAGCCATCGTAGCGTATTCACGGAGTACTTCTTAATCGTACTTACGTTTCAATCGTCGAACATGATTCTTGTCCTCGATTCACATAAACCCTTCAGACCCGTCATCTTTAACCTTGAACCTCTCCTTCTAAAAAGTATTTTCGATATTTCATTTATTCTTCGCTAAGTTTAAAGCTCCTTCGAAAACTTTTACTTAGATTTTCTATACTTCAGTCGACCTGAACATGACCTTGATTATGAAACTCTTCTGACACAATCCTTAGTTGTTATCTTATAGCAATTCTCTAACATACACCTTCCGCACTTCTATTTCGCATAACCTGGTATAGCCACTCTATTTTCCTTATGTAATGAATTTCCCTTTATGAAGAAAAAAGAAGAAGAAAAAAAACCCTTTATTTCTATTTTGCTAGTTCGAAATATCATCTTCTCTTACCAACATATTTCAAAAACAGTCATTCCTATATAGTTTAAAAATATATATATATCTTACTAAATTAAATAGAACTTCAAAATCTTGTGTGTCAATTTCAAAAAAATCATTGCCTTCACTTTTTTTTAAACCCATTTCCATTTGCAAAACAAGCACCACATCACTAGGCCGTATTACTCTTCACCTATTATTTGACTAATCACATTTTACATTTTAAATTATACTATACGTTCACTATTTTACGATGTTATTATTTTCACACACATCCTTATCTTCTTACTCTCGGTTCATAAATATTTTATGTCACCCAACCAGCTGACCTCTTATCCATGACACATTCGAAACCGTCCATCACAACATCAACTTGTTGTCCCATTCCTGCACTTGCTTAGCTGTCACTTTAAAACTTATCATTTCTTAGGGAGATCTTTGGCTTTGATTGTGGTGTTGTGGTGCATGTAAATGATAAATGAATGTAAGTATGGTTATGTGTGCAGGTTCATTATGCGATCTATGTGTTAGTATGTCCGGCGTGTGCTCGTGTGCATATATGTATGTGACTAGCTATAGGTGTATATATGTATATTGTGTGAATAAGTGCCTTGTACGTATAGTAGGATTATAATATTGTATTACCCCTACGAGATGATGTGTGAGCACGTGTATACCAGGAGGTATGCATGGCCGTATATTTGTGACTACGTATATGTGAACGTATGAAATAATATGCTAGCCCTATACAAATTACCATGGCCTTGTGTACGGCGAGTGTATATGTGACATATATAGATACGAGATAATAGTGTGGTAATGTGAGTATGTATATGTATGTAAAATTGATATACATATGGAAATTTGAAAGTGTGCTATATGATTAAGTGTATGTATTTGGATGTATATGGTTTCATTATAATGTACGTGTGTCCGGGATAGAGCGACTTTAGTGTCTAAGTCCCCCCACCCCCCTACGTCGGCCTATTTAAGGAAGTCAGTGGATGGACTTGATCTTAAGGTGGGTAGATTACGATGACCCTAGTGCTAGGAGTAAGGCTTGTATAAATCTGTGTGTGGTGTAATGTATTACGTGCATGTATATACGTGTAGTGATATGTGTATATGGTGATATGTTGTAAGTAAGGTGATTATATAATTGAAGTGTTAATAAACTAAGAATGGTTATATTTATGTGCTAGTGATATGTTTAAGCGATAGGTAATACTATATTATTATGGATTGTGAGTGTGCATGGTGATGGCACACATACATCTAGTAAATCGGTGTGGTCGGGTGTCACTATTCACCCGAGTATAATTTTGGTTGGATTGTATTTGTAGGATAATATTATATTGAACGTGTTATGTTGATTTATAATTGGTAATGTATGTACGTACGTTGTTACTATTATTAGCATGGACGTTGATTAATGTCATCAATAGTAATACTATTGGTATAGATTTAGATATGACATGATGGTTGTTTATGGTGTGTATGCATTAAAAGAGAGATGCGAGCGTCACCCTTACGTTTTTTCCCGTGTCTTAGCCGATAAGATTCCGAGGACGGAATCGGTTTTAAGGTGGGTAGGATGTAACGACCGGTTTTTATCGTTACTTTTATCGGTATTTCCCTCGTGTATTATTTTTCCCGTATCCGTTATTAGACGTTTTGTTCATGTACCCGTATTCACTTCTATTTTTTCAAACTTATCTTTTTATCATCTCTAATAATTATTTTAATGTCCTTTCTTAAAAACTAGTTTTAAATTCTCACAATTCAAAATTCAAATTCGATTTTAAACTTTTTGTAAATGTTTGAAAAGCTTTCCTTATTAGACCCATTTTAAAACCTATTGAATAGCCCTAATTTCCCTAATTAAACCTATTGATTATTGATCCTATTAAATAGAATTTCAAATCCTATTTCCTAATATAACTTTAGTCATTTTCGGACCCTAGGCCGAACCCTACACCTAATACTCACAGCACACACACGTTTTGATTTTTCCTTGGCCGAAATCAACACACGCACACTCTGTTTCAATCACACCAATTATTATTTTTTAAATAACATATGACCAATATAAACTATAGGCTAGTAACCCTACAACAGACCTAACCAAAAAGAAAAGGAAACTGTTCACGTGAGCTTTACCTTACACAACTTAAATATTTTTATAACCCTAGTTCTCTATCCTACACCCTATCATCTACAGCATACCCTACTCTTATTATGATAAGAACCTAGGCTATTATTTAAAAAAAAACCTAAAAGCCATCAACTTGCTCACGTGCTGAGCTATAAAACAACATTGCGCAGTACCCTAAAACACTAGGCTAACTTCATTCGTGAGCAGCTTGTAACCCTACTCCCATATATTATAAAAACCTAACTTCCTATTTCTTTTCACCTAAAAACCAAGCGCCGCCGCCTGTGCCATTCTTCCCCACGCAAACTCACGTCGCGGCCTTCCTCCCCTCAACGCCAAGCGACGGACTTCCTCTCCTCCGGTCTCATCTCCCCACGCAACCAAGATAGCCCGCGGCCTCTCTTCTTCTCCGACGCCGTCGCCCCTCTCCTCTTCTCCCCATCTCACGGCAACACCCCCGATGACCGCTGACGCCGGAGCAACTCCCCACAGGCCGCCAGCCAGCCATTCCCCCGCCACAGCCATCACCCACAACCGCAGCGACGCCTTCGCCCGCTCCCCTCCAGCGATCTCATTCGCCCATGACCCTCCAGCGGACACACACGCCCCTCCTCCATTAAGTTCCCTCAGCTCTACTCCGAGCGGCAAATCCCTTTGCTGATTCCCCTTGAGTCTGCTGCTCTACCCCGCACGGCGCCATCTCTGCACGTACGCCAGTTTTCCTCGCCCTCCGACTCTCCTCCATCTCACATCGACCCCATGCCACCCCCCTTAACAACGGCAGCCCCTCCGACTGACCCGCTTCAAAGCCCAAGCCGCAGTGCCCATCCTCCGACGTTCCTACTCCCTGCAGTCGCCGTTTCACCTCTCTCGACAACCTCCGCCTACCGCCCAGGCCTCTCCGACGGCTAAACCCTCTTCCCGTCGATCTTTCCCCCTCGCCGGAAGACCACACTGCTGGCCTGCACCCCTTCGTTGCCATCTCCGCTGCCCTGTCACCGTTGTCCTCTGCTAGCAACAAACAGAACCCTCAATGGTGAGTCCCGAGTGCTTTCATTGTTGCATAGCTAATGCATTAGTATAAGTTAGTTCACAGTAGGTGAATATTAGGTGTATGTTAATATAGTTTATATAGAGCTTGAAATTTGGAACAGTCCCCGCAAGAACATACAGCTATTATAATTAGCTTTATAATCATGCAAGTTATGTAACTCATATGATATGTTAGTATACTGACAGTTGTTAAATAGTAAGGTATAACTTGTATTAATATGACTAGTTTATCATGTAACTAAGTTAGTTGATCCACAGAATGCTTTTTATAAATGGTATCTTATATAACTTCTAGTATATAAATAATAACTCTTATATTGTAACAGTTGGTTAGTGTTATATTTAGGTTAGTTATAAATAAAAGTGTGCAGTATATATGATATGAACACCCCAGGGCAGAGAACCTAATAAAACATGTTGAACAGACGTCGTAGGGGCTTTTTGAAATCTGACCTGAACTGAAAAACGCTAATTCTGATTTTATGCTCTGCCAAAACAGCGAACCAAACCCTCCACGGCGTAGTACTCGTCGAGACGATTCCAACGACACCAAGAACGTCAAAATCAGGCAAGTATATAATTTGTTATGATTTTTAGAAGTTTCGGCACGTTTACGCCGCCTTCATGTATTGCGGAATAACCTGAAATTGTGACGTGAAATAACGTAGGAAAGTGACACCATAATGATTAGGACGAAAATTGGGATCCAACGGTATATCATATGATATATCCCCAATTTAAACAACTAGAGAAAGAAATTGTTTATGTAGCAAATTGAACGAAAAGGACGAAATCGTCATTATTGGAAATTACGGAACCGGTCGTTCGACCCGCTTCCGCTTTGCAGAACTGTCACCATAAAACACTAATTTTGATAACAATGAAATTCAGTGAGTCTTGACATGTTTAACAGTTTGGACATCGTGAAATCATGCGCCTCGAAGGCGGAATCGTGAATTCGTGATGTCGTGTGAGTCGACTAGGCCGGCTCGTGTTCCGGCAAAACTTTTGGGTGGGGTTAGGGTTGAGCGGCCACTGGGCGTATGAAAGGTACTCTCCTCAAGAGCACCACCCGACGCGGTGGGTTAGTGTCAATCACGGTAAGCCCCCGTGAGAGGAACGACCTTCTCATCGCGACCTAAAGGTGAGAACCCTAGATTAGATGTGAATTCTTGACATGGTCATTGTAACGCTAACTTGGTCATCGTGAACATTGAAATGCTAACAAACTCAGAGATTCTAACTTTTAAACTTGCCATCGACTAGAACTGCATGTTAGGATTGTTTCTTTCTGCTCCGAAATTGTTAATCGTTAAATTGCTGCAGTCGTTTCATTTCGAAATATTAAATGCTTCTAAATTTCATATACTGGTTATATACTTCGCCTCGGGATGCTAACTCTTTCTTACAGACCCATAGCTGACATACATTCATGTTTGTGGATGTATGTCAGGTTCAGAGCTTGAGTACCACCTGACTTGGAGAGCCAGAGTTGTCGAAGACGTCGAGACGTTTTCTGCAGAAGACTAGAGTCTCCTTTCTGTCATTGCTTTGAGTTTTAGTTTAGTTCCTTGTAGTAGGATTAGTGTTTGGTTGTAGTTTCCGTTGGCCATGCTGAGGCCCTGTTGTTTTATTTTCTGTACGAACAATTCTGGAAGTGCCCATTTAATTTAATGAAATGTTTTCTGGTTGTTCTGATACGCAAATGCAAGGACCCTTTTCTGTGTTTTTATCACAGACGCTTATTGAACTCGAGCTTCACTGCTCCAGTTCAAGCGGGCCGTGTAACGTTCTCGCTTCCGGTGTCTTTTGGGAAGCGGGGCGTTACATGATTCGTCATAATAGCAGTCTACGTAGACGATCTGAATCTTATTGGATCTCCTGAAGATATCGCTGAGATATCTGTAAGCCTAACAAAAGAATTCGAAATGAAAGACCAAGGCTACACGAAACTCTGCCTTGGCTTACAGATTGAACATCTAAAAGACGGAATCCTATTGCACCAAACTACATATACGAAGAAAATGTTGCAAAGATTTCATATGGACCAATGTCATCCACTTAGTACACCTATGGTGGTACAATCTCTGGATGCACATAAAGACCCCTTCAGGCCGTTAGAAGAAGGGGAGTATATACTTGGTCCAGAAGTCCCTTATCTGAGTGCTATTGGAGCACTTCTATATCTGGAAAACTGCACGCATCACGATATAACGTTTGCAGTAAATATACTAGCCAGATACAGTGCAGTGCCAACGCAGCGCCACTGGACCGGGATAAAGCACCTTCTGCCCTACCTCTAAGGGTCTACAGATTTGGGACTCTTTTACAAAAATGGATTATCCTCTGCACTTGTTGGTTATGCTGATGCAGGTTACATGTCTGATCCCCACAATGCAAAGTTACAGACAGGGTACATGTTTACCCATGGTGGGATAGCCATATCCTGGAGATCCGTTAAGCAAACCATGACGGCAACATCATCCAATCACTCACAGATCATCGCCATCTATGAAGCAAGCAGAGAATGTGTCTGGCTACGGTCAGTTGTAAATCACATCCTGGTGACGACCGGTTTGAAGTCTGGGGACCTTGAACCTACTACCATGTTCGAGGACAATGCTGCTTGTAAAGCTCAGCTACGAGGTGGCTACATCAAAGGCAACAGAACGACGCATATTTCCCCCAAATTCTTCTGGACGCACGAGCTACAGAGAGATGTCATGATCGACGTTAGACAAGTACAATCATGTGACAACCTGGCAGACTTATTCACTAAAGCCCTTCCTACTGCTACCTTTAGGAAGTTTGTACAGAAAATTGGGATGAGGCACCTACGAGATCTAAAAGCCTAAGTGCTTGTACAGATCATGGGGAGTTAGGGAGTGTCTGCACTCTTTTTCCTTAACTATGGTTTTTCCCTCTGGGTTTTCCATAGCTAAAGGTTTTAACGAGGCAAACCTCACCAACTCAGGTTCCTAAAGTATCCACCCCATGTGAGACTCCTACTACACTCAGAATCCCGAAGTATTCATGAGCAGAGTCCACACCTATGGCTGGATAAGGGGGAGTGTTGTGAAGGGATAATACCGAGTTAGTTAATCGGTTGGGATCACGACTTATCTTATAGATAAGACCGTATCGATTGTATCTTATCTGTACACGCTCCTCTATATGATATAAATAAAGGGCTGGGGGGTTTTCCCCAGATGATGATTCATAACAGTTTACAATATGATATGACATGCACATTTTTTTGGCATGTACTACCGAAATTCAAGATTATAGTTGATTTGGTAATGATATCATACACTACTTTTTCTTCTTTTTCTTCGTTGTATTCAGCTTCTATCTCTCTATTTAGATGCATCATCTTGTCTCAAATCAGTTTTTATTATGCATACATTGTAATTGAGTATTCTTACCCTTATCCAACATTTTTTAAAAAAATTGTATAATCGTCAACTCGTGCCTTAGTACAAATAGTTGTCACATTTTATCCTAGTTACATCACCAATTACAAAAAAAGTATAATATGAGGATTTCAAATTTCCCTTACTTCAACAAAAAAGCTACCAAAGAAAAAAACCTCCAACAACATTAAATCAATCCTTTTAAAAACATGGTCAAAGAGAAAACCGAACAAACCAATGACCCAACCCAAAATTCACCCATTGATCTTCGTCTTAGATACTCATATCCACTACATCTGATGTCTATATTCTAAAAGGCGTAACTTGCATGGCAATGTTAGTACTATGAACATCATAAATGTCACCAGATAGTTTTTACTGATAGTCAGAGTATGATTACCGTACAGAAGTTTCCCGGTGAATCATGTTGTCAACTTGTGTTAAGATATGTATCACCTTACGCCAATTATTGTAATTGATGCATCTCGTTCAAAATGATAGTAAGGTATATTGTACAACTTTATCTATGTAATTCATGATGCATTTGAGTATATATGTGTATATAATTATATAATTGTATGGATAAAGTTCCTAGATTGTGCGAAGATATTAGGATCATGATGAAATCAAGTTAACAAGGCTTAATGGATCAGTTTAAACACAAATTCAAAATGTTCATTGTCATATGAATATTAAGACGGGACATTGACATTCTAGATAAATCAATACGCGCTGATCTTTACTATAACGATGGTATTGTCTGGTCTCATAGCCATTCGATGTAGAGACATCGTGAGACGGTGCTTATCTGTTTGTTGGAGAATAAGTTCATAAAATAACTTATCGAGAAGCTTATATTTGGTAATCATACTTTCACTGTCAATAGAAGTTTTCATGTGGTAGTTGGTGCAGCTTGATCCTTTGACCTGAGACGTGTTAAAAGACCTTGCACTTAGGAGACTATACTTTGGTGTTTACTGCCCAACTACAAAAGTAATCATTGCTAAAAACTTGATGGTATAGTCTAAAGCACACAAATGGAGTGACAGTCAAAATGGGATTAGTCATATCCAGTATGATGGCTAGTGTCGCATGGAGTCAATGGCTCCATAGTGTTGGGGATCTTGAGATGGCAAGTAAACACCAAAGGGAATGAATAGTGTTATCAAATAAAAGCACTAAATGTTTACCTATATGTATACCTAAGTTTCAATTAGTGTTATCTCTCTTGAAACGTAATCAACAAATCTTAAATAATTTCTAATAAAAATGCAACAAAATTGTTAGCACAATAGAAAATAAGAGGGATTAAGTCAAGAGACAACAGAAACATGCACAAGCACCTGAAATTATCTTGATTCATCCACATATGGGCTACATCCAGTTTCAAGCACGGCTTGACTTCCTACTAATAAAATTCTCAATGAGTATATTACAATTGCCTCACAACCTGAGGAATTTCCTAAATGCCTCTCTCACTAGATGGCTTCCAATAACTTGCTTCTCTCACTAGAGGACCTTGCCAACCTACCACATAAAAGTGGTTATACAAGAATCACAAGTACAACAAAAGTTACTAAGCAATATACAATAAATCTTACCACCTCTTTCATTAAAGGAGTTTACAAACCTGTTGCGTTGGTAGAGTTACAACTTCCTATAGCCAAGATTGAAGCTTTTCGAGTGAATGGTGGCTAAGCAAAAATTGAGTTGTGATCTCAAAATTATCAAGATTAAACTTCAGATGATCACAACAAGAGAAAGACCAAAGAAAACTTTTGCTTAAAATATTTTTAAAAAACTCTTGAAAACTTTGGTCTAAGGTATCTTTTGATGGCTTAAAAGGGCATTGAAAAACTTAGAATTTTTCACAAAAAATTGCTCAATTAATGTGTATAAAACTCATATACCAACCCTCTATATATCGAAAAATGGTCCTAGTAAGACATACTTCCAAATATGCCCTTCAACGTCTATTACATTGGCAAGAAAAATCTTATCGTTATATGCCAACGACTAATTGCTAGTCGGCTATAGTTCTCCCCATTATCGACTAGTAGTGCACCAACTAGTTAGACAACAGTGTTCGACTAGTTTGACACTGCCAGAATCCCGAGAAAAATAGTCGATCCTAGTACAAGAACTAGTCGACTACAGTGTATTCATTAGTCGACTGGTTCCATAACATTGATCGACTAGTCTTCTGACACTGCCTTAGCCAAGATATGTTTAAGCCATTAGTCAATTTGTGTATCAGACTGGTCAACTAATTTGACTAAATCAATATTTTGACCTATAAAATCTTGGTAATACTCTTTTAAAATATTTTAAAATTTTTCAAAACTTTTAGAGTGATTTTATATGTTTGTGAACCCTTAATCAAGACATTAACATAGAATTTAAAGACATTCAAAAATTGTTGGAAAATGTATGCACTCGAGGCCAATTATTTATAATTGGGACATCTTGTTTGTCATGCCCCGCTTCCCTGATATGGAAGGCGAGACGTGAGGAGGTCCGCTCAGACGTGGAGCTCTGAAGCTGCAGTCTGATAAGTGTCTGTAAAAATTACGAAAAGTAGCAGGTCCTTTGCATTGCGATGAAACAACAACAACAATAATGAGCAGATAAAATAACATCCACCCACAAAACATCCAACAATTTTTCTCAACATCACAGATAGTCACAAAAGTACGAGTCTGAACAAAGGCCTAAAACATGGCCGAAACAAAACTAAAAGAGATAGGTGCTACATACCGAAATCTAACAGCAACTAAGGAAAAAAAACAACTAAAGAGACTCCAAGCGAGTCTAGGACTGGTGACCAGTGTCCTCGAACTCCGTCTCTAGAGGGACCTCAAACTCAGCATCAACGAACTGCTCGTCCTCTGCTACCTGTTCTGTCTCAAAACCTGACATGTGACACCCAAAGAGAAAAGGGCACATGTCAGCGAAAGTCTCCCAAAAGAAAGCGAAGAACTTTTGTGCAAGGATACAAATAAAATAAGGCGACTAGCAGTTCTAAATATGATGAAATGACATGACATTTAAAGAATGCAACAATTTAAGATGACATGATGATATGCATGCACATCGTAGCAGAAGCTACGAAAAACACTGTTTCACGAGTCACGGACATTATCATTTCACAATGTGCACAGAGTTTACGCCTTGTACGGGCACACTTCTACGCTCAAGTGATCACTTAACCCTACCCCTCCCACATGTGTCGAGCCTTGGTTTCCCAAGTACGTGAGCTCGCTTCTGGATCACGAGTCTAGGAAGTGTTCCTCAATATGGACTAACACCCATCTTCTGGATCACGAGCCAGGAAGTGTTTTTGGCATAGGGTTGTGCCAGCAAAGCAGGTGCCTAGCCTCAATTATTACAATAAATGTAGCGTGTGCTACTCAATCGTGAAGAAACATATGATGCATGCCATGACATGGGATGAGCAGTTAAAGTGCGTACAGTTAATCGAAAATTAAACATGACATGGCAACATGAATAGAAGCAAGTAAAAGTGTCGGATCTAGCTTCGTTGTCAAGCTAGATCAAGAGTAGTGTCGGATCTAGTTCCGTTGTCAAACTAGATCAAAAGGGTCGTCTAGGCAGCTAGCATTTCACTGCCTAGTCTCTTTTACGCTAACACACAAATTGGCCTAAAAATGTGGCATAAAACATTTACTGGCAAGTATCACTTGTCGGTTTATGGTGATATCGGTTGTCGTGAGTTCGCCTCGACGAGCGTTACGCAATAGAACGACTGGTTCTCTGTTTCAGTTAATCAATTCACTGAATTCGATCGTTTGCAAAATATGTGCAATATTAAAATAACACCCGAATTGGGTTCGCCTAATTTTTTCGGGTTCCCCGGCTAGGGTGACGTTTATTTGTGTTACACTAACCTGATACACTTTATTTTATTCTATTTTTATTACCTAAACATTATTTACACTATTAACATGCTGAATTTAAATTATACGAACAAATTAACATCTAAACTTACACAAACAACTAATTAATTAACTAAGCTAATCACATGGCATTAAACATGATACTAAATATTTCACTTACTAATTTTGACTAAGGGATAAAAGCCAACATGTTATAACTTAATAGTATTGAATAAATAACCCTATCTCTCTCCCGCTTATTCTTTTAACTCTTACTGTCAAAAATCCCCTTCCCTTCCCTTATTCATTTAACACGGCTGACACACACCATATTATTCTAACTCTCAACTCTCTCTCTCTCATCATATTAATAGCGCTGTCACCCATTATCACCCATTACTCATTCTTGCTTCATTTTAATAATACTATCACCTCTTCTTTTTATTTTCTTTCTGTCACACTCTTTCTCTGTTTCATTTCTTTAAGGTTTTCTTTCTTATCTCTCAGGTTCTCTTCCTCTCCTTTATTCTGTCAGTTGTTTCCCTTTTTTTGTTTTTGTTTTGCAACTTGCAGTCAACGAAGAAGATGAACGGTCTATCGCAAAGAACAAAGGGAAGAGGGCTTACGCACGCGCGAAGGGAGGAGCTGAGGGCGGGCAGTGGCTGTTGCTGGCCGGCGGCGACGCGCGCAGGGCTCCGACGGCCTTGATCCGGCGGCGACAGCGACGCAGCAGGCTGGGCACGGCGGTTCCAGGTGCTGGAGGTCGTGCGCGGCTGCAGGCGAGGGATTGAGGGGGTGGTCGGCCTAGGGAAAAGGGAGGAGGAAGGAAGAAGAAGGTGAGGATGGAATGGAGGGTTTGGGGTTTGATTTTTGTAAGAATCTGAAATGTTTTCAGATCTGAATGTTGATCTCTTCCCTTGATTTCTGATTTGATTTTGGGTTTGAGATTTTGTTTGCAGTGGGGGATTGATGGGTGAATGGGTTTAGGGATGATGAAAGGTTTGTTGGGGCTGATTGGAGCTTCAGGTTGCGGTTGTGATGAAGATGGGTTTCTGATTTGTGTTTTGGGTTGGAGAACTTTGCATGGAGGAAGAGGGTTTGCAGAAATGTTTGCAGGAGTAGAGATGACGTCATTTCTCCCTTGCTGATGATGGTGATACGGATATAGGAATAGTGCGGGAGACAGTCTGATGGGGAGATAGCTGGAGGTGGCGAAATTTTGATGAGGCAGTTGGATCTGAACTGCCCAAACGGTGGCAGTCAATAGGATAGGTTAAGTAGTGACTAACTTAATTAAGTGTAATTAATCAATACTGATTAGTGACAATTTAATTAAGGTAATTAATTAGTGTTAAAATTTTATTAATCGTGCATGGAAAAATATTAAGAGATGGACGCGCTCGGGGCGACGCACAAAAGAATTCGTGTACAAAATATTCGGACGATCAAAACAAAAATACGGGCACACACAACAATATGCCTAGAAAAATACCAGCCGTTACATTATACCCACCTTAAGAAAAATTCCTTCCTCGAAATTCTTATCAACAAAAGAGCAGGAAACAAATATGGGTAACGCTCCCGTATCTCATCCTCCCGCTCCCAGGTAAACTCTCCTGGCGAGTCACGACGCCACTCTCACTAGATCAACAGTCCTGTTCACTAGATCAACCGTCCTGTTCCTGAAGACTTTCTGGCGTCGATCTAGGATCTCCATTGGTTGCTGCTCATACGTCAGATCCGGTCGAATTGTAATCTCAGAGTAGTCTACAGCATGAGAAGGGTCGCTGATATAACGACGGAGTGGGGACACATGGAAGACGTCATGAACTCCCTCTAAGGACGGTGGCAAAGCAAAGCGATATGATACCTCTCCAACTCGCTCTAGCACATCGAAAGGTCCATCTCTGACTAAGCTTGCATCTCTTCCCAAATCGAATCACTCCTCGATTTGGTGAGATCTTCAGGAACACATGATCTCCTGGCTGAAACTCTAGAGGACGTCGTTTAGCATCTGCCCAATGTTTGTAACGGTCCTGTGCGATCCGAATCTTGTCTCTGATATCTCGCACAACATCAACTGCTTCCACTATCATCTCTAGCCCCAAGAGCTCTCTATCACCTACGTCATCCCAACTCAATGGCGATCGACATTTTCTCCCGTAGAGAGCAGCAAAAGGCACCATGCCAATGCTCTCCTGATAACTGTTGTTGTAGGAAAACTCCACCAGGTGCAGATGATCCTCCCATGAACCCTTGAGATCCAACATGCATGCTTTTAGCATATCCTCCAAGATCTGAATGGTACGCTCTGACTGGCCATCTGTCTGCGGGTGATACGCAGTACTGAATTTCAGACTGGTACCCAGACTCTTCTGCAGACTCTGCCAAAACTGAGACGTGAACTTCGTATCACGATCTGATACAATGCTCACAGGGACTCCATGTAAGCGCACAATCTCCTACACGACATAATTCACATCACGACTTGTACCAGAAGGAAATTAATAAGGCATGAATTAGGCCATTACCTTCATATACTTCCTTGCTAATAACTCCGTGGATTGCCCAACTCGGAAAGGTATAAAGTGCGCGGACTTGGTCAATCGATCAACGATGACCCAGATCGCGTCGTTCTGCTTGGTGCTCCGAGGTAAGCCGGTCACGAAGTCCATCGTGATGTGCTG
This sequence comes from Scilla litardierei, assembly GCA_030789695.1. Lineage (NCBI taxonomy): Eukaryota > Viridiplantae > Streptophyta > Magnoliopsida > Asparagales > Asparagaceae > Scilla > Scilla litardierei. The sequence continues at coordinate 448,522,047 of CM061142.1, forward strand.
CCACTTCCACTCGGGAATTGGCAGAGGTTGTAGTAGTCCGGCAATGCGATGATGTTCATCCTTCACTTGCTGACACACAAGATGTAGGAGAATATATGCACATAAGGCAATTTATCCAAAAGTATTCGTCTTGTTCATACTGTATATGGTACCTATTATTCTAAGTATAAATTGTTCGTATTAATATACTTAGATAATATCCATAGACTTATAGTTAGGTCCTTACATATCTAGATGAGATCTCGATTATGAGTAAGTAAGCGACCGAATATAAACGTAAGTCTTAAACGGTTCGTGGTCATAGATGTGTCGGGAACTGGATATCGACACATCGGATAGACCACTGTGTCTTAGTCTTACCTTAGGGTAATGATGATCTCATAGTCATTCGACTTGGTGAAGTCGGAGACAAGACACAGGTGCTCATTGGAGAATGAGTTCACTGAACGACAAAATTAGAGTTATTAAATGGTTGACTTTAACTAACCTGTCTTTAATAACTCTAAGGTGATGATAGGTAAGCTGGTCCTTAAGACCTGAAGTCATTTGTACAAACCTGTGAGTGAATGGTGTAGCTTTGACCTATGATCTAGCTTCGAGGCTAGGCCTGCTGAAAGATCTTAGGTTGAGTTGCACCTGAAGCTCTCGAGGTGAGTAGACGACTAAGATGGGATTCGTCACTTCCGTTAAAGGGAAGTTAGTGTTACAGGCTCAGTACGATCTTTGTGTTGATCCTCGGCCGGGGTACGTTGTAAGAAGTACAAGGTGTATACAACAAAACCCGCCGTATACTGACCAATGTTGTCTAATAGGGTTGACAGTAAACCATACCCTAGGCCAACAGGAACACAGTCTTGACGAAGGGACTATAGCTACCGGAGTTAATCACTGACACATCCAATGTAAACCCAATGATGTTTTTGTCAAAGGGTCGATCACGTTATGATGATTCTGAAACATGGACGACAACTACTGCTCGTAGTGACCGTCGTCTAGGGGTTCCGAGCCCCAACCTGTAGTAAGGTCAGGCTGTAGGGTCTCACATCGAGTAGTGTTCGTGTCTTAGTAATAGGAAGATTAATTGAGAGAAAATCATTTGATGATATTCACAAGTCAAGTTGTGAAAGTTAGTCGCAATAGCAATAGTGACAAATGTTGCATTTGATGCAAACCAAAGATTAAACGTGTCGTAAATTGGTTACGACAAATTTAGTAGGAACAAACATATTGGAAAGGGTTACCTGGATGACGGGATCATCCCGGTCTAAACACAGGTTTAAACTGCGTCCAAATCGGAGCTCAAACGAGCCCAGAAACGCAAAAATAGTCCAAGGCGAAGTGGGTTAGACCCACTGGGCAAATAAGCCCATAGACAAAGGCAAACGGGCACAGCCCGCTGGCTGCAGCGGGTGCACGCCCGCTGCCCACTGACTGCAGCGGGCAAGGCCCGCTGACTGCAGCGGGCGGGCGCCCGATGCAGAAGCGGGTATGGCCCGCTGCTGCAGAAGCGGGCGTGGCCCGCTGCTGCAGAAGCGGGCGTGGCCCGCTGCTGCAGAAGCGGGCGTGGCCCGCTGCTGCAGAAGCGGGCAAGGCCCGCTAACTGCAGCGGGCGGGCGCTCGCTGCAGAAGTGGGCGTGGCCCGTTGCTCAGCGGGCCAGCGCCCGCTGCTTGCAGCGGGCGCGGCCCGCTCCTTGCAGCGGGCCAGCGCCCGCTACTTGCAGCGGGCGCACGCCCGCTGCCCAGCGGGCGTGCGGCCCGCCCTTGTCTCCTTGGGCGGGCGCGCCCGCTAAGCTTAGCGGGCGCGCCCGCAACTTAAGTCATTTCGGGTTGTTTGAAACCCCAAATGACGGCTACGAATTTCGATAATTTGCCCAACTTTGAGCAATTGTTTGAGGGGTCAAACGAAGTCGAAATTCGTCGCTGTCGGTTCCTACGCGTTCACCATTCGAAGCTCTTCGGATTGATAGCTTGTTTGGTGTCTAAGGTTTAATGTGCAAAGAGAATTAATTAGTTAAAGTTTGCTTTTATGAAAAGCTCACTTAAACTTAAAATTAAGCCAAATTAGCTTAATTGATTTTTCTCCCATTTTGTAAAAGTCCCACATTGCTCGCAACGAGAGAGTGAGTGCCGACTCCCTATATAAATAGGGGTGCACTCTCTTCGTTGAAAAACACACCAAGTCATCGATCGAGTAGCTCCAGACTTTTAGAGCAAGCTCGATCGGCGACTAAACTTTTCTCTCTCTCTTCCTATTCTCCGGAGTAGTCCTAGTAAGACTACGAAGGGGGTTTGGATTTTGATCCGGACGTCTAAGACGCGGGTTCTTCTCAAGTGAAACTTTCTACCGCGTGTGATCAGCTCGGAGGCGAAATTCGGCTCGGGCGGATCGGTGCGAGGGTGCGAGGCGGCTCAGACGGATCGAGTCAAGGCGGCTCGTCTATGAGGAGCTTCTGAAGACGGTGCGGTACATCTTGCCTGCTCCAGGGCCAAGATTCCGGGTATGTGGTTAAGTAATTTTAGTGTAGATTTAAATTAGTCGCTTTAGAGTAGATCCCTCTTGGGGTGGTGTAACAACCCTAGTGTGTAAATACTTAGTAACCATTAAATTGACCCAAGTTTCTCGTACATGTGCACACCAATCCCGGGGAATGGAGAGATTTGCAAATTGCCCCTAAAATTTTCATCTATACCCAAATGAGGGTATCATTGCAAAGTGTGGGCTTAAGGCAAATTTCTTCAAGTCAAGGGGTTATTGTGCAAAAAGAGAAGTGGGATATTTGCAATGGCAAACTTGTAATAAAATTAAACAATTTGGATGGCTTTTTTAGAAGAGAGAGAGAGAGAAAAAAAAAGAAGAAAAGAAAATGAAAAGAAAAGAGGAGCATGGCAAAAAAGTGCACCATACTTCTCTCCACTCCTCCCCTCTCCAACTAACCCCCCCTCCATACTCCTTAAACCCTTACCCCTCCCCTCTCTCCCCATTTTTCTTGTACCTGGCCGAAATTCAAGGAGGAAAAAAAGGGGGAGAGAAGAAAGAAGAGAGGAAGAAGAAGAAGAGAGAAAGGAGAAGAGGAAGAGGAGGAGGAGGAAATCCAAGATTGGAGGAGGGTTCTTGCAAACCTAAGGCACCATTTGAAGCTCCAAAGAGGTAGAAACTCTTCACTCTTCTTCCCTAATTATAGATGCTAGAAAGTATCTTATACGTATGAGTTTTCTCTGAAATTTTGGGAGAGTGTTGTAGAGCTAGGATTCTTGTTGCATGCTTGACAATTTGCTAAAACTTTAGATAAGTGCTGGGATTAAATGGCTATTAGAAATGCTCCAAAAATTTTATATGTTGTTTAACCCGTAGTTATGAACAACTGTCATGTTCACAACTTCTCCAAATTCGAACTGGAAGTTGGGGTAAAAATTCGAATTGTGCAACATGCCAGGAATTCTGGCAAGCTGTACACATTTCAGTAAAATGAGCACCACTACCTGCACACATCTTGGAATTTGTTGATTTTGGTCTTGTTAGAAAGCTAACAAGTTTTTCTCAAAGTCCTACGCGATTCTTATGTCGAAATTCTGGCTAGAATATGCCCAAAATTGGCTTTGAACACAGACACAGAAATCTGTCTGCAGAACAGTTTTGACACACTTTACCAAATAATTCACCATAAATCACATACTTCATAGTTTTGCATGAAATTTTATATGTGAACTCAAAACTGCCATATCTACAATTTTCATTCAGTACGTTTTGTTAAATTCTCACTGGAAATGTCTGTTAATCATTGATGTTGTGACTGTTGACGAAATTTCAGCAAATTGCATTGTTTGCTAATGACTAGATTATTGTTTTGGTTTACTTCGGAACATGTCGCTAATGTGGATTCATCAGTGATTAAGTGCTGTCTATGGGTATGGTACTTTATGTTGCAAGTTTGGAAATGGATGTTTATGTTCATGGCTTATGAAGCTCGCAAGTTATTGTGAACATCCCGATGAAAAGAATGCATTGGATCTCATTTTACATGCTTCATACTCTAGGTTTAATGATTAGTTAAAAGACAACCTAGGGTGTTCTCGTTCCACTCGAAGTGGGTGAGTGCCCTAGGAGGGGTTGGGGAAACCAAGGTAACGAGTGAGCATGCGGGGGATGGACTGCTGAGTTGTGGGCCACTCCCGACGAGTCCTCAGCGGCGGGGAGTTAGTGCGGTTGAGGTTGAGGTTGGTTGTGTTGGTGAACGGCTTCTTTCGTAAGAGCTTGTCTCGGGAAGTCGTAGCATTCCACCCACTTTACCGGGTGAGGTCCAGTCCCTGATGTCTGACCCGTTACTGAGGTTTCGAATTCATGCATGAAAACTAACCTATAAAGAAAAAAAACAGTAACTCTGGAATGTGATGCCTTTTCCTTTGTTGTGATTCCTTGTTGTGCACTATGATTAGAGTAGTAGAGTTGTGGAGTTCCTACTGGGCACGCTGTGACGTGTCCTCCCCCTACAGGTCCAGGCACTGGTTCTCTGGCGGCGGGCCCGGGAGTGGAGACCCCGGAGGGCAGCTCGTCTCAGCAGGGTCAGTAGTGTTGTGGTTAGTGTGGGTCGCGTGGTGTAGTCTTGGGTTGTGTGTGTGTGATGAACGCAGTGTTGTACCCCTGTTCCCTTTATACCCCGTAGGGTTGAGTTGTACTTTTGTGGGAGCTTTTGCTGTTGGGGTTGTACAGTGGACTTGTGCGGTACTGGCCATGTAGTAGCGGTGCTCTGTGACTCTTGGATGTTCTGTTCGTCGTATTTTACCTTACTGCCTGTGTTGTAGTGTGTTGTACTATCTTTCTGTGTTGGAGCTGTACTGTTCTGTTAATCGTTCAGTCTGTACTTTACTGCCTGTGTTTCCTCAGCGTTTGCAGTGGCCTGCGTGACTTTGGTGTGTACTTTAGCGCTTGGTACTCTAATACCGTGGCTTGTCACGCCGACCCTCCCTATTTTGGGCAGCGGGGCGTGACAGGTGGTCAGATCCACCCCAAGTTGGCATAGATCGGGCTAGGTTCTGGCTCCCTCAGAGCCTAGCTAAATAGTTTAGCAAGTCTAGAAAATTTTGTTTTCTATTTCCGCTGTGCTTTTGTGCCCCTGTGGTCCGTCCGACTTAGGACGGACACATACCCGAGCTCTGGGGGTCCGCCAAAACCCCAACAGTGGTATCAGAGCCACGGTTATGCTATAGATCTATTATAGCGACTTTTAAATCTTGAAAATTGCTTAATTTTAACATACGAACTATTTTAGCTTTATGTTAAAATTAGTTTAAAAATGGTTGTGTTTTAAAAAATTGTTTTTGCAACACGAAATTTTTTTTGGGACAACTTATTTTTATGCGATAAATTTTAAATAGGTCTCCAATGTTCAAATACTTTATAAAAGTTTTTTATGAGATATAAATATTTTTCCGAGCATTTAAATGTTTATGTAATTTTAAGAAATATTTTATTTTTGAAATTTAATTTTTTCTTAAGTTACATAAAGATTAGAAATTAAAAAAAAACTTTATTTGAAAGCTTTTAAATCTATTTCTAATGATTTTAAAAGTGTTTTAAAATTGTTTTAGAGGATATGTAAATTATAGAAATACTTTATTTTCATGAGATGAAAGATGAATTAGTTTCTTTTAAATTACATATAAGTTTCTAAAATTATTTATGCGATATTTTAATTTTAGAAATAATTGATTAAAAATTTTAAAGCCTAGGTTTTAGAATTATTTGATAATTTTATACCTAGTTTTATGTGATAAAATGTTTTGAAGCTTTAAAATTTTATCTTCGAATTTAATTGTTAAATTTTAGATTTGCATGTTTTATTATGTAGATAATTTTAAACTTGCAAATACTCGTTATATGTCACTAGTTGAAACTTTTATTTATGCGGATAAATTAGTTGTTTCATTTTCTTTTAATGGACATGTTTGAATAATGTATTCATGAACCTTATTAGGTTAGCCATTAAATGATTAAAAATTTTATAAGATGAAATTTTAATAAGCTAGTGACATGCTATGTTTGATAAAACAAAACAACATCAAAACCTAATACCAGATTAGGGTAGTCCCTTTGATTGTCAATCATTTCATTAAATCGTTTAATTGATGATTTTCGTAAAAGACAAATGTTGAATTGTTTTATAAAATCCTAATTAGATTGCGGTAGCACGTTGAACGAATGGACCTTATAGTTGATAAGGACTTAATAAAAATTGTTCAACCAATCCATAAAATTTCGAATTTTAGGATCAACTAGTTGATAAGGATTAACTAGTTTTCTTAATTAAAAGCCATTTAGTTGTTTGGACAAACATAGAATTGATGAAAACTCCTTCAATGGATCATGATGTCGGTCAATGTGCTTGGCTAAGTTTGCTGGACCAACCTAGCTAGTCTGGGTAACAAGTGGTCCTGGCTTAGTCAATTCCCTGGCCGCGTCCACTGGACCGCAAGGAGTCGATTCATGACTGTGAAAGTCCATCGACTATACCTAAGTCAAATACGATAATAATCTTGTTCAAGATAAATCGTAGCCCTCCTTGTTTTAGGAGTTGGCAACTGTAAGAAACATATTACGTTGTTGAGCTACACTCAAGCCGTGACATGTCAATCTTATAGAAACCGATTTCTTGATTTACATCTTGACCTGACTAAAACCGTTGTCTCATCCACCGAGCATCGACGTAAGTCTAACCAAGAATGTAGTCTAAGTCCTGACCCAAACCGACGTGTCGTGCATACACCGAGCGGCGGGGCAAGTCAGGCTAGACACGAAAACAAGGGTCTGACTAGGCTAGCCATTGTGATCCGGTTGAGCACACTCATGATCACAAATGACTAGGGGTAAAAATCGATAGGGAATCATAGTTAATATGATTGACGACGAGTTCGTCTACCGACTACAGAGTCGGACAACTTGTTGAGATACACTCAAGGTTGTCAGACTGTCATGCCCCGCTTCCCTAAAATGGAGGCGAGACGTGAAAAGGTCCGCACGAGAGTGGAGCTGTGAAGCCCCAAACCCGATAAGCGTCAATAAAACATAAGCAGGTCCCTGTAACCACAAACGGAACAACAATAATAACACAAGGAGAGACAGAAATAAAATCTCAAATCTCAGAATTTGTCCAACATGAAAATTTAGTTCAACATCCAGAAAAGCCACCAGGCTAAAAGAAAGAGTCTAAAGACCCAGAACAAGGCCAACAAAAGGGACAACATAACAAAGTATTGGTGCCACGCACAGACAACAAAACAGTCTAAACAACAACACAAACAGTCTCTACGACTGATCGCCCGTGTCCACGAAGTCCTCGTCAAACACATGCTCGGGCTCGGCGTCCGCAAACACCTCGTCCTCAACAATGAACTCAGGCTCAGGATCTAACATGTGTCACCCAAAAGAGTAAAGGGGCACATGTCAGCAAGTCTAAAATACTTGTGTAAGAAAACTGAAAGTAAGGTAAACTAATAACCTAGCAGTTATAGTATGCATGACATGGCAGTTATGGTATGAGTGCACAAGTAAGACATGGTGAAACAATAAGTGCAAGAGAACAATTTATCAGGGCATGTCAAGAGTAGCCAAGCTACTAACAATCTCAATTTTTTCACTAGTCACGTTTCAAGTTGTTTGTAGATGTTTACGCCTTACAACTGAACTGTTGGACATTCACACTGATTGGCCGCTTAACACTACCCCAGAACCCAGAGTTTACACCTTACAACTGCAGTTGCGGATCTGGTAGACTCCCAGTTGAATGGCCGCTTAACTCTTACCCAAAAACCCACGTGTAAACGAGCCAGGGTCCCTGGACACGATGCTCAGTAAATGAGCCAGGGTTGCCCCGCACAAGAGCTCGTTTCCTGGATCACAACCCAGAAGCGTACTTCATTTGGCATAGGGGTGCACCTAGCCTCAATCATTTCACAAGGTGTAGCGGAGCTACGCAATCACGGGAACACTTAAAGAATGCAATGACATGACAATTAATTCGCGTACCGTTAATGGAAATTAAACATAACATCGTAGTTGTGCAACATGATAAATGTCGGATCTAGCTTCGTTGTCAAGCTAGTTCCTGAAATTGCGCCTAGGCGAGTATCATTTCGTCGCCTAGTCTCTTTTACGCCTACAACAAGCAAATGGCCTAAGATATGGCCCAAAACCCTAAGTGGCAAGTTTCACTTGCCTAGCACCGAGGATGACGATCAACGAGGCCGTCACACAAATGCTAACTACGGAGATGAGATCGCTGCCATGGCAAAACAACATTAGAACAACATCCACCTAGTTTTATTAGGGTTTCACAAAAACACAATGGGTTATGAGAATATTAAGAGATCGATTTATTACCGAATCGTTAGCGGAAGAACGATGCCGAGCAAGCACGGCGACGGAAGAAACGATCCGGGGAACCTACGGTTCAGATCTGGAAATGGGTGGAGAAGTTTGGAGAAATGGGGTTTTGGGGATTTTTGGGGGTTAGAGATGGCCTAGGGCATGGTGGCCGGCCAAAATGGAGAGGGGGAGAGGCTCTTGATGAAGGAGGAAGGCTAGAGGAAGGTTGGGGAAGATCAGAGGTCAAGGGGGAAGGAAAGAGGCCAGGAGAAGAGAAAGAAAGAAAAGAAACGAAGTGGGGTTTAAATAGAAAACGACCTGGCGGCTGCCCAGAAATTAGGGTTTCGACACTGATTACTCGGTCAAAGAACAACCTCTGACCGACTAGTTCGGGAACTAGTCGGTCGGTTGACCAACGCAGACCGACTAAGTGTAAACAGTAACTCCTGTACAAAAATAGGATTTAGATTTAGTCGGTCAAAGAACAACTACTGACCGACTAGTTTCTCATCTAGTCGGTCGACGAACGTTCTTAGACCGACTAAGAATGAATAGTACTTGGTATCAAAATGATCATAGAGCTAGTCGGTTAAAGAACGATTGCTGACCGACTAGTTTGCAACCTAATCGGTCGACAAATGTTCTTAGACCGACTAACAATAAACAGTAACTCCTGAGTAATTAACAAAGCCCACTAGTCGGTCCATGAAGGTTTGCCGACCGACTAAATCGTCATCTAGTCGGTCGGTTCCCCTTCTTGTACCGGCTAACGTGCACAGAAAGTTCCGAAATGGAGCGCGAAGCTCCGGGATCGATTCCTAAGACTCCTAGGCTTGATCTAACAATAAGATATGACCGATATGAAGCCCGTCGCGAATGACTTACTTCAAGACCAACGATTCTAAGGAAGAAGCTAGAAAATCACGACGAAACGATCGAAAGTGAAAGCTACGGAGACGAAAACCACGCATAAGGAGAAAATTCACAAAAACATATATATGAAATATAATTAATCTTAATACATGAAAACCAGTCGTTACATCATCCCCAACTTAAGAAAAATTCCGTCCTTGGAATTTGCCAACACTCACGTGTCCGGGAACAAAAGTGGGAAACGCTCTCGCATCTCATCCTCGTTCTCCCAAGTAGACTCTCCTGGTGAGCCATGTCGCCACATCACCCTCACAAGATTGACAACCTTGTTCCGAAGTGACTTCTGACACCTGTCCAGAATCTTTACTGGCTGCTGGTCATACGTCATATCAGGGCGAACGGTAATCTCCGAGAAATCCACAGCATGAGATGGATCGCTAATGTATCGACGAAGCTGCGACACATGGAAAACATTGTGAACTCCTTCCAAAGATGGCGGCAAGGCTAAGCGGTAGGCTACCTCGTCAACTCCCTCCAGAATGTCAAACGGTCCAATGTATCGCGGGCGCAACTTCTCTCGCTTCCCAAAGCGAATCACACCACGATTCGGGGAAATCTTCAAGAACACATGGTCACCCGGCTGAAACTCCAAAGGACGACGTTTAGCATCCGTCCAATGCTTAAAATGGTCCTGAGCAATCCTCAACCTCTCCCGAATGTTCCTGACAACATCCACGGCCTCCACAATCATCTCAGGTCCCAACAGCTCCCGATCACCAACGTCATCCCAACTCAATGGCGATCGACATTTCCTCCCATACAGCGCGGTAAAAGGCGCCATGCCAATACTCACCTGGAAGCTGTTGTTGTAGGAAAACTCTACCAGATGTAGATGGTCCTCCCACGAACCCTTGAAATCCAACATGCACGCCCTCAGCATGTCCTCCAAGATCTGAATCGTCCTCTCGGACTGGCCATCCGTCTGCGGATGGTACGCCGTGCTGAAACTCAGACGCGTACCCAAACTCTTCTGCAAACTCTGCCAGAACTGAGATGTGAACCTCGTGTCTCTGTCCGACACGATACTCACGGGGACTCCGTGAAGTCGTATGACCTCCTGCACGATTCACGTTACATCACTATCTAAACTAGGAAAAAGGAAATAAAACGGAGAGTAAAAGAATTTACCTCCATGTATCTCCTTGCTAGCGCCTCAGTGGACTGTCCCACTCGGAATGGAATAAAGTGCGCGAATTTGGTCAATCGATCTACGATCACCCAAATCGCGTCATTCTGCTTCGGACTCTGAGGTAGTTCAGTCACGAAATCCATAGTGATGTGTTGCCATTTCCACTCCGGAATCGGAAGCGGTTGTAGCAACCCTGTCGTACACTGATGCTCCGCCTTCACTTGCTGGCAAACCAAGCACTTGGCTACACTCCGAGCCACGCTCCTCTTCATACCATGCCACCAATAGTTCAGACGAAGACCCTGGTACATCTTGGTGCCACCAGGATGCACAGAATACGGCGAACTGTGTGCCTCCACCATCAACTCCTCTCTAATATCTCCAGCTGGCACACACAACCTGGCTCCAAACCTCAGCGAGCCATCCTCATGAATCAAAAAGTCAGCCCGCAGACCGGCTTCCACATGCTCCCGAATCTTCACCAGCTTCGGATCCTCAGCCTGGCCAGCCTTGACCCGATCCACGATCGTCGACTGTATCTGCATACACATCAACGAAGAAGCCTCTCCAAGAAGAACAATCTCCACACCAGACTCGCTAAAATCCTTGTCACGCCCCACTTCCCAAAAATGTGGAGGCGAGACGTGAGAAGGTCCGCACAGACTTGAAGCCGTGAAGCTCCAAGTCTGATAAGCGTATAAAAATCACTTATTATGGCAAGCCCTTGCAAAGCGAAACGAAACAACAATGATAATAAGGAATTGAGACGACATTTTATTGAATCTCCAAATGTCCATAAACAAATTACGATATCGCAGAAAAGCCACCAGGCTAAAAGAAAAAGGGATCTAAGGCCCAAACATGGCCAACAAAGAATAACATACATACAAGGGTGCCACGCACCAACGACTAACAACAAACCTAAACAAAGAAGTGAACACGAGCGGTCTTCAAGACAGGCCCCTGGTGTCCACTCACCACCACAGCAAACATCAGCATCAGCAACACCATATCCCCTGCAACAAAGCTCTGGCTCTGGGTCTAACATGTGACACCCAAAAGAGAGAGGGGCACATGTCAGCAAGTCTGGAAAGACTTGTGCAAGGAAACTGAAAGTAACTAGCAACCTAGCACTTATAGTATGCATGACATGGCAGTTATAACATGAGTGCACAATTTAAGACATGGCAAGACAATTTTGTACAAGGGAACAATTATCGGGACAAGACAAGAGTAGCCAAGCTACTAACATTCTCAATCAATTCACATTGTTTTGTAGGTGTTTACGCCCTTCAGCTGAATGATACATCATTCACACCGATCGGCACTAAACACTATTCACGTTTCACGTTGTTTGTAGATGTTTACGCCCTTCAGCTGAATGGTACATCATTCACACCGATCGGCACTAAACACTACCCCACCCCAGAGTTTACGCCTTACAACTGCAGTTGTTGATCAAACAGACCCCCAGTTGCCTGGCCGCTTAACCCTTACCCCATCCCACATGTAAACAAGCCAGGGTCCCTGAACATGAGCCCAGCAAGTGAGCCAGGGTTGCCCCGCACGGGAGCTTGTTTCTTAGTTCACAATTCAATATATCGAGCGTTGGGGTTAGCAACTCATTATGCTCGCTTCTGGTCACGAGCCAGGAACACAAGTATTGTAGCGATGCTACGCAATCACGGGATCACCAAAAGAATGCAATGACATGACATTTAATTCGCGTACCGTTAATGGAAAGTAAACATGACATGGTAATTGTGCAACATGCTAAATGTCGGAACTAGCTTCGTTGTCAAGCTAGTTCCCCAATTTGCGCCTAGGCGAGTATCATTTCGTCGCCTAGCCTCTTTTACGCCTACAACAAGCAAATGGCCTAAAACATGGCCTAAACCCTAAGTGGCAAGTTTCACTTGCCTAGCACCGGGGATGACGACCACTTCGTCACACGGATGCCAATCTACGGGGATAATCGCTGTTATGGGGAAACATTCATCAAACAACATGAAATTTTATTAGGGTTTCATAAAAATATAAATAGGTTATGAAAACAACGGTAGATCGATTTCTTACCGAGAGGAGGCGGAAGAAACACTCCGGGAACCCTAGGATCAGATCTGGAAGCAAATGGAGAAGTTTGGGGAAACTAGGGTTTTGGGGGATTTGGGGATTTTGATGGATTTGGTGAGATTTTGGGGAAGATGAGAGGTAGATAGAGTGGATGGATGGTTTGGATGATGGATTTAAGGCTTGGAATGAAGGGATGAGGCTTGGAATGAAGGGATTAAGCTTGGAGGAAGATGGGGGCTCAAGGGGGAAGATTTTAGGGTTTTGGGTCGTGTTGATGAAGAAGAAAACGTTTGGGAGGGGTATAAATAGGATGGGCTGGCGGCTGCCCAGAAATTAGGGTTTTAACACAGATTAGTCGGTCAAAGAGCAACCACTGACCGACTAGTTTGACAACTAGTCGGTCGGTCGACCAACGCAGACCGACTAAGTGCAAACAGTAACTTCTGAACGAAAATAGGATTTAGAGTTAGTCGGTCCATGAACAAATACTGACCGACTAGTTTAGCATCTAGTCGGTCGATGAACGTTCTTAGACCGACTAAGAGTGAACATTAACTCGGCTGTACAGAAGAACTAGGAATTAGTCGGTCTGAGTACAAAACTTAACCGACTAGTTTGACAACTAGTCGGTCGAAAGATGAACTTAGACCGACTAAACAGATACAGTAACTTAGGTAAAATTATTCCAAGGAACTAGTCGGTCTGAGTAGAGTTGCCGACCGACTAGATCGCAATCTAGTCGGTTGGTTCCCCTATTTGAACCAACTAACGAGCACGAAAAGTGTCGATTCGAAGCGCGAAGCTTCGGGAAGATTTCTATGGCTTCTAGGATCGATTTATACTCTAAGATATGAGCGATTTGAAGCTCGTCACGAAGGACTTACTCCGAAATCGACGAGCGAAGGAAGAAGATAGAAAATCACGACGAAACGATCGAAAGTGAAAGCTATGGCGACGAAAACCACACATCCAAGGAGAAAATACACCAAGCATATATTATAATATAAATAATCCAATTACACGAAAACAAGTCGTTACAATCCTGCTGCAATCTCCACTGCGAGGTCAAAATCATCACTGCTGGAAGCCTACTCAGCGCATCAGGAACCACATTCATCTTGCCAGGGTGATACTGCAAATCAATCTCATAATCCGCCATGAGCTCCAGCCATCGACGATGTCGCATGTTGAGCTCCTTCTGAGTGAAAATATACTTCAAGCTTTTGTGATCGGTGAAGATTTTCACTTTCTCACTCAGCAGGAAGTGCCTCCAAATCTTAAGAGCAAACACAACAGCAGCCAACTCCAAATCATGCGTCGGGTAATTCTTCTCATGAGTCTTGAGCTGACGCGAAGCATTCGCCACAACATGCCCGTGCTGATGCAACACACAACCGAGACCCTTGCCAGAAGCATCGCAAAAGATCTCAAATCCACCGCTGCGATCAGGCACAACAAGAATATGGGCATTCGTCAATCTCTCCCTCAGAACACCAAAGGCATTCTCACAATCACCCGACCAAACAAAAGGTACATCCTTCCGCGTCAATCTGGTCATCGGCTCGGTAATACGGGAAAAGTCCTTAATAAAGCGCCGATAGTAACCAGCAAGCCCAAGGAAACTCCGAATCTCAGACGCTGACTGCGAAACAGGCCACTCTCTGATGGCCCTGATCTTCTCAGGATCCACTGAAATACCATCTCCAGTCACCACATGCCCGAGAAAAGCAACTCTGTCCAGCCAAAACTCGCACTTCGAAAACTTAGCATACAATCGATGCTTCCTCAAAATCTCCAATACCGTCCTCAAGTGCGAGGCATGCTCCTCCTCCGACTTTGAATAGATCAGAATGTCATCAATAAAGATAACGACAAACTTATCCAAAAAGTCGTAGAAGATCAGATTCATCAGATTCATGAAAACTGCGGGTGCATTGGTTACACTGAAAGGCATAACCACAAACTCGTAGTGTCCATACTTCGTCCTGAACGCTGTCTTCGGAACATCTCTCTTCTTCACCTTCAGCTGATGATAACCACTCCTCAGATCCAACTTCGAAAACACCCTCGAACCTCCAAGCTGATCAAAATATCATCGATGCGAGGCAACGTGTATTTATTCTTGATGGTCACCGCATTCAACTCCCGATAGTCCACGCACATGCGACGCGAACCATCCTTCTTCCTCACCAGCAGCACCGGTGCTCCCCACGGAGACACACTAGGATTGATATAACCCTTATGCAAAAGCTCATCCAGCTGCTTCCATAATTCCTCCAACTCAACGGGTGCCATATGATACGACGCCTTCGAAATCGGTTGCGCTCCCGGAACAAGATCAATAGAAAATTCTAGAGCTCGATCAGGTGGAGAACCAGACATCTCCTCGGGGAAGACGTCATCAAAGTCCCGCACAACCGCCGGCCTCTCCAGCTCCATCTGCATAGCCACAATCTCCACCGGCCTGGCCCGAAATCTGACAGGACCAAGCGAGCTGCTACCTCGGCTGAACTCAAATACTGTATGTCCGGGAATCTCGAACACCACCTTCTTCCTCCGACAGTTGATCGTAGCATAGAAGCTCGCAAGCCAATCCATCCCAAGGACCGCATCATAGTTGATGATGTCGTGGACAATGAAATCTGCGTAAAGCTCATGTCCACAGACCACCAACGGGCAAGAATTGCAACCAAGATGCACCGAGACCACGCCATTCCCTGTAACGATATTCCAACTCTTGGAAAGAGGGGACATCGACAAGGAATGCTTCTCCACGAAGCTCCGAGAAATAATGCACATCGATGCACCGGAGTCAAAGAGGACTCGTGCAGGAAATGTGCACACCAAAATCACACCTACAAACAGTCTAACAATCAAGCCATATTCTAGCAACAATCATATGCAAGCAAACAACATAATCTAACAAACAAAACCAACTAAGAAAGGAACCGCCAGATCGAGGATTACCTGCGATAACCTCATCCACGGCCTCGCTCTCCACAGCGGTCATCAGAAAAGCCTGCCTCCTCGGCGGAAAAGCCTGCTGAAAAGCCTGCCTCTGTGGAACAAGAGCTGCTCCACATCCAGCAGGAACATGCACTCTCTGCTGCAATGGCTGTGCTGCAACAGGTGCCCTCCGCAACTGATTCACATGCCGACAATCCTTCGCGACATGAGAAGCATCACCACAAACCAAACACTGGCCCATAAACTTCCTACACTGATCTTTGATGTGGCCAAGCTTGCCGCAGAAATGGCAAGTCTTCTGATTAGGCCCTCCTGGCCTCTTGAACTGCACCGGATGATTAGGCTTGAAACCAGGCCTAACCACCGCCCTGGCCTGCTCCACAGGCCTCTTCCCAGCACCAAAAACATGTCCTCTCCTCTGACTCAGGTTCAGCTCCTGCCTCCTCGCAGCGACCAGAATCTTCTGATAAGAGTTCAGATCAGAGGAAGACACAAAACTCTGAAGCTCCAAATCAAGTCCATGCAGGAACCTCTGAGCCCTCTCATCAGCATCCTGCACCATCTTCGGTGCGAACCGACTCAGCCTAGTGAACTCTTGGTGGTACAGGTCCACCGTCAAGCTCCCTTGCTTCAGATCAATAAAGTGCTGCAGCATCTCCTTCCTAGTAGCCTTCGGAAAGAACTCCTCATCAAACCTGGACTTAAAGATAGCCCAAGCTATCGGCTCCACCAGCATCTTCTCTTCCGCATCCCACCAGTTCCGAGCATTATCCTTGAGTTGCCTCTTCGCTAGATCAACCCATCCAGCCGGGCTGATCTTAGCCATCTTCAAGTTATCCTCAATGTTCTGAATCCACACATCGGCATCCAGAGGACCCTCAGACCCATCAAAATAAGCAGGACCCAGCTCCCGAAATTGCTGCGCTCCCAGCTCGGAGCGAGGGGCATCCTGGATTGCCCGACCTGCTCGAACAACTGGAGCATTCTGGACTTGCAGGAGCACGCCCTGCTGCACCTGCATCATCTGAAGCATCATCCGCATCATATCTCCATTGGTGGGTTCCCGCTCAGGCTCCTCGTCATGAGGGGGCGCACCACTACCTCCACCTCGAGTGAATCGCCTTCCTGCCATCTAATGACACAGAAAACGAAACAATTAGACTCATAGCTTATGACTCGGATGTCGAACTTAGTTTATTAGACATTCTAATATTATTATCGTTATTCCGATAATCGCAGTTACAAAATGGACCTGCATGGTCCACCAATAAAACCTGTCACGCCCTGCTTCCCTAAAATGGAGGCGAGACGTGAAAACGTCCGCACGAGAGTGGAGCTGTGAAGCCCCAAACCCGATAAGCGTCAATAAAACATAAGCAGGTCCCTGTAACCACAAACAGAACAACAATAATAACACAAGGAGAGACAGAAATAAAATCTCAAATCTCAGAATTTGTCCAACATGAAAATTTAGTTCAACATCCAGAAAAGCCACCAGGCTAAAAGAAAGAGTCTAAAGGCCCAGAACAAGGCCAACAAAAGGGACAACATAACAAAGTATTGGTGCCACGCACCGACAACAAAACAGTCTAAACAACAACACAAACAGTATCTACGACTGATCGCCCGTGTCCACGAAGTCCTCGTCAAACACATGCTCGGGCTCGGCGTCCGTAAACACCTCGTCCTCAACAATGAACTCAGGCTCAGGATCTAACATGTGTCACCCAAAAGAGTAAAGGGGCACATGTCAGCAAGTCTAAAAGACTTGGGCAAGGAAACTGAAAGTAAGGTAAACTAACAACCTAGCAGTTATAGTATGCATGACATGGAAGTTATAGTATGAGTGCACACGTAAGACATGGTGAAACAATAAGTGCAAGAGAACAATTTATCAGGGCATGTCAAGAGTAGCCAAGCTACTAACAATCTCAATCTTTTCACTAGTCACGTTTCAAGTTGTTTGTAGATGTTTACGCCTTACAACTGAACTGTTGGACAATCACACTGATTGGCCGCTTAACACTACCCCAGAACCCAGAGTTTACGCCTTACAATTGCAGTTGCGGATCGGGTAGACTCCCAGTTGAATGGCCACTTAACTCTTACCCCAAAACACACGTGTAAACGAGCCTGGGTCCCTGTACACGATGCTCAGTAAATGAGCCAGGGTTGCCCTGCACAAGAGCTCGTTTCCTGGATCACAACCCAAAAGCGTACTTCATTTGGCATAGGGGTGCACCTAGCCTCAATCATTTCACAAGGTGTAGCGGAGCTACGTAATCACAGGAACACTTAAAGAATGCAATGACATGACAATTAATTCGCGTACCGTTAATGGAAATTAAACATGACATGGTAGTTGTGCAACATGATAAATGTCGGATCTAGCTTCGTTGTCAAGCTAGTTCCTGAAATTGCGCCTAGGCGAGTATCATTTCGTCGCCTAGTCTCTTTTACGCCTACAACAAGCAAATGGCCTAAGACATGTCCCAAAACCCTAAGTGGCAAGTTTCACTTGCCTAGCACCGAGGATGACGATCAACGAGGCCGTCACACAAATGCTAACTACAGAGATGAGATCGCTGCCATGGCAAAACAACATTAGAACAACATCCACCTAGTTTTATTAGGGTTTCACAAAAACACAATGGGTTATGAGAATATTAAGAGATCGATTTATTACCGAATCGTTAGCAGAAGAACGATGCCGAGCAAGCACGGCGACGGAAGAAACGATCCGGGGAACTTACGGTTCAGATCTGGAAATAGGTGGAGAAGTTTGGAGAAATGGGGTTTTGGGGATTTTGGGGGGTTGGAGATGGCCTAGGGCATGGTGGCTGACCGGCGCCCCGTTTACGGTTTGGGCACGGTGTCGTTTTACCGCAAGTGCACGGTTAGTGTAGGGTGCGGGTTTATCGAACTCAGGGAGGTGGATAGCTTGAATGGCTACTAGCCTCGCCTAGGTTGTGTGCTAGCTACGCGGATGATATGGGTGAAGTGTAGAAATAAAAGAAAGAAATGAAAATGACACAAAATGAATCCCCGCTAACACGGGCTAGAGCACTCATGACACTTGGCATTTGACTTGACCCAGGGTGAGACATTGCCCCAAAAGGTGTTACATAGCGCCCATGGCCCGATATTCCGGTCGGTGCCAAGCACGCTAGGCCTACCCGGTTCCGGACGGTGGGCATTCCCATGTCCATTAACACCTTCCGTAATCGGGAGAATTAATGCCCACAATGATAACTCCCAACACTTCGTCCAAGCCGCTCCCGCGTGCGAGGACTCGATGTCTACACTAGGGGCGTGAGCTGTGGCCAGGGAGTCAACCGCCAAGTTTATTCCCCCTTGGCCCGACGGTCAGAGGCGGTCTTTCTCCCGCCAATGACAATGAAACACCCCCGCGTAACCCTAATGGCCAAATAGGTCAAATGCGATTTCTAGCAATACATCGAAGCGGATCTTGACAGGACAAGCACCGAACCCCAATCCCCAACACATCTAGTGTGTTGCCATACGAATTGGACCCAGATTGCTAGAAATCCCTATTGACACATTTCATCTAACACGTGCCATGCAACCAAGTCTAATGTAAATTTCCAAGCAACAATCCTACCCTAACCCGTATTAGGGTTCATCAAAACTACTCAATGGTGAATAACATATAAACAAACAACACAAAATACATATAAACTTTCACCATCAAGAAAAATAAACACAATACAAACAATGGAGAAAAAGAGAGGAAAATACTTATCTTGAGTTGAATCGTCAATCCAATACAAGACTTATTGAGCAAAAGACCTAATCTAAACTAACCTAAGCCTCCCAACAAAGGGGCTGAAAAAGCCCTAAAAACTAGAGGAGACCCCCTTTCAGTCGGCCAACTTCGAGTATTTATAACCCCACTTCGAAACCCTAATGGTTCTGGTCCAAACCCGCAGAAAAATGTCACCCGATCGGTTGACAAGTCAACCCATCGGGTGAACTGTTACAAATAATAAACAGAAAACGGCGGAGCTTCACCCGGTCAGATGAACCGGTCGGTTGAGTTCTTGGGGTGACCGGTTGGATCTTGGCGCCATCGGGTGAAGTGATCGGTTGGGTGCCCGTGTATTCAGCTCTTCAGCATCAGCTACAGATGAACCGATCGGGTGAGAGTCACCCGATCGGTTGGAGTTTGGCTCGAGAAGACAGAGAGTTGGCCCCAGTTGAACCGGTCTGTGAACCGGTCGGGTGACTTTTACTTGAGCTCTGGCTGAGACCGGGTGGTGCACGCGTGCATCACCCGATCGGTTGGAGATGACCAACTGACCGGGTGAGGGGCTGAAAGATGTATTCTTCGTCGTTTGACCCCCTGGATCATGCGTGACTCCTCCCGTTGCTCCGGGGACTCATGATATCATCGTTAAACGTCCCCTACGCGGGCAATCTCCTGCAAACATAGAGAAACAAAGAAAAGGGAAAGAAAACGAGAAAATACGAGAAAATGAATAAAAGACGGCGGAAAACACGGAGAAACACAAAAGAAAACGTGCGTGAATATATGAAATATAAACGCACGTCAAAATCCCCCAAGCTGAACTCTTCCTCGTCCTCGAGGAAGACGAGTGAGAGTAGGAGCTCGGAGGGAGAAAATAGAGAGAAGGAGAGAAAAAGAGAATTCTATATCCTAGATCGCCCGTAAGGGCCAACAAAATCAAACACGCCACACGAAGAAAGCATACGACAAAACATAACACTAAACCAAGGAATGTGAGTCCAAACAAGTGTCGTGGGCCCACGCAGTGAAGCGCGAGTGAGTGTGGTCGTGTGCTAGCAGGTGGTGTCACTATCTACGATGTGCAATAAAGCTCCATATACACATACCCAAAGAAAGACCCAAATATCGATTCGATTCGAATAAAGCGGTGAATATATAGCTCAAGCATGCATGAGAATAGAGCAAGAATCGAAACATATCATGCGTCATGGACTCCACAACTAGGGTTAAGGAAATCACCACACTATAGCCTAGATAATAGCCAAAAAGTTCCTAAACCAAGTGTTTTCGAAAACGATGGAGGTTGAGATGATGTGGAGTAGAACACTCGGTGCAAATTCTCGCCTTCCCTTTATTCTCGGCAAGTAGGAAAAAAAAATATTCACACTGGAATTTTTTTTGGGTTTTGGGTATTTGTATATTTTTTGGATTTTTGGCAATACAATATTTTTTTTTCTTTTCTTTTTTTTTTGGTTTTTTTCTTTTCTCTCCTTTTTTGGATTTTTGGGTATTGTGATATTTACATGTGTACTCTCCCAAGTGGGAGAACGGTACACGACGAGGGGATTTGCACCAAGTAAAATAAAAAAAGAAATCGAAATCTAAACACTTGGGCAAAGGAAATATTTCTCGCTAATCAGAGCATAGGCTAAATGGGTTATCCTAATCCTTGTTTGTGGAATCCCGACACATGCGAATTGAAATATACGATATAAATATAGCATGCATATAGGAGCAGATAGTAGAAGCAAATACCGCATATTCAAATCGAAGCATGATAATCTAGGGGTCAACCAAGGATAGGTATATAAAACATAATCACAAGGTAGAAGCACACCAAACAGCTAGGCACGATGCACGACTCACAAAAAACTAAGTGGACCCGCGATGCATGAAATGCAAGAGGACTTGATATCCTAGGGTTAGTGAATGTGATTATCGAAGCTGTGCAAGGTGCGCGTGTGATTTTCGTGGCAATTCATCATAGGGTTCATCTCTAGGAGAAAGAGATAAAAAGAAGAATTGAAAAAGAAAAAGAAAAACACGGAGAAAAACGACTCAAATAACGAAGAAAAAGAGACAAATGACTCACGAAGTGCGACTCCCCCAAGCTAAAACTTGCATTGCCCTCAATGTAATAGTAGTGAATACGAGAGGGCAATGAAAATGGGGGGGAGTTACGCACCGACACAAAAAATGAAAAACACGAAAAACACATGAACGAAACTAAAAAAATAAAGAAAAAGAAACACTCAAATACAAGGTATAAAACACGACAAAAGAACACCTAGACACAGACACACAACAACGACACACGAAAACATGCACACAAATCGATTTCCCCCAAGCTGAACATGACAATGCCAGCGAAACGATATGATCAATGTGATGCAGAAATATGCAAGGGGAAGATCGGAAAAGAAAAGAAAGAAATCAAAATGCAGGAGAGACGGTGTGCTCATTCTCCTCGGAAGAGGATGAGGGTGAAATGATAGAAGGGCACGACATGAAGGGTTATTAAGATGCAAAAGCAAACCCTAGATACGCTCTCCTCGCTAATGAGAGGAGACGAGATTATTCAAACCTAAACTAGAAAGCGGTAAAATTTTACACTACTGGATTAGGATACACCTGAGCATAGGTGGATCCAAGATCTGGAGCGGGGTAGGTAGCTGCTCTAACTGCTCCTTCTGTGGCTCCGCCAGAAGCGCTGTGCCACGTGTGCCAATGGACCCAAGCAATGCACCTCCAAGCATCCCTCGTAGGTGTCCACCTGTGACCTGCAAAGGACGAGGTGCATTAGTCCATGGCAAGAAATTATTTCCCAAAATAAATGTATCCCAGAGATAGTCGCCGGTAAATGATGGTAAAATATATGAAATGTGGCAAACACTCCCTGGAAATGGTATGCTATCCTCTGTGCTAGCGACGATCAAATCCCCGCTCTCCATGTGAAGTTGCTCTCCAGGTGGTGACACACCGCAGCATACCTCAAGGGAAGTCGATCCTGTGTCCTGTGAGAGATATGGTGTGTCAAATATATATGAGTCTAAAGAAATAGGACGTGAAAAGCGAGACTCAAATGTGGAGTGAGAGTGAGTATGAAAATCTCCCTGAATAGGGGCAATATGCTCAAGTAGATGCTCAGCCGCAGAAGAAGTGGAGCGTGACGGTAGAGGTAGATGTGGCTCGGGCTCCATGAAGTGGACGATCGTATCCAAGCCCTCATGCACATCCTCCTCGACGATATGCTCATGCTCCTCCATCTACCCGATGTCCTGAATGTCATCCTCATGGTTGACCACCGACCAAGGAGGAAGCTGTGACAGAGATGGCTGTGGAGGTGGATGTGGAGCGGACCACTCGTATGTGGTCGTGGTGTCCTCGTCCTCACGCACATCCTCCTCGCCGGTATGCATAATCTCTGTAAACTCCTCAGTTCTCTCATATGACTCATGTGGGGTATCCAAATCAAGACAAGAAATATCTCCCACAGATCCTAGATACATCTCCCCATCCTCACTATCATCATCAAAAAATGCTTCGTCATCCAAGTGGTAGTGATGGAAAAATGGGGTATCGGCATGAGATGTGTTTATGGTGGCCGATGGCATGGTGGTCTCAACCATGGAAGTGTGTATATCCTCTCCTTCATCCCCTCTCCTCGGTGTAGGCTCGATGATTGGTACCATTAAGTTTTGTAATATTTGGCCTTGGTTAAACATGGCACTTTCAAGGAGAGACACGAGGCTTGATCCTTCTTGTGTTTGCGGAGGGGTATAAGGTTGAGAAAATGGATGGGAGGTGTTTGGGCTAAGGTTATGGAAAAATGTTTGGCCTTGGAGTGGGGGGAGGCTCTCAAGCGTAAATGGGCAATCATAATACACGTGCCCCGCCATCCCACAAGTCTCACAAACCACAACCGAATAAGGATTGTATCCTCCCATCTGAGCATCAAAATTTGATATCCACATGGTTACACCAAAGATACCTGGACAACAAAAATAAGAAAACTAGAGAGGATCGTCAATAGTACAAGAGAATAACAAAAATATAATATAATAGTGGGGGAAAAATTTCTTGGTTATTGAATATATTTTTTTTAAAAAAGAATTTTTTTTGTGTTTTTATGCATAGTCTAACGAACACAAGCTAAGCTAATATCAAACCGAACGCCTCCCCGGCAACGGCGCCAAAAACTTGACCGGCGCCCCGTTTACGGTATGGGCGCGGTGTCGTTTTACCGCAAGTGCACGGTTAGTGTAGGGTGCGGGTTTATCGAACTCAGGGAGGTGGATGGCTTGAATGGCTACTAGCCTCGCCTAGGTTGTGTGCTAGCTACGCGGATGATATGGGTGAAGTGTAGAAATAAAAGAAAGAAATGAAAATGACACAAAATGAATCCCCGCTAACACTGGCAAGAGCACTCATGACACTTGGCATTTGACTTGACCCAGGGTGAGACATTGCCCAAAAAGGCGGTACCTAGCGTCCATGGCCCGATATTCCAGTCGGTGCCAAGCACGCTAGGCCTACCCGGTTCCGGACGGTGGGCATTCCCATGTCCATTAACACCTTCCGCAACCGGGAGCATTAAGGCCCACAATGATAACTCCCAACACTTCGTCCAAGCCGCTCCAGCGCGCGAGGACTCGATGTCTACACTAGGGGCGTGAGCTGTGGCCAGGGAGTCAACCGCCAAGTTTATTCCCCCTTGGCCCGACGGTCAGAGGCGGTCTTTCTCCCGCCAATGACAATGAAACACCCCCGCGTAACCCTAATGGCCAAATAGGTCAAATGCGAATTCTAGCAATACATCGAAGCGGATCTTGACAGGACAAGCACCGGACCCCAATCCCCAACACATCTAGTGTGTTGCCATACGAATTGGACCCAGATTGCTAGAAATCCCCATTGACACATTTCATCTAACACGTGCCATGCAACCAAGTCTAATGTAAATTTCCAAGCAACAATCCTACCCTAACCCGTATTAGGGTTCATCAAAACTACTCAATGGTGAATAACATATAAACAAACAATACAAAAGACATATAAACTTTCACCATCAAGCAAAATAAACACAATACAAACAATGGAGAAAAAGAGAGGAAAATACTTATCTTGAGTTGAATCGTCAATCCAATACAAGACTTATTGAGCAAAAGACCTAATCTAAACTAACCTAAGCCTCCCAACAAAAGGGCTGAAAAAGCCCTAAAAAACTAGAGGAGACCCCCTTTCAGTCGGCCAACTTCGAGTATTTATAACCCCACTTCGAAACCCTAATGGTTCTGGTCCAAACCCGCAGAAAAATGTCACCCGATCGGTTGACAAGTCAACCCATCGGGTGAACTGTTACAAATAATAAACAGAAAACGACGGAGCTTCACCCGGTCAGATGAACCGGTCGGTTGAGTTCTTGGGGTGATCGGTTGGATCTTGGCGCCATCGGGTGAAGTGATCGGTTGGGTGCCCGTGTCTTCAGCTCTTCAGCATCAGCTACAGATGAACCGATCGGGTGAGAGTCACCCGATCGGTTGGAGTTTGGCTCGAGAAGACAGAGAGTTGGCCCTAGTTGAACCGGTCTGTGAACCGGTCGGGTGACTTTTACTTGAGCTCCGACTGAGACCGGGTGGTGCACGCGTGCATCACCCGATCGGTTGGAGATGACCAACCGACCGGGTGAGGGGCTGAAAGATGTATTCTTCGTCGTTTGACCCCCTGGATCACACGTGACTCCTCCCGTTGCTCCGGGAACTCATGATATCATCGTTAAACGTCCCCTACGCGGGCAATCACCTGCAAACATGGAGAAACAAAGAAAAGTGAAAGAAAACGAGAAAATACGAGAAAACGAATAAAAGACGGCGGAAAACACGGAGAAACACAAAAGAAAACGTGCGTGAATATATGAAATATAAACGCATGTCAGTGGCCGGCCAAAATGGAGAGGGGGAGAGGCTCTTGATGAAGGAGGAAGGCTAGAGGAAGGTTGTGGAAGATCAGAGGTCAAGGGGGAAGGAAAGAGGCCAGGAGAAGAGAAAGAAAGAAAAGAAACGAAGTGGGGTTTAAATAGAAAACGACCTGGCAGCTGCCCAGAAATTAGGGTTTCGACACTGATTAGTCGGTCAAAGAACAACATCTGACCGACTAGTTCAGGAACTAGTCGGTCGGTTGACCAACGCAGACCGACTAAGTGTAAACAGTAACTCCTGTACAAAAATAGGATTTAGATTTAGTCGGTCAAAGAACAACTACTGACCGATTAGTTTCTCATCTAGTCGGTCGACGAACGTTCTTAGACCGACTAAGAATGAATAGTACTTGGTACCAAAATGATCATAGAGCTAGTTGGTTAAAGAACGATTGCTGACCGACTAGTTTGCAACCTAGTCGGTCGACAAATATTCTTAGACCGACTAACGATAAACAGTAACTCCTGAGTAATTAACAAAGCCCACTAGTCGGTCCATGAAGGTTTGTCGACCGACTAAATCGTCATCTAGTCGGTCGGTTCCCCTTCTTGTACCGGCTAACGTGCACAGAAAGTTCTGAAATGGAGCGCGAAGCTCCGGGATCGATTCCTAAAACTCCTAGGCTTGATCTAACAATAAGATATGACCGATATGAAGCCTGTCACGAATGACTTACTCCAAGACCAACGATTCTAAGGAAGAAGCTAGAAAATCACGACGAAACGATCGAAAGTGAAAGCTACGGAGACGAAAACCACACATAAGGAGAAAATCCACCAAAACATATATATAAAATATAATTAATCCTAATACATGAAAACCAGTCGTTACACAGACTCAGGGTAGTCGGATCCGTCTCTCACAAATGTTATTTTATAATAAATTGTTTATTATTATGGCTTTAATAAATTTAGTGGGAGAATATAGTTTTATTAAAACCATTAAAACTATACTACGAACACATACTGACTAAAAGTATTTATAAAATGCAGAATGGATTCGAGTTTAGATATATGGTTGAGAAGAACGTGCTCGATGGAACGAACTACAAAGACTGGCTTAGGAACATTAAGTTGGTCCTTTCCCTAGCCGGGATATGATACGTACTGTTCGAGGACGCTCCGGATAAGCCCGACGAAGATTCAACCTTCGAGGAAAAGGAAGCCTACAAATTGTACCAGAGGGATGCAGAGAAGGCCATGTGCCTTACTCTAGCTTCGATGAGTAACGAGCTGCAGAGGAAGCATGAACATATGGATGTTCAAAGTATGCTTCTCAATGCACAAGAGTTGTACGGCAAGCGATCTTGAGCTGCCAAGTTCGAATCCACCAGCAACCTCTGGGGCACATTGATGGAGGCAGGGCCCGTACAGGATCATGTTATCAAGATGATCGGGTACATAGAGGACGCCGCCCAGTTAGGATTTGTCTTGGACAATGAGATGTCCGTGGACATTATCATGAAGTCTTTTACTCCTGAGTTTAAGCCTTTCATCACTGGTTTTATAATGAACAGTCTTGAAACGGATCTTCCTGGTCTCCTCAATATACTTAGGTAATTTGAGGAGATTGAGAAGAAGCTGACTGCATTGGTTGTTGGCTCTGCTTCTTCCGACCAGCCGAAAGGCAAGGGTAAGAAGAGGCAGGTCCCGCAACCTGCGAAGGCGAAGAAAGGGAAGAAAAAGACTAAAGGGGCCCCGTCAAAATCCGAGTGCTTCCATTGCCACAAGATTGGCCACTAGAAGAGGAACTGCAAGATCTATCTTGCAGAGAAGAAGAAGGGGCATACTGATGCCTCTACCTCAGGTACAAATTAAATTCAATAAAACGTAATTATTTCCAATCATATAGTATGAGATACTAAAGACATCTGTATAATGTATACATGTGGCCGAAATGAAGCGAAGATTGGGAGAAGTGTGGAGGACGGTCGGTAATCTGAGCAATCGTTGCTGCTGGGGCCGTTCAACGACTTTGAGAGACATGATCAAGAAGGAGATGATACTAAATTTGATTTAAATAAAATGTATCATTTCTTGAAAGTTGAAAACAATGATTGAGTGTTCTACACTCAAAGTTTATTGAATAAACAAATTACGGTTCATCTTAATGAATCCGTTGTTTTATGAATGTCTCGGGAATTGCGTTTTCTGTTGAGTTGAAATTTGATTGGCTTAAATTTTCTGTGATTGTGGCTTTCTGAGTTGATTGCGGAAATTCTCGAATGATGATGCGAAGCTTCGAAAAATGTTGTTTTTGGAGTGACTTAATGTTATAGTCAATTGGTAGTTAAGTATAGGTTCCAGGGGCGTATTAATTGTGTGCGATCATAATTATACGCATATTAAGATTAATTTTTAATAAACTGCATTTAATTATTAAAGAGTTAATATTAAATGTGGTTAAGGGAAAAGTACAGTGTAGGACGTTTTGATTAAGCGAGTCAATGTCAAGACTCCTTAAACCGATCTTGACTTGACTCATTCGTCAAACCGAACCTGACACTAGTACATTCCATCTAAAGCACTTATCAAATGGTTATATCTTCGTATATATAATCTAAATTTGATTTAGATATAATATTGAAGTATTTAACCAGGTAATTCTTAAAGTCGGTGGGAGCCAGCTCGTATACTTGGTTCCAGTCTTTCGGACTAAGTAAAAAGGATTTCCACCTTAAATAAATCATCTATATAAAACATTGAATCAAAATTGTTTTAATTTAATCGTATATATAGAGACTTAGGGTGTCATGTATGTACTTGACATATTGACACAAGAAAAGTGGAATGAGCTGAGACTGACTTATAGATTATAATGTTAGACCCTACATCTAGATTGTATAAGCTAATTGTTAGCTATACAAAGATAGGAAAAATTGATCCAGATCATTTTTCTAAAGGATCAACCATGTGTGATCAAGAGATGTATTAATTAATCCATTAAAATTCGTTGTAGATACTCGTTAGTAAAACCACTCTTAGGTTTGTCATATAAATGTCAAATGTGACTGATATGCTATAGCGGTATGAGATACCGAGATAAATAGCCTAAGTGCAAGTGGGAGATGTAGGAGAATATATGCCCATAAGGCAATTTATCCAAAAGTATACGTCTTGTTCATACTGTATATGGTACCTATTATTCTAAGTATAAATTGTTCGTATTAATATACTTAGATAATATCTATAGACTTATAGTTAGGTCCTTACATATCTAGATGAGATCTCGATTATGAGTAAGTAAGCGACCGAATATAAACGTAAGTCTTAAACGGTTCGTGGTCATAGATGTGTCGGGAACTGGATATCGATACATCGGATAGACCACTGTGTCTTAGTCTTACCTTAGGGTAATGATGATCTCATAGTCATTCGACTTGGTGAAGTCGGAGACAAGACACAGGTGCTCATTGGAGAATGAGTTCACTGAATGACCAAATTAGAGTTATTAAATGGTTGACTTTAACTAAACTGTCTTTAATAACTCTAGGGTGATGATATGTAAGCTGGTCCTTAAGACCTGAAGTCATTTGTACAAACCTGTGAGTGAACGGTGTAGCTTTGACCTATGATCTAGCTTCGAGGCTAGGCCTGCTGAAAGATCTTAGGTTGAGTTGCACCTGAAGCTCTTGAGGTGAGTAGACGACTAAGATGGGATTCATGACTTCCGTTAAAGGGAAGTTAGTGTTACTGGCTCAGTACGACCTTTGTGTTAATCCTCGGCCGGGGTACGTTGTAAGAATTACAACGTGTATGCAACAAAGACCGCCGTATACTGACCAATGTTGTCTAATAGGGTTGACAGTAAACCATACCCTAGGCCAACAGGAACACAATCTTGACGAAGGGACTATAGCTAACGGAGTTAATCACTGACACATCTAATGTAAACCCAATTATGTTTTTGTCAAAGGGTCGATCACGTTATAATGATTCTGAAACAGGGACGACAACTACTGCTCGTAGTGACCGTCGTCTAGGGGTTCCGAGCCCCAACCTGTAGTAAGGTCAGGCTATAGGGTCTCACACCGAGTAGTGTTCGTGTCTTAGTAATAGGAAGATTAATTGAGAGAAAATCAGTCGATGATATTCACAAGTCAAGTTGTGAAAGTTAGTCACAATAACAATAGGGACAAATGTTGCATTTGATGCAAACCAAAGATTAAACGTGTCATAAATTAGTTACGACAAATTTAGTAGGAACAAACATATTGGAAAGGGTTACCTGGATGACGGGATCATCCCGGTCTAAACACAGGTTCAAACCGCGTCCAAATCGGAGCTTAAACGAGCCCAGAAACGCAAAAATAGCCCAAGGCGAAGTGGGTTAGACCCACTGGGCAAATAAGCCCATAAACAAAGGCAAACGGGCACAGCCCGCTGGCTGCAGCGGGCGCAGCCCGCTGCACAGCGGGCAAGGCCCGCTGACTGCAGAAGCGGGCGGGCGCCCGCTGCTCAGCGGGCCAGCGCCTGCTGTTGCAGCAGGCACGGTCCGCCCTTTGGTTCACGATGTGCACAGAGTTTACGCCTTGTACGGGCACACTTCTACGCTCAAGTGATCGCTTAACCCTACCACTCCCACATGTGTCGAACCTTGGTTTCCCAAGTACATGAGCTCGCTTCTGGATCACGAGTCCAGGAAGTGTTCCTCAATATGGACTAGCACCCATCTTCTGGATCACGAGCCAGGAAGTGTTTTTTGCATAGGGTTGTGCCCGCAAAGCAGGTGCCTAGACTCAATCATTACAATAAGTGTAGCGTGTGCTACTCAATCGCGAAGAAACATATGATGCATGACATGACATGGGATGAGCAGTTAAAGTGCGTACCGGTAATCAAAAATTAAACATGATATGGCAGCATGAATAGAAGCAAGTAGAAGTGTCGGATCTAGCTTCGTTGTCAAGCTAGATCAAGAGTGGTGTCGGATCTAGTTTCGTTGTCAAACTAGATCAAAAGGGTCGTCTAGGCAACTATCATTTCACTGCCTAGTCTCTTTTACGCTAACACACAAATTGGCCTAAAAACATGGCCTAAAATATTTACTGGCAAGTATCACTTGCCGGTTTCCGGTGATATCGCTTGTCGTGGGTTCGCCTCGACGAGCGTTACGCTATAGAACGACTGGTTCTCTGTTTCAGTTAATCAGTTCACTGAATTAGATCTTTTGCAAAATACGTGCAATATTAAAATAACACCCGAATTAGGCTCGCCTAATTTTATCGGGTTCCCCGGCTAGGGTGCCGTTTATTTGTGTTACACTAACCTGATACACTTTATTTTATTCTATTTTTATTACCTAAACATTATTTACACTATTAACATGCTGAATTTAAATTATACGAACAAATTAACATCTAAACGTACACTAACAACTAATTAATTAACTAAGCTAATCACATGGCATTAAACATGATACAAAATATTTCACTTACTAATTTTGACTAAGGGATAAAAGCCAACATGTTATAACTTAACAGTATTGAATAAATAACCCTATCTCTCTCCCACTTATTCTTTTAACTCTTACTGTCAAAAATCCCCTTCCCTTCCTTTATTCATTTAACACGGCTGACACATACCATATTATTCTAACTCTCAACTCTCTCTCTCTCATCATATTAATAGCGCTGTCACCTATTATCACCCATTACTCATTCTTCCTTCATTTTAATAATTCTATCACCTCTTCTTTTTATTATCTTTCTGTCACACTCTTTCTCTGTTTCATTTCTTTAAGGCTTTCATTCTTATCTCTCAGGTTCTCTTCCTCTCCTTTATTCTGTCAGTTGTTTCCCTTTTTTCTGTTTTTGTTTTGCAACTTGCAGTCAACGAAGAAGATGAACGGGCTATCGCAAAGAACAAAGGGAAGAGGGCTTACGCACGAGCGACGAGAGGAGCTGAGGGCGGGCGGCGGCTATTGCTGGCCGGCGGCGGCGCGCGCAGGGCTCCGGCGGCCTTAATCCGGCAGCGCAGCAGGCTGGGCGCGGCGGTTCCAGGTGCTGGAGGTCGCGCGCGGCTGCAGGTGAGGGGTTGAGGGGGTGGTCGGCCTAGGGAAAAGGGAGGAGGAAGGAAGAAGAAGGTGAGGATGGAATGGAGGGTTTGGGGTTTGATTTTTGTAAGAATCTGAAATGTTTTCAGATCTGAATGTTGATCTCTTCCCTTGATTTCTGATTTGATTTTGGGTTTGAGATTTTGTTTGCAGTGGGGGATTGATGGAATGGGTTTGGGGATGATGAATGGTTTGTTGGGGCTGATTGGAGCTTCAGGTTGCAGTTGTGATGAAGATGGGTTTCTGGTTTGTGTTTTGGGTTGGAGAACTTTGCATGTAGGAAGAGGGTTTCCAGAAATGTTTGCAGGAGAAGAGATGATGTTGTTTCTCCCTTGCTGATGATGGTGATACGGATATAGGAATAGTGCGGGAGACAGTCTGATGGGGAGATAGCTGGAGGTGGGGAAATTTTGATGAGGCAGTTGGATCTGAACTGCCCAAACGGTGGCAGTCAATAGGATAGGTTAAGTAGTGATTAACTTAATTAAGTGTAATTAATCAATACTGATTAGTGACAATTTAATTAGGGTAATTAATTAGTGTTAAAATTTTATTAATCGTGCCATGGAAAAGTATTAAGAGATGGACGCGCTCGGGGCGACGCAAAAAAGAATTTGCGCACAAAATATTCGGACGATCAAAACAAAAATACTGGCACACACAGTAATACGCCTAGAAAAATACCGGCCGTTACATTGTTTGTATGCTATTTGGTATTAATTATCTGAATATAATTATAAATGTTTGTCTGCATTTTATAATTAGATAAAGTCCTGAGACTTAGTGCAAGTCCAAACATATCAAGATGAGGATCACGATCATGTAGAAGTGTTTCGACCGCTAATAGCATAAGTCTAAAATTGTTCATAGTCATAGATGCATCAAGAAAGGACATCAATGCATTAGATAGAATATTTTTTGCTCCGTCTTCACCAAGTGTTGGTGGCGATGATCTCATGATTGATCGATTTAGCAAAATCAGAGATGAGACACATGTGCTCATTAGAGAATTAGTTCACTGAATGACCCAACGAGAGCTGCTACATGGATAGCACATACAATACTGTCAATGGTAGCTCTCAAGTGATGATAGGCAAGCTGGTCCTTTGACTTGATGCCATTGTATGAGCATGTGCGTGTACGGTGCCACTTAGATCTCTGACATATCTTCAAGGCAAGGCCTGCAGAAAGGTCTTAGGTTGGGTGGTACCTAAAGCATGCGAGGGGAGTAGTGGCCAAGAGAGGACTCGTCACTCCTGTATGTGGGGAGTTAGTTACGGGAAATCAATACGGTCTTAAGCAAAATACTTGGTTGTGGTGTGTTGGATATGATCCAACAAAGACAAGCTAAAACCGAACGATGCTATTCGAGCGTGAAGCTATTAGGGGTTGACAATCGACCATACCCTAGGCTTCACAGCGACATAGTGTTGATGAAGAGATTAAAACGGCAGAATTCATCACTGACATAGCCAAGTATAGTCCCGAATATGTGTGTGTGTGTGTGTGTGTGTGTGTGTGTGTGTGTGTGTGTGTGTGTGTGTGTGTGTGTATGTATATATGTATACATACATACATATATATATATATATACAGTATACATACATACATACATACATATATATATATACATATACATATATATATATAATGGACAGACCACGTAATGATGATACCAACCCAAGGATAGCAATTACTGCTCGTGGTCACTGTCGTCAAGAGCCATGATTCCCATCTATAGTAGGGTCTCACACATGCTGAGATCCTCGTCCAAGAAATAAGAGAAAAATGCATATGATGCATATGAATTAATATGGTCACAATAAGTTGCGAAGTGGATTTCGGTCACAAATGATGTGACGCCAAGATCGAGCCTTGAAAATCATAGAAAATGCCCAAATCGGTGTCTGGGAATGTCCCAGACCCAAAGTTGTCTTGGCCCAAGCTCAACTTGGCTGGAAAAAAGCTTAAAAGAAAAAGGGGGGGGGGACAAATGGCACTGGGCCAAGCCCAGTGTCACGCCCCGCTTCCCAAAAATACGGAGGCGAAGCGTGACTAAGGCCCGCTTAGGCCGGAGCTGTGAAGCTCGGACCCAATAAGCGTCTGTAGGGGTACCATTTCAAAAGGTTTTCAGGTTCTTGCATCAATAAAGTTCGAAACAACAGAAGTACAGAAAAGAAAAGGAATTCATTAAATTAGTGATATAATATCCAACGGGTACAAAGTCTAAAAAGGAAGCCTACGCATGGCAACAACCTAACTAAAAGCAGTAACCTCTGAAAGTGACGACTAAAAAGACCTCAAGGTCTGGTCCTCGTCAGGAACGTACTCTGGGTCGACGTCCTCGGCTCCTCGTACTCCAGTGAGTCTGCCTCGTCCACGAACTCTGGCTGAACACCTGACGTACAACACCCAAGAAAAAGGAACTGTACGTCAGGTAAAGTCTACAAGAAGGGTTAGACTTTTACTGCAAGTGCACCGAACTTTAAACAACGGTTTACTGGTTGATTAGCATGCTGAGGTTCTTTTACACAACAGTTTACTGGTTGATTAGCATGCTGTGGTTATAACAGGGTAACACGACAGGAAGTAACGCAGCAGGAAAGTAAAACGGGACAAGTAGTAGTCGTAGCGTGTGCTACCAACTACGGGACTAACCTACAGGTGTCAAGACAAGACATGATAAACAGGACGGAACAAGACGAAACGTGGCAAGACAAGACAAAACAGGACAATTGTGACATGAAGGGTTCACGCCTTACGGTTCGAGGGGGATCAGACCCTCTTGCCGTGTGCACGCTCAACCCTACCCCAAACCCCAGAACTCAGGACAAGACAATATAGGGCCACTCACTCTGCTAGGTGAGTGCCTCTATCCCCACGGTCGGTAGCGTATTGCTCACTCTGCTAGGTGAGCGACGAACGCCTCATAGGTGAAACCGTACAACTGTATAGGACCACTCACTCTGCTAGGTGAGCGTCTCTATCCTCTCGGTCTGCTGGGACACTCACTCTGCTAGGTGGGTGCCGAGCTTCCTGTAGGCTGTGAATCAGTACAAGGGATCACTCTCTCTAGCTTGGAGAGTGCCCTATTGCCCGCAGGCTGTGCAAGACGAGACGGGACGTGTCAAGACGGGAAGAGTTATTCTAGGGTGTCCACACACGCACACACATTATAGCCCTACGATGTCAAAATGTGTTGTTAGTCGAGCTTAGACTTCGTCGTCAAGTCTAAGTCGTCAGGGGCGTCCCGGACGCTATCATTTCACGTCCGGTTCTATTTGTTCACAGTCTAACAGTTCTAGCAGTCTAAGACCAAAACACGGCCAAAAACGCAAGTGAGTACACTTGCCTGCGATGGCGAGTGTGTCGTCCGTCCGGGGCGTCTCGTCCAGTCGTCGCGTCCGCGGTAGTCCGTCTGTAACAGTTACAGCGACGGTGTCAGGTCGTGATTTTCATCAAGTCCTATTAGGGTTTGTTTCTAGGTTATCGGGGCTATCCTATTCGTCAAAGTCACATTTTGATGTATCAGCCTAATCGACGATCTATCCTATGTGCACAGTCAAAAGTCCGTTCGTCGATATTCTAGATTTGCACAACGTTTTAAATGAGCGAAAAGTAAATTTAATTCCAATTTGTCGATTTTTAATTTAGGTTTCGATTTGCTACGGTGGGGGTTTCTACGAGTTCGGGGGACCAACCTGGTGTGAGTAACGCGCACTAATCTGGCGTCGGGTCTGGAAACGGTGGTGGATCACGTCGTGGCTCCAGTTACCCGACTGCGGTAGCATGGATTTATCTGCGAAATCGGCTATCGATAATAAGCTAAAACTGAACAACATATTATCATTGAACTAACTTGTCTAAACGTAGATTTATACACTTGTTAATAATAATCTAACTTAGGTGACCCATATATTATAACTATATTAAAGTTTATAAGATGGTGTTTATATGATAAAACATGCAGCTTATATATAAAAGCCTATACATCAATTACGCAAGCTAAATGTTTCAAACATGCATATACTGACAACCCCAAGGTACCAACCTTAATATTTAATGCATAAGTTAACTATATTATAATACTTGTATCCCTATCTGCAATCTTGTATAATCACCGTGGTGTCATTCATGTGCAACTTACCTCTGCATTACTTCGCTGCCGAGTTGGGTTGTTTCGTGTGGGCGGCTGCCGTGCGCCGGAAGGATGGCCGCGGGAAGGTCGGAGACGGCGAGGCTTTGAGGGAAACGGAGTTGGGCTCTTTGAGGAAGCGGGGCAGCGGGTATCGGAAGGGGAGAGAGAAGGCAACTGACGAGCTTGGAGGTGGGCTCTTTACCGGGGTGGTTTGTGGTCGGGGTCGGAAGCGTCGAGGGCGTGCAGTGGACCCAAACGGAGGAGGGCGGTGGACTCGAACGGAGGCGCTTGGCTCTTGGGCTACCGGCGACAGGGAGGGCGTGGTCGATGGCGTGATCGGAGGCTGGCTTGGTTCTCTGGGCGTCGTCGGAGAGGATGAAGGTCGCGTGGAGGAGCAGATGGCCGCGTGGTCGGAGGGGGAATGTCAGAGGTCGGCGTGTGGGTGGTTGTGCAAGGGGAGGGTGGCGCTTGCCTCTCGGGGTTGCAGGGGGTTTGGAGAGATGGGAGGTGCCCGAGGTGGGCTCTCGGGGGTACGGCCTGGGTTTGCTCGGGTAACTGATAGGTTAGAATAGGGCTCGCGAGCTTGCGTGCATGAAATGCCAAAGGTGGCCTGGGTTTCTGTTTGAAAAGGAAAAGCCTAGGGGCTTATTCTCCTACTGGCTTTTGTAGGGGAGAGTATCACGTGTGGGTGGGTGGGTTCGATGACGTGGGATGAGGGAACGTGGAGGAGTTCATGGTTGTTAGGATTAATAATAGGTAAGTTTGAAAAGATTAGATTTAATAAACAGACTAGATTTGATTGCCCTCAACTAACGGCATGTTATTAGATTAGGATATTATAATTAGAGATTTGGTTTTGATTTTTTTTAACAGTTTCATTTAGTTTTCTTTTAAAACATATTGCATTATTTATGTTATTAGAAGTGGTTAATAATGAGTTAGCTTCAAATAAAACGCACAGAACTTTTAAAACCATCTTTTTTAGAAAATGTTTTATAAATTAGTGATGAGGTAAGCAGATCGGTCCAAAGTTGTCCATAAATTGAAAACGAAATACCGGGGTGATCGCGCCTCCGAGAGGATCGCAAATACGGGTCTGGCTACGCGTCACGACTGCAGAAAACACTGTTAAAAATCAAATACAGAGATAATCACCCGAAACAACAATACACGCCCAAAATACGTACGGTCGGAAAGCGGCCGTTACATTCTACCCACCTTAGAAATGATTCCGCCCTCGGAATCACTTACACTAATAATAATAATATCTATATAACCTTATACCCGCAGTTATCATATCTATTCAAAAAGATTGCTAATCCTGTAACTTTAAACGATGTTCCTCAAATAATCTGTCCTAACCCATCTCTTCACTGGACAATGCCACGTCTAAACTCACCTCCTAATACTTAACTATAGACCCATCACTACTGTCCAATTTTCCAACTCTAAGTCCTCACAAAAAATAATACTAATCATCTTCTCTTACCCTACCACTCTACTAAACATCATCGCTCCATAACATCTTTAAATTTTTTAATCTCTTCCCAATATTAATCAGTCGCTAAAATGATGTTCTAGTCGATCACCAATCCAAGACGAAAACTTTGTCTATCTTATAATACCTTCACAAATCAACAATCGCCGTGTCCTCAATACATTCTGTGTCGTATCTTCCCATAAATTTATCCGCCAAATAATCGACTATTAAAATCACATCTCCTCCTACTTATTATATTTATTTTCAACCAATAATAAATCCGACAACTTAACCATCCATTTATCTCAACACGTCGTGTTACTCCCAACGTCTTCTCACGTCAACTCAACAATCAAGTCTCGATGCTAATAAAAAGCTCTACTCAATCTCATGATCTCCCTAACTCCTACCATACTCTGTAGCCATCCCTATCTACCATTCGTCTAAGCCTCAAATCTGATAAGTTCTCATCTTCACGCATATAATCTCATTCAACCAGAATTCTCCATGGAGTCCGCCATACTTCGGTTTTATAAATAAGTCTTGGACAGCCCATTCTTTTCATCCGAAAGAAATCTATTCCAATATCCTATTGTTCCAAAATCGGTCAATCATTGCTATAACAAATCTCATCTCTCCCTGAGCCTACCCGCAAACAAATCCTATAACAATAATGGCTAGTCCCAAAACTATAACAACCATAACATAACATTTCTAAATGGAGAGAAAGAGAAGAGAAAAGGGAAACTTAAAACCAGTGACACATTTTTTTAACATTTGGTAAAAAAACGTGTGGAGTCGTGGTAATGTACGAGGAAGGATAATTGATTTGTGATCTTGTGAGCTAATTTCAAAAACTTTAAAGGTTTGGTTTAAAAGAAAACAAAGTTTTGATTCAATCACATGCAGTCAAAGATAAGCTATTCTATAATTGCGAAAAACTACGTCTAAGGAAATTGCCTGCTATGACCCTATTCATATACGTATGAATACCGTCATTTAGACAACTTCAACCATATCATGGTTAACACTGAGTACACATTCAAGACACAAAAGGCAATCATCGGGATCCTAAAGAACACACACTCATACAGGTCTACGCACCCTACCTATACTCATGCATTACGACAACATCACCTACCAAGGGCCTACTCCTATACTGAAGATAGCATGGACAACTACAAGGACTAATGTCTACACCAAATAAAGGAACAGAAACCAAAAGTGTAACGAAATAAATCGGAAAGAACGAGTTCAAATAAGGCGGGGTAAGAAGATGGTTGGTTGGATGGAACAAAATTATTATTATTATTTTTTAAAAATAATAATTAGATAGATGAAAGAAGAATTACATGTAAAATTATGGTATCAAATACTTTTATACTTGTAAAAATATGCAGGGAAAAGTAAGCAGACGATAAAAAGAATTTTTTTTATTACGGTTTGGAGAAAAAAATTTAGATGAAGAAATAAAAGTAGGATGAGATAGCGATTGTTTTGCAAATGAAAGTAAATTTAAACAAGGATTCTTGACGTATGAGCACGATGAACATAGGGCTGTTTATACATATACGAGAAGAAATTTAAAGTTCTCTTTGGTTTATAAAATATTCTAAAAGTACGTGCGTTAAGTGATTAGCAATAAAATTTTGTAGTTTAGAAAAGTAATATATATGTATTGGATTATAGAATTGATAACAAGGTTTAAAACTGAAACACGAAAGATGCCGATTTGAAAATAGGTACGAGATAGTAAAATAATTTTACAACAAGGGATGCTTCAAGATCAGTGAAAGAATTTTAACTCAACCGAAAAACAAGAAATTTTGAAATATATAATATAGGGGTTTTCAAAGAAATTAAGCTGAGCGAAAAAAACTTAATAATAAATTTTGAAAATACTTTTAGAGGAAGCAGAATTGGTCAAGGAAGGGATTCGAAGGATCGACGATAATCGTCAGGAAATGATCACGTGAATCAGGAGAAAGGAAAATGATCGCATGAAGAATATGCGTAAGATACGAATCGTGAAGGGCTACGACGGAACTCTACGGCTGACAACACAAAATTGTAACAATCAGGGTGACATTAGAAGTCAGGGATTCTAATTATCAGATCGTCTAACGATCAGGAGAGCTCGGCAATAAGATTTCCTAATGAGCTAGACTGTAACCAGGATCTAATGGGAAGGTTCCTAAGAGAATCAAGGTTATATTCTGCTGGGTCCGAAGTCGATGGACCCGAGCGAACGACTAAACTAAAAGAAGGACTCTAGAAATCTAATTTGGTCAGAGCCGGTGAGGGAGAGGCTATTAAGGGATTCTAAGACGGGTATGGCTAAATCTTAACCAAGGCGTCTAACTATCAAACTGGGACGTCTACCTAAGTCTTCCTACCATCTAAGACTGGGTAAACCTAATTTTGACTTGTACACGGATATTAAATGAATGCGATACTCTTATTGTTCTGAACTTTTGCTGACCTGCATGGGCCACCACTAAAACCTGTCACGCCCCGCTTCCCAAAAATACGGAGGCGAAGCGTGACTAAGGCCCGCTTAGGCCGGAGCTGTGAAGCTCGGACCCAATAAGCGTCTGTAGGGGTACCATTTCAAAAGGTTTTCAGGTTCTTGCATTAATAAAGTTCAAAACAAAAGAAGTACAGAAAAGAAAAGGAATTCATTAAATTAGTGATATAATATCCAACGGGTACAAAGTCTAAAAAGGAAGCCTAAGCATGGCAACAACCTAACTAAAAGCAAACTAAAAGCAGTAAACTCTGAAAGTGACGACTAAAAAGACCTCAAGGTCTGGTCCTCGTCAGGCACGTACTCTGGGTCGACGTCCTCGGCTCCTCGTACTCCAGTGAGTCTGCCTCGTCCACGAACTCTGGCTGAACACCTGACGTACAACACCCAAGAAAAAGGAACTGTACGTCAGGTAAAGTCTACAAGAAGGGTTAGACTTTTACTGCAAGTGCACCGAACTTTAAACAACGGTTTAC
This sequence comes from Scilla litardierei, assembly GCA_030789695.1. Classification (NCBI taxonomy): domain Eukaryota; kingdom Viridiplantae; phylum Streptophyta; class Magnoliopsida; order Asparagales; family Asparagaceae; genus Scilla; species Scilla litardierei. The sequence continues at coordinate 448,561,930 of CM061142.1, forward strand.
TGGTTGATTAGCATGCTGAGGTTCTTTTACACAACAGTTTACTGGTTGATTAGCATGCTGTGGTTATAACAGGGTAACACGACAGGAAGTAACGCAGCAGGAAAGTAAAACGGGACAAGTAGTAGTCGTAGCGTGTGCTACCAACTACGGGACTAACCTACAGGTGTCAAGACAAGACATGATAAACAGGACGGAACAAGACGAAACGTGGCAAGACAAGACAAAACAGGACAATTGTGACATGAAGGGTTCACGCCTTACGGTTCGAGGGGGATCAGACCCTCTTGCCGTGCACACGCTCAACCCTACCCCAAACCCCAGAACTCAGGACAAGACAATATAGGGCCACTCACTCTGCTAGGTGAGTGCCTCTATCCCCACGGTCGGTAGCGTATTGCTCACTCTGCTAGGTGAGCGACGAACGCCTCATAGGTGAAACCGTACAACTGTATAGGACCACTCACTCTGCTAGGTGAGCGTCTCTATCCTCTCGGTCTGCTGGGACACTCACTCTGCTAGGTGGGTGCCGAGCTTCCTGTAGGCTGTGAATCAGTACAAGGGATCACTCTCTCTAGCTTGGAGAGTGCCCTATTGCCCGCAGGCTGTGCAAGACGAGACGGGACGTGTCAAGACGGGAAGAGTTATTCTAGGGTGTCCACACACGCACACACATTATAGCCCTACGATGTCAAAAGTTGTTGTTAGTCGAGCTTAGACTTCGTCGTCAAGTCTAAGTCGTCAGGGGCGTCCCGGACGCTATCATTTCACGTCCGGTTCTATTTGTTCACAGTCTAACAGTTCTAGCAGTCTAAGACCAAAACACGGCCAAAAACGCAAGTGAGTACACTTGCCTGCGGTGGCGAGTGTGCCGTCCGTCCGGGGCGTCTCGTCCAGTCGTCGCGTCCGCGGTAGTCCGTCTGTAACAGTTACGGCGACGGTGTCAGGTCGTGATTTTCATCAAGTCCTATTAGGGTTTGTTTCTAGGTTATCGGGGCTATCCTATTCGTCAAAGTCACATTTTGATGTATCAGCCTAATCGACGATCTATCCTATGTGCACAGTCAAAAGTCCGTTCGTCGATATTCTAGATTTGCACAACGTTTTAAATGAGCGAAAAGTAAATTTAATTCCAATTTGTCGATTTTTAATTTAGGTTTCGATTTGCTACGGTGGGGGTTTCTACGAGTTCGGGGGACCAACCTGGTGTGAGTAACGCGCACTAATCTGGCGTCGGGTCTGGAAACGGTGGTGGATCACGTCGTGGCTCCAGTTACCCGACTGCGGTAGCATGGATTTATCTGCGAAATCGGCTATCGATAATAAGCTAAAACTGAACAACATATTATCATTGAACTAACTTGTCTAAACGTAGATTTATACACTTGTTAATAATAATCTAACTTAGGTGACCCATATATTATAACTATATTAAAGTTTATAAGATGGTGTTTATATGATAAAACATGCAGCTTATATATAAAAGCCTATACATCAATTACGCAAGCTAAATGTTTCAAACATGCATATACTGACAACCCCAAGGTACCAACCTTAATATTTAATGCATAAGTTAACTATATTATAATACTTGTATCCCTATCTGCAATCTTGTATAATCACCGTGGTGTCATTCATGTGCAACTTACCTCTGCATTACTTCGCTGCCGAGTTGGGTTGTTTCGTGTGGGCGGCTGCCGTGCGCCGGAAGGATGGCCGCGGGAAGGTCGGAGACGGCGAGGCTTTGAGGGAAACGGAGTTGGGCTCTTTGAGGAAGCGGGGCAGCGGGTATCGGAAGGGGAGAGAGAAGGCAACTGACGAGCTTGGAGGTGGGCTCTTTACCGGGGTGGTTTGTGGTCGGGGTCGGAAGCGTCGAGGGCGTGCAGTGGACCCAAACGGAGGAGGGCGGTGGACTCGAACGGAGGCGCTTGGCTCTTGGGCTACCGGCGACAGGGAGGGCGTGGTCGATGGCGTGATCGGAGGCTGGCTTGGTTCTCTGGGCGTCGTCGGAGAGGATGAAGGTCGCGCGGAGGAGCAGATGGCCGCGTGGTCGGAGGGGGAATGTCAGAGGTCGGCGTGTGGGTGGTTGTGCAAGGGGAGGGTGGCGCTTGCCTCTCGGGGTTGCAGGGGGTTTGGAGAGATGGGAGGTGCCCGAGGTGGGCTCTCGGGGGTACGGCCTGGGTTTGCTCGGGTAACTGATAGGTTAGAATAGGGCTCGCGAGCTTGCGTGCATGAAATGCCAAAGGTGGCCTGGGTTTCTGTTTGAAAAGGAAAAGCCTAGGGGCTTATTCTCCTACTGGCTTTTGTAGGGGAGAGTATCACGTGTGGGTGGGTGGGTTCGATGACGTGGGATGAGGGAACGTGGAGGAGTTCATGGTTGTTAGGATTAATAATAGGTAAGTTTGAAAAGATTAGATTTAATAAACAGACTAGATTTGATTGCCCTCAACTAACGGCATGTTATTAGATTAGGATATTATAATTAGAGATTTGGTTTTGATTTTTTTTAACAGTTTCATTTAGTTTTCTTTTAAAACATATTGCATTATTTATGTTATTAGAAGTGGTTAATAATGAGTTAGCTTCAAATAAAACGCACAGAACTTTTAAAACCATCTTTTTTAGAAAATGTTTTATAAATTAGTGATGAGGTAAGCAGATCGGTCCAAAGTTGTCCATAAATTGAAAACGAAATACCGGGGTGATCGCGCCTCCGAGAGGATCGCAAATACGGGTCTGGCTACGCGTCACGACTGCAGAAAACACTGTTAAAAATCAAATACAGAGATAATCACCCGAAACAACAATACACGCCCAAAATACGTACGGTCGGAAAGCGGCCGTTACATTCTACCCACCTTAGAAATGATTCCGCCCTCGGAATCACTTACACTAATAATAATAATATCTATATAACCTTATACCCGCAGTTATCATATCTATTCAAAAAGATTGCTAATCCTGTAACTTTAAACGATGTTCCTCAAATAATCTGTCCTAACCCATCTCTTCACTGGACAATGCCACGTCTAAACTCACCTCCTAATACTTAACTATAGACCCATCACTACTGTCCAATTTTCCAACTCTAAGTCCTCACAAAAAATAATACTAATCATCTTCTCTTACCCTACCACTCTACTAAACATCATCGCTCCATAACATCTTTAAATTTTTTAATCTCTTCCCAATATTAATCAGTCGCTAAAATGATGTTCTAGTCGATCACCAATCCAAGACGAAAACTTTGTCTATCTTATAATACCTTCACAAATCAACAATCGCCGTGTCCTCAATACATTCTGTGTCGTATCTTCCCATAAATTTATCCGCCAAATAATCGACTATTAAAATCACATCTCCTCCTACTTATTATATTTATTTTCAACCAATAATAAATCCGACAACTTAACCATCCATTTATCTCAACACGTCGTGTTACTCCCAACGTCTTCTCACGTCAACTCAACAATCAAGTCTCGATGCTAATAAAAAGCTCTACTCAATCTCATGATCTCCCTAACTCCTACCATACTCTGTAGCCATCCCTATCTACCATTCGTCTAAGCCTCAAATCTGATAAGTTCTCATCTTCACGCATATAATCTCATTCAACCAGAATTCTCCATGGAGTCCGCCATACTTCGGTTTTATAAATAAGTCTTGGACAGCCCATTCTTTTCATCCGAAAGAAATCTATTCCAATATCCTATTGTTCCAAAATCGGTCAATCATTGCTATAACAAATCTCATCTCTCCCTGAGCCTACCCGCAAACAAATCCTATAACAATAATGGCTAGTCCCAAAACTATAACAACCATAACATAACATTTCTAAATGGAGAGAAAGAGAAGAGAAAAGGGAAACTTAAAACCAGTGACACATTTTTTTAACATTTGGTAAAAAAACGTGTGGAGTCGTGGTAATGTACGAGGAAGGATAATTGATTTGTGATCTTGTGAGCTAATTTCAAAAACTTTAAAGGTTTGGTTTAAAAGAAAACAAAGTTTTGATTCAATCACATGCAGTCAAAGATAAGCTATTCTATAATTGCGAAAAACTACGTCTAAGGAAATTGCCTGCTATGACCCTATTCATATACGTATGAATACCGTCATTTAGACAACTTCAACCATATCATGGTTAACACTGAGTACACATTCAAGACACAAAAGGCAATCATCGGGATCCTAAAGAACACACACTCATACAGGTCTACGCACCCTACCTATACTCATGCATTACGACAACATCACCTACCAAGGGCCTACTCCTATACTGAAGATAGCATGGACAACTACAAGGACTAATGTCTACACCAAATAAAGGAACAGAAACCAAAAGTGTAACGAAATAAATCGGAAAGAACGAGTTCAAATAAGGCGGGGTAAGAAGATGGTTGGTTGGATGGAACAAAATTATTATTATTATTTTTTAAAAATAATAATTAGATAGATGAAAGAAGAATTACATGTAAAATTATGGTATCAAATACTTTTATACTTGTAAAAATATGCAGGGAAAAGTAAGCAGACGATAAAAAGAATTTTTTTTATTACGGTTTGGAGAAAAAAATTTAGATGAAGAAATAAAAGTAGGATGAGATAGCGATTGTTTTGCAAATGAAAGTAAATTTAAACAAGGATTCTTGACGTATGAGCACGATGAACATAGGGCTGTTTATACATATACGAGAAGAAATTTAAAGTTCTCTTTGGTTTATAAAATATTCTAAAAGTACGTGCGTTAAGTGATTAGCAATAAAATTTTGTAGTTTAGAAAAGTAATATATATGTATTGGATTATAGAATTGATAACAAGGTTTAAAACTGAAACACGAAAGATGCCGATTTGAAAATAGGTACGAGATAGTAAAATAATTTTACAACAAGGGATGTTTCAAGATCAGTGAAAGAATTTTAACTCAACCGAAAAACAAGAAATTTTGAAATATATAATATAGGGGTTTTCAAAGAAATTAAGCTGAGCGAAAAAAACTTAATAATAAATTTTGAAAATACTTTTAGAGGAAGCAGAATTGGTCAAGGAAGGGATTCGAAGGATCGACGATAATCGTCAGGAAATGATCACGTGAATCAGGAGAAAGGAAAATGATCGCATGAAGAATATGCGTAAGATACGAATCGTGAAGGGCTACGACGGAACTCTACGGCTGACAACACAAAATTGTAACAATCAGGGTGACATTAGAAGTCAGGGATTCTAATTATCAGATCGTCTAACGATCAGGAGAGCTCGGCAATAAGATTTCCTAATGAGCTAGACTGTAACCAGGATCTAATGGGAAGGTTCCTAAGAGAATCAAGGTTATATTCTGCTGGGTCCGAAGTCGATGGACCCGAGCGAACGACTAAACTAAAAGAAGGACTCTAGAAATCTAATTTGGTCAGAGCCGGTGAGGGAGAGGCTATTAAGGGATTCTAAGACGGGTATGGCTAAATCTTAACCAAGGCGTCTAACTATCAAACTGGGACGTCTACCTAAGTCTTCCTACCATCTAAGACTGGGTAAACCTAATTTTGACTTGTACACGGATATTAAATGAATGCGATACTCTTATTGTTCTGAACTTTTGCTGACCTGCATGGGCCACCACTAAAACCTGTCACGCCCCGCTTCCCAAAAATACGGAGGCGAAGCGTGACTAAGGCCCGCTTAGGCCGGAGCTGTGAAGCTCGGACCCAATAAGCGTCTGTAGGGGTACCATTTCAAAAGGTTTTCAGGTTCTTGCATTAATAAAGTTCAAAACAAAAGAAGTACAGAAAAGAAAAGGAATTCATTAAATTAGTGATATAATATCCAACGGGTACAAAGTCTAAAAAGGAAGCCTAAGCATGGCAACAACCTAACTAAAAGCAAACTAAAAGCAGTAACCTCTGAAAGTGACGACTAAAAAGACCTCAAGGTCTGGTCCTCGTCAGGCACGTACTCTGGGTCGACTTCCTCGGCTCCTCGTACTCCAGTGAGTCTGCCTCGTCCACGAACTCTGGCTAAACACCTGACGTACAACACCCAAGAAAAAGGAACTGTACGTCAGGTAAAGTCTACAAGAAGGGTTAGACTTTACTGCAAGTGCACCGAACTTTAAACAACGGTTTACTGGTTGATTAGCATGCTGAGGTTCTTTTACACAACAGTTTACTGGTTGATTAGCATGCTGTGGTTATAACAGGGTAACACGACAGGAAGTAACGCAGCAGGAAAGTAAAACGGGACAAGTAGTAGTCGTAGCGTGTGCTACCAACTACGGGACTAACCTACAGGTGTCAAGACAAGACAGGATAAACAGGACGGAACAAGACGAAACGTGGCAAGACAAGACAAAACAGGACAATTGTGACATGAAGGGTTCACGCCTTACGGTTCGAGGGGGATCAGACCCTCTTGCCGTGCACACGCTCAACCCTACCCCAAACCCCAGAACTCAGGACAAGACAATATAGGGCCACTCACTCTGCTAGGTGAGTGCCTCTATCCCCACGGTCGGTAGCGTATCGCTCACTCTGCTAGGTGAGCGACGAACGCCTCATAGGTAAAACCGTACAACTGTATAGAACCACTCACTCTGCTAGGTGAGCGTCTCTATCCTCTCGGTCTGCTGGGACACTCACTCTGCTAGGTGGGTGCCGAGCTTCCTATAGGCTGTGAATCAATACAAGGGATCACTCTCTCTAGCTTGGAGAGTGCCCTATTGCCCGCAGGCTGTGCAAGACGAGACGGGACGTGTCAAGACGGGAAGAGTTATTCTAGGGTGTCCACACACGCACACACATTATAGCCCTACGATGTCAAAAGTTGTTGTTAGTCGAGCTTAGACTTCGTCGTCAAGTCTAAGTCGTCAGGGGCGTCCCGGACGCTATCATTTCACGTCCGGTTCTATTTGTTCACAGTCTAACAGTTCTAGCAGTCTAAGACCAAAACATGGCCAAAAACGCAAGTGAGTACACTTGCCTGCGGTGGCGAGTGTGCCGTCCGTCCGGGGCGTCTCGTCCAGTCGTCGCGTCCGCGGTAGTCCGTCTGTAACAGTTACGGCGACGGTGTCAGGTCGTGATTTTCATCAAGTCCTATTAGGGTTTGTTTCTAGGTTATCGGGGCTATCCTATTCGTCAAAGTCACATTTTGATGTATCAGCCTAATCGACGATCTATCCTATGTGCACAGTCAAAAGTCCGTTCGTCGATATTCTAGATTTGCACAACGTTTTAAATGAGCGAAAAGTAAATTTAATTCCAATTTGTCGATTTTTAATTTAGGTTTCGATTTGCTACGGTGGGGGTTTCTACGAGTTCGGGGGACCAACCTGGTGTGAGTAACGCGCACTAATCTGGCGTCGGGTCTGGAAACGGTGGTGGATCACGTCGTGGCTCCAGTTACCCGACTGCGGTAGCATGGATTTATCTGCGAAATCGGCTATCGATAATAAGCTAAAACTGAACAACATATTATCATTGAACTAACTTGTCTAAACGTAGATTTATACACTTGTTAATAATAATCTAACTTAGGTGACCCATATATTATAACTATATTAAAGTTTATAAGATGGTGTTTATATGATAAAACATGCAGCTTATATATAAAAGCCTATACATCAATTACGCAAGCTAAATGTTTCAAACATGCATATACTGACAACCCCAAGGTACCAACCTTAATATTTAATGCATAAGTTAACTATATTATAATACTTGTATCCCTATCTGCAATCTTGTATAATCACCGTGGTGTCATTCATGTGCAACTTACCTCTGCATTACTTCGCTGCCGAGTTGGGTTGTTTCGTGTGGGCGGCTGCCGTGCGCCGGAAGGATGGCCGCGGGAAGGTCGGAGACGGCGAGGCTTTGAGGGAAACGGAGTTGGGCTCTTTGAGGAAGCGGGGCAGCGGGTATCGGAAGGGGAGAGAGAAGGCAACTGACGAGCTTGGAGGTGGGCTCTTTACCGGGGTGGTTTGTGGTCGGGGTCGGAAGCGTCGAGGGCGTGCAGTGGACCCAAACGGAGGAGGGCGGTGGACTCGAACGGAGGCGCTTGGCTCTTGGGCTACCGGCGACAGGGAGGGCGTGGTCGATGGCGTGATCGGAGGCTGGCTTGGTTCTCTGGGCGTCGTCGGAGAGGATGAAGGTCGCGCGGAGGAGCAGATGGCCGCGTGGTCGGAGGGGGAATGTCAGAGGTCGGCGTGTGGGTGGTTGTGCAAGGGGAGGGTGGCGCTTGCCTCTCGGGGTTGCAGGGGGTTTGGAGAGATGGGAGGTGCCCGAGGTGGGCTCTCGGGGGTACGGCCTGGGTTTGCTCGGGTAACTGATAGGTTAGAATAGGGCTCGCGAGCTTGCGTGCATGAAATGCCAAAGGTGGCCTGGGTTTCTGTTTGAAAAGGAAAAGCCTAGGGGCTTATTCTCCTACTGGCTTTTGTAGGGGAGAGTATCACGTGTGGGTGGGTGGGTTCGATGACGTGGGATGAGGGAACGTGGAGGAGTTCATGGTTGTTAGGATTAATAATAGGTAAGTTTGAAAAGATTAGATTTAATAAACAGACTAGATTTGATTGCCCTCAACTAACGGCATGTTATTAGATTAGGATATTATAATTAGAGATTTGGTTTTGATTTTTTTTAACAGTTTCATTTAGTTTTCTTTTAAAACATATTGCATTATTTATGTTATTAGAAGTGGTTAATAATGAGTTAGCTTCAAATAAAACGCACAGAACTTTTAAAACCATCTTTTTTAGAAAATGTTTTATAAATTAGTGATGAGGTAAGCAGATCGGTCCAAAGTTGTCCATAAATTGAAAACGAAATACCGGGGTGATCGCGCCTCCGAGAGGATCGCAAATACGGGTCTGGCTACGCGTCACGACTGCAGAAAACACTGTTAAAAATCAAATACAGAGATAATCACCCGAAACAACAATACACGCCCAAAATACGTACGGTCGGAAAGCGGCCGTTACATTCTACCCACCTTAGAAATGATTCCGCCCTCGGAATCACTTACACTAATAATAATAATATCTATATAACCTTATACCCGCAGTTATCATATCTATTCAAAAAGATTGCTAATCCTGTAACTTTAAACGATGTTCCTCAAATAATCTGTCCTAACCCATCTCTTCACTGGACAATGCCACGTCTAAACTCACCTCCTAATACTTAACTATAGACCCATCACTACTGTCCAATTTTCCAACTCTAAGTCCTCACAAAAAATAATACTAATCATCTTCTCTTACCCTACCACTCTACTAAACATCATCGCTCCATAACATCTTTAAATTTTTTAATCTCTTCCCAATATTAATCAGTCGCTAAAATGATGTTCTAGTCGATCACCAATCCAAGACGAAAACTTTGTCTATCTTATAATACCTTCACAAATCAACAATCGCCGTGTCCTCAATACATTCTGTGTCGTATCTTCCCATAAATTTATCCGCCAAATAATCGACTATTAAAATCACATCTCCTCCTACTTATTATATTTATTTTCAACCAATAATAAATCCGACAACTTAACCATCCATTTATCTCAACACGTCGTGTTACTCCCAACGTCTTCTCACGTCAACTCAACAATCAAGTCTCGATGCTAATAAAAAGCTCTACTCAATCTCATGATCTCCCTAACTCCTACCATACTCTGTAGCCATCCCTATCTACCATTCGTCTAAGCCTCAAATCTGATAAGTTCTCATCTTCACGCATATAATCTCATTCAACCAGAATTCTCCATGGAGTCCGCCATACTTCGGTTTTATAAATAAGTCTTGGACAGCCCATTCTTTTCATCCGAAAGAAATCTATTCCAATATCCTATTGTTCCAAAATCGGTCAATCATTGCTATAACAAATCTCATCTCTCCCTGAGCCTACCCGCAAACAAATCCTATAACAATAATGGCTAGTCCCAAAACTATAACAACCATAACATAACATTTCTAAATGGAGAGAAAGAGAAGAGAAAAGGGAAACTTAAAACCAGTGACACATTTTTTTAACATTTGGTAAAAAAACGTGTGGAGTCGTGGTAATGTACGAGGAAGGATAATTGATTTGTGATCTTGTGAGCTAATTTCAAAAACTTTAAAGGTTTGGTTTAAAAGAAAACAAAGTTTTGATTCAATCACATGCAGTCAAAGATAAGCTATTCTATAATTGCGAAAAACTACGTCTAAGGAAATTGCCTGCTATGACCCTATTCATATACGTATGAATACCGTCATTTAGACAACTTCAACCATATCATGGTTAACACTGAGTACACATTCAAGACACAAAAGGCAATCATCGGGATCCTAAAGAACACACACTCATACAGGTCTACGCACCCTACCTATACTCATGCATTACGACAACATCACCTACCAAGGGCCTACTCCTATACTGAAGATAGCATGGACAACTACAAGGACTAATGTCTACACCAAATAAAGGAACAGAAACCAAAAGTGTAACGAAATAAATCGGAAAGAACGAGTTCAAATAAGGCGGGGTAAGAAGATGGTTGGTTGGATGGAACAAAATTATTATTATTATTTTTTAAAAATAATAATTAGATAGATGAAAGAAGAATTACATGTAAAATTATGGTATCAAATACTTTTATACTTGTAAAAATATGCAGGGAAAAGTAAGCAGACGATAAAAAGAATTTTTTTTATTACGGTTTGGAGAAAAAAATTTAGATGAAGAAATAAAAGTAGGATGAGATAGCGATTGTTTTGCAAATGAAAGTAAATTTAAACAAGGATTCTTGACGTATGAGCACGATGAACATAGGGCTGTTTATACATATACGAGAAGAAATTTAAAGTTCTCTTTGGTTTATAAAATATTCTAAAAGTACGTGCGTTAAGTGATTAGCAATAAAATTTTGTAGTTTAGAAAAGTAATATATATGTATTGGATTATAGAATTGATAACAAGGTTTAAAACTGAAACACGAAAGATGCCGATTTGAAAATAGGTACGAGATAGTAAAATAATTTTACAACAAGGGATGTTTCAAGATCAGTGAAAGAATTTTAACTCAACCGAAAAACAAGAAATTTTGAAATATATAATATAGGGGTTTTCAAAGAAATTAAGCTGAGCGAAAAAAACTTAATAATAAATTTTGAAAATACTTTTAGAGGAAGCAGAATTGGTCAAGGAAGGGATTCGAAGGATCGACGATAATCGTCAGGAAATGATCACGTGAATCAGGAGAAAGGAAAATGATCGCATGAAGAATATGCGTAAGATACGAATCGTGAAGGGCTACGACGGAACTCTACGGCTGACAACACAAAATTGTAACAATCAGGGTGACATTAGAAGTCAGGGATTCTAATTATCAGATCGTCTAACGATCAGGAGAGCTCGGCAATAAGATTTCCTAATGAGCTAGACTGTAACCAGGATCTAATGGGAAGGTTCCTAAGAGAATCAAGGTTATATTCTGCTGGGTCCGAAGTCGATGGACCCGAGCGAACGACTAAACTAAAAGAAGGACTCTAGAAATCTAATTTAGTCAGAGCCGGTGAGGGAGAGGCTATTAAGGGATTCTAAGACGGGTATGGCTAAATCTTAACCAAGGCGTCTAACTATCAAACTGGGACGTCTACCTAAGTCTTCCTACCATCTAAGACTGGGTAAACCTAATTTTGACTTGTACACGGATATTAAATGAATGCGATACTCTTATTGTTCTGAACTTTTGCTGACCTGCATGGGCCACCACTAAAACCTGTCACGCCCCGCTTCCCAAAAATACGGAGGCGAAGCGTGACTAAGGCCCGCTTAGGCCGGAGCTGTGAAGCTCGGACCCAATAAGCGTCTGTAGGGGTACCATTTCAAAAGGTTTTCAGGTTCTTGCATTAATAAAGTTCAAAACAAAAGAAGTACAGAAAAGAAAAGGAATTCATTAAATTAGTGATATAATATCCAACGGGTACAAAGTCTAAAAAGGAAGCCTAAGCATGGCAACAACCTAACTAAAAGCAAACTAAAAGCAGTAACCTCTGAAAGTGACGACTAAAAAGACCTCAAGGTCTGGTCCTCGTCAGGCACGTACTCTGGGTCGACGTCCTCGGCTCCTCGTACTCCAGTGAGTCTGCCTCGTCCACGAACTCTGGCTGAACACCTGACGTACAACACCCAAGAAAAAGGAACTGTACGTCAGGTAAAGTCTACAAGAAGGGTTAGACTTTTACTGCAAGTGCACCGAACTTTAAACAACGGTTTACTGGTTGATTAGCATGCTGAGGTTCTTTTACACAACAGTTTACTGGTTGATTAGCATGCTGTGGTTATAACAGGGTAACACGACAGGAAGTAACGCAGCAGGAAAGTAAAACGGGACAAGTAGTAGTCGTAGCGTGTGCTACCAACTACGGGACTAACCTACAGGTGTCAAGACAAGACATGATAAACAGGACGGAACAAGACGAAACGTGGCAAGACAAGACAAAACAGGACAATTGTGACATGAAGGGTTCACGCCTTACGGTTCGAGGGGGATCAGACCCTCTTGCCGTGCACACGCTCAACCCTACCCCAAACCCCAGAACTCAGGACAAGACAATATAGGGCCACTCACTCTGCTAGGTGAGTGCCTCTATCCCCACGGTCGGTAGCGTATTGCTCACTCTGCTAGGTGAGCGACGAACGCCTCATAGGTGAAACCGTACAACTGTATAGGACCACTCACTCTGCTAGGTGAGCGTCTCTATCCTCTCGGTCTGCTGGGACACTCACTCTGCTAGGTGGGTGCCGAGCTTCCTGTAGGCTGTGAATCAGTACAAGGGATCACTCTCTCTAGCTTGGAGAGTGCCCTATTGCCCGCAGGCTGTGCAAGACGAGACGGGACGTGTCAAGACGGGAAGAGTTATTCTAGGGTGTCCACACACGCACACACATTATAGCCCTACGATGTCAAAAGTTGTTGTTAGTCGAGCTTAGACTTCGTCGTCAAGTCTAAGTCGTCAGGGGCGTCCCGGACGCTATCATTTCACGTCCGGTTCTATTTGTTCACAGTCTAACAGTTCTAGCAGTCTAAGACCAAAACACGGCCAAAAACGCAAGTGAGTACACTTGCCTGCGGTGGCGAGTGTGCCGTCCGTCCGGGGCGTCTCGTCCAGTCGTCGCGTCCGCGGTAGTCCGTCTGTAACAGTTACGGCGACGGTGTCAGGTCGTGATTTTCATCAAGTCCTATTAGGGTTTGTTTCTAGGTTATCGGGGCTATCCTATTCGTCAAAGTCACATTTTGATGTATCAGCCTAATCGACGATCTATCCTATGTGCACAGTCAAAAGTCCGTTCGTCGATATTCTAGATTTGCACAACGTTTTAAATGAGCGAAAAGTAAATTTAATTCCAATTTGTCGATTTTTAATTTAGGTTTCGATTTGCTACGGTGGGGGTTTCTACGAGTTCGGGGGACCAACCTGGTGTGAGTAACGCGCACTAATCTGGCGTCGGGTCTGGAAACGGTGGTGGATCACGTCGTGGCTCCAGTTACCCGACTGCGGTAGCATGGATTTATCTGCGAAATCGGCTATCGATAATAAGCTAAAACTGAACAACATATTATCATTGAACTAACTTGTCTAAACGTAGATTTATACACTTGTTAATAATAATCTAACTTAGGTGACCCATATATTATACCTATATTAAAGTTTATAAGATGGTGTTTATATGATAAAACATGCAGCTTATATATAAAAGCCTATACATCAATTACGCAAGCTAAATGTTTCAAACATGCATATACTGACAACCCCAAGGTACCAACCTTAATATTTAATGCATAAGTTAACTATATTATAATACTTGTATCCCTATCTGCAATCTTGTATAATCACCGTGGTGTCATTCATGTGCAACTTACCTCTGCATTACTTCGCTGCCGAGTTGGGTTGTTTCGTGTGGGCGGCTGCCGTGCGCCGGAAGGATGGCCGCGGGAAGGTCGGAGACGGCGAGGCTTTGAGGGAAACGGAGTTGGGCTCTTTGAGGAAGCGGGGCAGCGGGTATCGGAAGGGGAGAGAGAAGGCAACTGACGAGCTTGGAGGTGGGCTCTTTACCGGGGTGGTTTGTGGTCGGGGTCGGAAGCGTCGAGGGCGTGCAGTGGACCCAAACGGAGGAGGGCGGTGGACTCGAACGGAGGCGCTTGGCTCTTGGGCTACCGGCGACAGGGAGGGCGTGGTCGATGGCGTGATCGGAGGCTGGCTTGGTTCTCTGGGCGTCGTCGGAGAGGATGAAGGTCGCGTGGAGGAGCAGATGGCCGCGTGGTCGGAGGGGGAATGTCAGAGGTCGGCGTGTGGGTGGTTGTGCAATGGGAGGGTGGCGCTTGCCTCTCGGGGTTGCAGGGGGTTTGGAGAGATGGGAGGTGCCCGAGGTGGGCTCTCGGGGGTACGGCCTGGGTTTGCTCGGGTAACTGATAGGTTAGAATAGGGCTCGCGAGCTTGCGTGCATGAAATGCCAAAGGTGGCCTGGGTTTCTGTTTGAAAAGGAAAAGCCTAGGGGCTTATTCTCCTACTGGCTTTTGTAGGGGAGAGTATCACGTGTGGGTGGGTGGGTTCGATGACGTGGGATGAGGGAACGTGGAGGAGTTCATGGTTGTTAGGATTAATAATAGGTAAGTTTGAAAAGATTAGATTTAATAAACAGACTAGATTTGATTGCCCTCAACTAACGGCATGTTATTAGATTAAGATATTATAATTAGAGATTTGGTTTTGATTTTTTTTAACAGTTTCATTTAGTTTTCTTTTAAAACATATTGCATTATTTATGTTATTAGAAGTGGTTAATAATGAGTTAGCTTCAAATAAAACGCACAGAACTTGTAAAACCATCTTTTTTAGAAAATGTTTTATAAATTAGTGATGAGGTAAGCAGATCGGTCCAAAGTTGTCCATAAATTGAAAACGAAATACCGGGGTGATCGCGCCTCCGAGAGGATCGCAAATACGGGTCTGGCTACGCGTCACGACTGCAGAAAACACTGTTAAAAATCAAATACAGAGATAATCACCCGAAACAACAATACACGCCCAAAATACGTACGGTCGGAAAGCGGCCGTTACATTCTACCCACCTTAGAAATGATTCCGCCCTCGGAATCACTTACACTAATAATAATAATATCTATATAACCTTATACCCGCAGTTATCATATCTATTCAAAAAGATTGCTAATCCTGTAACTTTAAACGATGTTCCTCAAATAATCTGTCCTAACCCATCTCTTCACTGGACAATGCCACGTCTAAACTCACCTCCTAATACTTAACTATAGACCCATCACTACTGTCCAATTTTCCAACTCTAAGTCCTCACAAAAAATAATACTAATCATCTTCTCTTACCCTACCACTCTACTAAACATCATCGCTCCATAACATCTTTAAATTTTTTAATCTCTTCCCAATATTAATCAGTCGCTAAAATGATGTTCTAGTCGATCACCAATCCAAGACGAAAACTTTGTCTATCTTATAATACCTTCACAAATCAACAATCGCCGTGTCCTCAATACATTCTGTGTCGTATCTTCCCATAAATTTATCCGCCAAATAATCGACTATTAAAATCACATCTCCTCCTACTTATTATATTTATTTTCAACCAATAATAAATCCGACAACTTAACCATCCATTTATCTCAACACGTCGTGTTACTCCCAACGTCTTCTCACGTCAACTCAACAATCAAGTCTCGATGCTAATAAAAAGCTCTACTCAATCTCATGATCTCCCTAACTCCTACCATACTCTGTAGCCATCCCTATCTACCATTCGTCTAAGCCTCAAATCTGATAAGTTCTCATCTTCACGCATATAATCTCATTCAACCAGAATTCTCCATGGAGTCCGCCATACTTCGGTTTTATAAATAAGTCTTGGACAGCCCATTCTTTTCATCCGAAAGAAATCTATTCCAATATCCTATTGTTCCAAAATCGGTCAATCATTGCTATAACAAATCTCATCTCTCCCTGAGCCTACCCGCAAACAAATCCTATAACAATAATGGCTAGTCCCAAAACTATAACAACCATAACATAACATTTCTAAATGGAGAGAAAGAGAAGAGAAAAGGGAAACTTAAAACCAGTGACACATTTTTTTAACATTTGGTAAAAAAACGTGTGGAGTCGTGGTAATGTACGAGGAAGGATAATTGATTTGTGATCTTGTGAGCTAATTTCAAAAACTTTAAAGGTTTGGTTTAAAAGAAAACAAAGTTTTGATTCAATCACATGCAGTCAAAGATAAGCTATTCTATAATTGCGAAAAACTACGTCTAAGGAAATTGCCTGCTATGACCCTATTCATATACGTATGAATACCGTCATTTAGACAACTTCAACCATATCATGGTTAACACTGAGTACACATTCAAGACACAAAAGGCAATCATCGGGATCCTAAAGAACACACACTCATACAGGTCTACGCACCCTACCTATACTCATGCATTACGACAACATCACCTACCAAGGGCCTACTCCTATACTGAAGATAGCATGGACAACTACAAGGACTAATGTCTACACCAAATAAAGGAACAGAAACCAAAAGTGTAACGAAATAAATCGGAAAGAACGAGTTCAAATAAGGCGGGGTAAGAAGATGGTTGGTTGGATGGAACAAAATTATTATTATTATTTTTTAAAAATAATAATTAGATAGATGAAAGAAGAATTACATGTAAAATTATGGTATCAAATACTTTTATACTTGTAAAAATATGCAGGGAAAAGTAAGCAGACGATAAAAAGAATTTTTTTTATTACGGTTTGGAGAAAAAAATTTAGATGAAGAAATAAAAGTAGGATGAGATAGCGATTGTTTTGCAAATGAAAGTAAATTTAAACAAGGATTCTTGACGTATGAGCACGATGAACATAGGGCTGTTTATACATATACGAGAAGAAATTTAAAGTTCTCTTTGGTTTATAAAATATTCTAAAAGTACGTGCGTTAAGTGATTAGCAATAAAATTTTGTAGTTTAGAAAAGTAATATATATGTATTGGATTATAGAATTGATAACAAGGTTTAAAACTGAAACACGAAAGATGCCGATTTGAAAATAGGTACGAGATAGTAAAATAATTTTACAACAAGGGATGTTTCAAGATCAGTGAAAGAATTTTAACTCAACCGAAAAACAAGAAATTTTGAAATATATAATATAGGGGTTTTCAAAGAAATTAAGCTGAGCGAAAAAAACTTAATAATAAATTTTGAAAATACTTTTAGAGGAAGCAGAATTGGTCAAGGAAGGGATTCGAAGGATCGACGATAATCGTCAGGAAATGATCACGTGAATCAGGAGAAAGGAAAATGATCGCATGAAGAATATGCGTAAGATACGAATCGTGAAGGGCTACGACGGAACTCTACGGCTGACAACACAAAATTGTAACAATCAGGGTGACATTAGAAGTCAGGGATTCTAATTATCAGATCGTCTAACGATCAGGAGAGCTCGGCAATAAGATTTCCTAATGAGCTAGACTGTAACCAGGATCTAATGGGAAGGTTCCTAAGAGAATCAAGGTTATATTCTGCTGGGTCCGAAGTCGTACGGTCAAAATACGTACGGTCGGAAAGCGGCCGTTACACCCAGTGCCTAGCATTAGCCCATGCCAGTGCCTAGACCCAGCAGGTCGGGGCTGGGTTGGTCCCCTGCCCGAACCGAGCGGGCACCCGACCTGAGCAGGCACCCAACCTCGCTGCCGAAGCAGGCGTGCTTGTTTCAGGTGTGCCCAATAAGTTGGCGGGGCCCACTGTGGGGCCCCGCCGGCTGTGCAGTCCGAGACTGGTTTTGGGTCAGTTTTTGGTGATTTTTAAGGTATCGTTTGAGGGGTCAAATGACCTCGGAATTGAGCACTATTTGTTTCTATGTGATCTTCATTTAATGCTATTCAAAAATGATATATCATTTTAATTCTTAGGCTTAACAGAGAGAAAGAATTAGTTGCTCAAAGTTTAGCCCTTGAAAGGGAAAAAATTGTGTCACTTTGGATTCTGTTTTTTAGTACCACATCTGCTGTGATACTCCTCTAAAGGCTCAGCTCTTCATATAAATATGGAGCACTCTTCCTCTTAAACATACACCAATCACAGATCAATGGAGCTCATCCTAAATTAAAGTGAGCAAACATAGTTCTAAAGGCGGCCAAATTTTTCCTCTTTTCATCTTTACTTCCATTTCAGGTTCTAAAAAAACTTAAAGTAAGCTTAGATTTAATCTGGAGCTTGAGGCGAGAATTCAACTAGGTGAAACTTTCTAGAGCAAGTGGTCACCTCCTGTTGAGGCGTTGGATCGCTTCGGGGCATCGTCCTAAGGAAAAGTTTTGCGACTGCAAAAACTTAAGGTATGCATTTATACTTTATAATTAATAATAGAATTAGTTAGATCTATCTTTGCGAGATAGGTTCGCCCTGAGATAGGTTCACACTTCTCCTTAGATAGTAAAAGAACCAGCAAAGGAGCTTTCTTTCCGTATAGCATTTTCATAAAAGCGTTTTATGATTTCTTTTTCTTCTTCCGCTGATTCCACGTCTGCTAAGCCTTGGGCCAAACGATGGAAAAGCCCTATGGAAGCTTGATCAAAATCCAACATTGGTATCAGCGCAGGTTTTAGCTAGGATCTATCTTTTTCTGCTATTTAACCATGCTTGTGGACGATATGTGTACTTATGTTGTGGCATGTAAAGCTCTCTAGGTGTTTATTTAATTATGTAATTTATAGTGCATGTAAGCACTAATTTTTATGTATTTAATTTTGGCCTCTTTTGTATTTATTATTTTTCAAAAGATGCCCAGTTGTAAATGTATCGTAAATTTAGGAGGCGAAGATACCCGAAGATTGCTAAGGACATGATCCATGGAGTTGAGATAGGCCAAATAGGCAATTTGCAAGGTGTTGCTAGATGGTGGCCGTCCTACTAGGACGATGGAGTTCCCTTAATTTATTTGGGTACACAAGAGAGCATACATGTATTCTGTGATGTTTGTAATTTAACTCATGTGATGGTTAAATTGCGATGTTTTTTCGAATTTCACGACATGACATATAATTTTATATTACAAAGGTCCTGCAATCACTTTGCCATTGTTAGCTAACCTATGATGATGATGTGGTCACGTGGCCTTGCAATAATTATATGTGGTTTTAGTTTTCAAAAATTGTTTTCGAAAATTATACTTCCTTTATGTTATATAATAACTGCGTGGGATGTGTGCTGTAAAACAGTGGATTCTTAAAATGTTAGTTTTAGGAATCGCCCAGAATTAGGGTTAACTAATTCGAAAGAACCCATAAACATATCAATGAAGCATAATTTTGATAATTGGCATTCTTAATTAAGGTATACGCGAGTCGGTGTCTAGGCTTGGATCACCCTAGTAGGGCTCGTCCTAGCTAGGGGTAAGTGATCCTACCTGGCCAAACCTACCTAGCCGTGTTCAACTGGATCAATCTAGAACTCCAATTATCAATAATGCAAACATTGATTATATGCTATTCAATTATGTTAATAATCCTTTTCAGGATTAGCCGTAGCCCTCCTTACTTTTGGAATTTGGTAACTTGGGATTCTTATTATAGTTGTTGGGCACACTCAAGCTATATCATGGTTATCTTTTGGGAATCAATTCCATTATACATATTATGTAGTTCAGCTTAACCCAAAACGTTGAGTTGTGAACATACCCGAGTGTCGGTGTTAGTTAGGACTGGACAAGAAAGTAGTGTCCAAATAGACTAGTCATTGTGGTATGTTGGGCACACTCAAAGGCCATAAGTGAGCAGGGATAAAAACTTATAAGTGAATCACATATTATATGATTGATAAAGAGTCATCTACCGATTGCAGAGTCGAGCTACCAAGGTTGTGAAACCCAAGGTGGTTTGGATCTTTTTTCCACTAAATATCAATATTCGTTCAATCTCTATGGGTTAAGATGATCGCTAAAGTAGTGGGTGGATATGGTTAAATAATAACCAATCTGACTATGTTTAAAAATAACGAATGCATGCTAAATTTGGTGTTATAATCTTTGCAGCAATGTCGTTTGGACAGAAGCTCATTTTAGACAAGAATAGGCTCACTAATAATAATAATGAAGACTGGCCCAGAAATATCATAGGCACTTTATTTTGACAGAATTAGTTATGTCCTTTTTTCACGTGTCGTGAGCTTCGATATTTATAAGCCGCAAGCGCACGGTGTTGTTGTATCGTAAAATGGGTCGTCTTCTGGGAGGTTGCTATTGGTACTACTTTCTTACTAGGTTAATAGCTACGTGATCGATATGATGTCGAGGGTTATGAAACCTAATAGAAAATATCAATAATGAAAAATTCTAGGACCTGGGTATCCCCACCATTGGACTAAGCTAGATTGATTAGGATTAACCAACTGCTAAATTCATGAGGTTTGGGAGAACTCGTCTAATTTAAGGGTATTCTCTTCCCCCCATCCCCCCACTTTCGTGGCGCATGATAAGATATCCCCTTAAATTAAACCTACTCCCCACTTTCGTGGTGCATGATAGGACTACCTAGACCGTATCGATACCGACTTCTGTCATGCATCAATACACGCTAGGTGCATTACGTCCAACGAATGTATCCAATATTTATCCACGCTACTTCCATGGATTATGATTCAGATTTATGTTAGGTGGGCTGTCACGCCCCGCTTCCCTAAAATGGAGGCGAGACGTGAGAAGGTCCGCTCAAACGTGGAGCTGTGAAGCTGCACGCCTGATAAGCGTAAATTTAGTATAAGCAGGTCCCTGTAAATGCAAACGAAACAACAACAATAATAATAACAATAAGATGAGACGGATATGAAATACCAATCCCACAGTTTGTCCACAAAAATATTCAACATCACAGAAAAGCCACCAGGCTAAAGGAAAGAGTCTAAGGGCCCAGAACAAGGCCAAACAAAAGCAAACATAACAGAGTATCAACTAGGTGCCACGCACCAACAACCTAAGCAATCTAACAAAAACTAGACGTAGACACTAAGACTGATCTCCAGTGTCTACGAAATCCTCGTCCAACACGGGCGCAAGCTCGGCGTCCGCAAACAACTCACCCTCAGCAAGGAACTCTGGCTCGGGGTCTAACATGTGTCACCCAAAAGAGAAAAGGGGCACATGTCAGCAAGTCTGAAAGACTTGGGCAAGGAAACTGAAAGTAACTAACAACCTAGCATTTATAATATTGGCAATGATATGACAGTTTAGTTTGATGCAGCAGTTTTAAAAGAGACAAGCACGCACGATGTAGCGAAAGCTACCAATTCACTAATCACTTATCACTTATCACTTATCACTTAGTGCATAGAGAGTCCACCTGCTGGCCAGCTCGTGGCTCAGGCCGCTTATCTCTTATCACTATTAATCACTTGTGCACTAGAGATTTTGTCTGCTGGCCGGAGTGGCGGATCAGGCCAACTCGGGGCTCAGGTGGCCGCATATCTCTTACCCCACCCATGTGTGTCGAGCGTTGGGGTTTCCAACTAACTGAGCTCGCTTCTGGAACACGAGCCAGGAATATAAGTATCGTAGTGTGTGCTACGCAATCACGATGAGAAATCAACATGCAATGCCTTGAACAGATATTTGCGTACCGATAATTGAATTTAAACGTGACATACAAGCATGATGAAGGTGACGGACCAAGCTTCGTTGTCAAGCTAGGTCAAGGGCGTCTAGACGGCTATCCTTTCACCGTCTAGTCTCTTTTACGCTAAAGCAAGGGAAATGGCCTAAGACATGGCCCAAAGCAAGAGATGCAAGTTTCACTTGCCTGATACCGGGGTTGACGAGCAATGAAGATCGTCACAAGCTAAACTACGGACGGATCACTGTTATAGCAAAACAATCATTAGAACAACGATTCTAAATCGATTTCTTAATGGAACCCAAATCATCTAATAATCCATTTTATTCGGGTTTCACAATGTCAATGTGGGTTATACTAAAACTAAAGGAATCGAGTATTACCGTGAAGAAGTGAAGGAACGATGCCGAGCAACCACGGCAACGGAAGAACGACCCGGCTCAGATCTGGAAATGAGGGAAAAATCTGGAGAAATGGGTTTTGATGTGGATTTTGGGGGTTTGATGAAGGTTTGGGGAAGATGGAAGGTGGGTTGTGACAAGGGAGGGTTTGGATGAGGGAGGAGAAGAAAACGTTTGGAGGGGTATTTATAGAGTTTGGTGGCGGCTAGGGCAAAACTAGGGTTTCGTGCACTGTTTAGTCGGTCAAAGAACAACTACTGACCGACTAGTTTGAGAACTAGTCGGTCGGTTGACCAAAGCAGACCGACTAAGCGTAAACAGTAGCTCCAGTCGAAAACCTGAACTAAGAGTTAGTCGGTCAAAGAACAACTACTGACCGACTAGTTTGACATCTAGTCGGTCGATTAACGTTCTTAGACCGACTAAGAGTAAACAGTAACTCGACTGTACAAAAGAACTAAGAATTAGTCGGTCTGAGTACAAAACTTAACCGACTAGTTTAACAACTAGTCGGTCGAAAGATGAACTTAGACCGACTAAGAATGAACAGTACTGATACCAAAAATTAGTAAATGAGTTAGTCGGTTAAAGAAGCATTCCTGACCGACTAGTTTGCAACCTAGTCGGTCAACCAACGTTCTTAGACCGACTAACGACAAACAGTAACTCCTGAATAACTTTTCAAGCCCGCTAATCGGTTCAAGAAGGTTTTCCGACCGACTAGATCGTCATCTAGTCGGTCGGTGCCCCTTCTTATACCGGCTAACGTGCACCAAAAGTTCCGAAATGGAGCGCGAAGCTCCGAGATGGTTTCCTAAGTCTCCTAGGCTCGTTCTAACTCTAAGATATCGACGTTATGAAGTCCGTCACGAATGACTTACTTCAAACACGCCGACCGACGGAAGAATCTAGAGAATCACAACGAATACGAACGAAAATGAAAACTACGGAGACGGAAATGGAAATCACATCAAGGGAAAGCAACCAAATATATAAATATTTATAATAAAATCCATACATGAAAAACCAGTCGTTACATCCTCCCCAACTTAAGAAAAATTCCGTCCTCGGAATTCCCAACACTCACGTGTCCGGAAACAAAAGTGGGTAGCGCTCTCGCATCTCATCTTCTCTCTCCCAAGTAGACTCTCCCGGCGAACCGTGCCGCCACATCACTCTAACAAGATCGACGACCTTGTTCCGAAGTGACTTCTGACGCATGTCCAGAATCTGCACCGGATGCTGGTCATACGTCAAATCTGGGCGAACAGCGATCTCCGAGAAATCCACAGTATGAGACGGATCGCTGATGTATCGACGAAGCTGCGACACATGGAAAACATCATGGACTCCTTCCAAAGATGGCGGCAAGGCTAAACGATAAGCTACCTCGCCAAACCTCTCCAGAACATCAAACGGTCCAATGTATCGTGGGCTCAACTTCCCTCGCTTCCCAAAACGGATCACTCCCCGATTCGGGGAAATCCTCAGAAACACATGATCGCCCGGCTGAAACTCCAAAGGACGACGTTTAGCATCCGCCCAATGCTTAAAACGGTCCTGAGCGATCCTCAGCCTCTCCCGAATGTTCCTGACGACCTCCACAGCCTCCACAATCATCTCAGGCCCCAACAGCTCCCGATCGCCAACGTCATCCCAACTCAATGGCGATCGACATTTCCTTCCATACAAAGCGGCGAAAGGCGCCATGCCAATAGACGCCTGGTAGCTATTGTTGTATGAGAACTCCACCAAGTGTAGATGGTCCTCCCACGAACCCTTGAAATCCAACATATATGCTCTCAGCATGTCTTCCAAAATCTGAATTGTCCTCTCGGACTGGCCATCCGTCTGCGGATGGTACGCCGTGCTGAAACTCAGACGCGTACCCAAACTCTTCTGCAAACTCTGCCAGAACTGAGATGTGAATCTCGTGTCTCTGTCCGACACGATACTCACGGGGACTCCATGAAGTCGCACGATCTCCTGCACGATTCACGTTACATCACTATCCAAACTAGGAAAAGGAAATAAAAACGGAGAGTAAAAGAATTTACCTCCATGTATCTCCTTGCTAGTGCCTCAGTGGACTGTCCTACTCGGAATGGAATAAAATGCGCAGACTTGGTCAATCGGTCTACGATCACCCAAATCGCGTCATTCTGCTTCGGACTCCGAGGTAGTCCAGTCACGAAATCCATAGTGATGTGTTGCCATTTCCACTCCGGAATCGGGAGCGGTTGTAGTAACCCGGCCGTACGATGATGCTCCGCCTTCACTTGCTGGCAAACCAAGCACTTAGCTACACTCCGAGCCACACTCCTCTTCATGCCATGCCACCAAAAGTTCAGACGAAGATCCTTGTACATCTTGGTCCCACCAGGATGCACGGAATACGGCGAACTGTGTGCCTCCACCATCAACTCCTCTCTGATATCCCCAGCTGGCACACACAACCTGGCTCCAAACCTCAGCGAGCCATCCTCATGAATCAGAAAGTCAGTCCGCAGACCAGCTTCAACCTGCCCTCGAATTCTTACCAATTTCGGATCTCCGGCCTGATTCGCCTTAATCCGATCCACGATCGTTGACTGCACCTGCATGTACATCAACGAAGAAGCCTCCCCAGGAAGAACAATCTCCACTCCGGACTCGCAAAAATCCTGCTGCAATCTCCACTGCGAAGTCAAAACCATCACCGCGGGAAGCCTACTCAAAGCATCTGGCACCACATTCACCTTGCCAGGGTGATACTGCAAATCGATCTCATAATCTGCCATAAGCTCCAACCATCGACGCTGTCGCATGTTGAGCTCCTTCTGGGTAAAAATATACTTCAAGCTTTTGTGATCGGTGAAGATTTTCACTTTCTCACTCAGCAAGAAGTGCCTCCAAATCTTAAGAGCAAACACAACGGCAGCCAACTCCAAATCATGCGTCGGGTAATTCTTCTCATGAACCTTGAGCTGACGCGACGCATAAGCCACCACATGTCCATGCTGATGCAAAACACAACCGAGACCCTTACCAGAAGCATCGCAAAAGATCTCGAATCCTCCACTGCGGTCAGGCACAGCAAGGATAGGAGCAGACGTCAAACGCTCTCTCAGAACACCAAAGGCATCCTCACAATCACCCGACCAAACAAAAGCAACATCCTTCCGTGTCAACCTGGTCATCGGCTCCGCAATACGGGAAAAGTCCTTAATGAAACGCCGATAATATCCCGCCAACCCAAGGAAACTCCGAATCTCAGTGGCCGACGACGGAACATGCCACTCCCTGATGGCCCTGATCTTCTCGGGATCCACTGAGATACCATCACCAGTCACCACATGCCCGAGAAAAGCAACTCGATCCAGCCAGAACTCGCACTTTGAAAACTTAGCATACAACCGATGCTTCCTCAAAATCTCCAACACCGTCCTCAAGTGCGAGGCATGCTCTTCCTCCGACTTCGAATAGATCAGAATGTCGTCAATAAAGATAACGACAAACTTATCCAGAAAATCATAGAAAATCAGATTCATCAAATTCATGAAAACTGCAGGTGTGTTAGTTACACCGAAAGGCATAACCACGAACTCATAGTGTCCATACGTTCTGAAAACTGTCTTCGGAACATCCTCCTTCTTCACCTTCAACTGATGGTAACCACTCCTCAAATCCAATTTAGAAAACACCCTCGAACCTCCAAGCTGATCAAAAATATCATCGATGCGAGGCAACGGGTATTTATTCTTGATGGTCACCGCATTCAACTCCCGATAGTCCACGCACATGCGACGCGAACCATCCTTCTTCTTCACCAACAACACCGGTGCTCCCCATGGAGACACACTGGGATTAATGTAACCCTTCTGCATAAGCTCATCCAGCTGCTTCCGCAACTCTTCCAATTCTGCTGGCGCCATACGATATGGTGCCTTCGAAATCGGCTGCGCACCTGGAATCAAATCAATAGAAAACTCTAGAGCTCGATCGGGTGGCAGTCCAGACATCTCCTTGGGGAAGACGTCATCAAAATCTCGCACCACAGCTGGCCTCTCCAACTCCATCTGCATAGCCACAACCTCCACCGGTATGGCCCGAAATCTGACAGGACCAAGCAAACTGCTGCCACGGCTGAACTCAAATACTGGGTGTCCGGGAATCTCGAACACCACCCTCTTCCTCCGACAGTCAATCGTAGCATAGAAGCTCGCAAGCCAATCCATCTCAAAGATCGCATCGTAGTTGGTGATGTTGTGGACAATAAAATCAGCATAAAGCTCTTGTCCACAAACCACCACAGGGCAAGGGCTGCACCCACGATGCATAGAGACTACTCCATTCCCCGTAACGATGTTCCAACTCTTGGAGAGAGGGGACGTCGACAAGGAATGCTTCTCCACGAAGCTCTGGGCCAAAATGCACATCGACGCACCTGAGTCAAAGAGGACTCGGGCAGGGAATGTGCAAACCAAAACCACACCTAACAAACAGTCTAATCAATCAAATCTTACTCTAGCAACATTCATACACAAGCACCCAACATAATTTAACAATCAACTAATTAAGAAAGGAACGACTAGATTGAAAGTTACCTACAATGACCTCATCCATGGCCAAAACCTCCTCCTCGGTCATCAGAAACGCCTGCCTCCTCGGCGGAACAGCCTGCCGAAAGGCATGCCCTTGTGGAACAAGGGGTACCCCACGGCCAGCGGGCACCGGGGCTCTCTGCTGCAACGGCTGGGCAGCAATAGGTGCCTTCCAAGGCTGCTTCAACCTCGGGCACTCCCTGAGAGCATGGTCGGGATCTCCACAGGCAATACACTGCCCCAAGAACCTCCTACACGATTCCTTGATATGGCCCTCCTTGCCACAGAAATGGCAAGTCTTCTGAACAGGCCCTCCTGGCCTCTTAAACTGAACAGGCTGGTTCGGCCTGAATCCAGGTCTAACCACAGCTCTCGCCTGTTCCACAGACCTCTTCCCAGCACCAACAATAGACCCCCTCCTCTGGTTCACGAGCAGCTCCTGCCTCTTGGCTGCTACCAGAACCTTCTGATAAGATTCCCGGTCAGAAGAGGTCACAAAACTCTGGAGCTCCGAAGCAAGTCCCTGCAGGAACCTCTGAGCTCACTCCTCAGCGTCCTGCACCATCTTCGGTGCAAACCGACTCAGCCTTATGAACTCTTGGTGATACCGGTCCACCGACGAGCTTCCTTGCTTCAGATCGATAAAACGCTGCAGCATCTCTTCCCTGGCAGCTTTTAGGAAGAACTCACCATCAAATCTGGCCTTGAAGGTAGCCCAGACGATCGGCTCCTCCAACATCTTCTCTTCAGCATCCCACCAATTCCTGGCGTTATCCCTCAGCTGACGCTTCGCCAAGTCAACCCAACTAACTTCGTTGACCTTGGACATCTTCAGATTGTCCTCGATATTCCTCATCCATTCATCAGCAGCTAGTGGACCTTCGGTTCCATCAAAATATGCAGGACCCAGCTCTCTGAACTGCTTCGCTCCAGGCTCAGGGCGAGGGGCTTCCACCGCCCGAGCAGCTCGAGCCACCGGAGCTTTCTGTACCTGCAGAAGCACACCCTGCTGAACTTGCATCATCTGCATCATCATCCGCAACATCTCTCCATTAGTGGGCTCCCGCTCAGGCTCCTCGTCATGAGGGGGCGCACCACTACCACCACCACGGGTGATTCGCCTTCCTGCCATCTAATGACACAGAAAACGAAACAATTAGACTCATAGCTTAGGGCTCGGATGTCGAATTTATTTGTTGGACAATCTTATATTATTATCATTATCCCGATAATTGCAGTTACAGAAAGGACCTGCATGGGCCACCACTAAAACCTGTCACGCCCCGCTTCCCTAAAATGGAGGCGAGACGTGAGAAGGTCCGCTCAAACGTGGAGCTGTGAAGCTGCACGCCTGATAAGCGTAAATTTAGTATAAGCAGGTCCCTGTAAATGCAAACGAAACAACAACAATAATAATAACAATAAGATGAGACGGATATGAAATACCAATCCCACAGTTTGTCCACAAAAATATTCAACATCACAGAAAAGCCACCAGGCTAAAGGAAAGAGTCTAAGGGCCCAGAACAAGGCCAAACAAAAGCAAACATAACAGAGTATCAACTAGGTGCCACGCACCGACAACCTAAGCAATCTAACAAAAACTAGACGTAGACACTAAGACTGATCTCCAGTGTCTACGAAGTCCTCGTCCAACACAGGCGCAAGCTCGGCGTCCGCAAACAACTCACCCTCAGCAAGTAACTCTGGCTCGGGGTCTAACATGTGTCACCCAAAAGAGAAAAGGGGCACATGTCAGCAAGTCTGAAAGACTTGGGCAAGGAAACTGAAAGTAACTAACAACCTAGCATTTATAATATTGGCAATGATATGACAGTTTAGTTTGATGCGGCAGTTTTAAAAGAGACAAGCACGCACGATGTAGCGAAAGCTACCAATTCACTAATCACTTATCACTTATCACTTATCACTTAGTGCATAGAGAGTCCACCTGCTGGCCAGCTCGTGGCTCAGGCCGCTTATCTCTTATCACTATTAATCACTTGTGCACTAGAGATTTCGCCTGCTGGCCGGAGTGGCGGATCAGGCCAACTTGGGGCTCAGGTGGTCGCATATCTCTTACCCCACCAATGTGTGTCGAGCGTTGGGGTTTCCAACTAACTGAGCTCGCTTCTGGAACACGAGCCAGGAATATAAGTATCGTAGCGTGTGCTACGCAATCACGATGAGAAATCAACATGCAATGCCTTGAACAGATATTTGCGTACCGATAATTGAATTTAAACGTGACATACAAGCATGAAGGTGACGGACCAAGCTTCGTTGTCAAGCTAGGTCAAGGGCGTCTAGACGGCTATCCTTTCACCGTCTAGTCTCTTTTACGCTAAATCAAGGGAAATGGCCTAAGACATGGCCCAAAGCAAGAGATGCAAGTTTCACTTGCCTGATACCGGGGTTGACGAGCAATGAAGATCGTCACAAGCTAAACTACGGACGGATCACTGTTATAGCAAAACAATCATTAGAACAACGATTCTAAATCGATTTCTTAATGGAACCCTAATCATCTAATAATCCATTTTATTAGGGTTTCACAATGTCAATGTGGGTTATACTAAAACTAAATGAATCGAGTATTACCGTGAAGAAGCGAAGGAACGATGCCGAGCAACCACGGCAACGGAAGAACGACCCGGCTCAGATCTGGAAATGAGGGAAAAATATGGAGAAATGGGGTTTGATGTGGATTTTGGGGGTTTGATGAAGGTTTGGGGAAGATGGAAGGTGGGTTGTGACAATGGAGGGTTTGGATGATGGAGGATGAGCTTGGGATGAAGGGTTAATGGTTTGAGGAAGATGGAGGCTCAATGGGGGAGAAATTAGGGTTTTAGGTCGTGAGGGAGGAGAAAAAACGTTTGGAGGGGTATTTATAGAGTTTGGTGGCGGCTAGGGCAAAACTAGGGTTTCCTGCACTGTTTAGTCGGTCAAAGAACAACTGTTGACCGACTAGTTTGAGAACTAGTCGGTCGGTTGACCAACGCAGACCGACTAAGCGTAAACAGTAGCTTCAGTCGAAAACCTGAACTAAGAGTTAGTCAGTCAAAGAACAACTACTGACCGACTAGTTTGGCATCTAGTCGGTCGATTAACGTTCTTAGACCGACTAAGAGTAAACAGTAACTCGACTGTACAGAAGAACTAAGAATTAGTCAGTCTGAGTACAAAACTTAACCGACTAGTTTAACAACTAGTCGGTCGAAAGATGAACTTAGACCGACTAAGAATGAACAGTACTGATACCAAAAATTAGTAAATGAGTTAGTCGGTTAAAGAAGCATTGCTGACCGACTAGTTTGCAACCTAGTCGGTCAACCAACGTTCTTAGACCGACTAACGACAAACAGTAACTCCTGAATAACTTTTCAAGCCCGCTAGTCGGTTCAAGAAGGTTTTCCGACCGATTGGATCGTCATCTAGTCGGTCGGTCCCCTTCTTATACCAGCTAACGTGCACCAAAAGTTTCAAAATGGAGCGCGAAGTTCCGGGATGGTTTCCTAAGTCTCCTAGGCGCGTTCTAACTCTAAGATATCGATGTTATGAAGCCCGTCACGAATGACTTACTTCAAACACGCCAACCGACGGAAGAATCTAGAGAATCACGACGAATACGAACGAAAATGAAAACTACGGAGACTGAAATGGAAATCACAACAAGGGAAAGCAACCAAATATATAAATATTTATAATAAAATCCATACATGAAAAACCAGTCGTTACATGGGCTTTGATCGATGCCTGACTCCCGTCACCTGCATCGATAGTATCGATCAATGCAATTGAAAACCCTAGATTAACCCCGACTTTCGCCGTCGATTAATCTAATTACCCACGAAGGGGAAAATCGGCATTGATAGTAATCATCCTAGCATATCCCTCATCCTCAATTACTCAACAATTAATCAATATTTTACCAATCCATAACTACATCCAATGGGGTTCAACCCATTGGTCCTAGATGAAGCACTACTCACAATCCATGTAATTAAAGATAATTGAAATCATTGAAATAGCATTCATTGCAATAGATATGAACATAGATTCAATAGTAAACCAATCCACAATCAAAGAGAGATTAAATGATTGATTTATTATTCAATATACAACTAGAAACAAAAAGGGAAACAAAGAGAATAGTCAGAATGCAATAGAGTTAGGATCAATTACACCTGAGAAATTCTCTACAAAAGCTCAAAAAACCCTGCCAAAAAGCATCCTTGGCACAGAGCTATAAGAAAAGCTTAAATACCCTCTCAATAAATCCAAAAAGTCCCCAAAATGCCCTTGGCGGCGCCCACATGGACCCAAAAACCCCTAGTAGACACGGCCGCATCGAGAACGACGTGGTCGTTTGGCCAAATTTGCGTAAAAGGGGCTCCAATTGCTACCGGTGACGCGACTGCGTGGCTAGTCCATGCGACCACATCGTTCCAGGGTTAGTAGCTCCAAATATTGATCTAAACGGCCACGTGGAGCAACTATTCGGCTTCAGCTCATCTTGGATTGACGCGGTTGCATGTGCGTTAATGACTCGACTGCGTGGCTTCAGAATTCTCTTCCTTCAGCTTCTGGCAATGTGGACGTTTGGCCTTGGATGACGCGACCACGTGACTTGGTGTTGAGCTTCTTTGATGTGTCCTGGCAATGCGGCTGTGTGGGGTTGGTCCATGCGACTGCATGGGTTGGTCCACACGACCGCGTGTGACACTCTTGAGCTCTATTCCCATGTTTTGATACCACAATCGCTTCTTGCTTCATTTCATCTCCTTTTCTCCCATTCTTAAGCCCAAAAATCAATGATTTCTCCTGCAACACATGAAATATACCAAAAGCGTAAAAAGGAACCAAAAACGGGGAGAATAGCATAAAACAGGGGATGAAATGATATGAAATGCATATGAAACAAGTATACAATTTATGTATATGTGGCACATATCAAAATCCCCCAAGCTAAACTCTTCCTTGTCCTCAAGGAAGACATGAAAGAGTAGAATTTGGAAAAATGCAAGCAAGCAAGCAAATGATGGCATGAAACTTAAGAATTTCACAATATCGAGCGTATATACATGGTCGAATAGAAATTTCAGATTCATAGAAATAAAAGTACGACAATTCCTCTTTATTGGTTAGGGTATAAACTTAGGACATCTCTTCTAATCCAAATCGTCAGATAATATGCTAAAGTCACGACTACACTCAAGTCATATGATATTTTCTCTAACATGTACCTAGATCGAAAGAAAAAGAATCAAAGTTATATGATGGTCGATGAGAGGATAAGTCTCGGATAATGAGTTATTGGCCTATCGAGGAAGTGGTTCCCATGGCATATCAATGTTCCTTAATTCATTAAGTTGCTATCCCATTCATGCTTTCAAAAAAAATTCTGTTTCATTTTTCAATATATATTTCTTTTTTTCTTCTTTTTTGGGCTTGCACTTGGTTCATGTAAGGAGCATTGGGTCGATGACTCACAGGTCAAATGACCTTAGGGCATCAGGCCAAGAAGGACATCTCGGACCTTCTAGCTCAAACCTGTTGGATCTGAATCTAAGCCTAGAGGGGTGTGAATAGGCTAATAAAAGTTCTCGTGAATACACAAGAAACCACAAACAGTTATAATCAGATGCAGAGTAAATATAAAAGCAAACACAGAGTGCACAGCAGATTTACCATGGTTCGGTCGCCCCAACGAACTACTCCAGCCCCAAAGTAATTACTAGCATTAATAAGTTACTGGGTACAACTGTTAAGCTCCACGAGCCCCAACTCTCTGCTCACCCGGTTCAGTACCAACCTTACCAAAGTTCTAAACACTATTAATCTAGTAACGCTATCTCTTGACAAGCACCAACTCGTCAAAACTCTCTTGTCTAGCCCCAACTAGACAAGACCCCAAAAGAATGAATAAGTGATCTACAAAGATCAATGCACCAAGTACACAAATAAAAGTAATAAGAGTTTAGAAAAGCTGAGTTCGTGCCGGTGCCGTCGTCTCTATCGATCAGCGCATCAAAAAACGGTGTCTCAATCCGATGTCTGGATCTTAAGATATAGCCCTCTGAAGTTCGATGTGCAAATCTGCCCGAATCTGGTCTATGAGTAAATCAATTCTCTGTTCTGCAGAATAGGCAACAGTCTGTGCGTAAAGTATATTTCTGCCCCGTCTTCTAGAAATTGTAGTAAATCGACCCAAGCTCAGAAAAATCCGAATAAATACTCGTTGGAATCATGAGCTCGTCCTCTTCGACTAAAAAAATAAGAAAGGGCCGATTTGGACGCTCTTGTAGAGAGGAATTCTCATATCTTTGAAGTGCATCCTAGGGCTTGGAATTTGATCTCTTTGACTTTGCTTCTTCAAAGATGGTGGCCTTGGTTGCTTGCACCTCTAGGTTGGAGATGGCTTATGCTTGGATATCTAGCTTGATGATGGATGGTTCCTTATGCTTACGACAAGGCTTGAAGATGATGAAGAACTTTGGCCTAGGAGATGAAGAAATATATGAAGCTATTCAGAATACAACTCATGCTAAAATAAATACCACTGATTTAATACAGAGATTAATGTTAGTTTGTGGGTTCAAGACTAACGTTGTTTTGATGATGATCAATACATTATGTTAGTGTGCTAATCAATCTTATGTTTTAGTCTCAGTTTATCTTAATGATTATATGTTGATGAGACAAAGCATAATGCTTGGAGGATGATGCAAAGGATATCATAAAGACCTCCAAGAGTGATGGTGTGCTCAAGCTTGGATGAAGTCATGAGGATCATCTAATGAAGCCAAAGCTTGGAGCATGATGATGGATGGACATCTAGAGAAGCATTGTCAAAGCTTGGAGCTTGATGAAGGGAAGCTCATCAAGGAGTGCCAAAGCTTGGAGATGATGGGGAGCATCAAGGTATAGTGAGCTTGAAGACTTAGACTCTAGGAAAGTAATGTAATCCATGTAATATTTTCTTTATTACTTTCTCTCTCATTTGAGTCTAGGTTAATGTAATGCCTTGATAGATGGTCTACTCATTCATGCATATGCATTTAGCCATCTTAGTGAGCCTTAGGATTATCATAGAATCCAACCTAATAGGTTCATCTTGACCAAAGACTCATTTGTAGTCTCTGGCTTTCCATCAGGGCATATGCATCTAGCCATCTTAGTGAGCCTTAGGATTATCATAGAATCCAACCTAATAGGTTCATCTTGACCAAAGACTCATTTGGAGTCTCTGGATTTCCATCAGTCGCCTGATGAAGGATTTACAGTCGACTGGGTGATTTCCAGTCGCCTGTCGATCCTTCTACAGTCGACTGATATGCACTGCTCAAGTCAACATTTCTATTGACTCTACTTGAGCTTTTCGCAACAGTCGACGGATGCTCAGTTTATAGTTGCCTGTATATTTATAGTCGCATGTGCATTGGTCAACAGTCGTCTGACTAGCGTAAGTGCATATACTGCTTCTCTCTATTTTTCTACATCTCCTGCAGCAGTCGACTAATGAAGGATTTACAGTCGCCTGACTATTTTACAGTCGACTGTATTATTGACATCAGTCGTCTGTATGCTTATCTGGAGAAAGAGTACAGCTCTCTGTTTTATTCCATCCCCTGCAGCAGTCGCCTGCTAAAGGTTTTACAGGCGCCTGTCCTGTTTAAAATCGGCTGTATCGACTTCAACAGTCGACTGTCCTGTCTCAGATTATAGCCGTTGAACAGTCGACTGTCATTTGTTCTTCAGTCGACTGTCTGTACCATAAACTGCCAAAATCTAGCCGTTGCAGATTTCTTTCCTTTGGGTTTTTGGCTGGTTTTATGGGTTCCTTTGGGCTTCATATATATAGGAGTTGGCTTAATTCATTTAGAACTCTTGGTCATTATTGAATATCTTTGAGAATCAATAGCCACTCCTAATCTCTCCCATTTCCCTCTCTGAGCATATTTCTCTTCATGCATTGAGCTAGCTCATAGGAAAATTCTCCAAGGGATCTAATTCTCATTCCTTTCTTGGAGAACATCTTTCTTCTCTTCATTTCATACACTTAAGTGAGAAGTGTTAGGATTCATTCCTAGAAGAGAGAAAGATCATCAAGTGCAATCAAAGCCTCATCTCAAGCACTTGAGTTTCACTTGCATGCCTTCTTCATCGCACTGGTAAGATCATATCAAGGCATAGGTAAGTGTTATTTCGTTTCACCTTTGTGATACCCCTAATTCTCTTTGTGGGAATTAGTATATCTCTTTGTGGGATTAGGATATTCTCTTAGTGAGAATAACTCTCTTTATGAGAGTAACTCTCTTAGTGGGAGTTTGGTGTCCTAGTGTAAGGCTAACCCTAATTCTCTGAGTGGGAGTTAGTAATTCTCTAGATGGGAGTTTGACCCTTGTGTAGGGTTGGTTGGGTCCTTGCGTAGGGCAAAATACTCTTGGTGAGATATCTCTTTGTGGGATTTGTATTCACTTCTCTTTGTGGGAATATAGTGAATATTGGTGTGGCTGGATGTACCCAAGTTTTGGGGAACCAAAGTAAACTCATTGTGTTTGTGTTTGTTGTTGTTGAGCACTCTGTTTATTTCCGCTGCTTATTGTGCTGTAATTTTAGTAACTTTTAATTAAGCACTTTGCTTGTTATTACACTATTCACCCCCCTCTAGTGTGTGTAGCCCCGCAGGGTCCCTTACAGTTGGTATCAGAGCCTTGGTTTGGTGGATTTTGCAAGCATGACTTCTAAGTCTCAACAACACCATCCCATGTTCGATCCGAAGAACTATACTCAATGGAGGAGCAAAATGATCAAACACCTCAAGAAGAACAATCTTCTGGATGCGGTGACTTCGGATGTCTCAGAGTCAAACTTTATGATGAACGTCCACGCTAAAAGAGCTTTGTGCATCTCCACGTGGGACCATGAAAATGAAGAAGTTGGATGCATGGTGACAGCACATGAAATGTGGAGCTATCTTGAGACCAAGTACACCGGAGGTGATGAGATTGAGTCTAGTGATAATGAGGTATCTCAAACTCAATCTACTTATGAGCATAATGATTTTAGTGATAAAAATTCTTTAATTGCTCATAAGTGTAGTGCAAATGCTTTTCATGATGATTCTCATAATTGCACCTCTTGGCATGCTTCTCATATTAATATGATTAAATCTTTGCATGCCGAGAAAGAAGTTTTTCTGTCTCAAATTCGTGAGTTACGTGAGGAGAATGCTTCACTTAGACGTACTCACGTTTCAGATTGTGACTCCGTCATTCTTGAGAGAGATTCTCAAATTGACGCTTTGAGAAATGAGACATCGGTTCTCAAATCTCAATGTCTTGAGCTTAGCTCACGTCTATCCGCTAGGGATGACGACTCTCTTCTCTTTTGAAGAAATGTGAGCTATTGTCTTCTCAACTTTTGAGTAAGAATAAGGTTTTGGGATCCTCTACTTTGAAGGTGAACAAACCAAGCTCTTCCCCTAGAAGCACCCAAATAAATTTTGTGGGGGAGCCTTCTAAGGGGTTAGTTACATCTAAGTCTTCTTTTGGCCAAAAATCAACTTTGAATATTAAGCCAAAGAAGAATCATGCATATATTGTAATGCCCGGAAAGCTACTGCACAAGTACTAGAGGGGGGGTGAATAGTACTTTAAAAATAACAAGGAGTATAATTCCTAATTATCGTGCAAACTACTACTAACAAATGCGGAAGCTAAAATATGACAACAACAAATATTCAATGCTAACAATTGATATGATGGGTTCGGATCCACCCAAGTCTTCCCGACTTGTACCCGGTGATCCTACGTCCCAGAACACCCGGATCCCCTCCGGATACTTAGGTTAGAAACCCTAACCCAAGATTTCCACTATGAATACCTTGTGAAAAACCTTCACAAGATCAAATCATACAATCAATAGCAATAGTGAATCCCACAACCCGGGATCACAACCTTCTCTCATAACCGAGAGAATCAATAGCAATAAAAGAGTTTATATGAAATAAACAACAACTTACCACAAACCATATACCTTGAGTATTCTTACCAAATTAGGGCAAGGAGGGATTTGAGGAAGGAGAAGTCACCAAGACCTAGCACCACCAATATGAGCAGCAATGGGTGCCTAGGAATGAATAGGAGACTTGGATCAAGCAATAGCTTGGATGGCTCAACAAGAACAAGGTTCTCTCGAGGTGGATTCTAAATCTCAAATGAGGGAGAGAATGATTTCTTGTGAGGAAGAGAGCTTTGGAAATGAGTTTTAATCTCTAACTCTTTCAATCTGAATAAGTCTCTCAATAGCAGCTCTAACCTTGAGAGAAATGACCAAGCTTCGTATTTATAGGGTCCCACAAAATCGAGCTAGGTCATCTCCCAACGGTTGGAAATCTGGGGCAATTAGTCGGTCAAAGAACAACCACTGACCGACTAGTTCATCAACTAGTCGGTCGGTGAAACAACATGAACCGACTAAAGGATGAACAGTGAACAGATGAAATTTCAGACCTAGATAACCAGTTGGTCCAAGAAGACTTTCCGACCGACTAGTTTCTCAACTAGTCGGTCGGTCAGTTAACTTAGACCGACTAAGAGTCAAAAACTATTAGTCTGAATACAACTTGATTTAGTCGGTCCAAGAACAAATGTTGACCGACTAGATCATCAACTAGTCGGTCACCAAACGTTCTTAGACCGACTAACGATAAACAGTAACTCAGGTGAAAAATTGGCATGTACAGTAAAGCTCAACTAGTCGGTCTAAGAAGTATCACTGACCGACTAGTTCACCAACTAGTCGGTCGGTGAGTCAACTAAGACCGACTAACTGTAAACAGTAAAGAGCTTAGAATTTGGGAGACAAACTAGTCGGTCCAAGAAGCTTTTCCGACCGACTAGATCACCATCTAGTCGGTTGGTTCTTCTTCTTGAACCAACTAACATGCACAAGAAGTCCCGATTCGAAGCGCGATACTTCGGGAAAGTTTGAATGGACTTCTACTAAGATCCTAGCTCTAAGATAGGAGCGATATGAAGATCAAATGATAATACCTACTCAAGGCTTAACATTCTAAAGAACAAAGCTAGAAGACTAAATATAAATCTAGACAAACCGTCTTCAAAAGCTTCGATCGAATCTTCATGACTTCAAAGTTGGTCCAAGAGCTTCAACGAAGCTTTAGGCATATGAATACGTGCTTTGAGAAGTCTTGAGACGTCGCTTTGGATGTTCACGTGAATTTGGCGACGATCTCCATAACTGCGCTCACAAAGTGTTAATTCACGATTTATTTATGTTTGCTCATCATCTAAAACCAAATCCGGGGAGTCCAATACTCAACATTCTCCCCCTTTTTGGTGATGAAAAACCAACATAAATAATAATCAAAAATAATGATTCAAATGTAAAATACTTACTCCCCCTGTATTGATGACACGTTAATTCCAAATTGAATAAATATAATACGCATCAAGCAGAAGTGAGAAATATAAAACATGATCCAAGTATTGAAATTTAGGATCGTAATCCATTTTTATGTATCTTCACTCCCCCTGAATCTAACATAATAAATTAGATTCATGGACAATAGAGTTAAATTTTCATTTTGCCCTTGTCATTATTACTATCTCTCCCCCTTTGGCATTATCCAAAAAGAGTGGGGGGGCATACAACGACAACAACAAGGCTAAAGAAAATCCAACATCGGGAGTCGAAGGATACGACGATGGTCCAAAAGACACCAAGAAACAAAAATACACGAAGAAAATCAAGGTGTGCCAAATTGACCATTATCCAAAAGCGAAAAATGTAATCATCAAAATACCAAATATAATTCACTTATTGAGTAAAGGAACGTGCTCTCCAATCTCAACATTTTGGTTAAATTAGCGCATGGAAAACAATTCTATGTTTTCATAGAAATAAATTCTTTTTAACCAAGTCATTATCGTCGAGCGACGAAATCCAACATCATAGACATTAAAACGAATATAAAATGTGCACAACGAAGTAAAAGAGAACAACGATGTATATACATATATATGAAGCATCGTGAGTACAACCAAAAGATACATCGACTCCATAACATCAAAGGCACAAAGTACATCGACTACATCAAAATGTCACATAGTATATCAACATCAAAATGTCACAATCCATCATAGACATCAACAGTATCAACATACATCCAAAAATGATACAACATCGACATCAAGCATCAACACATCCAAAAACATCAAAAACAACACCACCACCCAAAACTCTCTCTAAAAGATGAATCATCCAAGGAGCATCGGAGAGTCCTCCAAAAAGACTCTCAAGAAGTAGTGGTAGGATCAGCAGTCTCCGTAGGTCCAGTTGAAGGAGTGGACTCAGGCTCTGCTGTGAGGAGTGGTGTGTAAACAGAAGGAATCGTCGGGGCAGGAGTGGAAACATCAACAGCAGGCTCAACGGCAGAGGCATCAACAGGAACGTCAACTGGAGCAGACGTCTCTGGAGCAGCAGTAGACTCATCCACTGGAGCAGAAGACTCTGGAGCACCTGAAGAAGTGGCAACTCCAGCAACAGCTGTGGTAGCAGCAGCAGGAGTGGCATCAGCGCCACGAGCAAGAGAATGAACGAGCTCATCGATATCCTCATCATCCATCTCCTCATCCTCAGAAACAGGAGGAGGGACCTCAACACCAATAACACGAGCAATACGACACAGAATCTCCTCGGTACGAGCATACCGAGACTCGAGATGATGAACAGAACGAGCGAGATCATCAAGTGTGGTGGGAGGTATAGGAGTAGCAGCTGCAGAAGATGTGCCCTGAGAAGCTGAAGGAGTCGTCCTCTGCACGTGACGGAGTGCCGCAAGAGATTTCTTGACGGCCGTCGCGTTTAGGGGAGGACCAAGTGGACGCTCATCGTCAGGAGGCAAAGGCACGTGGAAATGGAGAAACACCAAAGTCAGCAGACAAGGATAAGGGATATGCGCAGATTTAGTGGACTTGCGAATACACTCGAAAGAGTCCATCTTATCGAGTATAATGCGAGCCCAATTAATCTCGCAACCCAAGAAAAGAGCGTAAATCAACTTGAGGAAGGGCTGGGATGGCAGAGAAGAGGAGCCGTACTTGGGAAGCAAGCACGACTTCAGGATAAGATTGAGCACCCAGGCATTCGGTTTAAATGACTTCGATGGGACACCAATGAAAGCAGGAGGGATCACATGGAAGATATCGGCGAGAACGGACTGATCCAACGAAGAGATATCATCAACAGAAATATCAGACGGGAGGAGACCAGACGACGAACAACCAAGCAACTCCCACAAGATTTCTGCCGTGATGACTATAGGAGTCCCCAAGATAGTAGTCTCGATGGAGTGGGTCTCATCGTACTGTCCCCGGGTACGGTTCGCATAGAAAAGTTTGACCAGGCGAGGATAGGGTCGAGGGTTCGCCTTAGGGTCAAAGCGAAGGTAGTCTAGGAGTCCACTATAGGAAAGGAGATCGGCTAAGCCAAGGAAATCGGAGAACTTAACGAAATGCTCCAATAACAGCGGACAATGTTCGATACGGTTGTAGGCCGCGAGACACAAAGGGTCGTCGCGACACAACGATATATCGACACCACCAGCTGGCATCGGAGCCTTTCCCTTAGGCTGTCGAGTCCTAGGATGAGGTGGAGAAGTGGGTTCTTGACGTCTAGGCTCATCCTCGGGTCTAAACTCAGTGTCGGAATCAGATGGTGTAGTGGGGGTATGGAGTATAGGCTTCCTAGACTGAGAACGTCTACTGGGTTTGGCGGTCGCCGTCCTCTGCTTCTTCAGAGGAGGCGAAGACGATGAAGGTTGGGTTGGTTTAGGTCGGCGTTCGGGTTTCGAAGGATTCCTAGGGTGTGGCTCTATGTTCATAGGAGATGCACTGGAGGGAGTGATTGGAATTCTCGTTCTTGCCATAAGTTGTGACAAAACAAGATCAAGCAACGTAAGAACGAGATCGATGAACCCTAGAAGCAAAACCCTAAAGCCGAAATCGAAATATGCTTGAAACCAAACCCTTGGAAGTGAACTCGACCTAGAATAGAACCCTAGATGCAAGAGAGGAGAGGAGGGATACCTAGGAGGAAGATCGACAGCCGTTGATGGTCGGAAAACGACGATCGGACGGTGGAATCGACAATGGAAGACGAAGAGACACGGGGTCGGGGGGTTTTAGCTGGAGAGGAGAGAGAGCGTCGATCGATTAAAATGAAAAACAACCGATTAGAAACGAGCTTAAGTCGGTCGAAATGCGAAAAGACACGACTGTCCCTGAGCACTTAGTCGGTCACAGTTCAAGCACTGACCGACTAGATGATGATCTAGTCGGTCGGTCAATGAGCTTGAACCGACTAAGTCGAAACAGAGGCCAGTCAAAGTTTTTAGGGCTAGAGTTAGTCGGTCAAAGTTCAAGTACTGACCGACTAGTTTTCATTCTAGTCGATCGGTAAGTGAACGTGGACCGACTAAATGAAGTCAGTAGCAAAGGAAAATAATAAGCTTGAACTAGTCGGTCTGAGTTCATTAGCTGACCGACTAGATGTTTATCTAGTCGGTTGGTTGATGAACTGAAACCGACTAGATGAGTCCAAAAATAGATAAATGAGTTCTCTCCTAAATGTACTTGGACGAAACATCGTTCAACTCTCAAAAATCATCATACTACCCACATTAATCATCGAAAAACTTAAATACGACGTTCAAGAGTAAATTCGAGCATAAATTCCAAAAAATTCACAAAAATCCCGAAAGAATCCAATAAGTCTAGCATGAACAAATATAGCGAAATAGAATAGCATGCAAGATTATTGAATAAAAATGAATCCTATATCTCGGATTCACCCATAATCCCCAATTCTTGACGCAACCGCACAAAGGAGTCCTCCTTTAGGGGTTTCGTGAAAATATCGGCGATTTGCTTCTGGGTTTCAACGTACACTAATATGATGTCCTTTTAGCAACATGATCATCTAAGAAATGGTGTCGGACATCTATGTGTTTAGAACGGGAATGGTGCACCGGATTCTTGGAAAGACAAATGGCACTTTGGTTGTCAACCATGATAGGGCTAGTATCACAATGTATACCAAAATCCTTAAGTGTGTGTCTCATCCAAAGAACCTGGGCACATGCCGCACCGGCGGTAATGTATTCCGCCTCGGTGGTTGAAAGTGATACGGAATTTTGCTTCTTGGAAAACCAAGAGACAAGAGAATTTCCTATAAAATGACAAGTGCCACTAGTACTCTTCCTGTCGGATTTGCATCCCGCATAATCAGCGTCACTATATGAGACTAACTCATACGTGCTAGATTTTGGATAAAGTAATCCAAAGTCTAAAGTGTAACTTAAATAGCGAAAAATACGTTTTACAGCTACTAAGTGAGAATCCTTAGGTTGAGACTAATAACGAGCACAAATACATACTGCAAACATAATATCGGGCCTACTAGCGGTAAGATAGAGTAAACTACCTGTAACGACTGGTTTTTCATGTATGGATTTTATTATAAATATTTATATATTTGGCTGCTTTCCCTTGTTGAGATTTTCATTTCCGTCTCCGTAGTTTTCATTTTCGTTCGTATTCGTCGTGATTTAGATTCTTCTGTCGGTCGGCGTGTTTGAAGTAAGTCATTCGTGACGGGCTTCATAACGTCGATATCTTAGAGTTAGAACGAGCCTAGGAGACTTAGGAAACCATCCCGGAGCTTCGCGCTCCCTTTCGGAACTTTTGGTGCACGTTAGCCGGTATAAGAAGGGGCACCGACCGACTAGATGACGATCCAGTCGGTCGGAAAACCTTCTTGAACCGACTAGCGGGCTTGAAAAGTTATTCAGGAGTTACTATTTGTCGTTAGTCGGTTTAAGAACGTTGGTTGACCGACTAGGTTGCAAACTAGTCGGTCAGCAATGCTTCTTTAACCGACTAACTCATTTACTAATTTTTGGTATCAGTACTGTTCATTCTTAGTCGGTCTAAGTTCATCTTTCGACCGACTAGTTGTTAAACTAGTCTGTTAAGTTTTGTACTCAGACCGACTAATTCTTAGTTCTTTTGTACAGTCGAGTTACTGTTTACTCTTAGTCGGTCTAAGAACGTTAATCGACCGACTAGATGTCAAACTAGTCGGTCAGTAGTTGTTCTTTGACCGACTAACTCTTAGTTCAGGTTTTCGACTGGAGCTACTGTTTACGCTTAGTCGGTCTGCTTTGGTCAACCGACCGACTAGTTCTCAAACTAGTCGGTCAGCAGTTGTTCTTTGACCGACTAAACAGTGCACGAAACCCTAGTTTTGCCCTAGCCGCCACCAAACTCTATAAATACTCCTCCAAACGTTTTCTTCTCCTCCCTCATGACCTAAAACCCTAATTTCTCCCCCATTGAGCCCCCATCTTCCTCAACCCATTAATCCTTCATCCCAAGCTCATCCTTCATCATCCAAACCCTCCCTTGTCACAACCTACCTTCCATCTTCCCCAAACCTTCATCAAACCCCCAAAATCCACATCAAAACCCATTTCTCCAGATTTTTCCCTCATTTCCAGATCTGAGCCGGATCGTTCTTTCGTTGCCGTGGTTGCTCGGCATCGTTCCTTCGCTTCTTCACGATAATACTCGATTCCTTTAGTTTTAGCATAACCCACATTGACATTGTGAAACCCTAATAAAATGGATTATTAGATGATTAGGGTTCCATTAAGAAATCGATTTAGAAACGTTGTTCTAATGATTGTTTTGCTATAACAGTGATCCGTCCGTAGTTTAGCTTGTGACGATCTTCATTGCTCGTCAACCCCGGTATCAGGCAAGTGAAACTTGCACCTCTTGTTTTGGGCCATGTCTTAGGCCATTTCCCTTGCTTTAGCGTAAAAGAGACTAGACGGTGAAAGGATAGCCGTCTAGACGCCCTTGACCTAGCTTGACAACGAAGCTTGGTCCGTCACCTTCATCATGCTTGTATGTCACGTTTAAATTCAATTATCGGTACGCAAATATCTGTTCATGGCATTGCATGTTGAATTCTCATCGTGATTGCGTAGCACACGCTACGATACTTATATTCCTGGCTCGTGTTCCAGAAGCGAGCTCAGTTAGTTGGAAACCCCAACGCTCGACACATATGGGTGGGGTAAGAGATATGTGGCCACCTGAGCCCTGAGTTAGCCGGATTCGCCACTCCGGCCAGCAGGCAAAATCTCTAGTGCACAAGTGATTAATAGTGATAAGAGATAAGCAGCCTGAGCCACGGGCTGCCAGCAGGTGGACTCTCTATGCACTAAGTGATAAGTGATATGTGATAAGTGATTAGTGAATTGGTAGCTTTCGCTACATCGTGCGTGCTTGTCTCTTTTAAAACTGCTGCATCAAACTAAACTGCCATATCATTGCCAATATTATAAATGCAAGGTTGCTAGTTACTTTCAGTTTCCTTGCCCAAGTCTTTCAGACTTGCTGACATGTGCCCCTTTTCTCTTTTGGGTGACACATGTTAGACCCCGAGCCAGAGTTACTTGCTGACGGTGAGTTGTTTGCGGACGCCGAGCTTGCGCCCGTGTTGGACGAGGACTTCGTAGACACTGGAGATCAGTCTTAGTGTCTACGTCTAGTTTTTGTTAGATTGCTTAGGTTGTCGGTGCGTGGCACCTAGTTTGATA
Source organism: Scilla litardierei (assembly GCA_030789695.1). Taxonomy (NCBI): domain Eukaryota; kingdom Viridiplantae; phylum Streptophyta; class Magnoliopsida; order Asparagales; family Asparagaceae; genus Scilla; species Scilla litardierei. Next base: position 448,606,264 of record CM061142.1, read on the forward strand.
CTCTGTTATGTTTGCTTTTGTTTGGCCTTGTTCTGGGCCCTTAGACCCTTTCTTTTAGCCTGGTGGCTTTTCTGTGATGTTGAATATTTTTGTGGACAAACTGTGGGATTGGTATTTCATATCCGTCTCATCTTATTATTATTGTTGTTGTTGTTTCGTTTGCATTTACAGGGACCTGCTTATACTAAATTTACGCTTATCAGGCGTGCAGCTTCACAGCTCCACGTTTGAGCGGACCTTCTCACGTCTCGCCTCCATTTTAGGGAAGCGGGGCGTGACAGGTTTTAGTGGTGGCCCATGCAGGTCCTTTCTGTAACTGCAATTATCGGGATAACGATAATAATATAATATTGTCCAACAAATAAATTCGACATCCGAGCCCTAAGCTATGAGTCTAATTGTTTCGTTTTCTGTGTCATTAGATGGCAGGAAGGCGAATCACCCGTGGTGGTGGTAGTGGTGCGCCCCCTCATGACGAGGAGCCTGAGCGGGAGCCCACTAATGGAGAGATGATGCGGATGATGATGCAGATGATGCAAGTTCAGCAAGGTGTGCTTCTACAGGTACAGAATGCTCCGGTGGCTCGAGCTGCTCGGGCGGTGGAAGCCCCTCGCCCTGAGCCTAGAGCGAAGCAGTTCAGAGAGCTGGGTCCTGCATATTTTGATGGAACCGAAGGTCCACTAGCTGCTGATGAATGGATGAGGAATATCGAGGACAATCTGAAGATGTCCAAGGTCAACGAAGTTAGTTGGGTTGACTTGGCGAAGCGTCAGCTGAGGGATAACGCCAGGAATTGGTGGGATGCTGAAGAGAAGATGTTGGAGGAGCCGATCGTCTGGGCTACTTTCAAGGCCAGATTTGATGGTGAGTTCTTCCCAAAAGCTGCCAGGGAAGAGATGCTGCAGCGTTTTATCGATCTGAAGCAAGGAAGCTCGTCGGTGGACCGGTATCACCAAGAGTTCATAAGGCTGAGTCGGTTTGCATCGAAGATGGTGCAGGACGCTGAGGAGTGAGCTCAGAGGTTCCTGCAGGGACTTGCTTCGGAGCTCCAGAGTTTTGTGACCTCTTCTGACCGGGAATCTTATCAGAAGGTTCTGGTAGCAGCCAAGAGGCAGGAGCTGCTCGTGAACCAGAGGAGGGGGTCTATTGTTGGTGCTGGGAAGAGGTCTGTGGAACAGGCGAGAGCTGTGGTTAGACCTGGATTCAGGCCGAACCAGCCTGTTCAGTTTAAGAGGCCAGGAGGGCCAGTTCAGAAGACTTGCCATTTCTGTGGCAAGGAGGGCCATATCAAGGAATCGCGTAGGAGGTTCTTGGGGCAGTGTATTGCCTGTGGAGATCCCGCCCATGCTCTCAGGGAGTGCCCGAGGTTGAAGCAGCCTTGGAAGGCACCTATTGCTGCCCAGCCGTTGCAGCAGAGAGCCCCGGTGCCCGCTGGTCGTGGGGTAGCCCTTGTTCCACAAGGGCATGCCTTTCGGCAGGCTGTTCCGCCGAGGAGGCAGGCGTTTCTGATGACCGAGGAGGAGGTTATTGCATGTAACTTTCAATCTAGTCGTTCCTTTCTTAATTAGTTGATTGTTAAATTATGTTGGGTGCTTGTGTATGAATGTTGCTAGAGTAAGATTTGTTTGATTAGACTATTTGTTAGGTGTGGTTTTGGTTTGCACATTCCCTGCCCGAGTCCTCTTTGACTCAGGTGTGTCGATGTGCATTTTGGCCCAGAGCTTCGTGGAGAAGCATTCCTTGTCGACGTCCCCTCTCTCCAAGAGTTGGAACATCGTTACGGGGAATGGAGTAGTCTCGGTGCATCGTGGGTGCAGCTGTCACGACCCGCTTCCCTAAAATGGAGGCGAGACGTGAAAAGGTCCGCACGGGAGAGGAGCTATGAAGCCCCAAACCCGATAAGCGTCAATAATACATAAGCAGGTCCATGTAACCACAACAGAATAACAATAATAACACAAGGAGAGACTGAAATAAAATCTCACATCTCATACAATGTCCAACAAGAAAATAAGTTCAACATCCAGAAAAGCCACCAGGCTAAAAGAAAAGAGTCTAAAGGCCCAGAACAAGGCCAACACAAGCAATAACAACAACAAAGTATAGGTGCTACGCACCGATAACAAAACAACTGTCTAACAAAAGTAAAACACGACGAAGACACTAGGACTGGTCCCCAGTGTCCACGTACTCCCCGTCAAACACAAGCACGGGCTCGGCGTCAGCAAACACCTCGTCCTCAACAAGTAACTCAGGCTCGGGCTCTAACATGTGTCACCCAAAAGAGAAAAGGGGCACATGTCAGCAAGTCGAAAGACTTGTGCAAGGAAACGGGAATAATGGTAAACTAGCAACCTAGCAATTAAAACATGGTGTATGGCAAGTAAAGTACGGTGGTAACAAGTAAGGTAAAGGAGAGCACAAGTGGCAAGTATCAAGTGGTAGGGGTGACATGTAATGTCAAGTAACAAGTAAAGTACAAGGGATCACTCGACGAGTGCCTTATTGCCCGCAGGCTGTGTCCAAGTATCAAGTACAAGGGGTCACTCAACGAGTGCCCTATTGCCCGCAGGCTGTGATGAGCTCGTCTTCTGGAACACGAGCCAGAAAGTGTATTTGATAAGTATGGCGTAGGGGTGCACCTAGCCGGAACAAGTAACACTAGTATGTAGCGATGCTACGCAATCACGATGAGTATTCAAGCATGCAATGACATGAGCAGATATTTCGCATACCGTTAATTAAATTAAACGTGACCGGCGAAATGCAATGACATGAACATATTCGCGTACCGTTAATTAAATTAGACATGCCAGGCGAAATGCAATGACAGTTAAGGATGCATGGATGACATGAACAGATAATACGCGTACCGTTAAGGAAAGTAAACGTGACATACAAGCATGATGAAAGTGACGGACCAAGCTTCGTTGTCAAGCTAGGTCAATGGCGTCTAGGCGGCTATCCTTTCACCGTCTAGTCTCTTTTACGCTAAAGCAAGGTAAATGGCCTAAAACATGGCCTAATCAAGAGATGCAAGTTTCACTTGCCTAGCACCGGAAATGGCGACTACTTCGTCACACGGATGCCAATCTATGGGGAAATCACTGTTATGGGGGAACAACCATCAAACAACATGAAATTTATTAGGGTTTCATAAAAATACCAATAGACTATGAAAACATAGATGAATCGATTTCTTACCAAGAGGAGACGGGAAGAACACTCCGGGGAACCCTAGGATCAGATCTGGAAAAGATTGGAGAAGTTTGGGAAAACTAGGGTTTTGGGGGATTTGGGGATTTTGATGGGTTTTGGTGAGATTTTGGGGAAGATGAGAGGTAGATGGAGTGTATGGATGGTTTGGATGATGGATTTAGGGCTTGGAATGGAGAAATGAAGCTTGGAGGAAGATGGGGGCTGAAGGGGGAAGATTTTAGGGTTTTGGGTCGTGTTGGAGAAGAAGAAGTCGTTTGGGTTGGGTTTAAATAGGTTGAGCTGGCGGCTGCCCAGAAATTAGGGTTTTAACACTGGTTAGTCGGTCAAAGAGCAACCACTGACCGACTAGTTTGGCAACTAGTCGGTCGGTCGACCAACGCAGACCGACTAAGTGCAAACAGTAACTCTTGAACGAAAATAGGATTCTAGAGTTAGTCGGTCCATGAACAAATACTGACCGACTAGTTTAGGATCTAGTCGGTCGATGAACGTTCTTAGACCGACTAAGAGTAAACAGTAGCTGATACAAAAATAAGATGATGAGTTAGTCGGTTAAAGAAGCATTGCTGACCGACTAGTTTGCAACCTAGTCGGTCAACCAACGTTCTTAGACCGACTAACGACAAACAGTAACTCCTTAGAAATTTAGAAAGCTAACTAGTCGGTCCAAGAAGGATTGCCGACCGACTGGATCGTCATCTAGTCGGTCGGTGGCCCTTCTTACACCGGCTAATGAGCACCAAAAGTACCGATACGGAGCGCGGGGCCCCGGGATCGATTCCTAAGACTCCTAGGCTTGATCTAATAGTTAGATACGACCGTTATGAAGTCCGTCACTAGTGACACACTTCGAAATCGACGATCCTAAGGAAGAAGCGAGAAAATACGACGAATCGATCGAAAATGAAAGCTACGGAGACGAAAACCACACATGAGGAGAAAATCCACCAAAACATATATTATATTATATTAAATCAAGATATATGAAAAGTAGTCGTTACAGCAGCCCTTGCCCTGTGGTGGTTTGTGGACATGAGCTTTATGCTGATTTCATTGTCCACAACATCACCAACTACGATGCGGTCTTTGGGATGGATTGGCTTGCGAGCTTCTATGCTACGATTGACTGTCGGAGGAAGAGGGTGGTGTTCGAGATTCCCGGACACCCAGTATTTGAATTCAGCTGTGGCAGCAGTTCGCTTAGTCCTGTCGATTTCGGGCCAGACCGGTGGAGGTTGTGGCAATGCAGATGGAGTTGGAGAGGCCAGCTGTGGTGCGAGATTTTGATGACGTCTTCCCCGAGGAGATGTCTGGACTGCCACCCGATCGAGCTCTAGAGTTTTCTATTGATTTGATTCCAGGTGCGCAGCCGATTTTGAAGGCACCATATCGTATGGCGCCAGCAGAATTGGAAGAGTTGCGGAAGCAGCTGGATGAGCTTATGCAGAAGGGTTACATTAATCCCAGTGTGTCTCCGTGTGGAGCACCGGTGTTGTTGGTGAAGAAGAAGGATGGTTCGCGTCGCATGTGCGTGGACTATCGGGAGTTGAATGCGGTGACCATCAAGAATAAATACCCGTTGCCTCGCATCGATGATATCTTTGATCAGCTTGGAGGTTCGAGGGTGTTTTCTAAATTGGATTTGAGGAGTGGTTACCATCAGTTGAAGGTGAAGAAGGATGATGTTCCGAAGACAGCGTTCAGGACGAAGTATGGACACTATGAGTTCGTGGTTATGCCTTTCGGTGTAACTAACGCGCCTGCAGTTTTCATGAATTTGATGAATCTGATTTTCTATGATTTTCTGGATAAGTTTGTCGCTATCTTTATTGACGACATTCTGATCTATTCGAAGTCGGAGGAAGAGCATGCCTCGCACTTGAGGACGGTGTTGGAGATTTTGAGGAAGCATCGGTTGTATGCTAAGTTTTCAAAGTGCGAGTTCTGGCTGGATCGAGTTGCTTTTCTCGGGCATGTGGTGACTGGTGATGGTATCTCAGTGGATCCCGAGAAGATTAGGGCCATCAGAGAGTGGCCTGTTCCGTCGTCGGCCTCAGAGATTCGGAGTTTCCTTGGCTTGGCGGGATATTATCGACGTTTCATTAAGGACTTTTCCCGTATTGCGGAGCCGATGACCAGGTTGACGCGGAAGGATGTTGCTTTTGTTTGGTCGGGTGATTGTGAGGATGCCTTTGGTGTTCTGAGAGAGCGTTTGACGTCTGCTCATGTCCTTGTTGTGCCTGACCGCAGTGGAGGATTCGAGATCTTTTGCGATGCTTCTGGCAAGGGTCTCGGTAGTGTTTTGCATCAGCATGGACATGTGGTGGCTTATGCGTCGCGTCAGCTCAAGATTCATGAGAAGAATTACCCGACGCATGATTTGGAGTTGGCTGCGGTTGTGTTTGCTCTTAAGATTTGGAGGCACTTCTTGCTGAGTGAGAAAGTGAAAATCTTCACCGATCACAAAAGCTTGAAGTATATTTTTACCCAGAAAGAGCTCAACATGCGACAACGTCGATGGTTGGAGCTTATGGCAGATTATGAGATTGATTTGCAGTATCACCCTGGCAAGGTGAATGTGGTGCCAGATGCTTTGAGTAGGCTTCCCGCGGTGATGATTTTGACTTCGCAGTGGAGATTGCAGCAGGATTTTTGCGAGTCTGGTGTGGAGATTGTTCTTCCTGGGGAGGCTTCTTCGTTGATGTACATGCAAGTGCAGTCAACGATCGTGGATCAGATTAAGGCGAGTCAGGCCGGAGATCCGAAATTGGTAAGAATTCAAGGGCAGGTTGAAGCTGGTCTGCGGACTGACTTTCTGATTCATGAGGATGGCTCGCTGAGGTTTGGAGCCAGGTTGTGTGTGCCAGCTGGGGATATCAGAGAGGAGTTGATGGTGGAGGCACACAGTTCGCCGTATTCCGTGCATCCTGGTGGGACCAAGATGTACAAGGATCTTCGTCTGAACTTTTGGTGGCATGGCATGAAGAGGAGTGTGGCTCGGAGTGTAGCCAAGTGCTTGGTTTGCCAGCAAGTGAAGGCGGAGCATCAGCGTACGGCCGGGTTGCTACAACCGCTCCCGATTCCGGAGTGGAAATGGCAACACATCACTATGGATTTCGTGACTGGACTACCTCGGAGTCCGAAGCAGAATGACGCGATTTGGGTGATCGTAGACCGATTGACCAAGTCTGCGCATTTTATTCCATTCCGAGTAGGACAGTCCACTGAGGCATTAGCAAGGAGATACATGGAGGTAAATTCTTTTACTCTCCGTTTTTATTTCCTTTTCCTAGTTTGGATAGTGATGTAACGTGAATCGTGCAGGAGATCGTGCGACTTCATGGAGTCCCCGTGAGTATCGTGTCGGACAGAGACACGAGATTCACATCTCAGTTCTGGCAGAGTTTGCAGAAGAGTTTGGGTACGCGTCTGAGTTTCAGCACGGCGTACCATCCGCAGACGGATGGCCAGTCCGAGAGGACAATTCAGATTTTGGAAGACATGCTGAGAGCATGTATGTTGGATTTCAAGGGTTCGTGGGAGGACCATCTACACTTGGTGGAGTTCTCTTACAACAACAGCTACCAGGCGTCTATTGGCATGGCGCCTTTTGCCGCTTTGTATGGAAGGAAATGTCGATCGCCTTTGAGTTGGGATGACGTTGGCGATCGGGAGCTGTTGGGGCCTGAGATGATTGTGGAGGCTGTGGAGGTCGTCAGGAACATTCGGGAGAGGCTGAGGATTGCTCAGGACCGTTTTAAGCATTGGGCGGATGCTAAACGTCGTCCTTTGGAGTTTCAGCCGGGCGATCATGTGTTTCTGAGGATTTTCCCGAATCGGGGAGTGATCCGTTTTGGGAAGCGAGGGAAGTTGAGCCCGCGATACATTGGACCGTTTGATGTTCTGGAGAGGGTTGGCGAGGTAGCTTATCGTTTAGCCTTGCCGCCATCTTTGGAAGGAGTCCATGTTGTTTTCCATGTGTCGCAGCTTCGTCGATACATCAGCGATCCGTCTCATGCTGTGGATTTCTCGGAGATCGCCGTTCGCCCAGATTTGACGTATAACCAGCATCCGGTGCAGATTCTGGACAGGCGTCAGAAGTCACTTCGGAACAAGGTCGTCGATCTTGTTAGAGTGATGTGGCGGCACGGTTCGCCGGGAGAGTCTACTTGGGAGAGAGAAGATGAGATGCGAGAGCGCTACCCACTTTTGTTTCCGGACACGTGAGTGTTGGGAATTCCGAGGACGGAATTTTTCTTAAGTTGGGGAGGATGTATCGACTGGTTTTTCATGTATGGATTTTATTATAAATATTTATATATTTGGTTGCTTTCCCTTGTTGAGATTTCCATTTCCGTCTCCGTAGTTTTCATTTTCGTTCGTATTCGTCGTGATTCTCTAGATTCTTCCGTCGGTCGGCGTGTTTGAAATAAGTCATTCGTGACGGGCTTCATAACGTCGATATCTTAGAGTTAGAACGAGCCTAGGAGACTTAGGAACCCATCCCGGAGCTTCGCGCTCCCTTTCGGAACTTTTGGTGCACGTTAGCCGGTATAAGAAGGGGCACCGACCGACTAGATGACGATCCAGTCGGTCGGAAAACCTTCTTGAACCGACTAGCGGGCTTGAAAAGTTATTCAGGAGTTACTATTTGTCGTTAGTCGGTCTAAGAACGTTGGTTGACCGACTAGGTTGCAAACTAGTCGGTCAGCAATGCTTCTTTAACCGACTAACTCATTTAGTAATTTTTGGTATCAGTACTGTTCATTCTTAGTCGGTCTAAGTTCATCTTTCGACCGACTAGTTGTTAAACTAGTCGGTTAAGTTTTGTACTCAGACCGACTAATTCTTAGTTCTTCTGTACAGTCGAGTTACTGTTTACTCTTAGTCGGTCTAAGAACGTTAATCGACCGACTAGATGTCAAACAAGTCGGTCAGTAGTTGTTCTTTGACCGACTAACTCTTAGTTCAGGTTTTCGACTGGAGCTACTGTTTACGCTTAGTCGGTCTGCTTTGGTCAACCGACCAACTAGTTCTCAAACTAGTCGGTCAGCAGTTGTTCTTTGACCGACTAAACAGTGCAGGAAACCCTAGTTTTGCCCTAGCCGCCACCAAACTCTATAAATACCCCTCCAAACGTTTTCTTCTCCTCCCTCATGACCTAAAACCCTAATTTCTCCTCCATTGAGCCCCCATCTTCCTCAAACCATTAATCCTTCATCACAAGCTCATCCTTCATCATCCAAACCCTCCCTTGTCACAACCTACCTTCCATCTTCCCCAAACCTTCATCAAACCCCCAAAATCCACATCAAACCCCATTTCTCCAGATTTTTCCCTCATTTCCAGATCTGAGCCGGAACGTTCTTCCGTTGCCGTGGTTGCTCGGCATCGTTCCTTCGCTTCTTCACGGTAATACTCGATTCCTTTAGTTTTAGCATAACCCACATTGACATTGTGAAACCCTAATAAAATGGATTATTAGATGATTAGGGTTCCATTAAGAAAACGATTTAGAAACGTTGTTCTAATGATTGTTTTGCTATAACAGTGATCCGTCCGTAGTTTAGCTTGTGACGATCTTCATTGCTCGTCAACCCCGGTATCAGGCAAGTGAAACTTGCACCTCTTGTTTTGGGCCATGTCTTAGGCCATTTCCCTTGCTTTAGCGTAAAAGAGACTAGACGGTGAAAGGATAGCCGTCTAGACGCCCTTGACCTAGCTTGACAACGAAGCTTGGTCCATCACCTTCATCATGCTTGTATGTCACATTTAAATTCAATTATCGGTACGCAAATATCTGTTCATGTCATTGCATGTTGAATTCTCATCGTGATTGCGTAGCACACGCTACGATACTTATATTCCTGGCTCGTGTTCCAGAAGCGAGCTCAGTTAGTTGGAAACCCCAACGCTCGACACATATGGGTGGGGTAAGAGATATGCGGCCACCTGAGCCCCGAGTTGGCCTGATCCGCCACTCCGGCCAGCAGGTGAAATCTCTAGTGCACAAGTGATTAATAGTGATAAGAGATAAGCGGCCTGAGCCACGAGCTGGCCAGCAGGTGGACTCTCTATGCACTAAGTGATAAGTGATATGTGATAAGTGATTAGTGAATTGGTAGCTTTCGCTACATCGTGCGTGCTTGTCTCTTTTAAAACTGCTGCATCAAACTAAACTGTCATATCATTGCCAATATTATAAATGCTAGGTTGCTAGTTACTTTCAGTTTCCTTGCCCAAGTCTTTCAGACTTGCTGACATGTGCCCCTTTTCTCTTTTGGGTGACACATGTTAAACCCCGAGCCAGAGTTACTTGCTGAGGGTGAGTTGTTTGCAGACGCCGAGCTTGCGCCCGTGTTGGACGAGGACGTCGTAGACACTGGAGATCAGTCTTAGTGTCTACGTCTAGTTTTTGTTAGATTGCTTAGGTTGTCGGTGCGTGGCACCTAGTTTGATACTCTGTTATGTTTGCTTTTGTTTGGCCTTGTTCTGGGCCCTTAGACTCTTTCTTTTAGCCTGGTGGCTTTTCTGTGATGTTGAATATTTTTGTGGACAAACTGTGGGATTGGTATTTCATATCCGTCTCATCTTATTATTATTATTTTTGTTGTTTCGTTTGCATTTACAGGGACCTGCTTATACTAAATTTACGCTTATCAGGCGTGCAGCTTCACAGCTCCACGTTTGAGCGGACCTTCTCACGTCTCGCCTCCATTTTAGGGAAGCGGGGCATGACACTACCTATCATACCTCGCTATAGACGAATGTCTACATCTTTTCCGCCCGTATCTTTATCAAGATGCGTAGTAGTGCTCATTGGAGTCTTTTTCCCGGAGGCACTCTCCATTCCAAATCGCTTTAGCAACTCCACCGTGTACTTCGTTTGGTGGATGAAGATTCCATCGTTCATTTGGCGAATTTGGATACCTAAGAAATATTTGAGCTCACCCATGTGGCTCATCTCAAATTGTTCCTTCATAACATTAGAAAACTCTTCACAAAGAGTGAAGTTAGTAGCACCGAAAATGATATCATCTACATAAATTTGAACTAAAAGAATATCATTATTCGAATGCTTAACAAAAAGTGTAGAATCGGCTTCTCCCATTTTAAAATTCAAATCCAAAAGAAAATTCTTTAGGCGATCATACCAAGCTCGAGGAGCTTGTCTCAAACCGTAAAGTGCTTTTTTTAGTTTAAAAACATGATTTGGAAATTTTTCATTAATAAAGCCCGGAGGTTGAGAAACATAAACTTCCTCAACGACATCTCCGTTTAAAAATGCACTTTTTACATCCATTTGAAATAGTTTGAAATTTTTATGGCATGCAAAAGATAACAATAATCTAATATATTCTAATCTAGCCACCGGAGCGAAGGATTCTTCGAAATCGATACCTTCCTCTTGTCGATAGCCTTGAGCTACTAACCGAGCCTTGTTCCGGACGACGATTTGGTTCTCGTCGGTTTTGTTCTTGAAGATCCACTTCGTCCCTATAACGGTGTGGTTCTTCGAAGGCAATGGAACAAGCTCACATACCTCATTCCTCTCGAATTGAATGAGTTCCTCCTCCATGGCAAGGATCCAAGCACTATCTTCGCACGCTTCATTTATATTCTTTGGCTCAATCAAGGAGACAAAGGCACAATTGGCGAAGTGGTGGACTTGTGATCTCGTCTTGACTCTATCATGAATATTGCTAATGACTTGCTCATGGGGATGGTCATGGACCGTATGAAGCCGTTTGGGAATTCCCTGATCACTAGGAACATTCTCAACAACTTCATTAGTCGGGTTAGTATCAATAGAATCAATAGAATTAGAATTATCAATAGAATCACATAAAACATCCATTGAATCATCATCATTTGAAATTCTAGAAGGAATACAATTTTCATTAAAAGAGACATGTAGTGATTCCTCGATCATCGAGGATCTTTTGTTGTATATCCGGTAGGCTTTGCTAAGTGAGGAATACCCAACGAATATCCCCTCATCCGATCTCAGATCAAACTTGTCCAAATTTTCATAAGTGTTTTTAATAAAACATTTCGCACCAAAAACACGAAAATGTTTAACTTGAGGCAATCTACCAAACAACAATTCATAACAAGTTTGTTTGGTGTCGGGCCTCAAAAGTATTCTATTAAACACATAGCAAGCGGTGTGTACCGCTTCCGCCCAAAATTGATGGCCAAGTTGGCTATCATCGAGCATTGTGCAAGCACACTCCACAAGCGTTCTATTCTTTCTCTCAACAACACCATTTTGAGGGGGTGCGCGAGGGAAGGAAACGTGTGTGTAATTCCAAGATCATCACAAAAATTTGAGAAAGACTCATTCTCAAATTCACCTCCATGATCACTACGAATAGTGACAATGGTGGTTCCGATGAGATTTTGTACTTTCTTCACAAATGTTGTGAAGTTTTCAAAAGCTTCATTTTTATTACATAAGAAAAATACCCATGTAAATCTCGAAAAATCATCTACGATGACAAGCCCATATCTAGCATTTCCTAAAGAAGCAACTCTAGTTGGCCCAAATAAATCTAGATGTAATAGCTCTAGAGGCCGTTTAGTAGAAATGCTTTTCTTAGGGTTAAATGAAGATTTAGGAAGCTTGCCTCATTGACATGAGTCACAAAAACTTTTCTTTTCAAAAACAAGCTTAGGAAAACCTTTAATGAAATTTAATTTTGAAAGCTTAAAAAGTGTTCTAAAGTTCACATGACCAAAGCGTCGATGCCATAAGTGTTGTTCACTTGTGTTGGCAACGAGACATTGTTCATATGACTTAGGAAAATCCAAAATATAAATATCTTTATGGCGTGTGCCGGAAAATAATAAATCATTATTAACATTATTAAAAATGTGACACAATCCTTTCGCAAAGCTAACTTTGTAACCTTTGTCACAAAGTTGGCTTATTGAAATAAGATTGTGGTTTAAACCATTTACAAGATAGACATCACTAATTAAGGGTTTAGATGGGTTACCCACTTTACCAACACCGACGATGGTTCCGCTCTCGTTGCCTCCAAAGATTACCCGGTTCCCATTAGCAATGAGCACCACTCTGGAAAGCAATTGAGCATCGCCCGTCATGTGTTTTGAACACCCGCTATCGAGTATCCACCCATCCTTGGAGCCAAATTTGACTTTGTTGCTCCGTTTGTTTTTCTTGAGTACCTAGAGATGATTATATCATTTCATGGTACCCAAGGTCATTGGGTCCTCAAAGGTTAGACCTTTGGAAGCCAAGTCCAATTGGACTTAGACTTCCCAATATAATTAACATTATCCACTACATTCAAAAAATAATCATTCATGTAGATTTGTTTTTCATCCATACTTGTGTCCTTCGGGCTCCAAATTGAGAATATTTTGGGAGCCTTAATCCTATTGGGAGCATGCATGCTTTGTTGATTTCTACGTGATGCATGTCGTGGATAGGTAAAAGGAACATGATGAAATGGTGCATATGGATAATTATTCATATGACGATGTGGGTGAACATATGCATGTGAGGGAACACGTGCGTGAGGGTGTCTCACATGTTGTGCACGTGCCCGTGAATGTGTAGCATAGAAATCATCATATGAGTGAGCCAGTGGAGTAGGACGTGTGTTCCTACGTGGCATAGTATTGGTGTACATGTAGGCATGGCCCTTCTTTGGAGGTCCACCCAAAGTGGGTTTCTTTCCGAAAGAGGGTGTGGACGAGGTGGAAGCACCATTGGTAGATGAACTACCAATAGAGTGTTTGCTACCACTCGTCGAAGCACCGGAAGTTGGCCTAACAAAAGTAGTGGCCGATTTGGATGAAGTTCCCATCGTATACCCCAAGCCAATGTGGTGATTGGCCGGAAGTAAGTCACTTAGGATTTTATCCAAATGGTCCTTACCTTTATTGAATTTATTAATGCAGCCTAATGTGTTCTCATATTTCTCGGTGAGAGAACGCATAGAAGCATCCAAAGTGGATACTTGCGATATGAGCACATAAACACGAGATTTAAGATTCTCATTCTCAATACTCAAAGCCGAGTTTTGAGAAGTCAAATCCGCTATCTTGTGTTCATCCGGATCCTCAATGCTAACATGTTCAAGTTGAGTCTTGAGATTAACAATCTCATTCTTCAACCCTTCAACAACGGTGTCGTTGGTGATGATAGTTTTAGGTGAGGTTTGGATGTTAACTAGCTCATCTTTAGTCTTATTATATCGTTCAACTAATTTAGCATATCTATTCCATATTTGCTCATTAGCTAGTCTAAGGCATCCATAGTTACCTCATCGCTTTCATCCTCGCTATCAGCGGAGGCGGGTTCTTGAACATTTTCCTCGTTAGCCATGAAACATACGTGCGCTTGATCCACTTTCACATCATCCGACTCCCCGCTTGAAGAGTCATCTTCGGAATCGGTGAAACCGACAAATCCTTTCTTGTAGCCTTTCTTATACTTCTTCGATTTGTCGTACTTCGGCGCCTTCCACTTTTCCTTTTGCTTGTTTTGTGGACAATCCGCTTTGATGTGTCCTGGATTATTGCATTTAAAGCACAAAGGAGGAGAGGCGTTAGTAGAAGTAAATTTAGATTTGCCTTTGAAGTTACCTTTTCGGAAGAAGCGATTGAACTTCTTTGCTATGAGGGCAATGGATTCCATGTCCATTTTGTCTTCCGAGTCCTCGTCATCGGTAGAGGTGGATGGAGCCGCCTTGAATGCAATCGCCTTTTTCTTAGGCACGTCTTGGTTCAAGTAAGACTTCATCTTCTCTTGTAACTTCACCTTGCTATCCTTGCGTACCTCGTATGACATTAAAGTACCCATTAATTGAACTACGGTATACTTGTTCATATCGTTACCTTCCTCGATGGCGAAGGTACGCTTTTCCCAACTAGAAAGAAGTCCTTCTATAAGCTTCGAACATTTCTCCTTTTGGGTGTAGGATTTGTCGAGAGCCTCTAACTCGTTTATGATGTCGACGAAGCGAGCATAATACTCCTTCATCTTCTCACCCTGTAGCATATGAAACATCTCGTAATCTTTATTAACTACTACTAGTTTAGAGTCTCTTACCCTACTCGTCCCTTCATGTAAGATGAGGAGGGAGTTCCAAATTTGATATGCACTCTTACATGTGCATATCTTATTGAAGTCCTCGGTCTCCAATGCGCATTGCAAGGCGTTCATTTCCTTGGCATTGCTTACCTCCGCGGCGACCTCCGCGGGAGTCCATTTCTCGAAATCTTCTTCGGCGGGCTCGACATACTCCTTCATTGTGGTCCTCCATAGTGAATCACTCCGGAGGAAAGTTTCCATCCGGCATTTCCAGTACCCGTAGTTGGTACCGTTGAAGAATGGAGGCCTCGTTGAGGAATGTCCTTCCATTACCGAAGAAGCTCCTTCACGGTTCTTGAAGGTGCTATAATCCGAAGGTGGACGCACGGTCTTGTTGTCGTTGGCAGACATAGCTTAGTATCCGGCTCTGATACCAAATGTAATGCCCTGAAAGCTACTGCACAAGTACTAGAGGGGGTGAATAGTACTTTAAAAATAACAAGGAGTATAATTCCTAATTATCGTGCAAACTACTACCAACAAATGTGGAAGCTAAAATATGACAACAACAAATATTCAATGCTAACAATTGATATGATGGGTTCGGATCCACCCAAGTCTCCCCGACTTGTATCCGGTGATCCTACGTCCCAGAACACCCGGATCCCTTCCAGATACTTAGGTTAGAAACCCTAACCCAAGATTTCCACTATGAATACCTTGTGAAAAACCTTCACAAGATCAAATCATACAATCAATAGCAATAGTGAATCCGACAACCCGGGATCACAACCTTCTCTCACAACCGAGAGAATCAATAGCAATAAAAGAGTTTATATGAAATAAACAACTACTTACCACAAACCATATACCTTGAGTATTCTTACCAAATTAGGGTAAGGATGGATTTGAGGAAGGAGAAGTCACCAAGACCTAGCACCACCAATATGAGCAGCAATGGGTGCCTAGGAATGAATAGGAGACTTGAATCAAGCAATAGCTTGGATGGCTCAACAAGAACAAGGTTCTCTTAAGATGGATTCTAGATCTCAAATGAGGGAGAGAATGATTTCTTGTGAGGAAGAGAGCTTTGGAAATGAGTTTTAATCTCTAACTCTTTCAATCTGAATAAGTCTCTCAATAGCAGCTCTAACCTTGAGAGAAATGACCAAGCTTCGTATTTATAGGGTCCCACAAAATCGAGCAACGGTTGGAAATCTGGGGCAATTAGTCGGTCAAAGAACAACCACTGACCGACTAGTTCATCAACTAGTCGGTCGGTGAAACAACATGAACCGACTAAAGGATGAACAGTGAACAGATGAAATTTCAGACCTAGATAACTAGTCGGTCCAAGAAGACTTTTCGATCGACTAGTTTCTCAACTAGTCGGTCGGTCAGTTAACTTAGACCGACTAAGAGTCAAAAACTATTAGTCTGAATACAACTTGATTTAGTCGGTCCAAGAACAAATGTTGACCGACTAGATCATCAACTAGTCGATCACCAAACGTTCTTAGACCGACTAACGATAAACAGTAACTCAGGTGAAAAATTGGCATGTACAGTAAAGCTCAACTAGTCGGTCTAAGAGGCATCACTGACCGACTAGTTCACCAACTAGTCGGTCGGTGAGTCAACTAAGACCGACTAACTGTAAACAGTAAAGAGCTTAGAATTTGGGAGACAAACTAGTCGGTCCAAGAAGCTTTTCCGACCGACTAGATCACCATCTAGTCGGTTGGTTCTTCTTCTTGAACCAACATGCACAAGAAGTCCCGATTCGAAGCGCGATGCTTCGGGAAAGTTTGAATGGACTTCTACTAAGATCCTAGCTCTAAGATAGGAGCGATATGAAGATCAAATGATAATACCTACTCAAGGCTTAACATTCTAAAGAACAAAGCTAGAAGACTAAATATAAATCTAGACAAACCGTCTTCAAAAGCTTCGATCGAATCTTCATGACTTCAAAGTTGGTCCAAAAGCTTCAACGAAGCTTTAGGCATATGAATACGTGCTTTGAGAAATCTTGAGGCGTCGCTTTGGATGTTCACGTGAATTTGGCGACGATCTCCATAACTGCGCTCACAAAGTGTTAGTTCACGATTTATTTATGTTTGCTCATCATCCAAAACCAAATCTGGGGAGTCCAATACTCAACATATATGTACACCGCATTGCATAAGAAGTCTATTCAAAAACCTATTAGTGTGAATGCTTCTTCATATGTTCATATGCATGATAAATCTACCCATAGGAATAACTTACTTTGCTTGCATGCTAAAATTGATGGTACATCTTTGCATGCTTCACATGTTTCTATGCATGGTAGAATTACTTGTGTGAATGCATCTAATGATAGATCTCACGTTTCACACACGGGGCACGCCAATGTTTATGTTCCACCTCATAAGCGTGCACCCTCACCTCCTACTCATGCCTTAACCAAACCTCTTCTTAAGAATCCCAAATTACTTTCTTTGTGGATTCCTAAGAATGTTTCTAGGCTTGATAGGAATGCGTATATAGATTCATATGTGCATAATGTTATATTTTCATATGACTATATACGGAAACCAAACTCCACTTTTGTTTTGTTTCCAACTTGCTAGCTCACTCACATTGTTATTCATTGCTTGGGTACCATGCTTGTATGTTTACATTTTGTACCTACATTTTTGTGAGTGTGTCCATTACTTCCATGTTTGCATGTTTTGTATGATTATGGGGATTATGGAATTTTTGCTTGCTAGCATTATTTTTCCATTCATATGTCACATTGAATTTCATTCATTTTGTTTGTGTATATGGGATGGTTATTTCTCTTACCCTTGATTTTCCTATTTGGCTATTACCCATTTTTTTGATATACCAATGGGGGAGAGAAATAGGTTATGTAAAAATATACATTATGCTTGTTTATGCATTATTATCTATTGGTGTGTTTTTGCATAACAACCATCAATATGATCGGTGCTTTATATGTTTATATTTTGTGCACATTTGCATATTGATTGGGGGAGTTTGTTAGCACACATTGTTTATTTCAATGTTTATTATATTTTGACATAATGGATTGTCATCATCAAAAAGGGGAAGATTGTTAGTTCTTGGGTTCAAGACTAACGTTGTTTTGATGATGATCAATACATTATGTTAATGTGCTAATCAATCTTATCTTTTAGTCTCAGTTTATCTTAATGATTATATGTTGATGAGACAAAGCATAATACTTGGAGGATGATGCAAGGGATATCTTCAAGACCTCCAAGAGTGATGGTGTGCTCAATCTTGGATAAAGTCATGAGGATCATCTAATGAAGCCAAAGCTTGGAGCATGATGATGGATGGACATCTAGAGAAGCATTGTCAAAGCTTAGAGCTTGATGAAGGGAAGCTCATCAAGGAGTGCCAAAGCTTGGAGATGATGAGGAGCATCAAGGTATAGTGAGCTTGAAGACTTAGACTTTAGGAAAGCAATGTAATCCATGTAATATTTCCTTTATTGCTTTCTCTCGCATTTGAGTCTAGGTTAATATAATGCCTTGATAGATGGTCTACTCATTCATGCATATGCATTTAGCCATCTTAGTGAGTCTTAGGATTATCATAGAATCCAACCTAATAGGTTCATCTTGACCAAAGACTCATTTGGAGTCTCTGGCTTCCCATCAGTCGCCTGCTGAAGGATTTACAGTCGACTGGGTGATTTCCACTCGCCTGTCGATCCTTTTACAGTCGACTGATATGCATTGCTCAAGTCAACATTTCTATTGACTCTACTTGAGCTTTTCGCAACAGTCGACTGATGCTCAGTTTACAGTCGCCTGTATATTTACAGTCGCATGTGCATTGGTCAATAGTCGTCTGAGTAGCGTAAGTGCATATACTGCTTCTCTCTATTTTTCTCCATCTCCTGCAGCAGTCGACTGATGAAGGATTTATAGTCGACTAAATATTTTATAGTCGACTGTATTATTGACATCAGTCGCATGTAGGCTTATCTGGAGAAAGAGTACAGCTCTCTGTTTTATTCCATCCACTGCAGCAGTCGCCTGCTGAAGGTTTTACAGGCACCTGTCCGGTTTACAGTCGACTGTATCGACTTCATCAGTCGACTGTCCTGGCTCAGATTATAGCCGTTGGGATTTTTCTAGCCGTTGAACAGTCGACTGTCATTTGTTTTTCAGTCGACTGTCTGTACCATAAACTGCCAAAATCTAGCCGTTGCAGATTTCTTTCCTTTGGGTTTTTGGCTGGTTTTATGGGTTCCTTTGGGATTCATATATATATGAGTTGGCTTAGTTCATTTAGAACTCTTGGTCATTATTAAATATCTTGGAGAATTAATAGCCACTCCTAATCTCTCCTATTTCCCTCTCATGAGCATATTTCTCTTCATACATTGAAGCTAGCTTATAGGAAAATTCTCCAAGGAATCTAATTCTCATTCCTTTCTTGGAGAACATCTTTCTTCTCTTCATTTCATACGCTCAAGTGAGAAGTGTTAGGATTCATTCCTAGAAGAGAGAAAGATCATCAAGTGCAATCAAAGCCTCTTCTCAAGCACTTGAGTTCCACTTGCATGCCTTCTTTATCGCATTGGTAAGATCATATCAAGGCATAGGTAAGTGTTATTTTGTTTCACCTTTGTGATACCCCTAACTCTCTTTGTGGGAATTAGTATATCTCTTTGTGGGATTAGGATATTCTCTTAGTGGGAATAACTCTCTTTGTGGGAGTAACTCTCTTAGTGGGAGTTTGGTGTCCTAGTGTAGGGCTAACCCTAATTCTCTGAGTGGGTGTTAGTAATTCTCTATGTGGGAGTTTGACCCCTGTGTAGGATCGGTTGGGTCCTTATGTAGGGCAAAATCCTTTTAGTGAAGTATCTCTTTGTGGGATTTGTATTCACTTTTCATTGTGGGAATATAGTGAATATTGGTGTGGCTGGACGTACCCAAGTTTTGGGGAACCAGGGTAAACTCCTTATGTTTGTGTTTGTTGTTGTTGAGCACTCTGTTTATTTCCGTTGCTTATTGTGCTGTAACTTTAGTAACTTTTAATTAAGCACTTTGCTTGCTATTACACTATTCACCCCCCTCTAGTGTGTGTAGCTCTGCATGGTCCCTTACAATTAAAATCCGAAAAATATCACCATGTTGCATAGCACTGAGTTGTGATCGTTCTAGCACAAACGGTTCGTCGATCCGAGCTCTGTGGAGAGAGTTATGCACTTTTTAGCGTCGTCTATCGAGCTCCTTTTTCTTCCTGCGAATTTGATGATCTCTTTGAAGCTTGGGGGATGAATTCGGCTAGATGAAGAGAAATGAGTCTCGGGCTGGCCTTGTTTTTCCTCTCTCATTTGGATGTGGGTTTATATAGGAGAAGTGGAAATCAATTAGGGTCTTGTAGAATACCTTAGAATAAGGAGATTGGATGGAATCCTAACTTGAATAGGATTTGAAATAATCATATGAAATATCTCTTTCAATCACAATAGGATTTGGAGTTTGAATTGGATTTGAAAAGGATTTGAATTTGAATGGCAATGGGATTTTAATAGGATCTCATTCAGGATCTCATTTAATCACAAATTGATTTGCATGAGGTTTAGTTCAATCACTTTTGATATGAATGAGATCTCTCCATATCTCTCCATATTTGACCTAGTCCAAATTACAAATGAATTGCAATTTCTCCAACACTTTGACTAAGTCTTCTTTGCAAATTTCTCCATCACTTTGACTAAGTCCTCTTTTGTGTATTTACGAGCTTGTCACTCCTGAAAACACTTAGCACACACATCAAATTGTTCACAACGTTTGTTATCATCAAACACGAATTCATTGATCATTGTATCCAACTACACGTTGTATCCAACAATCTCCCCCTTTTGATGATGACAAACCAATATAAGATTTGAGCAATAAGGATCCAAATAATATTATCATGACATGTGTGCGTGAAGTGTGATGGAGGAGAAAGGCCGCAACAATTTAACAATGATGTTCAAGCATTCAAACACGTATGCATGCTCTCCCTATATTCATGCTATGCTCCCCCTATATTCATGCTCCCCCTTGAACATATATTTATTAAGCACAATATTCACATATTCACTTTAGGCACATCATTCAACCAAATCTTCTCAATATTCTTCCCCTATTGTTATCATCAAAAGTGTACAACGAAGTCAATTTCAGACCACATGCAAAAAGAGAGTATTATAAATTGCAACATACACTTGCATGTAGACATTTGTAGAATTAGCACTTCAAATTCAATGAAAGTTATAACATAGACTTCCACACCATCGTGTAAGTGTGATGATTAAACATTGAAGCACATACGGAGAACTTTTAAGAAATTCAACCAAAACCAATCCACTTTTCCATGTAACATGATATCATCTAGGATAGATTTTCCACATCTCATTAAAAATGAGTTCAAGTTACCACACCCAAAAACATAGCCTATGAGGACTATTAGATGTGGGGTGGCATTGCTTGACGAGTATAACACCATCGCTAAAGTTTACTCTTAAAGCTTATGTTGGATACTCGTAGGTAGTGTCGTTGCCATGGATCGTATCCATTTTTCATACAGAGCTCTTTTCTTTCTTTTTCATTTATGCATATATTTTTTCAATTCAATTCTTTTGAGCTCTATTTTTTATCCAAGGCAAGACACATCATATCCATTAGATTTTCAGCTATTTTTCATACTATATTCACTTTCCAATATTTCATAAAAGACAACATTTAATACTTGTGGAAGTGAAAGTGTAGGTGTAGAAATCGAATTATTCTAATCATTGAACATGTCATGGTTATTTAGAAAATCTAACATGCTCATGTAGCTATAACAATAATACATCAATTTCTATATGGATATGAATCTCATTCATTAATACAAATTTAATGATTCAAAAGAAAGATACACATTAAGCACCATTTGTATAGCTTTTTGTATTTTTTTTAAAAAAAATTTGTTTTGTGTTTATAAAGAACTAAAGCATCCTAACAAATGAACTAGCACATAAACAAAAACAAATCAAGCACACAAAAATGCTATGAAGGTATACATTAAGCTCAATCAAGAAAACATACATTCGCGATGTCGTTTGGCTAAGGAACTTTTTAATGAAATGCGACGTCCAATCCATAGTTCCTCGCCACTTCCATCTTACCTACACGGAAGAAGTTATGTGTGACCTTGAAATCCAACAAGTTCCACTCACGTTAGTCATCAAACTCTTAGGAACCCAAATTTGTTTAAACTTTATGTTTTTGTTCCTATATTTGCAATAAAGAGAAGTATGACCAACACAACCACATGTATTATAAAATACTTATTTCACTAACACTTAAAAATAAAATTTAACATTTTCTACACATATATATTCCATTTAAGCCATATATGTAGGGGAGTAATAATTTTTTATAATTTCTCATATTATATTCAATGTTTGTAAAATCGTCAAAAAGGGGGAGAATGTTGGAAACTCACAACTCCTCATAAGGTTTTGATGATACAAACATATTATTTTATGTGTACTAACTTTATCTATGCAGATTTTATAGCTCAACTAATACACATGTAAGAAAGGACAATCATCACGACTACAAATTGCAAGAAGCTTCCACTACAAGACGAAGCACATCGATGAGATTTTGTATCTTGTAAAAAGAGATGTAATCTTTATTTTTACTCTTGCATATACTTAGAATGTAAAAGTCTTGATGATGATCTATCTTAGTCGTTTAGGGTCCATCCTCAAAAAATGAGCTCAATGACCAAATTAGTCGACCAGTCATCCATATTAGTCGACCAGTTTAATTATTAAAATATTCAGAAAATTCCAAAAAATTTCTGAACATATTTTTAGGTCATCTGTATCATTATTTTTCAAAATCCTAAATTTCAATTTTTAGTCGACCAATAGAAGTTGTTAGTCTACCAGTCAGTTATTTAAATTAGTTATTCAAAAACCCTACTTTTTCAAATTTAATATTCTAATTCTATAACCACCCAAGGGTAGTTAAAACTACCACAAACAGACAAAAAATCTGACCGTTTGTCAGTTTCTGACAGTTCTCTGTGTCCTTTCATAAAAGGTTGATTCAATAGTCAAATTTCCTATTAGCAGCACTATTAGTCGACCAGGGCCATCCATTAGTCGACTAATTTTGACAAAATTTCTCAGAAATTTTTGAAATTTAGACAGTTGTTAAGCATTCGAAAACTAACTTTTTGGGCTATAAATAGACCTCCAGACCCCTGTCTAAAATTCATGCTTTCTCTCTTAAGTTTTCTTTCCCTCTCTAGAAAATGAGTGATTTCCAGATTTCCTTAGGGAAACCTCTGCAGAAATTTTGCCCCTTTAGGAAGTCCAATTTCCAAGAGTGTTCTACCACATTCATATCAAGAACCTTGGAGATTCCATCACCAACCTTGCGCTATAATTCCTACATTATTAAGGCTATATGTGATATTGTTTCTTACTCTTTCTTTACTTTATTTGATAAATCTCTTGTTGAAGAGATTATACAAGTTTGCAACACATGAAGTGTTGGCACCTTTGTATGTTGATTACTTGCGGGAAACAAGTGGTATAATGGATTGAAATTTCTATGGTGTCGAGGACTTGACGTAGGATCACGAGGATCCGAACCAGGATAAATCTCTGTGTTTGCGTTTGAAATTTTTTGGATTGTGTTCATTTATTTTCGCACTCTTATTGCAATTTTTTAGTTACTTTTAATTTTGCAATTTCGTCATGATATACACTATTCACCCCCCCCCCCCCCTCCTCTAGTGTATTTGGTGTGCCAGGAGATCCAACATACTTATCTTCCTCGAGTACGAGTAAGAAGTAAGCTTAGGGGATTTTGATATGCTCATAGCTTACACATTAATTTTGCATATTTCCATGTCATATCGATTGTCCATATTGCATATTTGAAGCTTAAACGGTGATTTCTGGATGAAATTCACTATTTCTATGTTTTATTGGATTTTCAGGAAAATGGAACAATTGAGAGCAAATTGGAGTTATGAGCATATGAACGCATGCCGGAGCATCAATGGCTATGATACTGAGGAGATTACGGTGCTAGAAGAGAAGAAGAAGCAAGAAGAAGAGAGGAGAAGAAGAAATAAATGACGAAGAAGAAGAAACCAAGGCAAAGTCCATTTACCAGCTCACTCGACTGAGTGGAGTAATCCACTCGATCGAGTGAAGCTGATACCAGCCCAGCCCAAGCAGCCAGAATATATCAAAGTCACTCGACCGAGTAGCACTTTTACTCGACTGAGTTAATTGGCTACTTGATCGAGTGAAGAGAAGAACATAGCGACGATTTTTGGAGCTGCTGCAGGAAATCCTACTCGACCGAGTAGACGATCTCACTCGACCGAGTGAGATTGCGGCTAGATTTTGGAAATTTAGTTGTAACTCGGGTGGGGTTTTGGGTATTTGGGTTGACTTTTTCTTGGGTGTTTAGACTTGTATAAATAGGAAATAAGGCAGCCCTTGCCAGGGATCGCGAAGTTTATTTCTTTTTGCTTTTGCTTTGGAGGCTATTGCTTGGAGAAGCCCTAGTTCTTAATTTTCTCTTGTGATTTTGAAGACTTCGAGAAGATTGGTTTGTCTAAACTCTTGATCTAATTGCTTTATTGAATATTTCTTGTTTAAATCTCTTTGCAATGATGAATATTATTACTCCATGAATCTTATTGCAATGATCATGTTTATTAGTGAGTAGTCTCTTTGCTCTAGGGCAACGGGATGAACCTTATAGATCTATGGTTTGATATGTGAAATTAATTGAAACCCTTGTTACTAAAGTTGTTTTAGGGTTAATGGCCAGGGATTTCTACTTAGGTCTTAAGAGCTCAAGAGAGGTTCTTGATCTATAGGAAGCCCTAAATATTTGATTTAGATATATAATTTGGATGTCCTAGATTTGGTGCATGAGAGTGACCAAAGCTAGCGTCTTTATTATATTTCTTTTATTATATTCATCTGTACGACGGTAAGATGAATACGAACCATCATAATCTAAATTCAAACTCATGCCACACGACAGTGGACTTGAATGAAAATTGAATTATATTGTCGATCTTAATGCTAATAATTCAACTAGGCTTGCACAAGAGTGAGGCTTTAGCTTGAGTTATTTTAGACTTGTGTAGCGCGAGAGCGTGCACCGGTTCACAACATAGTTGCGACAATTTCACCCTAAATTAATAGTTAGCAATTAGGAGTTCATATTCACATTGAAACTCGAAAATCTATAGTGGGGATTCCCTAGTCCTAGACTTCTTTATTAATTGAAATTACAACCGATACTATTACACATTCGTGACACACTTGCTACACCATTATTCACAATCTATGTTACATTTGGACAACTGAGATAATACCAACCACCTCCCCGTGATTCGATACACGCTCACCACTTAACCGTGCACTTGCGGTAAAACTATATGGTTTTCTGAGTACATCCAGGAACCCATCACTTACGATCTTCAAAACCCTAATATCCCACAAAACAAACCCTACCGGCGGCTACCTCCAGCCACGCTCTCTTCTTTCTCCGCTTGACTCTAACTTGAGCATCGGAGTCTGATCCGAGGGTCATCCCCTCCGATGAGACTAACGAGTTTTTCTCTCTTTTTCGAGCAACAGCGAAGGACCTCCACTCTCAGCTTGGCAAAACCAGACTGACAGGGCTCAACATATTGCTCAAATACTTCTTGTTGTGGCCGGATCTGGACCTCGCGAGATTCTCTGCATCAACAAAGACCTACCTAGATACCCTCAGCATGGGTGAAGGGGCCCTCCACACCTGCCGTCGGCATGAGAGACCACTTCCGGTAGCTTGTGAAGTAGGCAGTGATTTTTTTGGGCCCTAGCTTCCATTCGTTTTGGACGTGAAAGAGAGGTTAAAGGATATGTTGGGGTTTTTTTAAAAAGGGGTGGACTTGGTATTTAAAAAGGCTTAAATGAACCGGTCGTACAGCATTTGGGTCTGTGTGCATAGAATTCCCATCTGAAAGAGGCCATCGACTCATCAAACCACCCTATAGTAACAAGTCTTCGTTCACATAAAGATTCTTCAAGTGAAGTTGGAACGTCGATTAGGTTGGTTATTACAAAAGGGGGAAAGATAAAGAGAGAGAGAGCTAGTTGTACCTTTACGATCGTCCCCAGCTTTACCAATATTACTCGTTACACGATTGCTTCCATAAACTCATAATAGCTGACTCATTTGATTGCAACCATGTGTTGATTAGGAGCTGTTTTCATTTCTTGACTCAATGTTATCCGGTCAATTTATAGCTACTTTAGAAGTTTCTCATGGTTAAGACATAAGGAAGGATGGTTAAGTAACATATTCAACCTTTAAAACTCAAACCTTAAAACTCAACCAGCTGCTACTTTTTAGGTTTATTTTCATATTTTAAAACCCAAAATACTGAATATCAAGGGAACTCAAGGAGGAATTTTACACGTTCATCCACACGTTACAAAATTTTTATTCAAGTAAAACCGTTAAATTTGTGACAACTTGATCAACAAACAAAATCCATTGTCTCCTTAGATTCAACCCGGATGTTATGTTTTGAGATTTTAGAATAACGTGGGAAAGGTGCAAATGAAGCATTAGCAAGGTGCAAATGAAGCCTTAGCTGATGTCATATGATACCTATTATCCTCCAAAAAAAATGATAATAAAAGTCGGCAGCCATGTATAACAGAGAAATTAAGTGTGAATAAGCGTGCATTGGGAAGATATCGCATACCTTTTCAATCTGGTCCTTGTAAGACGTTGTAGCCTTTAATTTCTTATGAATCCTGATTTTGATATCCTCTTTCAATGGATTTTATTCGACTGGCAAACAATTAAAATGAGAACTGGAATATGACTGATCACAACAAAAAATATATTTCTTCGGCTCTTCCCACATGAAAACAAACATCTTACAGTCAACCCGAGCGAATACAATTCCTAAATAGATGCAAAGTATTCTTTGCTCAGCTTGGGGTCAGGTTTCATGGACTTCTCCCCAGGCTTCCATCCTGCAGGGCACACCTCATCAGGGTTTTCTTGCACGTACTGCAGGGCCTGCAAAGCCAATGGATAGATTGGTGGAGTTAGTTGGAAATTGAACCAAGAAAGCGAAGCAAAACCGGGAGCAGATCTTAGGGAAGGCCAAACACCCACTAAACTATTCTAGGTTAGTGACAGAATCTGTAAACAATTTACCTGGAGCGTCCTCAAGGTCTCATCAACACTCCGGCCTATGGCCAGATTATTAATAGTAGAGTGCTGAATAACTCCTTCCTTGTCAATAATGAACAGTCCTCGAAGGGCAATACCCTGTAAGATATTAACCCATATGTTGCTTTGTTAAGGTAGAGCTGGACTGGGTTTTTGTTAATGATTTAAAATTGCACCGAGCTAAAATGATCAATTATTTCTTGCCATCATCAATATGATTAAAGATATTATTATTTACCTGGTCATGAATCAACACTCCATACGATTTCGAAACTGATTTTGTCACATCGGAGATTAGAGGATAATTCAGATCTCCCAGCCCACCAGACTTCCTGTCGGTTTGTACCCAAGCCAGATGGGAAAACTACAAATAGAATGGTGCACATAAGTGAAAATTACTCCACATGATTGCAATCTATGTTCGAAAGATATATTCATACAACAGAATATAAAATGCACATATTGTGAAGATTGCGAATCCTATTATAGAAGGATCCACTAAACCGATATGCTTTCCCGACATAGGTTGTCAAAATTAGTGCAATATATTGCAATTCATTGCAGCAAAAGAAGAACATGTTAAAAATATATTGTGCAATACAAAGCATACAAAAACTTCCATAATATTACAAACATCGCTGACAATAACTACTACTTCGATGATACACAGGACATGCTAATAATATATAATGCAATGCCAAGCATACACAACCTACTAATAAGACAGCGATTGGTGGAAAGAAAGAACTTCAAGGATCCACATGATATAGTCATGCTATCACATTCAGAATATTTAAATTTTACACTGTTGTGTGCCGTACAGTTTGTTCAAACTGATAGAACCCGATAGACAAACCAACTTCATTAAATGGATAGAAATAGGGGGAAAATCACCACACTTATTTTGTTTTAAACTATAATAGAAGTTAAAATGGCAAAACCCTTTGTTGTATACAAGAATCAAGTAAGAAATGAAGATGAAAAACATGAAAGAAAGACTAAAGGGTAGCTCAGGTCTCCACATCCAGTAAACTTCCAATGCATTTGACCGCATGCGATGGGGAAAATCTACATAGCAAATGGTTTTTGTTGGGTGGAAGGAAATCTAAATTGCAACAAACACACATGAATGTGATACGATTTTCTAGGTTTTAGATGTAGCAGGTTAGGGTTTTGGAAGAAAGACGGGATTTTTAGGGTTTCGATGAGAAGAATTGGGGAAATGGGTGGATTTTAATTGTTGAAAAACTGAAAAATCACCAGATACAAAGGATTTTGAGAGAAATCGCTCTTCCAAGCCACCAATTCTAGCGGATGACCGCACACTGTCCCGAAAAGAGGGAATCCTCAACCTCTATGAAGTTTCTTCACCAAATCCAACATGAGAATCCCTAATCCCCCTAGAACACTATAAATAATAAACTGAAAATTACAAATTACAAAAAAGACATCTAAAACTGAATACAAAAAACGCCCTAAAATCCAAAAATTACGAATACGCCCCTGACGGGCCAAAATTGCAAATCTGCGATCTCATCACATCAGAATGTTGGTTTGACTCTAAGGTGGTCATGGTAGGGTTTCGTCACTTGTCCAGTTAATCAGAAAACATAGATATTTTCCTAAATTTATTTGTACTTTCTACACTGATATTTTAAAACGATTCACTTTCGTTAAACTTGAAAAACTCAAAGCCATGTTACTGTACAAATGGAAATGCAAGTAATTTGTACTTTAGATATTAAAATATTAAAATGGTCTTCTTTAAGCAAATTTAGCAACTCGTCCTTGACTATGTACAAAGGGATATGCAAATAAATTAGAATTGTATAATAGATTCAGTTGATTTCTTATTATCTAGGTTATGGTATATGCTCAGCTGTATGATCTTGTCTCAACACTGGGGGAAAATGAGTTTTCATGGGAATATAAACAAGATCATAACCTATACATCATTTATTGGGTCAACACATTGCAGAAATAGCCTTGCATAGAAATCTACATCAAGATGTATACAAGCTTTCAACAGCCAATTTTATGCTAGAAGGGGGAGACATACCACACTGTCAACTGAAACGCCCAGTACCTCTGTGTTCAGCTTCTCAAATTCCGAATACCGATCACTGAAAGCAGTTATCTCTGTTGCAAAGAAAAGGGAAGTACTAAATAAATACTCCAACTTCTTTCCAAATGTTTCACGGATCGCACAGTAACAATATCTTAGGCTTGAAATTTACCAGTGGGACAAACAAATGTGAAATCCAATGGATAGAAAAACAAGATCACGTACTTCTTCCCAATATATTCTGAAAGCTTGACCTGCGATATAATATGTGAGTATTATAGTTCGGAATACAACATACACAAATGTCTAATGATATGAGTAAAAGATAGGACCAAAAGGCCATTAAAAGAAAGTTTTGGCTACAATATCAAGGTTGCATTTAATGTTGGTATACATATTGTTGCTTCCAATAAGAAATTTAGAATGCACCGCCAACTTAAAAAAACAGTTTTTAGGCATTTCAAAAGATCATATGACATAGGTGATGCTAAAAAATCGACAAATCTTGATTCAAAGTAAACGTGTCAGTCTATTTGAAAACATCATTATAAAATAAAAATATGATGCTGCTTCTAGATTTGAACCAGTTGCATAGTACTCATATGAAGCAGCAGCCATCCCATCAAAGTTCCACAATGTTTGCAGCCGCAGTAACACGTTTGTTGGCATTATATCATTCTTGACCTCTCAAACTATGGTATGCACCATATCAACCTGTTGTTTCATCTATACTACTATAAAAAGACCGAGTTTGCCAATTTTTGAGTGTCAATAGAGGATCTCGCCTAGTTTTTATTTTGAAAAAAATTTGGCCGTCGATTTTTAATTATATGCTTGATAAATCTCCACTGTTCATATTATGTATAAAAATTCCCTGACAAATTTTGGCCAAAGGCTATGGTAGGTACGTTGGTTTGCAGGATTGTGTGGTGTGACCTCAAGCAAGGAGTCCCTGCTTCTAATCCCTAGGTATGCTCACCCCCACCACCGCCCCCCACAGGGTTCTTTTGGGCATAAGGCTCCGACTCATTTTCTTTTTTCCTTATTAACAAGAAACTCTAATATTAAAATTTAGCCACTAAATATTAATAGATTAGTACCGATTAACTAATCTTAAAGCATGTCATAAAAAATCATTGAAACTGGAATTTATTATAATGAAACAGCTTTATTTGATTATTATAGATAAATTAACCACGGACTACTAATCTATTTGAAAACATATTAAACAAGAATCTCATTCTAACTAAGAAAATTTGATAAGAGTAGAGTGATTGCTTATAAATTTGTATTTGATTTGGAAACCTAATAAATAAATTAAAGGTCAAGTGTAATAAAAATCCTTTACAAATATTCTACTAAATCAAATCCATAAATCAATCAATTAATTTAAAACTAATAATATCTTAGAATCTAATCTGATTAAAAACTTCAATAGATTAATTCACATGCATCACACGTGCCTAAGGGCTACTTTAATATAAAAATACAACCCCTCGTCTAATCCCCTCTATATATTACTAAATTTTACTGCATGCACATCAGCTTGTGAGATCAATTTCCCATAACCAACAAGCTCCTCTCTTACATGAAATAGCATTAGTTCACTAATTTAGTTCCTACTTTCAATCTCACATGTGCAACCAGATGGAGCGTACGATTCATGTGAAACACAATGGCAGTTACAGCCCCTCATACAATACCATACATCCACTCTTATCACCCACATGCTCTACAAGTCATCACAAATAACTTTCTTCAATGATGGAACCAAAAAGACTTTGGCAATGGGGGCAAAAATATGATAAGGAAAAAAAATTAGGTTAAAAAACGAAAAATACAATTGCAAAAATTATAAAAATTATAGTTTCATCATTAATAAAATAAACAAATTTACAACTCCTTACGGGGCCCAAAAAACTTTGACAGTGGTCAAAACATAAGACAGAAAAAATTATTTTTAAAAAAGAGGAGTATAATTGAAGGAATTATAGTTTTTATCATTAATATACAAAACAAACCTAAACCATATGTTGATGCATTTTCATATTCTGAAGTCGCTTGATGATTAATTCATTATCAATTACATTAGATATTTATTTTTTTAATGAACATGATCAAGTTATCATTAATTACTAGTCCACCATGCAGTATTAAAGTCAATTTTTTATAATATTCATTGAGGAAAATACTCTCTCAATTGTAGCTATTGCAACTGATAAAATTAATACTAACGTCAACATCAAATAAACCAAAAAATGTTTTATCCATCTTAAAATTGACCATCCTTTCTACAGGACCTACCATGCCACGCAATTCTAAAGATTTCTTATTTGACCTTATACCTAAAATAAAAGTGTTAAATTGGTTATCAAGCTCCATATGCTCTATTTTTTAAAAAAAAAATCATTTGGACAAAACTATGCAATATCCTCTCTATTGAAAAACAAAAAAAAACTCAGTTTGACTAAAGCATGCACCACGTAAAGTCAGTCTTATGAAACCGATTATTAAGCTCCTAAACTTACAAATCTATCACAATAAGAAAAAATTTATACATGATGAGGATAGCTTGGTGCATTCTTGAGCATTAGGATGAGATATTCATCAATCTACAAACTTTTCATCCATATTAGACACAGTGATCCCTTATTTCATACAAAATATTGATCCTTTGTTTCATACAAAACCTAATTTGATAGGCCTTTATAAAATAAAATAAAATAAAAAATGGAACATCAAATAAAAATGAAAAGAAAAAGGTAAAATCACAATGAAGGATTTACTTCAAACTATAAGGTAAAAAATAAGGAAGGAGAAAAGGAAAAGAAAAGTATAAAATGAAAAAAAAACAAGAAACAAGAATGCAAAAATGCAAAAAAAAGGAGTCTTAATTAAAAATAAAAAGAAAGAAAATAAAAGAAAAACTACAATGGAAGGTGCCCACGATGAACCATGGGGGGAAAAGAACGAACGAACGAAAAAGAAAAGTGAAAAGTGGGTGAAGTTGTAAAGAAGAAAGGGAAAATGAAGAAATAGAGCCTTAAATAAAGAAATGAAAAGAAAGGGAAAAAGGAATGAAAGAATTTCATGTCGAACAATAGGAAAAAACATAAGAAATGAAGGAAGAAGGAAAAAAAGAAAAAAAGAAAGGCAAAACAACAAAAAGTTAATAAAGGCAAAAGAGAAGAAAAATAAAAAGTGGAATTAATGGGCTTTGTACCGACAACCTTAGAAGTGGCAACA
Organism: Scilla litardierei; assembly: GCA_030789695.1. NCBI lineage: Eukaryota > Viridiplantae > Streptophyta > Magnoliopsida > Asparagales > Asparagaceae > Scilla > Scilla litardierei. The sequence goes on from CM061142.1 coordinate 448,638,155, forward strand.
TTACCTACCAACCTGGAAACAAAATACTCAAAAGTCATCCTATGAATAAATTAAACTCCGCCAAATCATGTATATTAATAACACTGACCATTTATTTACTAAAATCAACTAAAACTCAACCACGCTTATAAGATTATTCAACGAGCCTGTGAGGCCCATCCCCCCACCCCCAAAAAAAAAAAAAAAAAAAAAAACACACACACACACTGCCCCCACTTGACTCCCCATCCCCCCCCCCCCCCCAATTGCCCCCGCTTGACTTCACCCCTGACTTTCTTGTTGGTAAGTGATTCGTAAATACTAAGTGTTCAAGTTCCTAGTAGTCACATCCACTCTTCCACATGTTATGTTGGATCCTTTATAGAGCTAAGTCATATTAGAAAAAGAAAGACTCGATATATTACTTTTGTTGTCAATCTTATTGTGTATTTTCCCACATCCACCTCCGCACAAATGCACCATAAATGCTTCATCACATGTCTACACAATCTCACAAGATTATACACCAACTTATTCTTTATTAATTTTAGCTTTATACTCCTCTTCTTGAGTATATAATCAAGGCTTATAGCATAGCCATCTCTACTTTTTCGTATATAGCCATCTCCACTTTCTCATATATTATTAGTCATAACCAGTGACCTATGGCCACTGAGAATTATAAATATCCCGAAAAATTTCAACCCATTCAAAACATCACCCCCAAAAAAATTTACAGCCTCATTCAAATATCGCCCCACACAAAAAAAATTAACTACATTCGAACTAAACTTTAGTTTTTCCGAGAGAATTTAGTCCATCCTTAAAAAAATTAGTTGTCCCCCAAATTTTTATAATTTTAATTCTCCAAAAATTTAGTTCTCTCCAGACTTAGTTCTCTAAAATTTTAAATTAAAATTTAGCTCCCAAAGAATTCAGGTTGCCCAAAAATTTTAGTTCGTCCTAAAATTTAGTTCCTTCCCAATTTAGTTTCTCCTAAATTTTAAATTTTAAATTTCCCCAAAATTTAGTTCCTTAAAAATTTTCACAAACTCACATCCTAACAATTGATTCCTCAACATTAAATCTCAACCGTCTTTCTATCCACCTCTTTGTCCTAACCAGCAAACTCATTCAAAAACATCCCTCATTTGTATAATAGATCCCTCATTTGTATAATTGATGTTTTACTGTATAACCGAACTTCTTCACTGTCCTCCAAGAATTTAGCTCATAGTAGCATTGTCGCCTACAACTTTTCCGTAAACTTTAAACAGTTCCAATTCCTGGAAATATTTGATAGTAGAGAAATCGCACATGTTCACTTCAAACAGCCTAGATTTATTAAATTTGTAGAATTGTACGAGAAAGTAGGCGGCAAGTAGAATAAAAAATGTGTTCTCTCTTCTATTTGATGCCAGAGATGAATTCATGATTATGTTCTTTCCTAATATATAGGTTCCTAAATTTCACAGCAACAACTTTCTGGGTCAGGATGGCTTGCAAATTGATGGACAACCAAAATATTTATTTAACCAACTAGTTGGAGGAGGAACAGTTCCTTCTTTAACAAAATTTAAGTGGAATATGATAACGATGGAGATTGTTAGGTGATATAGGCTGGGATAAATACCCGGATCTTTGTTAAGAAAGCAGAGTTGAGTCCTGATAGATCGAGTCGGGGAGCATTTTTGACATGATGGAATCATAGATATTTTCAGCAAAGTATAAAAGGACCCTGTGGTTCATAAGGCACAGCATGTGATTGTTGGAAATGCTTGTTTGCAGCCAGTTAAGGATATGTCACATTTTTGTGCACATGTTCCTTGATTTCATGTTCTTATGTTTTCATGTATTATGGGTGAATTTCTTCAAGCGTGAACTGATGATCCTCCTGTATGAATTTTTTTTAAAATTAATTCAATAATATTATTAGTTGATACCAGATTTGGTACCTTTAACTTCCTCAGTTAATGTTACTTGGCCATCTTGTTGATTTAAAAATGATATTCTTCCACAAAAAAGGGGTAAAAAAGAAAAATGGTATTCGGTTAGCTACATCATCATCCATAGCAATGGCTTAGAATGTAAGTATGCACCAATATATAACATGAAACTTTACCAAAGTAATACTTTTAACTCATTAATATTCAGCACGGACTAATAAATGTATGAGAAGGATTTCTTCAGATATCTTCAACACCATAGCATCTTTCTCATCTCATGTAGGGACCAGATATTTTCCCACAATCCCGCTGCATATTCACACACACACTTCAAAGTGAATGTTGTATCCGTGTCTAACACATGTCGGGCACCAACACTTGCACGTCAGTAATCAGACACGGGTGTCGTGTCGGAATATAACATCCCAAAAAGCAGTGTGTTGGAACCATGTCCACTTTAAATAAAATCTAAAAATCATGTCAGAAACTTCAAAGCCACATGTTGCTCAAGCAAACAGAATAATAACCACCTTAACAAAGCGGATAGTATATCAACAAAACTTAAACATCACCATAATAAGGTTAGGTACCAATTATATCTTTTTTGGGTTTGATTTAGTTACTTGATCAAAAGCCATGGTTATTTAGCATTGAAATTTTATGTTTTTTCTTTGTATTTTTAATAGAGCACATCATTATTCTGATTTGTATTATATAAGTAATACTTATTCAGACCAACCATTGCTCGACCGGGTCACGTATCCTACTTAAGAATTTACCATGTCTTTGTGTTTGTGTCGCGTCATATCCGTGTCTGGTGTCCTGTGTCTGTGCTACATAGCCCTCCGAGAGGGATCTGCACTGCTCTAACATTCAACTTTTGTTGGATCGATAATGTAGAAAGTGGAAAAATTGTTGTCGTTTGTAAGCTAAGGTTCTGATCAAGACGTAGGTTTCTTAGTGTTTTCATCGTGCTTTGCCACAACAGACTCATCAGTACCAAAACAATTTTGCAACAATTGAAACAGCAGTACTTCATTGATCAGAAAGTTTAATGGAAAGATTTGTTTTAAAAACACTGGTGGGAACTCGTAGTCCAATACAATATTATATGCATAAATTATAGACACGCTTATTTTGCTGTTGCATCACATAGAGGATATAGCTAGATCCAAGTGTTGCCATTACCCTTGCTGCAAACATTAAAAAAGATGCCACAGTTCTTGTACTTTCTCTGAATCGGACATGATAACAATGCAAGGCTAACAATATGCAAAGCAATTACAACATTTTAGACAATATTGATATCAGCCATGATAAGCGTTGCAAACCCAACACCTTATGGACAAAGCCACAAACTGCAAGCTCTAACTTATGTAAAATGAAATAAACAGTATACATTGAACTAGCCTCTGGCAATGCTTGTATATTGTCTTACAATTAATCTTATGACCTTGATCTATCTTAGCGAACTATCTCAATGTAAATTCCAATTATTCCCTAAACTTTTTCTTCCCAATTTCATCATTCCTGACTATATTTAGACTTGTTTCACCACAGTGTTGAATTTTCATCTACATAATAAATTCCCGCTTGATCCTGTAAATACACTGATACACATATCAGCATAGTGATGCATATTACGTGGAATTACGGACCGAGTTACAACAAAATGTACCAGATGTCTAATCCCACCCATCTGCAGGTTTGCTTTTAGTCCATGTTCTCTGGAGTTTTCTTAGAATAGTGAATATCTTTTAGTCATGTGCTACTATTTCAATTCTTGGATGTTTCATATCAATAAATCCACAAAATACAAGGGAAGCAAAACAAATGCCAACACTTGACAAATGCAATATTATAGTAAGTTCCTTGGTCACCACTTATCATTTGCAAAGTTATACTATAACTTCCATAAAAGAATGCTTTCACCGAACACTTTGCAAATAATCTCAAACATATGACACTAAAAATTATCATTCAAGTTAGGGGATAACAGGAAAGTTAAAAGACTAATATATAATTACCGAATTAGATATACTATACTTAAGGTCTATCTTGAAATAAAAATTGGAAGAAGGAAAGGAGTTCATGCAGCCGACAAGAAAGATTCAAGATAAGGGCTTTGTTGCTTCTATAGTTGCTGCGTACATAAATTTTTTCTCCATTATATTATCCAAGCAATAATATCATGATCAATTCAAATTTCATCTTGGTGTCAATTGGTATATTACTTACATGCCGCTTAAAATACTAAATTTATTGCTGAAATAAGTGAACTAAAGCCAACACATTAAATACACTTATGAAATAAGTCACACTGGCCATTATAGTAATCATAATAATTAAAACATTTACTTACAAAATTGGAATGCAATAGTTGACATTAAATTTAGGGGACCAACTGGCAGCTAAACAACCCTGATTCTTCCGTTTGAGCTTCCTCCCTTCTCAGCAAATGTTGCCGTACAAAAACTTGCCATTTAAATAAGACATGTGTGACATTGAACTAAACAGTCTAATAAGTGAAATATTGTTATATACACGCAGACAATCTACATATACACAATGTCACTGTCATCCAGAAAACCAAAATAACATATATGGGGCCAGTGGCGGGATCAAGCCACTGGTTTTTGCAGGGTCCCGATACATTTATATTTTTGGTGGGGGCATAATACAAATGCATCTATATTACATTTGACAAATGTTTTTGAATTCTAGGGCTGACTAGGACAAGCTGATGTCATGCTGATGTATAAAGAGGTTGATAGAAGAATGGCTAGGATTTAATCTTGGTAAAAGAAGGGTTGAGATGAGTTTTTGGAAAAACCACCACTTTTTTCCTTTTTTCTTTGGCTTTCAAACCCCCCACAATCACTACATTTGCGCATAATACCACTCATTTACACTTTTTGCTAAAAAGCACTCTCATTTCTCTTTTTACCCACAAACCATACACACATACTTATGCACTTCACCCCTTCATTTTCATCCCCCCACAATCACTACATTTGCGTAGAATACCGACCATTTTCCCTTTTTGCTAAAGAAACCCTACCATTTAACTTTTTCCCCCACTTTTTGGCCCGAGTTAAATTTTTTCCCCCACACCCGAAGTCGTCCGTGCCGAAGCTAGATTTTTGTTCGTTTAGATTTTGGAGGGGGAAATAATTTTTGGGGAGAACAAAGATTTTGAGGGGATATCTTAAATGAACCGTGCCCGAGGGCACGGGGGCACGGGTTATGCGCCAAAGACGCCCGCACCGAATCTAGATTATTGTTCATTTAGATTTTGGAGGGAAAAATAATTTTTGGGAGAACAAAGATTTTGAGGGGATACATTAAATGAACCGTACCAGAGGACACGGGTTATGTGCCGAAACTAGATTTTTGTTCGTTTAGATTTTGGAGGGGAAAATAATTTTTGGAGAGAACAAAGATTTTGAGGGGATATCTTATGAACCGTGCCCGAGGGCACGGGTTATGACTAGTACATATATATGGCGGGACCAAGCCATTAGTTTGACGGGGTCCCAATACATGTATACTTTTGTTGGGGGCCTAATACGTATACATTCATATATACATATATCCATACATATATTTTTTCTAAATTTTGGTGGGGGCCCGTGCCCCACACTTCATTGGGTAATTTCACCCCTACATGCAGCCCAATGGCAAATCTCATGTAGAGATTCGTGGATAAGCATGTGGGAAATGAATTTTTGACTAATAAACCCAATCAACCTATGTTAAAGAAAGTACCTGTAAATTATTATTTATTCAGTCGAATGTGTGTTTCTTTTGTATGAAAAGAGTTAACATTTAACAAAAAATGATCCATAATTTCAACCCAAATGAGACAACATCAAATATCCATAATGGCGATCACTCAAATTAAGTAGTATTTTGAACGGCCACACAACACATTAATTACGTTTATGAAATGATAATTGCCATTGTCATTATAATAATCATAATAACAGATCCTTTTTCTCAAAATATGGGGTTGGCAATGGGTGACAGAAATTCTTGATGACCAACTAGCAGGTAACAACCCTACTCTTTATCCGTTGGAGCTTCCTCTTTTTTAAAAAAAATCATCTTTCCAGGAAATATCAATTTGCAAACACTTATCATTTAAATAAGACGTGTGAAGCTGAACCAAATGGCCTAATAAATCCAATCAACCTACGGTAAAAGAAAGTACAGATTGATAATATTTATTCACTTTTACATGTATTTCAGGCTTGTTTGGTTTATGAAATATAAATTTTGGAATCTTGAAGTTGTGTGAAATCTGAGTTTGATAAGATTAAAGTTTTCTATTTGTTTAGGTGAAAAGTTTGTTAGAAAGTATGAGTTGGAGAAGTTATTATGGGGCTCACTTTATTTATTGTGTTTGGATAATGAAAGATTGTTGGGTTTGAAAAATTGATGCAGGATCCACGATGTAGGAGTGAGTTTAAATTTAAAATTAATTTAAATTAATTTATTTATTCAAATTATTATTAAAACAACTAAATTCTAAAAATATTATATTAATCCTAATTTATTTTTAATTAATATTAATTATTTACTAATAATTCAAAAAATCTGATTTAATCCTAATTTCAATTTTTAATATTTTTAAAATAAAATAATCTCATATGAACAGTACGACCCTATGTTATTGCTCACATGATGGAGTAATCGAGGTAGAGATCCATAATGGCGATGACTGTTTCTTATCGTCAGTGAGATCAACCAGAACGGCTGAAACGACATCTTTCATAGGTGACCATCATCGTCACTGTCATCATCTGACGACGGCACATCAAAATTGGCAAGGCAGTTATGGGGCGACCAGGGAGAGATGTGAAGGGTAACAAGTTAAGGGCGTACAGGAACTTATGAAGGCGAGCAGCGCATCGAAGGCTAGGGAGAGAGATGAATGAGGCAGTGACGGTGAGGTCATCGGCAGGCAAGGGCGTCGTTGTCGTGTTCATCAACCAATGGAGCGACTACATTTGACAACGATACAGTGATGGGAAAAGAGATCGACTGGGGGGCTTTGTCAACGGTCGGTGAAAGACAGACCAACGGAAGACAGATACCTCCACATTTGTCAACGGTCGGTGAAAGGCAGAGACCAACAGAAATTCCTCCACATTTGTCAGATCGTCAGCCATTCATCAACAGTCATCGAGAGAGATGTAATATGTCGGTGAGGTTTTTGAAAAAGAGGCAGATAAGAGATAGACTAGAGGATAGAGATGCAACCGGAGGTTGGGCCCGTCACACGGAATTCCTCCACATTCCGAGCACACTGAATGTGGCGCCCATTACACGGATGTCACCACATCTGAGAATCCTTCCTCTCTCCCGAAGCTGGTTGTTTCACACAGATTAGATTCCATCAAAAAATTATGTGTGGGGCCCACAAACAATGTAAATTTAAGATTTCAACCCCAATTTTCGCCCCCACTTTCCACAAACCAAACAGGCCCTACCTTTACGAGAAGATGATTTGATGTTTTTACCCCCACACACAAAAATAAATTCAACCCAAAATAGCTGGAGACAACATTGCTCTTTTTTTAAAAAGGATAGAATTCCCATACAGATTTCTCAAAGCAAATAGTAACTAAGGGACTGTTCTTTTGCTGGAATAGGAAAAATGGAATAGGGAAAAGTTTGTATTCCAAGGAGAAAGAAAATGGAGTTTTGTGTTCTTTTGGGTGGAATAGAGTATTGAAAGTGGGGTTTGGAATAGAAAGTGGGGTCCACATTTTATTCTTGTGTTCTTTTGGGATTGTGGAGTTGGAATGAAAAGGTGGAAAGAGGATGAGTTGGAGGGGATAGATGGAGAGAGATGAGAGAGTGGGGCCCACCATTCCTAAGGATTCCATTGTATTCCAAGCAAAAAGCTTGGAATAGAAAAGTGCTCATCATTACTAAATTGGAATAGCCACGTAGGATTCTATTCCATGCCCAAAAGAACAACCGCTTGGAATACAACCTTGGAATAGGATGAATAGTGCATGAACAGTACCATTATTCTCATTTCCGCCCATATTCCGCGCAAAAGAACAGGCCCTAAACCCATTACAGAATGCAAAAAATATCTATTACTAAGCTAATCATTTCAACAAGTTCAAACTTCAGCAACTGTACCATGAACGTTTCACACCACACATTCCTACTGAAAAACTATAGAAGAATATATATTTTTTGTGGCTTTTTTTTTGGGTTGGGGGGGGATAAGAACATATATCATGCATGTATAAATCTTTTATACCTTGATGAACTCCTGATCAAATACTGCTTCAGCCTCAAAATCCGGTGCTGTATTTCCAACCAATGGAAGCTCGCCCTGCAGAGAAAAACATAAACAATAAATTCGGGGACAATTTCAATAACAAAAATACCCTAATTTACAGACAGTAAGTCCCGATCAAAATTAGAGAGGAAAACCCCAAACTTGGACAAGACGAGTTCAAAATCTCTTACGGCACTGACGACGAAGCTTCTTCTGGAGGAAAATTTCGGCGCTGCCGCGAATCGAAGAGATCGGCGGTGAGATCCACTGCTCAAACCGCTGAAGCTCTTAGGGACCGCTAGGGTTTGGGAGAATGGACAGAGAGGAGAAGCCATGGAGGCCATTGAGGGCTTCGATGCGAATCTCGTAAGGTTTGAGGAGAGCATTGAAGGAGCCGAGCACGCCATTGCTTTCGATTTCTCCCTCGCTCGCTCGCGCTCTACCTGTATGTGGATAAGCGATGTGAGGACCGAGAGGTTTTTGTGGGGTTTTAAATGGGAGCTGGGAACGATGGGAGTGGGTGCGTTGCTGGGTGTTTCAACCCGCGGTGAATTTCAGATAAATAACGTTTGCTTCGCGGGACTGTCTAATCAGTACTTTGTACAACTTTTTGACGATGGCAAAGACTTTATACTCCGGTCAATCGGTGTGTGGAGGTGACAATATACTAAAAATAGGAAAGGAGTGGCACAAATTAAGGTGATTTGATTTATGGAAATTGCTAAATAAACCGCATGAATGCGGTGCAGTCAATGATTGCAAGCCAAAAGGAGATAAAAACACAAAGAGAGAGTTTGAGAATAGATGAATGATTTGACGTTTTTTTATTTTTTTGGAAAAAATTAACCAACAGGCACCGCATGCATGCGGTGCCTTTAGTCGGACTCTGATTTATTAACTTATTTTTGTTTTTCAAATTTGGTATTTATTCCCCTCCCTACACCAAACACGCGGTGGATATAGCAATTCTCTTTGACGATACTCGCCCCGTCGACATTGCAGCTTCGGATGTACGTATTGCCGTCGGGAATTGCTATGCGAATATGCCAAATTGCTCGGTTCCCACACCACTTAACTTTTAGTCATCGCTAAATACACCAGTACTGTTTGGTCTATATAGGCCCTTTAAGTCTTTTATGGCAAAAATGTCAATTTGTCTGTAAATAATATGATAGTCGAAGTGATGTTTTTTGTCTTAAAAAACAAATTCTCTCTCTGCACCGAACTGTGTTCGGTGCATTTAGTTCGGCTCTAACTTTTTAATGGGTGTTTTGAAAAATCCAGTAAATAATTTTTGCACAAAACATCACTACTTACTTCACATACCACTTAATTTTTGCAGAGTACACATACCTCTTTAATGTAGCATATTAACCAAGTACCTTTTAAAACCTAGAACTAATTACTCATTACACCGACTTAATTGCTCATTAGGGGGCGGGGGTGCCGGGGGCGGGGGCAATGTGGAAGAGGGGTAGGGGGCTAGTGAGGGACCGGAGGTGGAGGAGGCTGGGGAGGGTGGGGGAGGGGGTTGGGCTGGGCGGAGGGGAGGCAGGTGAGGGGCTAGGGGTGGCAAAATGAGCCCGAGCCGACCCGATCCGACACGAACCCGGCACCCTTAACCGGGTATGGGTAGGGGCCAATCTGGGACAAGTAGGAAACGGGTTGACCCGACCCGGCCCGGATAAAATCCGGGTCGGGTATGGGTTTGGCATGTCAACCCAGATGACCCGAATTCGACCCGGTTTACTTTCTCTCTATATATAAAAATTTATATAATAACTTCAATACACAGTTGCAATATGAGTTGTGCTTATACGATTTGAATTGTTGTCCTCTTATTTACGAGGTCTTGGATTCAATTCCCTTTACATACAACTTTTTTGTAAATTTTATTACTTTCGTTAATAAAATAGTAACGTTAATTATACTTCCTTGCTATCATCAATGCGGTTTAAGCGACGAGCTACTGGAAATTATGCAACACTTAATAAATTGTCGGTGGCTCTTAATAAATAGCTGGATATTGAAAAAGAAGCAGTAGTGTATAAGTCAAATCTTAACCCGACGGGTTAACCCGAACCCGACCCGAAAATTTTCCGGGTCACTCGAACCCGACCCGGATTCAATCCGGGTCGGGTTAGGGTTTACCCCTATCCGGGTCGGGTCAAATCTGACCCGACCCGAACCCGAACCCACCCGACCCGTTTTCCACCCCTAGGAGGGGCTGAGCAGAAGATGATAATTACGTTAGGTGGAATTAATTAGGTGAAATTAGTTTCATTAGTTTTTTTAAGTTAAGTGGTATGTGTATGTTAAGTATTGAATCCTCCAATTTGATTTTGATGGTGTGCAAACATAATTAATTGTGACTAACCCCTGTTTTGTAGTTGATTAAAGCATCGTCAAATATAGATTAAAGTCTTATCAAAAGCGACGATGATGTGAAGTGATAACGTGAGGAAATCGAGAGATTAATTCAAGAATTCAAATAGAAGAGTTCAAGTAATTCTATATAAATTGAATGGGATTAATATGTACTATTTTCATTTTTTTACTTTTTTAATTGAATTAGAATGTTAAGCCTTTAATATCTTTACTAGAAGCACTTACTTGTCACACACAACACTTTAGATCATTTATGTGTTGATCCCATAAGGTTAGATAGGAATTTAGCTCAACTTTGAGCTTTCAGCCTTCAACCAGATACCGGGTAGTTTTCCACCAAACGTTTGGCGTGCATGTTTTAATATAGCATAGAAGCCCTATATGGACAAACTCCTGAAGATATCCTCTCACACGTCTGAACTATTGGACATATGTATAGGAGATGACCTACAGACGTCTGTTATTTTTAGTCTGGAATTCCAGTAACGTCATTTCCATTGACCAGACTGTTAAGTCGTCTGTTGCTTTAGTGCCAAACACCTGAATAGTCGCACAGATGCCTGACAACCTTTCTGTACACGTTTGGTATTTTTCGCCAAAAATTCCAGTAACTTCTTCTCCCATGGCCTGACTGTTGAGCCGTCTGATGCTTGAGAGCCAGACGCATGAAAAATTGCACAGAAGTTTGGGAACCCTTCAATAGACGTCTGGTCGACTTGCCATTAGACTGAATTATGATCTTGTCAGCGTAGTGCTCCAGACGCCTGGTAGGACTTCTCCATACATCTTGTGACTCAGATTTCTGCCTGTTACAGGTCGTTTCCAGCATTTAATGCTAAATATTTCCTACAGGATTTGGTGAGATTTTTGGGTGCTATAAATAGGAACTTGATGCATTCAATTTAGAACTCTTATAACTCATCTGAATTTATTGAAGTGCATTCAAAGCTCCCTCATGCATTCAAAGTTATTCATCTTACACACTTGTCCTCAAGCATTCAAGCTCACACATCAAGCATTCATTACTTCTTTTCTTAGACAAGTAGTAAGTGCTCTATCTCTTATTATTAGAGCACCACACACATACCTTGCCTCTCTTCTAAGTAAGCTTATATTCGAGGCATAGGTTTTGTGTTATTTCATATTGAAGACTCCATTGCTCTTTTCTCTCGTGAGAATTACTCTCGGTTTGTGAGAGTAGACCATTCCCGGATTGTGCGAAGTGGTATGAAAAGTATAATGGTTTACTCTTACTGGAATTTGGTAAGAGGGTATTAGTAAAAACTAATCACCAGCGGGATTTTCTAGTGGGTTGCTGGAGTATGATTCCAGGGAGTCGGGATTTGATTCAAGAAAATCCAAACCAGTGTATATTTATTATTTGCATTTGCATTTTCTGATGTTGTTTGTCTCATATATCCTTTTTTGCATTATTGGTTGCTAGGGATTTTAATTATGTATAATTTTCTTTTTAATTTCATAAAACATGATTCACCCATCTCTAGTGTTTTCCCCATAGTTTTAGATCCTACAATTGGTATCGGAGCAAGGTAAAGCTATGGCAACTGACAACAACAGCAATCGCGATGGCACATCCACTATTGCCAAAGGCCGATCCACAATTCGACCCTCTCTCTTCAACAAGTTGAACTACGGGTATTGGAAAGCTTGAATTGTTATCTTCCTCAAGAGCATATCTCCATGGAGAACAGTGGAGAAGGAGTACATGACCCACTCGAAGAAGACTTCTCCAAATGGACTCACGTTCAAGTAGCCGCGGAGGCGAATAATGCAAAAGCGATGAATTCGTTTATTTGTGCTTTGACTATGACGGAGTTCAACAAGGTGTCAAACTGCACGTCCGCATATCAAATTTGAAACCACCTCCTAGTTACACATGAAGGGATGACTCAGGTAAATTGTCTAAACTCCATGTATGTGTACACCGATTTGAGATGTTTCAAATGCAGGAAAAAGAAAAGATCTCGAGCGTGCATACTAGGTTCACAGACATAGTGAACGACTTGGAAGCACTTGGGAAGACGTACACCCAAGTAGAGAAAGTGAGAAAGCTCATCATGGTTGTCACTCCAGAATGGAAGAAGAAGACGATGGCCATCGAAGAAGGCAAAAATATGAGCAAATACACCATGGAGAATTTCATTGGAAACCTCATGACGTATGAGGTAAGGAAAGCGAATACAGAGCTAAGGGAAGCTCTAAGGGCACTCGCCGAACCAAAGAAGAAAGCTATCCCTTTCAAAGCCTTATCGGACAATGAGGAATCCGATAAAGAGATGGACATGGAATCCATGGCGCTCATGGCATAAAAGTTCCAAAAGTTCTTCCGAAAAGGTAACTTCAAACCCAATTCTAAATTCAATTCTTCTAACACTTTCACTTTATGCTATAACTGTAACAAGCCAGTGCATATCAAGAAGGATTGCCTCATACAAAAGAACAAAGAGAAGTGGAAGGCTCACAAGTACAAGAAGAGAGATAAATACGAGGAAAAAAAGAAGGGCTTGGTTGGAACATGTGATCCCTCGAGCAACGATTCGAGTAGCGAAGAATCGGATGAGGAAAATGGTGAAGTGGCACACATGTGGTTCGGTGCGAGAGGATGCCACTAAGGATGTCACGAGGGATGACTCTAGCGATAGTGATAACACACGAATGAGGTAACAATGGATGACTTACGCTGAGCTAATGAGCAATTATTTGGTAGGTATCAAAAATTGTTCAATTCATATTTGGATGCTAAAGATAGATTAGCTAGGCTCAATACTTCATCCGCTTCCATCACAACACATGATAACACTAAAATTGACACACTTGTCAATGAGAAAGCTAATTTGCTTTCTCAAAATGACATTTTGAGAAATGAGGTTGAATCCCTCAAATCTTAATTGGACGAAGTCCATGTTGATGAGAGTCATGACATTGACACTGAAACACTTCGATCTCAAAACACTCTTTTAAAAATGAGAACTTACCTCTCAAATCCCAAGTGCCGGACCTCACCACACGTGTATCCACTTTGGATACCACTATTTCGTCTCTTTCAAAGAAGTATGAGCTCATGTCTGTCAATATTGATAGGTTCCGTAAAGGCAAGGACAAGTTGGATGCATTACTTAAGAACCAACTCCCTGTAAATCACCGTGGCAGTCTTGATTACTCAAAGGCAAATTCTACCAACTCACACACCACCTATAGTGGAATCACTACAGATTTTGTTAGGCCATCCTCTGGTGCATCCATGAGTGGAGCCCATAACCTCTTGGATAGTTCTTCTTCTAAGAAAAGCTCCATTCTGACCCAACCCTCTCTTGGAAATAAACCCATCAAGGGTAGAGCTCCAAAGAAGGGTCATGCTTTTATGTACACAAGCACACACTCACGTAAGAGGGCACCTACACATCGTGCTGCAACATATGATG